>CM016489.1:15039911-17539911 GCA_002890555.2 Lagenaria siceraria
ATGACCGTATGAGTTATTATGTCCATCCAACCATGATAGAGGAGAAACCTTCCCTAGAGAGAACCAATTAAAAGAGTATATCTTAAAGTCAAAGCTTAGGAGGTTTTACATGTCTTAGTTAGAGAGGTTGGATAGAATAGAAGCACAAGTAGTAGAGAATGAGGCAACTCTTAAACATATAGGAGATCAACTTAATCTGATAGTTGATACACTTAAAGCCTTAAATGAGGATAATACTTATAATGCCACTGAGATAAGAAGGTCTAGCATTCCATATTCTTACGATGATGATGAGTTGGAGGAACTAAGCTACACTAGGAGCATGTTTGTGAGATTAAAAGAGAAATTGTACTTAATGTAGATGAGCAAGTTCAAGTGATTGAGGTTGAGCCTGAAAAGCCTATTGTTCCATCCCTTGAGAATCTTCCCATTATTGATCTTCTCTTTCTTATTCCTATAAGCCTTGTAAATATAAGTATGCTTTAAATTTTTCGTCATTTTAGTTTCTATATACTAAAAATACAAAAAATAAATTTCTGATTTCAAGTGCCCATGAAAAGAGGGCGAGCCTACAAGAATTAATAGGCTATATTGATACAAGCAAGAAGGGACCTAAAAAATGGGAGAATTTTGATGTACCTTAACGTACAATCTCCTCTGTTATTAGCTCAAGACATTAAACCCAACGCTTCTTGGGAGGCAACCCAAGCTTTACTTGCTTTTAGTTATTTCAATTAATAATTTTTTTATTTTAGTTCAACTATCATGGTGCGTCTTATCTTTTTCTAGCCTCTGTCTTATGGGAGCTCTCACATAAGGTATTAGTTTACAAGCTTGACACACATGGACCACATCGCTAATTAGGCCAGTTTCACTCACTGTCTATACTTTATCCTTTTTTTTTTTTTTTGCATTGAGGACAATGCATGTCTCTAAGTTTTGGGTGGGGAAAGTACTGCGTACTTTTGTCTGTTTGTTTTTACCCTCCTATACATGTTAATTAAGGAAAAAAAGAGATTTATGCATGCTAATTGAATAAATATTTTGAGTCGTTGAAATATGGATATATATATTTTTTTAAAGTAAGAAAATTTGATGTTGTGCTTTAATTGTGAGGAATTCTATGAATATGTGTTGATTATGATTGTCTGTGAGTTATTCTAAATTTGCTTATTAGATGATCTGCTATGGAAATAGGATAGCATATTCCTGAATTAAGTTATTTTTAAGTATCCCTCTTCGAGTCACTTGCATATCTAAGCACGTAGCCATTTTATTTTATGTTTCTAATAGTAAAGTATTCTTTTACTTGAATTAATCAGGTTGTCACCTCGAAAGACCCTGGAATAAGTTAGGAAGTTCTCTATAAGGTGTGTGGTTTTGTTTACTAGATTGAGTGAAGAAGAAATGAAAAAAAAAAAAAAAAAAAAAAGAAGAAGAAGAAGAAAAAGAAAAGTTTTTGAAGAAGATTACTCCTCCTTTTTTATGCTAGCTTAGGAGGTGAGTAGCCTTAGGCACTTTAACTTAGACACTACTTGTATTGGATGTCATTTATGAAATTCATGTGGGCAAAACCAAAACGAAGGTAGTGTATCTTGAGAAGTTCTTATTTTATCTGAAAAAAAAAAAAGAATAAATTATCAATCTAGTTGTCTTTTTGCTAAGCAAACGATTGAAGAAAAATATTATGATGAGTTTCATTGAACAAGAGTAGAGGAAAAACTAGAGAGATTCATTTATCATCATGACAAGCTAATAGAACTTAATTGAAAAGGCTTGCGCACACACATGTGAGGGATGAAGAGATTTGGACTTGCAATCTCTTAAATGTTAGGATGTACTTGAAATGTTTTTGTTTATCTAATATGCTTTTTTTGAATGATGAAGTTTTGAGTCACTTGCATCCTTGTTTAAATTTTCCTAGTCTCGTTCTTTCTTTGCACGAGACTAGCAAAGTTTTAAATTTGGGGTGGTGAAAATTACTCAAAAAATGCTTTCTTGGACTTAGAATTTCGTTAGTTTTATTGCTTAATTTGTATTTGTTGATGTCTTTTATGTTTAATTGTAGGAATCAAACATTTGGACTGGAACAGGCTAAGAAGGATGTAAAATGACGAAAATACCTCTTAGGAAGGTCAAAGGTTGACCTAAGGCAAGCAAGGGGTCAAATTGATGAAAATAGGGCAAAAATGGGGGTGAACTCCACGTTGCTACCGCCAACAGGTTGTTATAAACTCCATTATTAGTAAATAGGTCAAAACTTTTGAACTAGGTGGTTGTTTTAGGCGAATGACCACTCATTTTCTTCATTTTTTTTCATTCTCTATCCATATCCAGTATTAGTTTTAAAGTTTAATTTTGGTTTAGAGAGATTTTCTTAAGTTTTGTTTAGGACCTTTACCGGGAGCCGAAATTTGGGCAGAGACAAAGTCTAGGAGCTTTCAAAGGAGTGGATGATTGAGGAGAGATTGTTAGAGGGTGATTTTGTGCTTGAGGACGACAGTCAAGAGCTCGACTTGAATCTCTTTTCCTTTTTTGTCTTCGATTTTCTTTGTATTTGGGATACGATGTAGATTGTCTTTGTTTGTATCGTAGCTATAAGTTGCTGAGTTCGTAGTCCTTAGGGCTTTTGATCTAGTTATGGATTGTTCGAAACTTTGTTGAATAGCGCTATGCAGGTGTAGCATTGTGTGGCACTACGCGACGTCATTTGGCTGAGACCAAAACGTGGTGTACCACTACATAGTTTTTTATAGCACTTTGCGTTGCCGCGCGCAGGGGAATTTTCATTATAGAGTTTTTGGTGTGGAGAGTTTGTGGACCTTTTTTAAAGCTCCAAGTTCTATTTATGCCAAAATCCATGAGATTTGTTCAAATCCCCCTTATATTTGAAGACTTTTGTATCGTAAGTCAAAGTTTGATAACTAGGTTGAGTTATAATTATGGGTTCAATCTCTAACGTTGCCAAGGTTACCAATAATGAAAAATAACACGACCTAAGGAATAGAAAAACTAACCCTACTACTCAAATTAACAAGACCTAACATTTTTCTATTCCTTAGGTCTTGTTATCTTTTGTTACTGGTAACCTTAGTAATGCCACAAAGGTTAAATTTGATATCTTTGATGCCATGAAATACTATAAGAACTCCCCTTCCCTTTGTCAGATTAATGCAAATTGCCTCTGTTGTACATGAAGTACTTTTAGATGATTGACTCGATGAGCAGCAGGGTGATGAGCATAATGGCAATACTAGTCACGAGGAGATATCTTCATTGACACTGTAGCTCCTATTTGTTTCTTTCTAAGGTAATATTAACTTTTCATTCATGGAATTAAGGTTTTTGTTTAATTGTAACAAGCAAATTTACTGTAGTTATTATTATTATTTTAGCTAAAAGAAGATGGGGAAGTTTTTTTTTAAAAAAAAATTAATTAAAAAATAAACTAAAAGTAGGTAATTATTTTAAGTTGGTTAAATAAAGAAATAAAGATTTAGGAAATCGACCTACTTCACAAACTATATTTCACAAATGTCATAAACTTTAATTATATTCTAAAACTAGACTTCTACATAATTTTAAGACAATTTTAAGCTTTTGGTATATTTTCTCTCATATTTAATTTTCGTATTATTTTATAATTGAAATATTAAAAAAATTCAATTCGAATTTAGTATTCATTATTTAGAAATTTTATTTTTGGAATAAACATTAGAGACAGTTGCAAATATAACCATTAGATTCAAAGTATTACCATATATAGCAACATTTTAAAAAAATTGCAAATATAGCAAAGTCTATCAATGATAGACTTCTATCATTGATAGACTTTTATGGTTTAGGTGGTCTATCATAAGAGTATATCAGCGACAGAAGTCTATCACTGATAGACTTTGCTATATTTGCTATATTTGCAATTTTTTTTAAATGTTGTTATACACTTGGTTATTATCCCTAAAATCAGTACTCAATATAATTACCCTAAACATTAATTACACTATATATATATCATTGTTGACTGAGAAATTTTGGATCAATTATTAATTGCCACGTCATTTATCAAATTAATTACTAGATTACGAATAATTGGATTTGAGACTAATTAAAGGTTGACATGTGTCCCAAATTGAAATTGAAGACATAAATTGGAAACTTCCGATGATGCCAAGTGTTTTCATCGTGAACATTGGATTGAATAAAATAATTTGATTCAATTTTATATTATTATTTGGGTTAAAGTTCAATTTAGCTCGAAAATGGGCTTAATTTGGCTCAAAGGTCACCCAAGCCCAAGATCCAATTAATTGGGGCTTAAGGGCTTGATCCATGGACCAACTAAGCCCAGGCTCTTAAGCCCAAGCCCACAAAGCCCACCTGAGAGCTTTATAAATAGAAGAGTTCTTTTCATTTGAGGGGTTCATAAATTTTATACTCCAAAGAACTAAGAGAGAATTTTTCTTATAATCAAAAGACTCCTAACTCCTAGAGTTGAATCACACTTGAAGACTACGCTCCACTTCCATACATCAAACGCTCCACTTCCATACATCAAACGCTTCACTTCCATACATCAAATGTATACGTTCAACTAAGAGAGAATCAGAGGATCAAGTATTAGAGATCGAACCACATCCACATTAAATCTACTTAAGCTTAAGTTTAACTCCACGAAACACGTTTCTCCAAAAATCTCGTGCGAACAATCATCATTAAATTCAGGTTGTCATTTAATGATTTTTTTTAGTTATTAACTAATATGATATATATTCCTCAAATTAAGGAATATGAAAGGTATATTCTATTTCATATTTAATTTCCGTATTATTTTATAATCAAAATATTAAAAAAAAAAAATAGTTCTTGTTTATAGATGATATTTTGTTCCGATCATTACAAATTTGTCCAATTTTTTTTTTATACAAATTTCAGATATTGATTTTAGAAGTTTTTGTATTTTAAGGATATTTTTTCCTAGTTAGTTACAAATTTTTCTTTTTACAAATTTTTGAATTTTGACTTAAAATTCAACATCCTTAATTTCATTTAGTGGATTGTATTTAATGTAGAATTATGATTACAAATATTCTTATCATCTGTGTTCCGTTTCCTATATATGTATACGAGGTTTATTTCAAATATATATAATGTTATTTTAAGCATATACGAGGTTATTCCAAATGGAACAAATACAAATTTAAAGTTGTTATATAACATATACGACATATTTTAATTTTAGTCTCGTTTCTATTAAGATATATTCCACATACTTTGTCATGTATACACATGTATATATTTGAAATTGAGATATATATTTCGCATACTTTGTCATATATATACATGTATATTATCTAAGATAGATGACATCCTCAAATTATTTAAAATAAACTCGTATATATTTGAAATTGAAAATAGAATGTACAAATAAACCCAATATATACTATATAGTAGCCCACGTGACTTTCATGTGTGAGTTTTGGAAAGAAAAAAAAATCATGTGCGCGTGAATATGATATATTTTTTTAAAGATTTGATTTTTAAAATAAAAAAATTTTAGAAAAAAAAACTATTTAATGTGTGTGAATATGGTACATTTTCTTTTACATGTGTCTTTTTTTATTTTTATTTTTTAATTATTATTATTTTTTTAATTTTTTAAAATTCGTAGGAGATGATATAGACATTTGAGCCATATTGTTGTATAATATTTTATCACATTAAACTATTCCCGAAAAAATAGGAAGTTAAAGCAATTTTGTAATTAAGCGTATTTAATTAGATTATATGTGTGGAAAACCCTTAAAAAGAAGAAGAGGGAAAATAAGATTGGTTTGAAAATGGCCCAAAAGCCCAAAAGGTAATTAAAAAGAAAAAAAAAAAAAGAAAAAAAAATCAACAAAAAAGCAATAAAAGCTGGAGTTCCCTCTCTGAGTTATTTTCTTCATCTTCATGACACCATTGTTGGACACTCTCATCTTCTTTCTTTCTTTTTGTTTTTTCTTCTTCCTCATCGTTTTCCAGGCGAGTTACTAACGGGTTCCGGCATGCCGGTGTGGCGGCACGTGGTCTCCTAAAAGAAGGTAGACTTTTTTTTTTTTTTTTTTTTTTTAATGTAAAAGAAGGTAGACTTTTTGGGTTTTGACCCGATTTTTTAAGGCATATTTAGGAGTGGTTTAAAAATATTTTTAAATACTTTTTTCACTTTGAAAATCACTTTGAAACATGTTTTTTAATCACATAAGATCAGTTCAATGCTTAGTCGTTTTACACTTTTAAGATCAAATTTCATAATATCAATTTGATTATGAATGAGTAAAAACATGCTTTTAAATTATTTTAACGACAAAAGTGATTTTATCCATTTCAGAATCATTTTCAAACATGTCGTGTACTCACAAACATGAGCCAGAACCAAAACATGAGCCAAAATCAAAAGTGATTTCATCCATTTTAAAATCATTTTCAAACATGTCCTATGCTTACAAACATGAGCCAGAACCAAAACAGTTCTGATTGGATTTAATACTTCTAAAAAATTTCATTCTCTCTCCTATTCTAAATAGATTTCTATTAATCTCTTTAAATATATTTACACACACGAAGGAGCTCATTTAGCTAAAATAAAGTTGTGCAGATGAAGATATGACCAAGACAAAATTATCGATTGTGCAGAAAAAGTGTGCGATCACTGACATCATGTGTGTGATCGCTTGCCTCATGTGTGTGATCGCTAACCTCATGTGCGTGATCGCATACCTTTTTCTGAAGTAACGTTAGTTTTGTTTTGATCATATCTCTGTCGATACAACTTCGTTTTAACTAAATGACCACTCGTTTTCATACATTTTTTTCGTGTTATTTTCATCCATGTCTATAAACTGAATAAAAACTTAAAAAATATTTGACTTTAGTTCTTTAAAAGTAAAATCTATATTATTTTAAACATTGTAAGACCATTTATATTCAATATTCTTTTAAAGTTTGCTCTTTTTATAAGCATTTTTGGAAAGAACATGAAAAAATATATGAAAATGAGTAATCATTTAGCTAAAACGGAGTTGTATCGACGAAGTTATGACCAAAACAAAATTATCGTTCGTGCAAAAAAAGTGCAAGATCGCTAACATGATGTGCACAATCGCATACCTCATGTGCGCAATTGTTGACCTCGAATACATGATTGGAAACCTCATGTGCGCGATCGCGTACCTTTTGCTACACAAAGATTAATTTTGTTTTGATTAAATCTTCATCCATGCAACTCCATTTTAGCTAAATGATTATTTGTTTTCATACGTTTTTTTTTTGTGTTCTCTCTAAAAATGCTTATAAAAAGAGAGAAATATTTAAACATCTTTACTTTTAAATGACTTCCTAAAGTTTAAACTTATATCATATTTGGTATGTGATGTTTAGAAATAAAGATAGGAAACACCCAAAAAATTAGGAAGAAGCTTAAAGAAAGTTGAAAGAGAGGACAATATGAAAGAGCGCGCTCTAACGGGTAAACTGGGAGGTTTTGCCAAGCCTTTTAAAATTAGGGGTAGAAGTGACTTTTCACATGTGAAAAAGGTAAAAAATAAATATTTTTTTGAAGAACGAGACCAATCATAGAAAAGTTTTTGATTTCTGAGTCAATTTGGGCAATTTTCCTGTTTTTGTTAAAGTCATAGAATATTTCCAATTATAAAATTTGTATGATTATTATTTCGTAATATCATGTATTATATCGTACATATTTTTAAAATATGTATTATATAATATATGATATTACAAAATAATAATTATACATATAAATTAATTAATAATCACTTATATTCAATCTAATGTGTAGTGAGTATCTATAATTAGTTCTACTATCAAACACATATTTGAAAACATAAAATATATCTCTGTTTTAATTAAATTCCTTACTTTCAAATTTATGTTTTTCAGATTTTTTACCAAACATACTTTAATTTCTATGAGAATTTTTTTTTTTTTTTTTTATATCCGTGAGTGTCTGGACCAGCTTACGCGTACCTCGACTAATCTCACGGGACAACCCACCCGACCTTACAACAGGCGAGCTGTCAACTTACTCGTTAGGTGGCCACCTTGAACCCACAACTCCTTAGCCCTTTGGCTTTTTTTGGATGTTCCCACTACCACTAAGCTAAGTAAAAAAAATTCTACGAAAAATAAAAAAGAAGGTGATTGTGTGGAGTGACGAGAAAAAAAAATAGCGACAATTCAAAGAGATTGAGAAAGGCACCATTCGAGAAATCAAATGATTTTAATATGAATAATTAATTATTAACGGTTTGGAGAAAATTTATTTGGTTCAATAATGGACGTTGGTTCTAATTTCTCTAATTACATCAGGACAAGACAATTAATGACTCTCTTATGATTAGAGGTGGTTGAAAATGAAATATAACCGTTTGACGACACTATTAAACAATACTTATTTGAACAATCTAATCGAATCTACAAATTATTTGTGCATAATCTTGTTTCCTTTACAACCATCTCACTTATACTTATTTAAACAATAAATTTAAGTTGTCTCCTTCCTTAAATTAAATGTCGTTTTTGTATTTTTGCCCAAAAAAATGTCATTTTCCTATGAGATCTCAATTATTTTCCTAGTTGCTCTTTTTTTTTTTTTTTTTTTTTTTTTTTTTTTAATAATTCAAACAAACATGTATAGTTTAGTGTCGTTTCAAGTGTGTGTCCCATGTAAGAAATCATAACAAAACAATCATTTTCATCATTTATCTCTCCAAAATTATTATGCAATTTGTTCTAACATTTTTCTCTTTTATTTCTTTGATGGGGTAAGGGAAATAATATTTTCAGTGACTCTTTTCCCCAAAGACAAAGAACAATAGAAAGAACAAAGAGAGAGAAATGAGAAACAACTCTAAGTTGTAACCCACAAATTAAAAGATGCCCTATGGGATTTATCAAATGCTCATAGGATTTTGTTGGTCACTAATTGCTGCTATTGCTGTTTCTATTTTTACCTTAAGTTCCTCTTATTCTGCTCTATCTGCCTGAAAAAAAAAAAAAAAAAAAAAAAAAAAAAAAAAAAAAAAAAAAATAACCATACTAACATTTTCTTCAATAATACAATAGAAAAACTTTGAAAAAGAAATTCATTTTCATCCCTTTTCTTAATTAAATTTATACCACGTCAAGAGTAACGATAGCTAAATAAGATAAAGTTCATCATATCTATAATGGTACGAGATTTTTTAAATTAAACAAGAAAACAAAGCTACGAGAATTTACGTCTAAAGTAAATAATATCATATTATCATAGAGATATGTAGAAGGTTATTGTCCCTAAAACACTCGAAATCAAGTCACAAAAATATACGAATTCAATCATTATTTAAAAGAACTTCAACCATAAAGAGAAGCCAAGTAGAAAAGGTTGATACCTTTGGAATTTTTATTTTTTTTCTTGATGGATTTTAGTTGTCTATTGTGAGTAGAACAAGCATTATCCTGACACATTGTACCACTGAACAAATTTGACATGATCCCATCCTCTGCTCTCCTAACATTTAGTTCCATAAATTCGTTCTATGTTAATAAATGTTAAGTGCCTAAATTTTGTTTTCTTTTTCCAAAATATATATATATATATATCTATATATATATATTCAATTATTAATACTGGATTTTTTTTTCTTTTTTTTTTCTTTCCCTTTTCTACTTCAAACAAATTTCATACTAAAATGATTAGCTTTTCTAGAACTCTAAAGCTAATTACTAATTGATCTCAAGATTATCTTCAGTACCTACAGTTTGGATTTAGTTTCTACCAATACCTTTAATGTTTTTAAAACCTAAAATTGAATATTTCACATTTCTTTTAAGTTTATCAAACTCGGAGTTTATTCTACAAAAACCCATAAGTTTCAACAATACCCCTACAAACCAATTTCTTCAAATCTTTCTTTTTGTGTAGCTTCATCAACTTGCACTTCAAACATAGATTTCTCAAACTAACTAAACATGTTAGTTCAACTGCTTATGGCCGTAAAGGGTGTTAATATATCTGTGTCTCGTGAGTGTTCTAACCCTCGATCCAATTTGAAAATTATAGTCATATGTAATAGTTATGAAGTTTGGGGAGTTATGAACTATTGAGCTCAGAGTGTAGGAGTTGATAAGACATAAAATTAATGATTTTTAATTGTGGAGCCTACGAACTCCTTGGGCCAAATACTGTTAGAGAAGCCCAGCAATAGGTGACGTCAATTGTCACAGTGGTGATAATTGTAGAAAAGACTACAATTAATGGAGGGTTTGGCCAGTGTCACAACTCGTTTCAATAATTATCCCTAAACTTTCAAAAAAATGAATTAATACCTTGAACTTTCAAATAAATAAATAAATAAATAATTCTCAGGGGGCGTTAGGGGTATTGAGCCAATGGTTATTAATTATAATCTGTGAGTTATAATAGTTTGTGGGTCATAATATTTTGTGTTTGGCGTGCAAACTATTTTAGTCTGAGTAAGAAATAATAGACATCGAAACAAAGAGAGAGAGGATAGGTAGGAAATAGTAAACATTGTAACAAAGAGAGATTTCAAATAGTATTACTATAGATAATTGTAGGTTTTAAATAGTTGTAAACACCATTATTATATTTTGAGCCTCAAACATGGAGTGGACTATAATAGCTCACTCCAACTTCAAATTGGGGACCAAACACCCCCTTTATTATTTGTTAATTAGTATATGGATGAAAACTATTTAATTTATACCCCACCACCTTCCTTTTCCATTTCTTCGCTCTCATCTACTTCAATCTATGGCCTAACACTTTTCTTTTTTTTTTTCCTTGTAATTTCTTCAATACCCTCTTAATCCACTTGGAGTTTTGAGTTTTATTTTGGTTGTTCTGAAAATTGGTATAGAAATTGCACAAATGAGGAAAAAATGAAAATATCTTTATAAGTGGCTTCAAATTCAATCTTTCTCAACTCAAGATAACTTAAACGAGATTAACTGTTTAGGTTTTCAACTCTCATATATCTATTTTTGGGCATGCTAAAAAATGAGAGAGTTTCTCTATTTATTTGATAGGTTTAGAGATTGGAGAATAGAAGAAGGAGATTAAGAGGATATTGAAAAAAGAGGGAGAAAATAGGGGTAAATGTGGAAGGTTGTTAAGTTATAGATTGAAGCATATGATCTGAGAGAGAAAATAGAAGAGATAGGTGATCTAATGTAAATAAAAAAAAAAATTCATCCATATAGTAACAATAAGGGCACTTTTGAACTTTTATTAATGTTAAAGATATTAATGCAACTTTTGAAACTCCATATATATTATTGAAACACTACAAAATTCAAAGGCAATAGGTAATGGTATCTGTCCATATACCAAAGGTAAGGGCATTTTTAGATTCTTTTCGAGAACTTAAAGGTATTATTGCAACATTTGAAAGTTCTGAGTAGTATTGAAATCAATTACAAAGTATAATGGTATTTTCTAAAATTTAATCAAAATTTCAAGTAGTTAGATTTTTCAGCACTTAAATTTATCTCATCACATATTAAAATCATTTGTGAGTTCAATCACTATTTGGGGTGCAATAGTAAAAAAAAAAAGGGAAAGGAAAGGAATGAAACCTCAAGGAAGAGCGTGTTCAGAAGCCTGTTGGCAACGACGGTGATATTGGCCGTAATAATCTTCAACTTTAGCGATTCAATCACTTGACAAACTTTCAATACGGCGTCGTTTCTTCTTTTGCAAGTCATACTCACAACCACCGTCTTCTCTTCCATGTAATTCACGCTCAACTGCTTAACAATTTCAATTTTCAACTAGAAAAAAAAAACCCCTAGAAATATAAATTTCTGATTTCGAATCGTTGACTTACATCGAGAATTTCGATCGGGATAGATGACGACTTCTCTCGTACTTGCCGATTACAATTCTTCGTTCTCCTCTTCCTGGAGATTCGATTGTCGTTTTCATCGTCGTCGTCGTTTGTTGTTCTGTTTTTTATTTTGCCTGATTCCAAATCTGAAATCTCCGATTCGATTCGATTTTCTTCTGCTCGCAGCTCTTGGATGTACTCGATCGCGTCTTTTATTATCGACGCCTTGTCCATCTGCAATCAATTAACAACCTCCCTTTTATCATTTTTTTAATTATACTTTTATCCAAAATATCATTTTTCTCTCCAGAGATGTTCATGAGGCAGGACGAGACAGGTCGGGTTGTCCCTTTCCCTTATTTCAATTTCCATCCTAAAGAAGTTTTTTGTTTAGTTTTGCAAAGTGGGAATCTGTGGATCAGGTTTCCCACAAGAAAAATTACTCGTTTAATTTTTAGTTTATTCATTTTTAAACAATTTAAGTTTTAATCAACCAAATAAATATTTCTATAAATAAGTCATTTTCAATAAAAAATTATTTAATTAAAACATTATAAAAAAAAATCATACTAAAAACTATAATATCTCATGTAATTTTCATAATTTACAAAAATAAAAATAAAAATATTATAACAACCCCATATTCTAGTCTTCAACTTATAAAAAGAAAAATCAAAAGAAAAAGTATTTTAAACTATTAAAAAAATTAGTGTAATATTTGTAAATTGTATTCTAGGTTTGAAGTTTGAATTTCCAAAATTGAATTTTATTTTGTCTGATTAAGTTATTAAATTTTCTACTCTACAAATAATTGAATTGTTATTCAAAAAAGATAATGATTAAATTGGAAAAAAGAAAAGAAAAACGTGAAAAGAAAAGACGAACATATTGCCCAATGATTGTTTAAGGAGCAACTTGGTCGTGATCACTATTTCTTTCTTGTAATATTTGGACAAAGAAATAATAAACAAATTAATGATCATGATTTAAATCATTTTTAAATTCAGATTTTGAAGTCTAAACCGAACTCTTACCTTTTACGTTTATTTTATTTCGTTTTAAAATATCATTCAATAAAAACTTTATATAAAAAGGGTGTCTCTTTCTAACTATGCTCATGTTCTCACTAAATAAAATAAAATTTAGCCTTAATTATAAGTAAAAAGAAATGTAAATGTTATAATATAGACACATTATTCCATTATTTATTTTATTATTATGATTATTATTATTTTGAGTTTAATAGTTTCAAGTGTAAATCTAAATTTTTAATGATAATGAGTATTTTGTCTAATAAACTATTTTAATTGACTTTTTTTTTAATTGTTAAAGTAGGTATAAATTGCAAAATAATTGATATTACTCTATCATGTTCAAATCATTGTACTCTCACTTATTGTACTTTCAATAAAAAAAAAAAAAGTTATGTCCGTATTTTGAAGTTTGTTTCATTTTAGTCATGTACTTTTAAATGTCCAATTTTAGTCCCTACACTTTCAATAAATCTTAAATTTAGCCCTTTGAAGTTATTTTTTTGTCGAAATTGATTCAATAATAATAACTTTTCATGTAATAAATGTAATATGTGAATATGTTTGTAAAATTTATAATAAAAATGCTAATAGGTAATAAAGAGTTTTGAAAAAATGAATAAAAAACTTGTAACAATGACTAAATTTAAGATTTATTAAAAATACAAAGTCTAAAATTGAACAAACTCCAAAATATCAAGACCCAAATAATATTATAATAAAAAAATTACTATTATGAACTAGATCTTCATCAAAATGATTAAAATTTGTTTCCTTTCAACAACTCACCCAATCTTTCCAATTTAATATGCATCATGGTGAGTTGTGACATGCTGTTTCAAAATGTATTATATAAATGAATAAATAAGTAATTTAAAATCTCGTGTTGATTTTAATAATAAGTGAAATAAATGCATATATATAAGCATTATTTTATTTGTTTAAAATCCCCAGAATCTATATTTGCTTTATAATATACGCAAATCCCCAGGGGACTAATTGATTATTGGGTGGGAAAGTCGAGATTAGATATTTGCTAATAAATAACAAGTTGAATTTGCTTTCTCCATTTTTCTTTTTAAAAAGTTAAATTGCTTTAATTTGTATAATTTTCTACAATTAGAAAAACCCAATTTAGCAAGGACAAAATTCATTCTAACCTCTCCAATCACATGAGACAGCGTTTAACTTTGACATTTAATTAAGAGCCAAATATTTTGAGATTAAGTTAATTTAAGACCATGTTTATGACTAAAATTACTTTTGTATTTTTAAAATTGTCGTGAAATATGTTTTTAATCATTCAAAATTAATTTTGATATGATTGAAAATTAAATTTAAAAGTATAAAATTAAAAATTAAATTAATTTTGAGTGATTAAAGTGTGTTTATTAATGATTTTAAAATCACTTTCAAATATGTCCTAAATTAATTTAATATTTAATATTTAATATTACGTTTTTAAATAAAATTTTCATATAATTAAAATTGATTTTGAATCATAAAAAATATATTTTAGAGTGGTTTTGAACATAACAAAAATAATTTTAATCATTTTAAATTCACTTTCTTGCCATAAACGTCTATTTGAATTGATTTATAAAGCTCCATAGGTAACTATTTTATTTTTAGTTTTAAGTTTTTTTGAAAATTAAGCTTATTTCCTTACATTTTCTTACCATAATTTGCCAAAAACAAAAACATTTTTTTAAAAACTACTTTTTTAGGCTCTATTTGGTAATCATTTCGTTTTTTGTTTTTAGTTTTTTAAAATTAAGTATATTTCCTCCTAATTTTTTACAATGTTTTGCATGTTTCTTTTAGTATAAGGTTGCATTTTTAGTCAAATTCCAAAAACAAAACACAAGTTTTTAAAAAATATTTTTTTAGTTTTTAAATTGACTTGATTTTTAAAAACATAGGTAGAAAGTAGATAAGAAAGCAAGAAATTTAGATGTGAGATAGGTAATTATAGGCTTAATTTTCAAAAACCAAAAACTAAAAATCAAATTATTACCAAAGAGGAACTTAGTTTTCAAATTTTAGCTTAATTTGTTTAAAACATCGGTAAAAGATAGATAAAAAACACAACACACTTAAGATTGAGAGACTGAGAGGGTGTTTGTAGTCTTAATTTTCAAAAACTAAAAACACAAAATTAAATAGTTATAAAGACTCTAAATTTTTTAAAACATTTGAAAGCACTTAAAAATCAATCTAAACATTCCGGTCGAAATTAAAACCGGTAATTGAAGTATTTTTTGGAAAAGAAAAGAAAATTAATAAAAAGAAAAAAAATTGAACTTACTTTGGTGATATTAGGGACCACAGCTCTGAGAGCAAGAAGCCTATCGTTGAGCTTCTTCCTCCGATTCCTCTCCGATAAGATGTTCTTCGACGCCTCTAACGACGACAGCGTTCCGTCCGGCGAGCTCGAATCATAAGAACCGTAAAATGCTTCATCCAATCCCCAACTGCAATTTCTATCTTCGTTAATTTCAATTAAAATTAAGAACAGAGAGCCAAAAGGAAAAAACAGAAACGACCTGTCGAACTCTTCCGTCTGCAGAAACATATTCGTTTCCCAGTAACACTGATATTCATCCAGAATGTTTTCCATCTCGGCGGCGAATCGGACGGACGGCGGGAGGATACGGCGGCGATGGAGAGGAATGGCTTCGTTGGATAGAGTTGCAGAAATTGGGAGGTTTTTTATAAGAGCGAAAAACGAGTGCCCCGAGTTGTATGGACTGTGGAGTATTATTATTATTAATTATTATTTAAATAAAAAAAATATATTTGATTTTTTTAACCCACGTGGGTGGCAGCTTGATGCTCCTTGGGAAGATCTGGACCGTCAAAAATTTGAAGACGGTTTTTACGTGTTCAAGGCTGAGTGGACCGGATCTACTCGCAGTTGAAAGCGCGTGGAGATAACCGCTTAATTATTGTAAGCGTTCGTTTCATTTCATTTTTTTTTGTTATTTTCCTTTTGCTCTCCTCACTCCCTTAATCAACGGAAAATGGCCTGACCGTCACGCCCTTCTCTTCAATAAATGCAATAAATACAATACTATTAAATGAATATTTTTGAAAAAATAATTAATTTTTTTTTATAACACCACAACAACAAAATTGTGATTTCATGATACTTATTTTGTGTCCTTATATCACCTATAAATGTATGAATATTAATGAAAGTTTAAAAAAAATGGACTTCTGTATCTTCATACTCTTACCGTTAGTTTTGGATAAAAACCGTTAAAGTTTTATTTCAAATATACCTCTGAAGTTTCAAAAGTTGCAAAAATACCTTAAAACTTCAACAAAAAAAAAGTTTTCATCAACGGTAGTAAAATGAACATAAATAGTTAATACCTTGTTGCAATAATAACTCTAAAGGGTTGTTTGGCTTGCTGAGTTGAATTCATATGTCTGTTGAGTTTATATGTCTGTAGAGTTCATATATGTGTGTGTTTGGAAGTTTGGGTGATGAGTTCATATGTTAAGGATACCTAGTGCTGTTTTTTTTTTTTACATAAATAATATGTTTTTATGATTATTATTTGTGTATATAATATATATATATATATATATATATATATATATAATAAACTACATATTGCACTTTATTTTATTGTTTGTAAAACACACATGTAATATTGTTGGGAATTTTGAAAAATGGGGTTTAAGGTTTATTTTTAGATCATGCATTTCAATTTTTTTTAATTTAAGCAATCATTTTATAAATTTGTGCATGTGACGTTTTTAGTTAAATCATTTTAACACTTTTCATAAAAACTTTTTAAAATAAAAACACTCATATGTGTTAACAATTTTTTCTCAAATGTGTTTTCACATACAAGTTTGTTTGATTTCTTACCTGATAAAAATGAGTTTATTAATGTTAAATTACTATAAAGAACGACTATAAAATACTATGAACTAATAAAAAAAATTAGGAATTTAACGTTTTGACGGAATTTGCATGCTTTTGTATTGACAAATGTGTTTTTATTAACAATTTTGTGCATCAACTCAAATATAAACATTTATTGATATTTTATATGTATTTTAAATTAATAGTTGTTTTTAAGCTTTAAATTAAGGTTTTATTGACCGTTTTATGTCACGAGTGTCAACAAAACAAAAAACTCGTATGTCAACAAAGCCCAAATTTGTAGTAATCATAAATTAAAATAATGGTCATCGAAGTTAGTGGAGTCGCCACCGTCGGAGGTCATTAGAGTTGGTCGTCAACAGTGGTGGTTGATGTTGCTAGAGTTGGCCATTGTAGGCGATCGCCGAAATTGATCGTTGGAGGTGGTCGCCAAAGATGAGCAACGATACATCAAATGGTGATGAGGGTTAAGTGCACTGTTAGTGGACATGGTATAAAATGAGTGTGGCATACGAAGTTGGCCTCCCAAATAATGAGTTGAGCTAATATCTTAGTTCATTTCAACTTCTTACCCAATCGATTAAGTAAAACCATAGCCACCATTCCTTGATATCTACCATTGTCCTTCTTTCTTCCCTACCTCCCTCCTCATCGTTAAAAGAGACCTACTGCACAGTCCCCTCATGCGTTCTTCCTCCAGCAACTGACGACACCGCCTCGAGCTCCTCTAACGACGCGACCTGCAGCGACGATGATGCTTCCTCCTTTGGCGCAATGACCGACAGTGGAACCTCAACATTCCTTCTAAAATTGTATGTTATGTTATAAAATAGAGTTCAGAAAAAATGTGGTCACAAAAAGTTTATAATGAGGAAAATAGAGTATTTTAAAAAGAAAATTATTATTATTATTATTATTATTATTTTAAAACTAGAGTGAAGGTCAGAAGAGAACATTTTAAAGGATGAAACAAAGTTGGAAATAAGAAGAAAAATTTTAAAAATAAATATATTCAGATTGGCAAATTATTAATTCTTACCACCTATTACAATAGTAACCTTTCACGTTTGAGTTTGAGATGTAATAATTGATGTCTTATATGTTTAGGCTCTATTTGGAATTGCGTTTGTAATAGTAAAAAAGTGATAAAACAAATTATTAATTAATTTACCAAAATTACTTTTAAATTTTAAGGATTAAGTATTGATTTAGCGTCTTTCAAAAACTATTTACAAAAAAACAGGTTCTTCCAAAATTATTTGTAAAAATAGGACCAATTTTTTTGTCAGAGACTGAAGTGATAAAATTCATCCTACAGCTAGATGGCACCTTAGCAAGCACCCACCTTTATTTTTATTTCCCTTTTTATTTTTTTATTGTGCAAGTCATTAAATTGACAGCACTATATATATTAAAGTTGGTCCACCATCTTAGAAACCCTATCTTTTAATATAATTATAAGTTGGTCTACCATCTTAGAAACCCTATCTTTTTAAAATTCCATTTCTCTTTTGTTTTTTTTTTAATTTACTACGAATTCGTATATTAAATTATTGTTTACGGTACACTAATTATATCAATTAATCTTATCTTTAAACTTTTTATTTATCGTTCTTCATCATTATTTTATTTTATTATTTATATTTCTATTTTGAGAGACGAATTATTAATGTTGATCTTTGAAAATGACACGAAAAAGTATTCGTAAAAATAGTGTGTTAAAATTATTTGAAAAGATAAATTTTATTAAGTATTTGTAATAATAGTTTGGTTTGAAATTTTTTTCTCAAAGTGAAAATAAGATTTAATTTGGTTTGATATTTTTTTTCCTTGAAACTCTTATTCCATGCATTTCTCTTCTCTTAAGCCTAATTCAAGTAAATCTTCGTATTAAAATTTATCAAGAGGAATTATCCAAGAATGTGTTGCATTTGGCCAAACAAAACTAAAACATATTATTAAGGAAAATTTTCACAAATAAAAAAAATGTCAAACTATTTACAGAAAATAGTAAAAAAAAAAAACACTGATAGACATTGATAGACTTCTATCAGCATCTATCAGCGATAGACTTCTATCATTTCTATCACTGATAGACTCTGATAGACTTCTATCAATGTCTATCACAACTATCTAAAAATTTTGTTATTTTGTGTAAATAGTTTTACTCATTTTCCTATTTTTAAAAACTTCCCTATTATTAACTAGAAATGTGTAAATTTTTGTTTTCTTCCGAAATTAGTTTGAAATAGTTAGGATTTTAAAATTATTTTCATTTTTTAAAAATCAATTTCAAGCTCACACTAAATTTACTCAATCTTTCATTGAATATCTAGAGTTTGTATATTGTTTTCTATCTCTTAAACCATCGGAACCCAAGGACATTAGTTGACCAATCTTATATATAATATCAAGAGAAAAAAAAATTATAGTGTATGCATAGTATTAAATTTAAATCAATATGTCGATATTTCCATCGATATTTCTACGTTTCCATGGATTTGATAACGCTGTAAGAGATGAATCGATATTTCCATTATGTCGTAGAAAAATCCATGAAACACAAAAAATAAGCATCAAAATGTCACTAATATAAATATAATAGACATGTTTACTTATTTGAAAATAATAAAATGGTTATTTGTTAATTTAAATTTATTTTTAAAATTTGTTGTTTTTATAATCAAAATTTTCATAAAATTAAGAGCTCGATATTTCCATCAACATCGATATTTTAAACCTTAAGTGTATGTCACCCTAAAAAAACATAATTTACAAACCAACATAGCCTCTAAAAAAAAAGTTATACATGCAATGAATCCGAATAAAAAAAAAAAAAAGATAATTCAAAACACATTTTAAAAGATTTCTAATATTATGCATAATATCAAAGATTTTTTTTTTTAAAATTATATTTCAAAGAAAATCTAAATATATAAAACTAAACAAAATTTTAGAAGATCATACATGCTTAAGTATTTACATAAAACTTGTAAAAAAAAAGGATTTACATAAAAGTTATAACAAGTACAACAATATTTTTTATAAAACAAATAGTGCATATGATTGTATTATACTAAACAAATAAATAAATATCTTTCTTTCAATCTAATAATAGAGTAAAAATAGAAAAAAAAATTTAGATATAGCTGTTACAAGATGAAAAATGTTGTTAGTATTATAAAAAATATCCAAAAAAAAAAAAAAGAAAATTAGTTAAAAAATTGTCAGAATATCTATAAATCTAAATAAAAAATAAGTAAACATGCCATGATCAGCAACCGAAAAAAATATCAAAATAGAAAAAATACCTTTAAAACAAAAAATTTAAGAGAGTTTTGAGATAGTATAAGAGAGATTTGAGAGTGTTAGATTTGTGAGAGATTGAGTTTTGGAAAGATTTGTTTGATGGTGAAAATAAAAAAGAAAAGAAAAAAAACTCCCGTGACTGCTAAGGTGAAATCAATAAAAGAGGAAAGAGAATTTAAAGACTGAATTTTATCAATTTAGTCTCTTAAACAAATTAAAATCAATAAATACAAGAAATTAACCCTACTTTTACCAATAGTTTTGGAAGAACCTGTTTTTTTTGCAAATAGTTTCTCAAACAACTCTAAATCTATACTTAACTCAAATTTTAACTAACGTGTAAAAATTTATAGATAGCACAAATTCATATTTTTCCATCCATTTTATCGACATGAGAAAGTCCTAACTATTTGAAGGTTGCTATGTCATGCGTTCAATACAAAATCTGGAGCTTTTAGATTTGCTTTTCTAAAAATCAGTTAATCTTAACGGTAGGGGTGCTTGTGGGTTGGGTTGGATTGGGTTGAAGAACTTTTTAGACCCAACCCAATTGTTCGGGTTGTATGAATTTCAACCCAAATAACCATTATTAAAAAAAAATGAACACAATCCAATCCAACCATGAAACATTTGGATTGGATTGGTTCTAGTTACTCGAGTCATTTATTTAAACTTTTGTTCTAAAAAGAAGTACAATGCTAATATATAAAAATTTGATTTAATTATTTTCATATATTGAATTAAGATTAACCATTCAATTTCAATTTTATAATGAGTTTTTTCTACTCAAAGTTCTAAAAACCTATTTTTAGGAATTGTTGAAAAATAAACTATGTAAAAAAAATGAAATTAAATAAAACTAAAATAAATATATGTATATTTAATTGTATTAAAAAATATATACATTTTAAAGTTAATAATAAGTTCGAGTTGGTTCGGGTTGGTTTTAGTTATTTTAAGTGAATCCATGAACCAACCCAATCTAACCCACCCAAATAAGTTGATAACCCAACCTAAATCATAGAGGTTGGGTTGGGTTGATTGGTTTTTTGGCTTTTTGGCTTTTTTGAACACTCCTACTTAACTGTTTAAATAAATATATTGTAATAGTATCCTTCCATATTAATATATTTTGTCATATCTATTTTTATATTTTAATTGATTCAATTTTTTATAACAAATTTTTTATTAAACTTTTATCAAATAATGTAGATTAAACAAAATTATTTGAAATACAAATAAAATAAAATGTTAAAAAATATATTATAAATTAATTATCAATATAAAAATAATTACAATAATAAGCTTACTTTAATTCATATAACTAAATTACACCCATTTAGTATTAATTTATCAAAAACTCGTAACTAGTTTTTTCCTATTTAAAAATAAAATTTATCAATACTATTTTATTTTCTTTCACATGAAAGCAAGCAATAACAATTATTTTAAAACTACAGCAATTCCAAATTAAGTTTTTTTTTTTTTTTTTTTTTTTTTTTTTTTAATTTCCTAAACTAAGTTTTAAATACATGCAAATTATTATCTCGTTTGTGATTGATGATTGAATTTGCACGTGAGATTAACTTTCCCGCATCTCGAGAATATATTATTTTTATTAATCATTTCGTGTGAAGAAAAAATAGACGGTGTAAAATAATTTGGATTATTTTTTTTTCTAGTACATTTGGTTTATCAGTGACACGTACTACTTTTCAATTGGCTTTCTTTCGAAAAGAATATCACAAATTTCTTGTTGATTCATTCAACCATTTCCTCTTTATTTCTCACACATTTACAACTAAGTTTAGTAAATTAAACTTGTTTTTTTTTTTAATTATATTTATAAGTTTGGTTCTTCCAGCTTCTAATCTTCATATTTATTTGATCTCCTAAAATTTAAAAGATAGGCTAATGTCTCCAAACTTTCAGAATTTTGTATTTAACAAATTTTGAATTTTGTCAAATTGAGCTTAACTCAATGATAAGTAGTATGATCTTCTTCCTCAGTTGCTATATTAAAAAAATTTGCATCTTTTTTAAGTATACCAGTTGAATTCTAATTAGCCAATTTTTTTAAAAAAAAATTCAAAAATTATTTTTTTTTTCTTTTCAAATTTTGGTTTAGTTTTTGAAAATATTGGTAAAAAATAGATAACAAAACAAGAAAGTTTAGAGGTGAAAGGAGTGCTTGTAGACTTAATTTTTAAAAACAAAAAATAAAAAGTCAAATAGTTATCAAATAGGGCCTTCGTGTTTGGTTCCTTGTTTCTGAAATTTATGTTTGTTTCCTCTCAATTTTCAATTATGGTTTTCACATGTCTTTAAAATACACTTGTTCTAACTAAATTTTAATTTGTAGTTTTCAAAACTTGGCTTGATTTTTTAAATTATTAATAGAAAAGGAATAACAAAAGATAAAAATTTATGGGTAATATAAGTAAGTATAAACTTATTTTTCAAAAAATAAAAAATAAAATAGTTATCAAATCAGAATTTAATTTTTTAATTTTTGGTTTTTGAAAACTAAATTTATGAAAATTACTTTTACTTATTGATTTCTTTGTTTCGTTATTTATTTAAATAGTTATCAAACGAGACCTTAAGTTTTTTATTTTTGGTTTTTGAAAATTAAATTTATGAAAAATACTTCTACTTATTGGTTTCTTTATTTTGTTATTACTTTCTTAGTTTTCAAAATTCAAATTCAGTTTTAAAAATTAAAAATAAATAACTTTTAAATGTTTATTTTTCTTTTTGAAATTTGACTAATAATTCAAATATTTGAGTGACCCACGCAATCCTCAAAATCAAGAACTAAAAACTCAATATTTTTTTAAAAAAAAAAATCTAAAATTTTCAACTTTTACCTCTAATACAACATCCATCTATTCGACAATATACGTAAAAGATCATGAATTTAATTATTACGCAAATATTATTCAATTATTTATATATTTTATTGTGCGGACTCGTGATCCAAAAATACATTATCTATTAATTAATCAATTTTGGACAAATCATAAAAAAATGAGTGGTCTAAATTTATTTGAATCATCATCCAATTATATATTATACCTTTGTTTTAAGTTGGTTTGTTTTTTTTCAATACCATATCGATTTGAAATTGTTAATGGTTTTCTTTTTCTTTTTTCTTTTTTCTTTTTCCCGAAAGAAATACAGTGAGGGTGACATTTAAGCATAGTAAAGTAGTAATAAACTAAATCATTATTTAAGCTAATTGGTGCAAAAAAAAAAAAAAAAAAGAAGAAGCTATAATTCACTTAATTAAATATAGATGGAAAGAAATTATAATAGTTTATTTGTTTTTTTTAAAAAGAGAAATTATAGTATAGTTACTAGTCCACTTTTCACTTTTCCTTTTTATTTATTTTTTGTAAATTTTTATCTTTTTCTAAAAAGGGTTAATAACTACCTTTTAAGTACTTTGTTTTAAAAAAATTTACCTTCAAATACCTTTTTTTTTTCTCGAGAAAATAAACACCAAATAATTAAATAGATAACGAGGTCATATCAACCTCAACTAAACAACAAATTCAATTAAGAAAATCATTCCACCAATAGTGAAAATCATCCTCCTCCGCAACCCAACAAGCTATATCATCAACCACCAAGTTTTCTGAGAACACCAATCATATTTGAGTTGACAAGACAAATAGCAAAATTAAAGTTTCATTTGGAATATAATAATTTTTTTAAATTGTCAAAATAGCAAAACAATTTAAATAAAAAAAAATACTAATTTACAAATGTTTGAAATACCCATACACACTAAAATTGATAATAATAAAAAAAAACATCACAACCTAAAACCAATCTAACAAGAATTAAACTAACACAAGTTAAGTATTTTATAGGTCATTAACAAGAAAATGTAGATATTAAAAAAAAATAGATTGCTGAAAAACTAAATTGATTCGAGCACATTTTGAAGGCGAGCATTAATCAATTGGTGGAGGATTGCAGAAAACGAAATTAGCATGGTGGTGTGAGCTTGAAGTAGAAAGTGAATAAGAAGAGGAAAAAGACGAGCGCGGAGATGAAATTTATTAGCGATCGACAATCGATGACAACATCACATAAAGAAGAAACGATTGAAGGAAAAAAAAAAAAAAAGAGATAGGAGTTGTGTGACTGTCGATTGGAGATTCATGAACAAAGAAGAAAACGGGAAAAAGGAGAAAAAAAACACACCTGAACAAACTTGCTGGTGGTGTGCGTTTGAAATCTGATAACTCACAAATTTACAATTATCCTATATGTATAAATGTTAATAACTAAAGTTTCAACGATTAGTGTATGTACGTATTACAGAGTCCATTGAGGGCAAACCAAGAATTTGAAAAATACAGCTCTTGTGTCGATCTCCAACCGTTTTGCTAAAATTCTTATTAATTTTCAATTTTGCCATCTTTCCAATTGAAATCTAAAATCTTGCTATACTCTAATTATTCATCATATTTTAAGTTAACATACCATTTTCATCACCATATTTTGAAGTTTGTCTAATTTTGATCTCTATATCTTTAATTGTTTGATTTTAGCCTCTATACTTTCAATAAATCTTAAAACTAGCCTTTGAAAGTTAATTCTTACTGAAATTGGTTAAATAATAAAAATAATTTTCATGCAAAGAAATAAAATATATGAATATGCTTTTGAAATTTATAGTAAGAATGTTAATAGATAGTATTTTTTTTAAAAAAATAACAATAAACTTGCAGCATATATATCAAAATTTAGGACTTATTAAAAGTTTAGGGATTAAAATTAGATAACTATTAAAAAAATCAAAATGATATTTTAATCTATTTTTTAAATTATTAATTTGAGGCATATTCTCTAACAAAATTTAGAATAAGAAGTGGTGCATTACTATCTCACTCCACCTTTTCCCACTCTAACTAAGGGACGTTTGGACTTGAGAAAAAAATATTTTTCAAAAAACTTATTTTTATTTAAATTCTTTTGATAAAAATGGTTTAAAATACACTTCAAAATCTATTTTGAGTAATTACCAAATATTCTAATTTTTTTTTACTTATTTTTTAAATTAAACACTTGAAGATGTATTTCAAACACACCCTAAATCTTATTAGAGATGGTGGGTTATGAAATATACATATAATCCTTTCAATTTTAATGAATGGAGAACTCAAAATTGTTTTGGATAATACTACAAAATGAATTTTCTTTTTTTTAGAAAAAAAAAACTTTATTTGAACGAAAGAAATTTACAAATGTATTAATTGTATGTATGTTTAGAAGATGTATTTTTTATTAAAAGTAATTTGATAAAAATTATCCTTGATTATAAACTTGTTTTAATTAATTACGTGTTTGATCTTTCAATTTGAATAATGATTCTCTTCCCATAATGCTATAAATTGTCATGATTAAATTCTATTGTTCAACCCTAACTAGTACAAGCATGCAAATAGTCTAATGACTATTTCTTTTTCTCGTTTATATGTATTAAAAATGGTTAGTTCCTTCCATTAAAAAAAAAAAATTATTATAAACAGAAAAAATATCAAACTAATTACAAATATAGAAAAATTTCATGAGTGATTATATCGCAGTTTAATGAAAGTTTTCTATACTTCTAAATAGTTTAGCTCAATTTTTTGTATTTGAAAATAATTCTAAAAAAAATTAATTATCAATATTTGTTAATAAATTTATATTCAGAAGCCGAAAAAGGTGGAGTGAGATAGTAATACACCCATTTTTTTATTCTAAATTTAGTTGGACAAGGCTATTTCTTTTTTTCATCTTTTAAAAACGTATTTGTTTTTAAATATGTGTTTTAAAGAAATTCCCAAGTTCAATTTGCTAACCTTTTAAAGCTACAATATTTTTATAAATAGTTTGAGAAAAAATATATATTTTTTAATAATTTTAAAAACTATGATATTCTTTTTTTTAAAAAAGTCCTAACGTGGTAATGTGAGATAAAAAATTAATGTCTCATAACCGATCATTAATTGAGATATATATAATAATTTTTATTAAGATCACACAATTTTTTGCCCACTCATATATTTTTGTCGACAAAAATGATGTTGTGCCCACATATTGAAAAAGTGTCGGCAAAACATAACTTTGCAGACATTTTCTGTTGCATTGACAGAAAAAAATCGTCAATAGAGACAAAAATTCTTGTAGTGTATGTTGAAATTGAGGATAGTAATTATATGTTTAATGGTAATGAATTCATAATTCTTGGTAGAGTAATTTTTGGAACAGAAAATTTAGAAGTGCAGTCCTAACAAAACCACTATAATTTAATTGTTTCTCTTATAAATTATTATTTTTAATTCTCTCTTTATCATCTGATACCTTTGGCTTGGAGGCTGACCACCAATGGTATTTTTACGATAAAATCCCTCAAGGAAGCTATTCATAGAAACTCTCCTCAACTTGCTCCCATGGAGGTGGGTTCTCTGTGGATAAATTTCCTTCCCAAAAACTGCAAAGTTTTCATATGGTCCCTGCTTCACAAAGGCATCAATACAATAGATAAATGCCAAAAGAGATTTCCCACACTCTTAACCTCAATCCCAATTGGTGTGTTCTTTATAAATCACATGGACAAAATCTCGACCATCTATTCATTTCTTGCACCTACTCTCATGGTATATGGGATCGATTTTACAGGTTCATTGTGATTGGTACGGATTGGCCTATCTCGGTGGATGCTGTCCTTTCAAATCTCATTCAATTGAAGAATACATCCAAAGGAACATTCTGCTTTGCAACCTCCTTGGCGCATCCTTGTGGTGTATTTGGCTGCAGCGGAACAATCAAACATTCCAAAATGGTGATAAGACTGCGAGCCATCTATGGGAAGACATTCTCAACTTAGCATCGCTGTAATTATAACGTAGTATCGATTTCTCTCAATTGGAGAGTCTTCATGTAACCCATCGACTATTCAGACTATTGAGCTATTCTCTAGCTCGCTTTTGTATCTTTTCTCTATCAATCTATGCACTTTTGGTATTGGGGCGTGACGAGGGTTTTAGAGGGGTGTCAACCTAGTTAAGATGTCTTGGTGCACCTACTGATTCCTCTTGCCTTGTGAATATTTAAAAAAAAAAAAAGTTATAGAATTCAACAACAATTTTAGAAAAAGAATCTATCGAATAAATTCTAACTAAATCTATTCATTTAATACTGAGTTAGTTAAATTACAAGTTTGGTATCTAAAATTTCTATAGTTTATGTTTATTTGGTCTTGAACTTTGAAGAGTGTTTAATAGAGATCTCTTTATTTTAATTTTATGTCTAATAGGTTAATGAACTTTTTAATTTTGTGTCTAATAAATTATAGATAAATTTAAAATTTTAAAATTTATCAGATAAAATTTTGAATTCTATGTTTAATAGAACTTTAGACTTTTAATTTTCTGTCTAATAGATTTGAGATTTTCTTTTTAATATTAATACTCATGGACGGAACGAAATAGATACAAACTTGTAATAAATTTATATTTTAACCAATTTTATTTTGAGACAACAAGAAGTATAACTAAATTTTAATACATGTTTTGAAAAATAGCTAACTAAATTTCGTTTGGTAAAAATATCTAACCGAAAAAAATCAGAAATTTTATTTACTAAAATAATGGACAACAATGCTCCCATTAGATTAAACAAAATGAGAAAATAGATTTAAAATAAATATAATTTCCTCCTAAGATTTAACTAACTAAATCAAATTATATTTAAAAACTAATAGACAATCTTGAAACAAAAAAAAAATTAAGGAGTCTGTAAACAAAAAGATTTTCTAGTAAGCTCTCTTGGGAAACAAAAACGTATATATGAACCTATGATCAAACAAAACCAAATGCAATTGGAAAATATATGAAAATCTATGAACACAAATGGATATTACTAAATTTTGAATCATATTTTTCCTTTAAAAAAATTCGAATGATAAGTTAAAATTCAGCTGAAATAAATAAAATCAGAAATAAGAAAAAAAAATTGATTATTTTAAAGGAAAATTACTATAAACAGAAAAAATATCAAACTATTTACAAATATAGAAAAATTTCATTGTCTATCCGTGATAGACGGTAAAAATTTTCTATATTTGTAAATAGTTTGGCTCATTTTTCTATATTTGAAAACAACCCTATTTTAAATGACAAAATTTTTTAAAATATTTTCAAATATAGCGAAATATCCTTTATCATCTATCATCTATTAGTGATAGACAATGATAGACATTAATTGTGTCTATCATTGATTGATGATAGATTTAATAATTTATCAATGTCTATCAGTGTCTATTCGGTAACATATTTAACTATATGTAATTGAAATCAAATTTTGTTTTTCATCATTAACCCTCCCAAACATCTTATATTATAAGGTTACAAAAACCTTCTAATAGAGGTCCTCCGAAAATGTCTTGAATTAAAAATATTTATACATTTTCAAACAAACCTAATAGAGGCAATTCCACATGACAAAGATCCAATCAAAATTTCGATACAAATTGAGAGATGCCAAACTAACCTTTTTTTTCTTTTTCATGCTTCATTCAAATCAAGGCATGATCCAAGGTTAATACTTGGTGTTAGAGTTTTGAATTGGATGCATTTGTTTAAAAGTGGCTGGAGTTGTCATTGAACTAGTTTGGTGGTTGCCTCAGAAAATATTTCACATGATGCGATTTCTGCAAATTATTCTTTTCTTATATGGATTATTCTGCTCTTTTATTTCTTTGGAATGTTTTCCTTATTTATGGCCTGCCGAATTTGAATGAGTTTATTTTCCTTCCTTCTGCTGTGCATATTTAAGTGTTAGAGGTTGTCTTGCTAGGGTTGCCACTTTTGTTTAAACTAATCGTATTTTTTGTGAGTATGGCTGCACTAAGATATACTGTGTTTATCCGAGAGTTTGTTACGCAAGAAGCTTTGGTTGTGCTTGAGGCGTTTTTCTTGTTTGTTTTGTGACGATTGATTTAACTTTAAGAAGATATTTTCCACCTTAGGAGGAACTTAAGGTATCATTGATTGAGAAGAGATTCTCATCTTTAGGGGATTCTAAGGTATCATTGATTGGGAAGGAGTTCTCAATCTTATGGAGAGCCTAAGTTGGTCAATTGAAATAACCTTCATTTGAATTGGATAGATAACGGTTTAGTAAGAAGCGGTCTCACACTTAGGAAGATCCTAAGGCATTGTTGCTTGAGAGAGATCCCACATCTAGGAGGAGCCTAGGTGGTTAACAACAAATTAGGCTTTACGAGTGTTATTGTATTTGTCTTTACCTTACAGATATGTACAACATTGTGAACGCTTAGCTTTTCATATTAGTGAATTTATCTTTACCGAACACACTGCCCCTAGACATAGGTCCTATCACAATATCAATATTTTAAATTGTAAAATTTCCTTGTGTTCCTCTCCCACTTTATTTCTACACTTTATTTGTTGTCTTTGTGATTGCTAGTCTTTTGTGTCTAGCACAATTTCCTTTTATTTATTTTCAGCTGGTTTTGGAGCTTTCGGACAGACAAAAAATAAACAAGTCCATAAAATAAATTAGTGTGGACTCAGGACCAATCATTTTTTTACCTAAAGGACAAAGAAATGACTAGTCTTTAAAAAAAAAAAAAGTTGAATAATCATTGGAAATGGAATTGAACATTTCTCTCCTCCACTGAGTTTATTTATTTATTTATAAAAAATATATATTTTTTTTTGAAAATTTAGACGGTGAAATGTAGCTATTTTTAAAAACTCGATTAAGGTCCGGTAATTATTTTATTTTATTATTTTTATTTTTTATTTTTAAAAAACAAAAACCATACATTTGGTTTCTATTTTTAGTTTTCAAATTTTCCAAAACAAAAAAATAAAAAACATGTTTGGTGATTACTTTTTTGTTTTCTATTTTTTTAAAATTGTAACAAAAATTATGTTTAATAATTTTGTTATTTTCTATTTTTAAAATTAAAGAAAAAATTTTAATGACTTTTATAGTTATAAAAATAAAACCAAACTATAATAACTATTTTCATCTAATATATTATAACTATAAAATTATATCCTTATTTTTTTTTATTTTTTTTTTTAAAATCCATATTGATAAACATGATTAATTGCAAATAAAATGAAGAAAAATAACAAAAAAAAAATAACACATCAACAAAATACAAGAAAACAAGATTTTTTTTTTTTTTTTTTTTTTTTTTTTTTTTTTTTGTGTAAGAGTGAATTATAGGAAAATACAAAAATGATGAAAATAATTAATTTCAACCCAACACATTGACATTTTTTCTTTAAGACAATTTTGTTTTTTCTATAGTGCTCAAGATATCTCGATAAATCATTTCTTAAGATAAGTCATATTACTAGCATGTGAATATAACACTTCAACTATAAGATTCAACTGATATTATGGTGTGTGAGTAATTGTATATAAAAGAGATCAAAATTGTGGACATAAAAATCATGAGAACAATTAAAAAAAATATATTTTTTGACACAGTATTTTCTTAATTGAATTAAGGATTGAGTCATCAAACTTTTGCTTTTAAATTAAATATAATACAACATAAATCATATATTTTACTGGGAAAAATAAATATTATTATTTTTTTAGTTAATAATAACTACAGTAATATGTAATCTTTTGATATCCGTGAGTGTCCAACAGTAGTTGTAAATTGTAGGTAAGAGACCACCATGGATTGAACCCACAACCCCTTAGCCTTTTGGGACTTTTTTGATGTTCCTACTACCACTAGGCCAAACCATGATGGTTAGTTGTTAGGCATACCCCAACACATGTAGTGCTTCATGTTTATATATTATTTTAAAATTTAAATTTGTTTATTTTTAGTACATTCGAACTTTCTTAGAATTTGACTATAAAAAAATTTTGTTTACTAAAACATTTATTTAGCTTCATTTTAATATTTTACAACTACAATATTTACATAATAATATAATTGAGTTGAATTTGAGTTGACTTCATTTAAAACAAGTGATTCGAGTGAAAAATAAGATCGCATATCAAATTTGAACAATAGAAACAATAATTGTATTATTGTTGTTAATTTTGCACTAAGCCTTATTTGTATTTGGCAGTGTAAATTTTTTATAATCATTTTTTTATTTTAATACATGTTATATTTTTTTATAGCATTAAATTATTTTTAAAATATAAAATAAAGAAAACAAGTAAGGAACAGATACAAGAAACAAGGTTCAAGAATAGTTATCAAACAATATTCTGCTTCTATTTCTTTTTTCTAAAAAACAAGAAACATGAATAGTTAGGAAACATATTCTCATTTTTTTTAAGAAAATAGGGAAGAAACATGAAACATGAAACATGAATGTTATTAAATGGGTCCTTATAGGCTTAATTTTCAAAAACTAAAAATAAAAAATCAAATATTTATCAAACGGAGTCTAACCTTAAAATAATTACTTTTTAAAAGGACAATGACAAATATAGCAATCAAATTCAAAATAATAACATATATAACAATATTTAAAAAATTGCAAATATAACTAAGTGTATAGCAACATTTTAAAAAAATTACAAATAATAGTATTTTAAAAATAGAAAGAATAAAAAATAAATTAAAACTAGAAGTACATGAATCAAATGAGTAGAATAAACTAATCAGAACCAGAAACATGAATAGTTGAAGGTGAGAGGAGATCTAGCCTAAGTTTTATTGAGAATGGGTCTCACACTTAGGGGGAGCCTAAGTGACCGTTCTCTAAGTTAAACTATTCGAGTGTCACTGTAATTACCACTTATTTACAGATATGTACATTGTTGTAATTACTTGACTTTATATTAGTAAAAATATCTTTTTACGGGCACACTACTCCCTAGACGTAGGTAGTATTGTACCGAGGTAGGTTACCATACTCTGTCTTCTATTCTAGTTTTTTTTGGGTTTTTTGCGTTTATTGTTGATGTTCTTGAAAATGTTGCAATATCGTGTGTGACAACATGTGTTAGATAACTTTTATTTCAAGTTCATTCCAGTTCAAAGTTATGCTAAGTTTATTCTAGTTGAATCATCTTTATATTGACAAAATACAAATTATGGTACTAATATTGTCGTATAATTATTTTGTATTTGAATTTTAAAAAGTTTATATGTTACACACACGATATTTTCATTATCATAAGAGCATTCTACCAACAATGTTACTCAAATACCTTGATATGACAGATCGATTGAACCAACTTGCTATAATTTATAATATCTAAGTTCATTATACTTATATATATATATATATATATATATATTAAAAAAAAAAGCTAAAATGTATCTTTTATGCTTATTTATTGATTTCTTTTTAGCATGCCCCTTCTTATTTAAGCAATTTGGCCTATCCCCAAACCACCTTACTTGGAATCATGATCACATGTAAATTCAATCAACAAACCTAATGTCTTAGAAACTCCATGAAATTCTAAAGTAATATATTTAATTTAATATATTATTTTAAGTTATGTCAAATGTGTGTGTATATATATATATATATATATATATATATATATATATATAATTGAAGTAAATATATTAAGACATAAAGATATTAGGATTAAAAATTGAAATTAATTTGATGTTGTAATTGACTTTTTGTTTTTTTTTCTTTAGAAAAAAAAGTTGAAATGGATTATTTTTTAAAGTATTCGAAACCTTTTATAGAATAGAATTAAATAGACTTAATCTATCATAACTCAACCTCTGTATCTATAATTTAATAAAACTATTATTAAAAATGGTAATGAAATCGACAAACAAAAAAAACAAAAAAAGTAAAGAGTAGAAAAGCAGACACAAAAATTAATTTACGTGGTTCACTAATAGTGTATTAGCTACATTCATGAATAGAGAAAGAACAATCTTAAATTTTACTAACACATTTTTTTAGATGATTATATATTTAAAAAAAATCTTTAATTATCTACGTAATGACTTTTTGCTTTTTAAAGAAATAACCATAATGTCACTATGCAATCTTAAATCAGAGCCAAAATTACCAAACACGTGTCGTTTCAAGATACTGCAACTAAGGTTCGAAATATCGATGTCGATGGAAATATTGAGGTCCCGATTTTATGAAAATATCGATATCGATAGAAAATTTCAGGAAAATTTATGGAAATTGATGAAAATTGATGGAAATTGTTATAATTAATTAATGAAACTTTGATTATAGCTTAATTAAACTATAACTAATCATTTTTAATCACAATTTCTATATAGTAAGACAATATTTAGATGTCTATTCTAAATATCTAAGTAACTGCTGATACGAGAGCAGAAATTTTAAAAAGAAATAGAAAAATAAATTACACAATAATAAAAAGTTTATGAATATTTTTAGGTAAAATGATGTGAAAATTATGAAAGTTTTGGATGGTTAAAAAGAAAAAACTCACATTAATTCAATTTTATAGTGAAGTGATGTGAAAATTTAATGAACAAAGTTTGATTGAGCTTAAAAATAAATATAGATTATTTTTTGTGGTTCTTTCAAATTCAATTTCTTTATAAATGAAAGTTTTGAGTAAAAAATAATGCTAAAACTTGAGAAAAGTTGGAAATTAAAAAAGTAGCACATAAAAATGCTTAATCCTTTGTCGAAAATGACATTGACTTGTGAAATTATAAAATTGTGTGTGAGAATTACAAGTGTAATTTGGTGGGAAAGATATTTATATCGCCACTTCTGTTGATCATCAATGACTTTTGTATTGTCAACATTGTGTATTTTTCATTTAAAAAAATTTAAAATAAATAAAAAATAAAGAATAAGAGGAAGAGAAAAACGTCAAAGTGAGTGGGCAAAAGCGAGAGAAAGGTGGAAAAAGCGAGAGTTAAAAATTATTTAACGTGACCACAATCTCAAAATTGATATTAAGTAGCTTGTTTATAAGTTACTTTAGGAGTCTTGTAAGCAGCTAATCTTATATTTTTATGACTAGCTAAATCTTAGATCGTTTCATACAATTTTCAAGTTCCATGGTGTACCTTATGTCTAAAGTTACATGACAACCTATGTCTAGGTTCTTAGTCTCCACATTCCTTTGTGAAATCCATTTTTATCTTAACCTTCTCAGTATTAAGACTACACTAACATGTTAAATTAAGTGGTCAATTCAACTTAACAAGATCATATATATCAATAAACTCAACAAAGGAAATGTAAAGGTCAAAGCAACATGATGTATTAACATTAACTCAAGCCATATAGTCTTAAGATATCCACATGATCGAATCCTTTAGAGAATTAGTCCAAAACTAGAGAAGAATAAATAAATTTTATTAATGCAAAAACCATGAGTAAAGAAATGTGAAAACACTTAGAGGATGAAAGGAATAAATACTGGAAAAACAATAAACTAAACTCCTTTATGTAAAATCTCACTCTCAAAGTCTCTTTAGGATGGATTCAATCTCTTTCAAAAGTGAATCCTCACTCTACATATACGATCTCACGGGTAAGGATGATCTAGATCTATGGTTCTTCATAGGAACTTTGGGTGAAAACTTGTGAGATCTCTTCCTAAGATTGGAGGATGATTATTGGAGGAGCCTTCCAACCCTTTAAATAGGCCAAGGTAGGTGAGGAATGGCCGAAATTAAGTTTTGAAAAAACCCCAATCAGTTTCAGAGCTACAAAATAATTGTGGACTGAGAAACCAATAGGTTTCAATGACCGGGTGCGATTTGACAAAATTAGGATTTCAATGCGGGCGCATCACACTCTATTTCTGCAAAAACAGACCAAACCTTGTAAAAAGCTGGTAAAATTGGTCCAAAATAGTTAAAGCTAACTTAAAGTGATTAAGGGACACATGTTTGCTCATTTACTCAATTTAAGTCATTTTGGGGTCAACATATTTATAGTATATTAAAAAGCAACGATTTTTTTTATAAAAAAAATTGGACTACTATACCCTTCTAAGTTTCTATTTATTACACTTGTGCCATTTTTTTAAACATGATTTTTTTTAGTACAAATACATTCTAAAAGAAATCTACTAATTGCGGTTTAATTAATTTAATAATTGGATTTAATTTTTCATTATTATTATTAATGTTAAATTAATGTAAAGAGCAATACACCCTACTACCTACTTTTATTACACTAATTTAATTAAAATCAAATTTTAAAGTTTTGGAATTTAAAAAGTTTTGTAACTTCACGTTCTACTACTATAAATAAGACATTTCTTGATCACCCTTATTCACCAACCCAAAAACTTTATTATTTCTTCAATTTTGTTCTCTCAACGTATTGTTCTAAAAGTTACTTCAATTTTCAAGGCATCTCAAAAATAATAATACATTCGTTTGCAAATAATAATACATGTGTGGTATTTTTATCCTGAATTTTAAGTTTATGTTTTTTTATATTTTTTTTAGTGCGATAGAGATTGGGGGATTCAAACAATATACTTTTTAGTTGCTAACATATATTATAGTGTTTTCTCTACCAATTGTTAATTATGAGAGCGAATTTATTTGTAGAAATATGAGTGTATAACTAGGATTTTTTTTTTTCTATAATCAATGTATTGTTTGGTTTATAATATTTTTTTGACAAAATAAAAAATTTAGTGATCTATATAAACTTATGATTGAGAAAATAATTTTGTAACTTAATGTCTCACAGAATTTTTAATATTTATTTAAAATAATAAATTAAAAATTAATCATCAACAATAATTTGTATGGACTATGAAGAATAAAATAATACAATTTTTATCATTCATTCGCTAATGAAATTAAAGATTTTTTCTTTAATTATAATTATAATGTAATATAAAATTAGTAAATTTATCTATAATATATATCTATAACTTATATTCTAGGTCTATATCTATAAATATATCTATAATTTATAATATCTATATCTATATCTATTACTATAATTATATCTGTATCTATATCAAAGACAATATTTTTTTAAAACATTTTTAGACTAAAATATCATCTTACATATCATTTTATCACCGTTACAGTTATGCCATTTCATAATAATTATAATTCTCTAATTCTTTTTTACATTCAAGCATTAATTGTGTTATTAAAGTAAATATATGTAACACTCATTGCATTATCTATTTAATTATTTAAACAAATAGAAAGTAGTAAATTTAATTCTTTGTAATTAGAGAATCTAATTTACTTTGCAGAAACGTGTAAACTTTTTTTTTCCAGTTACATATTTATTTTTGTATATTATTGGTGCTATTATTACATTATTATTATTATCAATTACTAATCGAATAAAAAAAATTAACTACTCAAATTGAGTTCAATTATCAATAATTAATATTTATTAATTTTAAGACAACAAGGTGGAGGCTCCATTTGTGAAACACCAAAAGAACGAAGAGAATGACTAAGTCAAGTTGAGCATAACAACATCAATTTGATTATTTATCGATTTTCTTTCTTCTTTTGTCTTCATAGTTGCTTTTTGTCAATCCAATCAAATTTTCTCCTTCAAAAGATTCTAGAAAATAATTTATTTACATAATTGTCAGCATTAGTTAGGAATGAAGTAAATATAATTGAAGAGTAGCGAGAAGATCAAAATGAGTTACGACAATTACGAAGTGACATGACATGGATTACCATCCAAAAACATGATGTGATTTTTCCTGGTGGAGCACTTATTTTGCTAAAATTTGATAATGCGGTAAATGAGACATAATAAAAATTATTTCTTAGATGCTTGAATTAGCTAGAATAAAGCTAAAGAAATATAAATGCTAATTTCATTGTAAATCACATCAATTTTATGTTTTCCTCTTTCACTAGAATTTCTACCTCTACTTTATGTATTTATTTTATATTAAACTATAAATTAATTTTGCTTTTTATTTAGTTCAAATTTAAGAGTTAAAAGGATGGCATAAATTGAATTTTATTGAGAAAATATTAACAAAACAATTTGAGTTAGAAAGTTTAATATTTATACTTAATATCCTAATTCAACCTTCCATTCCCTTTCAAAATAATAATAATAATAATCAACCTTCCATTTAGAATCTAAATAAATTATGCTGAGAAAAAATATATGTTAAAATATCATTCTAATTATTTTTAGAAAGAAAAAAAATGTTTAGATACTCTCAACAATTAGATTATGATTCTATAAATGCAATACTTATAATAAAATACAATAGAATAAGCAAACTAACCTTTTTAATTAAATGCACTCTCTCAAAATTAAAATTGTTAATCTCATTAATTTTTCTTAAAAAAAAACCATAAAAAATAATGTAATAGCTACTATTAAGAAATTAAAATAACAAAAAGAATTTAAGAAATAAACAACTACTATTTAATTTATAAAAAATTATCTTTATGAAAAGAAGAATATGCAAACGTTTGAGAATTTAAGAAAAATAACATGACCAAAGTCCAACATAAATTTAAATATAATATATGAAATACACTAATAAAAGTTGAAGTATACTTTATATGTAAAGAAGGTTAGAAAGTTGCAACATTGGTCCATAAACTTTCTATTAAATTTATGTGATCTAATCATGACTTATGTTGTTTTTGTAAAATATTTTCTATCTAGAGGTATAATACAACATACTATTAGAATTTAAAAGTACGATAATAGGCTGCAAAAATAATAATAAATACAAAAAAAATACAAAAATACAAATGTACAATTTGTTTATTTTTTAGTACAATAAGTGAAATTAGGGGGATTTAAACTTTGTAAATGAGTACATGTCAAAATTTTTGTCTACTCTTAATTGTGGTATCTTCTTAATATTAGTTATAGTTTATCCATTATTTTTGTCTTCACTCTAATATTATAAGAATGTAAAAGATTAATAGTAATTTGTAAAAGTAATTATATTGAATAATTATATTATATTATAAGAAAGTAAAAGATTAATTTGTAAAAGTAGCTATATATATTGAATGTTTCAACAAAGTATTCAAATTAAAAAAATATACGTACGTGTAATACATGTGGTAGAACACTAATCATATGAAGTTCTTCTTTTACTAAGGAAAAGTAACAAAGTATGTAGTAAAAATATGTACTTTTTGACATTTATCATGTACATCTCACCTACAGTAGGATGAGTTAAATTATTCACTCTGATGACCATTCATGTTCAGTTTAGCACACCAGTTTAGGTCCCAATAGTTAAGAACATTGAGGGTTACTAACTGAGTATTTTATTTACTCATTCTTTTCTTAAAATATTGTTTTTCAAGTAAAGGCAAGAACATACTAGAGGCACTTGATGAGAAGATTTATTAACGGTGACATGAGATTAGAAATAATGCTTTCGTTTAGAGACATGTTTTCAAGATGTTTTCGTTTAAATTAGATTTATTGAGTTTAGTAGTTTTCAATTTGAAAGCTTCTTTATAAATAAAGTTTTAGGGATCATAAACTAAATATTTGTTTTGGCTTTTTTTTTTTTCCTAAAATTGTTTTGATAAAGTTTTTATTTATTTATTTAGAAAATCTACTTTATTTTGAATTTAAATGGTCACAACTAGTTTTTTTTTTAATATTTCATACCTAGTATATAATAATGACCTTAATTAGAGATCTCGAAAGTCAGGTGTTAAATTTTATACTTTATATTCAAATTAAACATATGTGAGAGGGAAAGAGATCAAACTTTGATCCTCTTATTTTATTTCTTCATATTATGGTTTTAAGTTTAAAAACACAACTTCATATTAAAGAAGGCGGGATTGACTACCTCACAGTTTTTTTTTTTTTTTTTTTTTTTTTTTTTTTTTATCAAACTTTGATCCCACAAGAAGAGGGGTAGGGGTTTTGTTGGAAATCAAAGATCGAGATGGAGAAGAAAGAACGAGTGAGAGAATAAATATATTCTTTTCCAATTCACATGTCATGTTAGTTTATCTATTATTTTTTTTATATATAAATTTAATATTTCTTTGATTAGAGCGGCTTTTAAAATCTATTCTTAAAAATTAAAATGATCAATTTAAAACATCACGGACCACATTTTTCCCCTTAATTTTTTGCTTTCTTCATTATATAATATGTACAGTAAAGTATTATTTTAACATCAAATTCCAAATTTTTTCAAACATCAATCTTTTTTACTTTTTAATTATATATAATATGTTTACTAATATAATATTTTTATTTTAAATTTTAAGCTTAATGTTTAGTGCACCAGGAATCATTTAGAATTTTGCAATATATAAATTTTATTTATCAAACATTCATTTATCATCACTTTAATATTTTATTATGACTTGAACACACGATCTTCATGCACCACCTGCTCTGACACCATATTGAATCACCGATTGACCCAAAAATTTAAACTTGTGGATAAAGGCAAATTTAATTATATCTAGTCGAAGCGAAATTCGTTGCCCAATTCTGGACTAAGTAATTTATAGCATACTCACCAAAACTGTAGTAGTGGCAAGACCGGGTCGAACACAGGGAGCTCTAGAATTTCTCAATCAAATGGTTTAAAGTCAAAGATAACCGAAAGGGGGGTTTTGGAGTTTCTTTTTGTTTGCAAATAAATTTAGTTGCATAAAAATAAAAGCAGACAATTAAAGGATTAAAATTCAATATAAAAAAGATTTAGCTTGGGTCAAACATAATTCCCTATTCAAGTATTTGTTCATCAATTTCTCATTACTGAAATTAAACAATTGCTTACCAAATCAATTGGAAAACCCAATTGATTCGTTCTAATCAAAACCAACTTAATTGGAAAAAACCAATTAAATTGTCCTAACCAACTAATTAGGTCAATTTGAATAAGATGAACGTATGCAAATTCAATTTGGTCTAATCGTATTAAGGTCTAGGGAATGTTAGGCAAGATATTCAACAACAAAAGCCGTTATTAAATATTCATTGGTTTAATTCTAAGTTGGTTGGATCAATACTAACCTAAATTGATTTGCAAGTCAACCTAACTTATTACTTCTTATGAATTAACATACAACAAGTGTCACGACTCATAAATAAACTCAAAGCAATAATCATACATCACCAAGCGTACTACAATATGATCCAAATCTGATTAAAATGGAATTTAAACTGGCAATACAATATGAAAATCAGTTCAAAATCTGACAAATACATGAAATAAGGGAAAATCCTAAAAATCCAAGTCAGAAATCGAGTACCTTAGCCCATGATCGGCATTTCTAACATCATTTGACTTGATTACAGAAATACAATGGAAAGAACTCTAAAATCTAATGCTGCAGATGAATAGAGCACGAAAAAACGAAGAGAACGAGTGGTCATATGCCCAAAACGGCCACCCGGATCAAAAGATATGACCTAAAAACCGAGCTGCAGATTTTATACTGTGCGACGGCGCTGAGCTAGCGCTGCGGCGCCATTTCCAGAATCTTATTTTCATTTTTAATGCCGTGAGGGCACCATGGAGCGGCACCACCCTTTAGGGGCATTTTGGTCCTTTTCATGTTTTTTGACCTATATGCTTCATTAGGACTTCAAATTGATCCATTTTAGCTCAATTTTCTTCCCTGCTCAATTCTACCTCTAAATTGCTTAATGCCTACAAAATAACATATTTAAGCACATTAATTATCATCAACGGACAAGATTAGAGGCATTACGATAGCACATTTTAGGTGCTAGCATGGAGACTTATTTGTATTAAATAAGGTAAACTTTTTATTATTTTAATTATATATGTTAAATAAGGTAAAATTTTGATTATTTTGATTATAAATGTTTTAATGCAAGCTATATATTTTTTATGGGCGGTTTTCAAATATAGCAAAGTAGACTAATATATTTACAAATATAGAAAAATATACTAATAGACACTAATAGAGTACTATCATCTATCATTGTCTATCAGTGATAGACACTGATATATAAATGTTTATCGATGTCTATCACTGTCTATCGATGATAGAGTACAGTGACATTTTGTTATATTTGAAAATTTTTCCAACAATTTTTGCCATTTAAAACAATTACCCTATTTTTTATATTATATATTTAAATTTTTAGAAAATAAAAAAAGGAAATAAAATAAAAATACAAAAAAAAATAAAAAAAACAATAAATGTTTATCAAATATATTTTCATTTCTAGTTCTTACCAAAAAAAAAAAAAAAAAAAAAAAGATGTCAGTTTTTGTGTGTTAGGCTATTTTGAGTTTATCTCTGGTTTTGTCTTAGTAGGATCTTGTCTCAGAAGTTGTGTCTTAAGTTGCTGATTCTGCAGAATATTTCTCCAACTTCCTTATTTAAAATATTTTGTATATTTCTTCTTAGATATTTTCCTTCTTGGTGCCTTGTCGATTATTTGTGGAGATTATTTCCTCCTTTTTGTTGTGCTTTAAATGCCTAAGAAGTTAGTTTGCTAGGGCTGTCGCGCGCTTTACTCATATGGTGCTTTGAGATTTGAGTTTATTAGAGGTTATATTCTCTGTGTTGAAGAAGATTAAGGGAGTTTCAGTTTATGTTTTGCGGCAGTATGTTCTTCATTGTAATCGTGTAAGAACGTTTCAATATTGCTAAGTGTTCAATCCTAGAGGGAGTCTAAGACAATCACATTTGAGAAGGAGTTCTCAAGATTTAGAGAGATCTTAAGTTCTTAAGTAAAGGGAGTTCACAAGAAAAAGGAACGATAACTTCTAGTGAGTGGGAGTCTCACACATTTAGGAGAGCCTAAGTGTTGCACCACTAATATTCACATACTTAGAGGGAGCCTAACTTCGCGAGAGAGGGAATCTAACATCTAGAGGGAGCCTAGATGATTAGCAAAGTTGGGCTCTATTTGTGTCACTGTAATATTCGTTATTTACAGATAAGTACATCATTGTAATTACTTATCTTTCCTGGGCACACTGCCCTGATGTAGGTAGTATTTACCGAATTGGGTTACCAATTCTTTTGTGTCTATCCTTTTCTTACTGTCTGCTGTATTTTTGCTATTGTCTCTGATTGTGCTAGGATGTGTTGCGTGATATTCAAATTTAGTTCGTTGAATCACTTTCAAATTACACAGAAAATAGGAAACAAAAACGTCACCAAACATGCGCTTAATGTTTTAATATCTAGAGGCCAATTATATTAACTAAGTAATTAAAACACAAATTATTATTTCAAAATAGATTTTTCGTTCTCCGAGTGTTGAACTGAAGAAACTGAAAATGACAAGAGATCAAACTTGATGTAATTATTCGTATGAAAAATGATTGCTAGCCCGTTTGGTCTATTCACTTTGCTGAGGAGATGCCATTTCTCGACAAGTCATATATTCAAACATATTATTATTACTATTAAAAAAATGAGCTAACATATTTACAAAGCTAGCAAAATATCACTACTTATCAGGAATAGACAACGTTATTTTGCTATAGTTGAAAATATTTTTAATAGATTTTACAATTTAAAATAATTACCCTTATTGTTATTATTATTATTATTTTTTTTTTTGGCTAATTGTAAAAATTACCTATGAATTAGTATGGTAGTAGTTACAATTATACCCTTAAATTTTCAATTTTAAAAATTGAGTCCTCAAACTTATATAAGTGTTCAAATTAGACCTTCAAACTTACATAATTGTATAAATTGTAACATTTGTATAAGTTTGAAGGTTCAATTTTTATCATTCGTAGGTCCAATTTCTACCATTATTGTAAGCTTGAGCGTTCAATTGTAATATTGTAGAAGTTTAGGAGCCTAACTTTTACAATTGAAAGTTTGAGGGCATAATTGTAACTATCACCATACTTTATAGATTTTTTTTTTTTTTTTAAATGAAAAGAAAAGAGTAACTGGTCACATTTTAGTTCAATAAAGCTAAAATACTGGTTTGGAGCTGAGCTTAAATGTTGAGATATTGGGCCTACAATGGTGAATATGGTTATGGCTAGGACAATGACATTACTTTAAATGGTGAGTAACATAAAGCATAAAATATTCTTAGAAAGGGAACCATCGAGTTGCTAAAAGTGAAAAAAATAATTCCAACAAAATTTCACATCTACAATATTATTGTTACTTGTCGTTCAAATTTCATGATTTTGTCTAACAGCTCTATCAACTTTATGAAAATATTTAATAGATTGAAAATTTTGAAACAGTTCATGATTCATGAATTTATTACATATCTTCCAATATTCGAGTTTCATTGACCCAATTTGATAACCATTTTGGTTTTAATTTTTAGTTTTTAGAAAACAAAAAAATATACATTTAATTACTGTTTTTGATTTTTTTAAAAAATTTAAAACCAGAAAGTATGTTTAGTAATTGTTTTTGGTTTTCTGTTTTTAAAAAATCATAAAAAAGTTTTTTTTTTGTTTTTATTTTTTTTATCTTTTTTAACTTTTTAATATTTGTAATGCGTACTTTTTAATATTTTTTAAATAATTTTTTAATATTTGTAATGCGTACTTTTTAATACTTTTTAATAGTACCATTTTATATTTAACAAGATAAAATATGATAAAGTTTAATACAGTAAAACATAATATTAATGGTACATAGTATTATCGGTACAAAAGTTGTATATTTAAATACGTAGTATAGTGCAAACAAAATAAAGAGTTCAAATAAATTGAGGCTTCCGCAGTTACTATCCTCATTAGTCTTTGCAGTAGATGTCTTCAATGTAGTTACAACCTAAGAAAAACCAAATAAATAATATGAATAATTTTAAACTTATAAACCAAAGGACAAAGTTCAAGAATAATGTTGAAAGGCAAAGTATGACGAAAATATGGTACTTAGGAAAGAAATCCGAAAAATAGAGTGGTTAAAGAAAACAATTATAGAAATAGTGTTGAAGGAGAAAGTATTGACAAAAATAGAGTAGTGACCAAAATCGTGTACAAGGTACACGATCTCCATTCTTTTTTTTTTTTTTTTTTAAATCAACAATTATTTTTCTTATTTGTTTTATTCTTATTCTTTTATATCATACTCATATATTAGATTTAGTGTGTCTCAAAATAAAAAGTAATTTCCATCTGTTCTTTTTATTTCAAGAAGTTCATAGAAGTTTATAAAAGGTAAAACTTTAAATTACAAGTTATTCATGTGCCACATGGTGGCGGTCTTCGTTGACGTTGCAGACGACGAGGTATAAACATTTTAAAGTGTTGTTGTTAATGATATCCTCTTGGGTGACGACGGATGGATGTTTATCATGTGCATAATACTCTTGTTGATGGCCAAAACTCGATCTGATGTCTGCTCTAGGAGAAGTTGGAATTGGATCATGAAATATCGAAGGTTCCTGGTCAACTTGTTCCTTTGGAATAGCTTCACCTTGTTGGCGTTGTCGTCTACGACAAATACGTTTTCGATCAGTGTCAGCAACATTGAGTCGTCTTGTCTGCTAAATAATATTTTATATATTTACCAAGTTTTGGTCACACATTGTAGTCAACTCTGATAAATTTTGTTGTACTGAATATTGGTGTATATCTTGGACGAAATTATTCTTTATGATGAAAAACGTTAATATTAATTAATGTTCATATCATATAAATGAAAAACATATGATAACAAAACTCTTACCATGCAGTAATAGTAAGCACCATCAGAGATGATAAATCGCCTCGTGATTGAATCATACCAGGAAAAGTAGTCATCTAATACAGCTGACCCATTTGTTATTTCTCCTTGTGCACAACGATCATGACGTGCACTTGTGCATGCCACAACGTTATATATTCTGTGTGAATTCGGCGTCAGTCTTGATCGTGCTTACCTCTTAAATTAATTTGGTGTAGTGCCGAGAGTGTATAACACAATGACGATACTGGTTGTCGCATACCGAACTGTGGCAAAACACGATCTGGTTGATGCCACTCTAAGACATGGAAACATATAAAAGGGCTAACTGTCAACCAAATTTCTACAAGATCCATTGAATAACAAAAATAAATCCATCAGTGGCCTGAAGACGAGGCACCTAATGTACGTTGTGGACAAGTACGGTGGACAAGTATGCTTGTTATGTCCTCCTTTACATATTTTACATCTAACTTTTTGGCTAGCCTCTAGCCAATCCATTTCATTATGAATTCGTGTACTTTTTGGTCGACCATGCTCTCTTAGTAAGTCCGAATTTGGACGAACTTTTATAAATGGTAATTATGGCCAATAATCTGGGTGTTGTACTGGATGGAAGCGACCTTCATAACATTGCTTGAATGCGACAATTTGTAGCAATCATCAATAAAAGGTAGGAACGTCAACCGCATGTAATTGCTAGCAATTACATGAGAGCATGAAATTTTGAATGACTGCTACTTGTTACAAGAACAAGTCCCTTCTTTCAAGCTTACAACTTGTATGTGTTGGCCTTTGTAGGGAGAAATCATACTTATGCCAGTTTGTACTTCAAAAGTTTGGGTTTTTCTATCAATAGATGTCACTTTATGTGCAGATGCTCGTTTTTTCCACCACTTAAGCTTTTTCATGGCATATTCTGTATATATGTCCCCACAATCAACTGCTTCGCTTATCTCTTGTCTTTAACGTTCAAAATATAGTATTGGGCAGTAGAATGTTAGCCTAACCAAAGAAGTTGTCAGTAACATTCTAGCTCTTTTGAAAATTCCATTCATACATTCAACTGCATTGCTTGTCATCCATCCATAACGGTACCCATTATCATGTGATTTTGTCTATATTTCCAAGTCAATATCAGAAAAATATTCAAGATACTCAGGGATCAATTGCTTCAACTCTTTCATGCACTTGATGAACTTGCGCTTTTGGTGTTGATTTCCCGCCTTAAACACCGAATCTTTCAGTTGCTTCGATTTGTATTTCGTATTGAAATTACTCACAACATGATGAAGACAATATCGATGGTACACTTTAGGTTCATTAGTCAATTTTCTCATTGTTAATTGCAACAAGAATGCCTTAATGTCTATCAGAAATCAAGCAAATACCATTTCATTCAGTCACCTATTCGCGCAATGGCTATAGAAACCATGACCAACTGGACGAGTTTTTTCCTCCAACAATAGCAAAAGCAATGGTTTATGTAGTATATTACAAAGTATATCTTCATCAATTTTTGTTTTTTCAATATATACTGTGTTATATTAATTGTTCAGTAATGTACCATGATATGCACGATGTTTTTTTTTTTCATATAAACTATGTGTTTTGTCAAGATTTTCATATGTAACTAGTTTTTTTTATTTACTTTTAGGAGTTTTTAAAAAAATCCAAATCAAAAATTTGAAAGCTAAAAAAAATAGTTTTAAAAACTTGTTATATTGTTATTTGAATTCCATTAAAATAGTTTTGAAGAGGCTACATAGTAAAGTAGAGAGCTCTCGACTTAAGTTGAAGAGATTACACGTCCAAATATATTGTCTAATTCACGTATGGTTTTAATATATATAAGATATATTATACTTCCTACTGTTCTAAAAATGTCCATGGTTTGATTTTTTAGAAAAAGAAACAATACAAACACTTCTGAAAATAAAATTGTTCATATGAAATACTTCAAACTCAGACTTGTATTAACTAAAGGTTGCTTTGTTACAAATTAATTATCCTATAATTTTCATAAAATAATCTAACATGAGTGATAAGTGGCATTTTCTCTCTCGAAATTAGAGTTTTAAATCTTCACATCTCATGTACCATGCATTTGTTGTATTTAAAAAAGAGATGTTCATAAAATACTTAGTTTGTGAATAATCGTCTAGGAGCAATATGATCACATACTAAGACTGTCTGTTTTTATTATATATATCTTAGACCGGTCCAAAATGGGGGAACTTTATTTATTTATTTGAACTTCAGAGGTCATTTTCCATGTGGGGTTGCTCCCCAATGATGTTGAAATGAAATTTCCAAAAGAAAAAAAAAATTAAATTTAAATTTAGTAACTTTCAAGCCAAACTTTAATTTGGTTCCGTTTTTAATAATTGAATATATAATTTAATCTATATTTTATTTAGAAAATTTTAATCTCTATGGACTAATTTACTAAACTTTTTTACCCATATGTTTTCAAATATTGTAAAATGAGCCAAATTATTTACAAATATAACAAAATGTTAATGTCTATCAGTAATAGATTATAGTAATCTATCGGTGTCTATCAGTACCTATCACTGATAGACAGTAACATTTTGCTATATTTAAAAATATTTCAAGTAGTTTTGTCATGAAAAATAATTACACTTTATATTTTAAGAAATTTATTTTAGATAACAAAACTGCTGAAAATATTTACAAATATAGTAAAATAGTACTATCTATCAATAATAGACGTTGATAGATACTAATAGACCACGATAGACTACAGATAGACACAAATAATAGTCTATCGTCAGTCTATTGCACATAGATAGTAAAATTTTGCTGTATTTATAAATATTTTAGTTCATTTTCCTATATTTGAAAACAATCTTATTTTTTAGGCAAATTTTCACAGATAGAAAAAATGTCAAACTATTTACAGAAAATAAAAAAAAACACTAATAGATATTGATAGACTTCTATCAACATATGTCAGTGATAGACTTCTATCATTTCTATCGGCGATAGAAATGATAGAAGTCTATCACTGACATATGCTGATAGAAGGATAGACCCTGATAGACTTCTATCAGCGTCTATCACAACTATCTAAATTTTGTTATTTTGTGTAATTAGTTTCATTTATTTTTCTATTTTTAAAAATGTACCTATTTTTTATATATTGATTTTTTTTTTTCAATCAAGTTGTTAATAAATGTAAAAAGAAGGATAATTTATGGCTAAGTGGGCCCCCTTATTCGTCTTTCTTATTGCTCTCTCTCCTCACCTCCTTTTCCTCTCGAACTATCTTGTTTCTCAAAATGTTGGTCTAAAAAAATTGATTCTAATTTCCATAATTCAAACTTGTCTTTTTATTCCCCCTCCCTCATCACGGTCTCCTTATCCTTTCCTCTCCTCTCCACCCTTCTCTCGTTCTATTGGAAGGGACTGAATGAGAGGTTTGGAGAAGAGGAAGATGATAACAATCCATAAAAAGCATATTTTAATTTTTAACCCTCACAAAAGTAATTGGAGAATTTTTAAAAATAGAAAAATAAGAGAAATTATTTACATGAAATAGTAAAATTTTTAGATAGTTGTGATAGATGTTGATAAAAGTCTATCATGGTCTATCAGTGATAGAAATTATAGAAATCTATCAGTGACAGATGCTAATAGAAGTCTATCAATATTTATCAGTGCTGTTTTTACTAATTTTTGGAAATAGTTTGACATTTATTCTATTTGTGAAATTTTTTCAAAATAATAAATATATATGGGCGTGTACGTACATGGATGTTTTAATTCTTTTACACATCAACATTACAAATAATTTATCAAATCGGATTTTTGAAAGGAGGGGTGGAATTGTAATTTTAATATATTAAAGATCAAATTTGAAAAATTATTTCTTAGAGGTCGAATGTTCGATTCTCCATCCCTACCATTGTTGTACTAAAAAAATATATTAAAAAAACAGAGGAAATGGTGGCATGGGGCTAAACTTAAGAAAGTTTGTCAACAAGAAAGGGGTTGTTCAATGAGTTATTATTTGGAAAAGATAGAAAAAGTATGAGAAGGATCATTTTCTTATTATTATTTTATCAATTTTTATTATTATTTAGATAAAATTTATAATTTCAGTCTTTAGTTGGCTTTTTTTTTTCTCTCTTGTTCTTTTGGAATTCAACATTATGTGGCACACCCCAGAACATTTAATCAAGTAATGAATTAACCTATATTAAGGATTTTACAAAGTTTTTTTTTTCGTTCTACAATAGGTAGAGTGAAGGATTCGAAATTATGACTTCTTTATCGATAGTTCATACTTTAATTTTAATTCAACTATGCTCTTATTGGCAAACTTTATACAAAATTGCAACTATGTTTTTTAAGTTTAAACTTTGATTCTAATAGGTTATGTAATTAATTATAATTACCATCATTTGCTTGACTTTTTAGTACCGTCGTTACTTGAATGTTATTAAATCAATTAATGATGATATTTGGCCTGATGTGACACACACGTAAAATCACCTTCATAACAATAAAAGAGAAAAAAACAAATCAAAGAGGGTCTACGTATTCAGAGAGAGCAATGAGAGAATCTCTAAAATATTGGGGAAAATTCTTCCACTATTATTGTAAGAATATAAGAAAAAAAATACAGAAATTAAAAGAAAACAATAAAATTAGAAACATACAAGAATTAACGTGGAAAAGTTTCAAATTAGAGAAAAAACCACAACCAGTAAAATTTCACTATGTGAAAAATTATTACAATCACACAGAAACCCCTCCCCAACCTCAATTACAAAGAAAACACACTCCCAAAATATTATACCACTCACACAATTAAGTTAGTATATTCGACTTGAAGTGTTTCTAATCAGGATGAAAAGTAACTAAAAGCATAAACATCTTTTATAGTACTTGAAATTCATCACTTTCTTGAACCTTTTAGACGTGGGACTATTACTTTTCTAACATTTATAGTGCTTGGAGAAGAGGGAGTTTTTTTCTTTTTAGTTTAAAAACGTCGAGGAAGAATTAAAATAATTAAAAAACAGTAGTAAATGAAAAATACAAGGTTAGAGACCTAGTAAACCATTTTTTTAAAAAAATAAATTTGGAGACTACCATTACTATTTTAAAATTATGGAGAATAATTACATCTTTTCCTTAAAACTCAAGACTAAAAAGGTAGCTTACTTAAACATTAAAATGTATTTTGTCTTTTAATTAATCTTATCCTTTCATACAATTAATTAATCTTATATATCATATAATACAATTAATAATTCATCAGCGCGTAGATGACACGCGGCACTCGGCCGGCCGCAGCTCATTTTTCTAATGTTTTGGGTAAATATAACAATAGAAATGCGAAGAGCTTAAAATATCATAATAATAATAATAATAATAATAAAAATAATAAAAATAATAAAATAAATAAACGCGAAGAACGTGTATTGATCGCCAATTAAATATTAAACAAATGAATAGAAAAAGCCCATATGCTTCTTTTATTGAAAACTTTATTAAGTTGGTTAGATTTGGTGACGTTTACATTTTTTTATTCTTTATTTCTTTGTTTCTGGTTCAAGTTTTCTTTTGAAAGAAATTTTGTATGGTTTTTTTTTAATATAAATATTTTTACCTATCATTTCTTTCTTTGTTATTCTCTTTATTTTTAATTTAAAGAAAATTAAATTGTTCAAAATAATATAATGGGACTTTTTTTTTAATTTATATAAAATAATAGCAGGTAATATATTTTATTTATCTTTTTAAATATTCATCGTATGATTGTAGTTAACATATGTAGAAGTGTATATAACTCAAGTGGTTCATACACATCTGTTAATATTGTTAAAGATTAGAATTTCATCAAATCACATTCGCATGTGTTTTGTTGTATGAATTAAAATAAATAAACAAATAAAAATATGTTAAAATTCATAAAATTTGATTTTATTTATGTTTTTAAAAGATTGATGCCATTTCCGTTTTTGTTTCTCAATTCTTTTTTTTTAAAACGGATAAAAGCATTAACTACATTTTCATAACATTTTTTGTAAAAAAAAAACAAAAAATGTTATTCTCTATAATTTCCAATTTATTAAAAAAAACCGAAAATTGAATATGAAAAGTAATTTTTAAAATAAATTGTTCAATTTTTCAAAAAATAATGACGGATATACCAAGGGGCAGGGGATGGATTTAGGGAATTATTAGTTTGGTGTAAGTAGGGAGCAATAGACTTCTTAATAGTTTCCAAAATGATATGATAATCTCTATCTCTCTTAATTTGTTTGAATTGCTTAGATAAAAAAAAAAAAAAAAAAGCTTTTCAGAGTTACCATCATTTGTATACTTTTTATAAAAATTTGTTTAAAATAAAAACACTATAGAGTTGTTAGAGATGTGAAGTTGACAATAAGTTGTGTTGTCATACCTTAATGAATGTCTTTTGGAATATCCTAACATGTGTGACTTCAAACAATCGGTATTGTTCTCTTCAAGATGTTGTTTTTGCAGTTTGATTATTTTCTTATCGGGAAGATTTTATGGCAGTTTATTTTCTTCGATCGTGTTTCCTTGTTAGAGGGGTTTATAATATTTTGTTAGGGTTGCATTTTGTGTTTCACGACATGCATATTTAAGGGGTGAATTGCAAGTGTGTGACCTTTTCTATAAAGGTTGTGTGTTTTATATCTCGTCAATTCTCATCTAGATAACACTGGTCATATATGCATCAACATTGAGAGGGATTTTCAAACTTAGGGGGACCCCTAAGTTCTTAGAGTGGAGTAATCTTCACGTGAAAGAAGAAAGTTAAAAGTCTTGGTGAGTAGGAGTCTCACACTTAGGGGGAGCCTAAGGCACAATTGAGAGAGTGTCTTTCACACTTAAGGGAACTATACTTAATTGTATGTGCTCTTCAGAGTTGGTTGTGATCGAGTTGAATGCCAGGAATTAATGGTCATCAAAGTTGGTCACTTGAGTCTTTTGTCACAATTTGTGCATGTAGTTGAATGTAGTTTTCACCAAAGCAATTAAGGTTGTCGGTGGAGTTGGTTGTCAAAGGTGGTCTTTAGAGGTGGTTGTCGCCATTGTTGGTCGTCGGAGGTGGTTGCTAGAGTTCATTGTCGAAGGTGGCCTTGAAGGTGGTCATCGGAGGTAGTTGTCGGTAGATCAGTTAGTTGTCAAAAATGGTAATCTAAGTCTCTCCAAAGGTGGTAGCCAGAGTTAGCAGTAGTTGTTGCCAAAGTAGGTTGTCGACAGAGTTGATTGTCAAAGGTAGCCAGCGACAACTATGGTGGAAGTGAGATTGAAGGACTAATGAGTAGAGTATACAAACAAGAGAGGGATTAACATTTAAACACTCAAAAACTCTTTTTCTAAAAATTGATTTCAAGTGTTTTTCTCAAAACAACTTCTTTAATAAACTTGCCTTTTAAAAAAGTTATTTTGAATGGACGTGAAACATTCCAATCTTTTACCAAATGACTTTTTTCAAAGAAATTAAAAAAGTCAAAACCATTGGAAAGTAAAACTTTATTATTATTTTTTGTTTCATTTAGAAAATCTCGTATCAAATAAAGATAGGACTCCTTTTTTTTTTCTTTTTCCAAGGTCGGCAAACAATTTGTGCCATTGTATGCACTTGGCCAAAAACACAAATAGAAAAATGTTGTTGCACATGGTACATGGAGGGGCCACAATCGATAAAATACATTTTAAACATAACCCCACTAACAAGGAAAAATGATGTGGTTGAAAGCTATCTTTCAATCCATGCATTAGTGGTCTCTGTTTCTATTGGCCTCCATAGATTTGTTCAAGGCAATTTGGTTATGTTTGTTGTTTTTTAGTTATTATTTTTTTTCTTCTAAAAAATGCTATTAATGATTCATTTGGGATTCCTTTCAAAAAGGCTGAAAGCAACAATGGTTAAATTTTAGCCATGATTATTTAGTAAATTATTCAAAAATCACTTACTAAAATTTTAACCACCAACTTTTAAAAGAAGTAAAAAAAAAAAGAAAATAACTTTATTAGACAAAAATTAACCACTTACAAAGTCTTCATTAAAATTAGAAAATTAGAAACTCACAAAATCCCTTGGCCTTCTAAACTAAAGAAAAAAAATATTAGACATCGAAAAGTTAAGAATAACTCGTTTTAGAGAATGAGGACTAGAATTACAATTACAAGAACTCTTATAATTAAGAAAAAAAAACTATACCCAATCGACTAGCTAACTCCAAAAACGTGTCCACTACCTTTATTATTTCGTACAGATGATTTGACAATTCATTAAAAACTCCAATCAGATTCTATAGACAAACAACTCTCCTCTAAGTTAGGCAAGAGAACATAACCATTGATACCTTCACTTTCTAGGATTTTATATTATAGTCTACCCGTAAATTTTTGTTTTAAAAAAAAATCTTTAATCTTTCATATCTGTTTCATTCTACATCAATGATATTTTAATTGATTCGATTTTTAAAATTTTTTTAAGTATTACGTTTTCAAGTTTTCTTTGTAATTTTTTTTAAAAAAAATATATTTTAAAACAGATAAATAAATGAGTTACCAAACGAATATATTTTCAATAAACTAAAAAATAAAAACAGAAGACTAGAAATTAAAGCGTTATCATTACAATAAATAGAGGTTGGATTTGAACCACATATCTCTAGGTCATTAATACATACTATATATTAGTTGAGTTGTACTCGTTTTGGCGAAAACTAAAAATTAAGTTGATTGTCAAACAAATCTCAATTAATAAATTATGGGAAAAAGTTACACTTTTTCTATTGAAGTTTGAAGTTTGTTTTAAATTGGTTCAAGTTTCAAAATTAAACAATTAAATTTTCAAACATTTAGAAAATACTCAATTTTGGTCTATGACAAAATTCGTTAAATACTTAACGCTCGCTAATGTGTCATTTTAATAATAATAATTATTATTATACTCATAATTGAAAAATAATAATAAAATGAAAACAAAATAAAAGCTAAACTTGAAGAAAATTCATTACGACTACTTCATTCATTGTTTACTACAATAATAACATTTAAGAATTATAGAGTCTACAAAGTAAATAAAATTAATAAATTATTTAATGACGTGTCAAATAATTAATAGAAGAAGTTGGTATTACGATAATACTAGATTTTTTTCTCAAAATTTAGAAGTTGAACCACTCCATTTTCAAACGCCCCTCTCCGGCCAAGAACGTGAACCTTTCATAATCGAATGTTACGCTGCTGCCAACCCGCCGGCGACCACTAGACGTTTGACAGGGAAAAGGAACGGGAAAAACACACACAATAATAGTTGGACGCCGACATAGAAATGTCTTTGCCGCTGTGATTCGTCTAGCTGCAACGTCGAACGGAAAAGGTGGTGCGGTGATGGTTGGTTGGTCGCCCACGACGGCTGGTAGGGAAAAGGAAGAGGAAGGGGTCTGGAGGAAAGAGAGAAAATTATTATTTTTATATATATATTTAATTTTTGGTTAAAAATCAATCTTGGTTGTAAACTTTTAAAATAACAATTTTAACCTTGAATTTTTTATGGTAACGATTTAGTCTTTATACTCTCAAATTTGTAACAATTTAGTTCTTAAACTTTGGTTAGAGTTTATGTGTTGGCTATATATTTGTTTAAGATCGTGGTTGATATTTTGCAGTTGTCTCAATCAAGGACGAAAATATCGTTATCGGTATAAATATTGATAACTCAGATTTATAGATATATCAACGGATATTCAGATATCGATGGATATTCTGAAAAAAAATCACGGATATCACGGAATTTTGTAAAAATATTGTGAAGTTTTTAGTGAAATTTTAGGACAAACTTATTTAAGTAATAAATCATAAATTTAAACATATAAATCAATAATTAGAAACCAACTATGATTGGTAATTGAATAATTGATAATAGTGAAGACTGAAAATTTGATTATGAGCTAAATTTTTTAAATTATTTTTATTGAATATGAATAATTGAATGATGGATTGATGTGAAAACTCAATGAAAAAAGTTTGAATTAGATTAAAAATTAATATATGTTGAATTATGTTTGGGATTAATATATGTTTGTTTTAAATTATGTGAAATTATGTGAAAATTCAAATGGAAAAAGTTTGAATTATGTTTAGGGTCAATATATGTTAATTGTTTTTTGAAATTCAATTTAATAAAATTAGCAAATCTTGGATTAGAAATTGAGAGAAAAATTTAGAATACGTTGATATTCAATTTTGGAAAATAAAGGTTATAATGATTTTGAAATATGTTGATATTTTGTTTGCATTTTAGAATTTAATAAAGGTAAGTCTTCAATTTAATAAATTGGAATATCTTGATTTTTGGAAAAATTGATCCACAATTTTAATTGGAAATTTGAGGTGAAAAATGATGTATTAAAAAAAAATGAAATAAAATCAATATTTGGCAATACATCCGTGAAAAATTCTCAGAACATCCGCGATATTTAACCAGAATTTTCCTATATTTTCATGATAAATCCACGATATTTTACGATATATCCACGTCTGCTAATTTCGATAAAGATAAAATCCACAAAACGATATATCACTAATTTTTCTCGATTTTTCGTGAAAAAAGATGTTTACCCTCATTATCTTTATCGAAACTCTCATTTTGGCAATATATCAGCAATATATCGCAATTTTTCAATCGTTGGTCTCAGTAGTTGTCTCAAATGTTGTCTTGCATGATGGCGTATCTATTGTCAAATCCTGCAGAATTATTTTTCCTTATCTAGAAATTTTGTAGAGTTATTCTTTCTGGATCATTTCCTTATTTGGGCTATGCAGAGTTTATATGTGAGATTCTTTCCATATTTTCGTTGTGCTATTTAAGGAGAAGTTTGTGATTTGCTAGAGTTGGCCAATTATGTGTTTTTTAGCAGAATTACGGAAGAGTCTATTCTTGTGTGTTCTTCAACAAAGAGCCTTGTTCTTATATTTGTTTATCTGTATGGCCAGTGTTATCAATGTTGTCACTACTATTACTTTACTACACGTTTGATTGATTGTGTCTTAAAGTGAGTCTAAGACATCACCATTGAGAAGGAGTTCACATAATCAGGAGGAGCCTAAGTATATCTAGTGAAGGGAGTTCACAATAAGGAGAAAAGATAACTATATAGTGAGAGGGAGTCTTACACACTTAGGGGGAGCCTAAGTGTCTCCACTAATACAAGAAACTTAGGGAGAGTCTAAGTCTTCAACGAGAGAGAGTCTCATCTCTAGGGGGAGCCTAGTAGATCTTACAAGTTAGGCTTGACATGAGTCACTGTAATAGTCAGTAGATTATAAATAAGTACTACTGTTGTAATTGCTTAACTTTGCATATTAGTGGATTATCTTTCCTAGACACTCTGCCACCCGATGTAGGTGGTTAATCACCAAACTCGGTTACCAATCTCTGTGTGTTAATCCTTGTCTCTCTGCTTTCTGTTTTATTGTTATTTCTATTTGTGTCAGGACGTTCTTTCAGACAATTATATTTGGTTTAACAACCTTTCTGAAAATTTCAACTTTAATAAGTAACAATTTAGTTCTTATACTTTACAATGGTAACAAATTAATCCTTATTGTGAAAAATATTTGTAAGGTTTGATGAAATTTCTTACACTTTTAGATCGTTAAATTAATCAGAAATCATTTTTTTTTTTATAAACTATAAAGATTAAATCATTATATAAAAAGAAGTTAACACTTAATTTAAAGAAACTTTCATGGTAGGGACTAAATTGTTACAATTTTCAAAATAATATAGGGACTAAATTGTTACTTATAATTAAAGTCTAGGGACTAAATTGTTACAATTGAAAGTACATGGACTAAATTGTCATGTACTAAAGTTCAAGTATTAAGGGCCCATTTGATAATGTTCTCGTTTTCTATTTTTTGTTTATGTTTCTCAATTTTTAAGAAATTGATTTGTTTGATAACCGTTCCCGTTTGTTATTTCTAGAATTTGAGAAACATTTCTAAAAATGGGGTCAAATTTGAGAAACTGCAAAACGTAGTTTCTCCCTGTTTCGTGTTTGTGTTATATAATACTGTTTGTTTTATTTTTCACAATTGAACGTGGGCTTATTGGTAGTTATGCATGCTTATACCATCTTTTCATCTATTGGTTGTGTGTTTAACTCCTAAGATGGACACTTTTATTTAGTTTTTTTTTAATAATTATTTCCATCTTTTATATTTTATTTATTAATTTTGTTATTTAAAAAAATAATTTTGTTATATTATATTTTATTTTAATTTTGAATTTTAAAATTATCCAATATTTCAATTTATATATTATTTTAATTTTCCATATGTATATCAATCTTTTTATATTCCAAATTTCAACCCAAGATGGACACTTATATTTTGTTTTATATTTATTTTCATCTTTTATATTTATTTATTAATCATCCATTTTGCAATAATTCTCAAATGTGTGTAGACTTCTTCAAATGCCGACTTTACAAAATAGACAATTTAGCATATATGCATGCATAGTTTCCAAAGGAAATTTTGTCTAATAATCTAAATTGTTTTATTTATGAAAGTTTGGGGGTTTAATTGATACAATTATCAATTCTACACAAGGTTTTTCTGAGCACAACATATTGAAGGGTGTAAATTGATACACTTTCAAAAGTTTAGGATTTAAATGTATACAATTATTAGTTCAAGATTTAAATTGATACAACCTTTAAAGTTTTGGAGAATAGATAGACATTTTTCCTTTTTTTTTTTTTTTAAAAAAAAGTTATTATTTTAATTTTGTTGTTATTGATAGAAAGACTAAATCATTAATTAATTACCAAACTTTAACAAGTGCAAAAGTTTAACTATATGAAATATTGAATTTTCATTGAAAAATAAGTCTGAGTTTGTATTATGTTAGCTATTTTTTCTAATTAAGTATATTATCATTGGTTTTATATCGTTGAAATATTTTTTCCCTTTAAAATGGAAAGATTATGTTTCTAAACTAAAATTTATAACATTTAAGTAAGTGTGATGGTTGAATGAGAAATTTTGGTTAATCACAAGTTGCCACATGATCATCACACAAAAACCCAAGCTAATTGAGGAAATTACAAATTGGATCCGACCGAGTAATTAAAGTCGTTTGAGTCCAAAGTCTAACCTAGTTTGATACAAAAATCCTAGCAAATTAGAATTAGAAACCCTTTTGAGATGAGAACCCCTAATTCTCATTCACTAAAACTCCCTAATCAACTCGATTTCAACTCTAAGGATTGAGTTAGGAATGAATTGTCTTAAGATCAAATATCTTTAGACAAACAACAAATTCCTTGACCCAAAAGTTGAACACTCCACAAGATAGGATGATTGATCCCATTTGAATCTTCTTGGCATGTAATTCAATACTTGAATTGTAAAATTCAAGAAGCTCTCTTGGTTAATCTTGAAAGAAGCACAAATTAAAGACCAAAACTTAATTCATCGTAAGCTATCAAAACAACTTAAAGGTAAGAGTTTAATAGCCTTCCAAAGAAAACTCTAATGCCAAATCTGTTAGGATTTGTGCCTTAAAACCTCGTAATCTATTTGTTATTTAATTATTTTATATGCAATATTATATTATCCATTATACGATCAAATCCAATGTTATTATATGTAATCTTAAATAGTATGCAGTCGAACATTCTACATGAACAATTTGGATCAAATCATTTGTAACAACTACAAAGTGAGCAGTATCTATAATGTTATTAGGATAAGGCACCCAACCTTATCCATATATTGTAAAGTCTTTAGGTTATTACTTGAATATTACGCGAAATATTTATTCTTTCATTGTAGTTTCGTCGATTAAAGTGATTAACATTTCACATGATGATCATATGTAACTTGATCTTAATCCTGAGTGAGTTATGAACTTTTGTCTATGAGGGCTCATTTTTTATTGCATGGGTGAGAGTGGCTCGAGCCTCTGACTCAATATGCCTATCATTTTAGGGACTCGACCGAATAGGGAGCTAGAAACATAATCTCACAATATGGAATTCACTCCTTCTCATATAGGGGAAGTAAATAAGTAGTTCCTTAAGTGTTGATTTTCAGACTTGAACAAGAGGCCCCACCTTCTCACTAGCCTAAGAAGGACTTAGTTTATGGTTGGACCATAAACAAATTGCTCATTAGGAGATTAGTTGTACTTAAGAAGAAAGAGGTAATTACACAGGTAAATCAAACTTTTGACCCAACTATATTTATGAACAACTCATGAAAGATTGATTTGCTTATGATTACTATAACCATGGAAACAATTTGTCATGCAGTGCATAAGAGTGCAATTATAACTCTATAGTGGTCTACTTTATAGATAGTGAATGAAGGTTAATTAATTAAAGAGTTTAGTTAATTAATCTTGTATGATTGAATCTTAGGTTAAAATTAGATATTTGATATTTAATTTAGAAATTAATTAATTGGAGAATTAATTAGTTATTTAATTTAATCTAATTTAATTAAATTTGATTTAATTAAATTAATTGAATTAAAACTATAGGTTATGTGAGAGATGTTCATTTAAATATGATTTCAATGAATTGGTTAATTAAATTAGATTTAATTAATTAATTTAATTAATATTAAATTAGATTTAATATTGTTGTAACTCCTACGTAGGGGAGTTACTTAATACATGAGATAACACCCACATTTCCCACTTTCTCTCATTTCCTTATACAGTGTCTAGTAGAAAAAAAAAAGAGATTTGCCGTTCTCTTTAAAAAATTCTCTCAGAAGATTTCTCTACAATTTCCTTACCAAAAAGGTTCCCACAAACCTTATCTCAAGGTTCAGACAAAAGGAAGGACTCCAAGTGGTGGTGATCCAATGTAAGTTTTTTTTCTCTGATATTTTTTTTTTTTTGTTTACAGTATGCTTAACCTAGGTTTTTAGATTTTTTTACCAATGTAGAAGTATTTCAAAATTTTAATATTAATTTTGAGTTAGAATTCTGATATGTTTCCGCTGCGCTAGGGTTTTAATCCCAGCAATAATTTGTAGGTTAAGAAGATCCCCTTACTAGCTCACCACGGACTAAGAAGGATCAAAGGTATTGAAAGAAAAATTTGAAGTGTTCAAAGTTTTTAAGGAAAAATATATTTATTGTATTGGATATAATTAAATATTATTATATATAAAGTTAATTTAAATGAGATTCATAAAACTTTATAATATGGGAGATTTAATTATTTGAATATGATTCAGATAATTAATTACTTAATTTGAAAGATTCAAATTAAAGATAAATTTTGGGAGATTTAATTATTTGAATATATATTCAGATTACTAATCATTTTAATAAGAGATATTTAAATAGATAATTATAATTAAATAGGTTTCTCCTAATAGGATTATGTTTAACCTAATTATTTCTATAATAGGACCTTAGAGAGTCCTCGTTCTCGACACCTATACAATTATTCTATTGAGAATTCTCAAAATAAGCTCTCCGAATATAGAGAATAGTTCTCAAGAAATTTTCCCTCCTTAATTCCTTCACTTCTTTCAAGGAGGTTCCCACAAGCCAGATTCTTGCCAGAGTCAGTACAAAGAAGACCTCGTGGTAGTAAATTGATCGGTTGAAGGAGATCCAAGGAGATTTTTGCTGCAACTACATTTCTACTAAGGTATGATCTTAACTCTCTTACTATTTTATGAATTTAGTATGTTATTAATTCTATCAAAAAATCAAAGCACGTGATTCCATCGCTTCCGCTGTGGAGTCAAAGCGTTCGATCCCTTCAAAATCATAATTCAAAGTAAAATAACAAAATAGGAATTTTAAAAATAGAAAAATAAGAGTATCTATTTACACAAAATAGTAAAAATTTTAGATAGTTGTGATAGACGCTGATAGAAGTCCTATCGGTGATGAAAATAATATAGGTCAATCACTGATAGATGCTGATGGAAGTCTATCACTTATATATATGTTGATAGAAGTATATCAATGTCTATTAGTGTTTTTTTTCCTATTTTCTGATAATATTTGGAAATTTTTTCTATCTGTGAAAATTTCTCATAACAAAATATATAACCCCTATTTTAAATATCATAAAAAGGATAAAATTGAAAAATTATAAAATTACATCAAAATTATTAATTAAAACATAAGTAATAATGTGATTCCTCGGACGATTTATATCATCATCTCCTCCTTTTGAAGAATTTTTCCTTAAATCCAAATCAAAGCCTTGTAAAGCAGGTTTAAAATTATGAGAAGAAAATGATGTCAATTTTTTAGCACTTCTCTTGGATGGTCTCCCTTGTAAAGAAACCTTGTAGTCATGAGATGTCAAAGGTTGATACCCTATTGGATTCCATCTATTTTGAAGAATATCGTCCTTCCGATCCTCATTCAACTTTTGACAATCAAAAGAACTAAAGTCAATCTTTGAACTTTGTTTAAAAGTCAATGCTTTAACATCCTGTAAAAACTCAAAAGAAAAACTAGGAAAACTTGGCTGAAGCTCACCGATTAGAAAACAATCTCTTTGGCTAGAAAACTCTTTGAATGTTTTGTTTTGAAAACAAGAAAGATCTTACCTCACAAATTTTCACCTCACAAATTTTCAAATTCACATTCTTGGCTTTTCTTTCATTTTTATCTATAGACACTGAGTATCCTTCACATTCTTCTCTCTCATTTATGTTTGCACATTTTTCTTCATATATTTCTATTGTTTTTGTCTGATCTCATGCCTTTTGCTTTCCAACTCATACACATCAAGTTTTACTCCTCTTGGAAGCTATGATACAGAAGTAGGATCAAATGTTCCTCTGGGATCTAATAGACTAGCAATTTATCACAAAGTATCCTAGTTTCAAGATCACTACTATCTACTTTCTCTACCTCACTACTACTAACACGTGTTTTTTTCCAGTAATAAGTGATTTAATAGTAGTAGTAAGATTACAACCATTTCCTTGTTGTTTCATGACCTACTAGGCAAAACTCCATTATCCTGCATAGGTATAACATTAGCAAGCTTCTTTTCGATATTTTTTACCTTATCAAATTGCTCATATATGGTAGGTAAACTGTCTTTTTCACTAATATTTTTTCATTTGAATTGGACTTATATTTAGTGTACTTTGAAGATCTTCTTTGGATTTGCCTTTCTATCATGATGGCAACATGCATCATTTCTTCCAATCCTCACAAGGTCGAATTTCTTCTTGATTAGCAAGCATATCAACAATCTTCACATTAAGTCCTTTGTAGAATCAATCCATGGTAGCTTACTCATCCTCAAATATGTTAATCTCCTCAAGTAATAACAACATCTCTTCATAGTAATTTTCACACTTTTACTCCCTTGTTTCAAAGTTTGTAATTTGTGGAATGTCTTAGGAACAAAATACTTCCTCATGAGTAGCTTAATTTCTTAATTTCCATGAGGGTATATTGCATGATTTCCACTTCTCCTTTTTTACAACAAAAGATTCCACACCATGTTAATGCATGCATATTCTTCAAATGTGGAGACGATAAGTTTTACCTTTCCCTTTTCACTATAGTGGTGGTGATCAAATATGATATCAATTTTCTCCTTCCAAAGGAGCTATTCCTCAGGATTTGAAATACTTCCATAAAGAACAATGGAAGCTTGTTTCGATCAACGTGATGGACATTGTTTTAGAGCTTTTCTTTGGGTATACATGATTGCATAAAGACGTTAGCATGAATAAAAATTGGACATCACCATCACTCTGTCACATATTTCACTCAAAGATGTAAGATCGCTCGTGTTTACACTCAAAGATGTAATACTCCCTCACAAATATAAAAACTCACTTAAACAAGTAGTCAAGAGTTTGCAATACCAAGTATTTAAGGAGCAAGCCTTGAACACAAAAGCGAGATAGGCATGTAATGTTGACACTCAAGCAAAGAAACAAGTAGAATGAATAAAAATAGGAAACTAATAATCAAGAACGTTAATGTTCAAGATCCAACAAATTAGGACAAAAAAACAATAAGAATATGATATCTAGAATTAAGAATGTAATATTCAAAATTCAAAGAATTATACAAAGAATTATAGAAGATGATTAAAGGAAAGTAAAGAACTAAACAAAAATTAAAGTAAGGGAATTAAAGAAAGAGGATGCAAGAAATCGTATCCAACTTTCTGAAATTTGACAAGATGTAGCTTTTAAGACCTTATAAGTTGAAATCTCAATTATTCTTAGCATGCAATTAAATTGTGGCAAATTTCAAGTTCCCTGCACTAGCTTTAATTTCAATTTCCCACCTAAACCAAATCCTCCATCACTAATCACGAATTAAAAAGAATCCACCACAGAATATGAAAAATTACAAGCTATAAAATTTCCAGTTAAGTTGTGCACCGTTTGCTTCTTTTATTCGAATTCAAACACCACTATCTCTTTTTTAAAATTCGAAACCAACCCTGCCTGCAATACTATTCAAATAAAATCTCCCTAGCAGACATCTCCCAGCAGTTTCAATCTGTCACATAAAAAAAAAAAAAAAAAAAAAAATCCACATATTAGATCGGTATGACAACTCTAGAATAAGGTAAGTTAGGTTTAATCAGAATTAATCCTTAATTATGCTCAATTTAAATTAATTAGACACCTTTTAAAATAAATTAATAAAAACTTTAGTTTATGTTAAATAATAAGACTGATAAAAAAAATGGGCACTTGCAAGAATAGCAAAAAAATATTCTTAAATTTACAAATTTAGCAATGATTTTCTAAATATTGCAAATATAGCAAAAAACATAAAAGTAGATTTTCATTTTTTTATTATTCTAAATTTACTCTTATTGGTGTATCAACATATATATCGGTAGTATATCTGATACACTTTATATTTGAAGTTATATAATGGATATACCAAAATTATAATTCATAAATCATATTTATCAGTTAAGAAGTGTTTGTTCATTTACTATTATTCATGGACTTAATTTCATTAAATCATTATTCGTCAGTTATATAATATTATTTTTCTAGTATATTATAATCCGTTTATAATGGTTTAATATCCGTTATGTTAGTAACCATTTTGAATGAATGTTGATAAACTATTGGTACACCAATGTTGCTCTTGAAATTGAATTTTGAGCATGTGTTGATATATGAATTATATACTTGAACAAATGTATTTTTAAGAAATCCTGATATACTAATGTTAAACCAACATTTTACACTTGATATACTTGAACAACGTTTTAGCACCCTTGCATGGGAAAATGGCAAGCAGTCACTCACCAGCGTGGAACACCCATCTGAATTTCGATTGACATCAAATTCGACGTGCTTGCATATTTCATCAATATGTATCTAACTTCATAGTGTTGGATTTTTTTTGGCAAAATATTAGAATTGCAGTTGTCCCACATCGGTTAAATTGAAGAATGAGGATGGACTCCAAGCCTATAAAAAGAGCCTATGCCTCTAGTTTCAAGTCGTCCCAATTAAAAACACTTTAAGCTTAGTGTGCTAACTGTAGTTAAATTCCCTCTATGTATTCTCTAGTTTGAGAGTGGGAAAGGGTGTAAGTAGTATAAAAGCCTTGAGAGAGTGCTCTTGTAATTGGGATTGGGAGAGAGAATTATTCTATGTGATTGTAATAATTTTTCATATAGTGGATTTTTCTGGTCCGTGGTTTTTCTCCGAGTTGGGAGTTTTCCACGTTAATTCTTGTGTTTCTAGTTTTACTGCTTTCTTTTAATTTCTCTGTTATTTTTCGGCTTATTCCTGAGGTAAAAGTGGGAGATTTTTCCCAACAATTGGTATAAGAGCTTTAGGTTTGAAGTTTCTTGAATTCCTAAGCATGCTCTGTGGTTGTAGCATTGTCTAAGCTTCCACATCAGAAAAGAATTTTTTAAACGGGTTGTGGTTTGTGAATGTTCACTATTTGTTGTTTTGCTAGGAAAAGAAGCATATATGTCAAGCTTTATGAGTTCAGTAAAGTTTGATGTGGAGAAATTTGATGGAAAGATGTACTTTAGCTTGTGGCAAGTGCAAGTCAAGGACGTGTTAATACAATTTGGGTTACACAAGTGCAAGTTAAGCAGTGATGGTGCTCTAGTGCAGTTCCAGAGTGATTTCAGTGGAGGTTCAAAGAAGAGAGTCTTCGAGCAGAAGATAAGCTACTGGGGATGCAGACAGTCTCAGCACATGAAAAACAGAGCAGGTTCGTCAAAGGGCTCTAGATTAGATGCCGACGTTGTCTTTCTCCCAAGAGGAGACAGTGACTTCCTCTGAAGAAGACAAAAATTCATCATCATGGTATGTCCTCTTTACCATGATAGAGGATGTGATGTTAGCGGTTCCACAAGTTTGCACATGGGCATTGAATTGGCAGATATGCAAGGTGTGTGGTGGAAGTTATGTTGATGGCTAAAGAACTTTCTGGTGAGCAAAGTAGGTGGAAGTTGTACCATAAATATCAGCAAGGTTTATCGACACGTGACGAAAAAGAAAAATCTTGGAAGGCGGTATTCCAAGTGGTCTACTTTTTATGGTGAAGTAGGTTATAATTCTATGAGATGAGAATTATGATTGTCGGTGAAGACAATGGATGTTGCAGAAGCTATGGATTCTTCAAATATCTTGCCAAGGTGAAATTTGTTAGGTTTTTTGGGAAAAATATTAGAATTTCAGTTGTCCTACATCGGTTAAATTGAAGAATGAGGATGAACTCCAAGCCTATAAAAGGAACCTACGCCGCCTCTAGTTTCAAGTCATCCTAATTAGAAACACTTTAAGCTTAGTGTGTAACTCTAGTTAAATTCCCTTTATGTATTCTCTAATTTGAGAGTGAGAAAGGGTGTAAGTAGTATAAAAGCTTTGAGAGAGTGCTTTTGTAATTGGGATTGGGGGAGAGAATTATTCTGTGTGATTGTAACAATTTTTTACATAGTAAATTTTTCTGGTCCGTGGTTTTTCTTCGAGTTGAGAGTTTTCCACGTTAAATCTTGTGTTTCCAATACGACTGCTTTCTTTTAATTTCTCTTTTATTTTTTTGCTTATTCCTGCAGTAGAAGTTGGAAGTTTTTCCCAACACATATCCGCTCATCCAAACTCGCCTCGACTTCTGAGGTCATGGACTAGGGCCCCATTTGGCTCTCACTAAGCTTGTCACTGACACTGTCAAATTCACTATGTTTGTCTCCTTGCTTGTTGCTCAACCTGACATACTTGCTCACTTATCTTGGTATGTTGGATGATGCACCATCCTCCTCGGTCGCATCACGACATTTTTCTTAGCCCTATATCTTTGCCAGACGTGTCAACACTCACGCGCATGTCGCCACTATACTGTCTGCACAAGTGAGTTCACAATCTACTATGTTAAAGTTAGATTGTCACACTTTCCCCCATTTAAATTGTCGTCGTCATCAATGACACACTTGGGGGTTCAATCTACTCTAATTATCGTGAAATTGCAACATGTGGCATTGTGTCTCCCTTTGCTCGATTCCTCCGTTTTGCCTCCCATTGCTTACTAACTGCTCTGTTTAAGCCCAAATTGCATCCAGAACGTTTCGAAGGCTTCCTTTGCTTGATAACGTGTCTAAGAACTCGAATAAAAATTAATTTTCTAAGAACTAGCATGATTGAGGTTGAGTAAGATAGCTCATTTAGGGAGCTATCATAGCCCAGGCTTATGTAAAGCCCATAAGAAACCTTTATGGCCTTATCCCTTCATTTTGAGGAGATTAGAAGAATTGACAAGGAAATGCTAAAGCTTTGGAGACTTGAAAATGGAAGTTATGAAGCTTTCAAGACTTTGAAGTTCCAATCAATCTCAAGATTAATTACAACCTTCTAAAGCTTGAAAACTTGGAAAACTAAAACTTCCTTGAATTTTGGAAGACTGGAGCTTTGTTGATCTCAAGATAATAACTTCCTAAAGATTAAGTACTTAGAAATTTAAACTTCAATCAACATTCGAGAACAAGCTACAAATCCCTCGAGATAAATCAATATCGAGAATAAGTTGCAAAGCCCTCAAGATAAATCAACATTTGAGAATAAGCTGCAAAGCCCTCGAGATAAATCAACCTTGAGAACAAGTTATAAGCCCTCCAAACAATTTTAATATTTGAGAGAAAGAATGATAAGAAAATAAGTAGAAATCAACATTAAAAAAGTTACTTCCAAGCTAAGGTTTCTACCCTTGTTAAAAAGTTGCAACATTTCATGCATCAAAAGATACACCTTTTCATCCAAGAGTCACAATGAATTTTAAAATTCAAATTCATCCACATATTTAACGTTCTATGTATTTATTTAATTTCATGCATTTACATTTATTAGGGTAGTTGAAAATGTTTAAATGAATTTAGACAATTTAGTGAAAGGTTGTGTCTTTTCATAGTGTCTTTTCAATTAGTTTAAATAGGGTTGTAATTCCACATTTTAAAAAAAGACTTTGAATTTGAATGAAATTTTTCAGAGTTAATCTCTTAAGCTTTATGCTTTCTTTGTATTCTTGTGTTAGAATGCATGTTTTAAAACTTTCAATCTAATCCGATCAATTAGATTGTGGAAACTTCGAAATCTTGAAGTTAGGGACAAGTTCTCCTTTCTTCTTGATCTTTGATCAATTCTTTCTAAGCCAAATCTGTTTTAGCTTTCTTAGGGTTGTTATCAATTTGTTTATCTGAGGTTATTCTTATTATTGTTTTGGAGGTTCACTTGGAATAAGGGGAGTTCTCAAACGTGATTGAGGTAGTTCCCTTTATCAAAGAATCAAATGATAAAATATTAGAGATTATACTCACAATATTGAAATTAATACAAATACATATTCAAATTCAATGAATTAAATTTCTCCAAAAATCTCGTCCAATAGTGGTGACATATTTCCATCTTTCGTTTTTTTTAAAGAAAAATTAATAGCCTCATGCAACTCTAGAATTGAATAAAGCTTTTGGTTTTGTAATAAAATTATTGATAAACGTAGTGATATCATTCCAGACTCTTTTAAACAAAGAGATAGTTAATTAGTTTAATAAGAAATCAAGGGTAAAAATCAATATACAACGAACTTTCGAAGGTTTTGTGTAATTTAAACTTAAACCTCAAATGTAATTAATAATTGTATGAATTAATGAAAACCCTAAGGTATTCATGACTGAGTGCTGAAACGTTTTTAATTCTTAATTCTCTCTCTATCTTCTTACAACATTTTATTATTATTGTTTTTCTTTTATTTTTAGCACATTTTACATTTCATTGCTATAACATATAAAATTAGGATTTCATGATATTTAAAAACGATCACAATTAAAATTTCATTTTATCTTAAGTCTCTAAAATTTAAAGTAGAAATACCGATTAAGGATTTTGGTTCTCCAAGATTCCTTCAAAATTCCTCGATCATCTGAGGTTTTCTCCAGTCTTGGTTATGGGGTCTGGATTGTTGGGAAGGAGTGTTTCTTTGGTTTTTTCTGGTTAGTTTTGTTGAAGTATTGTTGTGTTCGAAGTAGTTTTCTGGTTTTCTTTCTCTCTTACAGGTGGTAGGTTTCAGAAGTGAATTTTGTTGGTTTTCAAGTTTAAGTTTTCAAGAAGGTTTTTATGGATGCTGATGTCCTATTAGACGATTGGAAAAAGCTTCGATTGACAGAAGAGGAAAGGGAGACTAAAATAGGACTTGATCCAAATCTTGATTTTTCAAACAATGGTCAGTTGGATCACTGCCTGATCGGGAAATTATTATCTTCTCGTATCATTACCCCAGGAATTATCAAGAATACCTTTGCAAATGCGTGGAGAACAAAACTCGGTTTCAATGTTGGAAGTCTGGGGAAGAATCTACTCCTTGTTAAATTTGACTCCCGCAGGGATAAAGAAATGGTTCTCAGGTTGGGACCGTGGTTATTTGACAATTCAGGGCTAATTTTAGAATTTCCAAAGACAAATGTCAAACTTTCTCAATTACCTTTTAATAAAGCAGCCTTCTGGGTTCGTCTCATGGATATTTCTCTGAGTTTTCAGAATAAAATTATGGCACGTAGATTGGGAGAAGCCATGGGTGATTTTTTAGAGGTAGATTGTGATCAAGACAATTGTTGCTGGGGTGAATACTTAAGAATTAAAATTCAATTAGATATTTCTAAACCCCTTAGAAGAGGCATTTGGATAGAGCCAGGAGGAGATCAAGAAAGCATATGGATTCAAGCAAAATATGAATGCCTACCTGACTTCTGTTATGGGTGTGGAAGAATAGGCCATATGATGAAAGAATGCACTGTGAATTCAGAGTGGGTTGACCAAGACTTGGAGTTTACCCAATTTGGTAGTTGGCTTCGTTTCCAAGGATCTAATCCGAGACGTAGAAGGCAGAATTCTACTCCAAAAGATCAAAAAGATAATTCTCCTTCAGAGTCGTCTTTTTTTCACCCTGATCTGGAGATTCCAAAAGAAGATATTTGTAAAACACCTATACCAGCTAAGCCAAAAGATTGTGATTTACCTCCAAAAACTAGCACTTTTACAATTTTCCCTACAACTATGGATCCCTTTGATTTGAATGTGGGTATTATGGATTATGAATTAAATTTGAAATCAATAGTGCCTTAGGCAGAGGAGGGATCGAAGATAGTTCAAAACCTGGAAAAAGATGAGTTTTTTCAGAATGTTGAACCTTCCATTTCAATTGATGAACTATCAGAGGGAAAAATTCCTTTTAAAAAAAAAAACAACAAGGGAATTGGAAAAGAAGAGCAAGATCGGTAGTGTATCTGCTCTCTAAGAAAATTGGTAGTTTCTATGGTTGTTTGACTGTTAATAGTGAAGGCTCTAAAGGAGGTTTGTGTCTCCTTTGGCAAAGTGTGGTTGATCTGGAAGTAATCTCTTAATCCCGTAATCACATTGATTCTGAGGTTGTTTGGGAAGGTAAGTCCTGGAGATTTACAGGTATCTATGGTTATCCGGAAGGTCATAAAAAAGTTTTAACTTGGAGGCTTCTTCGTCATCTTTATAAGAATGATGAAACCCCCTGGTTGATTGGTGGTGATATAAATGAAATTTTAAGGTTAGAGGAAAAGATGGGGGTCCTAAAAAAGAGAACTTCTGGATGGAATCTTTCGAGAAGCTTTGGACGATTGTAATCTTAAGGATATAGATTGCAAAGGATCGATATTTACATGGTGCAACAAGAGATTTAACAACTGTATTTGGGAGAGATTAGACCGATTTTTATGCAATGTGGCTTTTGAGAATCTTTTTGGTTGTTTTTCTGTTTTACACCTTAATTGGTCTACCTCGGATGATCGGCCAATTGAATTCTCTCTTTCAAAAGTAAACTCCTTTCTTAAAAAAAGAAGGAATCATTTATTTAGATTTGAAGAAAGCTGGACCATCCATTCTGAATGTAAAGATATCATCCAAAAAAAATGGAAGCTGGGATAAAAAATCAGAGGTTAGACTATCTTTACACCAAAATCTAAACTCTTGTGTTGTAGCTCTTGGTAAGTGGGGGAAGGAGATAACAAAGATGTGAAAAATAGAATTACAAAATGTAAAATTGCTCTCCAAGAGGCCTACAACTGCATTACAAATGTGGATTTTGATAAAATCCATGCAATTGAGTTTGAGCTTGATAAATTGTTAGAAGAATAGGAGATTTATTGGAAACAAAGGTCTAGAGAGGAATGGCTTTGTTGAGGGGATCAAAATTCCAAGTGGTTTCATAAGAGAGCTACTATGAGAAAAACAAAAAATGAAATCAAAGGAATTTTTGATTCAAATCAACAGTGGATAGAAGACCCCGTTTCTATTGAAAATACATTTGTTACTTACTTTGAAGATCTGTTTTCTTCATCCTGTCCTAAAAAGAAAACCAGAAATGAGGTTCTTAAGAGTGTAAAACCAAGAATTAATAATGTGATGAATGTTGCTCTTTTATCTCCTTTTACAGGTCAAGATATTGAGAAGGCGGTGGCTCAAATGTTTCCAACGAAGGCGCCTGGTCCAGATGGTTTTCCTGCCTTGTTTTTTCAAAAATATTGGGATGTGGTGGGACCAAATACAGTGAAAGATTGTTTGGAGATTCTTAATAACAGGGCAAGCATTGAGAATTGGAACAAGACTAACATTATTCTTATTCCAAAAATTAAAAATCCAGTCCGTGTGAGTGACTATAGACCAATTTGTCTGTGTAATGTGAAATATAAGATTGTGACCAAGGCTGTAGCAAATCGTCTAAAACCTATATTAGATCAAATTATCTCTGAAGCTCAGTCAGCTTTCATCCCAAGTAGAGCCATCACAAACAACATCATGGTGGGACATGAATGTTTGCATCTTTTAAAAAACAGGAAGACTGGTAAGAAAGGTTTGGTTGTGATTAAACTAGATATCAGCAAAGCTTATGACCGGGTAGAATGGTCTTTTTTAGAGGATATAATGAGGAAGTTGGGTTTTGATCCTCGCTGGATTTCTCTTATCATGAATTGTATTACTATGTTAATTTTTCTATTTCTATAAATGGGGATATAAAGGGTTCAATTGTCCCAAGTAGAGGTTTGAGACAAGGGGATCCTTTATCTCCTTACTTATTTTTGTTAATAACTGAAGGCTTGTCTTCTTTAGTGCAGGACGCAAATTTAAAAGGTGAGTTAGATGGTTTCGAATTTCCTCATTCCAGCATCAAAATATCTCATTTGCTTTTCACGGATGACAACCTTATTCTCTGTAAAGCCGATGAGAAAAACTGTTGGAATTTAAAGAAGATTTTGAACCTTTATGAAGCAGCATCTGGTAAACGCATCAACTTTTCAAAATCAGCAATGATCTTCTCCCCAAACGTTGGAGCAGATAGAAGTGATTTTTTTTAGCAATATCCCTGGTGTTAAAAAGGTCATGGAGCTGGGCTTCTACCTGGGACTTCCTTCCTCTTTTTCGAGAAATAAATCGAAAGATTTCCAGTATATCATGGATAGAATTTGGTCTGTGATTCAAGGATGGAAAAATTCTTTCTTTTCTATAGCAGGTAAGGAGGTTCTCATAAAGAGTGTTGGGCAAGCATTGCCCACCTATGCCATGAGCCTTTTTCAAATTCCAAAACAGATGTGCAAGGAGATTACAAAGAAGTTTGCTCGGTTTTGGTGGGGCTTTACGGAGGATAATCGTCGAATGCATTGGAAAAGCTGGGATGATATGTGTCTTCCTAAGTCACTTGGGGGCCTAAATTTCGAAGACCTTTATGGTTTTAATCAAGCTCTAGTTGCCAAACAATTATGGAGGCTTTTGATCAATCCAAGTACGCTAGTAGCAAGAATCATGGAAAGTCTATCTTATCATAATAGTTCTATTTTAAAGGCTGGCCTAGGCACAAATCCTTCTTATTTGTGGAGAAGCTTGGTTTGGGGCAGAGATCTTTTGAAGTTAGGCCTGAGATATCGTGTAGGCAATGGTCTTTCCATTAGCATTTCTAAGGATCCTTGGATTCCGAGGATTTCTTCTTTTAAACCAGTGTCTGTCCATCCAAATTTTCTTGAGGCTCATGTTGCAGATCTTTTTTATTCAAATGGACAATGGCAAGAGGAGAAGCTTGAGATGATTTTCCAAAAGGAGGATGTAGAGTTGATTAAAAGGATTCCTACAAATAGGAATGTTCAAGACAAATGGACTTGGCATTTTGACAAAAAAAGGTAACTACTCTGTTCGTGGGGGTTATAAAGCTTTTTTGTCTGGAAAATTAAAGGATTATCCTTCTAGTAGTACAAATTCTGAGGTTATTTGGAACAGACTGTGGAGTCTAACAGTCCCAAGGAAGGTTAAATTTTTTATGTGGAGAGCTTTGAATGATATAATTCCAACTAATTTGAATCTTCAGAGGCGTGGGATTAATGTAATTCGTATTTGTCCTGTTTGCAATTTTGATTTTGAATCCTCTGATCATGCTTTGTTTAATTGTCCTCGGGCCAAAGCCATTTGGAATTTGTCCATCCCTCCTTCTCAAATTGGCTTTTCCTTCAGTAGTTTCAAAGAAAGATGGGCTGCTTTAAACACAACGTGTAATAATGAAGATATGGGTATTGCAGCTGTGACCTGTTGGGCTATTTGGAATGACAGGATTAATGTTTGGCTTAAAAAACCTGTTTCGAAAATCAAAGTGAAGAAAGATTGGATTTATAAATATTATGATGATTTGCCAAGAAGTCCTCTATTGACAAAAGAAGAAGGAGCCTTATTTCTCCAAATCTTTCTGAGATTCGCAGGTGGTCTCCCCCTCCTTCTGGTTTTGTTAAATTGAATGTGGATGTGGCTTGGTCTTCTGGAATCCCAGCTACAGGCTTGAGTGTTGTTATTAGGAATGCTGAGGGTCATCTTTTGGGAGTTGCTGTTAAGTCTTTGGAGATTGATTATGACCCCCCTCTGGCTGAAATATTAGCTATCAGGGAAGGTATTAGATTTGCTTCCCTCCAGAATTGCTCCTCTTTAGTTGTTGAATCTGACTGCATTCAGGCGATTAACTTGATTAGAGGTGAGGAAGTATGGTCTTGTGCTGCTGACTGCTGGATTGAAGACATCAGGACATTAGGGAAGAAGTTTTCTTCGATTTCTTTTGTGTACTGTCGTAGGGATTGTAACAATGTAGCAGATCGTTTTGCTAAAATTGCCAAATTTTGTAACTTGAATAGTTTTTGGTTGGATGAATATCCTTCATGGATTGTCAATCAAGTCCAAAAGGACTTTTGTTCTAATTCTGCCCCTGAGGCTTATTAATAAATTTCTTATTTCTCTCAAAAAAAAAAAAAATCATTTTATCTTTATTACTTTTTTGCTACAAACTTTGAGAAAATCTTTATTTACTTTATTGAGTTATTGTACTCGTTTTTTTTTGTTTGGAATTCGATACTTTTAGCCTTTTTATACTACTTGTCACCTGTGTATACTTGAACTAAAAAATTTCTAATCTCTGTGCCCATCAACTATTTTATATCGAAGTGATTACATGAAATATCATGATATAATGGTGGAGACATACTTAAGCGGACAATCACGTCCTTTGCCTCGCTATAATTATTCGAGTAAAAGTGGTTACACGATGAAGTGGTATATATATCCTTTCATATATGAGTATGATCTTGTCCATAGATATGAAGCATCACAAACTAATTGTGGAGATATGTTTGAATGTTAAGTCATGTGGTCTGATCCTATCCTGCATTACAATTATTCGACCGAGTAGAAGTGGTTATATGATGGAGTAGTGTATCCTTTTGTGTATTGATGCAATCTAAACCTAAATATGAAATATCATGATCTAATAGTGATTATATAATAGAATAAAAAGTCATGTCATTTGCCTCATTACAATTATTCAGATCAATAATGAGGTTACACGATGAAGTAGTGTATCCTTTCCTTTGCCTTTTAAAATTTCTTAAATTCTTATTTTATCTATTTCTTCAAATAATTACAAATATTCAAGTCAAGCAATGTCTATTTCATTAATTGATTTTTTTTTAAAAAAAAAAAATTGTGTACTAACCTAAAACTATAAACTTCACATGCTTTGCACAAATTATGGGCTAATATTGTAAAAATGTTGATAAAATATTTATAAAAAAACCTTAATAAAAATAACAACAATATGGCCATGAATATCATAATAAAATTTATAAAATGAAGTTAAGAATGGTATCATCATAAAATTTAGGAAAATTATTATAAACAGAAAAATGATTCAAACTATTTACAGATATAGAAAAATTTAGTAAAATTTTTCTATATCTGTAAATAGTTTGGTTCATTTTTCTATATTAAAAAACGCTCTAAAATTTGTAATAAATTTAAGAAAAATGAAGCACCTAATTATTATAACTTTTTTTTTTAAAAGGAAGCACTTAATTATTAGTAGACTTTAATTTTCATAACTATCGTAATCACTGTGAATCTTGTTTTCTACACATATATTAGTTGATGTTGATATTTTCGTCCATATTACTATAAAATTGAATTCTCCATATTTTAATCTAGAGATTAATTATAAATTAATTTTAAAATGCACGAAAATCGACCAAAATAATAGAGATATAATTGTGCAATATATTATCAGAGTCCAAAATTGCGGCATTAAAATATAGAAAATAAAAGAAAAGGAAAAGAAAGTATATAATTCTGTAGTTCCTATCAATATATTACTTCTACATTTTTTTAGGAACATCAATTCATTTGGAAGTTAAGCCATCATTTTCAAGATGTACCACCTACTCTCTAAATAAGCTAAAATACATTTCTTCATAGAGAAGAAAAGCACTCAAATAGAAAATAGTTTTTTTTAGGTTTTTTTTTTCACCCTTTTCCGAATATATATAGTTCAACTGACATTTAGATGTGCTTGTAACCAAAAGATTTCTATTTGAATCCCCCATCCTATTATACTATATCAATAAAAAAAAAATTGTAAAATCTCTTAAGCATGGAGGAAGAGTTTGATTTTTAAACAATTTTAAAATTAAATGGTTTGATTTGCATTCAATCCATTTAGATGACATAAAATTTACATTTTTGTGGAAATATTACTTTTTACATCCATTTGGATCTTCAATAGTTCGGGTTATAATAACTTATCTACACGATTGATATGTTGGTAGGCAGGGGTGAATCTATGAAGGAGCTAGGGGCACGTGCCCCTTGACATCATGACATTTTACATATATGTATTTTATATTTTTTTAAATATACAAATTTATAATTACGTTTTAAATATATAAATAATGCCCTTCAAAGTCTCAAGTATGAATACTTACTTTAGCGGTTGGAATGGCGCACCTCGTCAGCAAGATATAGGGATCAAGACCCTTTTTTAGTTAACTTTTATTGTTTAAAATTTTTAAAATATATATTTACTTTATTTTAATTTTTAACTTGATAACATATTTCATATTTCTAATTTTTCAAAATACACATAAAATTTTGATTTTAGTACACTTGTACTAGGTTAGGAAAAGAAAAATTTGTACATTTTAAATTTTCTTTAATTATACTATTATAACTATTATTATTTTAGTTAAAATAATAAAATTTTTCTAACTAATGAAAAGAGGGACTGGGACTAAAATGACCAAATTGAAACTATAGGAACCAAATGCACCTATTCCTTAAAACTTAGGGACTAAAAAGGTAGTTTTCTCAAAACTTAATTTCATTTTTAATTTTTCTCACATATGTATACATACTTTTTGAAATTTTAGTAAATTATATTTATGAAGATTGATGGTAGGAAAAAAAGTTAGTTTTATTTTTAAATTTTTTTGATAAATATTTAGTATCATTTGTGCTTATATATTCATGTAAATAATTTAAGATTATAATAATTTTTTAATTAGTATTATTTAATCTAGATATCATATATCAATGTATTTAAAATTACATTCAAGTTAAATTGTAAGTTTAGTCCTTAATTTTAAAAATTATGACTAATAAATCTCTAAACTTTGAAACTTAACATTAATAAGTACCTTAAAATGTCTACTAGGTATATAAAATTTGATTTTATTTCTAATAAGTCTTATAAAATATTAAAAATGTTTTTAAAAAAATTGTTTTATTAGAAAAAAAATTATTTTTGTTTTTAATTAAATCTTTAATTTTTAATTTTAGTCAATAGATACATTATTTTTTTAAAAAAAATGTTAAGTACTATGTATTAGACACACATCGAGATTTCAGTGACCTATTATATGTATTTTTTAAAGTTCAAGAAATATATATAGACACACTTTTAGAAGTTTGGACTAAAATTTTAACCTTATATAAAAATGTGCCCCCTAATATGAAATACTGGATCCGCCACTGTTGGTAGGAGCCACTTAAAGAACTAGGAAAGATTATTCTTCCTAAGAGGAAAGGAGTGTAGGGATTGAATCCCGTAGCGGAAGTGTGTGATTGGTTATGTCCCAATTTTGTTATAAAAAAATAGAGAGAAATAAAAACAGTGTTAAGCATACTTCATATAATTTCATGGGAAAAAATCATTAACTTTTGAAGAGCATCTTTCAATCTATTCTCCCAACAGAATCGTTCCTTTTCAACATAGTACGAACAATTGCTACGAAGAAGATACCCCCACAAGTCTTATATGCTATTCTCTTTGGGCAAGGAAGTTTGTGGGAACCTTGTGGAAGAGAAGGAAAAACTCAAAAAAAATAAAATAACAGAGAACTGTTTCTTAGGGAGTTTGAGTATTTGGAGATTGAGAGAGTTGGAGAGTACGCAATTTATTGTAATTTTTTTTAGCCCTTTCTAACTGCAACTCCCAGCAGTTTTAAAGGGCCAGTGTCAAGGGCCAGCGATAAAACAAGCGCCTCATGACGAAATAAAAAAGATTTGGAGACCATGGATAAATAAGCGATATCGCAGCAAAAAGAGTGTCAAGGACTAGGGATAAAACAAGCGCCTCATGACAAAGAATAAATGACCTAGAGGTCAGGGATATAATAAGCACCATCGCAGCAAATAAGGTGTCAAGGACCAGGGATAAAACAAGCATCATCGTAGCAATAGGATATCAAGGGTCAGGGATAAAACAAGCGGCTCATGACAAAGAATAAATGAGCTGGAGGCTAGGAATAAAAAAAGCACCATCGCAACAATAGGGTACCAAGGGCCATGGATAAAAAAAAGCGCCTCATGACAAAGAATAAATGAGCTGGAGGCTAGGGATAAAACAAGCGTCATTGCAGCAATAGGGTGTCAAGAGCCAGAAATAAAATAAGCACCTCATGACAAATAATAAAAAATGTTGGAGATCTGGGATAAAACAAGCGTCATCGCAGCAATATGGTGCCAAGGGTCAGGGATAAACCAAACACCTCATGGCACCATATTAAGTTACCACATCAAAATTATAGACAAATGTCACTTATGCATGTATGCATGAATATGCTTACTAAAACATGCTTATTTCATGGTGAATATATGTATTCATATATATGCTTGTTAAAATATGTTTATTTTAATGGTGAATATATGTATGCATATATATGCTTGCTAAAATATATTTATTTTAATGGTTTTTTTGCTAAACCTTCTCTAGATTCTTTTCAAAAGAAGGAACAAGTAAAGCATACAAAATAGCTCGTTCTCCTTTTTATAAAAACTGGTAATCTGGCTTATATTCTACCTTGAAAATCTCCTTGAAGTGGTTATTTACCAATTAAACACCCTCTCTAAACTTAGGGGCCGATGGTAAAAAGTGGATCCATAAGAAACCCGGTGCTTTGGTAATTTGAAACCTTTATCTATTCAAATCGAAGGTCTGAAAATACTTAATTGAAGGTCTTTAAAATTGCCTAAGGTCATTCATAATTGTCCTTGATAGTCTTCAATAAAATGGGAGAATCCTTTCAAATTGACCCTCTTCCGCAACCAATGATGACAGACATTCCGTATCCTGAGATGGTACTTAATCTTTAATAGAGAAAAACTGGTTTAGCCCTATATATTAAATAACGGGAGAATTCCCCAGTTGATGTGTAAACAAATGATAGCATCTCAAGACCATCATTTTTCTCAATAACCCTGATACTTTGTTGGATGCTTCCATTACACCAACTCAAATTTCAACAGGGAATAACTAATGTTACAAAATTTTGTACTCCAACTTTTGTATACCCACAAAGTGGAGGTATGATGTCTGAATAAACATACTTTATTGACCAAATGCAGGCTCATAATGCTTGCAAAGGTCTTAGCCTGATAATTGTCAAATCCTCTTATTTTGTTTTAAGGTTGCTAGTGTTGGGGTTGATGCCCTAAATCTCGTGATCTTGTATTTTGTAAACTTGTATTGTCTAAATCAAACTATTTATTTAATAAAATAATTGTTATTTTATTTGACATTTAGTTGCACTAACCCAAAAAATCAATAAACTAAGATCCTAGGTTATTAGTAGTAACTTAAACACGTATGTAGAGACATACAAGTGGATCGTGTTTAAATGATAACCTAAACGGTCTGTAGTAGATGGATAAGGCTGGGTACATTATCCTAGTAACACTACGAATATGGTCCACTTTGTAATTATTACAAGTGTTGTAAAGTGTCACAAACGTTTAGATCCTAAATGTTTATGTAGAGACATGTGAGTGGGGGTATCCTATATATGTGAGACATATATAAGACCGGACCGCGAAATGATTAGTCTCCCGTATTAACACCGTTACTTAATGAGACTTACATTTCACTAGGATGATCATAAGTGACTTGACCTTAAACCTGAGTCAGTTGTGAACTCCTGCTTGTGAGGGTAATCCTTTGATTTGTCTGGGTGAGAGTGGCTAGGTTTGCCGACTCAATAAGCCTACCATTTTGAGTATTTGTCTGAGCAGGCAGCTGAGAACTCAACTGTACAAGAAGGAATTCATGTCTTATGAATTGCTCCTTTAAGAGCTGATGTCAGGTCTTAAACAATGAGGCGCCTCACCCTCTCACTGGCCAGAGAGGGGTCTAGCTCATAGTTGGACTATGACTAAATTGTTCATTAGAGGGATCAATGGTACTTAAGGAGTTAGAGGTAACACAGGGGTAAAACGGTAATTTGACCCAGCTTTTGTTACGAGCAATTTGTGAAGGGTCGAATTGTTGTTGATTGATTATATCTGTGGACATAGAAATATATCTACAGTAAGAAGAGTGCAGCTATCGATCTTTAGTGGAATGACCGACAGTTAATGAATGTTGATTAATTTAATTAAAGAGTTTAATTAATAATCTTGTAGTATTGGAGCTTCAAACTGATAGGTCCATTAGGTCCACTTGCTAGCTCATATAGGTTAAGATGACAGTCAGTTGTCTTGGTTTAATTTGAATTGTTCAAATTAAGTTAAGGGAATTAAATGTATGAGATACAATTAAATAATGTATATTGATACATTATAATATAAAGTGGATTTTTATATGAAATGTAAAAATTAAACTTTATAATATACATGAGAGAAATATGTGAATAAGATTCAAATATTAAATATTATATGAATGAGATTCATATAAAACTATGGTTAAAAATAATGTGAATATGATTCATATTAAACTATAGGTTATGTGAGAAAAATTGGTTAATTAGTAACTAATTATTATTATATATTAAATGAGATTTCATATATATATATATATATATATAATCTAATGGGGTTTTTTGACAAATTGAAAAAAAAACAAAACTAATTACACATATAGAAAAAAAAGTGGGAAGTAGAAAAGCATGGGGTGCACTTTTTTTTATATGTGTAATTAGTTTTGTTTTTTTTCTATACACAACAATTTCCCTAATTTATTTTAATTTATATTATTAATTTATTTAAATTAAATTAAAGAAAATATTAACTCCCATTTTGGAGTTATTATGATTATGGTGTGGAGTTTTTTTTTTTTTTTTTTTTTTTTCATAAATCCTCCACACTAACTCTCTCCATAATTTCTCTCTAAATGAAAAGATAACTTCTTCTTCCTCCCTTTAAATAGACAATGGAGACCACTCTCCATGGATTTTGATAACCTTGAGAATAGTGAGTGCTCTTTGGTGGTAGTGTCCTTATCTTTTTGTAGAAAGATTTTGTGAAGAAGATTCATCAAGGGTAAGAAACTTCTTCTTCCTTTTTCTTTTCCTTCTTGAAAAGCATGTTGTTTATCATGTTCTTTTCTATTTTCTTTGTTTTTTAGAATTCATAATTGAGTAATTGAAATCACAACGCGATAAATCGCTTCCATTGGGAATTCAATTCCTTCAGCTAGGGCATAAAATACCTTAATTACATTCCTTAGCTTGCTCAAGATAAAGAAATGGAACTTTGTAATCCGACCTTGATATTGACTTTACTTTTATTGTTCTCATTAATCCCATTTTCCTATATGATAAAGGAATAAGGGGATAAATATAATTAAGAATATATACTTAAAAAAATGGAAGCCAACAATCCATTTGATTGTGGAACAAAGGACACGTGCGGCTAATCAAGACGCCATCTAATTCAACAAAAGATTAAAAGGTGCCCCTGTTACAAAAGTCTTGCCCTGACCTTAATGATAGCAAGTGACCATTACCCTCACACTTTCTGTAGTGATCTTTGATAGCTCTTCAACTTCTCAGTTGCGAAACTCAAATTTTGGTGAGTATGGATAAACCAACTCATTGCATTTCTAGAGATGATAGCGACCAAGGTGCTTGGTTGCCCTTTTCTTGTCGATTGTTAATTTGGTACATCTAGATTTTTTTTGTTGAGGACTTTGAACATAGTGCACTTGTTTAAATGCTGGTGGCGATGTATGACCAATAATGCTCTGGCCCGAGTTGATCTCATGCACTTCATCTTCTTCTTCTTGTGAAATCATGTTTTTTATGGTGATAACTCCTACTTTTGCATCATTTTATAATCTTCTACTTTTAACTGCACTCTTAATTCTTTCTCCTATTGTTATAATATTGGAGAAGTTTGTTAAGACACTTCCAATCATCCTCTCGTAGTACCAGGTGCTTATAGTGCTTATAAACATTGGTGACATTTCCTTATCAGTCAATTGAGGTTGCCTTTGAGCGACCGTTTTTACGTCTTTGAGCATATTCCTTGAAAGTCTCTATTGTTTCCTTTTCATATATTGGGGATTTAAATAGTCTAAGACCAAATTAATACTATACTTGTACTATCTTAGTATTTGTGCACTTAGAGAGCTATCTAACTGCATATACCAATAAGCAGTTGAGCCGACTAGGCTATTGTTTTATGAATAAGTAACTAAAGGGAGAAGTGAGATTAGTAGGCACACCGGAACATCTCAACTAGGTTGACATCTTCGTAATGCCTTCATCATACCCCATACCCGATAGAGAATAAATTCATTGCAATAAAATAATGTCAATTAGGCGATCTTAAAAGTGATGAATCAAAGTTTTGTCTTTATGTTAGTGAACTGACATCTTTCAACAGTACATGACAAGATGGCTTTTGGGGTAACTGTGCCTTTATACTTTACAAATTCTGACATTTTGAACTTGGGTGGAATAATGATGACGCCCGAGACTAGACACAGTCATGTCGCCTCAATACCTTCATTAATGTTGGTGTCTTCTAATGCACACAACCTCTCTTCTAGATACATTAATATAATCTCTCTACAACCTGCATTTTTTAAAAGTCTTCTTGTAGGCTTTCGTGCTTAGGGCAGACAGTGAGTAATTTAAATGACTCATTTGCTATGGAGCTTGACCATGATCTTATGTAAATTATGCCTTTAGTTCTACTAATAATGGATCTAGTAGCTTCTTAGGAGTAAAAGAACATGGGTAAGGAAAGGTGCCCTTTGAAACTTGGCTATGCACCAACTTTGCCTGTCTAAATGCCCCTGCTAATAGTTTATCTTTAAGCGGAGTGAGTGATTCTAAAACATTTGTCACTTGTCGTTTTAACTTTTTGAAATCATTTCTAATTACTTGCACTTGGCTAGTGAACTCTTCCATGACCTTGACTTTCCTTCTAGTCCAATAATAATGGAGCGGGTGAAGACCTCTTAAGTTATTTTGTAAAAACTTTGACTCTTTTAATCTTTTTAAAGAAAGAGAAGAATTTAATTAGTTATTAATATGAAGTGTATGCATGATTTCATTAACAATGCAACAATTATAAAAACCTAATGTGAACAAAATTCATTAATATTTCAAGAAGAAATGACTAAATGCAATGGCTAATGAGCTTTTTTTTTAAAAAAAATAAAATTCTAGCAAACAAGTGACATAACATGCAAACGAGTGTTTATAAACATATGATTACGCATGATAATGAAATGATTATCAATATTAAATCATGCAATTAAATAATGAAATAATAGCAATAGAAAAACAATGATATTAACATAACCTATAATATTAAAAAGTCACAAGCCCTAGAAAGAACTTTTTTTTCCTTTTTTTTTGTGACAAATATATCAATATTTAATTTACATACTTATAAAAATACCATTAGCATTAAAAAAATAGTAAGTTTATTAAAAGTGTAACATCCTATAAGAAATGGTTAACTTCATTTTCTTTGATAAATTGCAAATATTAGCAAAATACAGTGGCAAAAAACATGCCTATATGAGATGAAAAACTAATTAGTAACCCGTAAATATCACCACAAAAATTTTACGAAACCGTAGAATTTAATTATTTATATTAAACATGTGGTGATTTATTAGCTTTTTTCTTTTGATTAATTAGTCAAATTTGTTTTTTTTATTACAAATTTATTAATTTTGAAAAACAAAACATAATTGATACACCTTTCACCTTTTCGTTTTTCAAAATATTTAATTTTTTTAAATAGACAAAATATAATGATGTTAAGTTTTAAAAGTTTTTTGTAAAGTTTTCTCCTCCAACTATAAAAAAAGAGTTTCTTTCACCAATTTTTTATTACCAACTTAAAATTTATTATTAGGTGATGGAAATGTAAATTACTAAAATACATATTCTTTTTCAAACAAATATATTTGAATAAATATGTTTTTTTTTAAAAAAAATGTTGCTCAATTTTCTTTAAAAATATATACTTTTTTTAATGTGAAAAAACGTTATAACACATCTACAAAATTCTAAAATGTAAATTGATTAAGAAAATCAAAATTGACAAATAAAAAAAATAATGTTCACTGATGTTTAACCAAACATAAATATATAAAGTTTCAAAATAAACCTTTCTCTCTTTCTTTTTTTTTTATACCAAAATCAATTAAAATCAAATTGCTTTAAAATACATGTGGTGATAGACTAGTACATTACATGAAAGTTTTAAAGGTGAGGCTAATTCTAAGGTTTGGTTAAAAAGTCGCACATGACAGAATAACCAAGTTGAGTGAGGATTTTTCGTGTGCCTGCACGAGAGCATAAGCTCGTCAAATGTCAACACTACTCTGCCCTTGATTCTAGACCTATAGGGTAAAGCCCAAGTAGGAGGCTTGTGAAGGTGTGTAAAGTAAAGTAATAAAACAATAAAAATCAACATAAAGGATACAATCAAAGTAAGGTTTGCTCTAAGTTCCTATATGAAAAAGGCTCTCAAATTGGTCAAAAGTCATACACGACGGAATGACCAAATTGAGTGAGGATTTTTCGTATGCTTGCACGGGAGCATAAACTCCTCGAAGATCAACACTACTCCATCCTTGATTCTAATCCTAGTAGGTAAAGTCCGGGTAGGAGGCTTGTGATTGTGTGTGCAATAATAAAATACGCAATAAATACACACAATAAATTAAAACAAAATTAAATAATAAAATAGTTCAAGATAAAGGAGAGAAATGACCAAACTCTTGAGGTGAAACCTCATGTCCCCAGTGGAGTCGTCAAGCTGTCGCCACGTGCCCGAGACTACACGGAGCGGCCGATGTCCTTGAAAAGAGTTAATTTTAAAAGAAATAAAAAAATGAGTAGCCACCAATTTTTTTTACGGTGTGATTAGACACTGAAATAAAGTAAATAATTTTTAATAAAAATTAATAAAAATGGTCTGCGAAAAACTGGAGTTGAGTTTGGGAGTCGTTTGTGTATGAGGACGGTGTTAGTAGTACCCCACAATACCCGTTTAGAAAACGATGACCAAATTTTAAATCTTGAATTGAAAATTATTCTTTAAAGAATCGTTTCGGGAAGAAATTTTTTTAAAAATAGATATCTTATTTCACCCCTCTACTCCAATATTTGACATAATGATCCCCTAAAATAAATGGAACAAATTTCCATCAATTATGTTATGCTAGAATTAAGGAAAAATTGATCATCTCAAGAAATTGAGAAAATATTATAATTTCTCAAATCCGTCATAGGAATAACCTTTTAATAAAAGGATTTTTTAAAAAACAATAATTAAATTCTTTTTTTGATCAAAATCTCGGACTCCAAAGATATGATCCCTCACTTCAAGAATCTAGAAAAATGGACTTCTAGATATTTCTAGATTCTATCGTAGGACTTTTTCAAAGAAAATGTGGTCTTAAAAAAATAAATTATTAGAAAAACCTTTGGAAATAATATATTAATTTCTAGAACTTTGAAAACATGAAAAAAATTTCTTTTAAAAAATAAATTAAATGACTTAAAAAGAGTCATGGAAAAAAATTATAGAAATTTCAATTAGAATTCAAATAAAATTTAATATGAACATTATATAGGCAAAACATAAATTTGAAACATAATGATAAATTAAATAAATAGAAAATAACATATTAAAAATTTAATAAAAATATTTTGAAGATCGATCTTAGACTTCCAAAGAATCAACTTCTCACCTCAAGAATTCTAAAATATCAGACTCTCAAAATTTCTAAATTCCGTCATCGGTTTTTTTATATATAAAAAAGAAATTTACGAAACAAAAAGATTAATCAACGATGCAATTTAAAAATTAAAACAACAGATAGTAAACTAACAACAATGATATGAATAACAAACAAAAAAAATTGAAAAATTAGATGAAGCACTACTTAAGTAAAATAAAACATGTCAAAATATATAAATACATAAGTTAAACATAGTAGTAGATAAATAAACATTACCAATAAGATGAGTTGCTAAAATAAAACGAAATAATCAAAAATAAAATAATAATAAAAACATTTTATAAAACATGTCAAAATAATAATAATAATAATAAATTTGAAATGTTAATTGACCGGCCATCCCATCAACTTTTACTTTTTATACTTTACTCTCTTTTAAAAAAAATAAAATAAACAATGAAGAAAATATCATGGAAGAGAAAGAAGATGAATACAAAAAAAATAATAATAAAAGAGGAAACAGTAATAATAATTCTAGTGCATGTAGAGATTGATAAATATCACATGATATTAAAATAAAAAAAAAACAAATAGAAGAAATAATAGTAATAAAAATAAAATTTCCTTATAATATTTTCTTTCTCTCTATTTCTTTTAGATAAAGAAGAAGATTGAAGGTTAGGATCTAGAGCACGAAGCAACCTGTTGTCTGAGGTGCAGATCCTTGGGATGAATGTCATACCGAATGCAACCTACAACAAAGCTAGAACTCTCTTGTGCTGTGGATTTTTGGATTTTTGTGGAAGAATTTGGTTGATAACTGATTTTTTCTCTCTAATTTTCTCTCGACTTTGTATAGATTTCTAGGGTTTTTCCCTCTAGGCTTTGTATAGATTTCTAGGGATTTTTTTTATCAAAAAATCTCCCTTTGTATCTTTCATGGTTTCTCTGTGTTACCCTTTTAGGTTTTTTTTTTTTTTAATCAAGAAATCTTCACCACTTGAAAGACCAAAATCAATGAATTTATAACCAAATAAAAAATATCTTCAATTAGGAAAAAATCAATCAAACTCGTTTTAAAAGGAAAAAATAAATTATAGATTTTGAGATGATTTTTTCAAAAATTTTATGTGAAAAAAATTCCTAAATATAAGATCTGTCCATTAGAAAATATATTTTGCCTCCTTCAACATATATATATTAAGAAAAAGTTTAGGGCTCTTTTCAAATATAGAAAAATAAGCTAAACTATTTACAAATATAGAAAACTTTTACAGTCTATCACTGATAGATCACGATAGAATTCTATCGCTTTCTATCACTTAGGCGATAAAATTTATTTGCTTGAGCGATAGAAAGCGATAAAATTCTACCACGGTCTATCACTGATTGACAGTGAAATTTTTCTAATTTTGTAAATAGTTTGATATTTTTTCTGTTTATAGTAATTTTCCAAAAGTTTATTATTATTATTTTTTTTAAGATTAATTATTAAAAATTATTTATTTAATTATTTACTTATTATTTTTAAATCAAAATTAGCATATAATGAAAGAAAAATAAAATAAAATAAATAGGATAAAAATAGGCCGATACAAACGAAACAGACGTAGAATCTTTTGTAGAAAACATCAAAACACTTCAGATAGAAGAACTTTCAGATATCAATAGATTAAAATCAAAAACCAAATAAACAAGGAAGAAAAATTTAATTGGTATCCTCAATTGAAGACATACCATTTGAAATCAATTGTGTAAAAAAGGAAATAAACTAGAATCGTCAAGAGATTCAAGAAATAAAACAATAAATTTATCCACTAAAATTAAAGGATATTCAAGAATTTGATGATTCAGAAAGGAAACCAAAACAAGTAGAAGACTTTCTTATTAATCAAATCACGATAATCCAATATAAAAAATGGTATTCTATAGTCACACTAAAGATACAAGATTTCAAAATAACCTTAAAGACCCTAATAGATTCAGGAGCAGACCAGAATTGTATCCAACAAGAATTAATCCTAACAAAATATTTTTTAAAAAAACTACATAAAATTCAAGTAGCACAAATGATCAAAGATTAAACATCAAATACAAATGGTCTAATGTATGTTTGTAATAAAGAATTTTTCTTTGTTAATGCTTTCCTTCCAGTGAAAAATTTGAAACAAGAATTAATCTGAGGAACTCAATTATACCCAATAAAGATTACTGAAACGGGTTTAGTAAGCAAAAAATAGGAAGGGAAGTTAATTATATTCGAATTTATCACACACATTCTATTTCATGAAATAATGGGAATTAATGAAGTTAAAGTCAAAGAAATAAGAAGAAACCAAAACGAAATACAATTTTTCGAAGAAGAAATCAATTTGAAAAGAATATAAGAAAATCTCAAAGATCCTTCTACCAAAAATAAAATAAAAGATATCCAAGTTAAAATCACAAAAAAAAATTTGTTCAAATCTTCCAAATGCATTATGGGATAGAAAAAAACATATAGTTGATCTCCTTACATAAAAGATTTTAAAGAATCGCAAGTTCCCACAAAGGAGAGACCCATTCGAATAAATTATGATTCACTAACACATTGTAAAAAAGAAATTCAAGATTTAATTATTAGACAAAAGGCTAATTAGACCATCGAAGAGCCCTAGAAATGTGCAGCCTTTTAGGTCAATAACGCAACGAAAGAGGAGTGTGGCGTTCCTAGGTTAGTTATCAATTACAAGCCATTGAAGAATGGATTAGATATCCAATTCCTAACAAACAAGATTTACTCAAAAGAATTTCAAATGCCAAAATCTTTTCAAAGTTGCCATGAAGTCAAGTTTTTGGCAAATTCAAATTTCCGAACAAGATAAATATAAAATTGTTTTCAATGTTCCGTTAGGACAATACGAAAGGAATGTTATGCTTTTTCGTTTAAAAAACGTTCCATTTGAATTTTAAAAAAATCATGAATGATATTTTCAATGATTTCCAAGATTTTTAAGCATATATATTGATGATGTTTTAATTTTGAGAAGTTAGACGGAATGACAAATTTTAGGGGGTCATCTTGATTTTTGGCAAAATTTGAAATTAATAAGATTTTTGGCAAAAGCATGTCGCGCACATGCCATATATTTTTGAAATCCCCTAATTGCCCTTTATGTGGTTAGATTACAAGTTTTAAATTACTGTGTAAGTGCAAAACCGTGTATCAATTGGAAATAGAAATACAGTGTAACTGGCATCGTCGATTATGAGACCGTGCATCAATTCTTATAAGAAATACAGTGTATTTGGAATCATCACTTGCACCATTTCAACCTAACCGAAACCTAAGTTTTAGTTTACCAATGCCCCACATAGCCGCCAATATATATATTTAAAAAATTATATTTAATTAAGTTTTTGTAACATTAAAAAAAAAAAAAAATAAAGAAACCTAAGTTTCTACAGTGTCGCACAAAGCCGCCACCCATCCCTTCCTTCGCAAGCTTCCTCCTTTGTGTGAAGAGCAACGTCATCGTCTGTGTCATTCCGCTTGCCTGCAGTTTACCACAAGCCATTATGCCACATCTATCGACTGCCTCACACTGTTGTTTGTGCTACCCCCATTGCGGAGGGTAGCATCGATAAGTGTCATGGATCTTCCTCTCTCATTCACTCTCTCCTCTTTTTTTCTCAATATCTGTTTTGCCTTCGTTTATGAGATATCATCGCTATTGTTGTCATGTGGCCATAATAAGAATTGGCCAACAGTATCTAGGTGAGTATCAAGGTTGTTTTGTGGGTTTTTGTTAAAGTGTTGTTTTCTATGATATGGTTGGCTTCAATTAAATATAGGATTATTCAGAACTATTTCAAATAAAAATTAGATTCTTGAGCTTTTAATCTACATGGGCCTCATAAAACCCATTCAAAGGTCCATAAAATTTGCATCCAACTTTCTAGATCAAATTCTAGAAAAAAACTCTACAAAGATTCTCGAGTTGTCTTTGAAGAAATTGAATCCCAGCGGAAGCGATTGATCGCATTGTGATTTTAATTACTCAATAAAAAATTTAACATAAAAAAGAAAACAAGAATGAACCAGGATAAACCTACTTTTAGAAAGAAAAAAATTAAGGGGAGAAGAAATTACTTACCCTTGATGAATTTCCTTCTTCTCGTAGTTCCCTTTGTGATCACGAATATGCTTTACGTACACAATGAACAAGAATGATCAGGGACAACACCACCAGTGAGCACTTGCTATTCTCAAGGTTATCGAGTCACCGAAGAGTGGTCTCCCACATGTCTTTTTAAAGGAGGACAAAGAATGACTCTTCTTCTTGCAGAAAGAGATGTGTCTGAGAGAGAAAGTGGGGAAGAAATTTATAATAATGAGTTAACTCTTAACTAATTTATCTCACATAACCTATAGCTTAATATCAATCATATTCACATTATTTTTAACCTATAATTTTTATATAAGGGTGTGTTTGGGAGTGATTTTGGCATGACCAAAATCACTTTTTCCCTTGTCAAAATCATTTTATTTTTTTTTATAAAAAAGTTGATGTTTGGCACTCACATAAAATTGATTTTTCAAAACTTTGAAATCACTAAAAATTGATTTTGTAGGTATCAGTTTATTCGTGATTTGGTTGGGGGTGATTATGAGGGAATCAGATAAAAAATTTAGAACACCAAATTTGCCCCTCATATTTAAGGATAGTATTTAGCCTTAATCCATTTCTTCCTTCTCTTTCAGCCGATACATCCTCTTTCTCGTGTCCGTCGCTTGGTTCCATTAACTATCTGTGGTAGTGCTGATTTCAGTAAGTTTTTGTTTTTTGTAATTTTCTTTTCACATGGATGAGCTTCAATTTTTAGCAGTTTTTGTTGTTTGTTCACTATATCGTTCCTTAGTTTTTTGTTACTATTTACTCTGTTCCTTTCGTGGCTTTTCCTCTCTATATGAACAATTTTTTTTGGGATATTTCAATCATTGTCTTCGATCCTTGTTGATTTTTTTTAGTCTCTCTACTTTTCTGATGGAGCGGGAGAAAATTGCAAGACTTTTTATATCTCGTTAATGTTTTTGTTATACAGTTTGTATTTCAATAGATAATATCTAGTTTAAGTATTTTGTAATGATACAAAAATTTATAGATTGGATGAAATATATGTTTTGAATTTTCTTTTGTTTTTATTATGTGTATTTTTCTTACCTCACATATCAACCTCACATATCAATTATGCATACAATAATTTAACATTAAAATAAATAAATAAAATTAATAAAATTAGATATTTTTATAATTATTTTTAAAACAATCCAAATATAAAATACCCTTTTTAGTAATTTGGTAATTTTAAAATTACTTTTAGAACCAAACATGATAAATTCAAAATCACTTTTATATATTTGAAAATCACTTTAAAAGTTTGGAACCAAACATAGGTTTGATTGTTTAAAAATCAATTTTATAAAATCAAATTGTTCCAAAATCTCTATCACTAAAATCACCACTCCAACTATCACTCCCAAACACACCCTAAATCTCATTCATATAATATTTAATATTTGGATCTTATTCAAATATTTTCTCTCACATATATTATAAAGTTTAATTTTTGCGTTTGATACAAAATTATCATTATATTATAATGTATCAACATACATTATTTAATTGTATCTCATACAATTAATTCTCTTAAAATAATTTGAACAATTCAAATTAAACCAATACATTTGATCGTCATCTTAACCTATATGAGCTAGCAAGTGGACCTAATGGACCTATTGTTGGGTTTTATGGCCTAAAACTCATAGGTAGTAAATGTATTATTTTGATTGTCATTAATAAAATATTATTCAATAAGTGTTATTGATTATATTGCTTTTATCTTGTATTAGTAACCCTAAAATTCAATAAACTAACATCCTAGGCTATTTTATGAGTCTTGAACATTATGTAGAGACATATGAAGATCAATGTTCAAGATACAACCTAAAGAATCTATAATATAGGGATAAGACTGGGTACCTTATCCTGATGACACTATGGATATGACCCACTTTGAATTTGATACAAACGCAATGATCCAACGGGTTTGTGTAGGAGACATGTGAGTGGGGGTATCCTATGCAATGAGTTTACATAAGACTGGACCATGTAATAGTAACCACTAGATATAACTTTGTTAACTAGTTAGGTTTCTATTTCAATAGGATGACCTGGTCAACTTAGTCTTAATCCTAAGTATATCATGAACTCTTGTTCATGAGAGATTGTCTTTTGATTTGTATAGGTGAGAGTGGTCGATTTTCTGACTCAATACGCCTACCATTTTTTGGACAAAACCGAGTGGGAAGCTGGGAACATAATTATACAATATGGATTTCGCTCCTTCCTGACTTTAGGGTAAGTAGATGAGTGTTCCCTTAAGTGGTGTCTCCGAGACTTGAACAGAGGGTCCTACCCTTTCACTGGCCCGAGAGAGGTTTCTGTTTAATGGTTGGACCATAAACGGGTAATTTATTAGAGAAACATTGGTACTTATGGATTTAGAAGTAACTCAGGGGTAATTTTGACCTACCTGTGATTATGGACAACCTGTGAAGGATCGACTTACTAATTATGGTTAGATAAAGTGGACAGAAATATATCTACAGTTAAGAGAGTGCACCTACGGGCTTTAGTGGAGTGTCCCGTTAGTTAACGAATGTTTGTTAACTAGGTTAAGAGTTCGGCCGGTTAATCTCGAATCGTTGGAGCTCATGATCTGTAGGTTCATTAGGTACCTCTACTAGCTCACAAATGGACAAAACCTTGGAGAGTATGGTGAATGAGTTTGAACTGTTCAAACTCGGCTTAGGGAATGAACGTTGGGTATATGTGATATGTCTAACGTATTAACATTTAGTTACGAATTAAACAGACAAAAGAGCGTTGAATATAATATTTAAATATTAATTAAATATTAATTATATGCAGAGGGATTTATATTAGTTTTTTGGAAAAACCGGGATTAGTTGGAAAAATAATATTACTGTTATAAAACAAGAGAACAAAGAACAAAGTAGAGAGAAGAGAAAGTAGAGACTGAATGTATTCTTTATTCAATTGTGTTTCTCAAAGGTCCCAATGACCACAATTTATAGAGTTTACAAGATATGGAAAAGCAAAATACAAGGAGAAGATAAAGGGAAAGATATTGGAAATAATATCTAAGGATATAAAATCTATGGACATCTATATCTAATTCAAATATTTATAACACTCTCCCTTAGATGTCCATAGTGTATAGAATATATGCCTCATTAAAACCTTACTAGGAAAAACCCAATTCGATAAAAATCTAGTGAAGGAAAAAGAGTACATTATTCGTATACTTTAGTAACTGCCTCATTAAAAACCTTGCTAGGAAAACCCAATGGGACAAAACCAAAGTCAAGGGAAAAAAAGTGCAACATATTTACTCCCCCTCATGAAAACATCACTTGATACTCTTGATTGTCACATACAAAAGTTGTGTTAACTCCTTAAATGTTGTTGCAGAAAACACTTTTGTCAATAAGTCTCCCAAGTCATCTTTTGAAGAAATTCGTTGAGTAGTGATGTCGGTAGTTTATGCTTTATCATCTTCATATAAGGATACTATTGGCTTGCTTCGTACATCATCAACATTATAACATGATTTAAAGTAGTTGTTATGATCTGCTTCATAAGCTGTCATAATATAAGAATTCTTCTCTCTGTACTAAGTAACTTGTTTAAGATCTAGTTCTTATGGGTTAGATAAGTAACATGCATCTTCACAATCAAATAGATCACAATTAGATTTATGAGAATAATATAAATCCATGTAAACTAATTATCAAACATAACATACGTTTAACTCTATTTTAATATATTTCTTTGAAGAAATATTATAATTATGCTACAACAGATAGCGTATAAATTAGTAAAGATGTAAGTGCACTTATTTATCATAATTATGGTTCTTCGGGACCTAAAGTTCTTCAATATCTTTCTGATATCATATGTTATAACTTTTTCACACCAAGTGAATGAACCATGGTAGGAATGTTCAATGATGAATCTAGTTCATATAAGATCTTATATGTATAAATTGATGTAATTCTATCTGCTATTGCAAGCTAAGGCAAAACTTATCATCTCAATTTATTTCTTAAGAAACTCTATTTGCTTTTGAAATCTCTTCAGGAGTTCATGATCAAATAAATAATATATAGTAAATCTCAAGTTTTGATTTCTTTAATCCTTCAGGGATATAATTATTAAGAGATTCATATAAATGTATAATGACTACATCCATGAGATGTATGTTAAGTTTTTCATACACAACCAAATAAATTAGATATCTTATGATATTATATCCAACATAAAAGATTATGTCTCATTATAATCAATACCATTTCTTTGCGAGAATTATTGTGGAACTTGTCTCGCATTATATAATGTGACCACATTCTATTTGTCTTTCTTACAAATATTCACTTGTATCCCACATGTTTGACATTCTCTAATGTTTGAACTACTAGTTCTCACGATTTGAAAAATAAGTTTATTTCTATTGGATTGTTTCTTTCCACATAAGTCAATCCTTTCTATGTCGCGACATTTTTCAATATATATCTGAGTATACTCATTTTCATAAATAATATCGTGAGCAACATTGTATGCAAAAATGTTGTCAACTTATTTAAGTATGATTCCATCTTTTTCTTGTCATGACATATTTTATCAAGATCTCTTTGTCATCCTCTTTTACTTCAAGATTCTTATGAGTACTCATATTCAAAATTTCTTCTGGAATATCCATATTCTTAACTGAGTCATTTTGATCATTGACAGCTTTTTTCGAGGATCTTTATCTTTGGAACCCATGTGTCTATCATGGGTCAAGCGTGTTAAAGATTCATTAGTATTGGCAACTTGTTGCATTGGGATATTAATTTTAGATGGTGCATTTACAACCATTTCATATAACTTGGTCACTTTCTTGCAACAGTAAATGTTGTTCTATAACTGCATCTAGCATTTGATTTGCAATATTTTGCAAATGAATTAGCTTTTGAACTTCTAGTTCAAATTGATATGTATGATGATCGAAATGAGACAATACTTATACATTTCATTCAATTTATTTTTCCAACTTCTTAATTCCTCCCCCCTAATGTTGAAAAATTTGTCTCATTAATGACAACTAGTAAATTGTGTAGTAAATATATCACCCATCAGGGGTCCAAAGATTGATGTGAAATCAATTGCAACATAAATTCATAACCTCTTTTGAGGACTCATTTTAATTGATCCATCATCGTAATTGTTGTTGTGGAACAATTTAATCATTTACTGCACATTTGCACACATGAAATATATTTGGCTTCTGGCCAGGAGCTCATAAGCTATTGGTTTAGAGCATACATAACAATGTGATCTCATACAGATTTAGAAGTTTTGCTATTTGAACATAAGCTATAGGATGTTCAACAATTATCCCAATCAATTTTCAAATGTTGGGATGCAAACTCACTAGCATTATCAAAACAAAATGTTTAATTTCAAAATCATGAAATTGTACACTTAATTATTTGAGCAACGAACCTTGCAGATGTAAGGTTTTGAAGATAATAAACGACCATCAACTGGATGCGCCAACAAAACCATAAAATATTTCAATGGTTCACTTGAGAGGTTCAGTTTCAATTTTAACTAGTAAGAGTTTGATAATTAATCCGTTGAGAACAAAGCCACATATGATAATTTATTAAATGGAAGAATCTTCTAGTTCTTTAGTAGATGTCAATATATATTTTCAATAATTATTTTCACTATTGACCCAAAATGACTCATCATATCAAATAAAATTATATTTGGATTAATGTACTTCGGGTTCATTGTTGCATATATTTCAATTACACGAATATGTGTAATACAGTTTAGAAGGAAAAACATACAACTTTTCTATATGCATTTCCTATAGGAGACAATAGATTATCAATTTCTCTAGATGATATTTATTACAATATATACCTTCCAAATTTACTAAACTTCTCTTTGATTTACAAGAGAATGTGGTATATCAATTGTAAATTTTGCTCATCTGAGCAAAATAATATTTTCTTTTCCAAAATATTTAATCAAGTCTACATGACTTAATATATATTATATTTCATTTTTTTTTTTTTTTGCTTCAAGCATTTGAATTTTGAAAAATGTATTGTCTACTTCTAAGTATCATATGCATAGATGTACTATATGCAAAACATAAATATTATTAATTATTCTTTTCTCTTCAGGAGATTCAAAAGAAAACCAAATATCTCATATACAAATAGGTCAAAAATAATAATCATCTCTTGAGGAGATTCTAAAAACTTGTAACATCCAAATATCATCATATTTAGGGGTTAAAATGATAAGTTATGATCTCTTCGAGAGATTCAAATAAATTCTCAAAATTTGCTATACCACACATCATCTTCCTTTTCATTATTAAGGATTTTAATTTTTCAAAAAAAAAAACTCTTAATGTACGACAGGTACAAGATCATTTACTAATATTATTCTGACCTCAATTATTAAATATTACAACATTCACTTCAGGGAATGATATTAAATTATTTGGTCATAGAGCATATGCTTAAATGTTTTAACCTCAAAATATATTAGATAAATATTCATCACAATATTTCAAACTTTCTTTTTCAAATTGCTAATGCAAGAGCATAGCATGTTTGATATATGAAAGTAATATATGCTTATTAATTTAAAATATGTGCAACTACAGGTGCAACGTAAAAACAATGAGCACTAATTGATTTATGCAACTTCAGGTGTATTAAATCAAAATTAGGAAGAGTAATTAAATATCTCAGCCTAGCCAGAACAATCTTAGACAGAGTTCCCTTATAGTCAATTTTTATTTTTAATTCATTAATCTTTTAATTAAACTTTTAATTAATAGATTAATGAATCTAAGTGAATTATTTATCTTATTAAAACAAATCCACCTTAAGAAATAATCTTTAATATCTTAAATCTTTCAAAATAAATATAATATTTATCAAAAGACAATCTTAACAAATAAAATGTAATATTAATAGGAGATAATCATATCTTTATTTTAAAGAAATTCAAATCTTAACAACAAATATATAATCCAATTAAGAAAACAAATATCTTAATTTAATTTTTCACATATATAATAATTATATTTAAAGATATGGAAATATAAACTAATTAGGAAAATATCTTAATCAAACCTTTCAAAGATAAAACTTAAAAATAAGATGCATGATTGCTAACAATTTTAAACATGCATAATATAGTCATAAGAGATTGAGGACAATTTAAATTATCATAATTAGAATTCTAAATCTTCAAATTGACTAAACCTCAAGATTTGATTCAACAAGGTTTAGTGGATCATCACACTACTAATAGACATCCACATAACTGGGTTACAACAACCACATGAATATCAATACTTAGAATTAGTTGAACAATGTAAAACATATATCAAATACATAAATAAAGTTAAATAGCAAAATTGACTAAACATATTTGGTAGCTTTAAGAAATTGAAGACAATTTGAAATACTGTAGTTTAAATTCAAGATATTATATCTTTCATCAATTTTAGATATTCGAAAAAACAGGTTTCTAAAAACCCTAAATTTTATCAAGTGCTTTAAAAAGTTGGCAGACAAAAACTCTTTTAGGTACTCAAGCATATATTTCAAATAAAATTCAAGTTGACCATATATACTTATCAACATAAATATATTAGGTTGATATGCATGAACCCAAAATTTTTAACAATGTCAATCATAATAACACAATTTAATTTTTCTTAATTAACTTCAAACTAAATTCGGTTGCAAATTTGCGATTCAATTATTTTCATGTGTTAATCAAACCGCAAACCCCATACAATTTAATCAAATTAAATCTATAACAATGCATAGCCATCAATTTGCAAATACATAAATCACACACACATATATATGATATTAAAATAGAGTACTCACCTTCTTTGAACTTTAGTTTTAAATACCTCAAGAATATGTAGGGCCTTAAGTGTTAATACCAGAATTCAATCCAATCTCGACAAAACCTTCAAAGTGGTAGGGCCTTAAGTGTTAATGGTATTCCAATGAAACCTTCAAAGTGGTAGACTAAACCTTTATAGAGTTTCGTGCTGATAACGTGTTACAAAACAAGAGAATAAAGAACAAAGTAGAGAGAAGAGAAAGTAGAGATTGAATGTATTCTCTATTCAATTGTGTTTCTCAAAGGTCCCAATGACCACTATTTATAGAGTTTACAAGATAAAGGGAAAGATATTGGAAATAATATCTAAGGATATAAAATCTATGGACATCTATATCTAATTCAAATATTTATAACAATTACTTTATTATTTGATATTAAAATAATATTATAATTAGTTTTTTATTTATTTAATTTTTTTAAAAAATTAAAATTTATTTTTAAAATCAATTTAAAATTAGTTTTAAATTGAAATTAAAATTCAATTTTAAAATTCATCTTTGGATTTTCCCACTAACTAAGCAAGTTGTTTAATTGTTAATCCCTCAATTAGCCACACAAATTAGACCATTTTTTTTTTTTATCAATTTGATATGCAATTGGATTGCATGCTATTCCTTGATAAGTAAGGATGGAGTTGGCTGAATTTTGGGTTGAGAATTTTGGTAATTAAAGGTTAATTTTGCCAAAATTTCTTTAGAGCTCTTTCTACTCTCCAACCTTCATTCCCTCACAAATTCACCACAAAATTGGATCCCACCATCCATAATAGTAGAGAAGACTCTTGTGGTGGTCTACAAACAAATGTTTATTTTCATCAAGAAACAAGGGAGAATTTAGAGCTTCAAGGGTAAATATTAATGAAACTCAAGTTTTCCCCTTTTGGTTGCATGTTTTATCCTGATCAAAATTGAACATCTTAGAGTGAAATTCGATCAAATTAATTTTCGCTGCATGCTCGTATGTCTTTCAAGGACAGCGTCGCAGCGCTCTTCGGCATGCAGCTTCTAGATTTTGTGTCGCTCACGATGTTGCGTAAGTGTTGTGGCGCTCTTAGAAGGCCTCCTTACTGTTTTTGGCGTCGCATGTAGCGCCACGGTGTCGGTCCCTTTGGTTTTTTTTTGTCTTCTTCCTCTTTTGGTGCAATTGAACTCCAAATTAGGCCGCTTTAGCACCGTTTTGCTAAGCACCTTGCTCTACCCCTTATACACTCGAGATCTGTAAAATCATCAATTAAGCACATTAAATGGAGGAACAACCTCGAAATAAGTAGATGGAGATAACACATTTTTCGTGCTATCAGGACTACATAAGAGCCTGGTATAATGTGATATGGTAGTCGAATTACAATCATTATCGGTTCATATCTTCTATCAAAATGCTTATAAAATCAATTTTCCTTTATGCTTAAATCATGGTATTCCAAATATTCAATTTGAAGAAGAAAAAATTACTTCTCCAACCTAAACTGATATGGAGATAAGGTCAACATTTAAAAGTAAATTAAATATAATTATATCTGAATTCAAATTAAATAAAGAAGCTCTCTAGAAAGAGTTCATATCCAAAGAAAACAAGAAGAAAAGAATAGTTTTCTTTAAAAATTATTCAGAAGAATAAAGACAAGTAATTAAAGAATAATATTTAAAAACTTGGAAATACTTCAAGAACATTTATCTTTCTTTAGATGGTTTAATCAAAAGAAAGATTTTGATTATATCTGTATGGTCAGAGAAAAGGAAGTATGGAAAATAGTCCACAAAGGTGAAATCAAAGCTGACTATCTTCCTATGAAAGATGTAGAATTCAAAAGTTTTTACAACGAGAAAATTATTGCAAAACATTTTCAACTAATCAAAGACTCTGATGAGCACAAAGCTCTTGCTAATAAAAAAATTAAAAGTATTCAAGTTTAAAATAATTTTTATAATATGATTTTCTCTTCTATAGCCGAATAGGTTTATAGGATTGAAGATATAAATAAATCCTCAAAAAATTGAGAAGGAACAAAAAAACTGTTTCCTCTTCTTAAAAAGCTAAAACTAAATACAAAAAAGGATAAAATCTTAGAAGAAGTCGAAAAAGACTCAAACTTCTAAACCCCAAAGAAGAAAGTTTAAAATATGATATGGTACTTAATGTCTTAAATGATAGTGTTGCATATTCACTCATTGAAGAACTTGAGAAACTTCAAGTTGAAGAAATAAATTCTAGTAATAACATGAACAAAATCAAATAAATGAAAGTGACAAATTAAACTAGTATCATAGACCTTCATTGCTAGATATGGGGTACGGACAAAGGAATAAATATATAAGAAATGCTGAATTTGATGGCGATTACATCTAAGTCTGGATTTGTTCAAATCTCCTAAATGCCTTTTGGGATAGGAAGAAACACATTGTCAATCTACCTTATATCAAAGATTTCAAAGAATCTAAAATACCCACAAAGGCAAGACCAATTCAAATGAATTCTGAATTGCTAATACATTGCAAAAAAGAAATACAGGATCTTCTAGATGAAAAATTAATTAGGCCTTCAAAGAGCCAATGGTCATGTGCAACGTTCCACGTCAACAACAAAGCTGAACAAGAGCATGGTATACCTAGGTTAGTAATTAATTACAAACCATTAAACAAAGTTTTGGAATGGGATAAGATGATATCGAATTCCTAATAAACAACATTTATTAAAAAGTATTTCAAATGCTAAATTTTTTTCAAAATTTGACATGAAATCAAGATTTTGGCAAATTCAAATAACTGAAAAAGACAAATGTTAAACTACTTTCAATGTACCATTTGAACAATACAAATGAAATATAATACCATTTGAGTTAAAAAAATGCCCCTTCAGAATTTTAAAAAATCATAAATTATATTTTTAATGATTTTCAAGAATTTATAGTTGTTTATATTGCTGATGTTTTGGTTTTCTCATCAAATATTGAACAACATTTCAAACATCTCAATATTTTTATTGATATTATTAAATGTACACTAGTACAAAACTGGACTTTAATGTCAGTTTAAACAGACATTATAGGGGTACAATGTCGGTTGACAACTGACATCGAAGATCGTGTTTTAAAAGGTGTTCGATGTCGATTGTCATTAATGTCTGTTTTAAATCGACATTATAGATTACTAAGATTTTAATGCCAATTATCTTCATATTAGTTTTCAACCAACATTGAAGACCATCTTTAATGTCAGTTTTTTAGCTACTTTTTCTTGATAATTGTCTGACATTAAATGTCTGTCATCATTTTTCTTGCTTACACATGTGCAAATCAATTATATTTCTCTTTTACTTATACATGCACAAAATGAAATCTTAATGGCTTTCACAAATTCCCAATAAGTCACAAAAGAGGAATTGGATAATAATTTAACTCCAAAACCAAGATAAAATATATTTGTCATTCAAATAAGCTCCATATGTTTAGACAGCAAATCCCTACGTATCAACCATGAAGTATACATATATGTTCTACATTGAACAAGTAGAGTAGACATGCTAAATTGCACATAAGAATAGAATTTAAAATAAATGAATTACAAAATGGTTAAAATGACTAAAAATAAGCTTAAGATAATTGAGGAGTGTTCAACGATGTCTTCTCAAGTTTCTCTGATGTCAATTTTTGGAACATAAGAACTATTCTCCCACCTACAAAGTAGATAAAACAACAAATTTGAACAAATAAGTAAAAAACAGAACATCTTATGCAAGTTCAAATAAAGCATCAACTCCAAAAGAAAATGCAAAAGAAAGTTTAGGAAAGGTAAGAGCTACTTATGTGTGGTATCTAAACTTTGGCTTTTAAGAGAATATCTTATGCAAGTTCAGGATCAATTTCAATCCATTTAAACATGTTGACATGAGATTGTATAAACAAATAAATACAAGTTGGGATAATGAAAACAATTTATAAAAAAACGAAAGAAATGAACTCAACTCATAAACAACTATTAAGTTATGACTACCATAGCGGTAAGATAATCATAAACAACAAAACCAACATTTTTTTTTACTTTAACACATGTTCAAAGAAATGCACTTCCAACAACATATATTCAAACAACAATCTTCTCTCAACAGAACTACTAGGTTTCAAAACACTAATACTCAAACCAATTACTTAATCAAATTCGACAAACATACCAAAACTTACGAACTTAAACTAATAAGGAATTCAAACATAATAAACTAACTAAAACTCATTACAAGTTCTCAACTCATTAATTTTAAGTTGTGCCACATTAATTATTTTGATTGAAAAAATTCATCTGTTGAACAACATACATTTTGTGCCCACATATTTTGATTGAGGACTGTGGGAGTTCCAAAACTCATTAAAGAAGGTATGGCTCCCACATTTACCGATCTTCACAAATAAACAAACTAAACTTTTGTCCCATAACTCATTAAACAAGGTATAACTCCCACATTTACTGATCTTCACAAATAAACCAACTAAACTTTTCTACTTAACAAGAGATGAAGGATATATGTATATATGTTTCCAGTTCTGGTGAATTATCTTATAGAAACTGGAATATTGAATTGAAAAGATAATGTCATACATATAGTTCAATGAGCCATATTCCACCAAAGATGTTAAAGCTCTTAATTAACCAAAAGTTAGTTGCACTTAAATAGGGAACTGAAATTTTAAACTTCTAGCAAGTGCACTTCAAATATTTTCTCTATTGAACTTTGAAGAAGAATAAAATAATCAGGCAACTAAAACAAGCTCACCATGAATTCCCAACAGCATTTAAAATAATGTCTTAGATTATCTAGGGGTAAATTCCAGCTTTAATATCCAGGGAAATAACTTCCAGCGAAGCCATAAAACGAATTCCTTCAAAAACCTTCCATTTACATAACCATCAATGGAAAAAAGAAACATTTTAATTATGAAACAAACAAAAGATACCTTCCAGTATCAATTTCACCTTCAAAAATGAAAAGCTTACACATAGCTGCAGAATCGTAATTTTAAATAGTTGATATCAAGACATGGGAAAAGGAACAAAGGTTTAACGTGCAAATATATACTAAGAATGAATCTATAACCTGATAGAAAAGGTCGAGCTCTACAAATTATAGTTGCCCTTCTAGAGATTGTTGTCTGCACAATTAATACATTGTAGCCTCATCATGTCAGTTTAAAACCAACATTAAAGATCCGCTTTTCTTTTTTATTTCTTCAGAATCCGACATTATACATCCGATTTAGTTTTTTTCAACTAACATTAAAGGCCAAATTTCTTGTAGTGGTAATGGTTTAGTAGTATCCCTACCCAAAGTCAAATTATTTCAAACAAAAATTAGATTTTTGGACTTTGAGATTCAATTGGGCCTTATCAAAACTATTCAAAGGTCTATTGAATTTGCATCAAATCTTCCTGATCAAATATAAGACAAAACCCAATTACAAAAGTTTTTAGGTTGTATCAATTATGTGTTTGACTTTATACAGAATCATAGACTCATATGCAAACCCCTCTTCCAAAGACTAAAAAAGAATCCACCTCCTTGGACAGAAAAACACACCAAAGCTTACCAAAAAATTAAGGCTTTAGTTAAATCAATTCCCTGTTTAAGCATTATCGATCCAAAAGCAAGTCTAATAGTAGAAACATATGCCTCTAACATAGGATATGGAGAAATCCTCAAACAGTGTCTAGATAAGAATGAACCAATTATCCGATTCCATTCAGGAATTTGGAATGATACACAAAAGAATTACTCCACAGTAAAAAATGAGTTGTTAGCAATCGTCCTTTGTGTTAAAAAATTTCATGGTAAATTAATTAACAAAAAATTCACCATCAAAACTGATTCAAGAGCTTCCAAATTCGTTCTTGAAAAAGATGTAAAAAATCTAGTTTCAAAACAAATCTTTACAAGATGACAAGCGATTTTGTCCTGTTTCGACGTTGAAATTTTGCCTATGAAAGGAAAAAAAATCCTCTAGCTGATTATCTTTCAATGGAGTTTCTAACTCCAAAGCTCTCCTCTCTCTCTAAAAATCTCTATTCCAAAGGTGAAAGAAAATGAGCGAAAGGAATAGAAAAGCAATAACCTTTTCTTCTGCAAAAGGCAAAAGCCCATCCTCTTCTAACTTAGCACCCTCTCCAATGAGTACTGATCAATATGCTATGGATGTAGGGTTTACTACAATAACTCGCTCAATAACAAGATCTACCAAAATACGATTAGGATCTATATAATAGAGTCATCAACTGCACCTCCAAGGCCTTCAGCCTTTCTTGTAAGACCACCCTCTGGTGGTGTTACTCAATTGAGGTCTCCTACCTCTCCTTCATCAAAACAGGGATCATCCATCCCTTCTCCTTCCACTTATTCTTAGGCAGTTATACCATAAAAGAGAATTGTAGCCCAACCTAAGATTAAGACTTATTTTCAAAAATCAATGATAACTAATGAACCCATCATTGAACCCGAATATCAGGGCCTAAGCAAGAGGAAACAATTTAAAAAATGTATCATGAGAATTTAAAGAAAACTCGAACTTTTTATGAGTTTATCCTCGTCGATACAAAATCTACCAAGAACTCATATTCCTAACAAGAGTGATCTCTCAAGGATTACTTATTCAAAATTTAAAATTTTCAAAGCCTTGAATCCTACCCATTGGAATCAAGGAATTTACACGGGAAAAATCCTTTTCTAAACCCTTCGTGCCTCAACACATTATCATATCAGGACTATATTAGAGTCTGATATAATGTTATGTGGTATTCAAACTACAATCATTCTAGGTTCATATCCTTTTGTCAAAATGCTTATAAAATCAATTTTCCTTTATGGTTCATTCAATGGTGGAATACATTCGGAATGACGGATAATATTCTTCCAACTCCCTTGCAATAATCATATTTTTACTTTGCAAGAACAATTCAAAAAACCTCATTCCACAATTCAATGAGATTTTGTTTATGTTTCCAAACACTATGGATGTTTTGCTGAAATTTCTCAACCAACTCATATCCTCAAATATAAAACAGTCACAAATATTTTAAAGCTCAAATGGTGGAATAAATCCAATTCAACATGCTACCATAAAAATATCAAAAAATGGTTCGTAGAGAATGAATATCTCCAAGATATAGATTTGAAGGAAAATGCAGAACTTTTTTATGATAAATAAAAACTTATAGCAGCACTGGCACATAACACATCTGATGCAGACTTCCAAAGAATTCTGGCGATGGCAATATCTAATTCATCTTCGAGTGAATCACCACCAACTTCCATCCAGGAAGATGACGATATCGATTCGAAATACGATTTGGACGATCCATTTCTCAACTCACAACCCATGTGAGCTTCGAATCCAATAGAGGCACCTACTTCACTAAGAAACAAATGGTGTTCATAAGAAATGCTTCATAAAGAAGTAATTCTATTATTATTGTTAAAACAAAAAAGTTGTAATGTAAATGGAATTACTTCTTTATGAAGCATCCCTTATGAACACCATTTGTTTTTTGGTGAAATAGGTACCTCTATTGGATTCGGAGCTCACATGGGTTGTGAGTCGAGAAATGGATCGTCCAAATTGTATTCTGGATCGGCATCGCCATCTTCCTAGATGGAAGTTGGTAGTGATTCACTCCGAGATGAATTAGATGTTGTCATCACCAGAATTCTTTGGAAGTCAGCATCAAACGTGGTCTGTGTCGGTGCTGCAAGAAGTTTTGATTTATCATTAAAAGATTATGCATTTTTCTTCAAATCTAAATCTTTGAGATATCCGTTCTCTGCGAACCATTCTTTGATATCTTTTATGGTGGCATGTTGAAAATTGTATTTATCCCACCATTTGATCTTTAAAATCTTTATGACTGTTTTATATTGAGGATATGAGTTGGTTGAGAAATTTCAGTAAAATATCCATGGTGTTTGGAAATATAAACAAAATCTCATCAAATTGTGGAATTAGGTTTTTTTAATTATTCTTGCAAAGTAAAAATATGATTCTTGCAAGGGAGCTGAAAGAATATCATCCGTCATTCCGAATGTATTCCACCATTAAATGAACCATAAAGAAAAATTGATTTTATAGGCATTTTGACCAAAGGATATGAACCAAGAATTATTGTAGTTTGAATACCACATAACATTATACCAGGCTCTAATATAGTCTTGATACGAAAATGTTTGAGGCACGAAAGGTTTATAAAAGAATTTTTTTGGGTAAATTCCTTGATTCCAATGGATAGGATTCAAGGTTTTAAAAATTTTAAATTTTGAATAAGCAATTCTTGAGGGATCACTTTTGTCAAGAATATGAGTTATCTCGGCAAATTTTATATCGACAAGGATAAACTCATAAAAAGTTCGAGTTTTCTTTAAATCTTCAAGGATGAAGTTGAAACCCTCAGGGTACATTTTTTAAATTGTTTCCTTAAGCTTAAGGCCTCGATATTCGAGTTCAATGATGGGTTCATTATCATTGATTTTTTAAAATTAGTCTTAATCTCATGTTGGTGTACAAACCTCTTTTCTGGCGTAACTGCCTGAGAATAAGCGAAGGAGAAAGGATGGATGATCCATGTTTTGATGAAGGAGAGGCAGGAGGCCTCAATTGAGTAACACCACCAGAGCGTGGTCTTACAAGAAACGCTGAAGGCCTTGGAGGTGGAGTTGATGACTCCATTGTAGATCCTAACCATATTCTGTAGATCTTGCTCTTGAGCGGGTTACTGTAGTAAACCCTACATCCATTGCATATTGATCAGCACTCATTAAAGAGGGTGCTAAGTTAGAAGATGATGGGTTTTTGCCCTTTGAAGAAGAAGAGGCAATTGTCTTTCTATTCCTTTCGTTCATTTTTTTCACCTTTGGAAGATAAATTTTAGAGAGGAGAGCTTTGGAGTTAGAAACTCCCTTTAGAGATAATCGACTAGAGGATTTTATTCTTCATTTATAGGAAAAATCTGAAAGTCGAAACAGGACAAAATTGCTTGTCATCTTGTAAAGATTTGGTTTGAAACAAGATTTTTTACATCTTTTTCAAGAACGAATTTGGAACCTCTTAAATCGGTTTTGATGGTGAATTTTTTGTTAATTAATTCACCCTGTATTTTTTTAACACAAAGAACGATTGCTAATAACTCCTCTTTTACTATGAGTAATTCTTTTGTATATCATTCCAAATTCCTGAATGGAAATAGATAATTGATTCATTCTTATCTAGATACTGTTTGAGGATTTCTCCATATCCTATATTAGAGGCATATGTTTCTACTATTAGACTTGCTTTTGGATTGATAAGACTTAAACAGGAATTGATTTGACTAAAGCCTTAATTTTTTTGACAGCCTTGGTGTGTTTTCCTGTCCAAGGAGGTAGATTCTTTTTTAGCCTTTGGAAAAGGGGTTTGCATATGGATCTAAGATTCTATATAAAATCAAACACATAATTGAGCGAACCCAAAAACCTTTGTATTTGGGTTTTGTCTTCTATTTGATTAGGAAAGTTTGATGCAAACTCATTGGACCTTTGAATAGGTTTGTTAAGACCTAATTGAATCTCAAAGCCCAAAAATATAATTTTTGTTTGAAATAATTTAACTTTGGGTGTTGCCACGTGTCCGAGACGATACGGAGCGGCCGACGTCCTAAAAATGGTTAATTTTAGAAGAAAATACAAAGGAGTCGCCACCAATCTTTTTTACAGTGTGATTGGACACTGAAATAAAGTAAATAATTTTTAATAAAAATTAATAAAAAATGGTCTGCGAAAACTAGAGTTGATTTCAGGAGTCATTTGTGTATGGGGAGGTGTTAGCATTCCACAACACCCATTTAGAAAACGGTGGCCAAATTTTAAATCTTGAATTTGAAAATATTCTTTATTTAAAAAAATAATGTCTTATTTCACCCCTCATTACTCCAATATTTGAAGTAATGATCCCATAAAATAAGTGGAATAAATTTTTATCAATTAGGCTATGCTAGAATTAAGGAAAAATTCCTCACCTCACGAAATTGAGAAAATATTATCATTTCTCAAATCCGTCATAGGATAGCTAAAATATATTAATTAAATTCCTTTTTTCTTGGAATCAAAATCTCAGACTCCCAAAGATATGACCCATGAAGAATCTACAAAAAAAAGGACTCGCAGATATTTTTAAATTTCATCGTGGGAATTTTGTTTAGGAAAACGGTCCTAAAAACAAGTTATTAGAAAAAAAAAAAGATTTTGATTAGGAAACTTTATGAAATAATAAATTAATTTTTAAAAGTTAAAAAAATGTAAGAAAATCTTAAATGATTTGAAAAGAGTTATAAAAAGGATTTAAAAAAAATAGATGTTTTATAAGTAAAAACTAACATAATAATGAACTAGATAAATATAGAAAACATATTAAAATTTTAATAAAAACATATTAGAGATCAATCTCGGACTGCCATAGAATCGACTCCGCACCTCAAGAATTTTTAGAAAATCGGACTCCCAAATTTTCTAAATTCCATCGTCGGTTTTTCTTTTATAAAAAACAAGATTTACAAAACAAAAATATTGATGATGCAATATACAATTTAAAACATACATATATTAAATTAAGGGTAATTACTATAAACAGAAAAAATATCAAACTATTTACAAATATAGAAAAATTTAACGGTCTATCAGTAATAGATCACGATAGAATTCTATCGCGGTCTATCCTGATAGACTGTAAAAAAAATTTTATATTTGTAAATAGTTTTGCTCATTTTTCTATTTTTTAAAAGAGCCCTTAAATTAACAACATTGATATGAATTAAACAAAAATAACCAAAAAAATTATTGAAAAATTAGATAAAGCACAATTCAAGTAGAATAAAACATGTCAAAATATATAAATACATAAGTTAAACATAGCAATAGATAAATAAAAATTACCAATAAGATGAGTTGCTAAAATAAAAAACTAAGTAATAAAAAATAAAATAATAATAATAATCATAATAATAATAATAATATAAAATTATTTTATAAAACATGTCAAAATAAAAATAATATAAAATAATAAGAACAATAATAAAATTTGAAATGTTAAATGAATCCCATCTCTTTCATTTTCTTTCAAAATAATAATTAATAATTAATAATAAATAAATAAATAAATATTTAAAAAGAGTGAATCAACCACCTATCCCAACACACCACACACTTTACAACGCCACACTACTAAAAAAATAACAAATTAATAAAAACTAAAATTCATTTCTCCTAACAAATTAAATCATTTAAACTCTCTTTTCTCTTTCTCTTTCGAATGTTTTCTCTTTTCTTTTTTAAATGCTCCTCTCTTCCTCCCTCTTTCTCTTATGTTTTCTTTCACTTAAAAAAAAAAAGTTCCTCAACTTCAAATTAAAATATTAATGCTGGCTACAAGAATAGGAGGGATCTCTACTAAGGTGAGTTTCCTCTTCTTGCTTCTTATTTCTTTTTCTTTATTTTTTTACTTCACGCTTTACTTTTTTAAAAATAAAAAAAAATAACAATAAAAAAATACTATGGAAGAGGAAGAAGATGAACACGAAAAAAATAAATAAAAATAAAATAGGAAACAAAAATAGTAACTCTAGTGCATGTAGATGTTATTAAAAATCACATGATATAAAAATAAAATAAATAATAGAAAATGGAAGAAATAATATCAATGAAAACTAAATTTTCCAAATAACCTTTTCTTTCTCTCTACTTTTTTAGATATAAGAGAGAAGAAAAAGGTTGAAGGTTTGAATCCATAACAGGAAGCCGCCCGTTGTCCGAGGTGCAAACCTTGGGATGAATGCCCTACCGAATGCAACCTCCAACGAGCTAGAACTCTGTTGTGTTGTGGATTTTCAGACTTATTTTTGGAAGGATTGGGTTGATGACTGATCTTTCTCCCTAGAGTTTTCTCTAGGATTTGTGGTTGTGTAAAAAAAATTCTCTAGGTTTTTTTATCGAGAAATCTCATCTCCTACTCAAAGACTAAACCAATGAATTTATAGTCACAAAAAAACATCTTTAATTTAGGAAAAAATCAATCAACTTGTTTTACAAGGAAAGAAATAAAATGTAGATTATGAGAATATTCTTTCAAAAAAATTAATATGAAAATTTCTTAAATCAAAGATCTTTCTAAAATGTTTTCCATCCATATATATATTTACCTTTAAAAAAAACTCTTTTTTATTATTTTTTATTACTAATTTTTATCAGCGGAATTGAATGCGAAAAATTAAAAGATAAGATCGAATCGTAGGACAGGACCCCTGACAGATTCGTCTTTTTGGAATAGTAAAACTAATTATTACAAAAGTAAATAGTAAAACTAATAATTTAACTAAAAAACAAGTAACTAAAGGACGAAAGACTAAAAAACAAAAAGTAAAAACAAAAGTACATATAGGATAAAAAAAAAAAAGATAAGGATTTTGATGGATATGAATCTGTCGGAATTTAATTTTATTTTGCAGCTTTCTCCCCTGAAGCTTTGTCTTCATCTTTGATGTCTATCTTGTTTATTCCAGGTATACTCTTGCTCACCCTAGGCTGATTACGGCTTACCAATGGTCTCACTACGCCTCTGCGACTTACTGCCTGGAACACCAACTAGGTCCAAGAAAGAGGATGCTTGGTCTGAATAGGATGAAATCTCTAAATCGTCAAAGCTTCTATCTTGATTATTCTGCTGCTTTTTTCTTTTTCAGTTATATCCAACAGAAATGTATTTACAGTGTAAACTAGAGTAATTACAGAGTTTACACTTTAGATTACAACTAGAGATGCGAATATACATTAGATTTTTTTTTTTTTAACAAATAAATGTATGGGAGATTTCTCTGTGAAAAATCCCTTATGATCACCATTTTCTTCTTGTTGAAGCAGGTGAAAAATGGATTCGGAGCTCACATGGGTTGTGAGTCGAGGTAGGGATCGTCAAGATCATACTCTGGCTCGTCTTCCTGTGTGGAAGCTGATAGTGTCTCACTTTTTGAAGAAGTAGAGGTTGCCATTGCAAGTACTCGTTGGAAGTCTGCATCAGATGTGGTCTGTGCTAGAGCTGCCAACAATTTTGATTTTTCGTTCAAGAACTCTGCGTTCTTTCGTTGATCTAGGTCTTGAAGATAGCCATTTTGGTCAAACCATTTTTTGATCTTAGTTATGGTAGCATGTTGAAAATTGTATTTTTCCCACCATTTGATTTTGAGAATTTTTGTGATCATCTTGTATTGTGGATGTGAGCTGGTGGAAAAGTTCCAGAAAAAATCCATAGAATTTGAAAGTATAAACAGAAACGCATCGAATTGTGGAACAATGTTTTCTGTATGGTTTTTGCGAAATAATAATAAGATTCTTACATTGGTGTAGGAAGAATATCGTCTGTCATGTCAAACGTATTCCACCATTGAATGAACCAAAGAGGGAAATGAATCTTATAAGCATTCGGGCAAAATTGAATAAACCACGAATGATTATAATTTCCATACCACATAACATTATACCAGACCTTTATGTAATCCCGGTAGGAGTATGTTTGAGGTACAAAGGGTTTTGAGAAAGATTTTTTTGTGCAAATACCCTGATTCCAATTGGCAGGATTCAAGGCTTTGAAAATTTTGAATATGCAATCCTAGAGGGATCGTTTTTATCTGGAATATGAGTAATTTCGACAGACTTGGTGTCTATCAAAATAAACTCATAAAAAGTTCTTGTTTTCTTCATATCCTCGGGAACGAAAAAGAAATTCTCGGGATACATTTTTGAAATAGTTTCTTCTATTTTGAGACCTTGATATTCTGGTTCGATAATTGGCTCACACAAAACCAGTTGTTTTTGGAAATATGTCTTAATCTCAGGACAAGGTACAAGCCTCTTTTCTGGAGTAACCGCTTGAGAATAAGTTGATGGAGAAGGGATGGAAGATCCCTGATTTGAAGAAGGTGAGGCAGTAGGCCTCATTTGAGTAACACCGCCTGATGTCGGTCTTACTAGAAAGGCAGAAGGCCTTGGAGGTGGAGTTGAAGACTCCATTGTGGATTCTAACTGTATTCCGGTGGATCTTGCCCTGGAGCGGGTTACCGTAGTAAACCCTACTTCCATTGCATATTGATCAGCACTCATAGGTGGAGGTGCTGGATTTGAAGTGCTGGGATTAAAACCCAAGCGCAGCGGAAACGTACCAGAACCGTATCTCAAAATTAATTTTAAAAATTTTGAAATACTTTTACATTGGTAAAAAAAAAACTTAAAAATATCTAGGTTAAGCATATAGAATACAAAAAAAATAGGAAAAAAAACTTACGTGTCACCACCACTTGGAGACCTTCCTTTTCTCTGAATCTTGAGGAAAGGTTTGTGCGAACATTTTGGCAAGGGGAAAAAAACGCAGAGAATTTTTCTTTTTTTTTTTTTTTTGTTGAGAGAATGAACCATCTGATTCTTTTCTGTTAAATGCTATATAAGCAAGCGAGAGAAAATAGAAAACGTGGGTGTTATCCCACGTATTAAGTAACTCCCCTACGTGGGAGTTACAACAATATTGACTCTTATTTAATATTAATTATATTAATTAATTAAATTAATAATTAATAATAAAATAATTAATAATTAATTAAATCTAATTTAGTTAACCAATTCATTTAAATCATATTTAAATGAACATCTCTCACACAACCTATAGTTTTAATTCAATTAATTTAATTAAATCAAATTTAATTAAATTAGATTAAATTAAACAACTAATTAATTCTCCAATTAATTAATTACCAAATTAAATATCAAATATTTAATTTTAACTTGCATTTGAATCAAATTCAAATACATTTCTCTCATAATCTATAGTTTTAATGAACATCTAATGTGCATTAATTTTAACCTATAGTTTTAATATAAATCTAATTCATATTAAAATAATATTTGAACAATTTCAAATATTTAATTCTCTACGAGCTAGGAAGGGGACCTAATGGACCTACAGATCAGAAGCTCCAACGATATGAGATTAACGGGCTAAACTCATTAACCACATTAATCAATATTCGTTAACTGTGGGTACACTCCACTAAAGATCCACAGCTGCACTCTTCTCACTGTAGATATATTTCTGTGTCCACGGATATAGACCAATAACAGCAAGTTAGTCCTTCACAAGTGTTCGTAACACCAGCTAGGTCAAATTACCGTTATACCCCTGGGTTACTTCTAAATCCTTAAGTACCAGTGCTCCTCTAATGAACAACCTGTTTATGGTCCAACCATCAAACAGAAACTCCTCTCGGGCCAGTGAGAGGATAGGACCCTTTGTTCAAGTCCCGGAGACACCACTTAAGGAAACACTTATCTACTTACCCTAAAGTCGGGAATGAGTGAAATCCATCTTGTATAATTATGTTCCCAGCTCCCCACTCAGTCTTATCCCCAAAATGGTAGGCATATTGAGTCGACAAATGACCACTCTCACCCATACAGATCAAAGGACAATCCTTCGTGAATAGGAGTTCATAATATACTCAAGATTAAGACTAAGTTGTCTAGGTCAACCTATTGAAATAGAAACCTAACCAGTCAACGGAGTTACATCTAGTGGTTACTATTTCATGGTCCAGTCTTATGCAACTCATTGCATAGGATACCCCTACTCGCATGTTCCTACACGAACGCGTTGGATCATTGCGTTTGTATCAAATACAAAGCGGGCCATATCCATAGTGTTACCAGGATAAGGTACCAAGAAATAGTCCAATTATCTCTTGCTGAGATTTTACAAAGAAAAGAAGTTCAAAAAACCACTTCTATTGAAGATTTACAAAATGAAATAAATTCTTTGAAAAAAGAAGTTTCTCAAAATCGTTCTGAAATCCAAGAGATTAGAATAGTTTAAATTCATTAAATAATTTTCAAAAAGAAGATTCTTCTGATGAAGCACTAGAAGAAGAAAAAGAATTTTTGATAAATCAAATTTCCAAAATTCAATACCAAAAATGGTATTCTTTAATCACTTTAAAAATAAATGATTTTAAAATAACCCTAAAAGCTCTTATCGACTCAGGAGCAGATCAAAATTGCATACAACAGGGACTAATTCCTACAAAATATTTTGAAAAAAACAACCGAATCACTCAGTAGTGCTAACGGTCAAAAACTAAACATTAGGTTTAAATTGCCAAATGTTCATATTTGCAATGAAGAATTTTGTTTTGAAAATTTCTTTCTCCTAGTAAAGGATTTAAAACAAGAATTAATTTTGGGTACACCATTTTTAACTCAATTATATCCCTTTAAAGTTACAAAAAAGGGACTTTCTTCAAAGATTTCTGGAAAAGAAGTTTTATTCAAATTCATTTCTCCAGTAATTTCTCATGAAATTTTAGGAATAAATTTTCTAAAAGAAGAAGAAATTAAGATAAAGCAAAACCAAATCAGATTTCTAAAAGAAGAAATCAGTTTCAAAAGAATTGAAGAAAATCTAAAAGATTCTTCTATCAAAAGTAGAATTTCAATTTTTCAAAATAAAATAGAAAAAGAAATTTGTTCTAACCTTCCTAATGCCTTTTGGACTAGGAAGAAGCATATTGTTAATTTGCCATACATGTAGGGTTTCAAAGAAGCAGGAATCCCGACAAAAGCTAGACCTATTCAAATGAATTCAGAACTACTGAAGCATTGCAAAACAGAAATACAGGATCTGATTAACAAAAAACTAATCAGACCTTCAAAAAGTTCATGGTCCTGCGCAACATTTTATGTCAATAACAAAGCTGAACAGGAAAGAGGAGTACCAAGGTTAGTAATAAATTACAAGCCTCTCAATAAAGTTTTGGAATGGATTAGATATCCAATTCCTAACAAATCCGATTTGATAAAAAGGATTTCAAAGTTCGATATGAAATCAGGTTTTTGGCAAATTCAAATTTCTGAAGATGATAAATATAAAACAGCTTTTAATGTTCCTTTTGGTCAATATGAATGGAATGTTATGCCTTTTGGGCTTAAAAATGCCCCTTCAGAATTTCAAAAAATCATGAATGACATTTTCAATGATTTTCAAGATTTTACAATTATTTATATTGACGATGTTTTAGTCTTTTCTTCAAGCATCGATCAGCATTTCAAACATCTCAACATTTTTGTTGATATTATCAAAAGAAATGGCTTAGTTATTTCTCTTCCAAAAATAAAACAATTTCAAACCAAAATCAGGTTTTTGGGCTTTGAAATACATTTGGGCCTTATTAAACCAATTAATAGGTCCATAGAATTTGCATCAAATTTTCCTGATAAAATTCTGGATAAAACCCAATTGCAAAGATTTTTGGGCTGTTTAAATTACGTGTCTGACTTCATACAGAACCTCAGACCTGTTTGCAAGCCACTCTTCGAAAGGCTTCGCAAAAATCCAAAACCCTGGACAGACAGACATACTCAAGCTGTCCAAAAAATCAAAACTTTAGTCAAATCAATTCCCTGTTTAAGTCTTATCAATTCAAAAGCCACACTTATTGTGGAAACTGATGCCTCCGATATCAGATATGGAGGAATCTTGAAACAATGTCTGAATAAGACCGAGTCAATCGTCCGATTCCACTCAGGAGTCTGGAACGAAACCTAGAAAAATTACTCCATTGTCAAAAAAGAGTTACTTGCTATAGTTCTCTGTGTCCAAAAGTTCCAAGGTGAATTAATTAATAAAAAATTTACCATCAAAACTGATTCCAGAGCCTCGAAATTCGTTTTGGAAAAAGATGTCAAGAACCTTGTTTCAAAGCAAATTTTTGCAAGATGGCAAGCAATTCTTTCTTGTTTCGACTTTGAGGTTTTGCCTATAAAAAGAGAACAAAACCCCTTAGCCGATTATCTCTCAAGGGAGTTCCTAATCGAAAAGCCTCTTCTCTCTCTCTCTCTCTCTCTCTCTCTCTTCGCCAAGAAAGAACAAATGAGTGAGAAAATTAGGAAGGCTAAAGCCTCCTCATCTTCAAAGGGTAAAAGCCCATCCTCTTCAAATCCAGCACCTCCACCTATGAGTGCTGATCAATATGCAATGGAAGTAGGGTTTACTACGGTAACCCGCTCCAAGGCAAGATCCATCGAAATACGGTTAGAATCCACAATGGAGTCTTCAACTCCACCTCCAAGGCCTTCTGCCTTTCTAGTAAGACCGACATCAGGCGGTGTTACTCAAATGAGGCCTACTGCCTCACCTTCTTCAAATCAGGGATCTTCCATCCCTTCTCCATCAACTTATTCTCAGGCGGTTACGCCAGAAAAGAGGTTTGTACCTCGTCCTGAGATTAAGACATATTTCCAAAAATAACTGGTTTTGTATGAGCCAATTATCGAACCAGAATATCAAGGTCTCAAAATAGAAGAAACTATTTCAAAAATGTATCTCGAGAATTTCTTTTTCGTTCCCGAGGATATGAAGAAAACAAGAACTTTTTATGAGTTTATTTTGGTAGACACCAAGTTTGTCGAAATTACTCATATTCCAGATAAAAACGATCCCTCCAGGATTGCATATTCAAAATTCAAAATTTTCAAAGCCTTGAATCCTACCAATTGGAATCAGGGTATTTACACAAAAAAAATCTTTCTCAAAACCCTTTGTACCTCAAACATACTCCTACCGGGATTACATAAAGGCCTGATATAATGTTCTGTGGTATGGAAATTATAATCATTCGTGGTTTATTCAATTTTGCCACTTTCCAACACCACACTACTAAAAAAACAACAAATTAATAAAAACTAAAATTCATTTCTCCTAACAAATTAAATCATTTAAACTCTCTTTTCTCTTTCTCTTTCGAATGTTTTCTCTTTTCTTTTTTAAATGCTCCTCTTTTCCTCCCTCTTTCTCTTATGTTTTCTTTCACTTAAAAAAAAAAGTTCCTCAACTTCAAATTAAAATATTAATGCTGGCTACAAGAATAGGAGGGATCTCTAAGGTGAGTTTCCTCTTCTTGCTTCTTATTTCTTTTTCTTTATTTTTTTACTTCACACTTTACTTTTTTAAAAATAATAATAAAAAAATACTATGGAAGAGGAAGAAGATGAACACGAAAAAAATAAATAAAAATAAAATAGGAAACGAAAATAGTAACTCTAGTGCATGTAGATGTTATTAAAAATCACATGATATAAAAATAAAATAAATAATAGAAAATGGAAGAAATAATAGCAATGAAAACTAAATTTTCCAAATAACCTTTTCTTTCTCTCTACTTTTTTAGATCTAAGAGAGAAGAAAAATGTTGAAGGTTTGAATCCATAACAGGAAGCCGCCCGTTGTCCGAGGTGCAAATCCTTGGGACGAATGCCCTACCGAATGCAACCTCCAACGAGCTAGAACTCTGTTGTGTTGTGGATTTTCAGACTTATTTTTGGAAGGATTGGGTTGATGACTGATCTTTCTCCCTAGGGTTTTCTCTAGGATTTGTGGTTGTGTAAAAAAAATTCTCTAGGTTTTTTTATCGAGAAATCTCATCTCCTACTCAAAGACTAAACCAACGAATTTATAGTCACAAAAAAACATCTTTAATTTAGAAAAAAATCAATCAACTTGTTTTACAAGGAAAGAAATAAAATATAGATTATGAGAATATTCTTTCAAAAAAATTAATATGAAAATTTCTTAAATCAAAGATCTTTCTAAAATGTTTTCCATCCATATATATTTAGCTAAAAAAAACTCCTTTTTATTATTTTTTATTACTAATTTTTTAAAAAATATTAATTATAAAAAAAACTTTTATTTAAAAATTTACTTATTATTTTTTAGCACTAAATCAAAATTAGAATATAATGGAAAAAAATAAAAATAATAAAATAAAATAAATAGGACAAAAATAGGTGGCTACATTGGGTAGGGATACTACTAAACCATTACGTTTAGTAAAATTAATAAAAATATTGAGATGTTTGAAATGTTAATGTTGTTCAATATTTGACAAGAAAACCAAAACATCATCGATATAAATAATTGTAAATTCTTGAAAAAACATTAAAAATATCCGTCATGATTTTTTTGAAATTCTAAAGGGGCATTGTATAACCCAAATGGCATTATATCCATATTGTCCAAATGGTACATTGAAAGAAGTTTTATATTGGTCTTTTTTGTTTATTTGAGTTTATCAAAATCTTGATTTCATGTCAAATTTTGAAAAGATTTTAACATTGGAAATTCTTTTTAATAAATCTTTGTTTATTAGGAATTGAATATCTTATCCATTCCAAAAATTTGTTTAATGATTTATAATTGATTACTAATCTGGGTACACCACACTCTTATTCAACTTTGTTGTTGATGTAGAATGTTCTGCATTTCTTTTTTGCAATGTATTAGCAATTCAGAATTGATTTGAATTAGTTTTGCCTTCGTGGGTATTTCAGATTCTTTGAAATCTTTGGTATAAGGTAGATTGACCATATGTTTTTTCCTATCCTAAAAAGTATATGAGAGACTTGAACAAATTTCTTTTTCAATTTTGCATTGAATATTGTTTATTTTATTTTTGACAAAATATTCTTTTAAATTTTCTTCTATTTTTTTGTAGGTAATTTCTTGTTTAAGAAATTACATTTGTTTTTATTTTCTTTTTATTTCATTTATTTTTAATTCATTGATCCCAACTAAAATCATTCTTGGTTCATATCCTTTCGTCAAAATGCCTATAAAATCATTTTCTCATTATGGTTCATTCAATGGCAGAATACATTTGAAATGACGGATAATATTCTTTCAATTCCCTTGCAACAATCATATTTTTATTTAGCAAGAACAATCCAAGAAACCTCATTCCACAATTCAATGTGTTTTTGTCTATATTTTCAAATACCATGGATGTGCTTGTTGAAATTTCTCAACTAGCTCATATCCTCAATACAAAGTAATTACAAAAATCTTCAAAATAAAATGGTAGGATAAGTACAATTTTTAACATGTCAATATCAAGAACATCAAAGAATGGTTCGTAGAGAACAAGTATCTTTAAGACATAAATTTGAAGAAGAACGCAAAGTTCTTAGATGTCAAGTCAAAATTACTGGCAACTATGACACAAACAACCTCAGAAGTTGATTTTCAAAAAATATTAGCCCTTAAGACTTCAAATTCATCATTGAGTGCATTTTCACCTCCTTCAGTAGAAGAAAATGAAGAAGATCCAGAGTACGATCTTGATGACACATTTCTCGACTCACGACCCATTGTGAGCTCTGAATCCAAAAAAGGTACATGTAAATGATGTTCATAAAGGATGCTTCATAAAGAAAGAATTCCATTATTATTGTTACTATTATAAAAAAATTAAAAAAAAATTAATGTAAACTCGCACCTCTAAGTTTGTACTAGTGTAAACTTTGTAAATATTCTAGTTTACACTATAAATAAATTTCTGTAAAAAATTTGGAGGAAATATTTTGAAGTAGTAGCACAACCAACGAAGAAATTTGAAGACTTGAATCTTATGGTTGTGCTATTGCTTCAAAACATTTTCCCCCGAATTTTTTACAAAAATTTATTTGTAGTGTAAACTAGCATATTTACAAAGTTTACATATATAATACAAACTTAGAGGTGCATCAAATTAATTTTTTTAATTTTTAATTTTTAAAATTTTTTTTTTATAATAGTAACAATAATAATGGAATTACTTCTTTATGAATCATCCCTTATGAACATCATTTGTTTCTTTGTGAAACATATTACCTTTATTGAATTCGTAGATAACATCGGTTGTGAGCAAGAAATGGGTCATCGAGATCATACTCTAGATCTTCTTCATTTTATTCTACTGAAGAAGGCAGAGATGCACTCAATGAAAAATTTGAAGCCGCAAGGGCTAATATTATTTAGAAATCAGCTTCTGAGGTTATTTATGCCAAAGTTGCCAATAATTTTAGCTTGTCATTTAAGAACTTTGTGTTCTTCAAATTTATGTCTTGAAGATATTCGTTCTCTGCGAATCATTCTTTGACGTTCTTGATATTCGCATGTTGAAAATTGTACTTATCCCACCATTTTATTTTGAGGATTTTGTAATTACTTTGTATTGAGGATATGAGCTGGTTGAGAAATTTCAAGAAATACATCCATGGTAATTGAAAATATAGACAAAAACACATTGAATTGTGGAATGAGGTTTCTTGGATTACTCTTGCTAAATAAAAATATGATTCTTGCAAGGGAGTTGGAAGAATATCATCCGTCATTCCGAATGTATTCTGAATGTATTCTGCCATTGAATGAACCATAATGGAAAATTGATTTTATAGGCATTTTGACAAAAGGATATGAACCAAGATTGTAATTGGAGTACCACATTACATTATAGGCTCTTATGTAGTCCTAATATGAAAATGTTTGAGGTACAAAAGGTTTTAAAAAGGATTTTTCGGTGTAAATGTCTTGATTCCAATGGGTAGGATTCAGAGCTTTGAAAATTTTTAATTTTGAATAAGCAATACTTGAGTGATCACTTTTATTAGGGATATGAGTATCTCTGCAGATTTTGTGTCAACGAGTGGATAAACTCATAGAAGGTTCTGGTCTTTTTTAAATCCTCGGGAATGAAATTAAAACCCTTAGATTACATTTTTAAGATGGTCTCCTCTAGTTTGGACCTTGATAATTCATGCTCAATAATAGGCTCATTTATGACAACGGATTTTTGAAAATAGGTTTTAATCTCAAGTCGAGATACAAATCTCTTTTCGGGCATGACTGCCTTCAAATATGTTGATAGAGAAGGGATTGATGATCCCTGATTTGAAGAGGGTGAGATAGTAAGTCTCACTTGAGTAACACCACCGGAGGGTGGTTTTACTAGAAAGGTCAAAGGCCTAGGTGGTGGAGTTGATGACTCCATTGGAGAATTTGGTCGTATGTCGACATGTCTTGCTCTGGATTTGGTTACTGGGATAAATTTTATATCCATGACATATTGATCAGCACTCATTGGTGAGGATGTTAAATTGGAAGATCATGGGCTTTTGCCTTTTGAAGAAGAATAGACTATTGTCTTTCGGTTCCTTTTGCTCACTTTCCTTTTTGTTTGGAAGAGAGGTTTTGAGAGAGAGAGAAGAGTTTTGGAGTTAGAAACTTCCTTGAGAGGTAATCTGCTAGGGGGTTTTGTTCTCCTTTTATAGGCAAAACTTTAAAACCAAAACGGGACAAAATTGCTTGCCACCTAGCAAAAATTTGTTTTGAAACAAGATTTTTAACATTTTTTTCATGGACGAACTTAGAAGCTCTTGAATAAGTTTTTATTGTAAATCTTTTATTGATTGAATCACCACGCAATTTTTTAACACAAAGAACTATAGCCAATAATTTCTTTTTTACTCTAAAATAATTTTTTTTTTTAGTTTCATTCCAAATTTATAAGTGGAATTTAACTATTGATTCGGTCTTATCTAGATACTATTTTAGGATCTCTCCATATTCTATGTAAACAGGGAATTGATTTGACCAAAGTTTTAATTTTTTTTTTTTGTACAACTTGAGTATGTTTTTCTGACCATTAAGGTGGATACTTTTCAATCTTTGAAAAAGTGGTTTACAAATGGGCCTAAAATTTTGAATAAAATCGGACACAAAGTTTAGACAGCCCAAAAACCTTTGACGTTGGGTTTTGTCAAGAATTTGGTCTGAAAAAATTTGAAGCAAATTCAATTGTCCTTTGAATGAGCCTAATTAATCATAAGTGGATTTCAAATCCCAAGAACCTAAATTTACTTTCAAACAGTTTGACCTTAGCAAGAGATACTACCAAACCATTGCTTTTGATAATATCTATAAAATTGTCAAGATGTTTAAAATGTTTTTCTAAACTTAGGAGAAAAAACTAAAACATCGTCAATATAAACTATTGTAAAATCATTGAAAATACCATTCATGATTTTTTGAAATTCTGATCGGGTATTTTTCAACCCAAATGACATGACGTTCCATTTGTATTGTCCAAAAGGGCCATTGAAAGTTGTTTTGTATTTATTTTTTTCAGAAATTTGTATTTGCCAAAATCCTGATTTCATATCAAATTTTGAAAATAACTTTGCATTTGAAATTCTCTTTAATAAATCTTGTTTATTGAGAATTGGATATCATATTTATTTCAAAACTTTGTTTAGAGATTTAAAATTAATTACTAGCCTTAGCACTCTACGCTCTAGTACAATTGCGTTGTTGAGTAGAAAGCAGCAAATGACCATGAGTTTTTTATGGCCTTATTAGCTTTTTATCTAATAAGTCTTGAATTTCTTTCCTCCAATGTGTTAGCAATTCTGAATTCATCTGAATCGGTCTAGCCTTTGTAGGAATGTCCGATTCTTTGAATTCTTTGATGTAAGGAAGCTTAATTATATGTTTTTTCCTATTCCAAAATGCATTATTTGGAGATATGAACAAATTTCATTATCTATTTTTATTTGAGTTTCTTTAAATTTATTTTTCATTGAAGATTCCTTTAAATTTTTCTTCAATTCTTTTGTAGCTAATTTCTTCTTTTAAAAATTGAATGTGTTTTTGTTTTCTTTTTATCTCTTCATTTTTAATTTCATTAATTCCCAAAATTTCTAATGGATTCAAAAATAATTTCTTTTCCAAAAATCTCACCTACTAAACTTTTTTCGATTATTTTAATAGGATATGATTGAGTTAAAAAGGGTGTTCCCAAAATTAATTCTTGTTTTAAATCTTTGACTAGAAGAAAAGAATTTATAAAACAAAATTCTTGGTTACAAACATATACATTTGAAAGTTTGTATTTGATATTCAAATGTTGTTTGTTTGCACTACTTAAAGATTTTGTTGTTTTTTTAAAATATTTGTTGGTATTAATTCAATTTTGATCAACTCCTGAATCTATCAAGACTTTAAATTTTATTTTGAAATCTTGAATTTTTAAAGTGATAATACCAATTTTGGTAGTGTATTTTATAAATTTGGTTTATTAAAAAAATTTCTCCTTCCTCTGCTTCATTTTTAGAATCAGAATCTTGAATACATTTTTATTTTATCAAATCCATTTATTTTTTGATTTCTTGAATCTTGGCACGATTTTGACTTATTTCTCTTTTCAAGCAATTGATTTTAAATTGTAAGTCTTCTATTGTTACAACTTTTTCTTCTTTCTTTTGTAGAATATTTATCAAGTTTTTTTTTGTCTTATTTCTTTTTTCCTTAGAGTTTGGAAGGTAGAAACGGTTAATAAATCTTTTAATGTTTCAAGTATTGTCATTTTAAGATCATCATTAGTTATATGATCTATAGTTTGAAAAAGAACTTATTGTTTGTTTGTTAAAACATTAATACAACCAAAGGTTGTTATTCCTTCATTAAATATCTCTTTAGAGCTGGATAATGAAGAATTTGTTTATTCAACAACTTCATGAATTTGAGGTTCAAACTCTTCTGAACTAGAGTATTGAGAAGAGCTTGAGTCAGAAAAATAATTTCATTATCAATTTCGTTTATGTTTTTTCTATTTGGACATTTATTAGCATAATGCCATTCTTTTTTATATTTATAACGGTTCTTTTGATTTTTGTTTTATGTTTGTTTATAAGGATTTCGTTTGTGGTATCTTTTTGGTTTATAAGGGATATATTCTCTTTGGGGCCTTTTATAAAATCTTTGAGTTTTATAATTTTTGTAAGCTCTTCTCTTCTTAAAAGAACTTGAACTTGGTTCTTCTAATTTTTCAAAATCATATTGAGAACAAAAGGGTTTTCATCTCTCTTATGGAGATTAGCTTTTTGAACTTTACTTTGAACTTTTATTTCATTACAGATTTCTAAACTATGTTCTATAATTTTAGTAGTTATTTGTCTATAAGTTAAGTCTAGCTAAGGTATATCTTAGCTATACATTTTATTGAAAGCGTTGTATACCCTTTCTACCATAAAACTTGGAAGGTCGAGTCTATATATTGTTCTTTCGAATGTCGTTGATTACATTCATGGAGGGCATATATTCGTCCTCTAAACATATCTTTATATTATTTGAAGTTACCCATTTTTTAGCAACGCAAATTTTTAAATTTTTTCTTTGATTTCAGCACCATAATCATTTGTTAATGTTAAATAATAGACTATATTGTAGACTAAGGTTGCAACATCTTCTATTTCTTCTTCTTCTGCTTCTTTAGAGGTAGAAGTTTCGTCGATAGGTTTTTCATCTTTTCCAATCATTACTGTATTTTCAACTTTAATCATTCTTTTCTTCTTTACCTTTGTCTTATGAGTTTTTATACTTTCTCTGGTTTTCGGGCTAAGGAAATTGTCCCACCACATTTTTAAGTGTATCAATGAAGCCATTGAGAATTAATTTTACTCCTTAAGGATCTGAAAGATCATTTGTTTCATAGGCACTGGCTGCCATAAGCATTTCATTAAGGACTGCAAAAGTTAAGAAGTCCGGCATTCCGTCTATATTCCAGACGTAGATGGAATCACCATCAAATTTAGTATTTCTGATATATTTATTCCTTTGTTTGTACCTCATATCTGGCAACGAAGGTATGTGATACCAATTTAATTTTTCATTTTCATTTATTTGATTTTTATATTGTATTCTGTTTATGTTATTACTAGAATTTATTTCTTCAACTTGAAGTTTCTCAAGTTCTTCAATGAGTGAATCTATAGCACTATCATTTAAGACATTAAGTCACATATTATGTTTTGAACTTTCTTCTTTGGAGTTTAGAAGTTTGAGTCTTTTTTCGACTTCTTCCAAGATTATATCCTTTTTTTTTTATTTAATTTTACCTTTTCAGGAGGTTAAAACAATTTTTATTCTCTCTCAATTTCTTGATTATTTATTATATCTTCAATGCTATAAACTTGTTCTCTAGTCAAATGGCATAGAGAAGTCTTAATACGCACAACAGAGCGATCTCTAATCATACTATGCATCGCGTAGTCTCAAGATACATAGTAGTACTTAATAATCTCTAGTTACATAGCAGAGCGAATCTCTAGTCATACTATGCATCGAGTAATCTCAAGGTACATAGCAGAGCAAATCTCTAGTCATACTATTATGCACTAAGTAATCTCCAGATACATAGCAGAGAGTAAATCTCTAGTCATACGTGTACGTAGAGTGGCCCCAAAGGGCAAAGCATCCCGACACACAGCCCAAAACCTATATGTGCGTCGAAATGGGTCCCAAAGACCTTATACAATTATATCCACAGTTTGGAAATACATTCACGTAGTTGTATATGGAAAACCACCATGAGTACAATTTAGTGGTTTGAAAATAATTAAAACATGTTGCACATAAGTTCTAAAGTCACACCAAGGCCATAAACATTTTCAAATCGATGTTTCACAACTCTAAAGTCATAATTCCATGACAAATGCTTTAATTGAAATCATTTTAATTCACATTTTGGCTTACATAAATCCAAAGCTTGTGATTCAAATATCGAAGCATTTCTAAAGTCGAAACGTATTTGAAATTTTTGGTTTGACATATTTTGAACCTTTATCGATAAGTCAAATAAAAAAAAGTTTCTGAAATTCATCTGTTATAACTCCAATAATGATGGATAAAATCATTGTAGACAATATCATCCATAAACATAAATCACTTGAAATCTCATAATACAAAATTTAGAGTAAATCGAACAACTCCAATTTACTATTTTCTATGACAAACGAAATGCATCACTTTCAATCTAAAAGGAATTTATAAATTATTTTCAAGTGGCTTGAAATATTCATAATTCTCAAAGTGGAATCATAATTGTTCACACAAATCAAAATTGATTTCGAACTTCAAAAATTTCATAAAACTTTATTATATATAGCAGAAATATTTGTAAAATAACCACTCACAGAGACAATTGCCAGTAGCACCTTTGATCATAAGTTATTCTAATATTCCTGACAAACCTGAAATTCCAAAGGAAAAATTATAAAAATTGATCCCATCATTTTCTATGGCTTGAAGCTTAGTCCATACACCATCTCTATTTTCTTTCTAATAACTTCTTTATACATTAGTGTGTATATAAATAGAAAAATTTTCGAGAAAATGTTAAACTATTTATAGAAAATAGTAAAAAAAAAATACACATAGACATTGATAAATTTCTATCAACATCTATCAGTAATAGACTTTTATCATTTCTATTGTTGATAGACCCTGATAGATTTCTATAAGCGTCTATTACAACTATTTAAAAATTTTATTATTTTGTATAAATAGTTTTCCTTATTTTTCTATTTTTAAAAATATCCTTATTATATATATACACACACATCTTCCTTTATTAAAATCATTCCCTCTTATAAGACTAAAATGTTCCTCCATGAAACTTGTTATTTTCTCTAGAAATTGCTATTTCTAACCTAAAAAGTTTTGGATGGGACAAAAGTAACCTTTTTTTAAAAAAAAACTTATTTTTCTAAGCTCTTTTCTACCTTTTCAGAATTTTAGTGGAGGGCCTCACACAGTGAAAAATCTTAAATATCCTCGACTATGTGCTCTTTTAATTGCCTTCAATTTGCCATCAATATTTTTTCTTGAAAAATTTCTTGATTCTTACCGGTAGTACCAAGAAATTTTATAGTAATTTATTTTAGAAAATCAATTCCATTTTCTACCATTACGATTTAAAAAAAAAAATCCTTACTAAAAAATTTCTTAGTACTTCTCGTAAGAGTTTTTACGAAAAACACAATTTTACAGTAAGGATTTTTAAAAGAAAACTAAAAAAAATCCTATTAAAACCGGAAAATCTTATTGTATTTAATTTAAGTTTTTTTACCTTTAATTAGAATTATAATTGGTTAAAAAAGTTAAACAAAAATTTATTGGAATTGATATTTGTTTAAGTTTGAAAATTAAGTTTAAGTTTAAAAAAATTAGAAGTTTTTTTTTAAAAAAATGAATTGACAACAAACAATTAAACTAACTTAAAGTAAAAAAAAATAGATTTGGAAAAAAAAATTAAACTAATTTAAGCTTTAAAAAATGGGATCTCCCTGTAAATCCCGTAAATTCGTGATTCACGATTTTAAGTGGATTCCGTAAATTTCCGAATAGTATTTCTCAGTTTTAAAGGAAAATCTCATTTTTTTTCTTTTTTTTTTTTTACCCTTTTAAATTATCTTTAAATTAGAAAGTAACAAAATTGGAATTTTAGTTAAAATCGGAAAATCCCGGAAAATTCTAAATTTTACAGGATTTCCTTGTTTTAACGGGATATCTTTTTTTTTAGTTTTTTTTACTCTTTTAAATTAAAAATGAAGCTAGTTCAAATTTTTTTTATTCAAATCTAATTTTAAATCTAATTCTTTTTAGTTTAAGTTGGTTTAATTATTTTTTTGCCAATTCCATTTTTTTAAATACTTAAACCAATTCTAATTTTTTTAAACTTAAACTAATATCAATTCCAATTTTTTTTAGTTTAATTTTTTTTAACCAATTCTAATTCTAATTAAAGTTAAATTAATTCTAATAAGATTTCCGAATTTTAACGAATTTTTCTTCTAGTTTCTAATTTAAGTTTTCTTTTAAAAATCCTTACCGTAAAATTTTCTTGTATTTTCTGAAAAAAAAAAATTTACGAGAAGTACCAAGAGATTTTTTAGTAAGAATTTTTTTTTTTTTTGGGAATCGTAATAGTAGAAAAATGGAATTAACTTTATAAAAAAAATTAGTGGAAAATTTCTTGGTACTACCGGTAAGAATCTTTCAAGAAGTACTAAGAAATTTTTTAAGAAGGAAAAATTAAAGGAAATTAAAGTCAATTAAAAGAGCAGGGTATTCAAGACTTTTTACTATGTGATACCTCCACTAAAATTTTGAAAAAGTAAAAAAGATGTTAGAAAAAGAAATTTTTTTTTAAAAAAAAATTACTTTTGTCCCATCCAAAACTTTTTATATTAGAAATAATAATTTTAATATTTTCTTCCCTTCCAAAATATAGTTTCATATACTTTTTATTTAACCACATAACTTCTCTCTCTTAAAATAATTGTACATCACACTTTTATCAATGATGAATATTTTATTTTGCTTTGCACTATTCATCTTCTTCTTCCTTTCTCTTATCCACAAACTTTTGTTCATTTCCTTCTTCTCTCTCCTCTTCTTCCCTTCCAACATTTATCTTCTTTCTAGTTTTTTTCAAATCAACCTCAAATAATAATATTTCAAGAATGAAGAACTTCATACAAGTAAGTGGAAACGAAAATAGAATTCCAAAACACTTAATCTCTCAATTTTCATGAAATCCATACTTGCTCCATTACTAATCAAAGTTTAGAAGATCATGAATGGAACTAACCAATTTGTCTCACCGACTTCAATTGATCCTTAACTTTTATACTATTTTTCACCATTTTTCCTCTTATTGTAAGCAACCTTTATGCAAAAACACATCCAAACAAAAGTCTCTAAAAACTTTTGAGCATCAAGAAATCAAAAACTCACATTAAGTGTCCAAATTTCCCAAAACTTAAAAGAAAAAGAGCTTACCGGCTTGGAATATTTGTTTATCGAGACCTCTTCAAACCATTTTCAGCACTATTCATAATCTTTCCGGTGAGTTTCGACTAGCTTAGCTACGGCTGTCCTGACGATTTTCTCGCGGCTTTCCGATGATCTCCAACCTTTTTGCTTCATCTCACTCTCTTTTGGTCTCTCCCTCCATCTCTCTTTCTCCAACTATTTCCTTTTCTTCCTTTTCCCTCTATTCTCCTCCTTCCCATCTTTTCTTCTTATATATATATATATATATATATATATATATTTTTAACTAATTTTGGGTGGGCTTCCAACCCAATTATTTGTTTTTTTTTTCATTTTTCATTTAAAAAAAAAAAAAAAAACTCTCTTTCCCTTTATGTGGCTTCCCAACAACCACATATTTTCTTTTTTCTTTCTTTTTTTTTTTTTTCTCTTTTGGCATCCTCCCTTTCTTTCTCTGGTTCCCATAGTATTAAATTGGGAAATTTTTAAAAATAGAAAAATAAGGAAAATTATTTTCACAAAATAGCAAAATTTTTAGATAATTGTGATAGACGCTAATAGAAGTCTATCATGATCTATCAGTGATATAAATGATAGAAGTCTATTACTTATAGAAGCTGATAGAAGTCTATCAATGTCTATCAATATTTTTTTTACTATTTTCTGTAAATAGTTTGACATTTTTTTTATCTGTGAAAATTTTCCTATTAAATTTTCATCGATATGTCGATATTTTCATTGATATTTCTACGTTTCCTTGGGTTTGATATCGATATGAGGGATGAATCGATATTTTCATTATATCATAGAAAAATTCACGAAATACAAAAAAATAAGTATCAAAATGTCACTAATATAAATATAATATAAATAATAGATATATTTACTTATTTGAAAATAATAAAATATTATTTATTAATTTAAATTTATTTTTATGATTTATTTTTATAATTTTTCTAGAAATATTCATCAAAATCAATATTTTATCGATATTTCCATAAAATTAAGACCTCAATATTTTTATCGACATCGAAATTTTAAACCTTGCTTGTTCCATAAAAAAAAAAAATTTATAAAAATAAAACTCTAATTTTCCTTTTGTCTATTCTCAATCTACTTTAAACTTAGTCTTTCCTCAGATATTCAAAATCCAATAACTCATATATCAAATGTGCATCCGAGAGCTAGAAGACTAAAATTTGGTCTTACAAATTATTTTCTCTTTTTTGAGAATTTCGTCCTTTAAATTCTAATTAAGAAGTGAGTTTGAACTTTGCTCTTGCATGTTTCTTTTTCATTGTACTTTTTTTTCTAAATGCTTAAGGACAGAAGTGTGGGTTACACCTACCGTTACAATGTTTGGAAGTTTTAAAACACACAATAAACTCTTTAAAAAGAGCTAATATACAAATTTGAGCTTACACAATTTAATCCTCACAATACAATAAAAATTTATCCTAAGAATAAGACGAAAAGAATGAAATTTTAAAACTTGGAGAGAGAGCAACAATGATAGTCTTTTTGTTGCTAATTTTGAGGATTGTAAAGTTGTTAAAAGTTCGAGAAATTTATGAGGATATGAATTTGAAATCAATTTAGATTGATTGAGATTGAACTTGGCCCTGATACTGTTTAGAAATGAAATTATTGACAAAGAACTTTCAAAAAGATTAATCTCTTCCTCCCTGTAATCAAATTTTAAATCAGTTGAGATTGATTGAGATTGAACTTGGCTCTAATACCATTTTAGATTAAAACATGCCCTTTCAGAATTGTAAAAAAAAATCTTAAAAGATATTTTCAATGATTTTCAAGAATATACGATTGTTTATACTAATGATGTTTTGGTATTCTCATCAAATATTGAACAACATTTCAAGCATCTTAATATTTTTATTGATATTATTAAACATAATGGTTTGGTAGTATCCCTACCCAATGATTTTTGGGCTTTGAGTTTCAATTGGGCCTTATCAAACCTATTTAGAGGTCTATGTTTCCATCAAATAAAAGATAAAACTCAATTACAAAGGTTTTGGGGTTGTTTCAATTATGTGTCTGACTTCTTACCCCTTTTTCAAAGGCTAAAAAAGAATCCACCTCCATGGACAAAAGAAGCAAACCAAAGTTGTCCGAAAAATTAATGCTTTAGTCAAATCAATCCCCTATCTACGCCTAATCAATCCAAAAGCAAATCTCATTGTAGAGACAGATGCTTCAGATATAGGATATGGAGGAATCCTCAAATAGTGTCTAGATAAGAATGAATCAATAATCTGATTCCATTCAAGAATTTGGAATGATACACAAAAGAATTATTCTACAGTAAAAAAAAAAAAAAAAAAAAAAAAAAAAAAAAAAAAAAAAAAAGACATTAGTTATCATCCTTTGTGTTAAAAAATTTCAAGGTGAATTAATTAATAAAAAATTCACCATAAATCTTTGCTAGATGGCAAGCAATTTTGTCATGTTTTGACTTCGAAATTTTGCCTATAAAAAGGAAAAAAAAAAACTCTAGCTGATTACCTCTCAAGGGAGTTTCTAACTCCAAAGCTCTCATTTCTCTTTAAAAATCAGATGTAGTTTGTGCTAATGTTGCTAATAATTTTGATTTTTCATTTAAGAATTTTGTCTTCTTTTTCTGGTCTAGATCTTGTAGATAACCATTTTCTACAAACCATTTTTTGATATTTTTTATGGTGGCATGTTGAAAATTGTACTTATCCCACCATTTTATTTTGAGAATTTTTGTAATTAATTACTTTGTATTGTGGATATGAGCTGGTTGAAAAATTCTAACAAAATATCTATAGTAATTGGAAATTTAAACAAAAATGCATTGAATTATGGAATGAGGTTTTTTGGATTGTCCTTGCAAAGTAAAAATACGATTCTTGCAAGGGTATTGGAAAAATATCATCTGTCATTCCAAATATATTCCACCATTGAATGAACCATAAGAAAAAATTGATTTTATAGCATTTTGACAAAAGGATATGAACCAAGAATGATTGTAGTTTGAATACCACATTACATTATACCAAGCTCTAATATAGTCCTGATATGAGAATGTTTGAGGTACGAATGGTTTTGAAAATATTTTTCTATATTAATTCCCTGATTCCAGTGGGTGGGATTCAAGGCTTTAAAAATTTTAAATGTAGAATAAGCAATCCTTGAGGGATCACTTTTATCAGGAATATGAGTTATCTCTGCAGATTTTGTATCGACAAGGATAAACTCATAAAATGTTCGGGTTTCTTTAAATCCTCACGGATGAAGTTAAAACCCTCAAGATATATTTTTGAAATGGTTTCTTCGAGTCTAAGGCTCTGATATTCAAGTTCAATGATGAGTTCATTAATTATTATTGATTTTCAAAGTAAGTTTTAACCTTAGGTCGAGGTACAAACCTCTTTTCAGACATAACTGCCTGAGAGTAAGTAGAAAGAGAAGGGATGGATTATTATTGTTTTGAAGAAGGAGAGGCAGGAGACTTCAATTGAGTAACACCACCAGAGGGTGGCCTTATAAGAAAGGCTGAAGGCCTTAGAGGTGGAGTTAATGACTCCATTATATATCCTAACCGTATTCTGGTAGACTTTGCTATGGAGCGGGTTACTAGAGTAAACCTTACATCCATAGCATATTGATTTGCACTCATTGGAGAGGATTCTGAGTTAGAAGAGGTTGGGCTTTTGCCCTTTGAGGAAGAAGTGGCTATTGCCTTTCTATTCCTTTCACTCATTTTTTTTTTCATTTGGAAGAGAGATTTTTAGAGAGAAATGAGAGCTTTGGAGTTAGAAACTCCCTTGAGAGGTAATCAGCTAGAAGGTTTTTTTTTTTTTTTTATAGGCAAAATTTTGAACTCAAAACAGGACAAAATTGTTTGTCATCTACATTTGTTTTGTAACAAGAGGTTTTATGGTGAATCTTTTATTAATTAATTCACCTTGAAATTTTTTAACACAAATGATGATAACTAATATCTCCTTTTTTTTTATCGGTAGAGTAATTCTTTTGTGTATCATTCCAAATTCTTGAATGGAATCAGATTACTGATTCATTCTTTGCTAGACACCGTTTGAAAATTTCTCTGTATCATATATCTGAAGCATTTGTCTCTACAATGAGATTTGCTTATTTGATTTTGGGTTGATTAGGCTTAGACATGTGTTGAAAAATTAGTGCGGAATATTCAGAAGACAACCAAACAGAACGCAATTGCTAGGAAATAAATCAAAGCGATAATAATAAAATAGAGACACAAAGAATTTATAGTGGTTCGATCAATTTGATGTACATCCACTTTGAGAACCAGCTTGTAAGAACCAAAGAGTTACAAAATTACAGAAATTATCAAGATTAACAATAATCTGTAATTCATTCAACAAGAACAACAAAATCCACCATTCCTTCTTGTCTCTTGACCGAGACCAATCGATTTAGCAACACCACCGAACACCGACTTAACCGCCGGCAAAATACCCACAGATCTGAAGAGATCCACGCCCGAGACACAACCCAAATCTGCCTTACCCGAATCGAGACCCACCCGAAACCCACTGCTAACGGGTGTTGAACGAGAGCTCCACCACGACTTCGATTCAGACTGAAAAACCAAAGCTGAGACCCACCGAAGACCGACCAACGTCGAGGAACTGATCCCAAATCGGTGCTGAACGTAGAACTGACCCACGACAAATTCACCACGCTCTATCTCTCGGTCTCCGTCCATCTCTCTCTCGGTTTCTCTCTCTCCTCTGCGTTTTGCGGCTGCTGCACACTTCTCCCCCTTCTTTTTCCTTTTTATTTGATATAACAAAAGATAGGAGCTCTAAGAAGAAGATGAAGATATTTACAAAAATGCCATCAGGCATTAATTATTAAAATGCCATTAATGAAGACTTTTTAAATAAATTTGTTATTTTCAACAAATCTCCCTCGTAACAAAATATTTAAAAACACCAAGCTGATCCTCCAATCCCCTATCATCCTGATTTAACATTCAGCTCATTTAATAGGTATTTAAACCTATGAGCTGGAAGAACTTTAGTCAACATATCTGACAAATTCTGTTCCGTATGAACTTTTAGCAATTCAACATCTTTCTAAGCAACAACTTCTCGAATAAAGTGAAATTTGACATCGATATGTTTAGACCTCTCATGATGAGATGGATTTTTCGTAAGATGGATAGCGCTCTGGCTATCATAATGGATGATAGGAATAAACTCCTGCGACAACAACTCACCAACGATCTTCTTCAACCACACTACTTCCTTAACAGCTTCACCAACTGAAATATACTCTGACTCAGTAGTAGACATGGCAACAATTGACTGTAGAGTTACCTTTCAACTTACCATACAAGCAAAAAATATGACCAGATAAGGACCTCCTTTTATCAAGGTCCGCAGCATAATCTGCATCTGTGAAGCCTTCCAACAGTGCTGATTCATCACAATCCCTGCTATAACACAGTGATACACTGGCACTACCTTTCAAATACCGAAGCACCCATTTAGTTGCATTCCAATGCTCCTTACCTGGATTTGACATAAACCTACTGATCATACTCATTGCATACCCCAAGTCAAGCCTAGTACAAATCATCAAATACATAATGCTTCCAACAACATTACAATAGGGAATATTATCCATCTCTAACCTTTCTTGTTCAGTAACAGGACACTGAGACAAAGAAAGTTTAAAATGAGATGCTAAGGGTGTCGAAAATGCCTTGCAACCAGACATATTATATTTCTCAAGCAGTTTATGCACATAACTCTCCTGCGAAATGGTTAACAAACCTTTCTCTCTATCTCTCTTAACATCCATGCCTAAGATCTTTTTCAATTCACCTAGATCTTTCATTTCAAACTCACTACTCAACTGTCTCTTGAGTTCACAGATATCAGCATAATCCTTAGACACTAGTATCATATCATCTACATAAAGAAGTAGATAAATATATGTACCTTTCTGAGATAGTTTCCAGTATACGCAGGCATCATATGAGCTCCTGTGAAACCCCTGCTTTAAGATAAATGTGTCAAACCTAATATACCACTGTCTTGGCGATTGCTTCAGTCCATAAATGGACCTGTGAAGACGACAGACCATGTCTTCCTTTCCCTGTACCTCATAGCCCTTAGGTTGAGCCATGTAGATCACCTCCTCCAACTCTCCATGAAGGAATGTTGTGGTGACGTCCATCTGTTCAAGAAACATATCAAAGTGAATAGCAATAGATAATATTAAACGAATGGACGAATGCCTCACCACTGGAGAGAAAATCTCATGAAAGTCAACTCCCTCCTTCTGTGTATAGCCCTTGGCTACTAGCCTAGCCTTATACCTAGGCTTACTGTCACCTCCTGTACCTGGCTTGATTTTATAAATCCACTTTAACTTAATAGGCTTCTAATTAGGAGGCTTTGGAACCAATGACCATGTCTGATTCTTCTGCAATGAGAACAATTCTTCTTCCATAGCTTCCTTCCACTGTTCTTTTGAATCAGATGCAATTGCCTCCTCAAAAGTGAGAGGCTCAGCTTCAATATTATCAGTTGCACACGTAAGGGCAAAAGCAACTAAATCAGCATAGCCATACCTTGCTGGAGCATGTCTCATCCTCTGAGGCCTGTCACGTGTAAGCTGATAATTCTGCAGGTCATTGTTACTTGAACTTTCATCAGTGAAAGCTCCCTCATCAACCAAAGTTCTCACCTGTAGAGACTGTCCACCATTAGAACCTGACTGCTGTGAAGACTCTGCCTGTGAAACCAGTGGTGATCCACCACTAGATTTACCTGATGTAACTGATGATCTTTCTTCAGAATCTATTCTAACCTCTGCCTCAACATGTTCAACTGTTTTCCCTGTTCTCTGACATAAAACGACATCTTTGTCTCATTAAAGGTCACATCTCTGCTAATGATATATTTATTTCTGCCCTCTTCTAAGCACCAAAGTTTATATCCTTTAACACCCGGAGGATAGCCAATAAACATACATTTCAGTGCCCTCTTATTCAGCTTTCCTTCCTTCACATGAGCATAAGCTGAACATCCAAACACTCTGAGATGATCCAAACTTGGAGCTTTTCCTGACCATATCTCCTGAGGAGTCTTTAAGTCTAAGGCAGATGATGGACTCCTATTAATGAGATAACAGGCTATTTGGGTAGCTTCCCCCCAAAACTTTGGGGGTAATGATGCATTTATCATGAGACATCTCACACGCTCAATTAATGTTCTGTTAAACCTCTCTGCTAAGCCATTCTGTTGTGGAGTGTACGTAACAGAAAAATGCCTCGTGATCCCCTTAGATTTGCAGAAGGAATTGAATTTGTGATTGACAAATTCCAGACCATTATCTGTCCTCAAATATTTTACCTTCCTACCTGTTTGGTTCTCAACCAGTTTTATCCATTCACGAAATTTCTCAAAAGCTTCATCCTTTTGTTTAAGTGGATATATCCACGCTTTCCTCGAAAAATCATCAATGATCGATATGAAGTATCTGGAACCTCCCGTAGAAGGTACTTTAGTAGGACCCCACAAATCTAAGTGAACATAATCTAGTATGCCCTTCGTAGAATGCTTCCCTTTCCCAAACTTCACTCTGGTAGATTTTTCCATTATGCAATGTTCACAAAATATGAGTTTATCAATTTTAGCCCCTCCAAGTAAACCTTGTTGTGAAAGAGCATGTAGAGCTCTTTCACTTACATGAGCTAACCTTTTATGCCATAGCAAAGCCATATCTGTTTCTTTTCCAGATGTAACAGTAGCGCTACCTGAAACTGCAGTCTCCTCCAACACATATAGGCCATTCTTCAAGGTTTCTTTCAGTTTCACCAAAGAACCCTTGGATACCTTCAGAACTCCCTTCTCAGACTTATAAGAATAACCTGCTCTGTCTAATTCACCCAGAGAAATCAGATTCCGTTTGAGTTCTGGAACATACCTTACATCAGTAAGCGATTTAACCAACCCATCATGTGTTGCTATCTGAACTGACCCAATTCCTTTTACCTCACAGGTACCGTTATCACCAAGCAAAACTTTTCCTCCATCAATTTCCTTAAAGTCAATAAAAAAATCTCGATTAGGAGTCATGTGAAACGTGCACCCTAAATCCATGATCCAAGCATCTTGAATATCTCATTTGGATACCATCCATGCCTCTGCTGAATCATACCCATCAACAACATTTGCAGCACTTGATTCACCTGCATGCTTGCTACTTGAAGCTTCACTGTTCTTGTTCAAAGGGAAATTTTTCTTAAAATGTCCTTCCTTATGGCATAGGAAACACTTTCTTACCTTCCCTTTGGACTTCGACCTGGATCTCGTCTCTTTGCCTTTATTATTTTTTTTCTCACTTCTCCCCCTGACCATGAGTAACTCGCCCTCCTTGCGTTCTTTCTTAAGTTCAAGATTTCTAGTCCTTAAGGCATCCAACACAATATCCATGGACAAGGAATCTCGTCCATATTTAATTGCTGCCTTAACATCTCGAAACGATTCAGGCAATGAATTCAGAAGAATAACAGCTTGATTTTCACCTGACACCTTCTCACCGATGTTACTGAGGTCAACCACAATCTTCTGAAATTTCTCCAGGTTATCTTCCAAGCCTTTACTCTGGTCCATCTTATATCCAAAAAATTTCTTTTTTAGATATAATTTACTTGGCAATGACTTAGTCAAGTAAAGACTCTCTAATTTTTTCCACAACTCCACAATAATATTAGCCTCATCTGTTAGCCTAAGCACTCCACCTGAAAGATAGAGAATTATGGTTGAATAGTCTATCTCATCCATCTCCTTTTTCTCAGCTGCTGTAATCGTTGGCAGAAGTTCTGACTAAGATTTTAGCTACTTTTTGCTGTACTAAAAGAGCCCTAATCTTTTTCCTCCATAAACCAAAGTCACCCTTTCCGTCAAATCTTACAAGTTCGAAACGTGTCGACAATGAAGTCATCACACACTACCACAAACTTAGCTCTGATACCACTTGTTATAAAATTAGTGCGGAATATTCAGAAGACAACCAAACAGCGTTCTATTCGGTTGTCTTCTGAATATTCCGCACTAATTTTTCAACAACATGGAATTGATTTGACTAAAGCCTTAATTTTCTAGATAACTTTAGTTTGATTTTCTGTCCATGGTAGTGGATTCTTTTTTAGCCTTTGAAAAAGGGGCTTGCATATAGATCTAAGATTCCATACGAAGTCAGATACATAATTGAGATAGCTCAAGAACCTTTGTAATTGAGTTTTATCTTATATTTGATCGGGAAACATAGACCTCTGAATAGGTTTGATAAGGCCCAATTGAATCTTAAAGCTCAAAATTCTAATTTTTGTTTGAAAATGTGTCTTTGGGTAGGGATACTATCAAACCATTACGTTTAATAATATTAGTAAAAATATGGAGATGTTTGAAATGTTGTTTCAATGTTGGATTTTAGAAGATATTGAACCTTGAAACTTGAAAGAGAAGGAAACGTATGCTTCATCCCGAATCGTATATAAAAAGTAAAGCAAACAAAAAAAAATGCTATCCCATGGAATAAGAATAACAAATGGCTTTAGAAAAAGTGAAAATGATTCTGTTCTTGCCCTCTTTTCTAGGTCATCGCAGACTGTCAGTCCTCCAATAATTTCTCCTTCTCCCATTCAAACGAAACAGAGTGAAATAATGATTCGCAACGTATTTGGAAAAGCAGTGACCAAATCGACGGTAATCGGCTTACCAGAATACAAAAATAAGGATGCTGAAATCAGCAGCATTGAGTTGGCGAAGGTAGCCCTAACCTTGAAGAACAAGCAGGGGAAGGGAAAAGACGAAGAAGAGGATCTGAGATCTGTGGAGAGACTTAGAGATCAATGCCGCCTACAGGAGAACCGATTCACTCTTGGTTGGATCTACAATGCCAGCGGCGGCGCCATCACGCTCTTCGACAGCCGGAATGGGCGTGGTGATCTCGCTGCTTCAACTGTTTACCCACTGCGAATTGAGAATGGGCAATGGGGTGTGTTTATTCATATGCAGAGTTATTCTGAAACATGTGGAGCTGTTGTGTATGAAGGCTTCGATTATTGTAATTCTACCACTTCCTATTGGTGTGTCGCTTGGAAGAATCAATCTAGGTCTTCCTCTGCCCAGGTTCTAATCTCATCATCATCAAACTTTTACGACTATGTAAATCTTTCAATTCAACTTTTTTAATTTCTATAATCTCTATTTTAAACCATCAATTTCCAATCCAACCTATGAACCCAAGAATGGTAGAATTCTCTCTGGTTGGCTCTAAAGGTCAAGCCAAATAGGAAACAACCACTCTAAGAAGAATACTCAATGTCAAGGACTGTTATGAAGTCAACAAGTGAGAAAAAAATCCACACATAGATTTACTTAGTTCATTAGGCGATAACATATTCAAGGCATTCCAACAAGGAATTTAGAGTTGACTCGAGATATGTATCTTACCTCTTAGTAATCCCAGTCAACTAATTGCACTAACGCACATATAAAGAAGGACACATTTAGGGGGCGTTTGAGGCGCATAATTGAGTTGAGTTGGTAATTATTATAGGGGAGAGTAATTGGAGGAGTTGACATGAATAACGAGGTAAAAAATGTGAGTTAATACGAATAATGAGGTAATAAACCTCTTTAATTATTGGTACCAAAAGGTGGGTGAGTTTTTTTTACCCACCCAGCCCAACCCAACTCAACTTGGAGGCCAAACACTTCCTTAGTGAGGTATGCAAACATTACCTAAGCTTAGGCCAACGCCACATAAATCCAATAATGACTTAGGCATTGGAGTGTGTTTAGTATAGCACTATACAGTGTGAGAGTTCATTTTGCAAGTCATCTTTCTCATGAGTTGAACGCCGTGAACCGAACAACTTATCTAACCAATGCTTGCTCAGTCAAATTCACGCATCAACAATACTCGTATCCTATCCTATATTGGTTATTACAATAAATTTGTTGAAATCCAATAATTGTGGTTTGGCTTGTATTAAAAGAATTTGTGAAAGTAGGTGCATGTGGAGATTGGAAGAGATGTAGATTGGTGTGAAAATGAATGGAACAATGTTTACAAAGCATTAGAAAGGTGTGGGTCATTGCATAGGGCCAAAGATGAAGGATGGCGTTCAGTTATCTCAGCCAGCCCTGGCCCTTATGTTGTCTTTGAAGCACTTCTCACCATTGACATCTATGACTCATGTATCTAATTCATAGCACTTGAAAAGCCTTCATTTTCATATCATTGTACTTTGTGTTTTAAGAGTTGTGTGCTTCTCATAAATAGAGTTTCAAAATGTCTTATATGTGTGTTGTTGTTTAAGATATTTTAGTGAACACTTTGTAATATATCTTGTTTCATATGTATGCCAATTACCATGTTGAATAATGTTATTTTATTTGCATTTTTCATCCTGCCGATTGGTAATGATTTCGTTTTTCGTTTTTTTTTTTTTACTAGTTTATATCACGTGTCTTGCACATTATATTTCTATTTTATCTATCAAATATTAAATTAAATTTCCTAAAAAAATTGAGTGTGTGTTAAATATTATAGTTATTTGTATTTTTTAAAATAATAAAATATTGATTTTTCAAAATTTGTCAAACCTAATTTTTATTATTTGGATTTATTTAAATACATCTATTATTTTTTTACAATATATCTAGTTAATAAAGTAATTATAAATTGACTTTGTTTTTATTTTTAGTTAATATTATGGTTATAAATTTGTCATCATTGAAATTATATAAAAAATAACAATATTTTTTTATTATTGATTTGATGAAAAAAATTATTATAAACAAAGTACAAAAAAATATTAAACAAATTAGAATAATAAAGTATTATTATTAAACAAATTAAAGTATTTTCTATCTCTATTTTTTCTATCTCCTCGTTTTTCACTCTCATCATGTCTTTTTTTAAATTATTAACTATTAAGTTTGCCTAAAAAGAAATATAATTTATTTTAAAGAAAAAAATTTCAATAGTTATTTTTTAATCAATACTTGGATAACTTTTGTTTTTAAAAAATTAGAGACAATAATATCATAGGATATATAAATTTCATAAGCATAGCTCACCTTTTTTTTATTAGGGTTGTCACGTAATGAATTACATTTTTACCCTCCATCTTCCCAATGAGTTTTTATCTTCAAATACTAAATATATAACTTTTGAGAGAAGAAATTAAGAAAGAAAGAATAATAAACAAAAAAGAAGAGATTCAATGTGTGTTAATAAAATCATAAAGTGAGGGAAAACACTTATATAGTTGTAGAAGTTGAGGAATGTTACAAAACTTTTTAATTTTAGTTTTTTAATTATTAAGATGGTAGACACCGCATTTGGTCCGACTTGTTTTTAATTTGTTTAATTTTATTCTTTTTTGATATTATTAATTATTAATATAATTTTGAAATTTAATGAAAATTGAGATTTTAATTGAGTTTTTAAAAAAGGTATAAAAGAGAATAAAAATAAATATTTTTAAAAAAATAAATTTAATTATTTTTTTTAAAGGAGTATAAAAAAATAATAACAAATACTTTTCAACAAAATATTTAATTATTTTTTTAAAAAATGATTTGAAAAAAATATATTTTTTTAATTAATTTAAATTTCTTCAAAATTTAGTAAAGAAAAATCTTCCCTCTCTCCCTATTCAACGGTCTTCTTCCTCCCATCTCTCAACAAAATTTCTTTAACGTTATTCTATTTTAAACTCTTTAGTCTTCTATAAATGCACAGTGAAGAATTGACAAAATAGAGGGTGGAGGGAAGGAGACAAAAAAAAAAAGGGAATTGGAATGATGAAAAAATTTGAGGAATAAAAGGGTAAAAATTGTGAGAAGAGAAGAATGAGAAAAGATGGGGGAGGAGATTAAAAAATGGTGAGAGATTAATAAAGAGATTGAAAAAGAAGAAAGATTAAGGAAATTGAAGAGGGAGAGTGTACAAGATCCCACGACTGCTGAAGTTCAAATCCTCCCCCAAACAAAGACCCAACCCATGAGCTTCCAATAAATTCAGAGTTAGCCATCTACTTGAAATAAAATAAAAGAAGAAAAGGAAAATAGTGGAAGAGGTTGAAAAAGAATGAAAAGAGGTTGAAAAAGAATGAAAAGAGGAGGAAAAACGTGAAGAAAGAAAGGAAAGTAAAAGGAGAAAAGGTAAAGTTAGTGGGCCCACTTTATTTCTTTATTTGTGTATATTTCTTTTAGGCATTTATTTATTTATTCTCCCAAAACTCTTTTTCCATCCTTTTTAAAATTCAATTTGATATTATTTTGAAATTCTTATTTATTAATTAGCTTAAATGAGTTTTTTTCCAAATGAATTTTCAAATTGATTTTAATTTTCTTTAAAAAAAATCTCATTTGGTTTTAATTACAATTTTTAAGTAAATGTTCAATTTAGTTTTAATTTAGTTTTGCAAATAAATTATTTTCTGATTTAAAACTCCTAAATAAAATTGAATTTAGTTCAACTTTAATACATGTTTTTAGATTTCATTTTGATATCAATTTGGAGTTCTTAAAAAGAATCCCGATATCAATTTGGTGCCAATCCCTTCCATTTGATTAAAAGGAATTTCAAATCATTTCAATTATGAATTTCTTAAATAACATCTCAATTTCAACTTTAATTTAAAATTTTTATAAGTGGATTTTGACTTGGTTTTAATTCAAAATTTTCAATTGAATTTCCATTTCATTCAAATTTGGATGTTCCAAATAAAATTTTAAATTGGCTTTCACTCACTTTAATTTAAATGAATTTTCAATTATTTCAATTTGGAATTTCTAAAAATCATATCAATTTCAATTTTAATTTAATATTGTCATAAATTGGTTTTAACTTGATTCTAATTCTCATTTGTCAATTGAATTTTAATTTCATTCAAGTTTAATTTCCAAAATATTTTAAATTTTTTTAAATTTGAATTCTCTTAATCAAATTCAATCTGATTACGAATTTTTAAATTATTAGTTTGGAGTTTCTAAAAACACTTCAATATCAACTTTAATTTGATTTTTAATAAATAATATATAACTTGATTTTAATTTAAATCTTCAAATGAATTTCAATTTCATTCAGATTTGAATGCTTTAAATAAAATGTCAATTTGGTTTTCACCTTGATTTATAAAATGAACTTTAATTCTTCTTTGAAGGGCTTACTTACACCGCTCATAAGGATCGATTCATATTTTAAGTAAAATATGAGTTGATCCACATGAGACATTACTTTAATTATCGTGTTAATCCTATGACGGAGTTGATGTTATCAAGTGTTTCAGATTCTTGAGATTAATATTTTCTCTAATTAGAAATTCCAAATATTAACATGATAATAAATTGATGGATGTCGGTCCACTCACAAAATACGACTCTACTTTATTTTTAATGTTAGAGTGTAATTTATTGAGACATTGTCTAAATTAAATTTTGATATTTAAGTATTATTTCATTGTTCTTTTTATTGGATTTTTCATATACAATAAAGTTTGATAATGAATTTTAAATAAGTTGACTATAACAATAGTTCTGTCTAGGCTGGGTACTTAAGTTGACCGGAACACCTGGGAACTATTCAATTAGTTATATTTATTTAATTCATTAACAAATTTTTTAACAAATGTTTTGTAATAAAATAATTTTTTCCTCAAATAAATACCATCTTTAATAAAATAATTTGGATAACAAAAATAAGACGTTTTCAAACGAGTGTTGTAGGGTGCTAATACTTTCCCTACACTCAACAACTCCTTAACCTAGCTTTGAGAAAGTAACCGTTTTTATTTTTATTCATTTTAAAATGGGTGACCAATCACACCCGAAAATGGTTGGTGGCGGCTCCAAATCTTTCGCCTCCAAAGAGAGCCTTAGGGAAGGACGTCGGCCGCTCCGCGTCGCGATGACGTTGCGACAAAGATCATTAATTTTTTAATTAATTTCTATAAAATAAATGAAAGGCTTATTATCTTCCAACTTTTCACATGTTTTAGATCTTTTTAAGTTTTTTCTTCTTCTTTTGTTTGATTTTAGGACTTTGGATGGGTTAGAGAGTTAAGAGAGATATGGTTAATTGAGAGAGAGAGATAGAGAAATGTAGTGATGGGTGGGAGCTGGGAGTAAAACGTGGAATTGAAAGAGTAGTGAGAGACAGAAAAATTTATAACTAAAAGAAATATTGAAACCATTACTTTTGTGTGATATGCACGTGGTTATTTTTCTTTTTAATAACTAAATGTGAAATATCATTGACCATGTTATTAGACGTTCTAATTTTTAAAACAATACTATGCATATTCGACATTAGACATTAGTTGTGTATATATTTCCTTCAAATATTTAGTTTTTTTCACATAGGTATAAATAGTCAAATTTAAAAGTATTTTTTCTTTGTGAATTAATTGCTATCTATTTTTTTAGTAGGAAAATTTTCACAAATAGAACAAATGTCAAACTATTTATAGAAAATAACAACAAAAATACTGATAGACATTAATAGATTTCTATCAGCATCTATCACTGATAGACTTCTATCATTTCTATCACTGATAGACCATGATAGACTTCTATCAGCGTCTATCACAACTATCGAAAAATTTTGCTATTTTGTGTAAATAATTTTTCTTATTTTTCTATTTTTAAACATTCCCTTTTCTAGTATGGATTAATCATTATCATGGATGTAATAAAAACCAACAAAAAAAAAATAAATAAATAAGAAAGGATGAACACATAAATAACACAATAATCCTATAGCCAAATATTACCAAGCTTCATTTTTTTTTTTTTTTTTTACCTTTTTTCCCTTTTAAGATAACAAATGGGTGCAAGAGCAAAAACATAAGACATTTTTTTCAATTATTGAAAGTTGCTACTCTACATTCTATTAAAAGAATTCAAACAAAAATAATATGAATAAATAATACTCTTCATCCTTTTAGTATAAAAATTGTAGAGATGGAAGGGTCAAACTATCGAACTCAAGAGACAGAGTGCATTACTCCTGAGTTAAACTCACTATGACAATACCTCTTCATTCTTTCCAAAAGAAAATACCTCTTCATGAATTAGAATTAACTTTAACACTGAAAGTGGACCTCGATGGCTTGTATATGTCTCTATTGCTCTCTTTGAATTACCATGAAAATGAACCAAAAGATGTAATTTTCTAAAGACATGATGATATAACAATAATAATTATTTAAAATGAAAAGGAAAAAGATGTAGTTAGAATAGAGAAGAGAGAAAAAATGATGAATTATTTGGTTTCCAACCTAGAACTACGCATATTTATAGGTATAAAGTGAGCAAATGAAAAGTTTTAGAAATTAAAAGGTACAAAAATACCAAAAGTTTGTGAAATATTTTATTGTAGCTTTAATATTGTTTTTAATTGAGTTTTAATTAGTAGTTAAAAGAATAAAAACCTTTTTTTTTATTTTTCCCCCTCAAAATTCTCGTTGTGATGGAGATTAGGAAGAGAGAAGTGAGTTATTATGGGAATTTTTTTTAAAAGAAAAGTTATTGTGGGTTTTAATATGTCTTTTGAATGCATGAGGAATAAATTAATAGAGATAATAGGAGAGAGAGTGTGGGGTGTGGATTTTAATAGAGAGACAAGAGGGAGTATATTTTTCTTAAAGGTTAATATAGGTTATAAAAATACTCAAGGATAAAATTGTCCAAAAAAATTGTTTCCACATTCGTACTTTTATACATATTATAAATAGATTATAGATATGTACTTGTTTACACCTAATTTTCTAATTATAGCTTTCATCTTAACTTAATTTTTGAAAATATGAGGAGAGGTGGATAACAAAACGTTGAAACGTGTGGGTAGAAGTAATGTATATAAGTTTAATTTTCAAAAGCCAAATAATTATCAAATGGAGTATTTATTTTTCACTTTTCTATTTTGAGAAAATAATGGTTTATTGGAAAGTTAGTTGTATGAGTAAGGTTTTTTTTTTCTTTTTATTTATTTATTTATGTATGTCTTTGTAATAAGTCAACCTTTCATTGTGTGAAAAAAATGAAAGAATACTTAGAGTATAAAAACGATTGTTAAAAAAAATGTCTTTACTAGTAGTATATGGACAAACATCGTTACTACCTCGTTTCAAAAATATCTTTGAACTTTAAAAAAAAAAATTGCACTAATACCATTAATTTTTGAAAAAAATTAACAAAAATCATTTTCCTAATTTTTTTAATTTGTTCCCACTCTTTTTCAATATCTTTCTTACTTCTTTCATTTTCCAAATCTCTAAATCTACCTTCATATATAAGGCTATAACAAGAAGAAAGAGAATAATGGAACCAAGACTTTAGGACTTAATATTTTAACAAGATTGTACGTTGGGAATTAAGAGTGTGTTAAAATGTTGTTTTAGTTTAATACACAAAAAGAGAGACATATTAAGAATTTGGTCACGATGTTGGAGAACAACCAGTACGATGAAAAAAAAAAAAAAAGAAAACATGTATGTTGCTAAGTTTGTAGCACCGAGGACTTTATTGATCCGTTTGAAGTTCAAATTGGTTTATTTGTTGTGATCATTTAAAAAGCTTCACCATAATTGAAGATCATAAATTTGGCCTCGAAACTTTAGTAGGGAGGAAAATTTCGTTTTTCCCCTTATTTTGATAAAATTTTGAGATTTCGAGAAAACTTCAATAAATTGCGAAATTGCAATGGAAATTTTGAGAAATTTTTTATTTTGCTTTTGCCCCCATTTCAATAAATCTTGAAATTTTGAGAAAATTTTTATTCTTTTTTTTTTTTTTAGAATTAGTTATGTTAGCTCAGTTTACGTTTTTCAATTTCATGGTCTTAATTACACGGTATAGTTTCACACGGCTAATGTCATTTTTAACATTGGATGAAGATTTTCCAATGTTCCACTTTTCCTACTTTTTAAATTTTCTCAATTTTCAGCTTTATTTTCAATATAAAACTTTCATTTCTAAAGAAATTGAATTTAAAAAAACCACAAAAAAACCTATATTTATTTTTAACCTCATTCAAATTTTTTTCCATTAAATTTTCACATCATTTCACCCAAAAATTGAATTGATATAAGTTTTTTTTTCTTTTACCATCCAAAACTTTCATTTTCACATCATTTCACCTCAAAATATTTCTAAACTTTATGTTATTTTGTAATTATTTTTCTGTTTCTTTTTTAAATTTATGCTCTCGCATCGACATGCACAGACATTTACAATACACATCTAAATTTTGTGTTACTTTATAGAAATGATGATTAAAAATTGTTAATTATAGTCTAATTAAGCCACAATCAAAGTTTCATTAACTAATTATAACAATTTCCATAAAGTTTTCTAAAATTTCCGTCGATAATGATATTTTCATAAAATCAGGATCTCGATATTTTCATCGACATCGATATTTTGACCCTTGGTCATGCAACACTAATCTACTTTTTCTTAAAGTCATTATTATCAACAGATGTATCTTAGTGATAAAACATCTATTATTAACAAAAAATTATGAGATTAGATGTGTGCCTTGTGTCGACGTCAAACCAAGGATTAAAATATTTGTTGATACATCAATATATCCATAAATTGAAAGATTTGGGGTCGATATTAAAGTTTAATTTATAACTTTGATATCTTTTATAAATACTCATAAAACAAAATAAATACTAAAATCATTTGGTTCTATATACTTCAAGTTTTGTTCCATTTTAGTTACGTACTTTCAATTTTTAAATTTTAGTCTTATACTTTCAATCAATCTTAAAATGTTACAATAGAGACTACTGATGAGAATTTTATCAAACCATAGAGCTATTTATAAAGTTTTATCAAACGATAAGAACTAAATTCTATATTATAAAATCAAAGATTAAAATCTAACTTTTTCCAAATCATAGTGATTAAATTTATAACATAACCATCTTAAAATTAGCCTTGCAATTAGTTTTATGTTGATTTTTTTCAAAGAAAAACAAAACTAGTCTTTATGAATATATATATATACACACATAGTATCATATCATTTGTCTTTTGTATCATATCATTTGTCTTTTGTTACAGGAATATTATTATGTAACCAATTCTTAAAAAAATAAAATTAAAGATTCATTGAAAGTATAGAAATCAAAAATGGAATATAGCATACATAAACCAAAATGGTATATTAACCAAAATATCATCTAGAGATTCTAATATGAAGATATACATCAATGACAAGATCTTTAATCTACAACTAAATTTAAAGGTAAAAATAACAAGATTATTAATTTAAATAATTTTTACAATTTTTTTGAATTATAGCAATATCCGTCAATATTGATATTTTTAGGGACGGCGACCCTTCAAATACCTCCACAATTATATAACATTATCCACTTTTAGCATAAATCTTCAAGACTTTGATTTTGACTTCATCTAATAATTGTCTCCACTTATATACCAATGATCTCTACTTATTTAACCAATATAAAACTTTAGTTACATTCCCAACAGATATATCCATAAAATTGAAACACCGATAAATGTTTGAGGTCATCCTAAATTCACCATAAATTAGATACCTTGTTTTGAAATGATTAAACGGCGATTTAATTACAGCATGATACAAATGTGATATTATTACATTAGAAACATATAGACAAATAAGTAAAACCCAACCAAACTCACATTTTACCAATCCTTAAGCAGTTCACTAGCAACGTCCTTGTAGCTCACTTTCTTCTTAGCTGGCTCAGAATTGTTATGTACTGGTTTCTTCTCCTCAACAGTACTACTACTACTACTACTTTTAGTTCCACCCATTCCAAGACTTGGAACCATATCTAATAACATGGCTTCAAGTGGATCATTCATGACTTCAAGCTTCTCAGATTTTTCCATGTCTTTGAAATTGTATCTTTCGGATATATCCACTTCCGGAAGTTTCCCAAACTCAACATTAGATTTGGAGTCTGCACGAACATTTTCTTCAATGGCTTTGCCTTTTTGTTTCGAATTGTAGTCTTCTAGCATTTTAAACTCATCCGTTTTAGAGTTTCCCTCTTTCTCCTTTTTAGATTCTTCTGTGTTCGTTTTTTCTTCAGTAGAGTCGCTGCTGCCTGACTCAATATCACCTATTTTTGCAGATCCTTTGGCAATACATGCTCGAGTTCTTCGAACTGCTTTGGCCCCTGCTTTCCCTTTCTGTGTGCTCCCTGCAGTAGGTCTTCCTCGTTTCTTCACGTCATATATCTCGTTTTCTAGCGTTTTAAACTCGCTCTTTTCTGAGTTTTCTCTGCATAATGTTCCAACATTTCCAGTTTCAACATTTGTTTTATCATCAGTATAGTCACTGCTGTCTGACTCAACTTCACTTATTTTTGCTGGCCCCTTGGCTGTTCGGGTCCGAACTCTTCGAACCTGTTCGACACCTGATTTCCCTTTCTGCATGCTCCTTGCAGCAGGCCTTCCTCTTTTCTTTACACCAGATCTCTCGGTTGAATATGAGAGCATGTGTTGTCTTGAAGCAGCTTCATTTCTTCCTTGATCTTTATACTCCTTGGAAGGAGAGGGAATTTGCTGATTGTCTATATTTTCTGAGGCCGAGGGGATCCTAGGATCCATGCCAGAATTTCTGCGGAAGCAGAGAACAAAAAGCAACATTGTAATAGTCAAGATGCCATGTCAGAACCAAATGAAGTATGTATAGATCTATTAAACAGATCCTATTTTAGAAAATCTGAAATAAATTTAGAAAGATTTAGATTTCGAGCAAGGTTCAAAACTCAAAGTACGACTATGATGTTTGGCACCATAGTTGGAAAGCGCAAAACATAATTTACAAAAAAATAAATAAACAGAGTAGGAGGCTATATCATATCACAGAGGAATGGTTAGCCGTTAAACTCCAATGAAAAACTCATTTACTTTAAATTAATGGAAACATCGGTCAGTCAAACAAACACATTATGTTGAACTAGCTTCTTTATATTCTTAGGGTCCAAAAAAAGAAAGATCTATACCTTTTTTTTCTTCCTTATTAAACCTTGACATTGTGTATAATCATAATTTTTCAGATTTCTGTACTTGAAATGCTCGAAAAGTTATCTCAAGTTCTTCTATTTGAACTTACATATTGTCAATCGACTCTTTTCTATTGGGATTCAAGCTATATGCATCTTCTTGCAACCTTTGGGCCCTCTCCAAACAGTCTTCCAACCACTGGTGTGCAACAATATGAATCTTATCTTTCAACATGGCATGTTTCTCTGCTTCATTGCAACTGTAAAATGATAGGTAAAGAACCAATCATGAGTTCAAGCAAGAAATAAAGTCATCATCTTTTAAAGATAATGAAGTTTTAAAATTGAAAGCTGTGAACTGGGCTCAGGAACCTGTTAAGATTGTCATACGATCAAGGGAGAATAGTATTGTATCTTTGCTTTCACTCTCTTTCTTTCTTTCATTCTTTTTTCTTTTTTTTTGTTTTTTTTTTTCTTTTTTTTGTTCTTTTTTTTCTTTTTCTTTTTCTTAAATGACAAAAACAATTTTTTTTGAGGAAAAATGAAAGAATACAAGGACAAACAAAAAACTAAGTCCGGGAGCCCAACTAGAGGAAGAGGTTCCAACTATACAAAATAGTGCTTGTGGAATAATTACAAAAAGTCTTCGAGATTAAAGTCTAGAAGGAAATATGAAATCTGATGAGGGCCCAAGCATCACTAGGATCCCTCCCCAACCTACTAAACACTTTGTTGTTCCTCTCACCCTAAAGATCCCACAAAATAGTGGATACCCCAACTCGAATATCATTACTCATTAGCATCTCAGCAACAAAAAAACAAACATCTGAAAGAAGTAATTCTAAATAGGTCTCACAAACTCACATTCCCAAAAGAATGCGATCTAAGTCTTTGTTTGCTTTCCGAACAGAGAATACACCAAAACAAGCCAACTAACAAGGGCATCTTCCTCGAAAGCCAATCCATAGTGTTAGCTCAACCCTGTAAAACTTTTCACATAAAGAACTTCACTTTCCTCGGAATCTTAATTGACTCATCTAAGGGAGAAGGGTCTAACAAACTACGGAAAAAGATTTGCACAAGAATCCCTCCAAAGGGTAGGGACTCCACACACGCAAGTCCTTCAATCAAGCCTAAAATCATACTCCTCAAGCAGAGATAAAAGAGAGACAACATCCATCCTTTCTCTATCAACAAAGAACAACTGAACTTTAATGAAAAGGAAAAGGAGCTCTACATCCACACTAAAAAGTAAGACATCACACGATTTTTAAAGGATGATAATAAGAGAGACGAGGAAACATAGAGTAAAGTGGTCTATACCCCACCCACTAATTTTCTAAACAGTACGCTTCCTTTGATATTTCGGTATGTGCCTTTAACCTTTCTCCGATCACCGCCCAAAAGGATGAAGACCATACTTGCTAGCAATGATACTGTGTCCAGAAGAACTAGGCTCAAAAGGGAACTGTCAAACCATTTGGCTAACATAGCTTTGTTATGAGACCTTAAATTCTCAATTTCTAACCCCCACAAGTTATTGGCCTCTCAATGATCTCTCATTTGACCAAGTGCAACCCTTTTCCTTCTTCTACCCCTTTCCAGATAAAAAGTATGCATAAGTTTATTAATGTTCTAATAAAATCTCGCTCGAAGCTCTAAATATGACGAAATAACAAATAGAGAAACCACTTAGGATACAGCGAATCAAGGTAAGTCTCCCAACTTTGGAGAAGAAGCTTTTTTTCCAAGAGGCTAGTCGTTTCCTCACTTTATCCACCAAAGGATCCCAAAAAGATAAGGATTTGGGATTACTTCCAAGATGGAGACCAAGGTAGGAAGATGGAAAAAAAAAACCAACTTAACAGCCCACCACTTCCAGCCACCTTCTAGACTTCTCTTCATCATAATGAAGCCCCGTAATTTGACATTCACTCCTATTAATCTGAAGCTCAAACATACCTTTGAAAAAAACTAGGATGTGATTCAAAATGAAAAAATCACCCTCCACAATATCCTCACATTACTCCTGGTAATCGTAATCCCAAACATACCTTCGAAAAACATACATGGATCGGGTCAGAGGGTCCAACCCCATATCCTTCTCCCATCCAATGCCAGTAAATTCATCTGCCAGCCCCTGCGCATGGGCTTTAGGGCGCAGCACAATTGGATCAAATTATGGACCTTTCTCCCCTTTTCTTAGTGATGAGGGCTCACTTTCAACTTGCCTTTATTTAAAATAAAGGGTACTTTTGAGTTGTTATCAGAGGCCTCAGGTAACAAATTTCTTGGCCCACATTGGATATTGGGCTTTTGATGAGTATTTTATCATAAACGAAGTGACGCCAAAATATTTATTATCTCAGAAAGTAATGTAAAAGATCACCATATTGACTTCGCATACCATAAAGCCACTACAAAGGAAATGTATTTTGAGGAGATGAACAAACTGTTTTTTTTTTTTTTTAATAGAAACTACTTTCATTGAGAAAGAATGAAAGAATACAAGGGCATACAAAAAAAACAAGTCCATATAAGAAAACCCTCTAAAGAAAGGGTTTCCAACTAAGTAACATGTTACCTAAGAAGACGGGTTCTCTCTCCAGCTGTCCTAGTCGCAGGTCACTGTCGTCCAATTGACGCCGTCGTGGGTTATGCAAAATCCACACACAACATCAGTCCGGCAGCCCTGCTTTTTCTCTGTTTGGGAGTTCATCTATGTTACCCGACCCGTTGGACCTTTAATCGACTTACCGTTCGATCTCTCAATTCACGAGCAATTTGGAACACTGTACGGAACGAATTGAGTTCTCTTTGTGAAGTTTCATGGTTTCAGGTTGTTCTGGACCGTCCATTCGAGGTTGAAAGGTGACTTCGAATCAGAAATTTCTTGATAAATATTTGAATCAGCAATGGCAAACAACAACAAAGAAGAGCTGAAGACCGCGCCCCAGCCCGATCGATGGTATAACCTATCTCTTGGTCCTTCATTCAAGGATGAATCCTCCAACAAATTTTGCACTCTTCGATATGAATTTAAACCGGCGTCAATTGATAAAAAGAAGTTGGGATCGCTAAAAAAGACCAAGGAAAATAGGGTTACCATTGAATTTAAGAACGATCAATTTGGGAAACCCAATGTGGGGTTTGTTGGTAGTAGTGAGGATTATAAGGAGAATGATGCCGTTTTGTTTTTTGATGAAGAGACATTCCGGTTGGAGCGTCTGCATTGGACGGTCAAGCAGCTTCGGCACCTTTGACAGCCAGGCGAATCTTCTGCTGCTGCCACTGCCACTACCATTACCACTACCGCTGGCATGGCTGCCCCCGCCGCCACATCCACCACTGCTTCAGTCCTTCATTCTTTGACGCCGCTGGAGCCTCGGTTATCTCCTCCAGTGGCTAAAGTTGCCAAACCTATGCATATGGGTCGAGGCAGTTTTTCGACGATGCCAGTAGAGGTGGAAAGAAAAGATATTGGAGAGCTAGGAAATACAGGTGCAAAATCTGGTGTTGCTAGTAAGGGGATTACGGATTACTCATCAGATCCACCAAATGTATCTGCTTCCTCTCCTGGCCTGAAGTATGATGATGAGCATCAAGATATACATATTGATGATATTTTCGGGTTTGTTTTGTCTAATGATGGAAATAATGCCGAAGAAGAAAGAGTTGAGACTGGGTTCGATATAAATATACCACATCAGAACGATACAGACGATGAGGTTGCTAATGTGGATGATAGTAGTGATGAAGCTGAGAAGGGACCTAATGCTGCAGAAGCCCTCAGAGCTCAGGTTAATGCAGAGGGCAGGGAGGGACCTACTACTGCAGCAGCTCTCAAAGCACAGGTTAATGCAGAGGGTAGGGACAACCAGAGCTCGAGTTCTAGCATTAGCGGTTCGGGCAGTGGCAGCAGCAGCGGCAGCAGTAGTGACAACAGTGATAGTGAAGGTAGTGATGAGGATTCGGTTACCTCAATATGATGGGAAATGAAGCTGATGAAATCTTGAGCTTTGAGAAGTCATCTTATGACGATCGAAGCATTCAAAAACTATTCTCACCCTTGGTTCTTGTGGATCATACTTCATTTTTTTTTAATGGGAGTTTATTTTTTTTTTTTTCTTTTTTTTTTTTAGTATAAAAATTGTCAGGATGGGAATCAAACCTCCAACATCACAAGAGAGAGAGTATCTTAATTATCATTGAGCTAAGCTCACTTTGGCATTGTAAATTGATTTTAATACTATGTAAAAATTCTTTAGAGTAATTTACTTGTAACATAAATTTTCAAAAAACAAAACATGTTACCTAGGAAATAATTACAAAAAAAAAAAACATTTGAAACCGAAGCCCAAAGCGAAACATGAAACCTCGCTACAGACCAAACATCACTAGGGTCCTCCAATCCTCTAAACACTCTATTGTTTCTCTCACCCCCAGATGTCCCACAACACAGCACACACCCTAGCAAACCACAAAAATCGGCCTCTCTCTGAAAGGCGGATGGAGGAGGAACTCCCCGATCATCGCTCGAATCTCCATCTGGTCGGCAATCTGAATGTCAAACTCCTGCAAGAAGCACAACCACACTGATCTCGCAAACTAACAGCCCCAGCAGGTGATCCAGGTCTTCCTCTGCCTTCCAACAAAGAATACAATATGAAGGACCCATTAACGTGGCCATCTTCCTAGCAAGTCTATCCAAGGTGTTCACGGGACCAAGCAAAACTTGCCAAGTAAAGAAATTGATTTTCTTTGGTATCTTAATCCTCCAAACCACATTAAAAACCGACTCACTACTAGGAGAGGGATCCAAAAGCAACCTAACGAAAGACTTACATGAAAAGCCCTCAGAAGGACTATGCCTCCAGACACGAACATCCCTCCTCCCCTCCCTAAGAACATACTCATCTAGCAATGAAAGAAGAGAGTCAATCTTCGTCGTCTCCCTATTGGATAAATGACAACAGAAACCAAAGGAAAAGGACACAGAGCTCCCTGACCAAACTAAGAAATCAGAGACGAAATGATTTCTAAGGGAAGATAAATGATAAAGATAAGGAAACGTAGAACAGAGGGGGCTATCCCTCATCCATTGGTCTTCCCAAAAGAACGCATCCTTACCATCCCCCACAAAGAAGTTGTCCCAAGGAGAAAAAGAGGGAAGCTCAAGCGAAATATCTTTCCAAGGATTTCGGTGTGTGTCTTTAACCCCTTTAGTCACCCAATCAAAAGGAAAAGAGCCATGCTTACTCACAACGATACTATGCCACAAGGATTCGGGCTCAAGGGCAAAACACCAAATCCACTTAGCTAACAAAGCTTTGTTACGCAACCTTAAGTTATCTATCTCCAACCCACCTTGGTTCACAAGGTGCCCAACGACCTCCCAGCTGACCAGGTGAGAACCCTTTCCTTCATCCATCTCTTCCCACAGAAAGTCTCTCATGAACTTCTCTAAGCTTTTGCAAACAGAGATGCGGGCTCTAAATAAGGAAAAGTAGTAAACGGGAATACCATTAAGCACTGATCTAATCAGAGTAAGTCTACCAGCCTTGGAAAAAAAACATTTCTTCCAAGAGGCTAACCTTTTACGAATCTTCTCAGAAATTGGATCCCAGAAGGACACGACCCTTGGATCCCCCTAAAGGAAGGCCTAGGTAGCAGGTAGGAAGGGATCCCACCTTGCAACCAACCACACTCGCCCATCTTTGAAGCTTAACCTGATCACAATTAATACCCAAGATTTGACACTTACTCCTGTTAATTTTAAGTCCAGAATTCGCCTAAAAAACCCAACCATGTGAATAAGAGTGAAAAAAGAATCTTCATCACCAGAACAAAAAAAAAACAGCAGTATCGTCAGCAAACTGAAGATGAGACAAGGCAACCTCATCAAAACCAACCCTGAAAGTCTCAACAATATTTCCTTCCACGCCCCTTAAGATGAGCCAACTTAAGACCTCCACCACAATTAAGAACAAGGAAGAGGACAGATGATCCCTTTGTCTTAAGCCTCTAGAAGCCTGAATCGATCCCTTTGGGGTTCCGTTAATGAGGAAAGAGTAATCCACATTCCTAGCGCAACCCCAAATCCACATCCTCCATTTATACCCAAAGACTTTATTCTCCAACATCTTTTCCAAAAAATCCCAATCAACATGATCATAAGCCTTTTCAAAATTGAGATTAGGATGGTTCCTTCCTTCTTTTTTTCTCTATAGTCCTCGATGGCTTCATTGGCTATAAGAGCTTGGTCAAGAATCTGCCTCCCAGTTAAGAAAGCTCCCTGAGCCTCGGCAATAGTTGAAGGGAGCACTTTCCTTGGGCGATTAGCAAGGACCTTAGCCAGAATCTTATATACACTAGTCATGAGACTAATAGGTCTAAACTCCTTCACCCTACTGTCATTCTCCTTTTTTGGGATGAGGCGCACAAAGGTTTCTACCATCAAGCGATTCAAGATACCTCTCTCAAAGAACTCTTTAAAAACTACGTCTAGCTCTCCCTTAATCAAGTCCCAATTATCTTGGAAAAAAGCATAGAAAAGCCATCCGAACCTGGGGATTTATTCCTGTCGCAACCAAAGACTGCCCTTCTAATTTCCTCCAAAGTAAAGGGGACCACAAGATCCTCATCCTCCCTAGACGAGATTGGGCACCAATCAACACTACTGACAAATGGTTTGGCCCTGACAACCAGGCTGTAAAGAGTGGACAAAGCCGACAAGACCTCTTCCTCAACCTCTTTATCATTTTTAGTGTGATCCCCGTTCTCCAAAATCAAAGGGCCAATACAATTCTTATTCCTTCTTCCACTAGCCACTCAATGAAAAAAAAAAAAAAAAGTATAGCAATCCCCTTCTTTAGCCCATTTAACTTTAGCCCTTTGATCCCAACTGATGAAGTCTTTGCTGTCCTCCCTCTCTCTCTTTCTCTCACTAAAACGAAACCACACTTCAATTACGAAACCACTATAAAGGAAATGTATTTTCATGAGACTTTATTCTTAATCAGTAAAGCTAAACTACAATCAATGATGTCGAAATGCTACAAGTAAACAAAGGGGCACCGGTTATGCCTTGAGTTTCAAACAAGTTTACATCACTATAAACTTCCACACGTTGAATGTATACAATTGTGTTGCATAGAGTTCCATGATTATCCAAAGTAGTTTTCATTCCAGCACACTATCAGGAAAATCTAACATCAAGAGGAAAAGGTCATAGCATCTAATAATGGCCCGCAAGTGCATCACGTAATAGCATCTAATAACATTCTCAATCAAGACACAAAAGAACATTCAAAATACAGTTTTTACCTTTTCAACACTGTTTCATATCTTACAGGCGCTCCAGGTATACAGAAGACTACAATGTGGGTAGCAGAAATATGGTCATCGCTGACTTTTCCACCTCTGAAGGAAACTTCAACCTTCAACCGCTTTATTGAAAGCTCCAACAGAACGGCCCAATCAGATTTTCTACAAGAGAATGGTATCACAGAAACCCAACACTGTTATCAATATAATGTCGTAACTCATAGCTAAATTAGCTAATTTTAGGCAGACTGGATATAGAGAACTTACAAAGATAATGTTAACGGAAGAAAGTAAATTTGGCACCCAACAAACATACACCATTCATGTTTTGGACAATATTTCCCCCTATAGTAGTCAATAGCTTTCACATCTTCTGATCTACTAACGTTGCTTAATAGCTTACAGGAAACAAGATAGATGTCCATTGTGAGAGAGAGAGAGAGAGAGAGATCCTAAGAAAAAAAAACCCTGCAACCCGAGGGTTATCCTGCATTTGGAAGCAGAAAAAGGACTAGATATGATCTTTGGTAGGTGTACGTACCTGTTTCAGGTCTGGAAGTTCAAGATCCCAGAAGTACGAGTCAGAAAATTCATCAATTTCCTCCTCCAATTTTTTCTTCGAGTTACCAGAGAGAAAGAGAAAATGCCTAGAAAAGCATGAAGTATGAATCTTGTAATATATATTAAGGAACGGAGGATTTTCCAAAACAATTGATAAACAATGAGGCATTACTTAGGCTTTAGAGGTAGCAATTTCTTTTGGGAACAACATTCCAATACCCAAGAATAATGAATAACATCTCCATTACGTTTGGCAGCTTCATATTTGATACCTGCTAAATTTCTTCACTAATTAACTAGTTGTAAAAGCACGTGCATGTGAAAATGTAAGTGCACAATTATGTAGAACTGGATGTGTGATAAGCTTGAAATCAGAGAGAGTGAGAGAGAGAGACCTTTGCTATCAGCTGCAATAGAGTGTGTAACAGAATTATTCAAATTCATAGAGAATGTACCCCCATTCTCCACTATCAATTTGTGCAAGGAATCGAGAGAATGGGTTGGAGGCACATTAACAACGTCTGCATATGTCAAGGTTCAACTTCAACATATTTTCAGAAGCATCAAAAGAATGTAACAAGCAAGCATCTTTAACAGCATAAAAGCTCGTTATCATATTTCATTATCTCACGTCTGCCTCTAAATATTATATACAGATCACTATGGTCTCAATTAGTTTGCTTATTTCTTTTTCAGCGTAGCTAAAACGAAAATTGTCAACGTTCACATCATGCAGCTCTATAACTGATTGTATGGGCTTTAATACCGATGTTTAAAAGGCTAAGGATTACTGCCACAATTTAACTAAGCAAGATGAATTCAAAACTCATTTACATTTTAGGATACAAAATAACATATTTGAGAAAATCAAGGAGTCCTCTGTAATGCCTGTAATATCAGTCTGAAGTAAATGAGAAGGAACAACAGAAACACTCTTTTTCCTTCCCTTTCCAGTGGACTTAATGTACTTCCGTTTACTATCTTGCCAACCACTATTATTTGTGCCCCTTTGTGTGGTACCATTACTTGAATGAACCAGCTCCATAAAAGCTGCAATAAGGAACATAAATTGAACGGTAGTTAAAAAAACTAACAAGAACTGTTCGTGAAAGTTTGAAACTAACATTATAAATTATAGGGTAAAATGCACTTTTGATCCTTCGGGTTTGGAATTGATATTTATTTGATCCCTGAGGTTTCAAAAGGTACACATTAGTCCCCCAAGTTTCCAAAACGATTCTAAATGGTCCCTGACTTAACTTTAAACTAATGGAATGCCAACTGGACCACTAAGTGCTGATGTGGATGGAATGACAAATAATTGATTTAACTACTCGGCAAAATCATTTGATTAGTTGGCAAATTATTTACCATTCAACCAATTCCATTTTCTTTGATTTCTTAAATTTTACTTCAATTATTTCAAGAGCTTTGTTTCTTCTCACATTTCTCCTCTTCAGTTTCTCAGAAGCTAGAGAGACATTGGTTGGAGGCAAATCCAATAATGCCTGAAAAATGCCCTCTTCTCATTCTCAGTCTCTCAGTCAATGGGTTGAAACCTCTTACTTTTGGACGACGACACTCTCAGGAACATCCTCTACTTTGTTTTATGACCTCTGTTTACTTTAGGAGAATTATCTTGAATGATCTAACATAATTTATTTGCCTAAATGAATGTTATTAGTGTGGAATTACGAAGAAAGGAAAAATTCAGCAAGTGAGGAAGAAAAATTACGAAGTCTGGCAAATCAGAAAATCGAAGAAAATGGAATGGGCAAATCAGCTAGTAGAAGAAAAGTTAGAGAGAAGATAGTGATTTAAGGTTATTTTGGAATTTTTTTCATATTCTAAATGATTTTAATTTTCTAAATAGTTTATTTTTAAAAAAAATTACAATTTCAAATCATTTGCCAACTAATCAAATGATTTTGTCAAGTAGTTTAATGAATTAACTTGTCATTCTATCGACATCAGCACTTAACAGTCCAGTCAACATTTAGTTAGTTTTAAGTTAAGTCAGGAACCATTTAGAATCATTTTGCAAACTTGGAGGACTAAAATGTATTTTTTGAAACCTCCTCAAGGACCAAATAGACATCAACTCCAAACTTGGGGGACCAAAAGAGCATTTTGCCCTAAACTAAATATTTACAAGAGAAGCATCAGTACAGAATCCAAGTACATTATTTTGGAGTTTTAGTTCAATTAGCTATTTAAAGGAGGCAAGACGAAAGCTTCATAATTTTGCAGTTATATCTTGCTTGCTCTCAACATTTCTCAACCTCACACTCTCTCTTCATTTTCTCTTTCTGATCCTTCCTGGGGTTTTCTTGCTTCCTTCACCAATGCTGGTTTGTTACTTTATTAGATTATAGTTCTTCAGACTTTCTGGATGGCGGGTTGGGAGTGCATCACTCAAGAATCTCTTATTTATTAAAAATACTGGGGTAGTAGCAAGGTTCATTCATGAGAGAATAGATGGACTTCGAGACTCATGCAAATGGATGTTCTCCTTGGAGGACAAATCAGTTATTAAGGATCTGCTAAAGAATGCTTTCAGATCAAGAAGTGAGCATATTTGATTAAACGGTCCATCACAACAAATGAGGTATGATTGTCCTCCAAATTGAAGAGGCTCACCACAAAATCCATGGAGATGTCAACCCAAGCCATGTCATGGTTGCATCAAGCCACCTGGGGTTTTTTTTTTTTCCTGTGGTTAAAACCTGATACTTTTGGTGCTGACAAGTCTCACAATTGACCTCTACAAATTCTTGCACAAATTTTTCATTTTTTTTCCAAATGAATAACCTGGCAAATTCTTGCACTCTCTTCCCTATACAAATCAGTTGCCATCCATTTGTGTCCTACCAAACTTGAATGCCTTGGACAGCCTCCTACCAAACTTGAAAAACAAAAAAAAAACGTTAAATACAAACTGTAATACCTCACTCATCAATCCCTGGATGTAGGAGGAGCATTAGTGAGGCCAAATGGCACTACCATCTAGAGTCATCCGGGTGTAGAGAAAGAAGTTTGACATCAATTTGATTATACCAAATTTCAAGTCTAACTTGGAGAATATGTTGGCTCCAACAGATCATTCATTGTTAGAAAACTTATCCTTTCTTTTTTCAACTTATCTAAACATTGTTTCTTTATGCCAGGCCCATAGTCAGCACTAAATTTTGTATTTTCTGACCAACAAAGCAGGGCCAGAAAATGGGTTGAGGTTGGGTTAAATGAACCCGAACATTTCACCAATCAACAATTAATTCTATAGTATGGCCATGGTCCCATTCCGGCAGTAATCCTCTAGGAGTCTAGGCATATTAAATAACTCAGATAGTGCTCAATTACCACCTTCACATCTACGGCAATTTGCATCTCTACCACAGCCATTGTAAGTGCTCCACACTCGACTATCATTGGCTATTCCTCTTTAGGCAAGTGGCAAGGGGAACAATACTTGCAATTCAATTGTTCTTTCGGCTTTAGAGTTCATTGTCGGCTATCATCTCAACGAAAATCCCCAAACCACCCATACTTCCTTTACTTAAGCTTTTATTTTTTATTTCTTAATGAGCATAGCCACTTCATCCTTTCACAAAAGCCCAATGGGCCTCCATTCACAGAACTTTGCTCGCACCTGGGTTTCAATCTGTTAATGAAGTTGTCCTACACAGCCCATGTTAGAAAATTTTGGTAGTCCTGTGACAAGGATTTTGAATTACGGTTAAAACTCATGTACACCACCCCTTACACTTGAGAATATTCATAAAGGGTCCCATCCTGCAACAATCAGAACCATGCTACCAAGGTTGCTCGAAATTATCCAACTCAAAAAGAACATCAATTATCCATCAACAGTACCATGGATATAGTTTTCAAGTTTACGGAGAAGTTCTTCAATCAGTTGTATATGTTTTCCTTCTATTCTCCTTCAAATTCCAGTTCAGGTTCTAGCTTCCAGACAAGTTCTTCAAGAATGAAAACATTGATACCGACTATTCATCCAATGGTACCATGAAGAACTTGTCAGTAAATAATTTTTTATGTTTTCTTCTATTAATATATCATTTTGCATACGTTTTCTTTCTATCTCATCCAAGTTTTTGCTTGAAAATTGTGAATATCTTATATATGTTTTCATTCTGCAGAGCATATACGAAATGATCGGTAAAAAGTTATTTTGGGATAACTACCGCTCTTTTTCACTTTTCATTGGTCAGAGTTAAATAGTATTAGATTTCGAGTTTACTTTGGCTTCACTACTAAATGGATCTTTCTTAGAAGTTTTTTATTTCTCATTTCAGATAGCAGATCAATCGTCCCGTTTTCTTGTAGCATATATTCCTTTTATACCGTCAGATTGTTGTTTCCTAAAAGAAAAAATGGCTGAAATGTAATTGGAGGATGGTACTAGTACTACAGTTTTAACTGTGGGTTCGGTATTTATCAAGATCAAATTAAATTTATCAGAGAGAGAGTTAACAAAAGAGTATTTCTCACATTGAACATCAAGACATTCATGCCAAGGTTTGTCATATCGAACACGGTCTATGCGTGGAAATCTGAGACTATATGGTGCTGCAAAGACCTAGAACAACGTAAATCAATAAACCCAGGTCATAAAGTAGATATCTAAAGCAACAGTTCCATATGAAACTAAAACATCCCATTGATTCCTGCAGAATAATAACAGCTAGATAAGCTGAAGAATAAGAAATTTTCATTGAAAAACACACCTCAGATTTTATAGTTCGTATATCACTGGTAATGGAAAGAATGATTGATCTGCAAAATCAAAGAAAATTAAGGAGGCAAAAACGGTAACATTCTGTCTACCATCAAAAGCTTTACAAGTACGGCAGAAAAATTATAAGAATGCTAACTTCTCAGGGCTTTCAATCCAAACATCTGGTCTTTCTTTTGAATTATTTGTAACTTGGTAAAAGCTGGGCGCAGTTTTCCTTGGATATTCACTTTTCCTAACAAGAAACAGCAAGTACTTCAAAAGATATATCAGAATCTGTAGCTTAAAAATAACAGATCGATGTCGTCTATCAATTTGTGTTCAGCAACAAGTAAGAACCACAGCTAAATCTATGATTGCAAATCTTAATCTAGTTTTGAGGCTTTACTCCAAATTGAAGCTGAATCCATTTTAACCCATTACAGCTTCAAGGCATGCTCAGCATTTCATAAGAATTATAAATCAGGACTTTTCTGACTTCCGGATGCAAGTACTCAGATATTTTGGTCTTATCTAAACTGATTTGAGAACACTATTTTCAATCAATATTTTGCAGATAATCCTTGTTTGACTGACATACTGGGCATTCATATTAGTTCAGATTCTTCAGATTCAATTTGGCAACTTTACTAACTCCCCGTTGTTCACCAGTTCTTCCTTCTCACCAATTCCTCATACACATCATAAATATTTACAGGCTTGTAGGTACATTCCCTCAGCCCAATCCCCTCTCTTCATTTCATTTTAGCTAGGATTGTTTAGGCATGTGCTCCAGCTCCTATTATCAAAAAGTGACAACAGAACTACAGAAGTACCACCGAATTTATTTTTGAATGCACTATATTTTTCTACAGCAATATGACTTAAAATAAAATATCAATTTCTTAACAATCATATCCGTTTCCAAAATGTATAAGAATTATTATGAAATATCAATTTAATGTGAAAATAATAGAAGAGGTTAAAATGAAAGAAATGCATGGTTTCCCATGAGTCAAGAATCACAAAACCCTACAAAATTTGGGTGATTAGGTCCTATCAGTTCAGGCAGCATACTTGGGCGATCAGAACATTCCTAATCCATACCTAAAATAAGGCTTCAGTTTATTTACAACAGCATCTAACTCCTCATCAGTAAGTCCAGTTCCTACTCTGCAGAAGGAAATAAACCTGCAATTTAAAGAACCCATTATTCAGCACCACATGCTAATGGACTTATTTTTAAAATAAATATATTTTAAATTATACAGTAGAATGGTCAACTCTAACTGACTAATAATCATTCCCTTTTTCATCCTTTGGCATAAGCATAAGTATAACGACAGATTATATGAAAACTAATTTCATATTAAAAAAATTGAAGTGTGTGGATGTTCTACTAAAAAGACACAACAATAATTTTTGTCTAGTTGTAACTTATATCGAGATATTTAAATAATTTTGGTGACACTTCAATAGAATCCATTTGCTCCAATTTGGGTATCCAAAAGTCATTTGAAAGTTTATTTATGACAAGTTGACAACAGACCCAAATTTTGTCGGTTGAAAGATTTCCAAAATTATCCGGGTCTACTTCAACTGTTGTATTCATTTCATTAACAGATTAACAACTAATTACATGAAATTCTCCTTTTATAGTCCTAAATGGATGCTAACTCACAATTCAATCACCTTCTGCAGATTACTTTGCTCATTTGCTAAGCAAATCTCTCAAAGTGTCTTCTCTCTTCTTTTCCTTTCCTTTTTTCCTCATTTTATCCTCTTCTCACACAAGAATTATGTTTTCCTACCCCCAACTGAAGCTCAACAAGTGTTCCAAATCTAAGCTGTTCTCAATAAAACTTGAAGAAGGGGTTCACTTACATGTCTGGCAAGAAAATTAAGTTTACATCACCTACCACTCAGTTTCCTTCAAGATTTTGCATGGTTCTGAAAGAGTCTCCTTCTAGACTCAATCTGACACCCTGCATCATCCCCATACTTTGCTAAGACTTGATCTATTCTAGTTCCATTCACCCTTTTCTTCTATTCCCCTTAATTTTGCATCATCTAGCACCTCCATAGGAAATGCTATCTTTCATCATTATCTATACACATCATCAAGAACACTTAGAGGGTGTTTGGCCCAAGGAGTTTAGAAGTAAGAGTTGGAAAGTAGGAGTAGTGAACTTCACTCCTTGTTTGCCCCAAGGAGTTGGTGGGTCCCACTGCTAAAAAATATCAATTTTATATCTTATCAACTCCTTACAATGTGGGCCTAGAAGTTCACAACTCCCTAGACTTCATAACTCCTTACTCTTCACTATTCCACTCCTTACCCCAAACACCCCCCTAAAATTTTGGCCCTTGCACTATGGTTAGTATTCACTATAGATTCACCCTCCACTTAATGTTTCACATTATTGCCTTTGTATCTACCATATATTTCCAAAATCTGGGTTCTTGGTTACCTTCTTTCTATTAGTCTGTCAACGGGTAAAGTTGACCTGATCTATTATATAGTTCCTAAAACCATATACTGTATCTTCTTCTTTATGAGAAGCAAGTGAATATCATACATCTTGCTACAGAAGTTTTTTAATTCCCATACCGGGATAATGAACATAAGAAGGGTAAAGTTTTAAGGGTCAGATAGAGACATTTATGCAATTACATCCTGTGTCGGTTGTCTATGGATTTCAATAGAATAAATACACAACACTTCCGTAAGTACAAGCTAATGACATAAAGAGTCTTACCGTCTGGGATATGCATTTGAGGGTGGACGCTCAGCAAGACCCATTAAAAATTGAGCGACCTTCATAAATATACATGTTAGACTTGATCTTCCAAGAAAATGCATCACTTATTCTCTAGAAAAGCTAACCTCCCCACCCCTCCGTCCAGAGCCGTAGTAACCTCCTATTATCAATTAACAAATATTAAGATACACAAGTAAGAAACATACTTATCCAAACAAACTAAAAAACAAGAAAATTTCAGACCTATGATGAGGGCATCCAAATCAGATCCAGCACGAACGTAGTCAGGCTTTAATTTTAACCACTTCCCACTACGATCACCAGGTTCCCATTTAGAACCCAGGTCCTTAATAACAATACCTTCATCTCTGAGGAAAAATTTCCAATAATAATCTTTTGTTTTCAGAAAGTTAAAAATATATAAGAACTTGGAAAACAGTAGACTTAATAATATCAATCATTATTTAATATATCATTCGTAGTAGCTGCAGAAAAGATACCTATTTTCAATGGTACTCTTAAAGAACCTTTCCACGTCATCAACATTATAAGTTCTAATTGACCAAGAAGGATACCCTGCATAACAGCATAGGACAGACCTAATCCATTAGAACTTAAGTTCTTAACCATTTATATGACAGAATTAGGAACCCATATGAAAAAAAGAGTTCGCAATTAATTAAATCCGATTATGTGTATTCTTTTGAGACAAGTCTTCCTCTTTTGAGTTATTTCGGGATTGCTTTAAGTTAAACACTTCTTTGGTGGTGTCACAGCTATAATAAGTTCTTTTGTAATATTTCTAAACTCTACTTTATCTAGCGACAGCCCAAAGCACATGTCCCATCCCAAAAGATTCTTCAACGTCGAATTTCAAACAAAGTAAAGAGTTTCCTTTTGCTCTTCACAAAGGAAAACCCGTGCACTTATCCTGTTATGCTATTTCCTCTTTTGTGTCTTATAACCATTACTCGTCTTCTACATGCTCTTTTGGTGTATCTCTTGATTCTACCTCTAATCCTAAAGAGTGTTAATGAAGCCTTGTCACATCCTAGTTGGCATGATGCAATGGTAAGGTGAATGCCTTAAATAGTGACTAAGCTAGGGATTTTGTCTCGTTTCCCAAACAAAAGATGACTGTCGGATGTAGATGGGTGTTTTGCAATCAAGGTCCAGCGTTCAATTGATAGCACAATTATTGCTAAATTGCCTTCCATCAGGTTGTTTATTTCCAGGATTGCTGCCGAGCTTTGGCTTGTCCATCAGCTCAATAATAAGAATGTGACCTTCAAGAATAATTTTTTTTTTTTTTGGTATCCATGAGTGTCTGGATCAGCTTACGCGCATCTCGACTAATCTCATGAGATAACTTGTTTGACCCTACGACATTTAGGTATCAAAAAAACTCATAGAATATTAAATCCTGGGTAGGTGACCACCATATATTGAACCCATGACCTCTTAGCCCTTTATCAAGGTCATGCCTCCTATTTACCACTAGATCAACCCATAATGATTCCTTCAAGAATAATTTTTACAGAGTTAGTTGATTAAGGGAAGAATTAGAAAGTTTGTTGTCAATGCAAACCTTAATGATTAAAAAATCCGTAAGTGTGATTTGGACAATTTGGCCATTACTTGAAGAATATGAAATGAAGAATAAGCCTAATCACTCCATTTTCAACCGAGAACCTTGGGGTAGTATTAGTCTACTAGTGATATGGATATAATCATCAATAAGAAAAATGTGATATCAAGTATTTTATCATCCTTATTAATGTTAAGGGAAAATTACCTTTTTAGTCCTCAAGTTTTGAACAATATGTGCGTTTGGTCCCTAAGTTTTAAAAATATACATTTTTAGTCCCTCAGTTTATAAGAATAGGTACATTTGGTCCCTGAGTTTTCAAAATATACCTTTTCAGTCCCTGAGTTTTTAAAAATAGATCTAAAAGATCCTCCGAGTATTTTTTTCTTTAATTTTTTAAAATAATTATATGATATTTAAAATTAGAAAAAATAGTTTTAGAGACGAAATAGTTTTTAAAAATTATTCTTATAATTTAAAATGTCATATAATTATTTAAATTAATAATAAAAAATTATTTGAGGGATCTCTTAGACCTATTTTTAAAAACTCAGGGACTGAAAAGGTATATTTTGAAAACTCAGGGACCAAATGGACCTATTCTTATAAACTAAGGGACTAAAAAGGTACATTTTTAAAACTTAGGGACCAAACGCACATATTGTTCAAAACTTGGGGACTAAAAAGGTAATTTTCCCTAATGTTAAATACTTGGTATTGATGTGATAAAAGAAGCAAGAGAAGGAAAAAAAACTCACGAAGGAATTTTGTGTTTAACCAATATCTAAGACAAGAAAATTGGGGGCTAGTCCATGCAGTACGAAGATGACAATTAGTAACCAATGAATTGTTTAGAAAACTTGAGAATTAAGAAAGTGTTAGAATCACTAATGGGGCCAAAGTTTAAGTTAATGGGTGAAGGTAAATTTAATATTACATCATCCAACACTCCGCTCACTTGTGGATTTGAAATAGAGAAGACCTAACAAGTGGAATGCAATATTAATTGTGGAGGAAATAACATTACATGAGTTCGAACACAGGACCTCTTGAACCACCTTTTCTGTTAAGATGTGATACCATGTTAAATCACCAATTGACCCAAAAGCTTAAGCTAATGAGTGAAGGTAAATTTAATATTATATCATATAATAGAAAGATATATTAGAAAGTTGAATATTATAACCATTACATGACCATACATAACTTATTTAGTGTAAGCATTGTGAGACAAAACTCACTACTAGGGATGTAGTCGGATTGGTTCGGCTTGGTTTTGGGTGTCGAACTAAAACAAACCGTCACGAATATTAAAGGAAAACCGACAGCCAAACGTAGCTCATTGAATCGCCCAGAACTTATTAACCAGCGGTTCAGTAAATTCGATTTGGCAATACAACGTGACCTCAACCACAGGTGTGTTTCATACGGGTTGTGCTGATGGGTCGTAATTTGGTGGCATTGGGTTGTGCTAGGAGTGGTGGGTCGATTGTAGTAAATGATGATTCAATGGAAAGAAATGGCGATGGACAAGCTCAAACTCACACATTGGATGATAACAATAGGATTTCAAAGCCAAGTTAACCGCACAAACGATTCATAAATGTATAAATCATCGTTCGGCTCAAGTTTATTTGGTCTGTTCCATGCAAAACCTGAAACCGACCAAATCTGATCGATTTTCATTTTACAAAGCTGCCAAACCAAACCAGTTCCAACCCAAACTGACGTCAGTTTCGGTGGTCTAGTTCATGCAAATCCCAAAACTGACTAAATATGATCAGTTTTCATTTTACACAAACCAAACAGCTTCCAACCAAAACTAACATCGGTTTCAGTCGACTTGAGCAGCTTATTTGGTTTTTCCCTTGCACCCTAGTCAGTATATATCTTCACCTATCTTCACCTACTATAGATCATTGGAGGAGATGGTTTAGAAACAAAACCATAATGGAAGTATTTCCATTTATTTATACAAAATATCACTACCACATGACTGAAACTTGACAATCTCTCAGAGACTCATAATAGCCAACGTATATTTAACATAAATTTCCATTTTTCAAAGATGAATAATATCACAGTGCCTATAAATCCACAAACATCCGCCAGTCATGTTGTACAATGAATAGTTAGGCCAAATAGAACAAAAAAATAAAAGAATTCAAACCCTAAGCAGACCAGATTAATAACTTATAACCTAATACACATGGATAGAATTGACATATAAGACGAGATACAAACACTGCCAGTCAAGTCCAAGTCTGTTGTAAGATGATTAGAAGAGAAAAATAGAATAGTAAGATAAAAGAATCCAAGCCCCACAAAAAACCGATTTTATTGTTTATTAGGCATAGATTTCTTTCAACATATTAAACAGAAAAAAATAATAATAAATAAGGGCACCAATTGATGAGTCCTTTACCAGCACAGTCACTATTAAGACCACCATTAGGTACTAAGATTTCCAATTGACCCTTCACAGGCTTGACAACATCTCTGAGAAGCTCATGTCTTTCTTTCAAACTCCTGTGAATAACACTAGTATCTCCGACATAAAGAACATCAAACGCAACATCTATCCTCTTGTTAAGATATAGAATCGTGACTTCAATTCTTATGATGTAAATTCATAAACATATTTGTCAAATGTCAACCAAAAAATTGAACTGAACCTTCAAGTACCGTATAGTCTGAAAGGAAATAAAAGGATACAGCATAACTGCACAATGGGAGGGGGAAGACAACAAATATCACAAGTCAAAATACTGTCTAGCAGTTATAGTTCACAAGAAAGAGTATAATAGTAAAGGAGCTAGGAAGACCTGACGATTGCTGTCAAACCCATCCTTTGCTGCCCTTGCTGCAAATGAGGTGAAAAATGAGGGTGTGTATATAAGCAAAAATATATATGGCCAATTTCCAGTTTTATTTATGCAGATTTAGATGCTTAATTTAAAATTTGGATTGTGTGATTGTCAACTTGTCACAAAATAGAAGCTAAAAGATATATGCTAGACAACCTATTTCCTGGTTTGAGCCAAACTCTGCAAAACGGTTTAAAGATTTATCCCACACCAACATTTCACCATCAAGTATACACCTACAAATAATCCAAGGGAAAAGTTACTATTCTTCAAATTCATAATGAACTTTTAATATGCAGCATAAAATACTCTTACTAAAAATTATATATATATATGCAGCATAAAAATACTGTTACCTCTTTCCTACATAAAGAAAGAAAGTAGACCGCTAGAAGATCAGCATTAAGAGTGCAAACGCATGATTACACGTGCGTTAATCTTTTAAATTAAAAACTAATACAAGAAGTTAGATGTCATGTCATGTCAATAAAAATGTCCGAGCTATTTTGTGCCCCACTCATTTTGTTGGAAAGAGACTAGAGAAATCTACAGAAAACTTGAGTGTCTTTGACCACTACACGTGCTCTTCAAAAGAATTTGCTCAGTAATCATACTGTTCTAGTTTAATTAATCTTAATTTGGAAAGCCCTCATTTAATAACTTTCTTTGGTGGTGGACCTGGTGGTTTCCTCTACCCTAGATTCTCTCTCTCTTTTTCTTTTTTTTTTTTTTTTTTTTTTTGTCTTTTCATCATTGTGAATATAAGGTCTCAAATCCCCCCCCCCCCAAACAACACACACACACTAGGAACAAACAATCAACTGCAAAGTATTAAAATATACCTAGTCGAAAGAACATTTTGAACAATAACATCAGACATTCCATGTCCATATTCTGAGTGATCGAGAAAGTTCCTGAAGATGAGCAATAAAAAAAGAAAGAAATGAATTACAAACAATAAAAGAAGAACAATGCAAATGGAGTAGAAGGTCAATTGTTCCACATTAGTTAAAGAATCATAGACGTAATCATGTAAACCAACCAATATTCATAAAATGTTGATGCCGGTTTTTAATCTCCTAACACAACAAGTTCAAATGAAAGCATAACTTGTATGAGATTCGTGAATGGTTTCTCAAAAAAGAAAAGGAAAATTAAAAAGATAGGAAATAATGGAACTATACAATAACTTAAAACCACATGCATCTACCTTGAAAAGTAGTGTACTTCAGTTCCATTCTTATGAATTTGAATACGGTCACCATCAAACTTGCATTCAGCTACAACTTCCTTCCCATGAAGCTAAATAGCAAGAGAGAAAGGCATAGAAAGGTGAGCATAAAACATAAAATTTCTAAATAAACTCAACATGCGCATGATAGAGAAAAAGAAGGCCACCTATAGCTCTCAACAATTTGAAGATGAAGATTTTAAGTTATTATCTTGTTGAGGTCTTCAACCATTAAAAATGAATAACAAACTCAAAGGATAAATGCTTCTTGTTTTTTTTTTCTTTTTTTTTTTTTTTTTGGTAAGAAACCAAGCTTTCATTGAGAAAGCTGAGAGAATATACAAGGAAAAGAGAAGACTCAACTACAGCAAAAGTCTCCAATCCAAAAGAATGAAATAAGCTTATAATTACAAAAATATAAACGGATGCCCATAAAGAACTCAGAAGACAAATGTCATAGTAACAACTTAAGCTACGAATGAACTCAGAAGACAAATATTATAGCAATAGTTTCAGTTACGCAAAACCTTTTTCCATGCAGCATTTGCATTGGACACTCTTGAAGCCAGCTGGGGTCGTACAGCTTTTCCAACTTCGATGTCCTTCAAAATCACAGTAAAACAAATGTCACTGATCTTTTCAATTTCTTCACCAATCAATAAATAAGATATCAATTTCAGTCCATCCTCGAGACTCTCTTGTTTTTGATTAATCGCTTTCTTTCTTTCTCAGTATCTCATGCTTCTCTAATTCGCACATTAAAGACGCCTGCCACTTGTTTTTGCTTGCACAATTGATACGTTTTTCCAACATAAATAAATATACATACCAGGTATCAACAAGCAAGACAAAACAAGAAAACACAGGCCTTTTTTTAAAAGAAACAATATGAAAGAGTGACAAGGCCACAAAATAGAATACTAGTATGAGGGGAAAAAACGAAAAATATATGCTATAGGGAAAATCTTGTTGCCTGGTAAGAAACAATTTAATTGAAAGGGAAAATCTGAAAAGTTTAGGTGTAAGAGAATCTTCAATCAGAAAGCCAAAAAAAACAAAAAACTTACAAAAACATTCCTCAATTAACATAAATCAAAGATAGAAAATAACCAAAGGCTATGCTAAAGCCATCCAAGACAAAGATTTATCTCCATGTTTTTGACAAACCTGACGCTTATGCCTTTGTCTACGATCCCTTAGTTTTTCACAAACCAATTTTAAGTCACAGGTGACATTGAATAAGTCTTCTGCATCTGGATGAAACTCATGAAAAATGCTCTTTTCACTGACTCCCAGTTTCAGATCTACAAGATACAAAAAGAAAAAAAGGGATAAGAAACTATACAAAATTTAAAATAATATATACCTTGGATGAGAATTATTACAAACTCCTAAAAAGTCATATTTGTAGTATTAAAAATTAAAAAAAAAAAAAAGGAAAAAAAGGAACCTTTGAGGATTATCATGACAATCCATTTCATTTCCTGTGCATTTGTCTTCTGTATAAGAGTAGACAGAACTGCAGTTTTCTCTGCTCTGTTTTTCATCACATATAACAGAAATGCAAAGTATAGCACATTTAGATGGAGACGCAATGTAATAAGATTATGCCAAAACTCAACACACAGATAGCATAATATCTTTTTTACACATGAGAAAATCTAATAATGAGACAAATTACAGAAGCTTCATATTGTTCCAGAAAAATATGACAAAACAAGATGCCAACCAACACTTCAATCTAGAGCCATAATCTTTTTTTTTTCTATGAAAAACATTCTAGAATTTCAGTGATCCAGAACCATAATAAAAATTGGTTAAATGCTGACACTTTCAAATGTTACAATTTGGTCATATAGTTTTTGGGAAACTTATAAATGGCTAGCAACATTCTTGAACTTAATAGGCCCATATATGAATGTAATTGATCTGATTCAATTGAGGCGGCATGTTGAGGATCCCATATTGGAAAAATCAAGGGTTTATAATATACATAGGCTACTCCTCTCATTGCCAATTGGTTTTGAGATTGAACCTCACATTATCTAATAGTAGTAATCAAAATTAGAAGAGGTCAAGTTCATCACAATTGCAGAAAGCATGTGAAATTGAAAGACACATCATATATCAACAGTTCCTCAAAGAATAGAGATACTCTCTGCCAACTGAAATAAATTTACAAAAGCTCTAGAAAGCACATGATTAAGGCAATGTTTTAAAAAGCTTTTGAGGCTCGCCTCGTGGCAAGGCTCTAAGTTTTAGCCTCGACACTTACGCCTTTGTTGAACCATAAGAGGCTTGCGCCTTTGTGAAAATGCACTGAGGCTTAAAATCTCTATGCCTCACCTTGTGAATAGAAAAATTATAGTGATTGCCTAATTCTTCAAAAATATTAAGGTTTGAGTTGTGACAATTTGAACTAGGACTATTTTTACTGTGTGACCTTAAGAATACTAAAGGCAAACATTTATAGTATAAATCAATCCTATTAATGATAAGAGCAATAGTAGTGATGATGAAGATGTCCTTTAGAATTTTTTATTAAGTGAAAATTGTGGGGGTGAAGTTTCTTTTACACTTTTATATGACTATCATGTTTAGCAGTACTTGGTCATACCAATTTAGGTTTTGTGAAATGATTTTAATTCACTATATGAGGCTTACGCCTCGCCTCTTGAAGAGAAAAAGCCTCAAGGCCGCCTTTAGACTTTTAAAACATTGGATTAAGGAATCAAAGACCAAGGTGTGCTTAATCGATATGTACAATCCAGCTTGAGGAAAGAGTGCTATTGAGTGGGATCCACCCACTCTTTACTTTCATTTTATTTTCTCCTATCTCCTCATTTTTTTCCAACTCATCTATCTATCTTGATTCTTTCCTTCTTCTCTTCTCCCTCTACCCTTTCCTCATTACTTCTATTGTGTTGTATATTCTTGTTCTTTTAGGGGTGTTTCGCTCACCGACTTCATAAGTCGGTATTAAATAACTCAACTTCAATAGTGTTCACTATTAAGTTTGTACATTTATCGAGAAACTTCATCTTCCCCTTTCACCTTTTTGCATATTCATAGAGGAACTCCATCTTATAACTCTACACCCCAAACACATACTTCCTAACTCCAACATATTAACTGCAGACTTCATAACTCAACTCAGCGCCCCAAACACCCCCTTAATATTTATTAATCGTTTTTGTTTGCAATCATTTCATTCGAGTATGGTCACTTACAGAGAAGCAAATTTCTCTTCCTTCATCTACAATCAGCATTAACATATATATAAGATCAAGCAATAGGTTTAACCTGTTTTCACCTGAAGCCAAACGATCCAGCAAATCATTCAACTCTTTAATTGTTAAACCACCAGGGGTCAATCCTTGCCTGCGCTGCAATACCTATAGCAAGAAAAAGAAGGTAACAAACCTTTGCTGACAACATTTCCTATCTTGCTATTAACAAACTTCAACAGTTATAATTTATTCAAAGACATTAAAAAGGTATTTGTAAAAATACGATGTAATTTAACTGTCAACAAGGTAGAACAGAAAAAATATCAGGAGCATCAGAATCTTGTGGAAATATCTAGAATATGTGAGGTTTCAAACTGTCTGGAAAGCAGCAGCATTGAAGGAAAGGTCTTGGCAATATTTTGGAAAATGTCTGAAACAAACCCCAAAACCAAAAACTTCTATGTAAATGACTGTTTTTTTTAAAGGAAACAAGACCTTTTACACTTCACGCCATTAGACTTTTCAAAATTTCTCTCGACCATTGAGTTTCCTTTCTTGCTATACCGTCGTTTACCCTTCTTCCTCTCAATATTTCTCCGGACCACTGATCATCCTGCAACAATCTTCGATTGGAGGTATATTTTTACGCTTTCAATTCCATTTCAAACTTTATCTTTAGCTTACAGTGGGTATCGTCACTGGTTTAGAAATTAGAATAAATGAACTTGTTGGATAATTTGCTTGTTGTTGAAAATTGATTTTCATCACTGTGTTAAGGGGCATTCGGGTGGTTGTTCCTTTCTGGCCTAAAGTTCCTGCTACGAAGGAGAGTCTGAGCCTTTTCGAAGAGTTTTAAGACTGCATACTTTATGCTTGTGTAATTAACACACATCAGAGAATTTCATTTAAGCTTCTAACAGGAGTATTATAGAGTTCTGATTGTAACTTATCAACTCACCAATGAAAATTGTGCTTGGTCTCACAGAGACAACGACCAATTAATTTATAAGTATCAATCGTGTTTCAGAATCTTCCTTTTTCCATTTCTTTCTAAGAAATTAAAAAAAAAAAAAAAAAAAAAAAAAAAAAAAAAAAAAAAAAAAAAATCTCAGCCTACCACTAATGCCGAAATGAAAAAATGTTGGAATTCATCGCCATCAACTCTAATATATTCACCTAAAGCACACAAATTCACCAGCAATTTGATTTTTAGCAATTGACAAAAGGAAAAAGCAAGGCTCACCTCAGCCGCAACAAGAGCGAAATTACCGGCATTAGCACCAGTCTTAGCACCACCTTTACGCCAGTTGATAAGACGAAGAGCGTCATCAGACTCTCTAGACATGCCAAGAGCGTCAATAAGGCAAGTGGCGAGTACAGACTCCTTGAGGCCATAGGTGCCACGCTCTCGATCGAGGCTAGGAAGAATCAAGCGGATGGCGGAGAAATAGTCAGCAGGAGTGCAGAAAGTGTCGAGAAACTTACGGAACTTGGAACGCTTCTTGGCGGAAGATTTGCTTCGCTGAATCCAATCAAACAAACTCGAAAGCACACTGAACTTGATCAGTTCCGACATGGCTAGCGAAGGTCTCCGTCTTTGCGGGTTGAGATTCTTCAGTGTTGGAAGTTAGAATTCGTTGCTCGGAGGTGAGAACTCAGAAGTCAGACGGTTTGTCCAGGAAGAAGGGAAATTTGTCCGGATGGCCCATTTGGGTGGGCCCAAATGAAATTTGGCCTCTCCCAAAAAAACCAATGACATTTGGCCTGGCGTCAGCGTAACGTAAAATGACCACAACGCCCCATGAACGAGACACAGACCCAATCCACGCCTCACCCTCTCGATTATCGCTCTCGACTCTCGCATCCCAATCTCGGCTCTCGGTATAGGTCCACGTCAGCCACTTCCATCTCGGCATATTAGATCTCGATTCTCTACTCTCGACTCTCGCATCTCGCTCTCGGACCTCGTAAGCTGGCAACGAACCGTTAGTTGGTATTTGAAAAGTCATTTCGTATATATGCACCGACCTAAGAAGTCAAAAAACCTCACGCTCTCGATTCCAACATCCCCCACTCTCGTATTACCAAACACCAACACGAAGCGCGTCTTCCCGTCGTTTCCTCTCCCTCCGACTACCTCTTCCCGCCGCTGCTTCTCCCTCAGAAGTTCAGAATCTCCCCACTCGTTAAGGTATGAACTTTTGTTTTCGACTGCATTAGTTTTCAACAGTACACAATGTTGTTCGATTGGGCATGCGTTTTGATTTCTTTTCGGGTTCTGTCGTCTACTGCATGTTAGGTTAGATAATTTAACTGTAAAATAGATTGGGGTTTAGGAGAGGAATGGGACACGAGAGTAGGGTAGGAGATCGAGAGTGGTATGCGAGAGGAAGATCGAGACTGTAAGAGATGAGATTGTACTAGAGATTCGAGGACCGAGAGTCGAGATTCGAGGACCGAGAGTCCATATTCGAGGACCGAGAGTCGAGATAAAGAGTTAGTATGCCAACCCTAGAATAAGAACCGAGAGTCGAGAGCGAGAGTAACAATCGAGATTTTTACAGATTGCTACTTTTGATGTCTGTTTTATTTTTCCTATCTTAATTATTTGTTACTTGTACTTGTAGATGGCTAACTTCAAGATTGCTGCTGAAGACCGTTTTCCTGCCCAAGCTACCAGCCTGTCATCACATATTGGGGTTGTGAATCGGTTGATAAAGGAGAAGCTTACTGATAGGCAGCTCGCAATGTTTAGGCGAACTGTATTCGGGAGGTTTGTGGACATGGACATAGTATTCAACAGTCCACTGGTCCACTACATTCTACTGAGGGAGGTGCATGTGGAGAATAACGATGCTGAGGCTATGTACTTCGACCTCAGTGGACAGACGGTAAAGTTCTCCAAGGACGAATTCCTCCTGGTGACTGGACTGTGGAGGTCACCTGTGGTCGTGCCTCGCTTCGGCCAGATCACTGGTGCTCTTCGAGCCAAGTACTTCCACACGCTGCGTGGGACGAAGATCCACCTGACGGCGTTTGAAGAACACTACAAGGGGCTTGTTTTTTAGACTGACCTAGATGCAGTGAAGGTCAGTCTGGTGTACATGTATGAGATGGGGCTGAGTGGGAAGGACAAGACTAAGAGCAATATCGACAAATTATTGCTCGATGACGTAGACGACCTTGACTTCTTCAACAGCCGGGACTGGGGCGAGAATATATGGGAAAGGACCTTCACTGGCCTTCAGAAAGCCCTACGTGACAAGGCTTCTGCATACAGGTAGAAATCACGTACCAACCAGAAGTACGTGGTTAAGTACAACCTCCCGGGATTCCCTCATGCGTTCCAGGTATTGTATAGCTATCATATAGTATCATTATTTCATTCATTATTTGGTCTGTAACTAACAACAAATGATAGGTGTGGGCATACGAGACCATATCCACCATTGCCGGTGCTGCGGCGGCCCGCCTGAATGAGAACGCAATGCCCCGTTTTCTGCGATGGGCATGCACATATTCACTCCCAACAGAACACTCCTACGAGATGTGTTCGATTCCCCTGCGGTAAGTTTAATGTTTTTTATGGTCTGAATATGTTGTATTTAATTATATATATTTGTAATAATTTGTTTATTGTTTTTTCATGCAGATGGTCATCACTGGTGCCCTCACACTGTCTGATGCTGAGAGGCAGTATAGAGACACCCCAGTCAGTGAAAGGGGTGTGTACGTCGATCAGTCAGACGAGGATAGAGTCCATAGCCCGAGCCTCACTGAGTTTGACCATGAGTCGAGTGATGACGAGCACCCCACCATCGATGCTGGCCATGATGATGTGGCCCCCAGTGGAGGAGACACTCCGGGGTTGAGAGGTGCAGATGAGTCGTGCCCCGTTCAGGCAGACCATCGTGATGTTGACCCTCCGGCTGCATCTAGGGGGAGGAGCACAGAGACTTCACTAGAGATCCGGGTAGCGAGAGTGGAGTCTACGTTGGAGGCGATGAGGTCTGACATACATGACATACAGTCACAGTTGCAGACCATCACGTCACTGCTGAGATCATTATGTCGGGTATGAGTTTACTTTATGTAGACTAAGTTTTATTAATTCCTTTTAATATTTGCTATAATATGGTTACTATAATATGTCATTTGTGTAGGATCCCGACCCGACATTTACCACCGACAGCGGGCCCATCGAGCTCGAGCACGAGCCTGAGCCCACCACCACCACCACCACCCCTACCACCGCGGCCGCGCTCGAGCCTACCACCACCACCACCACCCATACCACCACGCCCGCGCCTGAGCCAGAGCCCGAGCCCACCACCGCTGAGCCCGAGCCCGAGCCAGAGCCCACCACCACCATCGTCACCACCACTGAGCCTAAGCCCGAGCCAGAGCCTGAGCCCACCACCACCACCACCACCATCGACCCTGAGCCCGAGCCCGAGCCCACCACCACCACCACCACCATTCAGCCCACCATCACGCTCGAGCTGATTCCAGTGGCTGTGATTGACCCGAGCGACAGTGATGAATGTGACGTTGAGGTCCGTCACATTCCTCCACCAAGGGCAAAGCTGAGGACGAAGTCTGCCATGCCATCGGCCGCATCTGCACCTCGACGGACGACCCGAAAGAGGAAGGAGATCACCCCATATACACCTCCCCTGGATGCTAAACGGGCGAGGAAGTATATGGCTCCAAGGAGGGTGACGTACGATCCGACTCATCCAGTGCCACCAGACATCATGAGCAGCTTCATGGAGTGGGTGACAGCAGATGACGTGGAGCCTCACCTGCCAGGTTCTAGGGTGCTCTTCCAGCCGAACATGATCACTCAGGATGTCTTTCGCAATCTTGTGAAGGATAGCCAGTGGGTTTTATGCGACGTAAGTAATAATGGATTTCCTATTTGCATTGTTCAATTGTTATTGTTTGAATTGATTCTAACCATTTATAAAATTGCAGGTGCTCGACAGCATATTCGATTTCCTACGGAGGAAGTTCATTGCACGTCCAGAGTTGTGCATCCACCGGTTTACGATATTCCCAAAAGCATACACGATATGTACTATTCTCACATATTTAATAATTTCATTATGTTATTTACATATCTGACTACATTGTTCATTTATACAGCGACATCTAAACCTCCACACAGTGGACAGTTTGTTCAAGGCTATATACAGAAAGGGGGATGACGAGGTGGCAGCTATATGGGGGAAGGAAGATGCGTTGACCGATCTGGTATTCGGGCTAGTACCAGATTCAAAGGCGTGGGTGGATGTTGACTACATATACCGTATGTACAACATCCGCGAACATTGGATCCTTCTGGTGATCGACATCAACCTCGGGGAGATCATTCTATATGACTCCTACCCGTCGTATGTCTCCCAGAAGGACATTGCGCTCGCACTACTACCGCTCACATACACTCTACCGTCACTGTCCAGCTTCTGTAGGATACGGGACAGAAAGTCACACCTAGCACCTGCCCCTTGGAGCCTGTACCGCGCAGACACCGGCAACATACAGGGTAAATCAACCCTGGACTGTGGTATTTTTGTGCTTAAGTTTTTTGAATATTTAGTAACGGGAACCCCAATAAAAGGTTCCCTAACTTAGGATAGGATGTCAGAATTTCGCTTTCAATATGCCTGTGAACTGTGGTCAAATCAGTTTTTGTATTAGACTTTTATATGAATTGTACATTTTATATGAACTGTGGCATATTATTTATAATTGTGATGCATGACAATCAACTCAATTACATAACACAAGCAATCGAGAGTGAGAGTCCCCATCGAGAGTTAAAATCGAGAGTAATAGTAGAGTCAGCGTTATGAGACAATAATGACAATCAAATAAAACACGAAACACAATCAACCGATAGTGATGACATGAGCGATAGTGAGTGTAACAACCGAAAGCACAATCAGGGTGGATGACTAAAGCACGACCGAAAGCACAACCGAAAGAACTATTCACGGTCGCATACGCAATCAGGAATATCATCGAGAGTCGAGAACATCCACTGAGATTCGAGATGACAAGAGCGAGAGTCGAGAAGCTCGAGATTGAGAGTCGATGTCACTGTTACCGAGAGTCGAGAGCACCGAGAGTCAAGATCGCCGAGAGCGATATCGCCGATAGCGATAGCGTCGAGATCGAGCACTGAGAGAGACGAGAGTGATATGTGCGAGACAATAATGTAAATCGATAGCGAGAATAGAGTAGCGAGAACCGAGACACATCACCGAGATTCTCACAGATTCAATTTCATCCATGTTTTTTCTTACACCTTTACATGGGCTGTGTACGTGCGGTGTCCTGTGTTGTGTTAAGTGGTTCATTACACTTTGCTCTATTATGGCCAGTTCCACCACATCGACCACATTTCTTGACCCGACGTTGTTCTCCAGACGATGGTATTCTCTGTATCCTACGGCGACCGACCCGAACGACCCTCATCGGGGGCAGTATCCTTACATCAACATATTTCGGCGGTTTCTTCCATTCTGACACATGACCCAGTGGCGATATGGACTCTGCATATGAAAGTACAAGTGAGTCAACACTATAAAATCGACTGCAAAGAGTGAATAGGTTGATGTTCCTATCCCTTGCAGCTGCAATGGCATGCAAACATGGGATTTGTAGACTCTGAAACTGTCTGCAGCTGTATTCATTTGTATCCAAACTAACTATGTCATCCAACCCACCATCCTTCACATGCAATCGGTAACAGTCAATCGGATTCACCTTGTACCGTCTAGCTTTATCACACTCGATTACCATAATCTTCTCAACATATTTCGAACGCGTTAACGTACTGGTTGACCACAGATTTCGCCGTTCAAACCACCAAGACTGACATAGATCGCGTATGTATTCCAGCAAGGATACTATAGGCAATTTTCGTGCCTCCACCGCCAGTGAGTTGAAACACTCTGCACTGTTACTGGTCATGTTGTCGACCGGTGCGCACTTTCAAAGGCCCGACTCCATCGATTCAACCCGATTCCTTCCAAGTATCGCCCGAGCCTGTCGTTTTCTACTCTCATTATCTGGTCCCATAACGATTTAAACTCAGACTCCCGATACGCTCTGGCAGCATCGTCAAACAACTTGCTAATTGTTGCATCCCTGTAATCTTTTTCGATGTTCCTCTTCAAGTGATATGTACACAACCCGTGGAACGTATTCGGGAATACAACACTTACGGCATGTGTTATGGTCTGATGACGGTCTGAAATGAAGCATATACCAGGGCATTCTCCAATAGCTCCTTTCAAGTGACTCATGAACCATGTCCATGATGCATTAGTCTCAGTGTCAACTACAGCATAAGCCAATGGGTACAACTGATTGTTACCGTCCATGGCTACTGCAACCAACATCGTGCCCTGATATTTACCCTTCAGGTGAGTACCGTCTACAATAATAACTGGACGGCAGTTCTTAAACCCTCGAATGCAAGGCCCTAATGCCATGAAACAATACTTGAAATACTGACCAGCATCAAGTTTAATCTCGAAATACGTACCCGGTATTTCAATCTTCAGAGCTTCACCGTACGCATGCAAAATACCGTACGATTCCTCAGGAGTACCCCTCGCAATCCCGAAAGCAATTTCCCTTGCACGCCACGCCTTATCGTAGCTTATATTCACTCCATACTCTTGCCGCATATCTGCGATTATGTTGCGAGGTTTTTCAGCCCGACCAACCCCAAACTTATCCTTTATCAGTTGGCCAACTACGAAGCGCTGGCTTGTCGATGATCGTGATTCAATACTTCAATGGTACATATGTGGACAACTGTATATTTTGTAATCTTAAATATGTCACACTCGTCCATCTTCACCACACATACTGCCCACTTACATGTATCGTGGATACACCGCACACTATACAATTTCTTATTTGACTTCCGAACCCGCATCTCAAAATTCTCCTTAATAGCTAGCATGGACAACCTCATCTTCACATCTTCCTTTGAGAAGAATATTTGCCCTACCTCCACGTTCATACCAGACGAGGAATGTGGTTGCACAATAGATGGTCCAGCTCCTGTCATACCACGCCCAACAGGTACGTCAACTCTACTAGGCACGTTTCCAACAAAATGGCTGAACTTATTCTGCGAAATTGGGGTTTCCAATGACACTGAACTGGGATGCACAGTTGGTGTTGGTTGCATCTCAGACACTGAAGTAGGCATGAGATCATTGGTGTTGGTTGCATGTACAGTAGGATCACACCCATCACCTTCATTAATATTCTCGTCCCAATCACCCCTACCATATTCATTGAGATCATAATCGGTAAGTGCATCCAACTGGGAATTACGAACCCTCTTCCGGCAAAAATGATCCTGTGTACTACTTGTCGCAACCCAGGGATTAGTGTCATCATTTCCCATAGAAACGACCGAAGGGAAACTGTCAGACTCAATAACAGTGGGTTCTGCCCTGATTTCTGTCTGGGTTTCAGTGGAGACTTGACCATTCCTCTCAACACTCACAAAAATTTGAGGTCTATTGCGGTCCAACTCAACCAACAGAAAATTGATGTCATCGTCATCGATTAGACATACCGCAGGTCCATCCGAGTCCATCTTATACTGAACCCTCATTACAATGTTGAATTCTGATGAATCAACCTTCACAATTCTGTATATCCGGTCTCTCAATTCTTGGTAGGTCAACGTGATCGGCACAATGATACCTTTCATAACACCTCCATCATAGCTCTGTTTGATGTCATCCCATGTCTCACCATGTCGAATAAACAATTGTTTCCCATTCATCCTTCAAAAAAGTAAACAAGAACAGACAGTTACAAAAAATTGCATTCTGTTAAATTCTCGTTAGTGTCTCTCGCTATCGACTCTCGCTCTCGCTACTCGTAAACTCTCGATTCTCGATATATCAAACCCTCGACATGTATATCTCGGTTCTCGCTCTCGGCTCTTGCACTCTCGGTCATCATCTCTCTCGACGTTTATCTCTCCCCCTGACCACGAGTCTTGCTCTCGTCTCTCGCACTAAGTCGTTAATCATTCTATATCACACTCGTTTGTTATCTCGCTTGGTATCATGCAATCTCACGCCAACCATTTTCATGAAAATACAATGTTCAAAATAAGAAAAAAATTGTGAAGTTCATTGTTTACTTACTTGGAGTTTGAAGTTGATTAACTAAAACTTGGATTCACGCGTTTGCAACCCCTTGGAAATGAAAAATTTCAGTTTTGGTTGTATAGGTTTCTTGCAAAATCGTGATGTTGGTGAAGGAAAGGCAACCAAATTACTTTGCTTTGTTGGTTTTTTGGGAGGGAGAGTGCACAAATTACGCCTAAAGCATGAAACTTGATAAACAATTCACTTAATCTATAGTAAAATTGATTTGAAAGCAGTTGTAGACTGTCAGACTGATTAACGTGCGGCGCTCATTAATTGCGGATCATTGCCAGCTTACGAGGTCCGAGAGCGAGATGCGAGAGTCGAGAGTAGAGAATCGAGATCTAATATGCCGAGATGGAAGTGGCTGACGTGGACCTATACCGAGAGCCGAGATAGAGAGCCGAGATTGGGATGCGAGAGTCGAGAGCGATAATCGAGAGGGTGAGGCGCGGATTGGGTTTGTGTCTCGTTCATGGGGGCGTTGTGGTCATTTCACGTTACGCTGACGCCAGGCCAAATGTCATTGGTTTTTTGAGGAGAGGCCAAATTTCATTTGGGCCCACCCAAATGGGCCATCCGTACAAATTTCTCCAGGAAGAATTGCATTGCCATTGCTACAACTTCTCTTTTCTTTTTCAAAATTCGTTTTTTAGCCTTTTAAAATTTCCAATTTCATTCTAAAAAATCTATTAAATTTTCTTAGTAGAGTTCTTACTAAAATTCAAAAATGTGTTCAACACATATTTCACATAAAAAACTAATAGCTTCTTGGTTAGAGTTATGGTCGCTTTTTAGAGTTATGTTTGCTTTGACATGAAAATAGAATTCAACGGTGCAAATATACAATATCTAGATAGACTCAAATAAATAATACATAAATAAGTTGAGTTATTGCTAAAGTGAGCTTAGCTAAACATTATTGAAAATTATTGTCAGCAGGTCTTTCCACTATAAATTATACTCATAGTATTTTTTTTTTTACATGATTATCTAATTTCATATTTTAATTAATTTCAAAATACTAAATTTAAGATTTATTGAAAGTATAATGACCAAAATTAGATGTTTGATAATACATGAATAAATATTAAACAAGTCCATAGACCAAAGTGACATGTAGAAATAAGTCTATTTTTGTTCACTTTTAAGTGTTAACTAATTTTTTTAATGCTTAAATGTCATGTATATAATATAGGAAGCCATTTTTTTCTTTTCTTTGAATTAAAGAATGAAATTATTGACCTTTAAAATAGTAATTGATATTTTGTATATTGAACTATACTCGAATTAATAAGAAAAGACAGAGATAGTACAAGTCACTCCAATGTTGAGATATGGCTTCTTGATATAGTTCATCCCTCAACATCTTTACTATCAATACTAAGATTCAAGACTTAGTTTGTGTTGTTAACATCATGATGTTATTCCTAACAAGAAAACCTACCCAGTTTTACATGGCTTAAACTATAGAAAGGTGAATTAAAGGGTAAATTGTACAGCAATTATTACAACCACACCTACTGATTTTAGTTTACTTGTAAAAGTTATAACCCATTGACAGAAACTAGTGTTATCGTTTACTACAGTAATTGTTACCATACCACCAACATCAAACTTTAGAAAATTGACTGCACTCATAACTGTTACAAAGTGACCTATTTTAGAGACTCAAAATATAAAACGACCCGTTTTTTTGAAAAAAAAAAAATGTCAAATGACCTTTTGCTAATGTCATGGACGAGTAAAGTTATGATTTTATCCCTGATTTCTTTCTTCATCTTTTCCTTCTTCTCCGGTGCAATCACAACTTCTCCGATGAACCAACTTCGACGAACTCTTTTTTTTCTCTTTCCTTCTTTTCTGGCAAACCAACTTCGGCGAAACTCTTTATTTTTTTTTCTTTTTTGTCCCCTTTCCTTCTTCTTGTCTATCAATTGCGGGCGAAACTCCTTTTTTTCTTTCTTTCCTTCTTCTCCGACACAACCAACTTCGTGCGAAAAACCACGCATAAGCTCCAACTGTAAGAGAGCAGAGTGATCTGTGTGTTCGAAAGAGCGAGAAGAAGAGAGCGACAGAGAGAGAGTAAGAGAGGGGAAGAAGACGAAGCCTGTAGTTACCGATACTAAAGGAAAAGGATCTACAATTCTCTCTCTTCATGTTCGTTCTTTTCTTTGTTTATCGGTTGGTGGTTCATTCTTTTCTTTGTTTATCAATTGCTGGTGGATCGATTGAACTAAGAGAGAGGACGAGAGCGAGATGGGCTTTTCCGCGTGCGTGAACTTATTTTAGTAATTTCACCCGAACCTGACGTCAGCAAGGGATCATTTGGCATTTTTTTGAAAATTTGGGTCATTTGCCCTTTTGGACCCAATTTTCATCCGTACAAATTCCTCCAAATAAAATCAATCCAGATGAAATCTTCCAACACAAGAAATTTATAGAGAGAAAAATAAAACAGCACAATCAATAACAGAGGCAAACAAGTACAGTCCAAATGCACTTTTACTTTTGTAGAAGCAGTTTGGGAAAGCACCACTTGGGGAAATTACTGAAATTCTTCATATATGGAAGAGAATTCAAGTGGTAATATAACTGAAATACATAATAAAACTGATGGCATCGTACCTAATGGCCTCTTTCAAATCCAATGCGAGTTCTACCAGAGCCACCCTCATAGCCATCTCGCATTGATGAACCAGCACCAGCTCTCATTGTCCCACCAGAGCCAACCTTATCCATAGCTTTCTTACCTTTCTTCACTTCTGTCAAGAACTGATCAAGTCCGAATGGATCAGCTTCTTCAACCTCTCTCTCAAACTCAACTGGCCTATCTCTAGGTCCAGACCTTTCTGCAGTGCCTGAAAACGACTTGTCCGGTTTGAAGCGATCGGTCTTTGTTATCTTGTCCAACTGTTCATCAGCACCTCCATACATATCAGAATCAGCATCCTTTTTAGGTCTGTAAAGGGTTGAAAGAGTGGGCTGAGCAGTAAACAAGCCTTTGTCATATATATTGTACTGGTCGTCGTTGGCAAATCCGAAGTCCATTCCTTTATCTTGGTTAAATAGCCTCTGGTCATACATAACCTCTCCCTCTCTACCTGCTCCAGTAGAAGCCATGCCAAGTGCAACCTTTTCACTGATATCACGATCTCTGTCTCTTGTAATCTTACTCTTCTTTCCCATTGCAGCATCTTTTGCTTCCAACCTTCTTTCCCTCTCCCTCTCTCGACGTCGTTCTTCACGAATCTTCTCCCTTTGCAACCGCTCTTCCCTTTCCTCCCTTGTCTCCTTTGGTAAATCCTTCTCTTTTTCTCTTACACGCTCAAACTCCCCTTTCATCTCAGAAGTATCTACAGTGTGTCTCTCAGATGGATAAAGAACCGAAGAAGGAGGTGCAGCTCCAGTTCTCTCAGACCGGGCTTTCTGAGCCAATGCTCGGAGCTCCAGCTCCTTCTTCTCCTTCTGCTTCATTAGCATTTCTTTCTGAACCTTAGATCTCATTGCAACTGCTTCTCTTGCTTTCTGTTCTGCAACATACAGAGCTTCAGATAGCTTTGCAAAGTTATCGTTAATTTGAACTTCTTGAAGGCCTCTCCCATCAGCTGCAAGGCGCTTGTCAAGTGGGATCGTATAACCTTTTGGATTCTTCCAATTTGAAATACAAGGAGGAATCTTCCAATCCTGTTGATCCTTCACGGTGACGGGACGAGGAGGGGAATGCATAACAGGCACAGGTGGAGACCCTGAAGCTCTAGGAACACGTTTATGCTTGAACTTTGGAGGCTCAAGTGGATCAACTGGCATCTCCACCATTCTAATTATTCTCTCTTTGGCACCTGAATTAAATGCAGCTGATTGTTGAGATGGCTTATACTTGATAAACTTCGAATCCGATGAATGTTTGGCAACATTTTTAGGCTGCGCTGCACTTAATCTCACATTAACTATCTTTTCAAGTGCAGACTTCGTTTCCTCAGTTGTTTCTTCAATCTCTTTCTGCAACTCTTCATCTTCATCACTCACTTCATCATTTTTCAATATCTTTGGAACGAGGTCTTTATGTTGTGAATAAACAATCTTTTTAGCATTTTCATTCTGCTTGACAATAGCATCATACGCAACATTCCCATGGGCGTCAACTGTAATAGGAAGGATCTTTGATCCAGGCTTGGATAATTTGTCCCTACCCATATCAAGTGGGTATTGAGCAATGTGAATCTCTGGAAAAGCACCACCATCTCCAAAATCCTCTACTTTCCTTGGAACAAACCCACCACGCTTCAAGTAAGGCGGCACAGGATTCACCTTGATAACAGAAGTTTGCTCTGCTTCTGAGGAACTAAACCGCTGCTTGAACCATGGATCGTTTGAATGATCATAGTGAGTTACAGTGGTTGACTTTACAGCAGGAAGAAGGTCTTTGAGAGTTGCCATGAACTTTAACTACCTAAAAAACCAGCAGAGCCAGTGAAAAACCATTGCTTTTTTTAAACACACACACACACACAAAAAAAAAAAAAAAGAAAAAAAAAAAGTTCTTATCCATTGAGAGTGAGAAAGCTAACAAACACCTTGATCCAAAATACCACCAACCCAGAGATTGATAATGCTGGAAATTAAGAATTAACATCTCTTACAAACAAGGAAGCTTTAAATTAAAGAAACCCCATTAAAAAGGATCTGAAAACTTCCCAGAACAATAAATTACAACTCATAAACGGAGAAGAAAGAAAATCCAGTGCAGCTAGATTAGAAAACATCCCAAATCATTTATATCGAACAAAACCTAGAGAGAGAGATGATAACCTCAAAGCCGCAGCAGATGCAGAGTAAAATTAGCCCAAAATCAGAGAACCAGTGATTTGAATATGTAAGAAACTCAACCAAAAAGTGGGATTGTCTCGTGAAAGGGATTGTTCAGCGGCGGAGACTGCAAGAACGAGGGAAAGCTGATGAATACGGGACGGGAAAACAGTTTGTAGCTTACAGAAAGATTCGTGAAAGGAGAAGCTTCGAACGGGGTCACCGGCAGATAGCACGAAAGGGGAAGAAGAGATTGAGATGTTCTGAATTGTAGAGATTGGAGCAAGAAGAGAGGGTTCGAAGGAGAATGAAAAGGAAAGACGGAACCGGGGGAGATATCGGGTCGACTCGGATGAATCACCGTCAAATCCGAGTTTTTGGGGTTTGTACATCTTCAAGGGGTATTTAATAAATAATAATCCTGTATTCCTGTTTGCCTTCGGAAATGGAAATTAAAATTCTTCGTAGGGTTTAATATTTCGATTTTGGTTTTAATTTAGGCTTTTTACCTTACTTTGTAAACACATTTAAATTCTTAATCAATTTTTAAAAATGAAAAAAAAAAAATATCTCTAGTTTACTTTTCCTAAATTTCAAAATGTTATAATTTTAGTAATTTTAGTTCTTAAGTTTTAAATTTAATTTAATTTTAGTTTCTAAGTTTCAAAATATTACAATTTTATCTTTAACATTTGAGTTTGGTTTGAATTTGGTCCCAGAATTTTAAGATTTATACTTGTAACCTTAATTTTTCAGTAAATACTCATTTTTCAGTCTTTCAATAATTAGTCTATTAATTAATTAAAAAATTAAAAGAATTATAATTAATTAATTTTCATGTTTTCTATCACTACTAAAACTAAAATTAAATTTTCATTCCATAATTATTTTAAATTAACTAATAGACATTAACGTCAAATACTGAAAATGAAAATTTAATTTTAAAAAATAAAAGTGTAAATCTCGAAACTTAGAGACCAAATTGAAACACAATTTAAATCTCAAAGGTAAAAAATGTAACCTTTTGAAAATTAAGGACTAAATTGAAACTAAACTCAAAACTTAAGAACTAAAAGTGTAATATTTTGAAAATATTTTTTCAAAAAAAACTAAATAAATAAATAAATATTTTTTTTTCCTAGTTTCAACCCCTTAGTACTTAGTACTCTCATATATCTTATAAAACCTTGTCAATCTAATTTTTGTTCATCATTAAGGCCTCCACTACCTTTTTAAAAATATTTACAATTTTTATCACTTATTTTCTTAGTTTAAAAATGATATTTATTTGATGTTGTTTGCCATGAGTTATATAGTATTAGAATAGGAATCAAACACAATACAATTACTATAATACTCTTATCATAATTTTGTCTTAACAAATTTTAATTACAAGTTTATTCGATACTAAATTTTCTTGTTATATTCATTTGGTTAATTTTGACAAATACTAATGAATTAAAATAAAAGTACATCTACTAACAAATATCAATTAATGATATTTATAATAATAAACTCTATTTGATTAATTTATTTAATATCAATAAATAAATATTAACTAAATTAAAACTATATCAACTAAAAAAAGATTAAATAGTTTTGAATCAGCATGTGCAAATAAAATATTATATTCCAACAAATTAAAAAAATATACAAGTATATAATAGAGAGATTGTAAAATAATCCATGTCAAAAATAAGTATGGCTCAACTGACATATAGATAAAATAACAGCTCAAAAGTCGGTAAAAGTATTTTTTTTAACTCTTTTTTAAAGTTTAAGGATATTTTTGAAACTTTTAAAACTCTAGAGCTATTTTTGACACAAAATATAAAATTTAAAGGCCTTTTTATATATATATAATTTAGCCTAATTAATAAAAAAAATTAAAATACAACATTTGTTTTTTTGTTTCTAGAATTTGAAAAACATGGACCAAGTAGTTTCTGGTTTTATTTCTAAATAATATGACTATGTATATCGGTATATTCCACTGGCCATCTGGCATCTGTTCATGTCCTTGTGACTCCAAGTTCTGGGTTCGAATCCTAAATACACTAAATTGGTTTTTATTATTTATTTATTTTTTTTACTTTGCCATATGTGCATTATATAGTGCTTTAATTTTTATTTTTGCAATCTGTTGTAATTATATATTATTTTAATTTTATCTTAACTTCTTAATTTTCAATATGAATATTTATATATTATATGAGTTATAAATTTGAAAGTTAAAATATATCTATATATGTTTATATCATTTTAATTTTGATTTTTGATTTTTTTTTCCTTTTACAATGAGTAGGGTGGGAGAAAAATTGAATCGCTAACTTCTAAGTTGAAAGTACAAACTTTACATCAGTTGAGCTATGTTCAATTCGACTTTTAATTTTGAATTTAAATCTTGCAATACATATAGTTTAATATTTTACCATAGCATTTATATAGCAATATAATTGAGTTGAATCTGAGTCAATATCTTTTAAGGCAAATTACTTTTTTATTTTATTTTCTTTAATACAAGTAAGAGGATTCAAACCACAAACCTCGTGGTTACTAATACACTCCGATATCATTTAAGGCAAATGACGAATGAGAGATAACATTGCAAATCAATTTGGGCCATTTGAATGATAGAATTATTATTATTATTATTGTTAATTTTGAATCAAGGCTAATTTGTATTAATTTATGTACGTTTTTTATAATTTTTTAATACGTTTTGAACCATATTATGTGATTTTATATTATATACTGAATTATATTCAAACTAAAAATAAAACAAACAACAAAAAATAGTTATCAAACAAGTTTATGTTTTTATTTTTTTTTTCTTCTGAGAAACACGAAACATAAATAGTTGACAAACATATTCTTACTTCTAGTTCCTAAAAAATAAGAAACAAGAAACAGAAAACAATGAACGAGAAATAGAAAACCAGAAACAAAAATCTTATCAAACAAGACCTTAAAAACATATAGCTCTAAAAAATTGAAAAAAAATGACTAAGGAAGATTTTCTTTTATAACTATTTTCTCTATTTGTTAAATCTTAAATTTAAAAACATGCCCCTAATAATGATAAAATTTACCATAATTGAAAACCATAAAATAGTATTTTAAAAGTCAGAATATAAAAAGTTTACTTTCATTTATATAATTATTAATTGTAGTTACAATTATTTTAATTAACAGAGATATTAAAGACACATTTGGAGATTTGGAGCGTTGAGTTGTTACATTTAGAGAGTTGTTAAATTTAGAGAGTTAATCGATCTATGGAATTAAATGATTTTCTGTATTTGGGATACCGAGTTAATAACCTCAGTTTAGTAAGTCTATGTTTATGCCAAGTTGTTTAGTCTAAGTTTAAGAAATTTGTATTTTGAATGCAAAGTTGTTTAACTAAGATTTCCTGTATGTACATAATGACTTTATTTTTCCTACTTTTTATGTATATACAATTAGAGCTACATTTCAATCTGTTTTTTAAATAATAACTTTTCTACATTATTTGTTGTACGTTTTGATTCTCAATTTCACTCATTTAATCTTGAAATTAATATGAATGTAACAAATTTTCTTAAGAATTTGATTTTCACTTCTTTTTTTTTTTTTTTTTTATTTGGAAAAGGTTTGGAATATACCAAAATTTTCTTAAAGGTTGGACTCTATCCAAATTTTGGTTTAGACTAAAATACTCTCACCCCCACCCCTCCAAAATTTTCACTTTCCTCATTATGGAGGTGTTTGAATTCGCAGTCCATTTACCTGTCTATACTTAAGAATAATTCTAAGATAAAGTCCAGATTTTCAATATTTAAGTTAATCTGAATTCTCCCAAATAAGTGAAAAATAAATAAAATTCTCCTGAAAACTCGATGACCTGAAGCGATTGACATAAAAGATTAAAAAAGAAAAAAGAAAAAAAGACATAGGACAAATCTACCCAGCTGAATGAGTTTGAATATGCCAGAGAAGATAAAAGAAAGGTTTTTAACTACTTTAGGCTGACTTTACAACTACATTCCAACATAATTCATTCATTCTCTTAGCAAGAATTAACGAATCCGAAGCGGATCAAATCCAGGTGGATATGAATCTCTGCAGATCAATCAAGTCAGAGCCTGAAGGTACTGTAGCCTCCTAAACCAGAAGACCCATATCCACCATATGATTGTGAAGATAAAGAAGATGAAGTATAGGATGAACCTGAAGCAGCCAACTGGGAGTACGACGACCTCAATCCTGCGGTGTCTAGCCTTCCATAGCTGCTGCTTGTTACTGGTTCCTTCGGGGCACTAACTGCTTCCTACATGGCAAAAATAATCATTAATATCTAAACATTGCCCTAATTTTTGCTCAACAGATGCATATTTGAAGTTGAGATGATCTTGATGTGGGAATCAGAATCACAATCCTTTTCTATCTTACAATAGGTATTTGAGCCTGAATAATAATAATAAAAAAAAAGTCTTGTGCCATATTTTCTATGTTTTACTAGCCTTTAGGCTCACTAACGAAGCCCCTTCTTCCATGTGGCCAACCCTCCTAATGTTACAAATGATCATTACAAACAAAATAGTTCACAACACTAAGGGCCTATATTTGTATTTTGTGATCTACGTGAAAATAATGAAAACATATCTACGGATTCAATGTTTTTAAATTTAAAATTTGACATATGAAAACATGGAATTACACTCTAAAAAGATTAAAATTTTGATAAATATATTCTTTCATGTTATGTGTTCATTTCATTTATGTTAAAATTAAAACATTTAGATCATAATATATTGTAAGGAATACAACATTGTGATAGAATAACTATACAATAAAGCTCTAGCCAAGGAGAGAATTACAAAATGAAATAAAAGTAGCCTTTTGCATGACATGAGAAACAGAGTATCCCATCACAACTCTATGGAGCACAAACAATCTCTTAACCACGAAGTTATAAGTCATTACCTGAATTAATTGTTGAGCCATCTGAACTTGTGATGAAGTGCCTTTTATTTCCACAGTGATCTCATCGGGTAATCCCCTACTCTCTTGTATTGTTAAGATGGCACCACTATTGCGACGGATGAATGCAATATTTGTTCCTCCAACCCCAATGATGTCCTCAGCATAAGATAACGGGATCTGCATTGTCTGAGTAACCTGACAGGAGCCACAAAGGGGTAACTTGATCAGAAATAACAAACTAAAACTCTGTAACTACTCTGTTCCCACTGCCTCCATTCAGCATTATGGTATAATCTAAACAATACTTGTATGCAATATTCCAAACATTTTGGACCTAGTGTTTCAATTCCAAGACACGAAGGACATGTAACTGCAATAATGGGCATGCAATGATGGATTGATCTTATTGATTATGGAGGTGAGTAGGTGGGATAGTTTGCTACCTCACTAAGTCAACATAGACCATTTCCTTCTACCAATAACTGGATAAGTGAGCTTCATATACCAACCTGAGTTACAATAGGTCCCCCAGAGCGACCAACACCTGATGATCGAATTGTAGGAAGTATTCGATCTTGACCATATAGAGAAATACCAGATGATGAAATATGAGAATCAAGATGAGTTTCTCGGTCAAGAAATAGAGATTCTCTTTTTGTTGACGGAGGATACTCAGTGGAGATTACACTTTGAGATGCAGTAAGAAGTGAGGACTTGTCAGCCCAGGCGTCCGTTTGGCGATCTTGTGAGGCAGGTGTATTAAACTAGAAAGAAAAAAAAAAAAAAAAAAGAGAGAGAGCAACAATTCATTAGGAGTCCTTGAAAAGGTTTGGTCATAGACCTAACAAGAAAAAAGCTTACACTCTTTTCAAACAGAGGAAGAACACTATGATCAACTAAAAACTTCCTTAGGTGGCCCACCACTCCCTCTAGAGCCTTGAGAACCTTTAAGGATTCTCCCTGCAATTCCACCATTCTCTCGTCTGCACCAGCATAGAATGGCATCTCATCTGCACATCAAATGTAGATGAGTAAGGGAACATTCAGAGAGTACACATAAACGAATGACTATAGGAGGAAATGCAATATTATCTCAGGACATTATTAGTTACTTGGACCTGCTGGCTGAACTCAAGGCTTGAAGTTAATCGTCATCAATATAATTGAGGTAAAAGATAATACTTATATTATCCAGCTATTGCCATGTACTTTCAGTTTTAGCCTTTAGGAAATTTTTATCATATATCAGCAAGAGAAAGATGTTAGTGAATCAGAATAAGTGTGCTTCTCTAAGATGACCAGATAATACTCAAAACTCATGAATGAAACTATACTACATCCTTCAATTATGAAGAGATGATTTACATTCTCATTACCATTTTTGCATATAATTCATCAATAATAATAAAGTTAGCAATGAGGTCTCGTTGAATGAAAGGTCTCAGACATAATTTTCCTAATGCCAAAAAGGCCCCGACCCCGGATTCTTTTTTTTTTTTTTGGTAAAGAACTGAATTTTCATCGAGAAAACATCAAGCCCACAAAAGGAAGGGCTCCAATAAAGTAAAACAAATCCTAAAGAATAATTACAAAAAGTCTCTATACCCAAAGAGAAACAATTAAACAAAGAACCAAACATCACTAGGGTCACTCTCAACCCCTCTCAACCCCTCTGAAGATCCTATTATTCCTCTCACCCCACAAATCCACAACACAGCACAAATCCCCTTCCACAGAAACTTCCCTGTCCCTTGAAAAGGTGGATGGAGAAGCAACTCCTAGATCATCTCCCTACAACCTCTATGTCTAACACAAAGAAGGGGAAAAAAACCGAGAACTTTATGAACCTTAGTTGCAATTCCATTTCCACCACACAATCATATTTCTAGAATCGAATTTTGTTATGGAAGCAACGTTGATAAAGTAATGGTGATAAAACTCACCAGAACAAAGCTGCATGGCTGCATACAAGGGATTGAGGTAAGTACATATCTTATCACCATACCTTTGAACTATTGTAGCTGTTTTAATTTTGTTCACTTGTGTTTTTTTTTCCATATATAAAAGCAACTTTCATTGAGAAAATAAAAGATTGCAAGGGCATACAAAAAACCATGCCCACAAAAGGACACCACCTTGTAGGAAAGGGCTCAAGCTATACAAAATTGTGTCTAAAGAGTAATTACAAAGTAGATAAAGGATGATTGGGTTTTACAGTTTTGTTTTCAGTTTCTTAGATTGTACATTATATCCTTGCTCTCAGACAATTGAGGTGAACACCCGATGACAAAGTCTAAGGTAGTTCATATTTTCTTTTCATAATTTTAATGTACAATTGAGGAGATTGCACATTGTACAATTGAGGTGAACACCCGATGACAGAGTCTAAGGTAGTTCAGTTTCTTAGATTGTACATTACATCCTTGCTCTCTTTTCAGTTTCCTCTCTACCCAGTGGTTTATTTGAAGAGAGAGAGAGAGAGACCATCCTCCACCCAATGGAAAATTTTTCTTGGCTTTAATTGCCAACTTAATCCTTCGATACAAATATGTCAAAATAGCCCGAGAGATGCCTTTTCTGCAAGGCTTTTCAATGGGCTGATGAATAAAGGGAGTTTGACCTAAAGAGCCCTTCACCTCCTCGAAAGAAGAAAGGTAAGCTCTTCCAATTAAGTTAGCTAGGCGACCATAAGATCAGGGTATATCTTTTAAAGAAAAGGTTTTTTGAGGGGGGGGGGGAAGGGAAGGTACCTTTAGCTCAATGGTAAAAGGTAAAAATGTAATCCCCGTTGACACTGGTGATTCTCACGGATCTTTTCTTCACAGACTAGTTATTGAGAAGAGTACTTATTCTGAAGTTGAACATCTAATTTGTCTACAATAAGAGACTCTTTACATGGAAGGGGGCCAAACACTGAACCATCAAAATCTAACTCTAACACAGCACAACTTGTGAGATTTCAGTCTTGCAATGAGGCTTCCCATATTTCCACTTCTTACAAACATTTGATCCGAAACTTAAAGGAGAGAAACAAACAATACTTCCTATAACCAAATCACCTCTCTGGTCAAATAACTGATTAATACAAAATTGGACTAAATGAAAAAAGTTAAGGTGCATCTATATAAAAAGGGTAAGGTGTATCTTATCAAAAACACTATGGTTAATAATAAATATTGCTCGGGATATTGTTCTTTTGAAAAAACCAAAGCTTAGTATGGTGGACCAATTTTTATCAGACGCATTTGCTCCTCTCATAATGAAGGTGCCTTCTATTGATTCCCTTGGCTCTTTAGGGGCATTTTTACTCTTTAGAATGATCCATCTCGTGCAATGAAGTTTTGGAGGGTGCAAATATTTGAATCTCTCAATAACAACCTTTTTAATGGCTCTACAATTTAGCTATTTGGAAGATTTCATGATCTTCGGCAATAATACAGCTAGGCCCAAAACCAATCAATAAAAAGAGCATGGCAAGTGCATAACAGAGAATGAAAGCATACCTCCTGATAGTACTCTTACAGAGGCTCCAGTACTCTCCTGTATAGATTTGATTAATGAACCTTGCTTTCCAATTAGATTGATTGCTTGAGTTGATGCCACCAGTAGCCGAATTGAACAAAATGAGGCTTTAGCCTCATCTTCATTCTCGGATAATCCGGACACACGTTTGAAGACTCTTATAACTGCATCCATAGCAGGGGAAAGGGGTGCATCAAGCTCTTCCTTTCCTGAAATCAGCACCTGAAGTAAAATCAAAACATTAAAAACTGAACGAACAGGTTTGAACAATTGTCTGTAAATGCATCCAAGTGTTCTTGCAAATCAAAGTGAAGCGTCAAAAGAATTAAAAGGTAATTGCAGCAGCCTCCTAAATGGAAAAGTAATGCCTCTTTTGATATGCTACAGTACTTCATTGAAACTAATCTCAATTATTTGGGCACTCCTCAAAGTACAAAGTGTGTTTTCTAAATAAACCAAGTGCATAACCACCACCTTCTACAATTTACAGACAATCAGGAAGCGCGTAGTCAGCAAACAAAATGAAGTTAAAAACAGCCTATACAAAAGTCAAAAATACATGACTTATGGAAGGTAATAATCAGATCACTGTGATATTTTGCCTAATTTTTTTTTTCCAATGGAAAACAGAGTTTCATTGAGAAAATTGAAAGAATAGAAGGGCATAGAAAAAGACAGCCCAACAAGAGGAGCGAATACAAGACCTAGACTAGATATACAAAAACACACACACACACACAATAATTAAGCCTAACAAAAATTACAAGAACCCTTCTTACGCCTACTTCGGGTTATAAGAGGCTTATACCACCGGGTTTATAAGTGTCTTTACTCCTAGTGAAGTGACTAGAAGAATGATATCAATCTGTCATGTTCTTTAAAAATATAAGAGTTTACTTATGCATTTCAAACCAATGTACAATGAATTATTAATTTATCATGCCACTAAATTTTGCCATGAACTCAAAAAATGTTGATAAAAATTAAAGAACATGTGGATTATTTAGAGACACTAAGAATGTGGAAAATAACAATTAACATTTCAACAGAAATGAGGAAGAAAAGAAGTTAAGGAACCTATATAATATATATATATATATATATATATATATATATATATATATATATATAGTGCAAAATAAAATTAACAAGAAAGGGCGATCAAGTTTCAATTTTTTTTTTAGGTCAGAAACCACACTTATAAGCGCATACAAAAACAAACTCCAACAAAAAAGGAGTTTGATCCTAACCACAAAAAGGAGTCCAATCCACTAGAACAAGATTAAGCTCATAATTATTGGTGGTGGTGGGGGGAGGCGCACAAGAAGGCATTAAACCTAGCCATCTCCCAAATCTCTCTCCACCTCTATACAGATTCTATTATCCCTATCAAGCTAAATGCAAAGAAACTAGCATGCCGCAACAATTTACCCTTCTCCCTAAAGGAAGAATTCAGAAGCACCTCCTCCATCATAGATCAAGCCTCAATTTCAAACAACCAGAACAAGGTTTAACATACGCTCCTTTTCATCCCCAAGAAGTTCCATTTATACAACTAGTTAACCTAATATCAGACAGTGATTCAGCGGCTGCTGTGAAAGAAGTCAAAAATAACATGTCGTGACAAACTAGCACGTAACTGATGGAACCAGCCAAAGATGGGAGAATAATGTTTTTTCCTTTTTTCCCTAGAAGCCTTTGGGTTCAAAAAAGGAGAAATTTTTTTACTTGAAATCATTACATCCAGTTCCAGTCTAATTCCCCAACGAGGAACACAAAAAGATGGTCAGGCTGAACAAATAACTAGCCAGACAGTCCCATAACAAAACCACGTGGTGGAACTGGAACCAAACATAACAAATAAACCAATAGAAAGATAGAGATTCAATTCGTCGTCCCGATGTGACCATAAGTAACAAAGCCTTTACTACTACAAAAAGAACAACTACCAGAAAGAGCTGAGGTTTAAAGAAACACTCACAACGCGATCAGGAGTGCCAACAGCACCATCAAGAACACGAATTCTAGCCCTAGTTTCCTCGCACATCTTCTTAATAAGATCGCCCTTGCGCCCAATAATGCTGCCGACTTTAACAACCGGCACAATAAGCCGGAAGACGCAGTCTCCGGGCCAGCCGGGCCACTTTTTATCGGAAGCGCCAGTATGATTGGGGCCTTCATGAGCTGCAGAATCCGAAGCCGGAACCGATAAGTAGTCTTGGTTAGAGGGATCGATGTCGGATTCAGCGCCACCGGCTTCGGTAGAGTCTGGTTCTGCAGCAGCTAGAGAGGCAAGTGTGGAAGTTTGGGGATTGGAATTGAGGGCGTTGGCATCAGTGGAGCCCTTCTCTGTAGTTGTGTTGGTGGCCATCGAGAAGGATGAAGAACGGAGAAGTTAGGGTTAAGACTTACAGAGGTTTTAAGAAAATAAAGAGAAGAGAAAAGGAAAAGAGGAAATTTTGCGGATTTTTCTTTTTTCTCCCTCAAATCCATCTTATGTCTTTTTGTTTGTTTATTTATGTTTTTTTTTTTTCCTTTCAATTTGTGCTCATTTATTAAAAAAAAAAAAGTTCAAAAGCATTCTTATCATTAATATTTGGACAAAAATCGTTAATACATTATTTAAAAAATATCTTTGAATCTTCAAATGCTTCATTAATGTCCTAAATGCCGTTACCATTAGTATATGTACAAAGATCATTCATCTAGACTTTATCACCTTCCTCTTCCATTTTTTCCATCTCTTTCACGTGCTTTAATCTAGGAGTGTTGGTAGGTTAGATTGAGTTGGGTTGGATTGAAGCAATTTTTAGACCCAACTAGATCGTTCGTGTTGTTAATTTCTTTGAACCAAACAACTCTTATTAAATAATGAACCAACCTAACCCAACCATGAAATATTTGGGTTGAGTTGGTTCGGGTTACTCGGTTTATTATTAAAATTTTTGTTTTAAGAAGTAATATGTTAATATGTAAAAGAATTTGTTTACTTATTTTCACATATTGAAATAAGATTAGCAAATCAATTTTAATTTATATCATGAAAAATTGATTTTCATAGTGTTAAAAAATTATTTTAAATTGTGAAGGGTCGACTTACTATTGATTGGTTATATTCATGGACACAGAAATATATCTATAGTGCAAAGAGTGTAATTATGGGTCTTTAGTAAAGTGACTCATAGTTAATTAATGTTGATTAATTAATTAATTTAATTTAAGAGTTTAATTAATTAATCTCGTATCATTTAAACTTATAATCTGTAGATCCATTAGGTCCCCTACTAGCTCACTAAGGATAAAACAAGGATTAATTAATTTTGGAAAATTTGAATTGTTCAAATTTAATAAGAGAAAAGTGCATTAATGGATAAGATATAATTAATATAATGTATATAGATACATTAAAATATAAAGTTAATTTTGTATAAGATTCAAAATTAAACTTTATAATTTGAGAGTATTAATATTTGAATGAGATTCAAATACTAAACTAATATGAATGAGATTCATATTATAAGCGAATTAAGTGTTAATTGTATTAGATACAATTAACATAATATATATTGATACATGATATTATAAAGTTAATTTTGAATTGGATTCATAATTCAACTACATTTTATGAGAGATTAATGTATTTGAATAAGATTAAAAAATTAATATGAATGAGATTCATATTAAAACCATAGTTTAAAATTTAGTATGAATGAGATTCATATTTAAACTATAGATTATGAGAAGAAAATATATTTAAATATGATTCAAATGTAATATTAATTCCTTTTCAAAAAATGTAATATTAATTAAATATATGATATTGATTTAATTAATAATAATTAATTAGATTAATTAAAATTTATTTAATCAAATCAAATTAAAATTAGTTTAAATTTCATTTTAGTTAATCTTAACTCCCATGGCAAAGGAGAGTTAAAGTTTGGTTAAAGGGAGTTAATTCACAATTAACTTCCTTTCTCTCTCAATAAAAATGTGAGATTGATGGAAGTTGAGAAAGGGTGCTGCAGTGTTCTCAAAATCTCAATCTCAGACAATCTCTCAATTCTCAATACACGCATTTCAGCGAAAAGGTTTCTCTACAAAAATTGTTCTTCTCTTACCTTTTCATAAAAGGGTTTCCACACAACCCAATTCTTGCCTGAGAATAGCAGGGAAGACTTCATGGTGGTATCCTTGTTCGAGGTTGTTCGTGAGGACTAAAAAGTTGTTGAGATTGAAGTTACTGTGAAGAATTGAAGAAGATTGAAAAATATCTTTAAAAAAACGGTTGGCTTTTTAGCTCTTAATCTCAAATTAATTAATTTTAATTAATTAATTAATATTTTGATGATAACAAACCTACTTTTATTTATTAACAATTTGAGTGTTTTGAAATGTCTATTGTGTAGAGCTTGGAATAACGATTCTAACGCAATTTGAATTAAATCAGAGCTCAAACGAAGAAGATATCGCCAAAATAAGCTTAACGAAAAAATGTCTGATGTCGATAACGTCGCGATCAAATCATCAAAGTGGACCTACTAAATGATGACAAGTGGAACAATAGATAAGTGACACATGCGGCTTTTGATTATTGGATTGGTTTTAAAAAGATAATGAATTTAAAAAGAAAATAAATTTAATATTATTATATATGTTTGTGTCTAATGGCTAGTTGTATTTAAAAATAAAATGAATTTTATATTATTTTATGTTTGTATCTTACGGCTAGTTCTGGACATATTGTGTGAATTTAAAAAGAAAATAAATTTAATATTATTATATATGTTTGGATCTAATGGCTAGTTGTATTTAAAAATAAAATGAATTTTATATTATTTTATGTTTGTGTCTTACAGCTAGTTTTGGACACATTGTGGGCTTTTACTTTTTGTTGGATTTTAAAAGAAATGGTTTTAGAAAATGATATATATTATTATATTATTTTTTGTTTGTGTCTAACGGCTAGTTGATTCAAAAAGAAGAAAAATCTCTACCATTGATTTTTCTTTTTCAAGATCTAATGGTCTAAATTTAATGTGGTTTCCAACAACTTTCATCTCTTTTTAAACATTTCATCTTATCCAAATTTTCATAACAATTTCACATCTTTTCACAATCCTCCATAATTCATTAAGTATTCATTGTTGTTATCTCTAAGCTTCAATTTTCTTCTTTTCATCTTATTCTTAGGAGAGATTTATGTATGGTGAGGAATGATTTGTTGTGAGCTCAAAATTTGTAAATTCACTCTATTTAGAGAGTTTCTCAGGTGTATTCTTTAATTTTTTTTCTAAACATTTTGTAATGGTTGCTCTTGATCCTGAAAAAGAACGGTCGTAACGGTTTGATCATAATCCGGGAAAAGGATTGAGTTTGCTCTTGAACTCGCAAAAAGAGCGGTATAGCAGTTGGACTCTAATCCTAGAAAGAGTCGGTGGATCCCTATTCAAAATGCCAAGAGACACCTGGGAAAGTGGAGGTGGGTTGGTTGTGTTGGACCACTATAAATTTACGTGTCATTTTCTCTATCCCTATCCTATTTAATTTTGCAATGAATTTGTCATTACATTTTATTGCTTAAAACTAATTGCAATTTTTAATTCTTGAAATCAATGGCTCATAATTGTTTATTTTGATTGGTAGTTCTTAAAATTTCATATCTTATACCAATCTTGTTGTTGAAATTAAATAAAGTGTTATAAAGTGTTATCGTTAATTTCTTGTTTAATTCAAAATGAAACTGTTTGCATATAATTCTTGTTTAAATTACTTATTAGTAAGAATATTTAATTAGTTTGAAAAACCCTATACCAATCCTACAATAACTTCTTCTCCTTGAAATTTCTTCTTGAAAAGCATACTTAATTACATAGATATGTTTATCATGTGTTTGAGTGTTTTTCTGTTTTCACGATTTCCAAAAGGAATTTCAAAAGCACATGTATCACGCATTCACGCGCTTCCGCTCAGGAATTTGATTCCTTTCAGAACCAACTCAACCCATAAAGTTTTCATTTATTTAAACTCAACCCAACCCAAATGAGTTAATAACCCAATCCAAACCGTATGGGTTGGGTCTGGTTGATTGAGTTTTTTGAACACCTCTACTTTAATCTATACCCTAACACTTCGCTATTTTTTTTTAAAAAAAAAATTCTTATATGGCCTTCAATGTCCTCTTACTCCCATTTTTTCATTCCCTAGTCTCTAAAAATATCATATTTAATTAAGGTATATAGGCTATAGTAAGAAGAAAGAAAAATAATGGAATCACCATAAAACATTAGGGGTCTATTGGGAAGCAGGAATGTATTGGGTTTGTAATGGGTTTTAATCCCAAGCCCACGTTTGGATTGAGGGCTTTGGCCCAGTTGTAATCCTTATTATATTCCCTTCCCACCGTTTTCGGCCCAATCCTCTTTCCCACCATTTTCACGCTTCGCGATCCCATTCTAACCCCATTTATAAATTAGTGAAGGAAATTCTTGGAACATTATGTAAATTCAAGACATTTTTTAGTATAAATCGTATAAAACAAACACAATTATCCAAATATCCTTAGGTGTCTATAAAAATATTCCTACTAAACAAACTTGGTTATCTAAAAATGTCGAACATCTGTAATTCTGGATATCTATAACTTCGGCCATCTAATGTAACGTTCCGAGTTTAAGAGGAAGATAGGAATGAACCGAGATCACATCCAAGTGTGAAGGATCCTGAGGATATGAAAGTATGGTTAAGAAAACTTAAAAGAATTGAAAGTTATTATCTATAACAACAAGGTGCACTTTCCTTTTTTGGTAGCTCGATTATAAGAACTCCAAAGCTAAACATGCTTAGCTTGGAGCAATATCGGTGGAAATCTCGAGAAAAAATCATGAAAATTGTTATAATTAGTTAATGAAACTTTGATTGTGACTTAATTAAACTATAACTAACAATTTTTAATCAGAATTTCTATAAAGTAAGACAATATTTAGATGTCTATTGTAAATGTTTGTGTAAAGGTTGATGCGAGAATAAAATTTTTAAAACGAAATGAAAAAATAATTACAAAATAATATAACGTAGCACATAAAAGAGGTTTAATCATTTATAAAAAATGACACTGACATATGAAACTATAGAATTGACATGTAACTAGAACCATAAAATTGAACAACTTGAACTAAGCTATTGTAGTTAATTAAAAAAATGAAAATTTTTTGAAATTTTGTTGAAACGGTGCAATCAAAATTTTCTCGAAATTTTCTAGAAACCTCGAAACTTCGTTGAAATTGGGAGAAAAACGACATTTCTTCCAATTAAGATTTTGAGGCCACGTTGGAAATTTTCTACCATGGTCCCTAGACATAATTGAGAAATGAAATATTTTTAAGTTCTCGAGGTGATTATATTATTATTATTTTCATTTTATAAAGGTTTAGGGATATCTATATTATGCAATAAAGATAACTAGTTATCTGACACTTTTTTTTAAAATATAATTGGTGTTGAATGAAAAATTTCGGCCAACCAAATTTCGCCACATCATCACAACGAAAGTTCGAGCCCATTATGAAAATTATGAATTGGATCGGGCCGATTAATTAAAATCGTTCGAGTCCAAAGTCTAATATAATTCAAGGCCATTGTGAAAATTTGGGCCAAAGAAGATATTGGGCCCAAGTCCAAGCTCAAAAGCAATTGGGCCCAAGCCCATGTAAGATCCATGGATAACCTCTATAAATAGAGGCCTTATCCCTCAAATTTGGCAACAAAATGCTGAAGTTCTGGAAGCTCTCAAGTTCTTAAGAATATTACGCTCCTGAAGCTATGGGAAAAACTGAATGTTGAAGCTCTGAAGCTCCAAGATCAACTTCTACTCTCTTGAAATGATCTCTAAAGCTCTTAAAGTCATAAACAAGCTCAAAGGTCGATCATCCAAGAAAGTCATCAAGTTCAAAGGCCGATCATCCAAAAAGGTCAACAAACTTAAGGATTAAAGTTTACTTTTCGAGATAAAGGATTATGTATTAGAGATTATACTCACTATACTATACTGAAATTAATATAAATATAAAGTTCATATTCCACGAATCAAATATCTTCGGAAATTTCGTCGAACAATTGGAGATAGGTAGATTCGAACCACATATTTTGTGATCACTAACACACTCGTATGTCAGTTGAACTAGTTATTTTATTCTTGATGTCTGAATCAAACTTCAAGGTTTTTTTTATAAAAATAATAATCCAAATGAGACCATTTGAAAATTGATTGTTCACCGACTGGGATTGAACAACGTTTTCATCAATGCCTTTATTTTCATATCTAAAGATTTTATTCGCAATGATTTTGTAGCAAACCACATTTAAATTTTATCACTAAAAATAATTTTTTTTAGTGATAGTAATTAGTTATAGAACATGTTTGGATGATTTTGAAATTGACAAAATTATTTTTATCATGTTTAAAATAATTTTATCAATTTCAAAATCACTAAAATAAAGATGATATATTTAAAACCACTTTCAAACGTGTTTTCAAGGTGTTGTAAGGTATTGATATGTTACTTATACACAAGTGGCTTACGAATTAAAATTCTTGTTTCATATATATGAATCTTGTTTCACAAGTGGCTTACTTATAATTAAATTTGACCTCACCCATCATTAGATAGTGTTAAATAAATATGTTTTCTTCCATCAGCTTAAGTTTTTAAGTCAATTGGCGATTCGGATGATATCAGAGTAGGTTCGTTTATGATGCCTTAGATTGCATGCTCAACTTTACGACCTAATAAACTTTTTTTAGTTGCATAAAATACTATTATTGTAGATTGCATGCTCAACTTTACGATTAATAGACTTTTTTTTTTCTTTCTTTCTCTTTCTTTTCTTTTTAAGGTAATAACATGGACTTTTCATAGGCTATGAGGAATAATCTCAAACCCTATTGGGTTTTTTCAACATATATTTATTAATGGATTTTTGTCATTAAAAATAAGATCGAAATTTATCAATAATATTGTGCTAGCAAGGGGTCTTACCAGCTTAAAAAGTAAAAGGAGGTAGGAATGAAATTCTTTAGTGCTCTTACCAAACTTAATGTACTTGTCTTGAAAGGGCTATACCTTTGTCCACCTAAATTAAGGGTGATCATTCAAATTCTAAAAATCGAACCATTTATAAATTCGAATTAAATCGAATCGAATTGAAAACTCAGTAAAATTGAAAAATATGGTTCGATCCTATTTAAAGAAATCTTGAAACTGAATTTATTTGGTTTGGTTCGATTTCAATTTCGAAAACCGAATTTGAAACCGAACATTTTTAACTTATATATATATATATATAAGAGCAAAACCGAATTTAAAACCAAACCAAACCATTTTTAATTTAAAATATATATACATATTTTTTTAAAAATAGCAAAACCAAATTTAAAACTGAATTGAACAGCATATGTGCAATTCAGTTCGGTTTGGTTTCACATAAAACGATTTTAAAATTTTTGATTCGGTTCGGTTTGACCGCCAAACCAAACCGTTTCCACCCCTAACCTAAATATTTTTATTTAACAAATTAGGATAAGAAACATGTGCTTTAACTTATTTTTACTTAAATTCACTCAAACATGATATGAAATCTGGAAAAAAAAACTTGTTTTTCAAACAATAAACTTCATTTTTAGGACTAAAAACATCTTACAACTGAGAGTTATAAGGCACGTTGAGGATCCCATGTGAAAATGTGATGAAGAAGTTCTACAATCTTTCTAAGATACATAGATTAACAATTCATTAATCATTGGTCAAATATAGTTTTAGAGAAATTATCTCTAATTTAAAAAGTTATTAGTACTTTGTTTAACCAAGACTAGAAGTGGTTAAAATTTTTATGTAATAACTTTTAACGCCTCCCAAACGGAACTCAAGTCTTTAAACCCTTAAAAAATATATTTTAAACTCTATCTTACTAAACAATTTTTCAAGGATGACAAGTTCTAGTTATGGATGTGTATGCTTCGATTTTGGCTACCTCTTATGGTTTCTAGGAGTTTTTCCTTTCTCCACTTGGTGCAGAGACTGTGGTTATTAAGGAGGGCTTGAAAATGGAGATGTCTATAGAGCGAGACGGGGTTAGGGATGACTTCCGTGTCCTATCCCCGCTTCCCATTTCATTCTCCATCCCATGAAATTTTTTACAGGGATTAGGGTGAGGATTCCCCACAGAAAATTCGCAGGGAACCAATTCTCCACGGAGAATTCTTTCTCATTTGGTTTCAATTAAATTAAATCACTACTATGGAGAAATTTTAATGAAATAGTTAAATTTCTCACTAATATTTTTTATATGATTAGTTCCACGTGGACAATTTGAATTTAAAGAGAATTTACTCAAATTTTCTAGTAGATGGAAATAACTACCTTTAAATTATTCATATATTATTATATATAATCTAAATTTAAATGTTTAATTCAAAATATTACCATTAAACAATAAAACTCGAAATTCAAATATAATATTTATAAAATAATAATAATAATAACATAACATTAAATTATTGTCATAAAGTTAAAAAATAGGCTAACGAGGCCTGAAGAAGAATATTCCCCATTTAACTTACAAGAAAATTTCCCCTCACTTCCTCCTCCATTCCTCGCCCCTAATGGGGCGGGTCCTCATAGGGAAAATAGATATTTCTACTTAGAAATGACTTTGTTGTTGGGGCTTTCGACATTCACTGTATTTTGCCGGATTCTTCCTAACCAGGAGAAGCTGTCTGAGACTGAAATTGTTAATTTCTTAGGGGATATCTCATATTTGATGAACTCCTTGAACTCAGTCTAGGTTATGGAATAGGACCGTGGACTCATTGGCGTGTAGAGGTTTTACTAAATTGTTTTGGCTACAAATATTTCTTAATGAAAGTTTGGGTTTGCATAAAAAATTGGTAATTTTTACCAAAGTGAGAAGGACGCCAAAGGTTCAAATTTCTACTCCCTTGTTGTTGTACTAAAAAAAAAGTTGTGATTTTTTTCCACATAAAACAAATGAAAGAGAACAATCAAGAGGGAAGCATTTGTGAACCTTCGAGGACCAAGAAGAGGGTTCACCTCTATTTGTCTTATTGTATCATTTAGTGAAAAGTTTGTAGAATTTTTGGAAGCTTATGGTCAGTCAACCAATCACAAAATCATTAGTCTATTCCAATAAAAACATTAAAACACGTCTTCTCTTATAGAATTTTTGTTAGTTCAACAAATTAGGATAGAAGATTTAAACTTTCGATCAATTAGTTGATGATATATGTACTGACTAGTTGAATTATGTTCAAGTTAATTTCGTATATAATATTGGGTTAAGATATTTGATAGAGGATTTATGTTAATTAAAGCCAAAAGCTATGAACCCAAAAATGAAGGTCCAATAAATGGATTCCCATGCTTTTGCCCATAGTTTTGACAGTCAATTAGATGAGGCAATATTTATATTATAAATTCAAAAGGGGAATGGGTTTCTCCATAATAAGAAAGGCCAAAATGGGATAAGCCCATATCATCCTTCCAAGCTGCAAATCTTTGATTGAAAAAGAAAGTGCTTTTGGAACCTTCTCTTCACTATCAATTTCTTTTGCTTAACCTATATAAATTTTCAATTTATTAAATAAATTTCCATTATCAATTCTATAAAGATATTTTTTTCATAGAAAAAAAGTATTATTTTCTTTTGAACTAAAATATTGTGTTGATTTTTATAAATCTAATTCACACGTACTGAAATAGAAAATTTTCACAAATAAAAAAAATGTCAAACTATTTACAAAAAAATAATAAAAACGATACTGATAGACATTGATAGACTTCTATCAACATCCATTAGTGATAGACTCTCTATAATTTCTATCATTGATAGACCCTGATAGATTTCTATCAGCGTCTATCACAACTATCTAAAAATTTTGTTATTTTGTGTAAATAGTTTTCCTTATTTTTTTATTTTTAAAATTTTCTCTAGAAAAATTAGAAGAGGGGATTGAATTCAATTTATAACCAGAGATTTAGGAAACTAATAACTGGTTTGTTAACCCTTTCTATTTTAGGTTTAACTATACATTAAAAAAAACACTCCCTATACTTTAACTTTTGTTTTTAAAAAAATTCTCTATGCTTTCAAAAGTTGCCATATTTATTTTGATATTTTATAAACGTTTCAAAACTATCTTAGAGTAGAACTCTATTCGAATGTTAGAGGAAAATTGAGACCTAAAACGGTTTTGTCGATAACTCATAATGAAAATTGAGACCTCGACATCGTATTTGTCATGCCCTTCTAAGTCACCATCGCGTCGAGTTCAAATCGTAGTTTCATCCAAAACTCTAAAAGATTTATATTCTATTAGTAGTTTTGAAATACTTATGAAAAGTTCAGAATAATATCGAATAAAACTGCACCTTTTGGAAAGAGAGATATTTTTTAAACATATAAGACAATATTTTTCCAATTTAGCTCTATTTTATTTAGATTAAAATAGTGTTTTGATCTTTAAACTTTTAATAAATAATTAATCTCCACTATCTTTTTTTTATCCAATTTTGTAAGCCTTCTCTTTAGAAATTTAAGTACATCAACATGGTACTTGAATGAAAACGATTATTTTTACATTGCCAAGTTGGTTAAAAAGTAACATCAAATAATAATGGGAACTAATTTATATATATATATATATATATATATATATATATATATATATATATATATATACATTTTTATTGTTATGTTTCAACTTTAATTTTAAGTTTTTAAAACTAACACTTTTGATTTTAAGATTTGAATTTAATTTCTATTAAATTCTCAAAAAATTAGAATTGGTATTTTGATCTTGAGATTCAAATTCGATTTCTAACGAGTTATTTTTTATACATCTCTAATTGTAGCATTAAGGTTGAAACTACTTTATAAATTAGGTTAAAAATTAATATAGGCGATATTTTAACCTTATATTCTTTAAGAAAAATAAATGTGCTTACCCAAAGTTTCTTTGATTTTATTATTATTTTTTTTTATTGAAATTCATTAAACCGATACAAACAATACCAACAAACCACAAACCCATCATCCCAGAATAGGGGAAATAACATAAGCTGGAAAAGATATTTTTACATATTCAATAAACCCCAGAAGAAGATGCCAAAAATGTTAAATTATGAGCAACTTTGTTCTTCTCCCTAAAGACATTATAAAATTGATAGATAATTATAGAAGTGGTAAAATAGTTGTCCCTATCAAGTGGTATCGGAGTCATTCCCTTGACTTAACCATGTCGATAGAATCTTTAGGTGTCGACAAAGATTTAATGGAGCCTTGAAAGTAGTCATGGTGTAATCCATGGTTGAACTTTATTGGATAGGCAGTGTAGAGGAGTTAGCCTATAAGAGTTAAGACGAATGGGTGACTATTTGAGGGGAGGCTCGGTGGTCCTTTGTTCAAGGAAAAAATTGTTGGGAATGCGACCAAAGTCTTACATTAATTAGATAAGGGGATGATTATGGGTATACAAGTGAGGGCAACTACAACTATCTCCAATGGTATGAGGCTTTTTGGGATGAAACCAAAAGCAAAACTAGTTTTTGCCCAAAATGGACAATATCATACCATTGTAGAGATATTTGGAGGGTCGTTATCCTTATCAAATTAAGAGCTTTTTCACAAAAAGATTAACTTCGGGCAAATCAAAATTGAGCCATCTAACAAAAATTTGAATCTATTGCTTTGAAGTGTAATCTATTGCTTTTTTCGCTCTTTTGCACGTAGCTTCTTCGCTCATAATTTATTTTATTTGCTTTTCACAATTAAAACTTTTTTTAAATTTCTTTTCTGAAAAAAGAAAAAAGAAGAATTGCCTAGAACTGTAAAAGCATATCTAGAAAAAGTTTTAAAACATGTCAATGATGAATGATGAATGATGAATCTTACTTTTTGTTAATTAAAAAAAAAATCATTATGAAATGAAACCTACTTTATTTAGTTTGTAACATTTGCTTAAAAAAGTAAGAAGTTACTAAACACAATCTAAATTAACTCAAAAAATTTGAATTAGTGTGCAATTTTTATCCCTCAAAATCTTAGCTTTTTTTTTTTTTTTTAAAAAAATTTAATAGAAGTAGAGCAATACGAACCACATACATCTCGGTCGTTAATACATTTATATGTCAGTTAGAGTTATGCTCGCTCTATCTTCAAAACTTTACCTCAAATGTTTGTGTTTATTATGATTTAGTCTTTTATTTAAAAAAAAAAAAAAAAAAAAAAACTGAAAGATCATTTCTATGTACCATTTTTAGCTTAAATAATTTAAAATCTTGTATCTCTAAGGACATCTGAATTATTTTCTTTTCTTAAAGTCATGTCATGTCTTAATTTAATGCTTCATTCAAATTATTCAATTTTGTTTTTCAAAAGTTATCTAGCCCTGCAGTCAAACATGGCAATAAACTTGACAGTGGCTTTTTTTTTTTTTTCTCTTTTTAAAACATTTCTGTGAAAATTTTTAGATTAAAATAATATCATCGTGAGTGTTTTTTTAGCTTGGTTCTATTTTAGTTTCCATATTTTTAATTGTCTAATTTTAGTACTTTAAATAAAAGGAAATTGTTTTAAATAACAAAATAATGAAACTATTTACAAATATAGCAAAAAGAACACAATGTGATGTGTAAATTTTTTTTCATTTTGCTATACTTGTAAATATTTTTATTATTTTATTATTTATGAAAAAAATCCCTTAAATAAATTTTAAAGATAATCCAATGCAATTATTTTATGGGAAATTATTATAAAATAGAAAAATATCAAACTATTTACAAATATAAAAAAATTTCACTGTCTATCAGCGATGGACCGTGATAGAATTTTATCACAAACATTTTTTCTATATTTGTAAATAGTTTGTCTCATTTTTCTATATTTGAAAACAACTCTTACTTTATTTTTGTTTTTTTCCTAAAAATTTAGTCTCTTTACCTAGTTTCTTTTTATCAATTTCAATTTAAAAAAAAAATTTGGAGGACTAAATTTAAGACTTATTGAAAGAACTAAAATTTAGATTCATTGAAATTACAAAGACTAAAATTTGACCATTAAAATTACTGGACTAAAATAGAATGAAGTGCACTGTATACGGACCAAAATTTTAAAGTATGCATTTAAGAGTAATTTGGTACATTTATTTTTCTTGTTTCTAGTTTGTGTTTTTTTTTTAGGATTCTTGCTTCCAGTTAGTGAGTACCATAAGCTTTGATAATTGTTCATAGTCCTTGTTTTTTTTTTTTTCAGTTATTCCAAAATTTAAACAAAATTGAATCTCTTCTGATTACCATTTCAATTATTAGTTTTTTTTTTTATTTAATTTTTTGTTTTCTATTTATGATTTTATGTTTTTTTTTAACATAAAAATCATATTTGTGTGATAGTTTTAATAAAAAAAAAAAAAAGCAAAATTGTTTGATAATTGTTTTTTGTTTACAAAATTTTAAAAATAAAAAAAATGAAGAGATATTTTAGAGAGAGAAAATATGTGAAAAAATGGAAATTTAAAAAAAAAACATAAGGTTGAGAGTAAGAGGAATGTGAAAAAAAAGTTGAGAGAAAATTGAATGACAAATGACAAATGATAAATGATAGAAGAAAAGAAAAGTTAGTGAGAGAAATTTGAGAGAAAATGTCTTTAAAAAAGAAAAGAGAGAAATGTTTTTAGAGGAGAGATAAAATAGGGAGAAATTTTAGAAATAAACAAGTTAAAGAGAGAGAAAAAGTTTTTTTTTATTTAAATATAGAGAAAAATCAATTTAGAGAGACCAAATTTAAATATATATATATATATATATATATATATATATATATATATATATATATATATATAATTTTTTGAGATAGAAAATAAATAGATATATTCAAGGATGAAAATATTCATCGATATGTCGATATATCCGTCAATATATCTGTAAATCGAAAAGTTCGACATCGATATTAAATATCATGGATATCTCCAGCATCTTTTATAAATGCTCGTAAAATAATAATAAAAAAAAAGTAATCTTTAAAGTCCAATATGAATAGTGTTGGTGCTTGAATCTCGTTCGCTTTGAGTTGTCTAGTGGGCGCCTAGTGGCTTTGAGCTCCTGCCCACTTTCTCCTGGTTTGGTCTCGATCTTATCTGAGCCAACCTACATAAGAGATCCTTGCATCGGTGTGGTGTTGATCCTATTTTACTCTAATCTCTAAGTTAGTACAAGAAGTGAATAATTCGGCTAGACACTAAAAAATTTAAGGTCAATTCTCTTCTTTTGAGAGTACTTATCCTCATCATGAAGTAGTTGAATGAGACTATTTATAAACCTATCCTCTGACACATGCCTATGGTTGCGTGTGACAGCAAGTGGTGTTAGGGACATTCTGACACTTGAGGTTGCAGGGTGCCAATTCCATCTCGACTTATTTACCCGATTTGTATATATTTATTAGCTTGGTTGGTTAGCTCTAACCTAGAGGTACTGACATTTTCCTTTTGGGATGCAAACTCTCCTATGTTCTTTTTCAGTACCCTATAGGTATGGGTCTGCCGTGGATTTTAGGTCACGTCATAAGCAACCCTCAACAAATAGGAATACTAATAACAATATTCATATCATAGTTTGGGAGAAAAGATAATTTAATTATTAATCTAAATAAATTTTTAAAACTATTTTATTTTTCAAAAGTTAGATAGGATTTTTAGAATATCTATAAGCTTGATTTTTAAATTAAAAAAAAACCAAATAAATATTAAATGGGACATAAGTTTATAAAAAAAAATAGAAAATAAGAAATAGAAAGTAAAGTGAACATAGTTAATTGGTGATTGCATGCACTTCTTCATTTAAGTTCAGATTCCAAATTCTCATACTCATTTATGGTACTTGAAAGAATAAAAAATTAAGAAATACAAAATAAGAAACACAAAATAACGTTACAAAACATGCTTCTCAACTAATTAAAAATAATTTTTTCACAATTTCAAAAAGTCATGTATTTAAATCACTCTTTCTTTTATTTATTTATTTATTTTTACACGTATGTTTCTTAATTCAACAAATGTGAAAGTGAAGAATCAAGTCTTGAAAGATCCATCTTTATATAACATATCAATCACGATTTAACATATGGTAAATTTTTCTTAAAAAAAAAATACATTTTTAATATTATATTTCTCTTTGTATAGAGAAATTAAGAGAATGCATAGAGATAAGTGCTTACACTCAACTATTACTCATCTCCAAACAGAAAAAACATTCTAGTATTATCATACGTACTACTCTCAATCATTATTTAATATGTTATTAAATAACTTTGTAATTTATTATTAATTTATTTTCTAAATCCCACATAATTCTTATGCGACTGTTTGGGAGACCATATTGAAATGTGTTTGGATAGTAATGTAATCCAAAACCCATGTTAAGATTGAGCGTTTTGGATCTAATTTGTAATTTAAACTCATTCCGTTCTAACAGTTTTTAACCAAACTCTATTTTCCAACATTTTTCGCGTTTCACGATCTCATTTTCGTTCCTTCCTCGATATTACACGCATTCTAATACTCTTATGATTCCTAGTAATTCTAATTACACTCTATCCTTCCAAACAACCCCTAAATGTTAGGTTGAAACACTCTTTCACACTATGGAATTGGAAAATATTTTATTTGTTATAAAAAATAAAATTAAAAGAACGAAAACCCAAGAAATTTGAGCATTATGTTTTGAAAGAGAAGATAAAATCTGACAGGTGAATTAATGAGTAGGGCAGTACAAAGAGAATGAGCCAATCCCAAAAACCAAATACTTGTCTTTATCCAATATCAAAGGCTCACAGATTTCCATTTCATCCTCATCAAAGATAAGAGTTTTATTTATTTATTTTATTATTTTTATTTTTTGTGAATTTCAAATTGCTTGAGTGTATGCTTTGGCAACCATAAAATCAAATGGGTTTTCTATACTTTGTTTTCTTTCAATTTTTTGGATTAACATTAAATCCTATGGTCAATAAACCCCTATTTGTCATTTGTTTCTAAATGATATGTGATAAGATTTGGATTGCCATTACACCAATCATATTTCAATGGATTTTTTTTTGGGTTAAAATATGTACTTTCCAAATAATAATAATAATAATAATAATAATAATATCTTTTGTAATTTGACAAGTAAAACTAAATTAATATGATAGTGTAAGTCTTGTTTAATTTTCATTTTGGATTTAAAAATATGTGTTTGCTTTTTTAAGAAATTTTTTTATTATAGTTTTCATATGAAATAGGTAAACATTTGAATTTTAAGCTAAATTAGTAAAATAAAAACTATTTTTTTTCAATTTCTTAAATTTAGACTTAAATTTTGAAAAAGACTAGATCACAAAAAAAAAAAAAAATAATGGTAAAAATAGTGTTTATTAACTTAATTTTTAAAAATAAAAAATACAATCTAAGACGGACTTTGATAGCTTTTTGTTGCTGATAATATATTTTTTAAAATCCTCATTTTTCCTTACAACATTTTTTTTTTTTACATTTTTCAAAAAATACATTTGAATTCTAAAACCGGATTTTAAAAAACAAAATAAATATTTTTTTAAATACTTTTTTTTGGTCCCGTTTGATTACTTTGCTTTTTTAAAAGTTGTACTTGTTTACTCCTATTTTATTTACCAAAATTTTCATATTGTTAGATAAATCATTGAACTTTTAAATTATGTATCTAAATAAGTCTCTAAACTCTAATAATCTTTAAATATTTTATTCTATGTCTAATAAGTTTTTGGGCTTTCATTAGGTCCAACCGATCATTAAATATTTGTTATTTTTAAAATTTCACAAACTAATTGATCACAAAAATAAATTTTATGTACAATAGTTTTGTTGATTTTAATTTTTTTTAATATGTGAACGACTTATTAGACTTAAAATTTAAAGTTCATTGAGATGTACTAAATACAAAATTAAAAATTCATTAACCTATTAGACACAAATACGAAAGTTTACGGGACATGTAATTAAAAATTTCCATGTGGTTTTTTTTTTTATTATTGAAAAGAGAATTTTCATGTTTATGTAATTAAGCCCAAAATTTTAATTTAAGCATAACTCTATTGCTTTCCTTGCAAGGTTTGATCCCCCACTTTAATAAATAGTAAAAAAAAATGCAAATAACTCATGTTTTTTTATAATAATTTTTAATTATTATTCCACAAATAAAATATAAAGGCTTGGGATATTTTGGAGAAATATCTGAAAAGTGCAAGTGTTATAATTTAAAGTATATTTATAAACTTTTTTTAAAAAATATATATTTTATTATTATTTATTTTGAAACATAATCACAAGTGATTGAAGGTAATAAGCCCAACGTTTGATTGCCAATTGCCACACATAATCCCTCAAAAGATACCAAAAAGGTCCCAATCATTGCTCCCTTCAGACAAATCACCCACGTCATTCTTCTTGATGCACGTGACCCCTCTCCAACCCCATCATCTCCTTGCCACCTCAGCCCTAACAAAATCTACTTCCTCCAATCACCACCTGCCACATCATCAGATAAGAAATGCCCCTTTCTCCTCTTGCCTACCTGGCACCCCGGATATACAAACTTTCACGCTGCGACCATGGTCCCCTTTCCCTCTTCAATTACCATTTTGCCCCCTTCTAGTTGTAGGCGGTGTAAATTTAATGCCCTTTGGCTATATTGTTTTCCATGTGATGTAGAAATTAAATTATTGCTTATAATAATATTATCAATGTAACACATATCTACCTATTATTATTATTGTTATGTCATTTATGTTAAACCTCAAGTATTTATTGTCTAAACATAGGTAAACTCAATCTTCAAATATTGTTAGCGGAAGAATTAAATACATTTTTAATCTTTAAGTTTTGAGTTTAGTTTCCATTTGGTCTTTAGATTTTAAATTGTTACACATTACGTCTTCAAATTTTGAGTTTAGTTTCAATTTGGTCCCTATATTTTAAGATTTACATTTTTAATCTCGATTTTCACTAAATACTCACTTCATGTCTTTATTATTAATGTATATTAACTAATTTAAAAGAATTAAAAAAATATAATTAATTAAGTTTTGCTATTTCTTATCACTACTAAAATTAAATTTAAAATTTCACTTCATGATTATTTTAAATTATTTAATAGACATTAACATTAATAGTAGAATGTGAGTATTTGATAAAAGATTAAGGTTAAAAGTGTAAATCTTGAAACCCAATAACTGAATTGAAACAAAACTCAATTCTCAAAGGTAGAATTGTAACATTTTGAAACAAAAAGACTAAGCTGAAACCAAAATCAAAATTTTAAAGAGTAAATGTGCAATATTTTAAAATCTAGGGAACAAACGAAAACTAAACCTAAAACCTGAGAACCAAAAATGTATTCTTCCCTAGTTTTTTTTCTCTTTTATATAAGCATAATTACAACAAACCTTATAAGTATATTTTCCTTCAAAATAGTACACATTTTTTTACTCCAAATTTGTATAAATTTAATAGAACTACTCACAAAACTCAAACAAAATCCATGCCATTCCAATTCACAAATATTCTTATATAATTTTCTAAAAAAAAAAAAAACCCCATCAAAATATTCCTAAAGAAAACATATTCCAATCCAAACAAACCTTGTTACTATTTCAGATGTTTTTCTTTTTGTTTGGCTAATAAGAAGAGGGGTAAATCAGGGAAATTAGGAAGAATGTAGAGAATAATTGTACCAGTGAGACATAAAAAAATAAACAAATATATAAAAAGCATAATAATTGGAAGGATAAAAAAGAAAAAAAAAAAAAAGTTAGTAGTCCCCACAGGACTGCAGAAACTGAGCCTTGTCTCGTCTTGTGTTCTCTTCTATCTAGTAATCTCCATCGCCCAAACCGCAAGAACACTCGAAGAAGAAAGAGAGAAAAAAAAAAAAAAATAGAGAAAGAGAGAGAGAGAAATTTGTTTGTTTGTCTCTGCAGAAATGGCTATATGTACAGCACACCCAACGGATCTTTCCCTTTTATTATCTTCTTTCTCAACTTTCTCCTTACTTTCTTAAACTTTTCTCTCTGTTTTTCAGAAAAATTCAAGGTCTGTTTATATTTAGAAATCACAGTCTTTGGTTTTTCTTTATTGGGTTATTAAGTTTTTTTTTTTTTGTTTGGTGGATATTTCCCATTTCCATGGAACTTCCAAATTCCCTCTGGTTTTCTTGGGACAAGAGAGAAAAAAGAAAGTGAGATTTAGAAAAAACAGAGTAGTTTCAGGGGGGGTTTTTGTTTTGTTTTTTTTTTTTTTCTTTCATGGTTTAGGGTTTAGGGTTTTGATCATCTTCTCAATTCCACCAAAATTTTCCAGGTTTCTGATGGAATTGAGTTTTCTTGTGTTTTCTCAGTAACCAAACAGAATTTACAGTGTGCTTTTCTTGTTTTTATTGTTGTTGTTGTGAATTTCAATGTCTTCTCCATGTATAAGTGGCGGTGGGAGAGCTTACAATTTCGACTTAGAAATTGTGAAATCTCCATCTTCTTCATGGACGAGAACTTCACAAACTTCATCGCCTTCTTCAACTTTATCTGATTCAAGCAACAACACACAGCTTGCAATTTCCACTAGAAAATCCAGAACTCCTCGAAAACGCCCAAATCAAACCTACAATGAGGCTACAGTTTTGCTCTCAACGGCATATCCAAATGTTTTTTCCACTAAACATCTCACAAATCCGCGAAAATTCACCAAATCACATGATGATTCTCTCTTCTGTGAATCCGCTGAATTGCTTTTGCCTTTTCGAGTAATCGATAGTTCTGGATTTCTCCTTCACCAACCGTTGCTTCAAGAAAAACCTAATTCCCAAACTCAATCCAAATTGACGAATCTTTGGGAAAATCGGCCGTGTTCCAGCCCAGGAGAGATCGATTTCCAACCGAATTTGATGGAGATTGAAGATTTCGATGCTGAATCGATTCTTGACGAGGAAATCGAAGAAGGAATCGATAGTATCATGGGGAATCTGAGTGTGGATAACCTAGAAAAAGGTAATTCAACGCAAGATTCTTGTGTGAATAATCATCCTCGGAATTGGAATTGCTATTGGAATCCAATCGGCTTAGGGTTCAACCAGAAATTCGAATCTGGCTTCGGAATGCGGAAGGGAATCGAACGAACAGCAATCCGAGGAGTCGATAACGGAAACTGGTGGCGATTTCCTACTGTCGACGTAGTCGAAATCTCTCCAAAACTAAATCCAAAGCCACCGGCTCCGGCTCCATCACCGGCCGCCGTCGCGACAAAGAAGAAGAAAAAGAAAGTGGAGAAACTTACAGTAATCGAATCGAAGAAAGCAGCAATGCCACTACAAAAGGAGAAATCAGAGAAATCAGAGAAGCCGATTCCGAAATCGAAACCTACTGGATTTCTGAAATTGAACTACGAAGCCGTCGCCGACGCTTGGTCTAGCCGAGGATCTCCATTTTCCGATGAGATTCCGGGATCCGATACGGCGGGAAGTGATGTAAATGTACGTCTCTCATCCCGCCACCGAAAATCAAAACCCAAGAAACTTTGAAAAAAAATAAAAATAAAAATCCTTCCCCCGGAGTTTTAGGAATCCAAATCTCTCTGTTACTGTTTCATTCTCCCCAAAAAAAGAAAAAAAAAAATCAAAACACAATTAGTAGTGTTAAATTTGCATTTTTTAGTCCTTGTTACTCTCAATAATTTTTTAGTTTTAAATTTTAGGTCAAATCTTATAAAATGTACTTCCCGTTACTAGATATCAATACTTTTTCATATGACAACGTGATTGAATGGTCCAAATAGAATATGTCAAGTAAGAAAACGGTTAACATGGTAAAGGTCTATACATTTTTTTTTGAAAAATATTTAGACTAGATTAACGTCATAAAAAAATTGTAGTAAGAATGTGAGGAATTAAAAACATTTTGACTTTCTTTTTAGAAAAAATAATGTGATTATGATTTTTTTTTAATTATTTTATTTGGACCATTGATAGATTTCCTTGTCAATGAGTCATTTTTCTCATGAAAAGAAAAAATCTAAAATGAAATTATAAAAAATAAAGGAAAAAAAAGGAATTTAACTATGGTGTTTAATCATGAGCCTCATGAAAGGGAGGGTAATATTATAAATTAAAAATTCTTTTTGTTGATCGATCCAGAATAAGCTTTAAAAACAAAACGAAATAGGGATATATAACTTTATTTCATGTGGAAAATGACGGAATTATCCTTGTTTATGAAGTAATTAAATTTCGTGCGAAGTAGGGGATAATGACTAAAAGGTGAGGATATTTTTGGAATTTGGCAGGCCAGGCTGGCGCAGATTGATTTATTTTCGGACGGTGGAGGATTATTGAGAGAAGCCAGCGTGTTACGGTACAAGGAGAAAAGGAGGACCCGCCTATTCTCAAAGAAGATCAGATACCAAGTTAGAAAAGTCAACGCAGATGGACGGCCCAGAATGAAGGTATGTATGTGAATCTGGTGCATCCACCCTCATCTGATTATAGTCTTTTTCTTTTTAGATTAAAATAACATTTTAGACTTCATATAATCATATTTGCGACTCATGTTATTTTAGTCTATATATTTTTAAATATTTAAATTTAATTCATATTTATCGACAAATCTTAAAATTAGTCTTTAGTAGTAGTTTAAAAATAATTTAGTAATTTGGACCATAAAATTTTTAATTTCATCAAATTTGATACTAAATTTATGTAAAGTACTGCAATTTTAATCTTTAATCTAATTTTAGTTAATTCACCTACTTATTTTAACAAAAGAGTTAAAATTCTTAACTCATTAATTTTAATAGAAATTTACACAAATGTATGTTGATCAAATAAAAAATTAACTATTAAATAACATTCTTAAAATTCATAAAATTCAGAAAAGAAAAACTCTAGTGTTGTTTTTCTCTAAATAAATTATCAATTTTATGTGGTATAAATGTTCTATTATTCATTAAATGCATGAGATACGCTCATATTTCCTTTTAGAAAATTGTTATCCATTTACATATTTATTATAAACTTTTAAAAATATGTTCACATATTATATTTCCTTGCATGAAAAAATAATCATTATTTAACTAATTTTATTAAAAATTAACTTCGAATTATTAAATTTAAGATATTTTTTAGTAATATTAAATTTAAGATTTATTAAAAGTAAAAAGACTAAAATTAGAAATTTAAAAATATAGTGACTAAAATTAAACCAACTCCAAAATAAAAAGTGATATTAACCTTTTTTCAAAATCTTGAGAATATGGTTCCTTCTGGCATTGAAATTTTTCCTTGTTTTATTTATTTATTGAGAATACACAAACCAAAACAAACTAATAGACACTATGCTCAACAATAAAAGAGAAATCACGCATAAACTCAGACAAGATCCGATTTAGAATGTGCTCCAACCATAAACAGCTATTCCCCAAAATTTCAGATTGAGCCAAAGAATGTGTTGTTTGATTAGAACTATGAGGCACATATTGAAAGAAAACAACAACGAAAGAAGCACAAAGGCTTCTAATCTCCGATAAAATGTTTGCTTCAATCTGATAAGATGAATCTCAACGAAGCATTTGAATAGATGCTAAAGAATCCGATAGAATACTGACCTTTTGTAAACCCAATCGTCCTGCTAAACAAAGACCTTTGAAAATTGCCTACTAATTCAGCACAAAGAGGACTTAGAGATTGATCCTGAAAACCCTTCAACGCAAATTTAATAACACCAGTTGAAGAATTAACAATCCCACCGAACCCCACTCTCCTCAAGCCCTCTCGACAGGCCGTATCCACTAGAACAACACACATATCATGTCCTGACAAGTCATACCGTAAGACATTCTGGTGAACCAAATTGAATTATCCTTTGGAGTAGAATTGAATTCAAAAATATATTCCTTTATCCATTCACACCACCTATCCATAGAAAAAATAGGAGAATTAAAACAAACATCATTTCGATCACTCTATATTGCCCAAGTAGTTATACAAGCTTGCACGAACTCCTGATTATTCAAATTAGCAATTAACAACAAACAAATATCCAAGCAATTAAATTTTTTAAACTAAGGATTCCACAAACCAGGAAAAAGAACATGCCAAATATTCCTTGCACGGGAACAACAAAATAAAGCATGTGAAACCGTTTCTTCCTTCCTCCTACTGACATTCATCATTCTTCTCTTGAACGACACTTTTGTGGGAAGACAATTATGGCAAGACTTCTACACAAAAATAGCAATCTTACAAGAAACTTGTAGCTTCCACAACATTTTTCACCAAGATAGATTATGGGCAGAGCAGGTACCATTTGTCAACAACCTATCCAAAATGGCACATTTCTAGCCACTTTTGACAGTATACTCCCCCCCCCCCCCCCCCCCCCCCCGAAGTTTCAAAGTGTTAAACCCAACTGTCCTCTCTTCCTGACACACTTAAAGGAATTTTAAGAACCTTTTCCACATCCACAGAAAAAAGACCTCCGCCAATTTATGATAGTCCCATTGGCCCAACGACGTGATGAAATCCGACACCAATGATCCCCATCTTGATGAGGATAGGATATAACTTTGAATTTCGCTGGTCTAGGGATCCAAGAATCCTTAAAGGCTTTTATTGTTTTCCCATTACCAATAGATTTCCTTAGACCTTTGACTAACACATCTCTGCTCCAACACAACCTTTTCCAAACATACAAACCAGATCTAGTCAACCGAGCATCCAAAATTGAACAAATCGGGAAATAACTTCCTTTTCACACTCTACTAACTAAAGAGGAGGGGTTTTGAATCACTCTCCACATTTGTTCGGCTAAAAGTGCTTGATTAAAAGCCTCAAGATTCCTAAAACTTAAGCCACCAAATTCCTTTGGAACAAAAGCTTTTCCTAGTGCATCTAGTGAATTTTCCTAAAGCCTTGAGAGGAACCCCACCAGAATCTAGCACTAACTTTCATAACTTCAATACATAAACTCTTTGGTAGATGAAAACAACTCATCACATAGGTAGGAATCGCTTGCACGACACTTTTAGTTAAAACTTCTTTGGCCCCTATGGACAAAAAGTTATCCTTCCAACCTTGCAAAGTAGCCCAAACACGGTCCAAAACCTGCTTAAAATCGTTCAATCATTCACCTTACTCCATGAGAAAAAAGCTGGAAAATCAAGATAAGAACCCAATCTGGGAACATTCCTAACATTCATAATAGTTCCCAAAAATTGCCTATAATCAAGACTAACATTAGGAGAGAACACCACTATAGACTTTGAAAAGTTGACACTCTGACCAGAAGCAAGCTTATAATCCTGTAATAACGTTTTTAAAGCTCTAAATTCTTGAGCCGTGGCTTTAAGAAAGATCAAACTATCATCCTCAAACAATAAAGGAGTGATAGAGTCACATAAATTTGAAACAGAGATACCAGACAAAAGGCCCCTATCATAAGCCTTATTAATTAATCTAGATAAACCTTCAGCACACAAAAGAAACAAATAAGGAGACAAAGGATCCCCTTATCTCAATCTTCTCGAAAGGAAGATAGATTCATGGGCCACTCCATTGATACAGATAGCAAAAATAGCCATAGTCACACATTTCATTACAAGTTCAACTCAGGAATGATGAATACCCACCTAAGCACAATTTGTTGGAGATAATCCCACTCAACTCTATCATACGTCTTACTCATATCGAGATTCAACACAATATATCCAACATTTTCTTTCTTCTTTTTCAGATAAGAGAGACATTCATGGCTTACAATAATATTATCACTAATAAGACGATCAAGAATAAAAGCAGACTGATTAACTTAGTATTATTAAGGACTACTTTCAATCTATTTGATTAAACTTTTGAGTCACACTTATAGATAACATTGCACAAACTAATAGATAAAAAGAATTTGTCATTGCTTTAAAGGCATAGAAAGTATTAGATTATTACTAGATTCTATTATTGTTATTAAAATGTGAGTAATGAGTTCAAGTAGAAAATGAGAGTATCTGTTTTTTTCAGCATCTTCTTGAAATTGATTTAGTTAGTTACATCAAAATGATCGTATTAATATATTATAGGATAAATATGCCACATTTTGCTAAATTTGAGTGTCTAGATTTTAAGAAAGATGTATAGTGTCTAAACCATGAGATTAGGCTTAAGTTCAATTGTTAAATATATGTTTTTGTCTCTATAATTTTTTTTTTGAAAAAATATTTATTGGTCTCTAAATTTTGAAATTAATTTTCATTTGGTTCTTATGCTTCAAAATGTTTACATTTAATTTTTAAATTTTGAGTTTGGTTTCAATTTAATCCATAGGTTTCATAATGTTACAATTTTACCCTTAGGATTAGGATTTAAGTTTTATTTTAATTGAATTCGTAGGTTTCAAGATTCACACTTTCAACCTCAATTTTTCATTAAATACATATTTTCATTCATTGGTCCTAATGTTGATTAATTAATTAAAAATAGTTATGAACTAAAATTTTAAATTTAATTTTGGTAGTGATGAAAATTAGTAAAAATTAGTTGATTATAGTTATTTTAAATTAATTAATAAATATTAGTGCTAATGTCTAAAAGTGAGTATCTAGTATAAAATTTAAGTTAAAAGTGTAAATATGAAACCTAGATACCAAATTGAAACAAAACTCAAATTTAAGGGTAAAATTGTTACATTTTGAAACCTAAAAACTAAATTGAAACCAAACTCAAAACTTAAGGATTAAATGTGTAATATTTTGAAACCTAGATACCAAATGTAAATTACACTGAAAATCTAGAGACCAAAAATATTTTCAGATATAGCAACGTACAAGGAACTAATATATATATATATATATATATATATATATATATATATATATATATATATATATATATATTGAGTAGTTGTTTAAAATGACAAAATTGCTAGAAATATTTTTAAATATAGCAAAATGTCACTATCTATCAGTGATAGATTGTGATAGACATCTATCAGTGTCTATCAGGGTAGATGATAATAGTCTATTAATAATAAAATGACATTTTGCTATATTTATAAATATTTCGATTCATTTTGCTATATTTAAAAACAAAAGACTCTTTGACTTATATTATACATCAGTTGCTTAAAATCAAATTAGCCTAAAAAATGTTTTTAATAGTAGTTTAATAATAACACTCAAATGATTAAATTAGGGCTTTTTTAACTTTCAAAACCAAATTTAAAATTAGAATAAACTTTAGGATTCACAAAATTACAAAACTATTTTGGTTTATTTGTACTCTTAGTCATTTTAATCCACATACTTTCAATTTTTTTTTTCTTTCTTCACTTTAGCTTTTATATTTTCAAAACATCAATTTTCTTTACAGCATATTGTTTAAGATGGACCATTTTCATTCATATTTGCAAAACTTTTAACTCCAATTTTATACTCAATGAAAATTCTTTAATACAAAATTTACGATTGCATTTTAAGTAATGTAGTGATTAAAGTATTATGCTAAAATTTTGATTGATGAAAAAGAAAACAAAGAGACAAAAACAATCACTTCTTAAAAGTAAAATGGTCCAAAATAGATGTTTTAAAAGTATACGAACTAAAATGAACAAAAGTTAAAAGTATAGACATAAAAATTGACATTTTAAAAGTACGAGAACAAAAATTGTACTAAAATCAAACCATAGATTATATTTCCACATTGCTAGTGCCTAACATAATTTAACTAGTCAGAATAATTTTAAGAGCAAGGTTTAAATTGATATAGTTTAAATTTAAACCCTAAACTTATAATTATATCAATATAAACTCTGAACTTTTATAAGTGTGTCAATTTAAACCTCAAAACTAATAATTGTATCAATTTAAACCTTGAACTTTCATAAGTGTATCAGTTTAAACCCTTTATCGTGTTTTATTTGGATATGCTTATTAAAATTTAAGGTTTAAATTGATATAGTTTAAATTAATATACTTATACGAAAGTTTAAAATTTAATTGATAAATTATTAGTTAGGGATATAAATTTTTATTATGAGTTAGAAAAATTTGAGTATTAATAGAAAGAGATGATTGAAAAGACGTTTTCCTTTTGGCAGGGGCGATTTGTGAGGAGGCCTAATTCAAGTGCCAGCGAAAAGAGATAGACAGTAGCCTTTAGGATTCAGAAATCCCCTTTTTGAGTTGTCAACTTCACTTTTTTGGGAGCTACTTTTTTGCTTTCTTGATCTAATTATTATCACTTTTTCTTTTCTCTTTTATTTTGCATTATATTTTCCAAATTTTCCATTATTAGTTTGCTTTTTTTTTTTTTTTTTTTTTTTTTTCCTTCCCAATTCCAAAAAGCTCAATGAGAAAATGGCCACTAAGTAGATGGTCAGAGATCCAATAATTCAAGGCTTTTTTTTTTTCTTTTCTTTTTTTGCTTCTAAATTCTAATATATGTATTTTCCTTTTTGGGGCTTTTGTTTTATAGTGTTTGGTTGATAGTTTCTAATGCTTTGAGAAGAGGCTCATATGTTTTGAATTGCCTCCATTTGTGTAATTTGCAACTTATTAAATTTGGAAATTTGTGGTTTAAAGGTAATCAAACATTATATATTTAAAAACTTACCTGAATTCTTAACTTTCAATTTTATACAATTTTATTCTCCACACAATACTCTTTGAATGGCAAAAAATATAAGGGTATTTATAAATTTTGTAAATATAGCAAAATTTTAAAAACAATATATATAGCACGGAAGAAGAAGAGTCACTATTTCATGTGTTATTATTAGGTAGTCCTTCGAATAGAATGAATTCTGGAGAAAAATAAAGAAAAAAAGAAATATATTTCATAAGAATTATTTCTTTTTAAAAAATTAATACCACAAGAAGGGAAAAAATAAATGGCATAATCAAGAGAAGAATGGAAAGACATGCAATATAAAATAATAAAATAAAGAAACATTTGTTTAACTCTATCAAGAAAAGAAGTGTACAAATCATGATAATCAAATAAAAAATCTAAAAAAAATAAAAATAAGATAATGATAATATAAATACATTAAAATAGGATTAACAGGAACTATTGCAAAGAGATATAAAAGCAAATAGTCATTATTTAAAGATTTAAGGACAAAGTGGGAATGTTAAAATTCTCCCATTTGAATATAGTAAAGATATAGATAAAATGGATACAAGAAAAATTCAAAAGTTTATCCACTTATATATATATATATATATATATATATATGTTATTTGTGCGAATTTTTCAACTCTATTTTATAAATTTACTTACTAGAAATTTAAAATTTAGATTCTTTTTATTCTTCAAATTTTTTATTAGAAAAAAATACACTTTTTAGTCTATGCATTTTATATTTTAGTACAAAAATTTTAAGTTTAATAGCACCTTTGGTCCTTCCAATTAATTTTATATTAATTATGTAATAAAAGTTGATGTGACACTATTAGATTACTAAGAAAATCATATTTAATAAATTCTAAAATAAAAATATATTTTTATCATTGTTTAAGTAAAGTTTATTATTATTATTATTCTCTTTCTCTTCATCTTCATCTTCCTCTTCTTCTTCTTCTCGTCCTCATCTTCTCGTCCTCCTCCTCCTCTTCCCCTTCCTCCTCCTCTTTAATGGTCGATGGCTAGGGGCGAAGGGAAATTTTCATTGGTTTCGAAATGCCTCTCAATCTTTTTCTTTCCGAATTTAGAAAAGAATGGGAAAGATAGGACCAAATGGAGAAAGACAAAAAATGAGAGAACAAAATAAGAAAACTAAAAAAAAAAAAAAAAAGTTATCCATTGAAGAGGAAGGGAGAAGGAAGATGAGTAAGGGGAAGAGGAAGATGAAGAGGAAGAAAGAGATTAAAAAAAAAAAAAAAAAAAAGGAGGAAAAGTAAGGTTCATTTTATTTTAAAAAAATGACAAAGTATATTTTGCAACCAATTAAATTGTGTATAGAGTAAAGGGAGCATGAGACTTAGATATAACTTAGGCTACACTTAAATATTGCTATTTTTATTTTAATTTTTTTAAAAAAAAAATATGATTTTTTTGAAAAAATATATATTAATGTCACTTCAACTTCTATTACATAATTAACAAAAAGTTGATGGCGCAGGGTCTTCTAAAGATTCCTTCTCTCATGTGGGTGCCATTATCAGAGATTTTTGGGTCTGATATTTCATCATCATGTAGCTTCTTCGATCCCCTTTAGAGTCATGTTTTGGTGGAAATGGCTGCTATTCTTCATGGTGTGGATTTGGCTATTAACCTTAATCTTCTTCACCTTCAGATTGAGTCTGATTCTGATTCTCTTGTTGCAGTCAAATTTCTCAATAGAATTACTTCCTATAGGAATGAAATTGGTGTTTGGTGTGAGAAAATTTAAGAATCCCTTCAGCTCCCTGTTTCCTCTCAATCAAACATATCCCTCGTTGTTGCAACAATTTAGCATATTTTTGTAACCAATTTTGAATTAGAGGGTTGATTCTTTTCCCTTTGGCTTTTGTCTTCCGCTCAAAAGGAACTTATGTCTGCTGTAATCTCTTATTCTATTCATTAATAATAATTTCTCATTTTTTTTTAAAAAAAAATAACAAAAAGTTAGACAAAATGACTAATAGTGCTACAAAACACAAAGCTTAGGAGTTAAAATGTCATGTTTGAAAATCTAGGGACTCAAATGTAATTAAACCCAAAATCTAGGAACTAAAAGTGTATTTTCTCCTTTTCTATCTCTAAATTTATTTTACTTTTAAAATTATGCCTCTCTAAAGTTTTTGTTCTGTTCTCTACACTCATATTACATGAATCAATTCTTTAGAATGTAAATAAAGTCATGATTTTTTTTTTCTAAATACATGCATCTTTACCCACATGTAAAAGGATGCTATTGGCTCGAGTGAGAGATGATATTGCCAATCAAATTAAGGGAACATTTAATGGATAGATACAAATTTGTTATTGTTTTTAATTGTGTCATCAAGACTTTTTTTTTTTTTTGACAACATGTGAGATGAGAGAATCAAACCTCTAACTTCGAAGTTGATAGTAAAAGTTTTATGGTAGTTAAGCCATGCTCATTTTGGCTTGCCATTAAAACTTATTTGTATCGGATGAAGTAGACTTTGATAACTTCTTTTTAGACATTTAGGGTATGTTTGGTTTAATTAACTTTTCAAGTGTTTAAATTTAAAAATAAGTCATTTTAGTAAAAATTAAAGTGTTTGGCAACCACTCAAAAATTGCTTTTGGAACACTTTCAAAATATATTTTAAACATTTTTTTTTTATCAAAAGAGTTTAAATAAAAATGACTTCTTTGATAAACATTTTTCTTAGTCAATCCAAAGAGATCCTTAATGTATGTTATATCTCCTTTACATTTTATTCATTGAATTATAATTACATTTAATAAAAGAAAAAAGAATCAAGCAACTATTTTTACTAAAGTGAATAGAGCTCAACTAACATATCATGTGTGTTATCGATCAAAAGATTTGTAGTTCGAATTTTCACAACAAAAAGAGAGATAAAACAATTTCTCCACGGCGGCAAGTATTCTCCGGACTCTTCATTGAAATTGTGGTGATTAGATAGATTCATTTGTGTCAGATTTATTCATTAGCAGGGACAACTTTTACTTTTTAGGAAAATTTTCATCCATAGAAAAAATGTCAAATTATTTATAAAAAATAATAAAAGAAATACTGATAGACATTGATAGACTTCTATCCGCATTTATTAATGATAGACTTCTATAATTTTTATCATTGATAGACCCTGATATACTTCTATCACCGTCTATCACAATTATCTAAAAATTTTGTCATTTTGTGTAAATAGTTTCCCTTATTTTTTTCGTTTTTAAAAATTTCCCTACTTTTTAACTCATAATTCAATGCATTTCGTATATTTAAAAATAGATTTAAAATTATTTCTCTGTACACTTGTTTTTTTTTAATATTTAATTTTTAAGGTTTAAATACTACTTTGGTCTCTGTACTTTTGGGTTTGGTTCATTTTGGTCTCTGTACTTTTAAAATGTTCATTCTGGTCCCTATACTTTCAACTTTCAACTTTAGTCTATTTTTGTTCTTGAACTTTCAAAAAGTGACCATTTTGATGCCTTAAAAATGAAGTAAAAATAAAAGTGAAGGGACCAAAATAGTTACTTTTTAAAATTACAAGGACGAAAATGAACAATATGAAAGTACAGGAACCAAGGTTGAAAGTATAGAGACCAAAATGAACCAAAACCAAAAGTAGAGGAACTAAAGTAGTATTTAAACCGAGTTTGTTTTTCAACTTAATAACCATTTTATTTTTTAAAATTAAACTGATGAATACTATTTATATCCGAGAGTTTCTTTGTTATGTTGTTTATTTCTAATAGTATTTCAAAATTTAAATAATGTTTTGAAAACTAAAAGAAAAAAATCCTTATTGATTTACTTTTGTATTTTAGAATTTTGATAGAAATTCACATGTTTATTTAAGAGAAACGAAAACTATAGTAAAAATACTAAAATATGTGAACAAACAAATCTAATCATTAAAAAAAAACTCATACGAGGCCTTAGAATATCTATATTAGTTTAGAAAAAACATTGAACAAAAAGGGTAATCATTTTGGTGATGGTTGCCTTATTTTGCCACAACTGACTCATGTGGCTTAAATAGAAACCCACATTCAAAGTTTAAAATATCGATGTTGAAGAAGATATTAAAGTCTCAACTTTATAAAAATGTCAGAAGGTAACATCTATAAAATACCAATAGTAATAGATATTTATGGAAAATAATTAAAAAAATAAAAAAGATTTAAATTAATAAATAAATATTTTACACTTTTTAAATAAGCTAAAATGCTTATATCTATTTTTTATTATTATGTTCACATTATTAATATTTTTTTTTATGTTTCATCAATTTTTTTTATGATATATTGTAAATGTCAATTCACGACTTATTAGGTCGATGTCAAACTCATATGAGAAAGGGGTTAATTAGAAAATGATGGTAGTTTTGAAAAAAAAAATTGGTAAATAAGGGTGGTTTTAAAATTATTTAAGAAAATAAGATGATTTTTTTTTTTCCTTTAGTGAAGGAGATGACAATTGTTGTGATTTATTTATTTTTTTTACAAGTTCATTTCCTTTCTTTTTAAAGGAAATATAATATCACATTATCACTTTTTTTTGTAATAATTATTATCTTTTTATATCATATAGTTTTCTTTTCATTTTTTTAGTAAGATTAAATTAAATTTAAAAAATATTACATATTTAATCATTTTATTTGTAAAATAATAAACTATTGTATATAAATAAAGATAATATCACTATTTTTTTTATTTTACATCATATTGTAGTTTTATTTTACTAAATTTGTGAACTATGTAATTGAATTTAATCTTGTTAAAAAAATAAAAAAAAAAAACTATATGATATAATAAGATAATAATTATGAAAAAGAGTGATAATGTGATATTATATTTCCTTAAAAAAACAAAGGAAATGAATTTGTAAAAAAAAAAAGTCACAACAATTATCATCTCCTTCACAATGTGGGTCCCATTTCATAGAGACAAATGATAGTATTCCAATTTTTAAAACGACTCATCACTGGAAGACAAAAAAAAAAAAAAAAACTACCTTATTTTTTTAAATATTTTAAAACCACCCCTCCAATTTTTTTTCTTTTCAAAATTTAACACCATGCCAACGTGAAAATGAAATCACATACATAAAGCAATGACACCCATTTATTAAAAAAGATTAACAATAATGGTAAAATTAATTATCTTTTTAAAGTTTAAAAAATTTAAAATAGATGTTTAAAACCTTTTATGACCAAGATGAAATTTTAGGACATAATGAAAAAGAAACTATTCAAGATTAAGAGCTCCCACCTCCCTTCCCTATTTATTGGTCTTAAGTTTTAAGATTATATTACAAATTTAGTCTTTATAGACTTATAATTTTAATTTGATATCTAATAGAATAACAACTCTTTAACATATTCAACATTTTTAAAAATTATATTTTATATTTAATAGAATTTCATATTTTCATTTTTTTTTTAATACAATAGACATAATAATTTCAAAAAATATAAAGTAATGACCTATTAGACTCAAAATTAAAGTTCAAATACTTACTAAATTGAATAACTTGAGTTTAGCTCTGAACTTAAACACAGTTTAGTTCATATTTGGTCCCTATAATTTAGAAAAAATTAGAATTTAATTTTTATAGTTTTAAAAGTTAGAATTTAGTTTTTATAGTTTAATTATATTTCATAAATAGCTCTTATGATTTGATAAAATTTTCATAAATAGTCCATATGAATATTTTATCAAACCATGACTGACAAAATTTATAATTATAAACTATATGCATTCCATTACAATTTAATCTAAAATTTAAGGACAAATTTAAAACTTTTTGAAATTTGTGGAAAAAAATTGATAGTGGTTATTAATTTAAACTTAGTTTTAAAATTAAAAAAAAATGCAGGATTTGACAGGAAATGCCAGCACAAAAAATCCTCAAGCGACACGTCTAGATGCATTCCAACCAATCAGAACACAAGGAAAAAAATTCCATTACACAATTACAAAATTAACCTTCCATTCCCGCACCCAAACCGGAAACATGAAGGACTTTATCGTAAACAACAAAAGATATGAAAAATTAAAAAAAAAATCCAAAAAAAAAAAAAAACAAAAAATAACGAGTAACTGAAACCCGCCATTTTTCCCGACCTTAAACGAAAAATAATTTTCAATAGTTTTTTTTTGCTCTTCATTTTCGTCGATGCGAACATTTTGGTTAGAGAAAAAGAGAGAGACAGAGAGAGAGAGATTTCGCTGGTTTTGGTTGTTAATGGAAGATTCAATGACGGAGGAGAGAAGATGATCGCCATTTCCTCTCTCTCCCTCTCTCTCCTTCTCTCTCCTCAATCATCATCCCCATTCTGATTTCAATGGGAACATTTCAGAGCTTCCGCAAAGCTTATGGCGCTCTCAAAGACTCCACCAAGGTCGGCCTCGCTAAGGTCAACAGCGAATTCAAGGTTAATCTTCTTCTATTTCAGATTCAATCAATCAATCAATCGATCGATGATTTCCTTCTTTACATGTTCGATTATCTGAGTTTTGTTTTTTGTTTCAAGGATTTGGATATTGCCATTGTCAAGGCTACCAATCACGTTGAATGTCCGCCTAAAGAACGTCATGTTCGAAGTGAGTTTTCTTTGTTCTTATATATCTACATGTGGAATTGATGTTGGTGATGTGGTTAGAAAATATATGCTTATTATTGGTATTCTGATTGGTAGAAATATTTTCGGCGACGTCCGTGGTGAGGCCTAGGGCGGATGTGGCGTATTGTATTCATGCATTGGCGAAGAGATTGTCGAAGACGCGGAATTGGATTGTAAATTTCTTTAACATTTTTGTTTCTATTGTGTATTCCCCATTAATCCGTTGTATGTTTGTTAATATCCTCTTTGCTATGTTATAATGTAATATGACAAATTTTGTAAATAAGGAAAGGAAACTGGCAAAAGCCAAAAAAGAAAAATCTATGCAATGGATGAACCAACCAAAATTTAGGGTGTTTCTCTGTTGTTTCTGATAGGTTGCCTTGAAGACGTTGATAGTTGTACATAGGACATTGAGAGAGGGTGATCCAACCTTCAGGGAAGAACTTCTCAACTATTCACACAGAGGACATATTCTCCAAATATCCAATTTTAAGGATGATTCAAGTCCTCTTGGTAAAATGCTTCTCTTTAATTTCTATTAAATTTAACTATTATGCTGATGAGGACTTTCATAATGTTTGTTTAAAAATATTTCATTGCGAAGCTTGGGATTGTTCTGCATGGGTAAGGACATATGCCCTTTTTCTAGAAGAGAGACTTGAATGTTACAGAATCTTGAAGTATGATATTGAATCGGAACGTCTAACGAAAACATCACCAGGATCGACGAAGGTTTGTGATGTCTAGAATGAAATTAGTAAGTCAGTTGGAAATTGGTAAGTCCTTCATATTTTAAGAAATCTCTTCTTTAACAGGTACATAGTAGGACACGATTGCTGAACTCTGATGAGCTACTGGAGCAGCTACCCGCATTGCAGCAGCTTCTCTACCGCCTTATGGGATGTCAGGTAATAGCTGTTAAAGGGTCTTCTTTTTATGCTTGCAAAAAGGCTATTGCTATTAACTCGGTGGATTGTGGGCCCATTTATATTGCAGCCAGAAGGAGGAGCTTACAGCAATTATCTTATCCAGTATGCCTTGGCTCTGGTAAGTAACTGTATTATCTTACAGTTTTGGACCCAGTCTATGACATTGGGCTCTGCCACAAAATTTTGAGGTCCTGGACTAAGAAATTAAAAATTAATTCAGGTTTTGGCTGTTTACTTTTAACCATAAAGCGGAAATTCCGGAAATGGCAGGCTTTTCTTTCTTCTTTCTTGTTATTATTTCCTCTCCGTAATCTAGTTATTGTACTCTTTTCCCATTGATGAAATTGGAAACTTGAAGTCTTTTTTGATCTTGCACAAAGAGAAACCAAAGCATAACTACAAAACCATAACATTGTTGATGTTCACCTCTATATTGTCTATTAATTACTTGTTCTCTGAAAAACTTGGACATTATTTGATGTGGATGTTGATAGTCTTGTATGATTTAATGCTTTAAGGTACTTTGGAAGCTTTCTAGATTTTAACTACTATACCTAAGATTTAATTGTCTTCATTGAGCAATTAAAAACATAGAGAAGGTTTGATTTTTACAATCTATGAGGGAACTACAGCCCAGTACAACTGTATTTTAATTAGTTATGGCGTCATACTTATCTCATATCATGAAAACATATGAGAAAGTAAATTTCATTCTCTACCGTTTCCAAGAAAGTGATCAAGAAATATATCAATTATTATTATTTTTATTTTCATTTTTGCAATTATCTGTTAGATAAAAACGTTAATTATGTTACTCATTCTGTATTATTCATGCTCTGACTTTTATGTTATGAAGGTACTCAAAGAGAGCTTTAAAATATATTGTGCGATAAATGATGGAATAATAAATCTTGTGGACATGGTAGGAGTCTGCTCCAATTTACCACTAGTTTTTTACTAATGCACTAGTGCGCTTTTATTTATTCGTCATAACACTTATGTTTGACTTCTTACAGTTCTTTGATATGCCAAGGCATGATGCAGTTAAAGCTCTCAATATATACAAAAGAGCAAGCAACCAGGTTCTTTCCCTCTAATTTTTTCACCTTCTGTTTTGGTTCTGTATATGAAAATATGGACTATTGAACAGATAAAATATTGCAGTTGAAACTTGAAATGTAGTACAATAAAGTTAACTCTTTCAGGTTTTCTTGTTCATAGGCTGAAAATCTTGCGGATTTTTACGAATACTGTAAGGGATTGGAACTTGCTAGAACTTTTCAGTTTCCCACATTGAAGCAGGTTCTTTTTTTCTTTATTTCTCTAGATCCAAAAAGGGAAAAGTTTACCCAGTTAAAAGTAGAAAGAAAATAATCAAATCTTAGAAATGCTTCTTACAATATTCATTTTATGCAATCAACAGCCACCTCCATCATTTCTTTCAACAATGGAAGAGTATATAAGAGAAGCACCGCAGACAGGTTCTGTTAATAAGAGACTGGTGAGAAAAACTTTCCTATTCCCAGAATTTTTATCTTGACTTTGTAGATATAGCATGTGCATATATCTGTATACATGTGATTTGTTAGTTTGTCTTTCGTGTACCAACAATGTGTCTATATGCGCATCTCTAACTTCATAATAGCTCACACTTAGTTCTTATATCTGCATCTTTGTGATGCAGAGTTTTAGACCCTTATGTCATGCTGAAAACTAAAGAGATCTGTTTTTTTAGGAATGTTTTGTAGCATAGAATGTAGTGACTCTGATTGCACAAAACATAAGTGAAACGAATAACCAAACTGCAAATTTATTAAGACCAACATTCGAATGCTACTGCACTATTTAACCAAGTCTCCATTGCCAAATCTCTTTGTTCCTTGTATCCTAAATTTTGCCATCTTTTCTGGCTTATCCTCTGTAGACGAGTCTTACATTTTTTTAAGGAAAAAACTCTTTGCTCTACAATGACAGAGCATCTCTTTTCTTGGATTAAAGTACTAAGTATAATATTCCAATTCTTCTCTCATATTTAAAATATTGATGCATCTCAATATACTACATTTTCCCTTCGTAGTTGTTCAAAAAAAGAAAAACTCTTTTGTGAAGTTGATGCATCATAGTATTTTTGTTAAGATTGCATCAATACATTACTTCTATCAGCATATGAGTTTTGATTGAACATGGAATTTTATAACTTGCATTTGGCATAAAATCTGTTGTTGATGACATAAGTTTGAACTTTCACCTTTGCAATGGTCTTAAAGTAGCATAGGGGTTACTACTCATGTTCTGATTATAAGATGAACAGCGAATAAGGCTCTCCAGTTTGGCAGTCTCTAAGAAAACATATATATCGAACAATATCGAGGCAAGGGCCTCCATTAGATTCTTGAATTTATTAACTTCTTTCCTTAAGTCCTCTTTTTATTTCATTTTCTCAACAGCCAATTACACACGTCTGCCAAGGTTTTTCAAAGAAAATAAACTCCAACCATATAGTACCATGCATAATTCTTGGTTGTATTAAAATGTTGGACTTTCTAGAAAATATTTTTACTTCTTGGGGTTCATGTCATTCTAATAGACACTACTGGACCTTTCTGAATCATCAGATTCTGTTGCGTGAATGTACTGTATAATTGCTGTAGCTTTTGTTCTATGGTCTTCATTATTGTCATTTTTGAGACAGGAATACCGAGAGGCAGAGCGATTGACTCTGGAACCGGAGAAGCCCGAAGAACCTGCCGAAATTGAAAGGGAAGTTGAAAATGTTGAGGACAACAAACCACTGGTTGAAACAGAGGAAGAACCCCAACAGAAGGAAGAGGAGGTCGTTGAACCTCCACCTCTAATAGCGACCGACGACACAAGTGATTTTCTGGTAAGAATTTTCAGTTAAAGCATTTTCTTGACAGGCTCAACTGTCTCTCCTGTTATATCGAGTGATAATTTCCCATGCAGGGTCTGAGTGAAATAAATCCTAAAGCTGCAGAAATAGAGGAAAGCAATGCTTTAGCTCTTGCTATTATTACAAATGGTAGGTCGGACGCCATATGGTTTTGTAATTTCTTGCTTATTTTTCATGAGGAGTCTATCAGCGATTCAGCAGCAGCTTGCTGTGGCACATCTTATGTGTGTCTATGTGTAAATCATATTTACTGACAGTAAATTTAGAGTTGAAAATTCATATCTTTTCCCATTGTTGCAATTATAGAGGTTGTCTCTAGTCCTTAATTGCCGTCCAAATATCTTCTGAAATTTTTAATTATGCAGGGAATGATGCATCTTCTTCAAATCGTGCTTTGAGTGATATTGGGGGTAGTGGTTGGGAGCTAGCGCTTGTTACCACACCAAGCAATAATGCTGGTCCAACGGTCGAAAGCAGACTGGTTTTTATCTTCCCCTTCACTTTTCTGATTCATTATGCGATATCGTACACCTTTTTCATCAAAGCTGTGGCTAGTATGGTTAGCCCATTTCAATTCAATCGGCTTTGAATGAAATTCAGCTGTTTGTTTTCTTCAAAAAAAAAAAAAAAAAAAAAAATATCATTTTGGTTCTTATATTTCAGAGTTGGTTCAATTTTAGTCTCTCTACTTTCAAACGTCCAATTTTAGTCCCTATAATTTTAATAAATCTTAAATATAGTCTCTACTACCAATTTATTGTGGTTTTTTTTCATCACTTTTTATTTTTTATTAACATTTTCACCATAAATTTTGAAAACATATTCACATATTGTGTTTCTTTGCATGAAAATTATAATGATTATTTAATCAATTTCAATAAAAAAAAAACTTTGAGGGACTAAATTTAAGATCTATTGAAGGTACAAGGACTAAAATTGGACATTTGAAAGTACATGACTAAAATTGAACAACTTTCAAAGTACAAGGACCAAAATGGTATTTTAACCTAAAAAATACGTTTAAAATACTACTCTAGTCTATATACTTTTGACTTTGGTTTATTATACTTTTGATTTTAGTTCATTTTGGTTTTTGTACTTCCAAAATATTTATTTTGGTCAATGTGCTTTTAAAAATGATTGTTTTAGTCTTTAAAAATGAAATAAAAATAAAAATGAACAACTAAAATAGTCACTTTTTAAAAATACTAAAACTAAAATAGTATTTAAACCTAAAAACAAAGATTCTGGCAACCAATCTAGATGTTATGTTCTTTTTGTTGAATATCTGTGATATCTTCCGGGTCTTTTTACGAATACACATGCTTACAAAAGCTATTTTATCTTGGTTAAGTTTATAACTAGTTGAAAGCTATATCAGATGACGAATTGGCTGCATAATGGTAAGGTTTATTGTGTTATAAGTTTGATGTAATAATGAGATAGATAAGTTTGTGTTCTGGATCAGGCCGGTGGTTTTGACAAGTTATTGCTTGATAGCTTGTATGAAGATGAACATGCCAGAAGACATCTTCAGCTGCAGAATGCTGGATATGGACCATACGGCGAAATGATGGTGCAGAATCCCTTCGAACAGCATGACCCGTTTTCAATGTCGAGCAACATAGCGCCTCCCCCGAACGTGCAAATGGCAATGATGGCTCAGCAACAACAAATGCTTTTCCAACAGCAGCAGCAACAACCATTACAAAGCAATGCCTTCCCTCAGCAACAACAGCAACAGCAGCAATTACATTCAAATGACTCAATGATGATGGTACCTTATCAACAACAATTGCCTCAGTACCCTCAACAACAAATGCAACAACTTGGTCCTAATCCATTTGGTGACCCTTTTCTTTCCTTTCCTCAAACTTCAGTACCCCCAGGAGGAAATCATAATCTAATCTAGATTTTTCTTTTCCCTTTTTAATTTGGCTTCAAGTTCTGTAATTTTTTTTTTCCTCTCTTCCATTTATAATTTATGATCATAGGGCTATTATATGTTCTCTCTACTGTGAAGTTGATAAGTTTATTATTTGTAACTAATTAAATAATGGAAGGTGTAATTTGGTTTTGGGAGTATATGAATACAAACATCTGATTCAAAGCAAGGAATTAAGATGTGATTATGCTATAGTCCTCTCTCTATATATATAATACTTATGTTTGAAAAGCTGCTCCCTCTGTAAGTTTCATTTCTATTCAATCTTTTTTCTCCTCCCCACACCCTTTTGAATTTGATCTTTGTTATCACTAATCCATTGGTGGATACTGTCTGTGCAGAAGGCCAATCAGCCAATGACAATGGTGAAATTTGGGAGCTCTGAGCTTTCAAGATACAATTGATTAAGGAGTCCATGATTCAAGATATCTCAAACAAGGGTTTTAGTATCACTTTTTCATATTATTTTGAGCTTAATTTATTTAATCTTCCAATTACACCATCTTTCATTACTCATTCATTAATATTGTGATTAAGAATTTATTTGAACACAATGCAATACATATAGAACAAAAATGAACTACTCCGATTTCAGAAAGGTTTAAAGAGTCAAAGGATATCTCAAATAAGGGTCTTAATAATAATGATAAGAATAAGGAGAAGAATAAGGCAAACTACACTTTTAGTTTGTAAAGTTTGAAATGTATGTCAAATTAATTTATAGGTTTCAAAATTGAACAATTAATTCGCTAACAAAATGTTGAATTTAGTTCTTTGATTTTGAGTTGAGAACAAATATCAAATTTATTAGACATAAAATTTAATTTTATATTTAATAAGATACTAACCTTTTAATTTTGTTGTTTTAATAGGTTTGTGGATTTAAATTTTTTTATATAGTTCAATAACCTGTTAACATGGTATAAAATTTTGATCGAAATTTCAAGATTTCAAAGTGCTCAAAATTTCGTGAGTGGAAATTTTGTTTTTCCCTCCATTTAGAGAGAAACTTTAAAATTTCGAGATTTTGAAAATGTCAAAAGAAATATAAAAAAAATAACAAACAAAATGTCAATGGATTTGGAATTATAAGAAAAAACTTGTAGAGTTGTATGTTAAGTAGCATTATGCGCAAACTCATATAGTATTCCATCTTTGGGAATGAGCTCACTGTAGCATACCAAACTTAGCTCTTTCTGTGGCCCGAGGTGTGTCCCCAGGCCATGAGCTCACCGTAGAATATTGGATAAATGCTCATAGATTTAACCAGCTCCCATACTTAGAGTGTTTTTTTGCGAAGACTAAGTAGTAGATTTGCATTGGTCAGCCTAAACTTCTATAGGCTTGGTCAACTTCCAAATTTTGAGATGAACGACATTTATCTTGGCAATAAATTTGCCTCAAATAGATAAGGTATGACCTTAAAGTTGGTCTCGGGCATTACTTGCTTTGACTTTCGAAAACTCATCTTGACACTTAATTATCCTTGAATAAGTGAGGTGTGACCCTATGATCGACCTCAACAAAGTATGAGGCTATGGTCGGCCTCAGTTGAGTATGATCATAGTTTTAAAAAAAGTTTCCTTTTTTTTATTCATGTAACCAAAATTTGGGTTGCTTTCCATTGGATATAGAGACATATCTTGTTAAACTCTTGCATGGATAAAATTGGTTTAGATTTTAGCATGAGGGGGTTGGCTCAATCCCAAATTCTTTTCTAATATTTTCTTGATTTAAGCTTAATTAGGAAGAAAACCTAATTTTTTTTTTTTTTTTTTTGTCTTTCTTCACTTATCATAGGGTGAAAAACTTACTCAATTTTATACACTCCTTTGGGGTCAGCCTTAGCTTCTAATAGATTGGGTCAGATTCTTGTGTCTGCACAAAATGCTCATATTTGCCCGTGATGATCCTAGTGATATTATTAATTCAAACAATCTAACGTGGTATAGAGAACATGATTATAACCACATAGAGATTAATCAAAGAAGTGTGATGTGCCAACTCAAAGAAATTAAGGTCAGCCTCGGTCTTCCCGTACTTTAGGTCACCTGGCCCAACCCTTGAGATTTTGCTCGTATTGTCTTTAATCTCTATCGAGTCAATCCTCAGTTTCTCGGCTACAGATTGTTTGCTTAAATTACATTGAGTCCATGCTAGGTTCCTCAATGTTATTTGTTTCAAGATCTCAATGAGTCCATGTAAGGTTGCTCAATGTTGGTTGATCAAGTTATTTTTGCGTAAGTTTCCTCAACCAACCTTGTCTTTTGTTTAAGAATGAAGCATATTCCCTATGTAGCCCCTATTCAAGGAGGAAAGATCATTCTTGAGTACATAATTACTTATCAAAGAAAATTTAAGTTGGATGAACGTTATGAAGGTGAAAATAATAGGGTCGACCTTGGCATCCCTTTACAATCACATGAAAAAGAGCTCCACTTATTGTATGAAACTAATTTCTTTTACTGTTGATAAAAAAGAAGAAGATAAAAGTAGGAAAAAGAGAAACAAGACTAGAAGAACCTAGGTTGATGGGGTCAGCTTCGTCTCTCTCTGTCAACCATTTATAAATGCTGCGGGTGGAGAATTTCTATCTTCTTGAGGTTTTCTTTCTCTGGTCGGCCTTGGCCTCCTATCTATATATTCCTAACGTACTCTAATTTCAAGAATCCATTGTGAATTAAAGCTTCACTTTCATCTTTCAGCTGAATGCATTCTCGAGTAAGATGTCATGAAAAAGACAATACTTCCCTTTGTATCTCCTATGTGGTCAAATTCTCATCTTAGTTCCCAGGTTCCTTTAACAAATTCATGTGTCTTACCTCTGTGAGAATCTCCTCAGGTTGAAGCGTTATTGGAGTGTACCTTTCAAATTTGTTGGTTGGGCAAGGAGGTCTTGAAAGAATTGGATTCCCAACAGAAGTAATTTATCTATTTGTGATTTTAATTATTCAATTATGAATTTTAATGAAACAGAGAAAACTAAAAGAAAAACAGGATAAACAACATGCTATCAAAAAAAACTTCATGAAATTCCTTCTTCACGGAGAAAATTCCTTTGAGATCACAAAATCTTCTCGTACACAGAGAGTAAGAACTAATTCGGACAACACCACCGAAGAGCACTCACTATTCTCAAGGTTATCAAAATCATTGGAAGTGTGGTCTCTGTTTGTCTATTTAAAGAAAGAAATAAGAAGTTACCTTCTTCCTGAGAGAAGGAGTATGGAGAGAGTTTATAAAAGCAACAAAGAAAATAATATAAAGAAGTTGGTGCAATGCAATTCAATATCTAAAGCTATCTTATCCTTTCTAAGGCATGCACAAGATTGAATCCCTTAAAAAATTTAGCTCATAATGAAAAGAATAATCGATGATTTCATGAATATAGAGTTCATGGGTACAAGATGAATAAAACAATAGAAATAAATAAAAAACAACAATTAAGAAATCTCGAAAAATGGTGTTCTTCGACCCTTATATGGAAATTTTCATACGTAATTATGCACTCTCTCTAACTTGATCAACCTCTGTCAAGGAGAATCTCACCTCACAACTCATTCTCATGAATAGAAACTAATCTAAGCCCTAACTTCAAAGGAACTTTTGTTCTTGAAGTCTAAATTGTATTTCTCATTGTGGGTAATGAAAATTGTCTCCAATGATAAAATTTCTCCGTTTGATGGATTAGGGTGCTATATATAGGCTTCAAAGGATTGAGTAGTTGTCGAAATTGATGCTTCAAACTAACCTAGGAGCATTCGAAGTGGACTAACAATTAAGGACTCCAAAATAAGTGAATTCGTTCTAGTTGCGAAAATCCCCTTTGACCTCGTCTAGGGCACAATGCGACCACATTAGTTTTTTGCTTGTGAAGCAATGCAGTCACATTAGAGCAAAAATGTAGATTTATTGTACAAGACAAGATATGGTTAATTCTTACTGAGATTAGCTTTTTTACCCCAAAAAAAACCTTTCATAAACACAAATTAAATAAAAGCAAGAGATATTTTCATTCTTTACTAACTTATGATTATTTAAGCACATTTTTTTTTTCAAATTATACTTGATTCATTAAAGAAATAGACATTAAATCTATAGAATAATACACACCAAAGTGATGTTCATCATTTAACGTGATAATAAATAACATTGAATTAAAGGAAATATAAAATAAGATTTTTTTTGTTGTTTAAATTGATAAATGTGATATATATGGGGCTATTTCAGGCCCAACTCTTATGAGGCTCTTATATCTCAAAGCAGCTCAACGGCCCAGCCCAGTACTCTATTCCTCTCCCAATCTCAATGGGTTAAGTCCAAGTGGCCTAAACTCAATACTATCAACTAAATTAAATTTTCTAACATTAACTCAATTGACATGAAATATATCTTAGCGACTGAGAGAGTTGTAGTCAATTTTTTTCACCCTATTGTACTAAAAAAGATTAATTTTCTCGTATTGTTATATTTTTTTTCTCCTCTTTTTCTTTTCTTAATTTTGTGCTTTATATTTTTGTCAATTGTTATGGTTGTCTCTCAAATCATCGCTGTCTCAATATAATATTTCCTTAAAACACGAGTCAAAAAACTTTTGGTTTCAAACTCCCAAAAAAGAAAAAAAAAAGGCAAAAAGAAACAAGCCAAATATAATAGTTGTCTTCATATACTATAAAGTATTACTTCAAATTTATATATACACCCATAAAAACTAAGAGTCCGTTTAATAACGTTTTCATTGCTTGTTTCTTATTTCTATTTTCCTTTTTTTAAGAAACTAACTTGTTTGATAACTGTTTCCGTTTCTTATTTTTAACTACACAATTAAATGGTCGGTAGGCACACCCCAGCCCATCCATGGGCCTCAAGGTTTCCAGTTTAATTCCCAACTGCTCTATATTTTCATTTTTTTTTTAATATTTTTGTCTTTTTCTAAATTAATTTGACTATATTTCTTTTATATATATTTTTCCCTTCTTTTATTTTTATTTTTTTATTTTATATGTTAATTTAATTTTGAATTTTGAATTTTATAATATTTAATTTATATATTATTTTGATTTTCAAATTTCAAATTTTTTAGAGTTATATTAAAATTTTTAAAAAATTTTAAATTTTCAAATATGATGTTTATATATTATTTTAATTTTAATTTTATTATTTTTAGTACATTCTAAGCTTATTAGAATTTTACAATATATAAATTTTGTTTACTAAGACATCAATTTAGGTTCATTTTAATATTTTACAACCACGCCATTTACATAATAATATAATTGAGTTGGATTTGAGCCAAATAAATGACTTGAGTGAAATAACATTGCAAATCAAATTTTAGCAATATGAATAATAGAAACAATTGTATTATAATTATTAATATTGCATTAGGAATTATGTTATTTGATAGTGTATATGTTTTATAATTACTTTTTACATTTTATTGTATGCTTACATAATTAAATTAAATTTAAACTATAAAATAAGAGAAAATGTTAGGAAAAAAAAATACAAGAAATGATTATCAAACCAAAAAACAAGAAACATAAATAGTTACCAAACATATTCATGTTTCTAATTCTTAAAAAACAAGAAATAGGAAAAAAAAAAAAAACAAAGAGATAGAAACGTTATCAAACATGTATTTATAAACATCGTATTATTTCCTTTATATGAAGTCCATTTAAAACATTGATTTGACACTTTAGTAATCAATTGTCGTGGGTTAAGGTTTTAATCTGTTGATTTAATATATAAAATTTTCTTAAACCATGGTAATTATGACCTCAAAATAGTAGTTTCATTAATATGCTTTTGCTTTTACTTTCATCTGGTTTGATTCTAATTTTTATAGTGTATGAAAGATAGCGAAAATCCACGTTGTAGCAATTTTAAATTTATATTTATACTTTGTTACTTAATTTTAAAATTGCTCGAACCGCATAAATTGATGGAGTTGACTATCTAACGATATATATGAATTTTATTATTAGACGGAATAAAAATGCTTAGAAGATAGAATATAATTAAATTTGAAAGCAACCACACCTTCTTTTTATTGTTCAATGAAATGGTGGAAGGGGGAAGGCTCAATAATTAGTGGGCCAAATAACTTGCTATATTGTTTGTATTTATAAAGCTATTGGATCCATGAAGTTGAATTTGACTTGGTTTCCTCCTCGTTTCTTTTTTAAGGAAAAAATATAAGGGCGGACCAGATAAATAGTAAAATCTAAAATTTCATTTAAAAAATAGCAAAAACTTTTTAAAATTGTAAAAATAACAAAACGATTATTTTAAATAAAAAATACCAATGAGCAAATACCTAAACTATCCCTACACACTCAAAATGATAAAACTCAAGTCATAAACTACAACAAAAAGGAATACACTGTATTGAAAGGTATTCTAAAAGTCCCACCAAATCCCAAATCAAATCGATGATTTAATTGAAGCCAACCCATATCACAGAAACTAAAAGTTTAACAATAATCACGAACCAACCTTATACTCACCTAAATACTTTGGCCGATTCCTTCGACGACCACATGGTGGAAAAGCTTGCAATCGGCGACTTCATTTGTGGGTAAAACTTCACAGAAAAAAGATCTAAGGAGAGCGAGACAAAATGATAAGGAGATGATAAATGAGCTAGGAAGAGAAAGAGAGGAAGATCCATGGCGTGTGGTAGTATCTATGCAACGAAGAAGGTTGAGGGGTGTTGCCGTGTCATTAGTGTAGTAAAAAAGGTTGTCTTCATGCGAATGAGGAGAAGAAGGTTGAGTTGAGGGAGGGGAGCGGGGAGAGAAGAATGTTGAGTTGAGGGAGGGGAGCGGGGAGAGCGCCGCATGGGTAGTAACTAGGTTTACTTTTGTTTTATTTTTTAATTTAATTTAATTAAATTTTAACTCACAAACCTTATATAACAAATAAATAAATATTTTCTTAACCTAAATTAAAATATCTTATCCATCTTTTTTTATAAAATAATTTGAAACTTAAAATTTAAAATTAAAATATTTTAATTTAATCTATTGTAAATTTAATTTATTAGATTTCAAAATTTAAAATATATGAAATCTGAGAAAAAACTAAGAAAAACAAAAGATAATTTTAAATTTGAATAGGGAGAAAAATCAGGAATTAGAGAGGAAACTTAGGAATTAAGGAGAAAAATTAGGAATTAGGTAAAAAAATCAAAAATCAAATCAGAAATCAAACCCCAATGTAGTAAATAGTGCAGAAAATTTTCTAAACAAGGGTCAGAGACTAATTTAAATATGATAACCGTTGATACAATATTTCTAACACAAAATGCAATTACACTGTATATGTATAGTTTTAAAAGTATGAAGGATAGATTTAAATAGATAATGGTGAAAAAAATCAAAAAAAATCTTAAATATAAATTATTGACAATCTTTTGTTTATAACACAATCAATATTTTGTTTTTTAGAAACCATGAAAAATATGAAATCAATTTTTAAAGTAGTTATCAAAATAAGGAAGAAATTTGTTTATTTTGAATCATGTGCTAAAATAGTTATCAAAATCTAGTTTGAATATTGAAAATTGATTCAAATTAAAAAAGAGGGTAAAATTCATGGAATAACGCTCAGATTCAATTTTAAAATAAAATTTATTAAATTGCAATAAAGTTCCCCACATACACTGTATTTAATGGTCTAGACATACGAACCAACTAAGGGCAAAACAATTATTATGAAAAAGTAACCCATGTGCCTTGCACACGTTTTGCCATAAATCTTATTATTTCCAGTTTTTGCTAAATATCCAAACAAAACCTCATTTTTTTGCTATCTCGTCCAATTTTTCAAAATAATTTATTGTTGCTTTGATGCGGCATTTTTTAATTAGTATTTTGTTTAAATTTATATTTTATAAATTAGAAAAATTATTATAGATGGAAAAAAATATCCAACTATTTACAATTATAGAAAAATTTCACTATCTATCAGCTATAAACTGCGATAGACTTTTATCGTTTGAGCAATAGAAGTCTATCGCGGTCGATCGTTGATAAACAACAAAAATTTTCTATATTTATAAATAATTTGACTCATTTTTTTATATTTGAAAACATCTCATATATGTTGTTTTCTTATTTTCATTTTATTTATGTTAATTAATGCGTTTGGTCTCTCAAAAAAAAAAAAAAATGTAGCAACTCTTATTGATGAAAAACAATGGAGAAAATGTAGTTGCTAAAAAAGATTTTGACAATTAGTACCTCTTTGATAATGTTGATAGTGTTTTTTTTTTAATATGTGGCTAAAATTTATAAATTTAAAGAAAAATAATTTTTGTTTTGTTTTTGTTTTTTCATTTTTGAAATTTGATTTAGGATGAATTTAGAGACTTTAACAAATATTCTTGATGAAATAACTAATTAATTAAGTACTTCTTCAAATATGATATTAGATTATATAGATTTTAAAAAAGTTCATAATAATGGTACTAACATGCCAAATCGAATATAATTCAACTGACATATAGATGTATTAGCAATTAAAAGGTATGTGATTTTGATCCCCTTAATTAAATACTATTGGACTAAAACAAAAAGGAGAAGAAATAGTAATTAACATAAGTATTTTTTTTTCTCTTATCCCAAAAATATTCTAAACCCGATCTTTAAAACTTTGAATACTAGATATGTTGATACCCATATCGCACCAAGTAGCTCGAGACAGAGATTTGAGTCCTCTATAATCAAGCTAACTTGCAAGTATAGTTTTGCATCGGTGTGGTGTCATGCTCAACACACTCTAATGCCTAAGTTAATAAACAATCAAAGTAGCATATGCTAAGTACGGTGGGTTGCATACCTTTGTAGATGGTGTCATTCACTTACTTATATAACTTCTCTTCTCACACTCTCTTAGTGTTTGTGTGGTGGCCATATGGAGTGTTAGTGTCAGAATGTTGAGGTAAATTTGTTGTTGTGTTAGTCGAGTCAAACCTTCGCTTACCCCTTTCATGTAATAAGGGTCAGACTCGGCCCAGTGGTCTTGACATTTGAAGTTCCATTTTCCTCTTTTAGACTTGAGCTTGGACCCAACTTTAAGCTAAGACCATCTTCAAAGGTTACTTATTATAATAAAAATAAATTATTAGTGAAAAAAACCTTAATTTTTTAAATAAAAAAATAAAATCGTTATCAAATAAGATATTAATAATCGAACTAAAATAACATATTTTAATTTCTAGTAAACACATATATATATTGAAAGAATAAACATATAAAATTTGAGGTGAGAGTGATGGAGATAGGAAATGGGTGGCTTTAAGTCGAAAACCTAATATTGCAGCCGCCCTTCTCTTTATCGAATGGACAAATTGATTGTTTTGTAATAATTAATAATATATTAATTTTCATATAATAAATTTTTTCATGTAAGGACAAAAATAATATTCGGATTATTTTATTTTGAGGCTAAAAAATGATTATTTTTCTTTTGGGAACAAAACTAAACTAGGGAAGATTTAAAATCACTTTTAAAAAATAAAAACTTAGAAATGAGACCAAAAATTTATTTTATGAAATTTTATTTTTTTAAGAACGTCAATCATGAAATAGGAGATCAAACTTTCGATTGTCAGGAAGAAAATACATGTCAAATTACGTTAAGTTAAATTCGCTATGGCATTTTATTTTATTTTTTAAAATAATAAATTTAATAAATAGTTGCTCATTGTTTAATATGTTATTCTCTCTTATCTTTGTTCTGGAAAATGGAAATCATATAAAGGATTTGTGGTTTTAGTGATGGCATCGTCATCTTGTTGGTGAGGGGACCCACAATCTATTATTTATATTAAAAAATTATTTGAGGAGATGAAAGAGATAACAGCGTAGTTACGCCAAAATGAGCTCAACTCGACCGTAATTGACATGATTTTCTTTTTTAGAGGTTGAAGGTTTGATCTTCATTCCTACATGTACTTAAAAAAGAAACTAGTGGTTACCAAAGTATATGCAAATTTTCGAATTTTGTCTAATTGTTATAGAAAACAACTTCATAGTAGTAGTATATCATTGATTCATTTTTCTTTTAATACTCTCACTAGTTTCCTTTCTTATCTTTTTTCTTTGTATGTAATACAACGACTCTCCACATATCTCTAGATTCTCTACAATGATATGATATTGTCCACATATTTCTAAGGGACCATCAAAACTCCCCTCAAATAGTCATCCATACATCTAACTTTTATCTAGGGCTAATTCTTCTTCGCCGAAGCACACTGCCTATCTGATAGAGTTCAACCACAAATCACACCATCACTACATCCGAGGCTCCACTATATCTTTATTCGACATTTGAGGATTCTACCGACTTGGGCAAGTCATAGGTATGGCTCTAATACCACTAGTTTGAAAAAAAATCTCCCACTATTATTGCAAGAATAAACAGAAAAAATAACAGATAAATTAAAAGAAAACAATAAAATTGAGAACAAAAGAATTAACATGAACAAATTCCAAATTGAAGAAAAAACTATGAACCAGAAAATGTCACTATGTGAAAAATTATTACAATCACATAAAATAATTTTTCAGACCCCAATTACAAAGAAAAAAAACTCTCTCAAAGCATTTGTACTACTCACACATTTTTTCTCACTTTCAAATTAGAGAATACAAAAAAAAAAAAAAAAAAAAAAAAAAATTAACTAGAATTAACACACTCAAACTTAAAGTATTTCTCATTGGGACAATTTGAAATTAAAACATACTCTTTTTATAGTCTTAAAACCTCTATCACTTTCTTGAATTTTTCTAGTGTAGGGTAATTACACATATAATATAATTTTGTCAAAACTCAATAATTTTATGATATTTCTTACCCATATAAATCAACAAATGATTAAAAATCAAATGTGTGTTTATAAACTACAAAACTTAAATACTAATATAATAAATTTAAACACTTAATTTTTAAAAATAAAATACAATAACTAAACTATTATAAAGTAGGACTTATATTGTTGTAAATTAAAAAATATATATATAAGAAAAAATTATTATAAATTAAAGTCTTATTGTTACTTAAGTTAAAAACTAAAATGATTTTCTAATATTTTATTTATGCAAGTATTAAAGATGATGTGACTTTATCTCCATTAAAAAATAGATGTGAAATCAATATTATTATTCTTAATGGTAAAGTGAAGAGTGAATTATGATTTTTTTTTTTTTTTTTTTGTGTACTTCGAATTATGAAATTGTTGTATGGTTAATTTTGAATAGAAGGCACCGACCAAACAAATCCATAATATTATAAAATCCAATAATAGATATAATAATTGGAGAGATAAAGTACTGAAATAAAAGTGGAGAGATAATATTTTTGTAATGTCATGCCCTTTCCTACTTCACATTCTTCAGGCTTCTATGTGAAAATATTTGGTCCATTCACTTATTATATATTCTAAAATAAATATAAATATATAAATAAAAGATAAGAAAATGCATGAGGAAAATTATTGAACATCCAAAAATTCCAAATTAATATTTTTAGGAATGGTTGGTAACATTTTTTTGTTCTATTTTTCATTAATTAATATGAGAAAAAAATGTAACTAGTAATCACATTTGATCTTATCATTATATTCAATAATAATTTAAGTTATGTTAAATAAGTAAATATGTTGCAAATATATATATATATATATATATATATATATATATATATATATATATATATATATATATATATGATGAAACCTAATAATTGATTTGATGTATTAGAAAGATTTTTATAATAAAAAAACATGTAACAAGAGAAGAGCTATTTTTTTTTCTCTTTTCTTTATTAAGGAAGACAATTAAGAGGGATGAGATTTAATCTAAATTTGAGACAAAAATATTTTTAATTTTTAAGATTTGGATATAGTTTTCATTTAGTCTATAGGTTTCAAAATGTCACATTTTTATTCTTAATTTTTGAATTTTGTTTTTATTTGGCACCTAGGCTTTAAGATCTTCATTTTTAAACATGATTTTTCACTAAATACTCGCCTTCAGTCTTACCGTGTTAATATCTATTAATAAATTTAAAAGAATTATAATAATTATATTTAATTAGTTTCACTAATTTTTCATCGACTATTAAAATTAATGTTAAGATTTCACTTCATAATTATTTTAAATTAATTAATTGAAAGTAAACAAAAAAGACCAAAGTGAATATTAACGAAATTTAAGAGGTAAAAGTATATATAAAATATTGAACACTGAGACCAAATAAAAACTAAATTCAAAATGTAAGGATAAAAATGTAACTTTTTAAAATTTAGAATAGAATTTTTTGAGTAAAAATATAACATTTTTAAATTTAAAAATCATTAATGAAAACTAGATCCAAAATAGGAACAAGTTAATTTTAACCATGGGTTGTCAATTGCCATCTAAGTGTAGTGATAAACTAATACAAAAGAAAAGGTTAGGTGAAATTATAAAAGAGGAGTTAACCTAAATATAACTTAAATAATTAATTTAGACATCTACTCTTCACTTCGAGGTGACAAGTTCAAATTTCCTCTATTCCAAACTTGTTGGAGGGGTCAAACTCTAACAAGAAATTACATAGAAATTAGGAACTTGAGAAACAATTAAACCTCAAATTAGTTCATGGTGCCTCATAAAGTTTTAGTTTTTTTAATTGCCAAATTTTGGTTAAGGAAAGTGACCATGACCTCTATGTAATACTAGTAGTGAATTTGTTTGAAGTAGAGAAGAACGAGAAAACTTGCACCCTGGTGTGGTGCTTGCTACACACTCCGATACTTAAATCAAAGAATGATAGAATATGGAAGCTAGCCAATTTAGGAGTCAAGTTTTAGTTACCTTCTCTGGGATTTCCTCCTCTTATTTATAGTCTTTCCATCAAAACCTAGCCCTTCCCAATTCCTATTCAGGATTGGGCACTTCTTGGGGCTCAAAACCTTAAAGAAATGGGATTTCCTCCTCTTATTTATAGAGTTTTTTTTTCTTAATGAAACTTTCTCCCTTTTTATAAAGTCTTTGAAGTTCGGTTTATTTCCACAAAGTATAATTCATCGTTGGATCTTGTGGATAAGGTGTTGCCTCCATAACAAATTTAATATGTTCTATCTTGGGAGATAATTACTCATGAAACTCAGGCACTAGATTAAAATTGTTTTAAGGAGACAACATGGATTCGTTGAGCTCAAATTCTCTCCAGTATACAAGGTTATATATTTTCTTATTTTTTTGGTGATACTATTCATACAACAATATTAACACTTTATCTTAAAATGTCAATTCTATCTTTTTGGTCCAAATTAACCCATAACATTTTTAATATATATATATATGTGTGGGGCAAAGAAGAAACCAATTTTTTTTAAAAAAATTTACCCTATGATATACATACACATGTATTTGGAATATAGACAAAAGGGGTTTTGAGTACATGCACCAAAAGAATTGATAAGATAAGAGATGGAGCCAAAAAGTACTCCATAATATTCAACTACAAAAGGCCCCCACAACCACGAGGAAGAAACATTTTGAGATCATGAGATGTTTAAGGTTGGATTCCATCAATAATATAATCTCTTCTCTTTCTTCTTTTTCTTTTTCTTACACAATAATTCAAGTTTTGGATATCTTGACATGTCTATTAATCAAGATTAATTGTGTTGGTTGATTGATTTTGTCACCAAAAAAGGGAAAAACACATCTTAGAAATCAAAGTATAAATTAAAAATTCCTACGATTATTTTTTTCTTTTAACGAGGAATGATACCAATGCCATGGTAGGATGTGAAAAGTTTTAAAGATAATAGACAAAATTTACATATTGTATATGTTCTAAGTTCTAATCCCAAGGGGTAGTCTTGGTGTAAAAACTTGAGATTTTCTTTGCCAAATGCTTAAAGGTTCCAAGTTCGAGCCCTAAGGAGATACCCCTTGTTGTCCGAACCTTGGGCTGGGCGCTGGTGCCCCCAGATATAGGAGAACCGTTGCTGTGGGAAGCATAAAAAATGAGCTTTGATTTCATTAGGATTGGGAGAAAACCCTCTTAAATGAAAGGGTTAAAGAATTAACATAAATTAGGTTATTGGAGGGAAAAGTAGGTGACTCAGGGCAAAAGCTTAATAATAAAATTGTAGAGTAGCATATTGAAAAATGTTGGAGATTCGGTGGTTGGCTATATATTTTTATAAGACTGTATTTTGGGATTTTCTCGGTTATCGCAAGGAATGTCTTAACATCTGGTTTTAACATGTCAAATTTATGGAAGAATATTTTACTTTCTTAATCTGGTTTTTTAGAGAGGAATATTTGTATTTCCTAAACTGGAAAATTTCGACATAAGCTTATTGATAGATATTTTCCTTTTATGGCGAAGCATATTTTGTAGTAAAGGAAAATATTTTGTATAAAATCTCTTTCCTTATTTGAATTCATTTGTTAAAAGGAGAAGTCATGTTGTTTGCTAAGGTTGCCATATCATTTTATTTTCTTGAAAAGAGTTTTAATTGTTGGTGGCCGAAGTTGTGCTTTACTGTATTTCGAGTTTTGCTCATTGTAATATGTTGTGCAAGTTCTTCCATTGAAGTTCTCGAAACTCTGAATATATTCTCTGTCTTAGGGGGAGCCTAAGACATCATCTATTGAGAAAGGATTCAAGCCTTAAGGGGAGCTTAAGACATTGCAAATTGAGAAGAGAGTTCTCAATACTTAGGGGGACCTAAGTTATCACGTGAAGGGAGTTCACTGAGTTATGAGGAAGATAATCAAGTTGAGAAGGAGTCTCACACGTTATCAGAAGCCGAAGTGTTCATCACTAATATTGTCACACTTAGGGGGAGCCTAAGTACTATTAAGAGGGAGTGTCACATCTAGGAGGAGCCTAGGTGCATGGCAAGTTAAGCTCTGCAAGAGTCACTGTAGAAGTTGTTACTTTACAGATAAGTACTTTGTTGTAAACATTTAACCCATTCAATATTTAGTGGATTATCTTTCTGGGCACTCGGCCCCCAAACGTAGGTGGTTTTATTGCCGAACTGGGTTACTAATTTTTGTGTGCAATTACTCTTTTACTTGCTGATATTTTTCCAGTTGTTAAAGTGTAGGTTAATACTTTACGTTTAACATTTGTGGTTTGAGTGGTGAGGTAGCTTATCACTTTTTCAAAAAAGCTTAATATTGAGAAAAAGATGAAAAAAACAACATATTGAGAAGAAAATTTACTTGGTTTTATGGATATTTTGGTGATATTTCGGTGAAATGTCGCGATATTTTCATCATTGGTTGGAAATGACATTGACATGTAAAACTATACAATTGGACCATAAAACTAAAAAAAATTTGAAGCCAGCTGACATAGTTAATTCCTAATGATAAAATAAAAACTTGAAATTTCGTTGAAATAGGGAGATAAATGAAATTCTCTCTAATAAAATTTCGAGATTTCGATCGAAATTTTGTACCATGTAAACCAGTACTTTTTTTAATAAAAAGAATAACAATAAATTTACATTATAATAATAAATAAGAAATGTGTTACAACAACCGTGGTATTTTCTTTTTTCTTTTTTATTTTTCTAATTATTGATTGTTTACTTGGTTTGGTTTTTTAGAACTGTTTATTATGTATGGAGATTCTTTTAGGTACACGTATAAGTGGGGTCTAGAAATTTGAAATTTCAACCTTTAAAAAAAATTGTTTGCCTTTTTATTTGTCAAAATCTTCCTTGAATTTTGAAAATATTTTCAGGAAATATAGATAATAAAATAAAAAAAAAACTTAAAATCAAATGAAGCCTAACTTTTGGATTTATCAAAAAGTTGAATGCATTATTTGGGTCAAATAAGAAGGAAAGAGAAAATAAAAAAAAATGGTAACCTATAAGGTATATCCTCATTATTCTCGGGGGAAAATTGGCCTCCCATTGATTATGATGTTAGAAAATGACTTATAATGAAATTGTAAAATATAATATTTCTTGATGGAAATATTTTTTAGGCAATTTCTTATGTATAGGAATTAATTGTATGATCGTGGCAATTTTTTTTTTTTTTAGAAAAAAAGATACTTGGTATTTACAATAATTAAAGAAAAAATAAATATTGTCTTTACATAAAAATTTATTTTTGATGTGTAGGTGTATATATAGAAAATTGAAGTTAATTTTTTTTTTTTTTTGAAGTTAAAGTACATTACATTTTTTTAGATTATTAAATAAAAACATATGGCAATAAGATATTTGATAAAGAATTAGTAAGTGTATGATGGAGTTGGTATAATATTGTGTTCATAGAGATTGGTAATCTATTTTAATCTATTAATAAATTCAAAATTTTGGCCTACAAAAAATAAAAACAACTTATTGATTAAATTAGGTGTATAACTATTTGATTAGAAGGCAAGTGAATGTTTAGATGACTTATTCAAGTCACAAATAACACAATTTAAGATTTAATGAAAATATGATCATAACTTAACTGACATAAATGTGTACTATCAATCTTAAAGTTTGAAGTTCTGTCTCTCATCTCTCACACACATATATAAATATATAACAAATTTAATATATGGAAATTATTATTCGTTGCTACTTCTATTTTTATGGTTTTGAACCTTCAAAAAAATGTAGAACAAATTGGAGTGTAATTTTACCAATTCAATATAATTGCTCATCTACGTCATAAATATTTTCGGAAATCAGATTAAATTTTGAAAGGCAAAATATGTAGGATTGAAATAATCTTTCTATAAAGTTTGAATGATTCAATTTTATGCTTTCAAAATCATTTTTTTATAACTTATTTTAGTCTCTTTACTTTAAAAATTATTTTAATATGTTATGAATTCTATATTAATTATTAAATATAAATATATAATTTATTTTGATATCTGAATATAAATGTAGACATGTTAAAGTTGCAGAATAGGAGAATTTAAACCTCCAATCACAAAATGGAATGCGACATGTTAAATTATCTTCTTTTTTTTTTTTAAGGAAAAAAAATAATTTCAATCATATTTGTGCAAAACATACTAATCAATAATTAGTTTAGGCTTTTATGATGAATCTAATAGATATGTGGGGCCCCTCCCTCATATCATAAAGTTTTTTTCAAGGCACATCTTTCCCAATCCATCATAATGCATGGGGCATATATCTCTTGTTCTCAACATTAATTATAGGATAAGTAAGCAATTTAAATCTCTAATATTTAATATTTGTTTAATGGTCCCTAATCTTATAAAAAAATCTCATCTTCTATACCTTGAGTTTTTCTTCAAACAAATTTTTACTATTTCACCTACTCATGATTGCAATCCAAAAATTAAGTTGAAGTCATCCAATTCTTTTAATTTTATGTACGAACTCAATTTAATAATTTAATGAAGACTTTGTTTGAAATTGATTTTACATGTATTGTTTGGTATTTAAACTCAATGTATATGAGTTTAAATAAAATAATTTTTGTTTTTATTAATAAGCTTGGGTTGGTAAAATCGGATAAATTAAAAATAAAATTTAAGATTAGTATTTTAATAATTAGGAGCCTCAATAAACTTTTGTCAAGTTTAAAATATTTAAAAATACATGTGTAAAAAGAATTTTAACTGCTCAACCATTCAAAACTAATCCTAATTCATAAAGGATAACTTAGGGTAGGGATTTGACTTAATATTTTTCTTTTTTTTTTTTTTAAAAAAAAAAAGAATATAACATATTACATTTGAGCAAGGATCTTGACATTTAGTCTATGAAAAATGTTAATAATATCTCATCCTCACTTTACATAACATGACACACATTAATAGTCAACTCCTAATAGTTACTAGGGGCAGAAATTGTTTGGGTAAGAATGTATGTGTTTTTCTTTTAAGGATATAGCAATGCAAAATGTGGAGGTGGAGATTCTACCTCTTTAATGTCCAATCTTTTAAAAAAATCAAACCAATCATACATTGAGTTATATTTAGAATGATAGTTGTTATGGGTGATTTTGAATCAAAGGGTATAATTGTCATAAAATAAAAATAGAAGCAACACTGTCGAGAAACAACAAGGTTTGGGCCAAAAATACTACCCTAGGCCCAAAATGGCCCGAGGGGAGAAGGCTAGTTTGAAAATTTACGTGCTCAGCCTCAGCCTCGGCAAGGCTAAGGCAGAAGGCAAACCGAGTAAAATAGCTAATGGGGCAATGTTCCACACATGCCCCAGCCCAAAGCATCGCCCTAGGACCTAAATGGGCCTAGGGGGAGATACTTGACCTCAACCTAACTGAACTAAAATTGGACACGCCTTTTGGCCCAGTAGGTTATATAATTATCTTAAATTGACTCTAGAACCCTATCAGAATGACTAGGTCAATCCTCTTTATAAATACATAATTAATATGAGGTAACTTGAATTATACTCTCAAACTCCCTAGATTCCACACTCTTTCATTCTCTAATTTAAGCACACACACCGATGTGTAGGTTTTCTCTTTTACAATCTACGTTCTTCTCCCCTTCAAACAAATTCACTGTTGGTGTCACGTGAACGGTAAGTTTCTCCTGTCCAAAATTTAGAATTAACTGTTAGCCCCGTCTGTTTTGCATACCCTACAAAATATAAGTAAAAGGGACGAGAATAGGCATTAGGATGGAAATGACTTTGATTAAGACCGCCACCCATGGAGATGAGACCATACACCACCTCGGCCTCATCCATAGGAGGGACAACCCAAGAAAAAGTGAAGAGCCAAGACCAAGGCTCAAAATCATTGATGGAACGTGAATATATGATTAAAATTTCATAGGAGTTGACCAAGGCCGACCCTAAGCGCATAAAGGTAAAATATTTCACCATCCATACACACTCTGGAAAATGGTCGAGGCCAAGGCTCAACCTAGTTGATGAAAAGTAAATATACGAACCAAAGTTCATAAGGGGCTGGCCAAGGCTAACCCTAAGCACATAAGAGCTGGATCAACAAGAGCATCAAGAGACGAGGAGACATTCAAGACAGACTTGCAAAGCTTGATAAAAGCAAAAAGCGAAAAGCTAAGATCAAGGAGACAAGGCTGAGGTAGACTAGCTAAGGTCAAAGTCAACGAGCACCACTAGAGATCGAATATTGACTAGAACCTCAAAAGATGAGAAGACAGTCAAAGACAGACATGTGAAGCTTTATCGAAGAAAAGTAACCACCCAAGGCTGAGGTTAAGGCCGACCTTCCAATGTCTAGGGCGACCCATTGTAGGGTACAATTCCAACTTAGCCAATCTTATTTAGAATCCTAAATGGGCGTCCTTAGGATCATATTAGCTACAAGCCTAGGTGAGAATCCTCTCCTAAACATGAAATTAATAAGCATTAAGATTAAGGGCATGCTAAGCCAAAGAACCAATTCCCATCATCTAATTAATTGTTCGAATTGGATTTCATCTAGATTAGTTAGAAGAATGCTTATCGATTGGAATCCCTAATCAACTTCACAACCCAACTTAATCCTTGCCTTTTGTTGATTAGTTTCCTAACGTTTACGTATTAGATAGTAATTTTAAGCAATCAATCAATGATGCATGGTAATTTATCAGATAATCCCACACAAAATAGATTGACCAATAGTCATAAGATGAAATACCATTAAACCAGACAATTACAAAGAAGAGTTCCATCAAAAGTTCACAAAGGAATAGAAAAAAGACCTATAACCCAAGCTAGAAACCTTACCTTAACCTATAATCATTATTCAAATTAATGAACAATGATTATGGAAGTCCCTTTTGATGAAATGAAGGAGAATTACATAAAAATGCCCCAAAATGACAGAGAACAGCTGTGCAATTTTAGCTAGGTTGAATTGATCACCCCAAAAGGAAAGAAATAACATTTTTTATAAAAGAACCAGCGTCGAGGTGCTGACTACCCTAAAGTCGTAGCGCTAGCCGCAACGGCCGGCTAGCGAAGCGACGCTTCCATGCGTCAGGTCCCTCGTGCGCATGCACTTCATGTTTCGTCAATCTACGTAGCACCGCGATGCTCTCCAAAATGCCACATTCTGCCTTACGATGTTGCGTGTAGCGCCTTCCAAGCGTTATGCCGCCAACCTTCCACATGCAACCTTCAATCTTTTGCCCCGATTATAGCTCTAAACCTCTTAATTAGCCCGAATTAACCCGAAAATGGTGTTGGAGGCTAGTTCTGCCCTTAGGTGCCCAAGACCTTTAAAATCACCAAATAAATCCATTAAATAGCACACTGATCTCGAGTTAAGCTAAGGGAGATAACACATTCTAGGTGCTATCACTAATGTTGATTTTGGACTGGATGGTAGAATCGACATAAAATAAAAATAGAAGCAACAAGGTTGAGAAAATACACACGGTTTAAGCTTTACATGAACTAACCCTCTCATCTAGGCTCATTTTGGCCTAAGGTGCTAGGTTGAGGCTTGCCCTAACAAAATAGCTAATGGGGCATGTCCCATGCATGCCCCGACCTAAGGCATCGCCCAAGGACTAAAATGGGACTAGGGAGAGATGTTCAGGCTCAGCCAATGCCAATGTCGACTCTAGCCAAATATGAAACTGGGTACGCCCTTCGACCTGGTAGGTTATATAATTATCTCAAATTGACTCTGAAACCCTAATGAAACGATCTAGGTCAATCATCTCTACAAATACATCATTATACCTTTATATGGGGTAACTTGAATTCCACTTTCAAGCTCCCTAGCTTCCACACTCTTTCACTCTCTGATTTAAGCATTAGGGTGTGTGGAAAGCACCACACTGGTGTTCAAGTTTTCTCTTTTACGGACCACATTCTTCTCCTTTCCAAACAAATTCACTATTGGTGTCATGTATAGGTCATATGCGTTTCTCCTATCCAAAATTTGGCATAAAAAATAGCAATGTCTAATGGCGATAATTGATCAATTCATTTGACATTCAATAACAAAGTTTAATTGTGAAAGCAAGCTTAGTTTAGCAATAATCGATATCTACTTTTTCCTTTGAAGTTGAAAGTTGGAACCCTAATTTTAAAATTATTATACTAAAAAAAGAAAGGATAAAATTAATTAATGTAGAATGTTTTTTATGGGTATAAATTTAAGTCTCACTCTTTTTTTAAAAAAAAATCCAATTAAAAGAAAAACAGCCAAACTGGTTAAATGCATGCTTTGTCTTCCACTGTGTAACACTCGGTGGAGAGAGAGAGAGAGAGAGAGAGGCCTTCTTGCTCCCAACATTGAAAACAAAAGAGATTCACACAAAAGAGAGGGTGAGCTTTTTGTTTCCACTCCAACCACATGAAATATGAAAACAAAACAAAACAAAATAAAATTTTCATTTTTCTTTAATTTTTTAATGGTAAAATTTAACAAAATTTGATCATATAATTTCAATTTTGATTATTTTGGGTTCAATACTTTTAAAAATCCATATTTTTTTTATTAAAAAAATCTTTTTCATCATTTAAAAATGAAGATATCAAAATTGTCACGGTTTAAACGCATAACAACCAAATTAACATTTTAAAATTACAAGAACTAAAACAAACCAAAATTAAAAGCGAGAAACTAAAATAAATAGTGTAAAAGATTAAGGACCAAAATAAACTAAAGTTAAAAATACACCAACTAAAATAGTAGTATAATTTCAAAAAAAATAAAGAAAAGAGGATAATTAATCAAACAAATTTTCAATTTTTAAAAATGATTTTCAAAATCAAAAGGGTTTTTAAGTTAAACACTATAAAATCTAGTGTTAAAGATGTTATTGAAGTTTATATATTGAGAAGTAATAATTTGGTTCTAAAAAGAGGTGGTTTTATTGTTTTTTTCCCTTTAAATAGAATATAAACTCAAGTTGAACAAGAAAAACAAAAAACATTCATAAATAAGCAAAAAGTTGTCTGGTTGGAGAGAAGAATTAGGAGCAACCATTGTCACACCTTAACAAAATTATTTGTATTTATTGAGATTGGTACACCAATCAAATAATTACACCTAACTATGGCTATTAAAAAACTTTCAACTCCATATTTTTATCGAAATTTCTCTTTTCATTTAAAAAAATATTATCGACATTTTTATAAAAGAAAAATTTTTAAAAATAGAAAAATAAGGAAACTATTTACACAAAATAGTAAAATCTTAAGATAATTGTGATAGACGTTGATGAAAATCTATTAGGATCTATTAGTGATAGAAATGATAGAATTAAGTCTATCACTAATAGATGTTGATAGAAATCTATCAACGTCTATCAGTATGTTTTTTGCTATTTTAGATAAATAGTTTGATATTTTTTCTATCTGTCAAAATTTTCTTTTCTTTTTTTTTAATTTAAAAGGTCATAGACATCCATTATAATGAAATATCTTTATTTCAAAATTTTCTGAAATTTTGAAAATTCACGTCACATTTAAGATGTTATTTCTTTAAAATAAAAAAATGATTGGAAGGAGGGAAAAAGATTTCACTTAAAATTTCATAACCATGTCTAGGAAATAAAAACAATAATGATTCGAAGAAAATTATTAAAGAGGAAGATACAAGAGGAAAATTATTAGGGAGTCATAATAGTTCAACAACTTGAATGGCGCAATGGTGGAAAATTTCGATCGAAATTTTAAGATTTGGATGGCCTACAATTTTTTGTAGGAAGAATTCTGATTTTCTCTTATTTTGAAGAAGTTTTGAGGTTTCAAAAATTTTTTGAGAAATTTCGAAATTTTTTTTACTTTGTTTTTTCTCCTATTTCAACCAAATTTTGATAAATCTCGAAATCTTGAGCAAAATTTTGATTTTGATTTTTTGAATTAGCTATATACCTCAATTCAAGTTTTTCAGTTTTATGGTCTTTGATAGTATACAATTGTATAGTTTCGCACGTCAATGTCATTTTCGACGAAGGTTGAAAGTTTTTTCAATTGCTACTTTTTCTAATTTTCAATTTTTATCTATTATCAATTTTATTTTCAATCCAAAACTTTTATTTCTAAAGAAATCAAATTTGGAAAAAAACCACAAAAAAAAATCTATATTTATTTTTATCCTCATTTAAACTTATTCCATTAAATTTTCACATCATTTCATCTCAAAATTGAATTGATGTGAGTTTTTTTCTTTTACCTCCAAAACTTTTATTTTCACATCATTTCACCTTAAATAACTTTATATTATTTTGTAATTATTTTTCCATTTCTTTTTTAAATTTATGTTATCGCATCGACATTTACATAGACATCTACAACATACATCTAAATGTTGTGTTACTTTATAGAAATGATGATTAAAAATGGTTGATTATAGTCCAATTAAGTCATAATCAAAGTTTCATTAACTAATTATAACAATTTCTATTATTTTCAATAAAATTTTCTAAAATTTTCATCGTGTTTCCATATAAACGAGATTTCAATATTTTTATCGACATCGATATTTCAAATCTTGAATAGAGCTAAGCTGTTAAACAAATAGATAAAATTGTAATTGACAGAATAAATTTACAAGATAAAAATATTGATACCGAGATGTCAATTTTACACAAAAATCAGGTGAAATGGAATTTATTTATTTATTTATTATTGTATGTTAATATCGAATTCCCCAAGAAAACATTAAAAAACTAATGAAAAAAAGGATGGATAGAACTAAAAAGCAACATTATTTAAATCTAAATAATTAAATGACATAACAAATACATTGGCGTAAACGCAATTAGAGAATCCAAAAAAAGTCAACGACTAATTTAATTTAAATACTGGAATTTTGGTATTGTTTAATTTCTTTCCAATTCTTTGACCATGCAATTGGGCCAGACAATTTTATTTTAATTCAAGAAATAATTACAAGTTTTATTTTTCTATATTTAAAAACAACCTTTATTTAATTTAAAGTAAAAAAAAAATCATAAATCATACGTGTATTATAATCATATTTGAACTTTTGATACAAGAAATAATTCTTACAAAAGCTTACAAAACTTTTATAAATATGTGATGTCGTTTTAGTTTTTTTTTTTTTTTCTTCGTACAATGTCGTTATAGCTTGATTAACTATAGTTTGTCAAAGTCGTCAAACTAGGTAGAACTCAACTAGTAATAACATTATATTATCGATAAGAAAGTTATAGGTTCAAACTCCATGTATGTAAATAATTGAACTAAAAAGAATGAGTTTGATATTAGTACACAAACCTTTAAAACCAAAAAAAAATCTCAAACAATTATACAGATGAAGAGGTCAAATCTCTCTTCGCTAAATAGGAAAATTTTTTCTCCACACATGAGAATGAATCTCACCATTTACCCAATGAGCTAAACAATCAGCAACCGTATTCTGAATTCTTCAAATGTGCCTGAACCACATCTCCCGATGAGCTCTCCAAGCCAACATATTTTATGCAACAAATTTCACTAGAGTTAAAACCTCATCCCCATTTAACAATCGAAGTGCTGTTAAACTGTCTAACTCTACCACCACTGACATCTGATCCATAGAAAACTTTCTGAACGCCTACTTCAATCGCTTGAATCTCCAAAAACAATATATCAAAAGTTCCTTGCACAATCTCCTACCAATCGTAATGAGTTCACTCCGATCAAAATGGTTCTAATTGAATCATAAAGTAAGAAGTATAAATATTGTTCAAATAAAATCCAATTGCCAACCTAAACTTATAGAATAGTTGCCATTGAACTAACCACTAACACAGAGTTATATATAATTATAAAGTTCATCTATTTCGTAAATTTAGAGGCTATAATTGTTCAATTTGAAAGTTGAATTAATGGTGCAATTGAGATAATTTTTAGAAATTTTACATATCAAAATAATAATCCAATAAAATAAATAAATGAAGAAAACTAAAATTATAAAATATAAACATGTGTAACTTTTATATTTTTATAATTACAACTCTATAAAGTTGTAAATTTCTTTCTTTTTTTTTTTTTCTCTCTTTCTCTCTACAACTTCTCAACATATAACCTTCCATTTGAAGCGTTCCACACAAACTTTTAAAAAGTAATATTTGACTTCAAGACCGATAGTATGTATTTTATGTTCGTTGAACTATAAAAAGTAACAAATTTAATTACTAATGTTATTTTACTTCAATTGTTTGAGAGATTAATGATTAATGAGCTAAAAAATAATCACATAGTGAAGAAATCTCATAAATTAAGATTTAAATATAATAAGGCAATACATTGATATATCTACAAATTGAAAGGTTTGACATCAATATTAAGGATTAATAGATATTTTTGATATTTCTACACATTCAACATAAAAAAATTATCATTTATTAATCTCGATATGAGTATAAATACTAATAATATAAGATGTATAACTTAGTTTTTAAAGTAAAAATAACTCAATTATTAATTTAAGTATTCTTTTATAGTTTCTTCATTAAAAAGAATTATCCTTCGATATTGATATTGTATCGATATATCAGTGAAATGGAAATCTCAATGTGAATATCGACATCGATATTTTAATCTTTGCGATAAACTAAGTGAAGCAATGAGTGAGGATATAGTTGATCACTAAACGGGAGCAAAGAGTGCAATAATTACTTTTTAAAAGTCATAAAGATAAAAAAGAATAAAAGGAAGTTTATTACAAATATCATAAATTAAGTGTAAATTAGATGCACATGCTTAGTGTCCATTGGCCGTGTGTCATATCCTTATTTGTCCATGTATTATACATGTGTCTCAAGATAACACATTATTAGTGTCTATGTAATCCACCTCCTACTTAACAAATTGCCTATAAATAGTGGCATTTTGTGGATTTTAGAAGACACACACATTGGTGAGAAATTCAAAAAGTTTGGAGATAGTGGAGAAATTTGAAGTTATTTTATTTGAAGTTATTTAAGTTATTTTATTATTATATTATATTTCTCCAATATTTGTATTGTTGCGGTGCCCGTTTTTCTCCTCGTTTTTACAACAAAGTTAACTTTTTAGATAGTTTTGAAGAATATGTGCATTTGATTTATGATTTATTAAAATATTATTTTAGTCTCAAAAGTTTTAAGAATATAGGTTTAAAAGGTTATTTAAGTACTTTTTTATTATATTTTAAATAAAAGTAATTTTTTATGATTATTTTAATTAACCATACAACATTTTAAATTTAAAAAATTAATTTTAAAAAATATCTCTTCTCTCTTTCCATTTTCCCTCCCTTTTTGAATTTGAGAGTTCATGAAGGAAAAATAAAATTTAAGTTTAAATAATTATATAATTTAACATTATTATTTTCATTAGGTAACTAATCAACATATTTTCAAGTAATCTTAAAATCAACGTATTATAGTAATAATAGGGTTATTTTTAAATATAGCAAAATGAGCTAATTTATTTATAAATATAGTCAAATTTCACTATCTATCACAAAATGTCACTATCTATCGGTGATAGACGGTGACACTTTGCTATATTTAAAAATATTTCTAACAATTTTGTCTTTTAAAACAATTATCTATAATAATAATAATAATAATACTTTTTTTTAAAAAAAAAACCCAATGTGAATATATTTTATAAAAGTTAAAAGATATAACGTTAAATGAGATTAATTGCGTGTTTGGGAGCGATTTTAAAATTGTTAAAATTACTTTTGTCATGTTTAAAATCATTCTAAAACACACTTTCAATAATTCAAAATCAATTTAATATTTAATTTTACACTTTTAAATGTAATTTTTATACTATTAAAATTAATTTTAAAGGATTAAAACCATTTTCTTATTGATTTTAAAAATAATAAAAGTAATTTAATCCTTTCAAATTCACTTTCACACGTTATAATTTTTTTTTTAGAAAAAGTGAACAACAAATCAACTGTATGTCTATTTTAAAGATTTATATTATAAATACAGAATTTAAATTTAGATATTTAAAAATAGAACGACGACATTGTATAAAACCAAAATAGTATTTAATCGATTTAATAAATTGGGAGTAAATAAAAGGCAGGCTTGTAAATTAGAGAAAAAAAAAAAAGAAAAGGAAAAAGAAAAAACACGTGAATAAGATGTGCACAAAATAGAGGTCTTTTGATTAAGGTCAATTTGGGCAGAAAAATTAATGACTTGGAAGACAAGACACGTTTCTTCCACGTCAGCAACGGATAATGCTTCACAAATTACTTCTTCATGTTTTCCTCTCTTCCAATAAAAATTAAAGCACGTTGACCGACCACCAAAGAATTTTATTTCTTTTATTTTTTTAAATCTTCTTTAAAGATTAATATATGATTTGATTACTGTTTTTAGACTATATGATTTTGATTTTTTTTTTTTTTTATTTTATGAGTGAAGAAACACTTTCCATTAATAAAATTACTTACATCTCATTGAAACTTTCAAAAGATAAGATTATAGACTGAATTAAGATTATTGTACATTTCTTTATGGATTAAAAGTTCTAATTTTTACATCTTCATCTTTTATGTAATAATATTTTTAAAAGAAAAATATAAATATCAAGTAAAAGAAAATACTTTATGCTACTACTACTAACTTCTTAATCAAACACTTTAATTCATCAATCGATCAAACACTATGTAGTCTTAGAAAAATTAGGATTAAAAAAAATTGAGTGTTAATCCAATCATATAATTTAAATGGTAAAATCATTATTTGCCACATCTAAGGTTGAATCTTTGAAATTCCCATGTCATATTTATTTGGACTTAAAAAATATGTAGTCTCCCAATTTTACCCTTATTCTCTATCTATAATGATTTTGTAGTGAACAATGAAGTATGGGTGAAATGCATGTGAAAAAGAAAAGGGAGTGCCACTACTAAAAAGGAATATGCTTTTAGCATTAGCTCAAGAATCCACTATGACAATCCCTCACCTCACTTTTTTCCCTCTCTTCCATTATTACCCTCAGCCACCCTTTTTCTTTCCTCTATTCTTTCACTTATATGTAAGGATGAAAATATTCGACATATATTCGTCGATATATCTGTAAATTGAAAGGTTCGATATCGATATTAAATATCCATAAATATCTCCAACATCTTTTATTAAGGCTGGTAACACATAAAAATGTCACATATTTAGTTCAATATGAACTAGAATACTAATAACAATATCCATAACTTAGTTTGAAAGTAAAAATAACTTAATTATTAATCTAAATAAAGTTGAAATATGAACAAAAAATATCTGTTGATATCGATATTTTAATCCTTGCTTATATGTACACATTATTGTCTTTTTAGTTACTCGATGTAAAATTTAAACTACTAACCTTTAACCTTTTGATCCATATACATATTTATATTTATAGGAAAATTTTTAAAAATAGAAAAATAAGTATAACTATTTACACAAAATAACAAAACTTTTAGATAGTTGTGATAGACTCTGATAGAAGTCTATCAGGGTCTAGTGATAGAAATGATAGAAATCTATGATTGATAGATGGAAGTCTATCAATGTTTATCAAAAAAATTTTCTCTATATTCTATAAATAGTTTGCAATTTTTTTCGATAAAATTTTTCCTATTTTATAGGAATTGAATTAATAATATAGTTAAATTATTATTTTCGGTTAGTAACTTCAATCTTTCATCTAATATTAATTTATTTTCAATGATTTTATTAACCTCCCATTTTTAGTTTTATAATTTTTTTTTTGATGTTTGTCAAATCATGTCTAACTTAATTAAAAATAAATAAAATTATTTCTAGTGAAAATATGTGCTTTCAAAGTGAGTTGAACCTTCAAATTTAGGTAATATAATATTTATTTTATCTATAATGCTTGATTTTTAAGATATGAGATTGTGTTTGCTTTTATAACATTGCAACATTTAGTATTTATTTATGAAATCTTTTGAAACTCATTTATTTGGAGTTTGATATCATGAAATATTTCTAATGGGGATCAAATAAAATCTCTTTAAATGGTTCCTTAAAAAAAGTATCTTTTTTAATGGAAAAAAACCGTTTTGCAAACAGATAGTAATGAAAATCAATATTGAAAAGAATATACCCTATAATTTTATTTTTATTATAAATGTAATATATAAATGTAGATATCCATAACCTATATAGGTTACAAAATATCATAAAACTCCCATTGAATTTGATATTGTAACATACCTCCCCATTGAATTCAATCTTGTAACATACACCATCTCATATCCTATAAATAGTGGTATATGTTACCTTTGTAATACACACCACAATTGAGTTCAATTGTCATTTCTACTTTCTTATTTCTCTCTACTTTACTACTTTTGTTCTTCCTTTGTTTATTGTATTGTTCTTATTTTATAACACGTTATCAGCACGAGTCTCTAACACTTTGAAGATTTTGTAGAGGTTGGATTCGATTCATTGGAATATCAAGAACGCTAAAGACTCGCTAGAATTTTCTCTATAATTTGTAAGGTATTTAGAATTTCGTTCAAACATGGTGAGTATTTTGATTTTGGTCTTGTTTGACTTTAGAGGAAACAAAATTATACATGTGTTTGATATATTCATCATTGATTTTCTCACCACCATCATTCATCTTTATTCTATTAAAACTAAAGTCCAAAAGAAGATGAGTATTTTAATTTTCATAATGCAATATACGGAGATTGTGAAATTGAATTGCAAATTTGACATTAATTAGAATTTTGCATTAGATCAATTTCTAGAATTTTATGTACTTTTATGAGTTTTTTAAATTTGTTGTGAATGAGATTTGAAATTATAAGAATCAGACTGAGCACTCATGGTAGAAATTATGATTGTATGCACAAATAATTTTTGAATGATGTGATGTATACTAGTTGAAGAAACAAGATTAATCTCCTTGTTAAGTTCTTATTTGTGTGGAAAAGGACAAAATTATATGATAAATGTTTACTTGTGTGGTCGTGACCTGCGCATGTGCTAACACAAACAAGTAATCAACTGGAAAAAAAATGACGGTGTTTATTCTTGATTCAATGTTTAATACGTACAAAGAAATTTTGGTAAAGGAAAATTGATATGGTCAATCAAGAAAAATCTTGAGTCTAAATTATAGTAATTTAAGTTGTTTTCAATTTGTTAAGACTACCAAATTGTAAATTGTCGTATATGTTTAAAATTGTTTGATTCTTTGCATAAAGTATGTCATTTAGAATAAGGTTGTAAATTATGGTCTTATTTTAAATTCAATTGAGATGTTTCTTAATTAATTTATATTTTCCATATATTTGAATAGGAAAATTGAATTATGATCTGTTTTCATATTTCTAACCGTTAGAAGTTTTTTTAATAGGAATTATTATGATTTCTATTTTACACATATTATCTTTTATATGTTAAGATTATCTTCTAATAATATTATATTTTATTTTTAAATATGAGAATAAATATATCAAAGACTATATTTTATTTTATTTTAAAAGGTTTAAGATTTAAAATATTAAAGATTATTCATTAAGTGAATTAGTTTTTATAAGATGAAAAATAAATCTTAATAACTTAGATTCATTAATTTATTAATTAACTCTTAATTAAAAGATTAATAAATTAGAAATAAAATTTTGACTATAAGGGAACTCTGTCTAAGGATGGTTCTGGCTAGGCTGAGGTATTTAAGCTGACCGTAAGGGAACACCTCTACCTGGGAACTAACCTGGGAGTTGAATTAGTCAAATTTTTGTTTAGCTATAGAAATTTATTGGATTGTTGAATATTTAAATTATTCTCATGTGGATTTTGTAAACTTTAAAAATTTATATATAGTGATAATATATAATTGAATGAATTCTCTCATGGTAAAATTTGAAAGTTATGCATAATAGTTTATTACTTTTCTAAAACTAATTGTGATTCAATGCACCTGAAGTTGTATAAATCAAAATAAGCTTATGATTTATGCAAAATAATGAATTTCGACCATTTAATATCATTCCTTGACGTGAATGTTGTAATATTTAATAATTGTGATTGAAATAATCTTAGTAGAGGAATAAGTAATTATTCTATTAAAACCACACATATTTATATGAGAATTTCATATTTCAATTGTGATGCAAAAGAGACAATGATCTTGTACCCGTCGTACATTAAGAGTCATTTTTTAATGAAAAGGAAGATGATGTGTGGTATAACAAATTTTGAGAATTTATTTGAATCTCTTGAAGAGATCATAACTTATCCTTTTAACCCCTAAATATGATGATATTTGGATGTTACAAGTTTTTAGAATCTCCTGAAGAGATGATTATTCTTTTTGACCCACTTGTATATGAGATATTTGGTTTTCTTTTGAATCTCCTGGAGAGAAAAGAATAATTAATAATATTTATGTTTTGCATATAATACATCTATGCATATGATACTTAGAAGTAGACAATACATTTTCCAAAATTCAAATGCTTGAAGCGAAAAATCAAATATGATATATATTAAGTCCGGTAGACTTGATTAAATATTTTGGAAAAGAAAATATTATTTTGTTCAGAGGAGCAAAATTTACAATTGATATACCACATTCTCTTGTAAATCAAAGAGAAGCTTAGTAAATTTGGAAGGTATATATTGTAATAAATATCATCTAGAGAAATTGATAATCTATTGTCTCCTACGGGAAATGCATATAGAAAAGTTGTATGCTTTTCCTTCTAAATTGTATTACACATATTCGTGTAATTGAAATATATGCAACAATGAACCCGAAGTTCATTGATTCAAATATATTTTTATTTGACATGATGAGTCATTTTGGGTCAATAGTGAAAATAATTATTGAAAATATACATTCACATCCACTGAAGAACTAGAAGATTCTTCCATCTAATAGATTGTCATATGTGGCTTTGTTTTCAAGAGATCAATTATCAAACTCTCACTAGTTAAAATTGAAATTGAACCTCTCAAGTGAACCATTTAAATATTTTATGGTTTTGTTGGTGCATCCAGTTGATGGTCACATATATGTTTATTATCTTCAAAACCTTACATCTGCAAGGTTAGTTGCTCATATAGTTAAGAGTACAATTTCATGATTTTGAAATTAAAAATTTTGTTTTGATAATGCTAGTGAGTTTGCATCTAACATTTGATAATTGATTGGGATAAGTGTTGAACATCCTGTAGCTTATGTTCAAATAGCAAAACTTCTAAATCTGTATGAGATCACATTGTTGTGTATGCTCTAAGCCAATCGCTTATGAGCTTATGGCCAGAAGCCAAATATATTTCATGTGTGCAAATGTGCAGTAAATGATTAAATTGTTACACTACAACAATTAAGATAATGAAGTAATTAAAATGAATCCTCAAAATAGGTTATAAATCTATATTGAAATTGATTTCACATCAATTAATAAATACTATGAACCCCTGATGGGTGATATATTTAACACACAATTTGCTATTTGTCATTAATGAGACAAATTTTCCAACATTAGAGGGAGGAATTAAGAAAGTTGGAAAAAGAAATTGAATGACATGCATATGCATTGTCTTATTTTGATCATCATACAGATTACTTTGAATTAGAAGTTCAAAAGATAACTAATTTAAATATTACAAATCAAATGCTAGATTTATTTACAGAGCCTTTATAGTTGTAAAAAAAGTTACTAAATTATATATATTGGTTGTAAATACAACATCTAAAAGTGATATTCCAATGCAAGAAGTTGTCACTATTAATGAGTCTCATCATGCCTGAAGCGTGATAGACAAATGGGTTTCAAAGATAAAAATCCTCGAAAAAGAAAAGTAATCAATAGTCAAAATGACTCAATTGAAAATGAGAAGATTCAAAAAGAATCTCCAGACATGACTATTGATAAAAATGTCGAAGAGACTCAAGTATATGAAGATAACAGTGAGATCTCGATAAATTATGTAATGACAGGAAAAAGATGGAATAGAACTGATGTAGCCATAGACAACATTTTCGCTTATACTGTTGCTCATGATATTATACATGAAAATGAGGATTGTGAACCTAGATCTGTTGAAGAATGTCGCCATAGAAAGGATTGGCTTAAGTGGAAAGAAGTCACCCAAGCAGAATTAAACTCACTTTCAAAACGTGAAGTTTTTGGACCTGTAGTCCATACACCTGAAGGTGTAAAACCTGTGGGATACAAATGGGTATTTGTATGTAAAAGAAATGAAAATAATGAGGTCACGAGATACAAAGCACGATTGGTTGCACAAGGATTTTCTCAAAAACCAGGCATTGATTATGAGGAAACATATTCACCTGTGGTGGACGCTATTACATTAAGATATTTAATTAGCCTGACTGTATATGAAAAGCTTAACATGCATCTTATGGATGTAGTCACAGCATATCTATATGGATCTCTGGAAAATGAAATCTATATGAAAATCCCGAAGGATTTAAGATACCTGAATCATATAATTCAAAATCTAGAGAATTATATTCAATCAAATTACAGAGATCATTGTATGGATTAAAACAATCAGGACGGATGTGGTACAATCGTCTAAGTGAATATTTATTGAAAGAAGGTTATCAAAATAATCCAATTTGTCCATGTGTGTTTATTAAGAAATCACAATCAGGATTTGCTATTATAGCTGTATATGTTGATGATTTAAATATAATTGGAACTCCTGAAGAGCTTTCAAAGGCAATAAACTATCTCAAAAAAGAATTTGAGATGAAAGACCTTGGAAAAACAAAATTTTGCCTTGGCTTGCAAATTGAACATTTAGCTGATGGAATTTTTATTCATCAAACGACATATACAGAAAAGATTTTAAAAAGGTTTTACATGGACAAAGCACACCCATTGAACATTCCAATGGTAGTTCGATCACTAGACGTGAAAAAGGATATCTTTCGACCTCGAGAAGATAATGAAGAACTACTTGGTCCTAAAGTACCATATCTTAGTGCAATAGGTGCACTAATGTATCTTGCTAACAACACAAGACCAGATATAGCATTCTCAGTGAATTTATTAGCAAGATACAGTTCTTCTCCAACAAAAAAACATTGGAACGGAGTTAAACATGTACTCCGTTATCTTCGAGGAACGGTTGATATGGGTTTGTTTTATTCAAACAAATCAAATTTTGATCTAGTTGGTTATGCAGATGCTGGATATTTATCTGATCCACACAAAGCTAGATTTCAAACAGGTTATCTGTTTACATGTGGAGGAACTGCTATATCTTGGCGGTCTGTAAAATAGACCATTACAGCCACTTCCTCAAATCATGCAGAAATTCTTGCAATTCATGAAGCTAGTAGAGAATGTGTATGGTTGAGGTCAATGACTCATCACATTCGAGGAACATGTGGCTTGTCTTCTGGAAAATTTTTACCAACAATATTATATGAAGACAATACAGCATGTATAACCCAAATCAAAGGAGGGTATATAAAAGGAGATAGAACAAAACATATCTCACCAAAACTCTTCTACACGCATGACCTCGAAGAAAATGGCGACATTAATGTTCAACAAATTTCTTCAAAAGATAACTTGGCAGACTTATTTACAAAGGCATTACCCACATCGACATTCGAAAAGTTGGTGCACAACATTGGAATGCGACGACTCAGAGAACTCAAGTGATATATTCATGAGGGGGAGTAGAATTACTGTACTCTTTTTCCCTTGGCTATGCTTTTCCCCATAGGGTTTTTGTAGCAAAGTTTTTTTTAATGAGGCAGGAAAGTATATAAAATAATGTACTCTTTTTCCTTTACTAGGATTTTTTTTCCCATTGGGTTTTTTCCTAGTAAGGTTTTAACGAGGCATTTATTTTATATAATATGGATATCTAAGGGGGAGTATTATAAATGTAATATATAAATGTAGATATCCATAACCTATATAGGTTACAAAATATCATAAAACTCCCATTGAATTTGATATTGTAACATACCTCCCCATTGAATTCAATCTTGTAACATACACCATCTCATATCCTATAAATAGTGGTATATGTTACTTTTGTAATACACACCACAATTGAGTTCAATTGTCATTTTTACTTTCTTATTTCTCTCTACTTTACTACTTTTGTTCTTCCTTTGTTCATTGTATTGTTCTTATTTTATAACAATTTTATTTTTTTTATAATTAATGTTGAATTATATTACCTTGATGGTTAAGTTGGTGTTAAATATATATAATTAATGCCTCATGACGAATAAGAAAGAACAATTAAGTTATTTAGTTAAAATTATTGTGATGTTTCTCCAAACAACTTTAATAATAAGTTAATTATGTACTGACAACAAAATTGTGAAGAAAAATCAACATTTTCCACATGTATATATAATTTTTAAAGGAGTTGTATGCCCGTATTTATAAATGCACAATTAAATAATGTTAAATATTCTATAATAATAGAAGAATACAATATCTCATTTTTCTCAACTATGAAGAGTAAAAGATATCCAAGTATATATCAAAGGGTTGAAACGCCAAAATGAACGCAACTCAATTAACAGATAGAATGTCTTATCAACTTTAAAGTTAGATGTTCGATTCCTCTTTCCTATATTATTAAGAAAAGAAAAAGATTCAAACTTCTAAGATTCGAATGACGTTAATAACACCTAACAATTAATATATATTGCACGATTGATTAGAGTCTTTGTTCAAAGTAGACAAGTACGATTTGTCTAACGACATTGAAAACCTAAAATTAGGTCAAACATTTTAATAAAAAATTAGTTAAAATACTAGTTTGGTCTCAATACTTTGAAGTTTGTTCAATTTTAATCCTTATACTTTCACTAGTTTAATTTTAGTCTCTGTACTTTCAATAAATCTTAAATTTTGTTATTCAAAGTTGTTTTTAACAGAAATTGATTAAATAATAATGCTAACTTTCATGTAAGAAAATAAAATATGTGTATGTGTTTTCTAAATTTATAGTAAAAATGCTATAGCAAAAAATTAATAATAAAATAAAATTGGACACTAAATTTAAGATTTAAACTTGAACAAACTTCAATACATAGGAATGAAATGATATTTTAACAAATTTTTTTAATTTCTTATTATAAAGATGTGAGGGGTTAATTAGGAAATATGGGTAGTTTTAAGAAAAAATTGGTAAAAAGGGGTGGTTTTAAAATTATTTAGAAAAATAAGGTAGTTTTTTTGTCTTTTAGTGAAAACTCTTCTTGAAAGTTGGAATGAGACCCACATAATCAAGGAAATGACAATTATTTTGATTTCTTTTATTTTTTTTACAAATTAATTTACTTTATTTTTGTTTAAGGAAATATAATAGGGAAATTGTTGTGTATAGAAAAAAAACAAAACTAATTACACATATAGAAAAAAGTGAACCACATGCTTTTGTATTTCCCACTTTTTTCTATATGTGTAATTAGTTTTGTTATTTTTCTAATTCTGAAAAGACCCCAATATAATATCACTTTTTTTTATAATTGTTATTTTATTATATCATATAATTTTCTTTCATTTTTTTTAGCAAGATTAAATTTAATTTAAAAAATATTACATATTTAATCATTTTATTTGTAAAATAATAAACTATTAAATATAAATTAAGATAATACCACTATTTTTTTTTAATCTTACATCATATTGTAATTTTATTTTAAAGCACAAAAATTGTAATAGATAGCAAAAGCAAGGAAAAAAAATCTAAACATATAGCACTTCTTTAAAATGTTTGCAAATATGGCAAATGTTGACAAATCAACTTTTGAATTTTTTAAAACTTTTAAATTTGTCCTTGTTCTTGTTCTTGCTTTTCTTCCTCCTCACTCACGCAAATATTAGAATTGTCAAAACCCAAAAGATCAACCAGAGATATTGATTGAGATTAATTTTAATTTTATCCTTCATTATGAACATATAATAATTATAGATTATTTTATAATCAATTAATTATTTATTATGATTAATTTTTATTACTTCATTCATTATTAATATATCATATTTATAAAAAAAATTAGTATTCTTTATTAACATATCATATTTTTATTTGTTTGTTTCACTTTTTATTAAAATATATTTTCTTATATTATTTAATTAATATTAAAATTACTAGTGTTGAACTTAATTAATTATAAAAATGATTAAATAATATATTATAATTAATATGATGTTCATTAAATACATTAATTGGTTAATTGCAATTATAAATTACTCAATTTTCAAATATTTATAATTAAGATTATTATTGATTCTTAATTAATTATTTTTTATCAATGAATTGAATGATGTCCATTGTTTAATTAATTAATCTATTACAATTATATAAGATTGTCATGTTTAATTTTATAAATCCTTAAACTAAACGGCCACTAACAGTTCTGTTATCTGAATGACTAAAATTGAGCATTATTGAACTCTCACGGACAAAAGTGTTAGATTTTGAAACATAGAAACCAAATAGAAACTAAATTCAAATGTAAGAAACCAAAATGTATTTTTTCGAAAAATATAGCTATCACTAATTTTACTTGGAAGGATTAGTAATATATTAGAAAAAATTACAACCGTTGATATTTCCACGTACCAATGTTTTAGAATTTTACTTATCTATGTAATAAATTTTTTTTAGTATATCATATTGTAGTTTTATTTTTAAATATTACCTAGTTCACAAATTTAGTAAAATAAAACTACAATATGATGTTAAAAAAAAAAGTAGTGGTATTATCTTTATCCATAGATAATAGTTTATTATTTTACAAATAAATTAAATTCAATAAGATAATAATTATAAAAAAATGGTATTATGTTTCCTTAGAAAGTTAAAGAAGATGAATTTGTTAAAAAAAAATTACAATAATTATCGTTTCCTTCATTACGTGGGTCCCATTCCAACTTTCAAGAAAGTTTTTACTAAAAGACAAAAAAAAAAAAAAAAAAAACTACCCTATTTTCCTAAATAATTTTAAAACTACTATTTTTCACCAATTTTTTTTCTTAAAACCACCCCATTTTCTAATTCACCCAGATGTAAGGATGTGACAAATTAAATAAAAGAAAACAATAGGTGAGAAATATTTTTTTCAAAAAGAAAAAAAAAAGGTGAGAAATAAAATTCTCTAAAAATTAGTAATAAGAGAGAGAGAGAAATAACAGAAGAAGACAGCTCACCAGACCCTAAACCAGACTTTCCTCCAAAAGCTCTATCAGCGCCATTAGAACAAAATTCCTTCTCTCTCTCTTTCTCTCCATTTTCCTTTCTTCTCTCTCCCTCTCTCCTTCTTGCCTGCCAATCAAACAAAATTCTTCTTCCCTTTTTCTTATTAACTCCCAATTTTCTTCACAACCCTGATGATGAAATTCTGGCTAATCACTCAATTCATTTCCTGCTCTTTCCTTCAATTTCATCCCCACTCTTAGACGTAACTTTCTCATCCATTTTCATTTTACATCTTTTCCCTTCTTCAATTTCTCCTTTTCTTTTATGGGTTTTTATTTTTTTCTTCATCTTCGTATCTTTCCTGATTCTTCCGTTGCACAATTCTAGCACCCTCTCTTAATTTCCCTTTTCCTTCTCTGGGGTTTTCTCGGATTTCTTTGACATTTCTCTTCTTTCTTTCTCTTCTCTGTAGATTCAGAACGAGGAGAAAATTGGGTTAGAGAAAGTTTTAGTTGAAATCCATGGCGCCTTCTGAAATCGTGCCGGCATTGTCCGAACCCGCGTCGACTACGTCGTCTTCCTCGTGCTCTGGCTCTGTTTCTCATCGGAATTCTGAGGATAAGCGCCGGTTTGTTGATCTTAGAGGTGTACGGTGGCGTATAAATCTTGGGGTTTTGCCGTCTTCTTCTTTGGCTTCTTTTGATGATCTTCGTCGTGTTACAGCTGATTCGAGAAGAAGGTTTGTTTTTGCGGGATTTTCCGTTTTTTTTCCCCCTTAATTTGTTTCTTTTGATTACTTTTCTCTAATAGGTCATTTTTCATATTGCTGGCGGGAATTTAGTTTAATGTTGCTTCATTTTATGAATCGTTCAATAATTTTCCTGAGATTCCTTTTCCATTTACTAAATCTGTTTATAATTCCTCCCCCGCCGGTTTAGATATTGACGATTCTATAATCGGGAGCTTACATTCATATAGTTTCTTAATTTGTTAAAGATTTGCTACCACTCGTTTAACCTTTTTATAATGGATTCCATTCTGCGTGAATGTTCCTCCTTGAGTTCTAACTTTTTTTTTGTGCTCTTCATCATTTCCTGAGATGATAATCAGTGCAAGCCTGTCTAGATTTTCCTTGGTTTTTGTTGTTTAAGTTCCCAAATTAGTTTCTTTTGCAAGGTTGAGCTTATAGTTTCATATAGAGTATCGATTGTTTGTCTTATTGAGTTGTATTTACATTTCATTTTACACCAATATGGTTTTGTCGGTGGCTGTAATTTAGATACCCCTTTTAAGCGTGATGTAGAATGTAATGATGATGACTGTATATCAACAATGATGGTATTTTTCTTTATAAGAAATCAAAATATGAACAATTCCAAATCTGATTTCTTCTCCATTTTTTTTAATTCAAAATTTAATCATCATATTTAACCTTTTTCCTTTATTTATTTATTTCAGATATGCAATCTTGAGAAGACGCCACCTTGTTGATCCACACATTTCCAAGGATGGAAGCAGTTCTCCTGATATTGCAATGGATAATCCTCTATCACAAAACCCAGGTAAATTACATCTCCTCATTCCATCTCTAATCTAGTTTGGAAGGGTTCTAAATCTTAATGTGTTCGACATTACTCGTGAAATATGCCTTTTCTTTTTCTCCCTCCCAAGTGTGAACTGGGCGATATTAATTCATAAAGGGGTTCCTAACATTTATATTCCTTTGACATTAAATTGTTAGATGAGTTCATTTAACTGCTATTTTAGTAACAATGTCAACATTTCTTTCTAATTGCCATCATCCTGTACTGCAGATAGCATGTGGGGCCGCTTCTTTCGGAGTGCTGAGCTGGAGAAAATGGTTGACCAGGATTTATCTCGTTTATATCCAGAACATGGAAGCTACTTCCAGACGCCTGGATGTCAAAGCTTGCTTAGAAGAATTTTATTGTTATGGTGCCTTCAACATCCCCAGTTCGGCTATAGACAAGGTAATTTCAGAAATTTACAATGAAAAGAATAAAGGCAATTCCTTTTCCAAATTTTATGGATTGAATTTCAAGTACAGGATGCAAAGGATTTTCTAATTCTCAAACCAATGATTAAATTTCTCTTTTATATAATAATATTGGGAGAGGAGCTATGTAAAATAATTGCTCCTATTATGATTTTCCAATAACTTTTCCTTTCTAGGAAAAACTAAAAAAGCGTTGGAGAACCACATCTATTGAAAAACAATATCAAAGGTGAGATTTTTGTTTTTAAAACAATTTAAAAGATTAAAAATTACAAGATTTCTTTTATGGGTGAAATATCTCTATTTTTCTTTAATATTGAGGGCAAGAATTATTTAAATGGTATGATGAACATTGTTCACCATTCTCTATGTTTGCAAGGGCTATTATATATCCCTTGTATCTGAATGTCGTTTATAGTGAGACCTACAAGTATGAGTACCAGGGAGAAACTGCCGCATAATTGGCTACTGTTCTTGTGTTCTTATCCACCGTAGATATTTCAATAATGATAGGAACTATTATTTGTTATGGACCTTATGGTTAGATGCAAACTGCCTTGCATTAGCCTGAATTTTTGTTTGATTTGACATGTTTGCGAACAACTATTCTCTGATAAAAAATGGAATAAAATGAAATGTAAATGAATAGGAAGTCACTGTCTTGTATATTCTTTATTATTCCAAGCCCTTGAAGGTTCACGTGTCAAAAAGTTTGTGATAAAAAGTTTGCTTGAGAGTTTATCTACTTAATCTGCGGCACTCATAAGTTTGACTTACCCTATCCTCCTGTCACGAAAGGAAGAAGAAAATATTTGATTAACTTCCTGCTGTTATATTTCTAAACTATACTCCCCTGTTCTATATTGTAGGAATGCACGAACTTCTGGCTCCTTTGTTGTATGTTCTTCATGTTGATGTGGAGAGGCTTTCCCAAGTGCGAAAGCTTTATGAAGACCAATTTGCTGACAAGTTTGATGGTCTCTCATTTCAAGATGGTAGTCTCAAATATAATTTTGATTTCAAAAACCGTCTGGATCCAACTGAAGTTGAGTTTGGAGCTGATGGAAACGTGGAAAGTGTGAAAAGCCTTTCGGAGCTAGATCCTGAAATACAAACCATTATATTGTTGACTGATGCATATGGAGCTGAAGGGGAACTGGGCATTGTCCTTTCTGAGAGATTTATTGAACATGATGCATATACTATGTTTGATGCTTTGATGAGTGGAGCCCATGGGGAAGTTGCAATGGCAGACTTTTTCTCTCCAACGCCTGCAGGTGGTTCCCTTTCAGGATTGCCTCCTGTAATTGAAGCGTCATCTGCTTTATACCACTTGCTCTCACATGTTGATTCATCCCTGCATGCTCACCTTGTTGAACTGGGTGTAGAACCACAGTACTTCTCTCTCCGCTGGTTACGGGTTTTATTTGGTCGTGAATTTTCGCTTGAAGATCTTCTGACAATTTGGGATGAAATATTTGCATCCGATAATAGCAAATTTGACAGAAGTGATGAACCTGAGACAAGCTCCAGCTTTGGCTTCCTTAGTTCATCTCGTGGTGCATTTATTGCTGCTATTGCTGTTTCTATGTTACTTTATCTGCGATCATCTTTACTTGCCACAGAAAATGCAACTTTATGTCTCCAGAGATTGTTAAACTTCCCCAAGAATGTGGATTTGAAAAAACTGATAGAGAAGGCAAAATCTTTGCAGACATTAGCAACGCATTCTAATATCTCATCAACACCCTTGTTGTCTGGAGCTTATCACCACCACAGCAAGTCTATGGTTGCACGAGGTAATGGCCGTTCATCTGGTTCTGTTTCACCAAAAACTCCGTTGAATCATGTTCCTGAGAGTTACTGGGAGGAGAAGTGGAGAGTTTTACACAAGGAACAAGAATTTGAACAGAGTGGCTCAAGAAGTCAGAATGCAGCCCAAAAGAAAGGGTGGTCAGAGAAAGTAAGGTTTCTGTATAGGACAGAATCTGACCCATCTCCAGGAAAGCTAGCTGGTGGCAAAAAGACCACTAAATCCTCTGTTAGGCGAAGGTTGTTGGCAGATTTATCACGCGAACTTGGTGCCGAGGAAGACAGTGAAAAATGTGGGAATGATGAAGTTGATAACAAGGATGATCTCTCGGTAGAAGGGGAGGTCGATGGACAAGATGGCTGCGAGAAATACATGGAAAATGCTGAAGACAAGAGGTGTGGAAGTGGAATTGCTGGCAGTGAAGAAAACTCTTCAATATTCTCAGACCCAACAAGTTCCTTCAGTGGAGCAAATGATAATGAACATGACTTAAATGACTCAAGCAGAAGCAGTGTTGCTTCAAATTTGTCCTTAGATGAAAATGATGATCAGTCCCAGTCTGTAGTGGAAGGTTCGCCTCTTCCAGTTCCTGATCAGCTGGAGAACATCCCTGAAAAATCTGGGTGCACTAATGATGCAGCAGTTGGGACAAAGGATAGGAAACTTCTTGGAAAATTTCCGTGGTTTTGGAAGTTTGGTAGAAATGCTGCTAGCGAAGGGAAAGGTGACACTGAGCCTTCCAAATTGACTGTAGCCGAGAGTAATCCGATAAAGAATATTGCTCCCCCTAAAATTGACGGGGCTTGTAGTACTTCTGTCAGCGGAAAAGGAGACGGTGTGGATCAAAATGTGATGGGGACTCTCAAGAATCTTGGTCAATCTATGCTCGATCACATACAGGTAACATTCCTAAATTTTGTTACTTCAACTTCTGGGGTTCATGTGGACGACTCCCATAGAGAGGATCCTATTCCCTCTAAGTTAATGTGTCACCACTTCTTTAAGTATGAAAAAAATATATATATTGCCTTTTGCACCTCCATAATTTAATGTCCTGGATGGATTTTTAGAAACAGTCTTGATAGGTACGTAGTTATTTTAGTTGATTGTGAGAGTTAGGAGCCGAGCGAAGAAGGTTGCCTCTCTTGGTTTGTCGTATATATAAAATACTTAAGATTTCATAGTTTTCTTCTAGTTTATTCATATAGTAGAATGCAAAATATTGTCCAGAAAATTGTTGGTTCCACCAGTGAGAATCCCTTATGGATGGTGTCAATGGCTCACACAATAAGAATAAATAAATTATGGAATCAAATGCTAATGATGAGAAAATGAATAATTATGGTTATCGGAACGACAATCATTTGTGTAAATTTGGTTCATCTGTCATTCCATTCTTACAAAAACTGACAATTTGGTTGGTTGACAGGTTATAGAAACCGTATTTCAGCAAGAACGAGGTCAAGTAGGATCATTGGAGAATTTGTCTAAGAATCATTTAGTTGGCAAAGGACAAGTAACAGCCATGGCAGCTCTCAAGGAGCTTCGAAAAATCAGCAATCTCTTATCTGAGATGTAAGCCAGTTCTATTTTTACCTTATTATCTGTATATACATTTTGTAATTATATTTTTAGTAGCGTAATAAAATCGAGTTTATCTGTACTACTACTACTACCTCTTTCAATATGTCGGGTTAAAGTCTAAATCGTGATTACAGCGACATAAACGCGTTTTTGTACTGAGAAGGCATTAAGCTAGAATAAATGGATACGAAATTTTGTTGCAGTTATCTGTTTTTTCTAAATTCAGAAACTTGGATTATGAGCAGTAGAGGGGGGTTTAAGTTGGTATTGTTATGGACTTATGGTTGAAACTTATTGCAAAATGGCTTGAAAATCTTGACTTTCAAGACAAGCTGATTAATATAACTGCAGGGTGAGAATGAACAAAAAAATTTATGTGAAGTTTGAACTTCTGGACTGGAAGAACTAATTTCATAATAAGTAAACTTACCCATTGCTTGAGAATCAAATAACAGTTTTCTTTTCTTGTTGAAATGTTGTTTGAGATGTTAATGAAAGGCCATTCTTTTAGTTTAACAATTATGTGGTGGAGTAATCGAATCATTAACTTTTGAGATGATAATTAGTATATTACCTACTAAATTAAGCTTTTGTCAAGTTATTAGATTTATCGCTTAAAAGTCTGTTGATTAATGACCTTTATCTTGCTTAAAAGTTTGTTGAAGAATGCCTAATAGTAACACTATTAAATTTTTTAAATTTTTTTTAAAAAAGATTCGTACATTCGAGATAAAATTGAAAGTTTATAAGAATATGGTGAGGAGATTGAACTAATCTTAATTAGCCAATATTAGTTTCCATAAAAGGTTGTCTGTTGCTATGTTTTGAATTCGAAAGCAAATGACAAATGTAATGGTGAGAAATTGTTATGTCAAATCTGGAACAACGTATGGATCATTGAGTCATACTATCATTTTGGACGATTGTCGATTTAACATGAACGACAAATATAATTTTCTTGGTTTAAATACTATATTCATCTCTATAGATTTTAAAAGAATCATTTTTTTGAATTCTCCCGTGCTTTAGTAATTGCGGCTCCCTAGACCACAACTTGGAATAGATGGCTACACAAGTCTATGCTCCAGCATCAGTTTCTCATAAGCAAGACCTATAGAATGAGCTCAGATTCATCCATACCGTTTCCAACCTATCTTGCTTGGTGCATTAATAGAAAGTCAAATAAATGCTTTATGCAATCAAATATGAAAAGGGTTTTGACTTTAGAGGTTTTGAAGATTTCGCAAATCCTGTTGCTGATTATGATTTGGTTGACTTCCCGGTCCCTCTACTTTCAACTTCGGCAAGAGACTAAAAAGGTCAATTTTAAAAAGTATAGAGAACAAAATAAACATTTTAAAAGTATAGGAATCAAAACGAACTAAATTAAAAATATATAGACAAAAGTAGTCATAAAATTTTTACTCAAAGACTTATAAATTTAGGAAAAAGTAGAACGTAGATCAAGAAGTGATTGCTACTACAACCATAGTAAACTAATATGTAAGTTGATAAGTAACTAGAAGCAATGTTTTAGTCCTTTATTTACTGGACAAATTATTATAGGCCTACGAGAGGTTTAAGTACTACTTTGTACTTCTAAAACGTTTATTTTAGTTCTTATACTTTTAACTTTGGTTTCTTTTAATGGTAATATATTAAAATAATAAGGTTGGAGGACTCTGCAGCCTCGAGTTAGAGTAAACTGTTTGCCTCATTGATGACACATCCCTCACCTTCGTTCTAGCTTATTAACACTTTGGTTTTTTTGGCTCATATACTTACAACTTGATTCATTTTGGTCCTTATACTATTCAAAAGTGGTCATTTCATCTTCATTCTTATTTCATTGTTAAGGGACCAAATGATCACTTTTTAAAGTATAAGACCAACATAAACAAAGTTGAAAATATATGAGCCAAAATAAACATTTTGAATGTATAAAAAAAAAAAAAAAAAAAAAACTGAAGTCGAAAGTATAGGAACCAAAGCTGTATTTTAATCCACTCAAAAGTTTCCAACTACTTTTATTTATAAACAGAAAAAAAAAAACTATGGAAAAATTCCATTTTCATCTCTATATTTGTCACATTGTATCAATATTTACCTTAATTTTTTTAGTTTAATTAAATTGGACCCTAGATTTACTTAAATGTTGGAATTTCTACCCTCTATTATTTGCTAATTCACTTACTCATTTTAAATTTTATTAATATGTAGAGAATAATTTTGTCAAAACTCAAGCTTGAACAAAAATCTAGTTCCAATCTCTTCTTTTTTTGGAAATCTTATAAACTTTGTACAATACATCATTGAAAGTATATAAGAATACCTGTTTGAATGAATATTCAAACAAAAACTTAACATTGGGTAAAATTTGCAACACTTTTTAAGGGTACATTTACTTACTCGTTTATGATTTAGAGTGTAATCGTATTTGCAATGATAATTATTGATGTCAAAATCTGGATAGGAGAAAACACCTAACATTCACTGGATTTTTGTTCAAATTTGAGTTTTGACAAAATTATTCTTTTTATATTAATAAAATTTAAAATTAGTAAGTGAAGTAACAAAGAATAGAGGATAGAAATTCTGACATTTAAGTAAATCTAGGGTCCAATTTGATTAAACTAAAAAATTAGGAATATTTATAACAAATATTTTTTAGATGACTATATATATAAAATCTTTAATTATATAAAATGTATATGATGAATAATATATTCTTTTTGGATTTACAAAAATAACTAGCTTTGCAATCTTAAACTAAAGCGAGAAGTAATTAGCATCTCTGGGCCGAGAGCGAGATCAAGCATGAGCGAGAGTGAGAGAGGAATTGATCGATGAAATTATGGATCAATTGAAACTCAAATTTGTGATTGGAAGCCTATACTTCACGAATTTTGATGGGTTTGTTGATGTTGTTAAGAAGAAATGGAAAAATGAGGAGTTTAATATGAAGATTGAAAAGGAAGAAAGTGAGAGATTCATGGAAAGTGCTAGGATGGAGAGAAAAAATGTGTATATAAAGTTTGATAAATCCGCTATTTTACTTTATTTATTCATTTTTAGATTATAGAGAAGAGAGTAGTTCCTCATGTTTTTTCTTTTTTTCTTTTTTTCCGAAGAGAGAGGATAGAGAGAGAATGAATTTGTTTGAGTTAAAGGAAAAACAAGAGGGGGAAGGGAAAGAATGATAAATAATAAAATATCAAATTTGACAGAAAGGGTAAATGGTGTAAAGTGAAAAAAAACTTAGGGTGTGAGTCCTATGTAATCTATAATTATAATAAGAATACCAAATATAGTGGGATCAATCCAATTATATGATAAGTAATACTTAGGTGAATTTCGGGTAGCACCCATCTTAATGTATCCTACTCTCATCACTCACATAAAAAAATTATTAAAATATTTCAAAAAGGAAACAAAAAAAAAATTTGTCACATGTCAAATTATGATGAAACAATTTGGTGGGATGCATAAAGATAAGTGCTACCCAGCACTTAAGTATTTTTCTTACATGATTGGGTGTAATAAAAGATGATGAGACACAATCGATTCTCATTATAGATTTAGGTAAACAACCCTAAATGTAATCCAACGTCATCTAATGGGACCCACCTCCCTAAATTGTGTTTCAATGATTACGTGTACAGGTAAGTAAACACACCTTAAATTTAAAGTTAAAATTGTGACACTTATCTAAGTTCGAGATGCCATTGAATGAAATTGAAAGCCAAAGTGTACAACTTAACAAGTTTAAGAACAAAAATTATTTTTTTAAAAAGAAAAAGCTCATTTTTAAAAACTATTATATGTGTGATTTTTTTTTTTTTTTTTTTTTTTTTTTTTTTTTTTTTTTTTTTTTGGTGAGAATACATATTTACAAATATTTATAAAACAAATAAAGCTATCTATTCATAATTTTATTTTTCCCCAAAGTTGTTCTCTAAGTTGGATTTGGATCTAAACTCATCAGCAGGCCCAACCCAATATGTATTGATGTATCCTCCTCTACTCCTCACAATGTTAAATGAGAAAAAAGATATGAGATTTTTACCTACCTAATTTTATAAAATTACTATGAATTCTAATTTCTACCATCCATGTTCTTGTTTTTTTTTTTTTTTATTTATTTAATAACTTTAATTTATCTTTTATATTTCCCTTAATAAATGTTGCTCCACAATTATCAAAATCTTATGTTTCTCTCGAAGAAAAGCTATCAAAATGAAAAAAATAAAGATTTAATCACCAAAATATTTAGGTGTTGTTTGTTTTTTTAGAAGGTAGATAACCGGAATTTTAGATGCTTGAAATTATAAATATACAAAACTATAGATATCTGACATCTTTAGAATACCATGTTTGTTTTTTAGAAATATTTTGATGAATGTATTTATTCTAGAATGTCTTAAATTTACATAATGCTTCAAGAATGTCCTTACGACTGTTTATTAATTTATAATTAGTTTGATATAATTTGAATTTATGTAACATATTTATTTTTATCAACTTAAATTTCTTTTTAAATTAATACAATTTATATTATTTTTTTCAACAAAATAATATATCAAAATTTAAAACTTTTTAAAAAATAAACATGAATTTAAATTTAAAATTGAATATCTTGCTAAAAAGTAATAAAAATGATGAGATAATAAAAAAAATGATACATATGGTTGGCAATATTTATTTTAATTATATAATGCAAATGGAGATTAATATATATATGTAAAATAAAATAAAATTGATGGACAAAACTGTAAAATGAGGATGGTCATAACTCGGGAATCTGGAAAATCCATGTTTTTGTTTTTCATATCGTATCTCTTTTAGACATATTGCTAGAAAATACAATCACATTTCCAATGTTTTAACTACTAGAAGTAGATGAAAATTTGTTGATTTATGGACCTACCCTTTTTCTTTATAGCTTATGATTTTGTTAGAGAATGCTAGTTGATATCAAGGATGAAAATATCCGTAAATATGTCGATATATTCGTAAATCGAAGTGTTCGATATCGATATTAAATATCCTGGATATCTCCAACACCTTTTATTCATGCTTGTAACACATAAAAATGTCACCTATTTAGTCCAATATGAATACGAATACGAATACGAATAACAATATCTATAACTTAGTTTGGAAGTAAAAACAACTTAATTATTAATCTAATTAAATTTTATAAAGTTTGTGATTTATAGAAATATCCGTCGATATCGATATTTTGTTGATATATCCGTCGATATATCTGTAAAATTGAAATGTCGGTATCAATATCGACGTCGATATTTTAATCCTTGGTTGGTATAAGTCCAATTGACATTTTCTATCATTTTCTAGTGAAGGTTTTTATTTGCGTGTGCGTGTGTGCATATATATATATATATATATATATATAAATAAAGGTATGTTTTAATCTTTCACTTTAGTTGAAAAGGTAAAAAAAAAACTAAAGCTATTAATTTTACTATGTATTTGATTTTTAAGAGAGAAAAATTCACATGATTAAGTTGATGGGTGGGACATTATTTAACGCGTTATTAATTATTATTATTATTATTATTTGGGTAGAATTTCAAGGCTATGAAGGATTTTTTAAATGATTGGTATTAAATCAACTTTTTGCAATCTCTTTACTATATATATATATAAAAAAGTATTAAATTGCTTTCTAAAAAAGAATTCATTGGAAAATTTATGATTTTCAAATTCTCATTAATTTTATTTTTATTCCATTTTTGTAGAATCATTATATGGTTTTCAGACTTTATATTACATCCGATCTCTAAAGTAAACCTGCTTTATTTTGACCCCAAAATCAATATTCAAAGCTCACCAAAAGTTTCACAAATTTTTTATCTTTAATTTTATTTTTCTTTGATGATAAATTGAAATTTCGTAATTCAGTCACTTTAGATCAATAAAATATTTATCCTTGGCCCAAAAAAAAAAAAAAAAAAAAAAAAAAAAAATTACAATAAACAGAAAAAAATTTCAACTGTTTATAAATATAAAAAACTTTTACTGTCTTTGACCGCGATAGAATTCTATCGCGGTCTATCATTGAGAGACAATAATTTTTTTTATTGTATATTTGTTAATAGTTTGACTCATTTTTATATATTTGAAAATGCCTAAAAAATAATAATAGTAATTATTATTATTATTATCATTATATGAATAACTTTGTTTCATGTCTGTTTCTTATTTTTATTTTATTTTTTTTGAAAAAATTAAATTTATAAACACATTTATGAACTTTTTATCTACTTTTTAGAGATGTTTTAAAAATTCAAGCTAAAATTTGAAAACAAACCATTTTTCTATTCCTTATATTTTGCTATAAATTCAAATGTTTCCTTAAGAAAAATGAAAACTATTTTGAAGAAATGGTGAGAAAAAGTACGAACTTTTCTTTCAAAAAAAACTATAAAAAAAAAAAAAATTAAGACTCCGTTTGATAACTATTTAGGCCCCCATTTAGTAACCATTTCGTTTTTTGTTTTTGAAAATTAAGTCTATTTCCTCTCCATTTCTTACATTGATTTGCATCTCTCTTAAATACAATAGTTGAATTCTTTGCCAAATTCCAAAAACAAAAACAAGTTTTAAAAACTACTTTTTTTAGTTTTCAAAATTTTGCTTGGGTTTTTAAATCATTAATAAAAAGTAGATAAAAAAGAAATATATTTGAAGGTGGAAATAGTGTTTGAGCTTAATTTTCAAAAACAAAAAGAAAAAACGAAATAGTTACAAAACAGGGCCTTAGTTTTTAGTTTTTGGTTTTTAAATTAAACTTATAAATATACTTTCATTAACAAATTTTTTTGTTATATTTTCCACATTGTACCAATATTTTTAAAAATAAAGTCATGAAAAAATAGTTATTAAGAACTTGTATTTGTCTTTAAAATTTAAATGTTTCTTTAAGAAAAATAAAAACCACTATAAGAAAAGTAGGAGGAAACAAAACATACATTTCGAAACAAGAAAACTAAAATTTAAATAAATTAGAATAACGAGACTTAAATGGTTATCAATTTAGATATAAAAATTATTCATAAAACATAAATTATGAGAAAATAAGCAAAAAAAAAAATTTAATATCATTAGAAATGTATTGGATGGAGTCTCATTGTATCTTAACACAAGTAGTATCAAGAGTCACACTCTAAAATTAGCCATGCTTGTAAAATTCTAAAAACAGACGAACGAAGAGCAGTAAGGCTCAGTGATATAGTCATATGAAATTGTGAATGAAAATCCAGATATCAAACATGTGTGGCTCGAATGACAAGTTGTGCTAAAGGTGTGATAGTGTTAGTCAATATACCAGATAAATTCATAATGTTGATGTGTGATTGAGCTTTGTCGAGTTGACGTGATATGCTCCCAAAAAGAGAAAGAAAAAGGAAAAATGACCTAAATATCTAATAGACAAGAAAGTTGATTTAGATATCATGTAAGAATTTGCTCGAATAAGAGTTGACAAATATATGACTATTTGAAGCAAGATTGGTTGGTAATTTGTTTGATGAAAGAATTATTAGGATAATGCAACCGAAATTTCATATTGGTTAGAAAAAGAGGAAGATTTATAAAACTATCTCTATTGGTACGAAGTGTTTTAGATTAAACAGAAAATAAAAAATTATAACTTATAAGAAAATAGTTAAAAAAATTACCACATATGCTTTTTCTTTTACTTGCTTTATAAGCTTTTGCTTTGTTCAAAACACTCATAAACCCTAAAAGTTGTAATCTTTTACCAACATTTTCCACTACATCAAACCATGGATGAATTTTGAAAAAATGCTTTTGAAAAATTTGTAGGAACCCACAAATATTATGATTTGAGAGAGAGAAATGATAGCTTCCCAAATGGATCTTTTTTTTTTTTTTTTTAAATTAAAAAATAGAGATTGGGCCCTAAACTCTTTCCATTTTATAACTTTAATTTATAATTGTTTTATTTGGAGCTGTTGTTTTCCCTTAAATGAAAAAGAAGGCAAATCTCTCATAGTTGTGATTTGGGAAGAACATCTTTTTAAGTTTGGGTGTGGTTTTAATAAAGTAAAATTCTTCATTATTTTAAAACCCTACTTGTATTATTCTAATCAAAGTCTTTGGAAAAGAAATACTAAGCAAAAATAAAACTGGATTCAAAAGGAACGAATCAAATTTCCACAACAAAATTTGACTTATAATAATAAGAATATACGAAAAGTACTCGTAGTTTATTTGAAAATAATTTGTCAAATAATTTTTTACATGCAACTTTGAAAAGTGTATAATAAGTCTTTGATATATTCACAATTAATTGATACAGTAGATTCCTATTTGGAAAAGAGATATACGAGAATGAGAGAAATTATAGGTGTTCGATCAAAATTTGTTATCCAAAATGTGGCATATATTATTGTAACCAAGTGTAAAAACATGAAATTAAAACAATGTGCAAGTAATTTCAAAAGATACTAAACATTTTTCTTTTATCAGATAACTTAGACTTTTTAATTGAAATTTAAAAAGGAAAAATACCTTTTAGTCCTAAAATTTGAGTCTAGTTTTTATTTGTTCCCTAAATTTCAAAAGGTTACATTTTTACCTCAAATTTTTAGTTTAATTTCCATTTGATCCCTAGATATTAGAATGTTTCATTCTTATAACCCCTGAATTTTGAATATTCGTTTCTATTGGTCCCTGCGTTTCAATATTTTACACTTTTATTTTTTAGTTATTTAATGCTCACCCTAGTATTTGATATTAAATTTCAATTAATTAATTAAAAAAAATTATGATGTTACATTGTTAATTTTATAGTGATGAAAAATTAGTGAAAACTAATTTAATTATAATTCATTTACATTAATCAATATACATTAACACAGGGACAAGAAGTATTTAGTAAAAAATCAAGGTTGAAAAAGTGTAAACTTGAAGCCTTAGGGATCAAATTGAAACAAAACTCGAAACTCAATGATACAAATGTAACATTTTGAAACCTAGGAACCAAATTATAATTAAATTCAAAATTTAAGGGTAAAAATGTAACATTTGGAAATCTAGAAACCAAATGGGAGCTAGATACCCAAAATCTAGGCATCAAAAAGGTTTTTTTTTCCAATTAAAATCTTAATATTTTGTGGGTTAAATAAAACCTTTTGTCAAAGAAAAATATATGAGGTTTGGAAATAAGTTATTCACCATTAAAATATTCAAAACTAGGTAACAAATATGAATTTAGCTTGGTTATGTCCATTTTTCCACCTAACAAAACTTTCAACCAAACAACACTTTTGATATGATTTTGAATTTTGTGTATAATGGAGACGTTAAACTTTGTAGGTAGTTGTTATGTGAATTTTAAATAATGTCGAATAAATTAAAGATTTATACCGACACAAGAATGAAGATCTAGGAATCTAACTAGAGATAAAGTTGAAAGCTTAAGAACTTACACACTTTTTAAACTTCAGAAGCTAATAGATACAAAATTTAAAATTTAAAAATTTATTTGACACTTTAGAAGTTTGAAGTACCAAAAATAGACACGGACTTGAAAATTTGAGAAACTAAACTTATAATATAACTTAAATAAAAAGTCAACATTTTAAAATATAATTATGGAAATGAGGGATTTTTAAAAATAGAAAAACAAAGAAAACTATTTACAAAAACAGCAAAATTTTTAGATAGTTGTGATAGACTCTGATACGTTGATAGAAGTCTATCAAAGTCTATCAGTGATAGAAATGATAGAAGTCTATCATTGATAGATGCTGATAGAAGTCTATCAATGTCTACCAATACTTTTTTTATAAATAATTTGACTTTTTTTTTTTTTATGCGTGAAAATTTCTCTTATGGAATTGCAAATAGGGATTTGGTGTGGTTAACAACATTGGTATTTTCAAGTTAAAGGTATCACAATTCTTAAAATTTAGTTTTTGTAAAGAAAATAATAAAAGAAAAATGATTCTAAAAGAGTGACCCAAACATATCCCAATTGCTTGCACTTTAGGTCACAAAATAGTGAAGTATAAGGAAAGTTGTTTTTTATTGTAAAAGAAGCATTCCCTGCCTCCATTTAATCACTATTTTTATTTTAGTCATTTACTATATTTACTAAATGTAAATTATATTTGCATTTTCTTGAAAGAAAAGCTATCAAAATCGCTCTATAATTTTAAAAAATTAATGTGTTTTTTAGGTTTTTTGAAAACTTTTCTTACTCCTTTAAACTTAGCTAGGAATTAGAAATATTTTGGGAGGAAATAAATTAATAAAGAAAAATTGTTAAGCCACAAACTTAACTTTCAAAAAATAATTGAAAAAAAAAATTGGCTCAGTTGAGATTGTTTTCTTAGTTTATTTTTTAAGCTTATTAATCAATATCGTTTAGAGAAGTTATTATAAATAGAAAAAAATATCAAATTATTTATATATATAAATAAATTTTTTTTATACTTATAAATAATTTGACTCATTTTTCTATATTTGAAAACAACCATAATGTTTATTTATAGTCTACTCCCTAAGAGTTTTCTAAAAATCATAGCATAATAATAATCATAATAATGATGATGATGATGTTATTAAAGACTAGTATTCCAAAAGTATTTTTTTTAAAAAAAAAGAATATACAGCTAGAAAGTTTTTAATAAATCTTTACCATATTTAGGGGACTTTTTAAAAATAGAAATAAGAAAAACTATTTACACAAAATAACAAAATTTTTACATGGTTGTGATAGGTGCTGATAGAAATCTATTAATGTCTATTAATTTTTATTTTTTTTGTTATTTTCTGTAAAAAGTTTAACATTTTTTCTTTCTGTGAAGTTTTTTCTATTTGAGATATAACAATAAAAATGTAAAATATATTCTTAAACTTTATAAATGTCAAATATGTAGGCTATTGAACATTCAATTTATGTTTATTAACCTATTCACATTTTTAAAACTTTGACAAACAGCTTTAGACACTATTTAAGTTTAATATATCTGTATGACACACAAAATTTAATTTTATATGTTTGATATATTCATTAATTTTTTAAAAAAATTATCAGTAACATATTTAACACAGAATTAAAAATTTATAAACCTATTTAATATTTTTAAAATTTACAGACCTATAAATATATAAAAATGAAAGTTGAGAACCTGTAAATATATTTTAAAGTTTAGCGGTCAATTTAACACAACCTAAAAGTTTCAATGATTAAATATGTAATTTAACAAAAAAAAAAAAAATTAAATTCAAATTTTTACTAAACACGATTAAAATAGTTATTCAGCCGAGTCGTGTTCTTATTTATATATATATTTAAATTTTTTAAATTGTAGGGAAGGACAAGAAGTGAAAAATGAGTGAAGAAAAGGATGATTTTGTTCTCCACCACCACCAAACAAATCCTTTTTGTGCTTTTTCATCTGCCACCATAATTTCCAACACACACTTTTATATATTACTCTACCAATCCCCTCAAAATCAAGACTCTAATTACTTTTATCACAACAATACAATATCCTTATTTTCATCAAACCCATTCTAAATTACAAGTTTAGTCAAATTCGATGTGTTTGTGTTTAACACCTTAAATTTTAAAAAAAATTCTAATAGATCTATAAACTTTACGATTATATATCTAAAAATATCAAATGATTAAGACCCCATTTGGTAACCATTTTGTTTTTAGTTTTTGGTTTTTGAAATTTAAGCGCCTATGTTTTCTTACCATGGTTTGCATCTTTCTTTAGTACAAGAGTTGAATTCTTAGCCAAATTCTAAAAACAAAAACAAGTTTTTAATAACATTCTTTTTTAGTTTTCAAAATTTGGCTTGGTTTTTTAAAACATGGATAAAAAATAGATAAAAAAAAAAAAAGAAACATAGAGATGGTAGCCTTAATTTTCAAAAACTAAAAACTATAAACCAAATAGTTACCAAACGGGACTTAAGATTCTTAAACTTTCAATCTTATGTCTAATATGTTCTTGACATATTTAATATTTTTTTTAACATTAACGAATCTATTACACATAAAATTATTATTTTTTATAATAGAACACGTTAAGGCTTCAAACTATTTGGTTTTTTGTTTTTAAAAATTAAGCTTATAGGCACTACTTTCAAATATTAATTTCTTTATTTTTTTTAATTATTTACTTTGGAAGAATGTTTTAAAAAAAAAAACAAATCCAAATTTTTTTAAAATAAAGAAATCGTTTTTAAAAGTTTTTTTTTTTTTTTTTTTTTTTTTTACATATTTTTAAATTTGGCTAAGAATTCAAGTGTTTAGTTAGGAAAGATGAAAATCATGGCAAAGAAGTTGTAAGAAAAACAAGCATAATTTTCAGAAAAACCAAATATTTACCAAAGGGACCTAAGCTTTCAATTTTTTTTTATCGAATAGGTTTGTGAGTTTTTTTTTCCTTTAAAAATATCAAATAAGTCAATAATCTATTAGACACAAAATTAAAAGCTTGTAGCCGTAATAGACACATTATCGAAAGTTGAGAGATGTCTTATATGATATTTTTAAAAATTCAATGACCTATAACACAAAATTTTATTTGATAATACGAATTTAAAAGTTTTAATAACTAAATTTGTAATTTAATATTTTATTTTTCATTCAAGAAAAGGCTGGATTTTGTTTGGAACTTGTATGTGTGCATGAATCTAAGTTTCTTTTCAATTGGAGTGACCAATAATAATAAAAGAAAAAGAAGGAAAGAAACGAAAAGAGAATACAAATCAAGATTTATAGCTTCTAGGGTAAAAGTAATTATGTTTGAAATAACTTTAAAAAATGTTTTTAAACAAAATTAATTCTTTTTTCTAAATACACCTTTAAAAAATTAATATTTTAAAGTGGGTATAGTAAGGTTCTTAAATGATTCAAAGTAATTTTTGATTATCCAAATTATATTCTATATGACTTTTGAGTGATTAATAGAAAACCTTAAAAACATATATTTAGTAAAAAAATTGTAATCTATCTAATGCAACCAAAACAATTGATTCTTTTAAAGCATTCTTCAAAACCTTAAAGATATAAAAACATTATATTAATTTTTTTAATAAAAAAATAGTTAAAATAGAAGACATTTCAAACCGACTTTAAAGTTGAGAAAATGATAGGGAACACATACACTTTTGCAATAATATATATTCATTGAAATGGTTTGACATCTTTATTTTCTCTCCATTCAAGCTCTATTCCCAAAAAATGTCATTTTTTCCCTATACAAAAAAAAAAAAAAAAAACCTTGAAAACCCCTTTATATTTTAAGATTTTTTTTTAAAGAAAAAATAACTGTAACAAGCATGGTAATCAACAATGAAGAAAAGAATTCTGTTTGAAAAAACAGCTTTTCAAATCAAGAAATAACTTTGAGAGAATGCCAAAAGCTGCTAAAGCATGCATAGACAAATTTGTCTTTGTATGTCTTTAATTTGGCATCAGATGGCCATGCACCTCTTCTCACCATTCTTCCTGTGGTTCCTTCTTAATTAAATTCGACTTAGGCTTATATGAAATATATATCATGATGTTTTATTTTAGTTTGATATATATTTTATTTTAGTTCAATAAATAAAGGGTAAAAAATCAAACTATCGATCTTCGAAATAGTAATGGGTACACTATCGACTAGAGTTTTGTTTCCATTAGCAATTAATATCATGATTAGGTGCCACAATTTTTTCCATTAGCAATTAATATCATGATTAGGTGCCACAATTTTTTCCATTTTTCCTAGTTACTTAAAGTAAGTTTAATCTTACCACTTTCAATTTTTCCTAAAATGGGTTACCATGTTGTAGCTAAACATTTGAAACAAAAGTAATACTTTATTTGAATATCCAACAATTTTGTAGATTTTCTTTTTAAATTTTTTTAAAGAAAATTTTTACAATAGAAAAAATTTCAAACTACTTTAAGAAAATAGTAAAAAAAATACTGATAGACATTGATAGACTTCTATCAATATCTATCAGTGATAGACTTTCTATCATTTCTATCACTGATAGACTCTGATAGTCTTCTATCCGCATTCATCACAACTATCTAAAAATTTTGCTATTTTGTGTAAAGAGTTTTCCTTATTTTTATATTTTTAAAAATTTCTTTTTTTAATTAAGATTATTTCTTTTTTAAATCTAAAAATACGAATTTCTTCCTAAGAACACACTCAATGCTTAACTAACTCATGTCAAATTACCAAAAAAAAAAAAAGTTATTAAATGACAATGTAATATTTTTATTCGCAGTTCGCTTATCTTTTTAAGTTGTCGATGAATACATTTAGATTTAAGTCGGTCAACGAACATAACTCAACTAACATATATTATATGTTAACGAGTAAGAGATATGTAGTAAGTTGAATCCCTGCTCTTAATTGTACTAAAAGAAAAATACTATTATCATGCATGAATTTCATCAAATCATTCAAGAGAGAGAGAAAGACCAGCTGCACTTATCTCTCGTGTAACTCAGCTAGTACCCAATAAAATTGTATCACGTGGCACAATTTTTTTTTTTTTTAAGTAAAGAAAAGGGGAAGTATAGAGATAGAGAAATGATAAGAAAAAAGTAATAACATTCACCTTTTGGACTCATGAAATCCAAATCAGATCATTTCATTAAATTTAACTAAAATCAAATTGTGTAATTAAAAAAAAAAAAAAGTTAATTGCCTTTTTGTCCCATTGACAACCACCTTTGTCACTTTACATAAACTAAAAGTTGAAGGGGAAGTCCTTTTCCTTTGATCCTTATCCATGTGTTTGTATATGTCCTTTCCACACACTAATTGAGGAAAACAATTAGGTGGCATTGCCTTTAAGAGTGTGACAGAGAGAGAGAGAGCATTAAATTGACAAACTTTAATCTTTAATTCATCTAATTTTTCATAATTATATAAACTTTGAATTCTTATACCCAATAATAATACATACTTTCTTATTCAATTATGGTATTACTAAAAATCAATTAGTTCTCATGTGTGGTGCTCTAATAGTAATGACATGGTTTCGAAAGGATTGTTTTCAAATATAGAAAAATGAACCAAATTATTTACGAATAATATAATTGAAAACTATAAATTAAGTTTTGTTTATGACTTTATGTCATTAAATTACTTCATACATGTATAAAATCAATCATAAATGAAAACTATTTTCTAGTATTTTTTTTTTTTTTTGCTAACTAATGGCTTATATTTAATTTGAATTTTAAAAGGTTCAAATATTGGGATTGTATTATTATATAAAGGACAACACTAAATGTATTTCATATAAAGATGTATCTTATAGGCTAGAGTATATATCATGTCAAAGATTTGATTCTTTTATTTTATATTCAAATACATCAAAAGATATATAAAACAACATGTGATAGCAGAATCCAATCGATAATTTTAAAATTGATAGTATAAGTTTTATGCCAATTACCATCAACAAAAAATAACATAGTATTTTGTTTAAAATAATAAAAGGTAAAAATGTCTGAAAAAAAAGACTTGAGAATAGATTTGCAATACGATATAAATGTTAATATTAGAGATAGAATCTTTAGTATATAAGGGCATGTTTGTTAGGTGATTCGAGACTGAAAATTGAAGATTAGGGATTCAATGAAAACATAATGAAAACATAAGTTTTATTTTATATTTTCATATATGCGTTTAGTAGTAGATTCAGAAATCGGATTCCAATTTAGACAATCATTTTTTATGTGTTTAATAATATATTAATAAACCATAAAACTAACTGATATATGAATTATTCAGGCATCAAATTATTAATTATATTTTATTTAATAATTTTGATGTAATTTCCTTGTTTTCCACTTTTATACTTACTAAAATATATTAAATAAGGGTATTTTGCCATTTTACTAAGGTTTATAATGTGGCATACATTAGGGTTTGGAGGGCTACATAAAGTCTAACCATTAGGTTGTGACTTTTGAATTTTGAGAATGATAATTTTCCTCTGTGTTGATGACAATAGTTCATCACCAACCTTTGCAATTCTTGATCTAGGATTTCATGCTCGAGCTTTTAGGTAAGATTGATCAACTTGCTTGTGGAGTGTTCAAACATTGAGTAGAGGATTAGTTCTCCTTATCTTTTGGTTTTCAATCAAAAGATAATTCAAATCTAATCCTTCTCTTTGGATTGACATCAAATTGATTTGGGGTTTTAAAATTTGTTATTAAGGATTCAATAATTGGATTCCTAATTTTCAAATCGTCAGAATTCTCATATCACCAGTTGTAGTTTACCCTACTAAATATTAGGTTGAATATAAACTCTTATTAATTAATTTATGAATGTGTTTTATGTTAAAAATTGTGTATAATAATTATTAAGTATCATAGACTTTACAATAGATATATATATTTTAATTTAAAAGAAAAATGAATTGAATCTACAAGATGATGTACTAAATTCATTAACATTTTTTGAAATCTTTTTTAATCTAATTTTGCATTTTCAAATTTCAAATTTCAAATTGGAATATTCTAAATATATAAAAAATTATTTTCAAATTTTGCACTATTTAGATCACATAATCTAAAAACGATTATCTACACACAAAAAAAAGAAGCTAATTAATTAAAAAAAATTCCACCCTTAGGGGGGTCACTTTCTTTGCCTAGTTTAATATATAGAGACATGAATTTTCTCGCATTTTTTTTCTGCATTAAATGTACTTTTAGTCCTTGAACTTTAATTGTAATGATTTAATTCCTATACTTCCAAATTTGTAACAATTTAATCCCTAAACTTTAATAAGTATCAGTTTTGTCCTTGTACTTTATAATTTGTAATAATTCCTATTGTGAAAATACTATTACAATTTTATGAAATTTCATACATATGTAAATTGATAAACTGATTAAAGGTCAAGTTTCTTTATAATTTCTAAATATTTAGTCATTACATAATCAAAATTGACAAATAAATTTGATGAGATTTTTCATCATATAGACTCAATTGTTACATGTTAAAAGTTCAATGATTAAATTATTGCAAATTTAAAAGTATTACTAAATCCTTACAAATGGAAGTTTTTTTTTTTTTTGTTTTTCTCGAAAACTATGAATTTCACCCATACACTTACGTTTAAACCATGATTCTAATACCAATTGATAAGAATAATGAAACCTTCACATATCTCCACAATAGTATAATAATATTCAAAGACTAAATTATTGCGAATTTAAAAGTTGAGGATTATGCAAATTCTTCTACTAAGAGTGATTTTTAATTATCCATTCTTATCTTTGGAATTTTAAACAAAAGTAGAATTATGTTTAAACCCTAAAGCAAACAATATATTGGAGATTTTTTTTATAAAAAAAAAAAAAAAATTAAATAGAAATTTTAATTATCTACAACCTCTTGATTTGAAAATATTTATTATACGTTTATAACAGCAAAATTTATATTTTATTTAAGTACACATAAAGAAAAAAAAGTGTTCAAAGATTATAATTAATATATTAGATAATTTTTTTTACATTGTTTGACTCAAATAGTTGTAACTATTTGAAGAGAAAAGAAAAAAAAAATTTATGAAATTTTAAAAGGCAAAAGACATGATTGTCCGTTCAAACTTATCCACACGGTTAGATATTGATGTTTCATATCTATGGCTTAAATCACACCCATACATGAATGTACTACTTGGACCTAAATAGTTGTAACGTGCCAACGGACGTAGGTGACTATTTGTTCAAACATATCTTCACCGTTAGATTGTTATTCTTCATATCTATGGTTTACATTACATCCATACATGAAAACTATACCACTTCAACCTGAATAGTTGTAAGCGAGAAATGACATGACTATCCGTTCAAATTTGTTTATACCCTCGTGATGCTTTATATATATTTATGGTCTAGATCACATCCGTACATAAAAGAATACACCACTTCACGTATAACTACCTCAACTCGAATAATGGTGACGAAGGACAAAATAGGAATTAAGAAAAGTTGTAAGGACAAAATGGAGATGTAAAGATTCTCTCCTCATAGTATCTTTTTATATATATAGTATAGTATTGATTTTTTTATTTTTTTATTTTTTTATTTTTTGGCAAATCATGCATTTTTAATAAGCCTAGAATTTTTGTTAAATAAAAAAACAGAGTTCTTTGTTTCTCTGTTTTCTTCATCTTCTTCTATTAACCCAACTACAATTTACAAATGATCGTTTGAATCAAAGGTTAAAGAAGAAGAAGAGAGAACGGGAGAGGAAGACGAATAGGGTGGAGGGAGCAGAGAGAGGAGTGTGAAAATGGGGAGGAACAAAACCATTTCTGAAATTATTTTTCTAATTAAAAATTTCATATAATTAGTATAATAATAAAAAATATATATTTTAGAGACTTTTTAAACCTATTTATAAAAATTTAGAGACTAAAATTGTACATTTTCAAAATTAAATAAAAAGGTAATTTTTTTTTTCTTTTTATAGTTTCACATGCGGGGTGAAAGAATTTGATCTCTCACTTTTTTTTTAATCTTATTTTTAATATTTAATCGAATTTTATTCTATTAAAATAAAATAGATACATTCAATTACATTTCAATTTGGCATAAGTGACATAATAATGCGGCTTCTATTTTACATGGTAAAAACAAAGAAATAAAGAAGAAGTAATTTTGTACTAAAAAATAAAAAAGAAAGAAGAGATAATTAATATCCATACTATGCGGTACAAATTATATATTTTTTAAATATAGTAGGAAAATAATATAAAGGATTGTTTTTAAATCTAGAAAAATGAGCCAAATTATTTATAAATATAGAAAAATTTTATTATCTATCAGAGTTCAAACTGCAGGTAAAAAATTTTTATATTTGTAAATAATTTGATATTTTTTCTATTTATAATAATTTTTTTTTATCATACATAATTAAATTATAAATTTGTCAACAAGAATGATGATTATTATTATTATTTTCATTTTTGAACCCTCTCAAACTATTTATTTTTAAAAACTAAAAAGATCTCAAGGAACAAAAGGCCTTTAGAAAGATATATATAGTGCACAAAACCTTAATATATGATAGCACATTTACATAAAATGAGCATAATAGGATGCACATTGGCAACAAGCCACAAGGGAAGAAATGCATTTAGGTATGTTCTAATAACTTTAACACATAATATTTATTCAATTGTTTTAGTTTCTTATAAATTGTAGGAGCTTGTTGATATCAATTTGAATTATAAACTTTTAATATCATCAAATTTGACTCTAAACTTAAATCAGTATTGTAATTTTTACCCTTTAATCAATTTTTGTATTAATTCACTCACTAATTTTACCAGGAAACTGTGTAAAAATTTTCATAAACTTAATAATTTCATTAAAATAATTTTTTTTGCACAAAAATAAATTTGACAAAGGTATAAATTAACAGTCTAATAACTTTTATAAAATTTATAAATTTTAACAAAAAAAAAAAAAAAACTCTTATGCAATATTTTCTCTAAAATTTATTCAATTTAATATCATACATATGTTTTATAATTAATTACATCAGAGATAATTTTTTTTCTCATTATTGCAACATTTTTTAAAATTTAAGGCTAGAGATTGCAACAATTATCAATGTCTGATATGCAATGCAAAATTAATAAAATTGAAAGTTTATGGCTAAAATTAATTTTTTTTCTCTCCAAATTTTATATAAAATGATCATCGTCTTTTGGTCATTATTGCTATTTTTACCAAATAATTTTTTAAGAAATAAGTAAGAACAAAATTTAAGATTTCAAGATCCCATAAAAATTTATGATAAATATGAACTAAACTTTAGAAGAAGCAAATAATTTTCCAATTAATTAAAGAAAGAATGTCAAGACTAGCCCTTAAAAAAAAAATTAATTAGTAGAAGAGCTCATAAAAATAAAGTTCATGAAGACACGGTCCCATGGCACAACCAGCAACGACCTATCACACGATAGAGGACACCTCACGATAGAGGACATCAAATAAATTTTAATTAATGTATAAAAATAATAATGAAACTTGTTAAAGTATAGAAAGTCAAACTAAAGTTAAGGTTAAATGCAGGGACCCAAATGATAATTTAACATAATTCTTACTATATGTTTTCAAGCTAGTTTATTATTATTATTATTATTATTATTATTTAATCACGTTTATAACTTGATTAAGTCACGAGTAGATAACATAATAAAACTAGTTGAATATATCAAACTTAGCCTAAGTAAAGTTTAAAAAATGTAATGTATAATTTGTTTGATATAAATGATAGTAAAAAGAAGAATATTGACGATGGTGACATATTGTCTATAAATATGGGATTGGAAAAAGAAAGGTGAGAAGAATGGTTTTGGACCTACGAGCATGTGCAACGAATTAGGATGAGACAAATGGGATAATTCACAACTCCCTTATGAATAAATAATTTGGGCTAAATACACTTTTTCATCTATAAAGTTTTGAGTTCGTATTGATCATTTGAATCTTTAAGATTTTAGAAACGACACTTTAATCTCTAAGATTTAGAAAATAAGTCAAAATGATCCCTAAAATTAGCTTGACGGTTAATTGACAGTCAAAAACTTGATATGACAGCGATTAAATGGCTGTACTAGGATTGGTGTGTGGTTTAACAGAATTTTTCGCCAAATTCTAGACTAAATAATTAACCATTCTTACTAAGAATATAGTAGTGGAAGCACGGGTCGAACTCAACGAATAGTTGAATTTCTCTATTAAACTGCTTACGGTCTAAAGTAACTGAGGGGGGTTTTTGAGATTGAATAGTTGGATTGCAAAGAAAAATAAATTACATAAAATTAAAGACAAAGAATTGTGATAACAGTGAAAAGAATGCCTAGCTTGGATGTGAATTGGATTTCTCTATTAAGTATACTCGATCATCGAATTCTCATAACTTGATTAAAGTATTTGTTTGTACTTAACTGAATTAATTAGAAAAGCTAATTAATCATCCTAATTAACTAATTAGTCCAAAGTGAATTGATGAAAAGCATGTGAATCCAAATTGACCTAATTGCATAACGATCTTGGGCAAAGTTAAGTTGAATAATAGATTTTCAAGCGCCTAATCAAACATTCAATTGGTTCATCTTATGTTGATTAGAGCAATGTTTATCGTTATTGATTCACAAGCTAACCTAACCTATTGCTTCTTGCAGATTAACATATAATTACATGTCACTTATTATATGTCCATCTAAAGTGGTAATCATACAATCAACAATATCGCCAGAAAATATGATCATACTCTATTAAATCATAATTGAAACCAACAAATACAACCAAACCAAGTTCCAAAACTCGCAAGTTATATAAATAGGGAGAAAATCCTAAAACCCAAGCTAGAATAAGATACTTTAGCCCATAATTGACATTACGATCAATGTGGTAGAGTTTGAATACATCCAAGATCAAGAAGACAAAAGAAAATAGAGATCAAAACGTAGGGAATTCGGCTGGTGGTTGACTGCTTAACCCTAGGCGGCTAGAATTTTTTGTAAAGAAATTGCGCTAGCGCCGCCACACTCTTCAAAAACGTGCTCTTAGGTGGAGAGCGCCTACTGTAGTGCCGAGGTAGCGCTGCGACGCTACGACCATGCACACATGTCCATTTTTGGAGAACCATGACACTCAAGGGCAGCGTCACGGCACCAACTACACTTTGGGTGTAGGGGCAAAATTGTCATTTGACATTCTCTTTCCCGGTTGATGCATTTGAGCTCCGTTTTGATCCGTTTTAGCTCCATTTCAGCTCTAACGCCTGGTTCTACCTCTCAGATGCTCGAAACATATAAACTCGTCAAATAGACATATAAGATCTAAGAACAACCTAGAATTAAGCGAAGCAAGATAACACATTTTGAATGCTATCAATGTGACACTTTTTAAATGAAATGTCTAAAAATAATGTCTTATTGGTTCAATACGATATTTAAGGTACTAGTACTTGTATAATACAATACCAAAAAAAAATGAAAACAACCCTAAACCCTAAACTCATACTTAAGAAGTCTATGTTAAACAAATAAGCAATGCAAACACATAAATCCAAAACTTAGACTAAAACAATTTCCACCACAAACATAGACTTTCTAAGTCGAGACTAAAATAGTATGCACCCTAAACACAGACTATTCAACTCCAAAAATTAAAATAGTCTGCACCTAAAACAAAATTATTATAACCACACAAATAATTATAGTAGCCACAGACTATTACAAATATGCATCCCAAAGTATTTTTATTAATGTCAAATTACTATAATGGAAGACTAAAATGAAGTGGTGTTGGAGATGCTTAATGGAGTTGGTCACTGAAAGTGGTTGTTGTCGAAATTGGAAGTTAGGATGGTCATTGCCGAAATTGGGAGTCACTATGAAGTGGTCATCGAGGTTACTCCCATTTCCTTAACACACTCCATAAACACTGGGTGAGCTATAATAGCACCGCTCAACTCATTCCAAACTGATCTCCCAACACTTCCTAAAAGACTAACGCTTAGTTTGGGGTAGTTGTAATTTTCAAAATAATTGACGATAGTTGCATGGTTTAAAAAAAAAAAAACAATTGTGAAAGGAAGTAAAATTTATTTTTAAATTAAAAAAAATAGTTGTAGGCCGTTTGATAAATTAATATTAAATTTGTGTAATTTAGTTATATGAACCAAACTAAACATATTATTTCAATTTTTTTTCAAATTTAGTATTTAATTTATAATTTATTATAATATAATTATTTTTAGTTTTATATGATTTGAATTACAATTAATTTTGTTTAATCTAAATTATTTGGTTAATTTTTTTTTTCATAATTGCTTTTTAATGCAGCCTAAAATGAAACAACCACAAAATATAGGAGGAAAATAGTATTTTTAACCCAAATAGTTTTACTAATTAATTTTCAGATTGGGGTATCCTATCTACCTTTGTTAAGTAAATTTGTATACCCTTCTCACATGCATTGTATGGGCAAAAAGACAAATTTGGTGGGCGCAATTCAACACCATGTTTTCACAATAGTAACCATTGCAAAAACCCTATTTGTCTAATTGATCAACTACTTTTTTTAAAATTCAATCAAGATTTCGTATGGATTTTTATTTATTTATCTTTATGAAATTATATATACAGAGAGAATATAGAATTAATATATAGATTTACGTAGTTCACTAACAGTGTGTTACTTAAGTCCATGAGATAAAAGGAGAACAATTTTATTAAAGAGAAAATGTTACAGAATATATAATAGTGGTTCGCCTCTAAGGTTAGAGAGTTTACATAGTGCACTTCTCTAAACCCTAAGGTCATAATTTTAAATAACTATAAATAACTAAATATGCCAAATACGAATTCTACTTAGGTTTTGGAGACAAAGGGTGCGCCACCTCTGGACCCTATACTTGGTCGTTCGAAGTGTCAGATAACAGATTCAAGACATTTCAATAGTTTGCATGCTCGTGTGCTTGTTTCTAATCTTTTGTTTTGTTGTTTGTGTGCCTTGATCTCGAACGGTGACCCTTTTTTTTTACTATAATATTCTATATTGTGCAAAAAAAAAAATGTCCATCATCATTGGTAAGGTATACTTTTTTTAAGGGAAAATGAATTAAAAAAACATTAACGGCTTGTTTGATAGCGAGTCTCAAAAATAGAAATTTGAAAACAATTGATTCAATTAAAAGAAAAAAAGTCCTATTTCATATTTTCATATATATGTTTGGTAGCAAATTCAAAAAGTAGATTTTAATTTAAAAAATTATTTTAAATATGTTTGATACTACATTTATAAACTATAAAATTAATTGTAGCTACCTGCTAAATATTAGGAAGACTATGAACTATTATTAATTACTTTATAAACTTGTTTTATATTAAAAAAAATTGTATAATTATTATTTTGTAATCTTATATAATTTATAATACATTACATAATTTTAAAAAATGAATTGAGTTTATAACATGAAATTCTATATTTCTAAACGTTCTTATCTTTATTCAATATAATTCTGCATTTGAAAATTGAAAATCAAAATCAGGATACATTGGAAACATGACAATGATGTTTTTAGAATTTGCACTGTTTAGATCACAAGATGTGAAAATAGTTTTCAGAAACATAATCCAAATTGTTTGTCAAACACATGTTTGCTGAATTCAGCAAATTTGGAAATATAAAATAGAAGTTGGATTGCCAACCAAACATGCCCTAATTTGTTCTTAAGATGTTAATATTCTCATTGATATTAACATGGAGAGTGAATTAATATTTCAATATATTATAAAATATCAATAAAATATAGAATAAATGTTCATGAAATATTAATGATGTAAACCCAACATAACAAATTCGAGTATAACTGTTTTCTAAAAAAAAAAAAATGAGTATAACTCAGTTGATAAAGAATCATAATTATCATTTTAAAGATTAATAGTTCAAATCCTCAACACTACAATTATTGGACTAAAAAAAATGAAAAAAAAAAAAAAAGTAAACATACTAAAATGTTTCATAGCATTGGTTCTTAAGCAATTCTCTCGCTTTTCTTGAAAGAAAATTGTCATTGTTATTTTACCATAAATTCAATAACACTAAATTTGGACATTTATAAGTTCAAGATTAAAAAGAACAAAAATTAAAATGATATTATTTTTAAAAAAAAAATCATTTTTGTTCTTTAAACTCTAAAATGTTTTTTTTTTTTTTTCAATGGTTATGATTCTCATTGGTAACCATTTGATTTTTAAAAATTAAGTTTATGTCCTCCCAAATTTTTTTTAAGTAAAAGATAATCGAATTCCTAGCCAATTTTTTTTTTTTAAATATGTTTTTAAAAATTGCTTGTTATAGTTTTCAAAATTTGACTTGATTTTCTACAACATTAGTAGAAAGTATAATAAAACAATAAATTAAGAGGTGAAAAAAGTGTTTTTAAGCTAAATTTTTAAAAACTAAAAATTAAATACCAAATGGTTACCAAATAAGGTTGATACTGTAAAAACAATAAGCATTAATTTAAGATGAAAACCATGGTAAGAAATTGAGAGGAAATATGTTTAATTTTTTTAAAAAATAAAAAATAAAAAACCAAATAGTTACCAAATGAGATCTAAATTAAATTTATACAAATAAATAATAAAAAAATAGGATAAGCATCTCGTTTTGAATCAATTCATTGGTTAAATTATCAAAATTACCCGTAAACTATGGAAATTGTTTCACTTATACTCCTTCAACTTTGAAGTTTGTTTCAAAACAATCCTAGTAAGTTTTTGTCGTTAAATTCATGGAAGGAAATTTTGTGTCTACTTATGTGAACACATCTAAATAAATATGTAAATAAATAAATAATAACAATAAAGACACATGAGGCATTTCCGAACTATACCTATTGTTGTCTTCTTCATTTCAACTTCACTCTCTCCCATTTTTCATCGTTCTTATTTATTATTATTTTTTGCTTATTCGAACTTTCAAATTTATTTCTCTTATGTGTTTAGATTTGTTCACGCTACAAGAAATTGATTATTTAGTGATCACTTAAGCAACACAAAAGAACATACACAAACTTTTTCATCTATTAATTTAACATCAAAAAAATTTCAAACTCGGTTAAAAAAAAAAAAAAATCAAACTTCAAAGACTAAAATAAAACTTTTTAGGGGCCCTTTGTTTCACGAGCATTCTAGATTTCCATATAGTAGGCATCTGGATTACCATGTTTATTTTGCGGTATTGTAAGATGTCCTAACATCTAGAGATTCTCGAGCATCCTAGGATGCCCTTACGGAGGGCATCTCAAGAGTTTTGGATGGCCTCTTGAAACTTGGGTTTTCCAGATTTTCGAGTTGAGGGCATCCTCATTTTACATTTTTGTCCTTTTTTTATTTTACATATTTATATTAATCTTCATTTGCATTATAATTAAAATAAATATTGTCAACCATATATATCATTTTTTTGTTATATCGTAATTATTATTATTTTTTAGCAAGATATTCAAATTTAAATTTAAATTAATATTTATTTTATGAAAAATATTAAATTATGATAGACTATTTTGTTGAGAAAAATAACATATAAAATAATATAAATTGTACTAATTTAAAAAGAAATTCAAATTGATAAAAACAAATACGTTATATAAGTTCTAATTATATCAAATTAATTATAAATTAATAAATAATCATAAGGATATTCTTGGAACACTATGTAAATTTAAGACATTTCCGAGTAGAGTTCCTATGAAACAAACACAGTTATCAAAATATTTTTCGATATCTGCAAAAATATTCATACAAAATAAATATGATAATCTAAAAATGTCAGACATTTATAATTTTAGACATCTAAGATTTCAACTATTTACCTTCTTTAAAAAACAAACGACGCCTTAAAATTTAGATACATGATTAAAATCGACTCTCTAGTTTATGGTTTATATATATATATATATATAATTTTTAAATATAACTCAATTTAATTAATGAAATGGGAAAGTATTGATAAAGTTAGAGTCACAAGACGTGATCCCGTGATTGGCGAAGGGACGTACGGACAACGACCCATTATTTGTTCTTATTCTAATAATTGCATCCAAATTAAACTAACTGTTCCCAGATCACTGCCAATTTAACACATTTCTCAATAAACTCAACTTTTTTTTTAATGTTCTAATATTTTTATCTATTTTCAGTAAAAATATATATTTTTTAAATCAATTTTTTAATATATATTCATTATAAAAAAATAAGAATCAAAAGATGCACATATATAATTTTACTGTGTACACATGTGACCATGTTTCAATTTTATTAAGATTTAGATACATTTTGTTTTTTGTTTTTTTTTTTTTTTTGTTTCATTTTAAGACTTAAATATTATAAAGCATATTTAATATTGTTTAAACTATTTAGAAGATTAAGGTAGTTTGTTACTGTTTTTTTCATCTTCAAAAGTATCGTTAAAATAACTTACATAATCAAACTTTACACACATTTGCATATATAATGTCACGTATGTCATCTAATTTTTACGCATTAGTTTTTCGTTGAATTTTTGTAACGTCCTAGGCTTAAGATTTAGAATTCGAATTTGGCACCTGATGACCTTGACATTTCCCTACATCCTGATAACGTCATCATTGCTTGTCTTGAATTGCTTCAAAAAGTAAGGACTATCCCTACAAACCAACACGAGTTCTTTCAACATGCTTTGTCCTCGCTCACATAATTTCTAGGAAAATTCATAGAGGTCATCAAACATTAAATTGCTCCAAGCTAAGCACACTTAACTTTGAAGTTCCTATGATTGAGTCATCGAAAAGGAAGATGCATCTTATTAATATAGGTAATAACTTTCCGTTCTTTTAAGCCATTTTTAACCATACTTTCATATCCTCAAAATCCCTCTCATTCAAATGTGATCTCGGTTCATTCATGTTTTCCTCCTAAACTCAAGGCGTTATAATTTTCATTTATTTTAACGAGAAAAAAACTCTATCTAAGGGCACTTTTTTAAAATTTGAATTGATTTTTTTTTAATTTAGGAGTATTGATGTCAAAATCCAGACAGGAGAAACGTATCTGACTTTCACGTGATACCAGCAGTGAATTTGTTCGAAATGGAGAATAATGTGGCTTACAAAAGAGAAAATCTACACACCGGTGTGGTGCTTGCCTACACACACTCCAAATGCTTAAGTCATAGAGTAAAAGAATATAAAAGTTAGGGAGTTTGAGAGTATAGGATCCAAGTTACCTCATATAGAGCTATAATGATGTATGTATAGATGTGGTTGACCTAGGTTATTCTGATAGGGTTTCATAGTCACTTTAGGATAATCCTACAACTTATTAGGTTGACAGTTATACCATGCTTTGTGTTTGACTAGGGTTGAGGCCTTCTTTCCCTCAACCCATTTTGGTCCTAGGGTGATGTTTTGAGTTAGGGCATATGCACAAGACATATCCCATTAGCTATTTCGCTATGCTCGACTCGCCCTTGGCCAAGACTAAGCATCTCCCCTAGACCCCATTTTGGTTCTGGGGTGATGCTTTTGGCCGAGACATGCGCAAGATATGACCTATTAGCCATTTTGCTAAGCTCAGCCTCACCCAGGCCAAACACGCTGATTTGGGTCACGGCATGTGCACAACATGACCTGTGACTTTGACATGAATTAATTCTCTCTCATAGGCCCAAACGGGCCTAAAGTGTATTTTTTTTTACCAAATCTTATTATTTTTGTAGCCTTATTGCTTCTTTCATTATTTGTATAGATGACACTTGATTTAAAATCATCTATAACAAAGAATATAATTATAATTTACTCTAAAGTTAAAAGCTATTTTATAACAAGAAATATAACTATAATCTACTCTCAAAGTTCAAGGATATATATTTTATATAATTTGATTGTTAAAATATGATTGAAACTTAAGGATGTGAGAAGTAACCAAATGTGGGAGGGAAAATTAAAAATTTAACCTGAAAAGAAAATAAAAAGAAGGACAATGAAATATAAACCCCATAATACTGTCTCATTCGGTCGTTTATTTAATTCCATGGCCATAATGCTCCACGCGGTTGGAATCCAAAGCACATTATTGCAATTATGTTATTTTCTGTTTTATTTATTTATTTATTTTTCAGATGATTGACCCTTCAATTCTTTGTTTGTCAAAATGGCTGTTTGGTTGGAAAGAAATTAGCACTTTTTTTTCCCCTTCCAACCCTACATTTCTCCTATTGAAATTGAGCGTTTTTCTTTCCTTAAAAAAATGTTGAAATAAAAATGAACTAGAATGTCAATGGTAAAAATTTGTAAAATGATTGCTTAAATTTAAAAGAAAAATGAAATCCATGATAAAAAAAGAGTAAACCTTAAACTCCATTTTTCAAAACTCCCAACAATATATGTGTTCTTAAAAAATAATAGAATAATATGCCATCCATAGTTTATTAAAAAAAAATATGTAAAATTATTGAATAAAAAAACTTCCAAACAAAAATAATCATCATGAAAACATATTATTTATGTAAAAAACATGCACCAGATATCCCTAACATATGAACTCAGCACCCCAAATACCCACAATACAAACGTATGAACTCCACAGACATATGAACTCAACTCAGTGCTAACAGTCCCTAAGTGATATAAGAAAATGGTAGGTTTTAGAGTGAATAGATAATAATTTGAAGACTACTTCTAAGACATAATTAATTCATAGAGGTCAATTTAAAAACAACTAATTTTTAAGATTAGAATACAAGTCCATATGAAAATATATATAAACAAAATTGATAGCTCCCAAAATGAGCTATTTTAGTGCCTTTAAAAATAACTTGAAGGTGTTGCGATGCGAGTTAAAGTAGCAAGCACACTGCAGTGCCTAACGATCATCAGGTGCGCGCGATAGGCAACACATGGCACACAGGTGTGTGCGAAGAACCAACATGCACAAGTAGCACCGTAGGGCTGTGCACGATGCTGCGAAAAGGGGTCTTCAGCGTCGTGATGCTCTACCCACATCGTCGCTTTGATTTCTATACATATATAATTATCTTCCTCATTTTAGGGTTTTTCATGCTAGGATTCATGGAGTCCGAGGAGAGAACGTCTTTTCTTCTTCTTCTTCCATCTTTCTAGTATTTTTAGTCTTTCTTTTGGATTGTACGTAATCAAACTTTGGATGGTGTCCAACCTCGTCTACATTGTCACGGCGCATTGGCAAGATTAGTTTTCTAGTTTTAGGAATAGGAATCAAATGTAAATTTATGAGAACTAAACTTTCATGCTTAATACATTGTGATTTATTGCATCTTTGGGTTTGTGGTTTAGTTAGGTATGCATTTGTGAACGGATTGACACCCTTACCTACTAAATCATGTCTTTATTTATAGATTAGGGCTTGAACGCTTCCCCCGACCCATGTTTCATCTCTCTTTAATGGCCATTATAACAAAAGCTGATTCAATGTGTTTTTGAGATATAAGCTATCCATAGATCCTTCATGCATGCTCAACTAGATTTCCAAAACTTAATTGATTAGTTAATTAGGCTAATCATCTCAATGGAACCCTAAACTTTAATGTAGATGTTTATAACTTATATGGACACTAGTGAATCCAATAGGACAAAAGCATCTAGGTTTAATTAGGACGTTAGTCTTAATTGACAGTTAGGGCGCTTGCTTAGCTTTGTCCTTTGTTTTCTGCATTTAGACTCTTATCCACACACAAATCCCTCATTTACCGCTTTAACTAGAAAAGTGACTTAACGAAACATATCTCGTGCTTCCCAGCAGATCGACCCAATCTTAATTACCACTAATACTACCCATAAATAATAGTAGTTATATAGATCGAAAATTATTAATTTTATTTGATCGTAAGGACCCTACAACGAGCTTTTGACCTAACAAATTTTCAAACAAAAATTATATATCACATTGCAAGGGATTTGAAACATAAGTTTGGCGAATTACCTTGTTCAAAAGCCTTGACAACTTTAATTACCAAAAAAAAAAAATTATATATTACAATTTGTAGGACAAAATTCTTAATCGACTATGTGAATAACGTTCAAGAACTATATACCCCCACTTAATAGAATTGTATACTCTCAATTGTCACAATATACTACATCATTCTGGATTATTAAAGTTAATGTGTCATATGGCAATTAAACTGAAGCTTTTCTAAAAAAATAAAAGTACACAATAATTTAGCATTTAATTTAAATTTCGTAAAGTGTATGTTCTGAAAATGAATTTTAAAAAGAACTTAAAAAAATAGAAATAAAAAGAGGTTACTGATATAAAATTGTTATTTTTTTCTCCTTTCCTTTTCATTATCCCTATTGTTGAAAAAGTCGATGCAATAAATGCAACAATCCACGTGAGAGTAAATCTAGATACGATACTTACAAATTATATTATAAATAAATTATTATTAAATTTCTTTATTATTATTATTATTATTATTATGTAATTTTTTTTAAAAACTTGGTCAATATCTTCTTGACATCGAAAGTCGTCTCGTCGTCTTTTTTTTTTTTTTTTTTTTTTTTTCAAAATTAATAGTATAAGTGCTCATTTTGACCATTCTTCTTTTAAATAAGTTAGTTTTATATTTTAATTTTATTTTAAATTTATGGAGTCTTTTCAAAAATAGAAAAAAACCAAAACTAATTACACATATAGAAAAAAAAAGAAAATAGAAAAGTATGGACGAAACTTTTTTCTATATGTGTAATTAGTTTTGTTTTTTTTTTCTATACACAACAATTTCCCTAAATTTTATCCTATTAAAAAGTTTATTTTTAAATTATTCTACTCTTACTTTTTATTATGTTTATTTTATTTTTATTTCGAAACTATAGGACTAAAATTAAATTATATGTTTCAAAAAAAATTATTAGTCTTTAGGCTTCAATTTTTTTTTTTTTTTTTTTTTTTGCTATTTTCCTAATATTTAACTTAGTCTTATATATTAAATATTTGATTAAATCATGGGCATATAAAATGCGTCGTCACAAACTTATTTTTTCAAGTACAACAATGGTAAGAATGGGAGATCAAACCTTCAACCTTTTAGGAAGAAAACCATGTCACTTAGCATTGAGCTAAAGTCGTTTTCGCGAGTCGTAAGCTCATTAACCAGTTAAAAATGTGGGATGATTTATAAACAAACCTCAACTAAATTATAATTATTGAACTAAGGCTTATAATCATAGCTTGGTAGATTAGGCTTAATTAAATTATCAATCTAAAGGTCGATGGTAAAGAAAAAGAAAAAAAAAATTAGTAAATTTCATTTATGAAGAAGAAATGGTCAAATTACCAATATGGCCTTTTTCCTCTTTAACACTCTATTCAAACTTCGTCATATTTTACTCATACTTTATTTTTACTGTTATTTTTTTATTCTCATATCCTCCTTTTCCTCTTTTTCTTTTAACTTTTTGACTGTTATCAATTTCAAATTATTTGGTAAAGAAATTGTGTGTTGATGGCACCTAAATTAATAATAAACTAAAAAACAAAACCCCATCATTGGTTTGTCATAATTAATTTATGACCCATTAATTAACTTTTAGTGTCTTAGAACGTATATATAAGAAAATACAAAACTTATCTAACACAATAAATGAAATTACAAAAAATACTCAACTATGAGTTCAAAATTTAGCTAATTGTGAATGTAGTTGAAATTAAAACGGAAGAAATACCAAACTTAATTTTGTATTAAGAATATTACTTATATGTACTAAAAAAAAAAGAGAATATTATTACTTATATATTTGTTGGTGCGTGAATCTAGTTTATTGAGGCAATTCATTTGTTGAATGTTCATGTGTACCTTCAGAATAAAATCTCAACATTGGTATCACGCTCGACTCAAACATACTTCTTCGACGCTTAGGTTGATACTAAGTAGGATTGGTGTGTAGTTAAGTAGAGTAATATTGTTGGAATTCGTTCACATTTGGGCTATTTAATTAGCATGCATATTGTGTGATCTTGATTATAGTCTCATAAATTTTTTATATAGAAGTGTTTTGCGTCCATTTATCGTAGGGGATCATGGAAAATCTTAGATCAACCTGTAAATACAAAGTTATAGTCCTTAAAATATGTTATGCCTCTTTAGCCTCCTATTCCCCATCTGATGGTGAGGGTCTGTCCATTTCGGTCTGAATTGCTAGTAGCTTTTTCGTCCTTAATCTCAAATTAAAGTAATTAATTTTAGTTAATTAAATAATTAACGTTTTGATAATAACAAACTTGTTTTTACTCACTAACAATTTTAGTTTTTTGAAGTGTTCATTGCATAGAGCTCGAAATAACGATTCCAAAGCAATTTAAATCACTCAAATCGGAGCTCAAACGAAAAGAATATAGTCAAAACAAGCTTAACGGAAAAATCTTGAGTTAATGACATGGCATATTCTTTTAAAAGAAATTGGACGAGATGGCAAAAAATGAGGTTTTATTTGGATATTTAGCAAAAACTGGAAATAATAAGATTTATGGCAAAACGTGTACAAGGCACATGAGTTACTTTTTCATAATACCTGTTTTACCCTTAGTTGATTCATATGTTTGGATCATTAAATACAGTGTATGTGGAGAACTTGATTAAGAATCAAGATATAAATACAATGTAATTGAGGAACTTGATTGATAGCTAACTTAATCATGATTACAATCTAATAAATTTTATTTTAAAATTGAATCTGAGCGTCATTCCGTGAATTTCACCATCTTTTTTAATTTGAATCAATTTTCAATATTCAAACTGGATTTTGATAACTATTTTAGCACATGATTCAAAATAAACAAATTTCTTCCTTATTTTGATAACTACCTTAGAAAATGATTTTATACATGATTTTTCATGGTTTCTAATTAAAACAAAATATTGTTTCTGTTATAAACAAAAGATTGTCAACAATTTATATTTAAAATTTTTCTTAATTTTTTTTCCACCATTATCTATTTAAATCTATCCTTCATACTTTTAAAAACTATACATATACAGTGTAATTGCATTTTGTGTTAGAAATATTGTATCAACTGTTATCATATTTAAATTAGTCTCTGACTCTTATTTAGAAATTTTTCTGCACTATTTACATATACAGTGTAATTGTATTTGATTTCTGATTTTTTTACCTAATTCCTGATTTTTCTCCCTATTCAAATTTGAAATTATCTTGTTTTTCTCTGTTTTTTCTCAGATTTCATATCTTTTAAATTTTGAAATCTAATAAATTAAATTTACAATAGATTAAAGTAAAATATTTTAATTTTAAAATTTTTAAGTTTCAAATTACTTTATAAAAAAAGAATGGATAAAATATTTTAATTTAGGTTAAGGAAATATTTAGGAAAATTTTTATAGATAGAAAAAATGTCAAACTATTTACAGAAACTAGTAAAAAAAACATTGATAGACATTGATAGACTTCTATGTCTATCAGTGATAAACTTTTATCGTTTCTATTACTGATAGACCCTGATAGACTTCTATCAGCGTCTATCACAACTATCTAAAAATTTTGCTATTTCGTGTAAATAGTTTTCCTCATTTTTCTATTTTTAAAAACTCCCCAAATATTTATTTATTTGTTATATAAGGTTTCTGAGTTAAAATTTAATTAAATTAAATTAAAAAACAAAACAAAACAAAACAAAAGTAAACCTAGTTACTACCAGTGTCGCTCTCCCCCCTCCTCTCCCCTCCCCTCCCCTCCCCTCAACTCAACATTCTTCTCCTCATTCGCATGAAGACAACCTTCTACTGCACTGATGATGCCGCAAACTCCCCTCAACCTTCTTCCGCACGAACGACGTTGCACAGATGCTACCGCACGCCATGGATCTTCCTCTCTTTCTCTTCCTAGCTCATTTATCATCTCCTTATTATTTTGTCTCGCTCTCCTTAGATCTCTTTTCTACGAAGTTTTACCCACAAACGAAGTTGTCGATCACAAGCTTTGCCACCATGTGGTCGTCAGAGGAATCGACCAGCAGTGTTTAGGTGAGTATGAGGTTGGTTCGTGGTTATTGTTAAACTTTTGGTTTCTGTGATATGGGTTGGCTTCAATTAAATAATCGATTTGATTTGGGGCAATACAGTGTATTTCCTGTTTTTGGATTTGTTGTAGTTTCTTACTTGAGTTTTATCATTTTGTATGTGTAGGGGTAGTTTAGGTATTTTCTTATTTGTATTTTTTATTTAAAATAATCGTTTTGTTATTTTTACAATTTTGAAAAGTTTTTGCTATTTTTCTAAATGAAACTTTAGATTTTGTTATTTATCTCATCAGCCCTTCATTTAATCAAAGTGGACAAATTGAAAAGTGTCATTTGGAACAATGAAAGAGTGACACATGATGGGCTTTTGATTTTTTTTTTTTTTTTTTTTTGGTTTTAAAATAAAAAGATTTTAAATTTTTTTTATATTATTTTATTTATTTAATCTCAACCATTCATTTTCCTTTTTACCAAGATTTAAAGACTCAAATTCAATTCAGTTTTCAACATCTTTCCCCTCTTTTTAAACTCATTTTCTTCTCCAAATTTCTACTACAATCTTTATAATTTTCAATCCTCTCAAAAAACACAAAGTTTCCATTGTTGCTCTCTCAAAGCTTAAATTTTCTTCTTTTCATCTAATTCTTTGAGAGAGATTTATTATTTGGTGATGATTGATTTGTTGAGTGTTATAATTTGTAAATCTACTCTTTTAAGAGAGTTTGTCAAGTGTGTTGTTCAATTTTTTTCCAAACTATTGTAAGGGTTTGTTCTTGATCCCGCAAAAGAGTTGTTGTAATGGTTTGATCCTCAATCTAGAAAATGGATCGGGTTTGTTCTTACTGTAAGCCCCCTCTTCTTTGACTCTTTCTTGTAAATGCTAGGGAACTTATAGTTGAAATTGAACTCGGGGACTCGAGATTAAGTTTGATTTGGAACTGTTATCAAGAGATATAGTTGAAAATTAAAAGAATTGGACCGACGTTTTCTTCAATAAGGAAAAGAAGGTAAGGACCCAAGAAATAATTTAAGGGTGACAAACCTAATCGAGCTTGTGTAGAACATTTGAGGGTGAAGTAGACATACTCAGGACAAGCCAAAGTCAAAGTCAACGGTCAAAGTCAATAAAAGTTGACATTTTGGAAAAATGGTAAATTTTTAAAAATTTTTAGGTTTCAATTTTGGGATGTTTAAGGTCTATTAAGCTTAATTTGTGCTGGAATGGGAAAGAAATTGAAGGAAAAAAAGGGTGAGACCCGAGAGAGAGAGAGCAAGAAAATTGATGCGTTTTTTGATTAAATTGTGAAATTTGTGAGTGGAGTAGCAAGAGTTGTGAGAACAGGTTCTTGTTGTAATTTTTTAATTTTCGTTGGGAAGTGTCTCAAAAGTTGGGTTGAACGTAAGTTTTATGTTTGTTGGTTATGTTATAGAGTAGTTAAATGCTTATTTTAAAGTTGTGTATAAGGTATAGATGGTAAAGGTGAACAGTAGATGTCACAAGATGGTTGACATTTCCCGTTCTCACATCTTTTCTTGGGTTCAGAGAATAATCTAGGAGGAGGTGTGACATTTGCACCCGAAGAAAGAGCGTTATAGCGATTCGACTCTAAGTTATGGAAAGAGTCAAGTTTGAATGACATACCCAAGAAAAGCTTGGGAAGTGGACAAATGTTAGGTTGTGTCGAGTTATGTACTATAAAATTGAATCTGAGCGTCATTCCGTGAATTTCACCATCTTTTTTAATTTGAATCAATTTTCAATATTCAAACTGGATTTTGATAACTATTTTAGCACATGATTCAAAATAAACAAATTTCTTCCTTATTTTGATAACTACCTTAGAAAATGATTTTATACATGATTTTTCATGGTTTCTAATTAAAACAAAATATTGTTTCTGTTATAAACAAAAGATTGTCAACAATTTATATTTAAAATTTTTCTTAATTTTTTTTCCACCATTATCTATTTAAATCTATCCTTCATACTTTTAAAAACTATACATATACAGTGTAATTGCATTTTGTGTTAGAAATATTGTATCAACTGTTATCATATTTAAATTAGTCTCTGACTCTTATTTAGAAATTTTTCTGCACTATTTACATATACAGTGTAATTGTATTTGATTTCTGATTTTTTTACCTAATTCCTGATTTTTCTCCCTATTCAAATTTGAAATTATCTTGTTTTTCTCTGTTTTTTCTCAGATTTCATATCTTTTAAATTTTGAAATCTAATAAATTAAATTTACAATAGATTAAAGTAAAATATTTTAATTTTAAAATTTTTAAGTTTCAAATTACTTTATAAAAAAGAATGGATAAAATATTTTAATTTAGGTTAAGGAAATATTTAGGAAAATTTTTATAGATAGAAAAAATGTCAAACTATTTACAGAAACTAGTAAAAAAAACATTGATAGACATTGATAGACTTCTATGTCTATCAGTGATAAACTTTTATCGTTTCTATTACTGATAGACCCTGATAGACTTCTATCAGCGTCTATCACAACTATCTAAAATTTTGCTATTTCGTGTAAATAGTTTTCCTCATTTTTCTATTTTTAAAAACTCCCCAAATATTTATTTATTTGTTATATAAGGTTTCTGAGTTAAAATTTAATTAAATTAAATTAAAAACAAAACAAAACAAAACAAAAGTAAACCTAGTTACTACCAGTGTCGCTCTCCCCCCTCCTCTCCCCTCCCCTCCCCTCCCCTCAACTCAACATTCTTCTCCTCATTCGCATGAAGACAACCTTCTACTGCACTGATGATGCCGCAAACTCCCCTCAACCTTCTTCCGCACGAACGACGTTGCACAGATGCTACCGCACGCCATGGATCTTCCTCTCTTTCTCTTCCTAGCTCATTTATCATCTCCTTATTATTTTGTCTCGCTCTCCTTAGATCTCTTTTCTACGAAGTTTTACCCACAAACGAAGTTGTCGATCACAAGCTTTGCCACCATGTGGTCGTCAGAGGAATCGACCAGCAGTGTTTAGGTGAGTATGAGGTTGGTTCGTGGTTATTGTTAAACTTTTGGTTTCTGTGATATGGGTTGGCTTCAATTAAATAATCGATTTGATTTGGGGCAATACAGTGTATTTCCTGTTTTTGGATTTGTTGTAGTTTCTTACTTGAGTTTTATCATTTTGTATGTGTAGGGGTAGTTTAGGTATTTTCTTATTTGTATTTTTATTTAAAATAATCGTTTTGTTATTTTTACAATTTTGAAAAGTTTTTGCTATTTTTCTAAATGAAACTTTAGATTTTGTTATTTATCTCATCAGCCCTTCATTTAATCAAAGTGGACAAATTGAAAAGTGTCATTTGGAACAATGAAAGAGTGACACATGATGGGCTTTTGATTTTTTTTTTTTTTTTTTTGGTTTTAAAATAAAAAGATTTTAAATTTTTTTTATATTATTTTATTTATTTAATCTCAACCATTCATTTTCCTTTTTACCAAGATTTAAAGACTCAAATTCAATTCAGTTTTCAACATCTTTCCCCTCTTTTTAAACTCATTTTCTTCTCCAAATTTCTACTACAATCTTTATAATTTTCAATCCTCTCAAAAAACACAAAGTTTCCATTGTTGCTCTCTCAAAGCTTAAATTTTCTTCTTTTCATCTAATTCTTTGAGAGAGATTTATTATTTGGTGATGATTGATTTGTTGAGTGTTATAATTTGTAAATCTACTCTTTTAAGAGAGTTTGTCAAGTGTGTTGTTCAATTTTTTCCAAACTATTGTAAGGGTTTGTTCTTGATCCCGCAAAAGAGTTGTTGTAATGGTTTGATCCTCAATCTAGAAAATGGATCGGGTTTGTTCTTACTGTAAGCCCCCTCTTCTTTGACTCTTTCTTGTAAATGCTAGGGAACTTATAGTTGAAATTGAACTCGGGGACTCGAGATTAAGTTTGATTTGGAACTGTTATCAAGAGATATAGTTGAAAATTAAAAAGAATTGGACCGACGTTTTCTTCAATAAGGAAAAGAAGGTAAGGACCCAAGAAATAATTTAAGGGTGACAAACCTAATCGAGCTTGTGTAGAACATTTGAGGGTGAAGTAGACATACTCAGGACAAGCCAAAGTCAAAGTCAACGGTCAAAGTCAATAAAAGTTGACATTTTGGAAAAATGGTAAATTTTTAAAAATTTTTAGGTTTCAATTTTGGGATGTTTAAGGTCTATTAAGCTTAATTTGTGCTGGAATGGGAAAGAAATTGAAGGAAAAAAAGGGTGAGACCCGAGAGAGAGAGAGCAAGAAAATTGATGCGTTTTTTGATTAAATTGTGAAATTTGTGAGTGGAGTAGCAAGAGTTGTGAGAACAGGTTCTTGTTGTAATTTTTTAATTTTCGTTGGGAAGTGTCTCAAAAGTTGGGTTGAACGTAAGTTTTATGTTTGTTGGTTATGTTATAGAGTAGTTAAATGCTTATTTTAAAGTTGTGTATAAGGTATAGATGGTAAAGGTGAACAGTAGATGTCACAAGATGGTTGACATTTCCCGTTCTCACATCTTTTCTTGGGTTCAGAGAATAATCTAGGAGGAGGTGTGACATTTGCACCCGAAGAAAGAGCGTTATAGCGATTCGACTCTAAGTTATGGAAAGAGTCAAGTTTGAATGACATACCCAAGAAAAGCTTGGGAAGTGGACAAATGTTAGGTTGTGTCGAGTTATGTACTATAAAATTCTCAGTGTCAATTTCTCTATCTCTCTCTTATTTAGTTTTACAATTAATTAGTTATTATATTTTATTGCTTGAAATAATTGTAATTTCTGTTCTTGAAATTCATTGCTTATATTGGTTTATTTTGATTGATAGTTATTAAATTTCTATATCACTTTCCAATCTTATTATTAGAATTAAATAGGGTCCTTAAAAGTGTTAGTTTTCATTTGTTGATTAATTGAATTTATTTGTATGAAATTCTTGTAAAAATGTATTCATTTATTTAAATGGGCCCGCGTTAGTAAAAAGTTTCAGTTAGTTTAATTAAACCATATTCACCCCTCAAGAGTTGCTATAACGATCCTACATGTGCTAGTGAGGAGAATATTAAGGTTAATTGTCTGATTTGACCTACGTACAACTAGAGTTTATTACTTCTTTTGGAGTAGGGATGTACATGGGTTGAGTTGGGCCCGATTAGAGGTTTTTTTGGACCAACATGAAAATTCGGGTGGGTCAAATCTCTAACTCATCAGCTCTTTTTAAGGGGTCAACCAAACCTAACACAACCCAGCCTATATAATTCGGAGGTGGGTTGGGTTGGGTCATCGACTTTTTTTTTTTTTTTTGCTGATCATTTGAAACTTTAAGATCATAGATGGAGTTGAAGCCTTGAGATGGAGATTGAAGGCTGAGAGACGAGCGTTGGATAAGAGATTAAAGGCTGATGTTGACTTGAAGGTATGAGCGACTAAGTGCGTGTTGAGAATTTGAGGCGTGAAATGGGACTAATGAGTGATGAATGTGAGTTGAGAAGCTGAGATCAAATGGAGACCGTGAAAGTGAGAAGAGGGAAATGAAAAGGAGATCAAGATGGAGATCGTGAGGGTTGTCGTCTGGGTGGGTGAGGTGAGATTGAGAGAGTAGAGAGATCAAGAAGGAGATCTAAAACTTTGAGTATGGGGTGAGCGGCAGAAGACCTAAAAAAAATTAGGTTGATAACTTATATATATAGTTTTTCTAAAATTAGAATTTCGAGTCGGGTCTGGTCAATCCAGTCAAAAAATTTTGAACTCGAGAGCCAATCCAAAATTTCATTTTTAAAAAAATTATAACTCAACCCAGGTAGTCCATGTTGGTCAAGTTACCAGGTTTTTTTAATACCTGTATTTTGGAGGTCAAGCTATTACTCAACTCGACTATTGAGTCTTGGGAACCGCCCTTTCTCCTTTTTAGCACGTAGGTTCGTTAGGCCTCTTGGGCCGAAGACCCGTAATTCCACCTTTAACAATATTCATGGTGTATATTTTCTTGAATCAAATAAACTAAAAACATATTTGAGCCTTATCCATAAATATATTATGTAACAAAGCTTTCATTGGTGGTTTCATAATTTATACCTTGTACTCGAATTCATGTGATGACCATTTTATAGTTAGTTGGAAACTCATGTCAAAGACTTGTTTCACATATCTAGGAAAAGATGAAGTACTCATGCATAAAAAAAAAAAAAATGGTACGAAAAGACATATATTGTATTTTAATTTTATAAAAATAAAATTGCTTAAAAAAAACATTTCATTTTTATTCCTATAACAAATCAAATCTCTAATTTTGTTGGTCCATGGATATAGTTTTAGGTTAATTAAATGTGTGTGTGTTTTTTTTTTTTTTTTTTTTTTAAATTTTAGGTTTGATGTTTCATATTTTTTATTTTAAAAAATAGAATAGCATTTAGTAACCAATTTCTTATTTCCTGTTTGTTTCTCGTTTATTATTATTATTATTATTATTATTTTTGAGAAAGTTTGTTTGTTTCTCGTTTACAAACATGCATGATAATCCTTTTTGTTTTTTTGTTTCCATTTTCTTAAAAAATAAACTAAGAATGTAAAGAATTTTACATGTTAACATTAAATATATTTGTATTAATTATTTTTAGATATTTATTATGCATTTTAGAAATAAAAAAAATTAGATAATATTTTTATTTATGTTTTGAAAGAAAAAAAAGGTTACAGAAATTAAAAACAAGAAGCAAAAAACTTGGTTTTGTTGTTTCCAAATATTTCTACACAATTTTGAAAATATTTCTCAGAAATGAACACCTCATTAATCAAAATATTCAAACCATTTTTTTGGGAATAAAATATTCATATTTAGACCATTACTAAAAATGCATTTACTGTATTCATACTAAATTGGAGTGCAAAATTAATAAACTTGTTAGACTTTATTTGAAACATATATTTTAGGAAAAATTGCACTTTTAATCTAATGACTTTTTTTTTTTTAAAAAAAAAATTTGGTAGCATTTTAGTCCTTTAGTTTTCAACCTCGAGTTTTGGTCTTATTGTCAAATTCTATTAATTACTAACCGAAAGCGGCAATACATTTTTTTATTAAAAGAATATGTTTAAATAAAAAAAAAACTTTTAAAATTTGTTCGGATTGTAAACATTATTTCATGAACATGATATTTAATATCTAAAATTTAAATTTCTATGATAATTAATGTCTATGTTTCGATACACAAAATAATTAATTAAGTCTATGTTTGTTTTACCAATTTTGTAGATGAATCTAAATTAAATAACGGACATATAAAATATTAAATAGTATAACAATACAATACTTTAATTAATTTGAAGTACATTTTTAATACAATATGTGTAAGTTGAAAATTTTAATTAATTAATTAAATATAAATAACAAATTGATGCAAGCATAAATTAAAATTACAATTATTTAATATATTGTTATATTAATTAATTAATCAATGAATTAAAATAAAAAATGAATACTTTTACATGAGTAATTAATATTGGTGATTAGATATTTTAATTTAATTACTAAAATAATTAAATAAATATGAATTAAGCAGAATATTAATAATATAAAATATTAAAGAAAATTATTATAAATAGAAAAAATATCAAACTATTTACAAATATATAAAAAAATTCACTATCTATCCGTGATAGACCGCGATAGACTTCCAAAATGTTTTTTTTTCTTGATATATATAGCAAGACAAAAGGAATATTAAAAACATGTTAGAGTTTTAACGTTGACAATATTTTTTAAAGTTGTTATCGCAGATGTCGTTCTGGTTGTTGGTTGATCTGTCCTTTGAATTGTTGTTCAGAATGTCTCTCGAAATGCAATTTCCGCAGAATATTTTTTTCTTATCTGAAATGTTATGAGTGTTTTATTCTTCAAGGATTCTTTTCTTTCCGAAGATGATAATGCAGATACTACGTGGTGTTTTTTTTTTTTTTTTGTTTGACGTGCATATATATAGCTAGCTTGCTAACTTCTAGGGTTAGGCCTTTGAAAAAGTGTGTGCTCCTTTGTGAACAAACAATGAGAAAAGTCTTATGTGTTTGTCTTAGTGATTGTGAAGTTTGGTTTGCTGTTGATTGTAAGGTGGCCTCTTGATCTTTTGAATCATTCTACTACATCTTGAGAAATGTGACTCGTACTTAGGGGGAGTCTAAATTATTCAAGTGAAGGAGACTTCATTTAAAGGTGGAAAGAAGAAAGTATATGAACAATAACTTGATTAAATAATAATAATTATAATAACTTTTATTCAAAATTTATAGAGAGTAACCATCTGGGCTACCTTAAAATTTGTATAAAAACAATGACTAAATTAAGAGATTTGGAAGTATATGAACAAAAATAAAACAAGTCCCAAATTAAAGGCCAAAGTGATATCTAATACTTCTTAAACTTTTAGATTCCGTTGGTAACCATTTTGTTTTTGAAATTTAGCCTATTTCTTCCCAATTTCTTACATTATTTTGCATCTCTCTTAAGTCGAATAGTTGAATTCTTTGCCAAATTTCAAAAATAAAAACAAATTTTTAAAAGCTACTTTTTTTTAGTTTTCAAATTTTGGCTTGGTTTTTTAAACTATTGGTAAAAGGTAGAAAACAAATGAATAAATTTGAAGGTAGAAGTAGTGTCTATAGACTTAATTTTCAAAAACAAAAACCAAAAACGAAATGGTTACAAAACGAGATCTTAGTTTTTTGTATGATAGTTGATAGGTCTTTAAAGTAAAAAAGTAGCTAGATTCTTAGACTTTAAATTTTGTGTTTGATAAATTCCTATCAACTTTGTCAATTTTCAAACTTCACGAACTCCAAAGAAAATTGAATTTTGTGTCTTATAAGATTCATAAAATTTTAAAATTTTAAATATAACAAGATAACATATGAGATAAAAAATTGATAGTTCAATTATTTACTCCATAATTTTTAAACATTAAGAATTTATCAAACACAAAATTGAAAATTCATGAAGGTATACGATACTTCTTAAAGTTCAAATACTATCACAAACAATCTCAAAACTTTGGAGGACCAAATTTATAATTCAACCTAATTATTATTAGGTAAATATCATTTTGGTCTATATACTTTGAAATTTGTTCAATTTCAGTCCATGTACTTTTAAGGAAAATTTTTAAAAATAGAAAAATAAGGGAAACTATTTCACAAAATAACAAAATTTTTAGATAGTTGTGATAGATACTGATAGAAGTCTATCACTGATAGATGCTGATAGAAGTCCATTAATGTCTATTAATATTTTTTTGCTATTTTCTGTAAATAGTTTGACAATTTTTCTATTTGTGAAAATTTTCATACTTTTAATTGGCAATTTTAATTCTTTTATTTTCAATAAATCTTAAATGTAGTCCCTCTTACTAGTTTATTCTTGATTTCTTAAAAACTTTTTGTTATCTATTTATATTTCTATTATAAATTTTAAAAACATTCACATATTATATTTTCTTCCATGAAAATTGTTATTAGCATCTAAACAATATTAATAAAAATTAAGATACTAAATTTAAGATTTATAAAAAATACAAAGATTAAAATTATAGAAAATAATATTGACCAAACTTCAAACTATAGACACGAAAATGATAATTTAAGCTTATTATTATTTTATCTTCTTCTACCCATAGTATTAAATTTTCATTAATATGTCGATATTTCTACATTGCCATGGGTTCGATATCAAAATGAGGGATGAATTGATATTTCCATTATATCGTAGAAAAATACGCTAAACACAAAAGATAAGTATCAAAATGCAACTAATATAAATATAATATAAATAATAGACATGTTTACTTATTTAAAAATAATAAAATGTTTATTTACTAATTTAAATTTATTTTCTAAATTTTTTGTTTTATAATTTTTTCAGAAATATCTATCAAAATCGATATTTTGATAAAATTAAGACTTCGATATTTTAAATCTTACTTCTACCTCCATAATAGCATAAAGGAAAATAAGATGATAATAATAATAATAATAAAAAGAATATTTTAGCTTTGTCACAAGTAGGACACAAGCACATGCCTAGAAAAGTAAAATGCCATAGCCGATAATACCCTTCCAACCCAAAGCAATCAATTCCAAAAACCACATCAATTTCTGAGGGCAATTTCGTAATTTCGTCCAAACTGTCCGACACTTTTCGCGCCGATCTCTCTCTACGCGTCTCCTTTTTCTCTCTCTCCTCTCTCAGTTTCTTCCAAAAATCTCTACAGTTTCAAACCCAAAAAAAATAAAAAAATAAAAAATAATTTTTTTTGAAGCATTAATTGACCAATCGGTCCAAAGTTTTTCTGATCTGTGACTCTCTTCATGATCTTCCTCTCTCTTCTTCTTCTTCTTCTTCCTCTCTGCTAAGCTACCTGCTTTCACTACTCACTCCCCAAAACCCTAGCTCTCTACCTTCACCCCTTTTTCCCACTTTCTATTTTGATCTCTGAATCAATCAATCCCCATTTCCAATGCCTCATTGTTGATCTGATCCCACAATTACCCTCTATGTGATGTGAATCTCTCTCTGCTTCTCCGATTCATTTTCTCGATCCTCATTCCACCACTGTATGCTTAAACTTTTCTTTTATCTCTCTACCTATGTTTTTGCTTTTTTGTTGTTGTTTAATGGGCTTTCGGCGATTTGTATATACTTTGCTTGGATTGCTTGCAAAAGTGCTTGGTGGGTTGGCTTCCTTTTTGGTTTATTTATTGCTGTGTTTCTTTTTTTGGGAAGTTCTGTTTTTGTAAGTGTATTTGAAGATTGGGTTTGCTTTGATGGAGTCAATCATGATGTGGAATTTCTGATTTTGGGTTGGGGCTGTTTTCGAATCTGCTTTTACTGTCAGAGTAAGCTCAGAAATGGCTGTTCTCTAATTTCTTGCTTGGTTTTAATCTCTTTTTGGATTTTCCTTTTCTGGGTAGAGGGGGTTGATAAAATTCCTCTTTCTTACTTAACTCTGTTTTTTTCTTCTTCTTTTTTTAATTGGTTTTGGTAATGGGTTACCATTAAGTTTGAAATCTTGGTCCAAGCTCTGTTTCTGGTTTTTTCATGGTTTGGTTCTTTTTGTATTATTCTAATTCTTTTCCTTTTTCATTCTTCTTCAGCATCCTTCTACTTTTTAGTGTGACTACTTGGATGCTGAGATAAAGTTGTTTCTCTGATTAACATTTGGGTGCTGAGCTGTTCTTTTTGAAATCTCTTGCAATTGCTTTTTCTTGAAACGTAAACTTACTATTTTATTTTGAGTTGATTTGTGATTTTCCACGAAAATGATATTTGGTATTTGTTAGTATTTTGTTATTCTCTATTTTTATATTGGTTTTGAGCTTTTCTTCATTGTGAAGTTCTTGTTTCGTCTATTGATTTTGATGGATTTTGTCCAGATCTTGTGGATTTCTGAAGTTACCTTCTTGACATTGGAGACAATGGTGGTGAATTTCCAACACACTTTTCTTGTGTTCTTGGCGATTCTTGTTGTTGGGAAGGCAGAAATTTACATTGTCACTATTGAAGGAGAACCGATTGTAAGTTACAAGGGTGATCTGGATGGGTTTGAAGCTACAGCAATGGAATCTGATGAAAAGATCGACCCTACCAGGTTTCAACAATTCAATTCTGTATTTGTTAGTGGTTGTGTGTGTTTTTTCATTGTCATGTTCATCACTGGGGTTCATAAACATGGTTGAAAATTATCCTCTAATGCTTTTTCCAGCATAGTATCATTTATCACCAATGAATAATTGACGGAATTTTCGAGCTTTTTCTGTCCTTGTTTTGACTTTTGCATGTGGGTTTTGGATTGTGAAATGTCATTTTCCAACAGGGATTTCAGTTTATTATTTTGGGAGCTGTCAAGCTTTGGCCCCCCTTGTTTTGACTTGTCTGGTCTCTTTTTTGTCTTTTTTAGTACAACAATTATAGGATGGGGATCAAATTTTCAACCTATAAAGAGGAAGGCCACCCAATTACCATTGAGCTAAGCTCACTTTAGCTTGACTTATCTAGTCTTCGTGATCCTATTGAAAGTTGAAGAAAGCTATTAGGTGTATGGATGTATTACTCGCAATTATTTATAGAATTAGGATATTTGGTTTAAGAATTTGAGACAATTAGTTTTGTATGTTTCTAATTGGACTTTATCATGCATTAAAATATTCTCCACTCTTCATGTTTAATAATTTTATATATTTCTTTAGTCAATGACAAATTAAATACATACCACTTGATTATTCAAATCCTATTATTGATTACTGATATTGAAGTAAAACCTCAGGATTTCATCTTTACTTCTAAATTATAAATTAAGGGCGATATCACTCCTCCACCTTGTATATTTTGGTCAGCTTATTTTTAAAATTATTACTCTAGAAAATGTACAATTCTCTTGATTATTTGAATCTCATGGAGGTGGTCTGGTGTGGAAAGGCAATATTATATCTGTAGCACATTGCTGAAGAAAAACACTTCCTAACATGTATTTGTTCCTTTTAATTCTGTAAATTGTTTAATGTTCATTCTATAGGAGTGGAGCTCTTGGAATAAGATTTCATTGTATGTCTCATGAAAGTATTTTCTTTTGAATAGCTAGATAGTCTAGTTGTTTCCTTTTAGTTTTGAAGGAATTTTGTTGTTCTGAAAGATTTTACCAGCTTTATGTTATTGAATGCTATGATTCTTACACATGGAAGTTTTTTTGCAGTGAAATTGTGACATCCTATGCTCGTCACCTCGAAAATAAACATGACATGCTTCTTGGGATGTTGTTTGAGAGAGGATCCTTCAAGAAGCTCTATAGTTATAAGCATCTCATCAATGGATTTGCTGTTGACATCACCCATGAACAGGTTAGACTTAAGAAATCTTCTTGCGTTCTCATTTGTTGCAATAATTGGTCTTTTCCCATAAACTATTAGTATTTCTCTTTCATGTAATTACCCCTTACATTTGTAGGCAGAGATTCTAAGACATACACCAATTGTAAAATCTGTTGAGAGGGACTGGAAGGTTAGAAAACTAACAACACACACTCCAGAGTTTTTGGGCCTTCCAACTGGCGTATGGCCAACCGGTGGTGGCTTTGACAGGGCTGGAGAAGACATTGTGATTGGATTTGTGGACTCTGGGATTTCTCCACACCATCCAAGTTTTGCAACATATAATACCGAGCCTTTTGGGCCGTGTTTGAAGTATAAAGGGAAATGCGAAATTGACCCTGACACTAAGAAGGATTTCTGTAATGGAAAGATTGTTGGAGCCCAACATTTTGCAGAAGCTGCTAAAGCAGCTGGGGCATTTAATCCAGCTATTCATTTTGCATCTCCTTTGGATGGTGATGGACATGGAAGGTTGGCCTTTTTCCTTTCTTTCTTTCTTCTTTTTTTGTATTTAAATTTTATTTTGATTAAATTCTTCAAAATGAACACAAACCATGCGCTTTGAAGTAGTACTATTCTGAAGCCTCACTCACACTAAATGCTCTACTAGAAATCTTTGGAATTGGCGTTGAACCTTTATTTAAAATGTTTGTTTAATCATTTTCCCCTTCTTTTTCTACTCTGTTTCAAAGATGTTCCTCTTTCACAAGAAATGAGTTGAATATGCTATGTTCATTTTGTTATGGAGTTGAATGATATATATTTTTATTCACTTTATGTTTTACTATACCAGCCATACAGCAGCAATTGCAGCTGGAAATAATGGAATCCCTGTGAGAATGCATGGCTATGAATTTGGTAAAGCAAGTGGGATGGCTCCCCGTGCTAGGTGAGGGAGATAGGAATGGCTCTATTTAAAGTAGCTCTATCATTCTCCTCCTAAACGTTTCACTTGAATTTTCTATGCATAGAATTGCTGTATATAAAGCTCTCTACAGAATATTTGGAGGATTTGTTGCTGATGTAGTTGCAGCCATTGATCAGGTGTGTACATCCAAGGCCTTCTGAAAATCTAGATATTGTATAAAACTAAGAGATTACACCTTTAATTGCAACTATCTTATTCTGATGTTTCCTTGATTCAACTTGTTGCTTATTAAAGAATTGTATTTATATTTCCCCTGTGAGCCCAGTTCTCCCCCGTGACCCTTGAGTAAAATTTTCAATATCTGTCTTTTTCTTGTTTATTTATTTTTGAATGTAGGCAATCTGTTTCATTGGTAAAGTCTATGTTGGGGTCGTTTTTTATTTTCTGTCTGCTTTTTCCTGATCTGCCACTTATGGTTTGGCTCTCAAGTACCAACATAATTCTTTCTGAATGTTTGTTTGTTTCTTAAATCTAAAATAGAAAAGTTAGAACTGTGTTTTAGAAGGAATTCCCATAAGTTCATATTGGCTTGGTTTACAACTTCAGCGAGGAATTCCTTATGCTGATGCAGTATATTTTACCATCCATGCTTGTTTCTCGGGAAATGAACAGCTTGGTACATGAATGTTTGTACTATTCACATCTGTACTGCTAAAGTATGTGAACATTTTTTTTTCCAGTAATTACATTTTTTCATTCTTTGTGTGATCCATAGGATAGCCTAACTGATTAAAAAAATTGTTTGTGTAAAGAACTCCAGGTTCAAACCCCCTCCACAACTGTCTATATAAATAAAAGGAATTCTTCTTTTCCTATTAATGTCATTTGAGATCATTTCCTGTAATGGTAAAATGCTGTTCAGATGATTTAAAACAATGAACTCATGTGAACAGGCTGTACATGATGGGGTCGATATTCTCAGTCTTTCAGTGGGGCCAAATAGTCCTCCTGCAACTACCAAGATCACATATTTAAACCCTTTTGATGCGACCCTTCTTTCAGCTGTGAAGGCTGGTGTATTTGTCGCACAGGCTGCGGGCAATGGAGGTCCATTTCCTAAAACTTTGGTGTCATATAGTCCATGGATAGCAACTGTGGCAGCTGCAATTGATGACAGAAGATACAAAAACCATCTGACACTTGGTAATGGAAAAATTTTGGCTGGACTTGGGTTATCACGTAAGTTTCATCAAACTGACCTACTTGTACGGTATTTCAGATTTCAAAAGAATCGTAGTTGTCTCAGATATCCTAATTTGTCAAGATTAAATGGGAACTCACGCTTTGACATTAAATTGTTGCCTTACTGAAATTCTGATCAGTGAAGATACTATCTCATTAAAAACCAGAAATTTTAGTTTTAGCTTATATTGTAATTGATTCATATAAGAAGATAGAAATGATGTAAATTGGTTGTTTTGTGCAGCTGCTACACATTTAAATCGAACATACACATTGGTCGCAGCTAATGACGTTTTGTTAGATTCTTCGGTAACGAAGTACAGCCCTTCAGACTGCCAAAAGCCAGAAGTTCTAAACAAACGCTTGGTTGAAGGAAAAGTACTTCTTTGTGGTTATTCATTCAGTTTTGTTGTTGGTACCGCTTCAATCAAGAAGGTCTCTCAAACAGCAAAATCCCTTGGGGCAGCTGGCTTTGTTCTTGCTGTTGAAAACATATCTCCGGGAGCAAAATTTGACCCTGTTCCTGTTTGCATTCCTGGAATTCTTATAACTGATGTCAGCAAGTCGATGGTAATTTTTTAATCCAATTACTGTTCCTTGCATACAAAGTTAGATATTTATGACTAATTATATATTTGGTGTGATTTTGTAATATAAATATGGTTAATTATCTTATACCTTTATATATTGTTACCCCTTCCCAACAAAAATCTCATCATCTTATAGTGCATTTTGCTCTTCCAAACTTAGATTTGGTCTACAAACATCCATAGTATATAAGGATTGAGCTGCTCTTGATATTTGGGTTTTACCTTTCGCTATATTTTGCTTTCCTTTTCCCTCTGCATATATTCTTTATGCTTGTTTGTTTCTTCTCTACCATCTTCTGACTTATTATTTGGTGATTTTGCACTCTGGAATTTACTTTTAGGATCTTATAGACTACTACAACACCTCTACACCCAGAGACTGGACGGGTCGGGTCAAGAGCTTTGATGCTGTGGGTAGCATTGGGGATGGTTTGATGCCTTTATTATACAAATCAGCTCCTGAGGTAGCATTGTTTTCTGCTCGTGGGCCCAATATTAGAGATTTTAGCTTTCAGGATGCAGACCTTCTCAAACCAGATATTCTAGCTCCTGGTTCTTTGATTTGGGCTGCTTGGTCTCCAAATGGAACGGACGAGCCAAACTATGTTGGTTAGCATTCTATTAATGTTCCCTTTATTGCAACCACCATGCTTATAAAGTTGTATCAAAGTTCAAACTACTTGAATAGCATCTCTTCACAAATAAATGAATAAAAACATAGAAAAAGAAAGTAACAAAGCTTAAATGGTTAACAGAGTATCTGATGTAATTTTTGCACCAAAGAAACAAAGGATCCGTAAAGAAGGAGAAACTGCTTCAATTTTTTCTCATATTCTCGGTATTTTAGGAGCGCCGAACTCCAGTTTTGTGGAGCTGAAAAGTAACAACACCTTGACCACCTGGGAAGCCTTCATGTTGCACCCCTTTAATTTTGTTCCTTATAAAAAAAGGAAAAGAAGCAACAACACCTTCAGGAGAGGAGTTGTATACTTACACAGAACACTATTATGAACATGCTAACTGTATTCTATTACACCTCCAGTTTTTGTTTTATTTTGAAATGAAATACTCAATAATAACTCTTTACTTCATCCAGGAGAGGGATTTGCTATGATTTCTGGAACTAGCATGGCAGCACCACATATAGCTGGTATAGCAGCTCTTGTAAAACAGAAGCATCCTAATTGGAGTCCTGCAGCCATCAAATCGGCTTTAATGACAACATCAACAACAATGGACAGAGGAGGAAGACCTCTTAAAGCACAACAATTTTCTGAAACAGAAGCCATGAAATTGGTATCTGCAACACCTTTTGATTATGGGAGTGGTCATGTAAACCCAAGAGCAGCATTGGATCCGGGACTCATCTTTGATGCAGGTTCGTTTTTCTTCCCCTTTCTAAATTTGATGTCTAAATCATACATTTGCTGCTGACCTTATCAATCGAGTCGTTAAATTTGAGTAAGGATCTCTACTGGATCAAGGCCACTAAAAGGAGACGTTTCATTAGGAAAATAAGAACCCTAAAGGGCGACTCATTGTAATCCATCTTCTCTTTGGATATACTTATTATTGGTTCATGGGTTATACTCACTTTTGTTTCCTTTCTTTTTTGTGTTTTTTCCTCTGAGGAACACATACTTTGACTTGAGATACTGAGATCTAATTGAGGCTAAAGAACAATGAGTATGATGGCAATGAAAATGTCCATATGAGAGTAAAAAGTTTCACGTCTTTTTTTCCTCTGATTTTTTCTAGGATGTTGATGGTATTTAAAAGTCATTTTCCATGCTAATCATTTACGACATTTGAGTTGTTTTTCAAATCTGTATGCAATGGCTCCGCTCACGTCGAATCTTGGTAATTCTCAGGTTATGAAGATTACTTGGGATTTTTGTGCACAACGGCGGGCATCAACGTTCATGAGATACATAACTATACAAACTCACCTTGCAACTTCACCATGGGGCATCCCTGGAATCTCAACAGCCCATCAATCACCATCGCCCATCTCGTGGGAAGTCAAACCGTTACTCGCACAGTAATAAATGTTGCTGAAGAAGAAACCTATACAATTACTGCAAGAATGGACCCTGCTGTTGCCATAGAAGTGAATCCTCCAGCAATGACTTTACGATCTGGTTCATCGAGAAAATTTTCGGTAACTCTCACAGCTCGATCACTGACAGGAACATATAGTTTCGGCCAGGTTCTATTGAAGGGCAGTAGAGGACACAAGGTTAGAATACCTGTAGTAGCCATGGGATACCAACGATGAGTTTGGTTTTGGTTAATTCAGAAAAAAAAAGGTAAAAGTTTATTATGTGGTTGTAATATTCTTTGTATGTGTTGGAATAAGCTAAATAGGATCTCAGATGTAATTTGTCTGAAATATGTATGTGGCTGTAAAGATCAACTCAGAACAAGGGGGGAGGCTGCTGGTTTCTTCCACTTAAGTTTTGATTACTAATTTGTTTAGTAATACAGTTAGATTTTTGCATAATGAGTTTTCTTATCCCTTTTCAGATTCCTCATTCTCTGTTGGCTTTGTTGCAAAGATTATATTTGAAGGAGCATTAGGGATGTAAAAATGGCATTGTGGCTTTTGAAATGGATCCTTGAATGCAATCACTGGTGATTTTGCACCTCTACTGATATGTACTAGAGGCCATTTTGAATCTGGCATCTAAATATAAATCGAGTTTTTCTTGTCGTATTAACTCACACTCGTACTACGCATGATCTTAGTGATAAATAACGAGCAAGTAGTTATGGATCATTAGAAGACCATCGTCTTATGTAAACTACTTCTCGTTCCATTTTAATCTAGTAATTTCTGTAGTCATTTGGAGCATCAATGGTAACCTTCTTTTACCAACAAGATAATGTCATATAATCTTCTTTTACCAACAAGATAATGTCAAATAAATTTAGTTTTCTTTACTAGAATGAAGAACTTGTGTATTAAATAAAACATACTAGTGACGAAAGACAATCGGGTTTTAAGCATGTGACATGTGTAACTTGTATTGATCAAAACTGTGACCTTGAGATGATCAAGAAGATGTAATACAATAGAACATACAACAAAGGAAACTAACTATAATGAACAAAGAACATTAAGCCAATGTAAGATAAAAAAAAAAAAAAAGGAATAATATCTTATGTAAATAAATATAAGGGTGGTTTTCAAATATAGAAAAATGAGTCAAACTATTTATAAATATAGAAAAATTTTACTGTCTATCAGCGATAAAACGCGATAGAATTCTATCGGTCAAATGATAGACCGCGAAACGATAAAAGTCTATCGTAGTCTATCACTGATAGATAGTGAAATTTTTATATATTTTGTAAATAATTTGATATTTTTTCTGTTTATAGTAATTTCCCAAAATAATAAAGTATTTCAAATAAAAAAAATAAAATATAAATCCATAGTTATCTTAGGCTTGGAGTTGAATTCTTCAAACCTTCTCCTTGGTAATGTTTTGGTGAGATTGCCAACAAATTTAAACATATTTGATTCTATTTAAAGCTTATGAATTCACATTTCTTAAGCAAGTTTTTACACTACTTTTCACTATTGGTTTTATGGGAAATTGCTACTTTTAACCTAAAAAACTTTTCACCTTTAAAAAATAACCTCATTTTTAAAATCTACTTTTTCTAACCTCTTTTCAATCAAATAACACTTTAATTGGAGGACCCCACAGCGTGAATATACCATTTTGCCCTCCAATGCAATAACTCCTCATCAATGCCAATTGAACTTATTCTGACCTAACTTACCTAACTGAACTAATCAGACATATATAACTGAAGTTAAAAAAAATCAAACTTGACTTTTACAAATTGTTTTCACTGAAAAGGAAGGGTCCCAACGTCTGAGAGCAGAATTCCCTTTGGTCCCAACTTCATTGGGGAGAATTTCTTTTTGAGGGTCCCAACTTCGGTGGAAAACTCTTTCTTTCCCAAAACAATCAGGTATTTACAGTTTGTTCGTTCTACTTTTGCGTTTATCATTATGCAAATGAATAAGAAATGTCTTTTTTCTCCAGATAGTTTGTAAATTATCCCAAATCATTATTTCGTTGTAAAACCTGTACCAAAAAAATTCTTAAATACTCTATTTTTAGATTTCTACCTTACAGATCATATGTGAGATGAATGGGAAAAAGGTTAGGAGGAAAAAAAAACTTCGAATACGCATTCTGTGACTTTTCCCGTAAAGTATGTCTCGTAAAGGTAGGGGTGTCTCGTAAAGTTAGTCATGTCTCGTAAAGTTAGGGATGTCTCGTAAAGTAGTTATGTCTCATAAAGTTAGTCATGTCTCGTAAAGTTAGGAATGTCTCGTAAAGTAGTTATGTCTCGTAAAGTTAGGAATGTCTCGTAAAGTAGTTATGTCTCGTAAACTTATAGTCTCGTAAAGTATGTCTCGTAAAGGTAGGGGTGTCTCGTAAAATTAGTTATGTCTCATAAAGGTAGGGGTGTCTCGTAAAGTTAGTTATGTCTCGTAAAGTTAGAGTTGTCTCGTAAAGTTAGCTGTTTCTCGTAAAGTATGTCTCGTTAAGTTATGTCTCATACTTTACGGGAAGTTTGACAGTATCATACATTCATCGCGTAATGCTGGCCAAGTCAACTTTCTCGTAAAGTTGACTTGGCCAACATTACGGAATAAATGTCAGTTCTGTAATTTTTGTTATTTATGTTTTTTTCATCTTCATTTGCAGGATGCCTCGCGTGTTTGTTTGCTACGGTGATTTTTGGAACGATGATGAATGAGACTACGTAGGCGGTAATCTAGGGGGCTTGGATGTAAGAAGTGACATCCGTTTTGATGACTTCTTGTTAGAGTTGTACAAGCTAAGTGGGATTAACCCAACACAATACGATCTCCTTCTCCGATGTTTATATAATTTTGGGTCAAAGGTCCCCACTTATTTGATACGAGGTGATCAAGAACTTAGCTTCTTCTTATCTGGCGATGATGCATGTAGGCCCCCTATATATGTATCAACTACACCCAAACCCACGTAGGGCGGTTCTGACATGAAGAATGTCAGTTGCTCATACCAACCAAGTTTTCTCTATAATTGTGCCCAAGATTATCCACCATCTCCACCTCCATATTACCCTGAACAACTTTCTTTCGAACAAACTTACCCATCAGATTATGTTGCATCCCTAAGTCCCTTAACCAACAACGTGGCCCCATACAACCTTTCTGACGATAATTTCTTTGTTTATCCATATAACGAGTTTAATGTTTCAACCTCATCAACGTTCGGGATTGAGGTAAATGTAGGTGTTGGTGGAGGAGTTTGGCAGAATGGCGGAGAAGAGGAAAATGTGGTTGAGAATGAAAACAACGACGAAGATGCTTCAGATTACGAATGGGAATTACCAGAGGAATTGGATGATGAGTCTATTGAGAAGTATGACATAGAGGATGTTGCAGAAGATGATTTTGATGAGGCTCAACATGATACTGTCGATCATGACATTGGAATGGTTGATGTAGGGCTGCAGAATGCAATCAATGATGTGCCAATGACTGTGTCAGGTGAGATGTTCGGGAACGAGGACCTCGATATTGAGCTAGGCCAGATATACACTTCAAAGGAAGAACTTTCATTCGCCTTATCACTTTTTGCTATCCGAAGAAATTTTGAGCATAGAGTTGAGAAATCAACGAAGTCACTGTTGATAGTCAAGTGTAAGCATGATGCCTGTCGTTGGAAGATTTGGACTTGAAAGCTTAAGGATTCCACCTTGTTTAAAATATTAAGGTATGAAAATGTCCACACATGTTCTTAACAACTAATGGATCACGACCACCAACAAGCTAGAAGCAAAATTGTAGGTCATCTAATTAAGTCTAAGTTCGCGAATGTTAGTAGAACCTACAGGCCAAAAGATATCATGCAGGATATGCGGGAAGATTTTGGTGTCAGTATTAGCTACGGAAAGGCTTGGCGGTCTAAAGAACAAGCGTTAATAATGGTCAGAGGTAGGCTCGAAGACTGATTTGGCCATTTACATGCATATGGGGAGGCATTGAAGATTATGAATCCCGGGACTGTTTATGAACTAAAGCTGGACGACAACAAGTACTTGAAATACGTCTTCATGGCTCTAGGTTCTTCAATTCGGGGTTTTTTATACTACATTCGCCGTGTGTTAGTAGTTGATGGGACACACTTGCGGGGCAAGTTTAAGGGTGTAATGTTAAGTGCAAATTCGATTGACGACAACAGACAAATATATCCAACTGCCTTCGCGATTGTGGATAGTGAAACCGAAGATGCGTGGACTTGGTTTTTTTAGCGGGTTAAACAGTCCATTGGAGCTATAGCAGAACTTGTCATTGTGTCAGACCGTAAGGCAAGTATCGGCAAGGCAATCATTAAGGTATTTCCTTCCGCATTCCATTGTTATTGCATCCACCATATAAGTCTGAACTTGATGAAACACTTCAAGAAACAAGCTGCCCTCCCCGAATTTTTCTTAGCCGCAAAGGCATCCCGCGAGTCAACATTTCAATACCACTGGGCCAAACTAGCCCCATTTCGAGGAGTTGCCCAATACTTAGAGGAGGTGGGCTTCGAACGATGGGCTAGGGCATTTCAGTGTGGACGCGTCGATCAAATGACCTCTAATGCGGCAGAGAGTTTGAATTCTGTTTTAAAGGATGCAAGAACCTTACCAATTACCAAATTTCTTGATCACATAAGGGGTTTGTTGCAAGATTGGTTTCATCGAAGACGAACATATGCATCGAGTCGCCAGACTACGCTTTTAGATTATGCGGAGGCGATAATCAAGATTGCCGATATTAAATCTCGAAGACATTTTGTGAAGCCTGTCGATCTACACAAATTCGAGGTTAGTGATAGCCACCTTGGTGGAATTGTGGATTTGAATGGGCGCACATGCAGTTTCAAGGATTTCGATTATTACGAGATCCCGTGCTCTCACCCGATTGCAGCCTGTCGGTATCGAAATATTGACCCATATACTCTTTGCTCTCCTGCATATAGTATTCAGGCATTGTATGGATCGTATGCAGAACCCATTTTTCTCGTTGGACCAATTTCAGAATGGCGACGTCCGGATGGGTATGAAGATATTGAAATATTGCCTTCCTCAACCCTCCGCAGCTCCGATATAATGTGGGATGATGCATCGACATCTTGACTATCTGGCTTCGGATCTGGCTTCGGAGGACGATCACATTCCATATCAGCCTCCCGATCCACCAAAATACTGATCGTCATCGTCAACAGAATCCTGATCGTCAGCATGTTGATCATCAGCATCCACCTCCATTGGGACACATGCTGGAACAGGTGGGACTTCACGTGCCACAGGTGAATTCAGTATGCGCTGCATGTGCGCTATCTCCCGATCGGTTTCTACCAATCGAACCGTAACTACGGGTTGGGTCTGTCAAATCCATATAGATTAAAACATTAGAACAAATATAAAAAAAGGTGTAATTCACATCGAAATGACAAAAGTATAGAAACGTACCCGTCGAGGCTGGAATATAGCCCTGTCCAGTGATCGGAAGGTCGGGGTTAGTGTGCATTCCCATCTGCACACACGTGGGATGGCATCCATGCTGACCCGTTTAGCCACACGGTTCCGAAGGGTCGAAACCGTCTCATATGCCCAAACCTATTGACATTAAGTAACAAGAAAAAAAATTAATCATGAAAGGCGTATAAAATGTTAACAACAGATAATACGAAACAAGCGATGGATAATTTAACTAACCTGTAAGGCAAATGGGAACCCATATAGGCTGTATCTAGCTATTGAACCCGGCTCATCCCGACCTATAGCACCAGTAAGCGCCCTCTTAAGACTACTAATAGTCTTATTGAATATCAAACTATTCCAGTCGTAGTTGCAGAACACCTCCCAGTCGTCAACTATCCCAAGGAGGGTGAAATCAAAAACCTGCTTCTTCTCCCTCCCCATCATCACCAACTCAATAAAATACGCGAGGACTACCTTCACCGCATCCTCATCAGACCTAAACTCTAATGACAAAAATTGGGCCTCGGCTTCAGTCTGCTTTAGTCTGGGTGCATTGTTGAAGTATAGGGTTCTAAGCCTACTAGGGTTGGTAGGAGTACGAATGGTCCTAGTTCGTACCCGAAACCCGGTGATAAGGTCAAACTCCTCCTTCTCGAAAGATACTATTCTCCCAAACAGGTTAAAACTAATGTGGTCTGACCTATCATCCACAACCTCCCTCAGTAGTAGGTGATGAATCAATTGTACGTTGAGCGAGAGGTTGCTATCTAGGATTGGGCCAAATATGATTTGCCTAAACATGTCTAACTGGACCCTAGTTAACTTACTTAAGATAACGACACGGGTCTTGGCTAGATGGCTACAAGATGTTAACTATGCCTTGAAGTAGTCTTCCGGTGCAATCCTTGGCTCCATAATAAGTACCTATGCATGCCAAAATACAATCATGATCCAATACTAAACAGACAAAGACCATAGTTTGCAATATGTACAAAAATATGATTCTATAAATTGTCCCGTAAAGTTTACTTGTCTCGTAAAGTCACCAACTTTACGAGAAATAAGACAGCGGGCTGTCTTCCAGGTATTTTTCAAGAAATTTGCATTTTGTCATTCTTCTCGTAAAGTCTCTGTGTCTCGTAAAGTGTTACAAACTTTACGAGACCCCCAGACTTTACGAGAAGAATGACAGACACATTAGTTCGAAAAATAACTGGAAGGTGGACTCATTGTCTTTTCTCTCGTAAAGTTTTTGAGACAAGTAAACTTTATGAGACAACATGAACTTTACGAGAAGACTAAACTTTACGAGACAACATGAACTTTACGAGACCCTATTAACTTTACAAGAAGACTAAACTTTACGAGACCATATTAACTTTACGAGAAGGCTAAACTTTACAAGAAGGCTAAACTTTACAAGAAAACTAACTTTACGAGACTTACGGGAAAAAACACAGAGACATTTTAGGCAGGCTGTCCATGTGAAATTTAACTCACATGAATGCGAAACCCCTTTCTCTGTTTTTATGAACACATTTTTCCAGTTTATTTACATTTTACAAGACACTAATTCATTTTTTCCATTACATTCCTACCAGAAATCACACAAACTAACCCCCAAGCATGTCAAACTAGAATAAACAGTCAAATGGAAGGTACTTGTGTACCTTGGTGAAAATCGAAGCGAATCAATGGACATCGAAAGAAGATTCCGGCGAGTTCGTTGGGATTCTTGGAGAGAATAACTTAACGAGAATAAAATTTGGGGAAAAAATAAGGAAGGGTAATCGTAATGCAAGCCCTAACTTAACGGGAAGAAGGTAAACTTTCGGGAAGGGGAAATGTTGGGTTGTCTCGGGAAGATGATGACATTGATGAGAAGTTATTGCATTGGAGGGCAAAATGGTATATTCACGCTGTGGGGCCCTCCAATTAAAGTGTTATTTGATTGAAAAGAGGTTAGAAAAAGTAGATTTTAAAAATGAGGTTATTTTTGAAAGGTGAAAAGTTTTTTAGGTTAAAAGTAGCAATTTCCCTGGTTTTATTCGGCTCTGTTTGAGTGCCAAATTGAAATCGAACCGCTATAATATCAAAGAAATATGAAGAATTGAGTCGAACTGCCACAATAAACCAACTGAACTGCTCGAACCGATTAATCAATGGTTAAATTAGTTCATCGTTGGCTTAATCCTAGGCATGAAAGCATGTGGGTTGGGTCTAGCTTGTTAGCATTATGGGTTGTACTGGGAGCGAGTGGACGGTTAGATGTAGAATTGGGCTAAGCAGAGAGCATTCAACTTACTAAAGTTAAATATTACAATGAAAAAAATGTCATACATTTCCTAGTTGGTTGTTTGGAATACATTTTCAAGTGTTTAATTTAAAAAATAAGTCATTTTGAACAAAATTGGAGTGTTTGACAACCACTTAAAATAACTTTTGAAGTGTATTTTAAACCGTGTTTGTCAAAAGAGTTTAAATAAAAATGAATTTTTTGAAAAATACTTTTTTCTCTAGTCAATTCAAATGGTCCTAAATCAAAGTCTAAAAGAAACATAATATTTATAAGGGGAGAGGACGAATTTAATAACAAGATGTAACAACCTTTAAATTAAATCTAAACTTGTAACTTAATCGTTTAAACAAAAAAACAACTTTGAATGCTTAATATTGTAGATCAAAATGATAAATTACCTAAGAATATTGACATATACCTAATAGTATAGGAGACACACATATCCATTGATTTTTTTTCAAAATGTAAATATGTTTGGCCCATTAAGCATATGATTGATTTCAAATATAGAAAAATGAGCTAAAATATTTACAAATATAGAAAAATTTCATTGTCAATCAGCGATAGACAATGATAGATTTCTATCACTGGGTGATAGACCATGATCTCGCCCAGTGATAGAAGTCTATTGCTGATAGATAGTGAAATTTTTCTATAGTTATAAATAGTTTGATATTTTTTGTATTTATAATGATTTCCCTTAAGTATATGGGACACTATATATAAAGTGGTAAACATGAGTGTATACATGTTGTATACAATGATAAATATTTAATTTTAAAAGGTATTGACAAGTCTCTCAATTATGAGACTTATTTGGCTCTTAAAACCTAGGTTATTAGTTTGTTTTGACATATTTTTAAGTTAATTTAGGAATGAATCTTGTAAAACTGAAAAGAATTCATGCAATCATGTTAAATAACAATGATCCTTGATTTTGAGAGTTTTTCCTTATAATTTTCATGTTTTTATGAAGGATATGGGTGAAAATTCCATAATTGTATTTATGATGTAATTGCAATTCTGACCAGCTGTGCAAAATTTCAAATAAGGCAAGAATATCGAATTTCAATATATTTGAAAATAATTCTGACCAACTGTGCAAAATTTCAGCCCTGATTCTTAATGATTCTATTACCCAAAGATCTTGAAAAAGCCCTAGCATTTAAAGACTATAAATAGGGCATGGAGCATGGATTCAAGACACACTTTTAGACTTTTTCGCCAAGCTTTCTTTCCAATTTTCAATTCAAACACTTTGTGTTTCTATTTTTCTGTTACGCCTCAAGAGTTCTTGCTACTTCTCTATTCAATCCACCATTATTGACAAATTTAGGGTGTTAGCCTTACTCTCCTTAACAAAGGTTGAGTTGGGTTGACTAGGGACGATTTGTAGTAGGTCCCTCTTGAGTTTAGGCTAGTTTTTACCTTATAATTTAGTTTTCTGCAATTTCAAGTTGTGTACTTTCTCTCCCATTAATTTAATATAAGCTTCTCAATTATTTTTCATCTTTCTCTTGTCTTTACTTTTTTAATGCCAAAATTTAGACAGGAAAATGCACGTGACTTTCACGTGACAGCAACGATAAATTTATAATTTGGGGAAGAGAGGACCTGCAAAATAAAGAAAAATGGCTCTTATGCCAAAATCATAATGAAAACTCAATAATGGAGAAGAGGTTAGAAGTTTAAGTTACCTTTTACAGAGCTATAATGATACATTTATAGGGGATTCGATCTAGGGTTTATCTTAATCCTCCTAGGATTAGGATATGAGTTTTTCTAATCCCAAATAAGCTAGAATTAAATTCTATCTTATCCTGATTTTTGGCTTATTTTGTTAAGTCCAAATTCACCACAACAACTTTTGATATGCTTTTCACTTCATTTATTGTTTTGTTTTATTTACTTTTAACATGAGCTAAATTCTTTCTGGGGATTCAAATATACAAATACCCCAAGGGGGGAGAATAAGTCTTTCATGCACAAAAAGTAACTTTGCTCTTTCTATAGCAGAGTTTGCTTTTATTGTGTTCATTTCCATTACTAGTTTAGATTGATCACCTAGATTAGTATACAAAAGTTGATCTTACTACTGAAAGTGTTAAATGAAACTTGGTTTGCATAAATACAACATAGGAAAAGAGATTAGACATAAGATAATTTTGTTTTTGACCTTAGGCATAGGACAAAACCTTTAGGACCTTGGACTGTATTCTTATTTATCAAAATTTGTATTAGCCATAGAGACATAGGTTTAATGGCTTAGAATCCTAAAGATACTTCATAAAAGGTCGAATAGTTGTTGAATTCGATTCACCATGTTTAAGTTTGAGTCAAATTTGTAATTGCATGAAAGACTATATTCTTCCATTTTGAGTCAAAGTTGCAATTGCAAGAATATTGTGGTGGCAACGAGAGGCGTAGACAAGAAGATCCTCTGTCTCCCTTTCGGTTCCTTCAGGTTATGGATGTTCTGAGTAGAATGGTTTGTAAATGTGTTGAAAGCAATATTTTTGTTCCTTTTGAGGTGAGGGAGGTTAGGGTGGCATTTTCACACCTTCAATTTGTTGATTATACGATAGTCTTCTGCTCTATAGTAATGAGGAATCATTTTTCTTTTTTATTCTAAATCATATTCTTGCCCTTTTTTTAAAAGAGATTTCATGCTTGAGAATCAACAGGGAGAAATGTAGTGTTACGAGGATTAATTGCAATGATGAGAAGCATAAAAGGTGGTATTGAGCTGGTGGGCTGTGAGATTGAAGGTCTTTCCTCGTCCTATCATGGTCTCCCTCTTGATTAAAAGGTGTTTTGAGCTGGTGGGCTGTAAGATTGAAGGTCTTGCTTCGTCCTATCTTAGTCTCCCTCTTGGAAGTAATTCCAAGGTTGTTGCTTTTATGAGACCCTGTGGTAGATAAAGTGAGAAGTAGGTTAGCCTCTTGGAAAAAAGAGTTCTTCTCTAAGCCAGGAAGGTTTACTTTAATTGGATCTGCCTTGACTGGTATCCCTATTTATTACTTTTTTTCTTTTCAGCACCTCATGCAAGGTTTGTAAGAGCTTAGAGAGATTGATGCGTAGTTTTCTTTGAGAAGGGGTAGATGAAGGGAAATGGAAGGGTGCACTTGGTTATATGAGAGATTATTAAGAGGACGATCTCTAAGGGGTGTTAAGATCAGGAATCTTAGATTATGTAACAAAGTTTTATTAACCCTAGCTCATTTATTCCTATAGTTTGTTATTTTTCCAATAATATTGAGATGCAACATTTAAAGAAGTTAAGAATTAATCGAGGAAAAGAGAGTAAAGTTGGCTAAATTATAAAAAAATACTTCTAAATTATAAGGTTGGTTTCTATTATATCCATGGACTTTTAAAAATTTCAATTTAACCCTTAAAAACTTGAAGGTTGTTGCAAAACAACCCTAATATTCCTCCTTTCAACATTTTACTGAAAATTTTCTATTCTTTTATTTACGATTTTTTCGCCAACCTTAATCCTAATTTACTTTCCATTCGTATTTAAATTTGTTCACTTAAGTAAGAAACAAATAGACACAAACTTTTTCGTCAATGAGTTCAAGGACAAAAGCTTTCAAGGGTTGTTTTGAAAAAAGTTTAAATTAAAATGAAACTTTTAAAAGTTCAATCGTATAATTGAAGCTAACTCCATATTTCAATGGAGTTTTTTTCTTTTTAATAATTTAAATTTATGAAAAATACCTCACAACTTTGTCATTCGTTTAAAATATACATATATTCAAAGTTGCAATATCATTATTGACCTTTTATAAGTGTTTCAAAATGTCTTTAGAATAAAAAAATTGTTAAAATATTGGACGAAAAGTTGACATATATAAAAGTCGAGTCGTGCTTTTAAATTTAATATAAGCAAGTATCATTCGGCCACATTGTCAAATGTAGATTTTTATTCCAATAGTCTAATAGATTTCTATGATAATTTTGAAAAATTTATGAAAAGTCTCGTGCGATTTTATAGCTAAATTACTGTAAACAGAAAAAATATCAAACTATTTATAAATATAGAAAAATTTCACTGTCTATCAGTGATAGACCGTGATAGAATTCTATCGTTTTCTATAGCTCAAGTAAATAAATTCTATCGTTTGAGTGATAGAAAACGATAAAATTCTATAGACGGTAAAATTTTTCTATATTTATAAATAATTTGACTCATTTTTCTATATTTGAAAAGAGCCTGATTTTATATTCTATTTTTGGATACAAGAATTGTGAAAATGAAGTATCAAACTTCCAACCTCAGTTAATAAAAAAAATGAAAGAAGAGAACAAGAAAAACAAAAAAACAGCTAAATCTATCGAACTCAATAATAAAAATAAAAAAATAAAAAATCCAAACGCCGTTGCCGTTCTCGGTGGGATCGTCGACGGCTGCGAGAGAGGATTCATGGAGGTGGTTTCCAGACTCTAATCCTTTGGAACCATGCTTCTTCTTCTTTTCAACATTTTCAGTCCCAAACTTGTTCGTTCTTTTGCTTCTTCTCCCAACGGTTCCTTTAAGACTCCATGTCTTCAAACCTTGTTAAAAAGCGGCTTCGCTCCTACTCTGAAATCCATCAATCACTTCTTTCGTTTTCTCTACCACAATCGCAGATTCGATTATGTCATCCATTTCTTCTACCAAATAAACGCCAACCAAATCAAAGGAAACTCCAAAACTCACTTGATTCTCACATGGGCACTCCTCAAATCCCATAAATTTGACGATGCAGAGCAAGTATTGAAGACCCAGATGCCGGTTTCTTCAAATTTTCCTCGAAATCGCCTCTGGAACTTGTTGATCCGAGGAATTTGTGTCAACAAAGAAGACCCAGAAAAGGCATTGTGGGTTTTGCAGGATTGCTTGAGAAATCATGGTATTTTGCCTTCTTCTATCACTTTCTGTGTGTTGATTCATAAATTTTGTTCTCTTGGAATGATGGATAAGACAGTTGAGATTCTAGAGCTAATGTCTGATGAGAATGTGAACTACCAATTTGATAATTTTGTCTGTAGTTCTGTAATTTCTGGGTTCTGTAATATTGGAAAACCGGAATTGGCTCTGAAGTTTTTCGAAAATGCTAAAATACTGGGGAACTTGAAACCTAATCTGGTGACTTATACTGCGCTGATTGGCGCACTCTGTAAGTTGCATAGAGTTAATGAAGTTTCGGATTTGGTTTGTAAAATGGAGAAGGAAAATTTGGCATTTGATGTTGTTTTCTATAGTTGTTGGATTTGTGGGTATATTGCGGAGGGTTTGTTATTGGATGTTTTCAAGAGGAACAGGGAAATGGTTCAGAAGGGAATAAGACCTGATACAATAAGTTATACTATTTTGATACATGGTCTTTCCAAGTTGGGAAATGTGGAGAAGGCATTTGGGGTTTTAGAGAGGATGAGGAAATCGGGATTAGAATCGAGTTCAGTTACGTATACGGTGATTATGCTAGGGTTTTGCAAGAAAGGGAAACTGGAGGAAGCGTTTTCTCTTTTTGAAATGGTTAAGGGTTTGGAGATGGAGGTTGATGAATTTATGTATGCAACTCTGATTGATGGATGTTGCAGAAAAGGAGATTTTGATCGTGTTTTTGGTCTTCTTGATGAAATGGAAACAAGAGGGATGAAATCGAGTATTGTTACATACAATACTGTGATTAATGGACTCTGCAAATGGGGGAGAACATCTGAGGCAGATAGACTATCAAAGGGCTTACATGGTGATGTTATTACATATAGTACACTGTTACATGGATACATTCAAGAACAAAACATTACTGGAATTTTTGAAACAAAGACAAGACTTGAAGATGCTGGGATTTCGCTGGATGTTGTCATGTGTAATGTTCTGATCAAAGCACTGTTTATGGTTGGTGCATTTGAAGATGCTTATATACTTTACAAGAGAATGCCAGAAATTGGTCTGGCTGCAAATTCAGTTACTTACCATACTATGATTAATGGATATTGTAATATTAGTAGGATAGATGAAGCAGTTGAGATATTCAATGAGTTCAAGTTAGCGTCGTGCGATTCAGTGGCTGTTTACAATAGTATCATGAAGGCACTATGCAGAGAAGGTCTAGGAGAAAAAGCCTTTGAGGTCTTTATTGAAATGAACCACAAAGTTTTGACTTTGGATGTAGGTGTGTGTAAGATGCTTATCAGAACGATTTTTGAAGAAAAAGGTGCAGCTGGGCTTTGTGAAGCACTGTATGGGATGGAAAAAGTGGAACAAGATGTATACATTGTTACATGCAATGATGCTATTCGGTTTCTATGCAAGAGAGGTTTCTCAGAGATGGCAAGTGAATTTTATTCAAGGATGAGGAGAACCCGTTTACTTCTTGAAAAGAAAACATTTTATTTGCTCATAAAAGCGTTGAATAGTGAAGGAAAGACATGGATAAGTCGGCCTATTTTCAGTAACTTTTTGAAAGAATATGGCTTATCTGAGCCCATTGTTAAGCAGATTGTTGTAGACTTTCAATGCACGAAGTTCACTCTTCCAACTTCAAAGAAGATGGAAGAGAAATTTTCAACATTTATGGTACCCGATACCATGTTTAAAGTGCTAGTAAGAGAAGGAAAATTTTTTGATGCTTATAACCTTGTAGTAAAGAGTGGAAGTAATCTCTTGCTTGGTGACGTATTTGATTATTCAACTCTGGTTCATGGTCTTTGTAAAGGTGGACAGATGAGCGAAGCATTGGATATTTGTGTTTTTGCCAAAACAAATGGAATGAAGTTGAATACTATCTGTTATAATATAGTCATAAAGGGACTGTGCCTCCAAAGGCGTCTTATCGAAGCATTCCAACTCTTTGATTCACTGGAAAGAATTGGCTTGATACCTACTGAAATCACATATGGGACTCTAATTGACTCCTTATGCAGAGAAGGATACCTGGAAGATGCAAGGCAGTTGTTCAAGAGGATGATCCCAAAAGGTCTTATACCAAATACCCATATTTACAATTCACTGATTGACGGTTACATCAGGATTGGTCAAATTGAAGAAGCCTTTAAGCTTCTGCATGAAATGGGGACGGGAGTCTTTAATCCTGATGAATTCTCTGTGAGCTCTGCAATTAAGGCTTATTGCCGAAAGGGTGACATGGAAGGTGCTCTTTCATTCTTTTTTAAGTTCAAGAATAAAGGCATTTTACCTGATTTCTTGGGCTTCTTATATTTGATAAGAGGTCTTTGTGCCAAGGGAAGAATGGAAGAAGCAAGGGATATACTCCGCGAGATGATACAGTCCCAATCTGTGATGGAGTTGATTAACAAGGTTGATACTGAGATCGAAACTGAGTCTATAGGAAGTGCCCTCACCCATTTATGCGAGGAAGGACGTATCTTAGAAGCCTACACCATTCTTAATGAAGTTGGCTCTATATTTTTCTCTGCTCAAAGACATTCTACTATTTACAATCAACCTCATAAACTGTATATAAATTACAAGAGATCTGTAGATATTGTTCATTTTGAACCCAAAGCCTACATGGGCGTCACTCTTCCAGATTTGAGATCCTCAGATTTTAGTACAATTGAAAACGTGGAGTACAAGAATCTGGAAAAGAGGCCTCATTTTGAGGACTTCAACTTTTACTATCCTCTACTTTCTTCCTTTTGTTCTGAAGGAAATATTCAAAAGGCTACTCAATTAGCGAAAAAAGTAATTTCCAATTTGGACAGAGGCTAATTGGAAATTTGGACAGAGGCTAATTGTACGTAAGGGGAAAACAGAAAGAACTTGGCTTCTTCAATGTGGGGGAAAAAGAAAAAGAATTTCTATCTCCCATGGGCAAAGGAAATTCTCTCTGACCTGGACAGAGGCTGATTGCGTAACAGAAATGGTCTTGATTATTTCACTTCAAGGAGTTCCCTCCCCGTTAATGTGAAAAGAGTAGCATTGCTCCGGACAGGTACACATGATTTGTTATTATATTATATATTACAACAATGCATCTTTGGTTGAAATATGAACTGTTGAATAGTCGTTTCTGTCTGATTGTTTTCTTGAAATATGAACTGTTGAGTTAATGTATATTTTACATGTAAATGCAAACCTATATGTATCTTGGAAAGTACACTTGGAAGGTTTTTAGTTGATCGAGTTAATTTTGCTATAAGTGCTTAATCTTCTTTTAGATTTATGGAATTCCATAGGATTAAAAAGTATCTTAGTTTCTGCTAAAAGCATTCTGCACTTGTTGCCTTTGTTCATTTATAACAGAAATGATAAATAACAAACTAATATACGAACCAGTGTGCTCGGAATGTGTTCTATTTGAGTTAAAAATGAAAAGGGGCAAAGTTCCATCATAGGTCTCAACTGTTCTTGCCAAATTAAGTTCTTGGGTATTTTTGGTTGGGAGTGAGGTGTATTAGTTTCTGTCCTCTTATATTGGGCTTCCTATGGGGGTAATCTACGGATTTAGATTTTCCGGAATCTTACCTTACACCAAATTTAGAAACGACTAGTTAATTGGAAATATGCATTTTTCTCTAAAGGAGGAAGACTCACCAGTATTTAGTAGGTCAATCCCCAGTTACTTCCTGTCTTTGTTCAGAATTACGATGTCTATGAGTAAATCCCTTGGGAGAGTGATACAAAATTTCTTGTGAGAAGGGGTAGATGAGGGGAGGGTTTCATTTGGTTAAGTGGAAGTTCATTGTGCAAGTAGTAGAATTAGGAGGTTTTGGGTTTGGGAGCCTGAGATTATGTAACGAGACAAGACCTTGTTGGCTAAGTGGTTGTGACGCATCTTTAGGAGCTTGATGCTTTGTGGTCCAAAGTTATTGTGAATAGAAACGGGTCCGCACCCTTCCAACTAGATGGCAAGTTGTGGTTCTGTGGGACTTTGTAAAATCCTCTGGAATGCTATTGCATATGGTTTCCCTTTCTTCTCTCAGTATGTTAGATACTCTGTTTGGGAAGGCATGAAAGTTTATTTTGTGAGATTTGTTCGATAGGTGATAAACCCTTTTGTGAGTTGTTTCTTCATTTATATCATCTTTCTCAAAAGAATTATCATTCAATGTCTTCGATTTTGTCTTCTTCCTCTGCTGACCTTTTTTTTTACGAGACATCCTACCTGATACTATTAAATTTGGGTGTCAAGAAAACTCGTAGGATATTAATTCTTATGTAGGTGGCCACCATGGATTGAACCCATAACCTCTTAGTCATTTATGAGACTGTCTCCTTTTTTACCCTTCTTTTGATCCCTCTTCTTCGATGTCCACTTTCTGACAGAGGTGATTTATGTGATGGTTATTCTTTCCTTTTTGCAAAACCAGCGTGTTTTTCCAGGGAGTAGGGACTCTAGGCTTTGGTCTCCCGATGCCATCTCTTTTCAGGGTCATGAAAGGAAATTCTATCTACTCCATGCATCTAAGGAAAAGCTGGTGCATGTTAACCATACTTTTCTGGTCGGGCAACTTGTCTAGAAATCTTTGAAATTTGTGTTACTGCACCGAATAAGTCTAGTAGAAATCTCTGGAATTGGGGTAAAAGCATAATTTAAAATGCTTCTTTTTTAATCATTTTCCACTTCTTTTTCTCGCTGTTTCAAAGATGCTCCTCTTAGACAAGAAATGAGTTAAAATATGCTTTGTTCATTTTATCATGGAGTTGAATGATATATATCTTTATTCACTTTATGTTCTACTGTACCAGCCATACAGCAGCGATTGTAGCTGGAAATAATGGAATCCCTGTGAGAATGCCTGGCTATGAGTTTGAATAAAGTTACAAGGATTCCCCTAGCCATGGCAAGCAAATCGGGAAGAGCGCATCTTGAGAATCGGGCACCCTCCATGTCCGAATTGTAGTTTATAGAAGCGTTCTGAGCTGCGAACCGAGCACAAGTCCCCTGGAACGGGGCCATAGAGGCTGAGAGTCCCATTATGCTTGAACCCTATCGCACCACAAGGTGCTGTCAACGAGTCGGGTTGTTTAGGAATGCAGCCCCAATCTGGCGTCCTGTGCTAGGTGAGGGAGATAGAAAGTGTCAATTTAAAGCAGCTGTATCATTCTCCCTCTAAATGTTTTACTTGAATTTCTATGCACTGAATTACTGCACATAAAGCTGCTTACAGGATTTCTGAAGGATTTGTTGCTGATGTAGTTGCAGCTATTGATCAGCTATGCACATCCAAAGACTTCTGGAAATCTAAATCTTGTGTCATTTTTCGAATCTGTATGCAATGGCTCAGGTCATGTTGAATCTTGCTAATTCTCAGGTTCTGAAGATTACTTGGGTTTTTTGTGCACGAGGGCGGGCATCAACATTCACAAGATACACAACTCTACAAACTAACCTTGCAACTTCACCATCGCCATGACTCAGTAACAAATGTTGCTGAGGAAGAAACCTATTCAATTACTGCAAGGATGAACCCTGCTGTTGCCATAGAAGTGAATCCTCCAGCAATGACTTTAGAACCCGGTTGCGTCGAGAGCACATTTTGAGATACTCTCACAGCCGATCTGTGACAGGAACATATAGTTTCGGCGAGGTTCTATTGAAGCGCAGTAGAGGTCACAAGATTAGAATACCTGTAGTAGCCATGACACCAATGATGAGATGGGCTTTGGTTAATTAAAAAAAAAAGGAATAAGGTTATGTGGTTGTAATTTTTTTTTTTTTTTTTTTTTTTTTTTTTTTTTTTTTTTTTTCTGTATCTGTTGGAACAAGCTAAATAGAATGTCAGATGTAATTTGTCTGAAATATGTAGGTGGCTGTAAAGATCAACTCAGAACAAGGGATATATAAAATTGATTTTTGAATGGTTGAAAGCATGTTTTGGAGTAATTTCTTTTCATAATATGACAAGTAGTGGTTTTAAGTATTTCAAAATCACTATCAGATATATCTTACACTGTAAGTCAAATTAAATATATTTATTTGATTTTTAACCCAGAAATAAATTAGAGACTTCAAATCATCCCTAGCTAAATTTCATTATATTGCATTAAGTAGACTTATCATATTAGACATGTTTTTAGTATAACAAATGTAAGGTATCTAGATTCACAAGCTCGTCCATACTGAAGTCCTACATGCGGGTCTAAGTTGTTATTTGAGTCTTGATCGAGCTGATCCAACTTTCAATAGTTAAGCCCTTGACCAAACTATTGGCCTTGACTCATTGAATCAAAGTTTAGACTAAGTTTGGATAAATGACTCGACCCAAGTCAAACTTTGACTTTAAATTGAGTTTGAATTAAATCCAGGCTTGAACCAACATTTAGGCTTCAAACTCGCTCATGAAGTTGAGATTTGAACCTCTACCTCAAAAAAATGAAGTACACATGCCAATACATTAACGTTAAGCTACGCTCATATTAGCATACAAGCCAACCTCGATTTGGCCATAGTTTGGGATCTAATATTTTTGTAATTGCAACATAACCATACGTTCAGTTGAAGAAGTTATATTCGAACTGTTATTTTATCTTGTTTACAAATAAAGTGGTTTTTTTTTTTTGGTACATATTCTTTCTCAAAACCAGAGTTATATACATTGATAAATCTCAACTTTTGCTGCGAGAATGAATGTATTCACTCTCAACATAAAGTTAATATTGACCATAATCATACTTCTGATTGAGAAATAATACAATAATTTCGTATTTAGCCGCCCAAATATAAGTGTAATTTCTCGTTAATTTTTTTTAAAATATACAAAGTGAAGGATCGAACCTAAGACTTCGAAGTTGATAGTACAAGTTTATGTTAGTTAGCTGAACTAATTTCTTGTAATTTCCCTAATGTTTACAACCATAATTATAATTTAATATGTGACATTTGAATACATGGTGACATTTATTGAATTGTTATCGTATCTATAGGATGATAATTAATAATTGCTACTAAAAGTCAAATATTTTCACTTTGAATTCGATGTATATACTATAACTTTTAATAATGTTTTATATTCTTCCAACAATGATGACAAAATAAAATAAATGTTTGACCAACTAAAATTTTTTTGCCATTAAATGAGACTTTTGGCTTTATATTCATAATATAATTCTTTTCAGATGAACTATCGACTTTTGAGATGATAATTGATATATCTATCTATGAAACCTATGTTCGGATTGAACAAACCTAAATCATGCGAGTAGTAGAAAAACTTATAGTATAAATGTTTAGGTGGGTGTTAGGTGAGTAAAATTAAATAGGGGAGAGAAGAAATAAAAGGGTATGAAGCAAAAAAAAACAAGGGTTTGTTTAGATCATTATATTGCATTGATATCTTAATGTGTGTGTCTACATTCTCTTTAGTTAACCAAATAAAATTAATATTGAAGAGATGATGACAATAGATCTAGTGGGACTCTTCAATGCATTTTGACTATTGACTACAAAATTGATTTCTCTATGAATTCTTAACCTTTGGCCTATAAATTATTTGAATTTTCATTCATTTCTTTCATTGATTCATTGCAACCTTTATCTTCATAAAAATGGTGACTCTCTCTCTCTTTTTAGTTTGTGATTTTTAGTTGGTTTAATTCTATATTCTCCTTATTGAAACTCATTAGAATGCTAAATATAATTGTTCGTTCAAAATATTTTTATTGTTATTTCTAAAATTGCTAGTTATATTGTGTGAATAATTTCTTGTTTTATGATCATGTTTGTGTTTGTTTGTAGCTTCAATTTTTTAAGAGTTTTCTTGTTCCATCATGAGATTCTCTCCATCTCCTAGATAGCCAGCCTAGAGAGATAGAGAGGAAGAAAGGATGCATCAATTAATTAATTAATTAATTAATTAATTTATTTATTATTATTATTTTCGCTATGAGGGCTAAAACAAAATTTTGGAAATGCTAGAAAAATAAATAAATCGAATAGGTATGAAAGTTCAAAGCTAAGTCTTCGTTTGGTAATTATTTAGTTTTTTGTTTTTAAAAATAGAGCCTACTTTCTCTCGATTTTTTTTAAAAGAGTTTTCATCTTTTTCAAGTAAAAGACTTGAATTCTAAATTCTAAAAACAAAAATAAGATTCTAAAAGCTACTCTCTTTTTTTTTTTTTTTTTTTTTTTTTTAATTTTCAAAATTTGTCTTGGGTTTTAGAAAATTAGTAGAATCTAGATTAAAAAAAAAAAAAAAATTTACTTTTTTTAGTCACTGTGTTTTGAAAAATATGTGTATTTGGTCTTTAAATTTTCAAACTATACCTTTTTAGTCCCCAAATTTTTAGGAATATGTGCATTTGGTCCTTGAGTTTTCAAAATGTGCCTTTTTAGTCCATGAATTTTTAAGAATAGGTTTATAAAGTTTTTGAAGTTTTTTTTTAAAAAAATTAAATGATTATATAATTTAAAATTAGAAAAATAGTTTTTTAAAAATAATTTTTGAGAGAAGAGATAATTTTTATAAATTATTTTTTCAACTTGAAATGTGATATAATTATTTAAAATAATAATAATAAATTATTTGAGAGACCTTTTAAACCTATTTTTAAAAACTCGAGAACTAAAAGGGTACATTTTGAAAACTTAAGGGATCAAATGCACCTATTCTAAAAAATTTGGAGACTAAAAAGGTATATTTTGAAAACTTAAAGACTAAACACACATATTCTTCATAACTCGGAGACTAAAAAGGTAATTTTTCAAAAGAAAAAAAAAGCTAGAAAGACTTAATTTTCAAAAATCGAAAATAAAATATATATATATATATATATATTTTAAAAGTTCTGGTTTAGTCACTAATATTTCAGAAACAATTCAATTATACTCTCGCTTTTAGAGAATATTAAAATTGACTGATAATAAATTTACATTACATAATACTCCATTTAAATTAAGTCACTTAAGAGAAAAAAAAATTCTAATTCCCTCCCTACATTTCTAAGAATTTGGTAAATTTGACTCTTCTTTTTTTAAGGCTCTTATTTCCCCTTTGAATATCAATTGAACATAAATACCATGTTATAAAGTTAATTATTATCACCCAATATAACATTCACCTATTAAAATGACATAGTTAAAAATTATCAAAAACATGAAAGGACTAAATTGAAATTTTTTGAACACCCTCAATAAAATTGAGGAAAAAAAAAAACCTCACGTATTAAAGATTAAAAAAGTGAGTTTTTTTTTTTAAAAAATTTTTTTAACCATTCCTTCAGAGTAATAATATAATTACTTAACTTTAGTTTATAATGATTTAATCAATAAACTTTTAAATTTGTAATAATTTAGCTTTTGAACTTGATATAAGATAAAGCAAATCTTGGTTAATATGTGACAATTTAATCCTAGCACTTTTAATTACGATTTAATGACCATAATGAAAGATATTGCTAAAATTTAATAAAGTTTCTTACCTATGTAGATTGATAAACTAATGAAAAAATATATATTTTTGGTCCTTAGGTTTTAGGTATAGTTTCCATTTGGTTCATAGTTTTCAAAATGTTACATTTTAAATCCTTAAATTTTGAGTTTGATTTTAATATTTGAGTTTTTTTTTTATTTTCAATTTGATTCCTATGTTTCAAAATTTATACTTTTAACATCAATTTTTCACTTAATATTCACTTTCTGTATTTAGTATTAATGTTTATTAATGAATTTAAGCAAATTAATTAAGTTTTACAATTCTTTATTACTATTAAAATTAGATTTAAAATTTCATTTCATAATAATTAAAATTAAAATACTAGAATTATTAGAAAGAAATTAAAAGTTTAGACATTAAATTATTAATTTTACGAAAATTGAAGGACCAAAAAATTAAATACTTTTTAAACGAGAATATTCTAAGGGGTGAGAAATTGTAGGATCCGGAAGGGAGCATTGGAACAAGGTGCAACCCAATTGTAATTGCAAAGCCAATGTCTTTAGAGGAGGAATCAGATGTGGACAGAGCCTCAAATCTCCTACGTCAAGCTATGACTATCATCAAAGATCTACGGCCAGGATTGGATCTCATTACACTCAAATACAAGGTATTTGTTTTATATTTTAATTTCATATTATATGTCATATATATATCTTTCTATTTCTCCAAATTTAATGGGGATGATTCTATATTTTTGTTCAATTCAAAATTTTAATTTTTTAGAGTTGTGGTTTATAGATTATCATTATTAAATTTTAAAACTACTTATCATACTTTTACCTCTAACTAAATGAAAATTAATTTTATGTGTTAAAGCAGTATTAAGGTTTAAGAGCGTATTAAACACAAAATTGATAGAGATATTTTTAAATATAGAAAAATGAACCAAAATATTTATAAATATATATAATAAAATTTCACTGTTTGTCTGTAATAGATTGCGATAGACTACTATCTGTGTCTATCTGTAGTCTATGTAGTCTATTGTGATACACATAATAGTCTATCGCGGTCTCTATCACAGATAGACGGTGAAATTTTGCTATATTTGTAAATATTTTCAAAATTTTTTCATTTAAAATAAATTTTCAATTAAAAATGTTTTCTTATTTTAAAAAAGGGTAATTGCAATGGGTAGAACTTTTAAGGTTAATATTTCTCAAAAAAAAAAAAAAAATAGAATTAATAATTAAGTGTATAGCAACATTCTTAAAAAATTGCAAATCTAACCAAATCTATCAGATAAACTTTATTGCTGGTAGACTTCTATTAGTGGTATGAGATGTGTTTGATTTAACTTTTCAAGTGTTAAATTTTGAAAATAAGTTATTTTGGAAAAAATTAGAGTGTTTGACAACCACTCAAAATAGTTTTTGAAACATTTTCAAATTGTAGTTCAAACTTTTTTGTTTTTTTTATAAAAAATGTTTAAATAAAAATGATTTTTTTTTAAACAAAAAAACATTTTTTTCTCTATTCAATCAAACATGCCCATGGTCTATTTGAGAGCTAAATATAAATTTTATTGTATTTGTAAATTCTTTTGCATTATGCTATATTTACTAATACTTTAGGCCTGATTGCTATATTTATGACTATCCAGGCTCCACCAAACTTCAACATTCCAAAATCACATCTCCAATGTTTTGGAGAATCGGTGTATTGTTCGGGTGAAGATATGTTAGGAAAATGTAATGCTGGGGGAAGTGCTTTGGAGCGATTAGCTGCTGTTGTTGGATGGAGCATTTCCACTACTCGACCTCTCATTTTTGGGGCTTTCCCTTATAACCCTATTCTTGGGGAGACACATCATGTTTCTAGGGGTACCCTTAATGTCCTACTCGAACAAGTACGTGTATCTTTTACTTGTTTCGGTTTTGTGTCTATTTAGTCTCTGTACTTCATAAATCATCTGATTTTGTAATGCAGGTTTCACATCACCCACCTGTAGCTGCACTTCATGCCACTGATGAAACACATAACATAGAAATGATATGGTGTCATCACCTTTCTCCTAAATACCGTGGTATGTACACACATTTAACGTTTGTTTCTTTAAACATACCGTTATAATCAAATACACTTTTTGTGAAGTTACATTATTTGATCAGTAATCACGTTATAGTTATATTTCCATTATCTCCAATTGACATTTTTTTTTAAAAAAAAATATTGATTAATTATATTTATGGTATTTTTTCACTATGTGAATTTAAATTTTCAACAACTAAAAAAGAAGTACATGTACGTTAAACTATGCTCAATGTGACATATTTACGACATTCACTCATTGATATTAGTAATAGAGCCGCATTGGGACATTAGGGCTCAAGCTCCTTGGCTTAACCCACATTCATTTTTCTTAATTTTTTTTAAAAAGATATTATATTTATTTTCATTTTCCCAAAAAAAAAAATATAAATATACAAATAATTTTATCCAAAATATATACTTTTTTTTTTTTTTTTTTTATCTTGTTTATGTTTCTTATATCACATTTTTCGAAATGTTTATACGATTTTGTGTAGAAATTTTGGAAACAACAAAATTACCTTTCTTGTTTCTTTTCTTTTGTTATGTTTCTAATATTTTTCAAAACCTAATTAAAAATATTATTTTTCTCAGTCCTCACTTCTAGAATGCATAATAAATTGTTTAAACAACTAAACTAAATTAAATATAGAACAAAACTCATTCTCACGTAAAATTTTCAACTTCTTAATTCAAAACTTTAGAGACATGTTTCTATAATTTATTTCTTGAATCGAAAGAACAAAAAAAAAAAAAAAAATTAGAAAACAAGAAGCAGGAAACAAAGAAGAAGAAATATATAAGAAACGGAAGTATTAATATCAAGTAACGACGATGATTAGGTTTATAATGAAATAGGTACAAGTGTGGAAACAGAAATGTGTGGGAAGAGACAGCTAAAGCTTTTGAATCATGGGGAAACTTATGTAATGAATTGCCCAAGTTTGGTATTCAAATTCATTCCAACAAAGGCCTTTGAATGGAGTGGGAAAGTGAAGATCCAATGCCAAGAGACTGCCTTAACTGCTGAAATCTCTTACAAAGGCCTTAGCTTTTTAGGTCGTAAATCAAATAGCAGATCCATCAATGGCAAGATTTTTCCTCAATCCTCTTTCTCTATCAAAACCCTATGTGATATTGATGGCCAATGGGATAGGTAATCTTTTTTGTTTTTCGCCTCTTTTTTATTTTAGTTAAAATATCATTTTGATTCCTATTACATTTTCAAATTTAATTTACTTTTGTCTGTGATACGTATTTTCAATTGATCAAATTTAGTTGTCGTATATCTAATACATCTTATACTACTTTTAAGATGTATTAAAACTTCGGCAACTAAATTTGAAACGTTAGAAAGTATGTATATAAATTAAAATCAATCAAATTCGAAAAAGTATTACGAGAATCAAAATGATATATGTATAGTTTCTATATATTAGTCTTTGTTCCCTCCGTAAAATTTGAAAACATATTCACATCTTTTCTTACATGAAAAATTATTAGTATCATTTAACTGACTTCAATTTTGAAAATTGAAAAAATTCAATTTATATCTCTAAATTTTTAGCTTCTTTTAGATTTTGTTCGAAAAATATTGTGTGAGGCTTATAATTGTTTCAATTAAATTCATACATTGTCATAAATAATGAATCAATTTGGACTATTTATTAAAATCATCTTTGAAAATCATCCGTGCATCAATTCTTATACATGTGTAGACAACTTTCTTCAAGTGTCGGATTAACAAAATGGACAATTAGAATTGATGCATGGACAATGTTCAAAGGAAATTCAACCGAAGAGTCCAAATTGATTCGCTTATGAAAGTTTTAAGATGTTTTATTGATCAAATTATAAAAGTCACACAATATTTAATTTATTCAAATAAAACATAGTGAAGAATGTATACATTAATTAATATAATTATTACATCGTGGTTTTAATTGACAATACAACTATCCAAGTTTAAAGGTATGTTAATGGATATTTGTTGAAAAATTACATTCAACGGACTAATTTAAAATTTATAAAAAGTATATAGACAAAATTTTGGACAAGTAAATATTTTTTTTTTATTAATATTTTTTTTTTATTTTCTCGTTCAAAATGCAGAACTGTTACACTGAAGTGCCACAATGGGAATACCAAAGTTATATACAATGCAAATGAAGTGATCTCCAACTTAAAAACTCCTGTTGTTCTTGACCCTAAGGTGAACAAATTTCTTTCACTTCACAACTATCATAATTTTTTCTTTCTTGAATTAATTTCATTTTTAAAACACACACACACATATATATATATAACAGCAATAATATTGGTATACTTTAAAATGAAATTTTGTTTGGCTAATTTGAATATTAGTTCAATAAATAAGACATCTATCTTAAAAGTAGATAGTTCGATCCCCACAGCTAACAATTTTTTAACAACAAAAAAGAAGGATATTTAATTTCTTTATTTCACTCATATTTTTTGTAGGTTAAATTACAAGTTTAATCCCTCAACTATGAGATTTGTTTCTATTTGGTCCTTGAACGTTTAAAATTATAAATTTAAACCCTAAAACTTTGATCATAGTTTTTAAAATTCATAGATCTACTAGAAATTTTTAGGTTTCTATTAGACATAAAATTCAAACTATTGATACCTAATAGGTCAAATAATCTTTAAAACAATTAAATTTTTTTTTCATACCTATTAAACACAAAATTGAAAGCGTAAAGTTTTGCAGTAACCACTTTTAAATTTGTAAGGAGTAAATAAACAGAAAAGTTAAAGTTTAGAGACTAATTAAACTCGTAGTTTAGGAATAAGTAGTTATTTAATTTGATATGAATGATGATTGAAGTTATGATATTAAGTCTCTAAAGTTTTTGTACATGAAATGAAATAAAAAAAAAAAACAAAAAAAAACCAGGGTGTTAAAGCAACAGAATCAGCGAAGGTGTGGGGGGAAGTGAGCGAAGGGATATTGAGTAAAGATTGGAAAAAAGCAAAGAAAGCAAAAATGGCAGTGGAAGAAAGGCAAAGGGAGCTTGCAAAAGAGAGAGAGTCAAGAAAAGAGAGTTGGATTCCAAAGCATTTCAACATCTCTTACTCTAAGGAAAATGGTTGGGATTGCTCTCCTATTCATCCCACTGTCCCACCAGCCCCCATTGTTGTCCCAATTTAATTACTTACTACCTTTCCATCACCAAACTTCAATATAATAATATATATATATATATATATATATATATGCAAAAAATAAATGTTTAAGAAATTATCATGGTTCAGAATTATTGTAGTAATTTAAATCCCAACTGTAATATGTGAAAAACCTTTTGTGTTTGATTTAATTTCTCCTTAAATAATGAAGCTACCTATCATCTTTATGGAATTATATAAATGTTATTTGTTTGAAAAAGAAAAAAAAAATTATACATCAACTATCACGTCAATTTAATAAGTGAATGATATATATTGTAAATCAAAGATATGTTGGGGGCAAAGACGGGCTAACTAAGCATAATTAGTAGAGTACTTTAAGCCAGAAGAAGAGGTGTTGCAACCAAAATTCCCAGAGATGTTGTCAACGAATGTTCAAAATGCAACAAACAAGAAGCCAAAGCATCCAAGCGACAATTCTTTGGTCTATATGAATTGAGCGAAACAACCGTACCTTCAAAGAGGTCAGCAGAAGGTCCATTAATATGTGAAATGATGTATGCTCACTAGCTGATTGTTGGGTTCACAAAAGCAACCTCTTCAAAGACTACAACCCTTCTACTATAGCTATAAATCTAAGTGCTCTTTGTAACATTTAATCGCTTCTCTTAGGCTTATCTTTAGCCTTTTGACGATCTCGTACTCTCTTATGGACTTATTGAATATATTTAATTGGGAGATGATGACGATGCTAAGAAAGTGTTCACCTAATGGAGATGTTGGGGTGCATCCTTGATCCTATGTATCCTTTTCAAAAAACAAAAAGAAGCCAAAGATCTAGAGGGCGCAGTGTCAAGATGTTGTCTCTAGCATTTCAACATTAAAGAGGCCAATTTTGTAAAGTTGAGAATCTTAAATCGTTTTCTGCATTCTTGAGGAGTTGGAGAAAATTTTTAGTGAGACAAGAGAGATTTTTCAGAGCTTAAGAATATGGAAAATGTGATGGTATGTGGATTGGCACGGGACACACATTAGTTTATCTCAATCTCTTCTATCTTGTAGCCAATTGATCTTGTATTTTAATTTTATTTGAGTCCATGATTGTTTTTGTTTACTAACCATTCGTGCCTTTTGCTCTCAATGCTTGTAATCTCTTGGCCAAAGTTCACTTGCTTTATTGGTTTAGATTATAGCTTGAGATACCATGATTTAGATTAGAAAGATAAATTAATTCTTGAGTTAATTATTTATGATTATGCATGAACATCTAATTAATTCTTGAGTTATTAAAACCGTAGTTCAATTTGTGAAGTCAATTTTCTAGGTCTCTCCTAAAAGATCGGTTGTCCTTACCGGTAACAAAACTTCAAATATTAGGAAAATTATTATAAATGGGAAAAAAAATTAAACTATTTACAAATATATAAAAATTTCATTGTCTATAAGCATTACACCAAGATAGAGCGATAGAAGTCTATCGTGGTTTAATCGCTGTCAGTAAAATTTTTCTATATTTATAAATATTTTGGCTCATTTTTCTATATTTGAAAACAACTCCAAATATTATTATGTGTATATATAATTCTTCATATTATATTTTATATATTTAAAAAGTAAACTCTTTAATATTTATTTCTTAAATATATTTTTTTAGTTTAGATATCATTGTTTTTAGTTAATAAAAAATTTTAAAAGTGTTAAAGTTATTAAAAAGATTAAATTAAATAAATATTACTAACATCTAATTAAGAAAATCTATAAAAATAAATATCTTACGTTCATGCTCATAGCTTAGTTATTAAAGGTTGAATCGCCTTCTGTTTAGACGGAAATAACTTCTTAAGTTCACTGTACTTGGGCTTGAGTTTGGATTGAACTTGGACCTTCATTGTTTAGTTTTGGGTCGAGCCCAACCCAACCCAACCCAATGACGAGGGTGTCAATCAATCCATGACAAAAGTAGTAGATAATTTGTATTAAGAAGAGTCTACTTATATAGTTATAGTTTGAATATCTAACGTTATCCCATTAGATTGGTTGAATACTCATATAGGAATTTATTCATGACTCTTACTACACTACAAAAGCTTAACATGTGAAGGTTGAGAATAACAATTAGAGATATGAATAATCTAATCTAACCTATCTGGAGATCGGTTACTCAACAACTTTAAAATATTTATATATTCTTATGATGAATGTTGACAATTAGTCCCATCAATAAATGTCTGAAGCTCAAAGATCGACTCAAGTCTAGTTCTCAGGCTTCATCCAAGAACTTGCCCCAAAGTTAATTATGTAGATAAGAGATTGAGCCATATTAACCTTTTGAAATGATAATCGATGTCTTATTCACTTAATTATATATTCGAATTTACTAGTTAAATTAAGCTTTTATGTTAACTCTTTGTTAAAGAATTAAGAAGAAAAAATATACATGTAGCGAGTGAGGATGTGACACACTCAAACTTATAATTTTATTAATATTCAGTGTGATTTTTACTTAAACAATAAGGTTTTTAATAATAATTTCTCTCTCCTTTCTCTCCTGCCTTATTATCTTGATGAAACAAAATCAATGGTGAAAAGTAGTCAATCAAAGAACAAAGTAATTAAAGTAAATAAGGAGAGGATTGAGAGATTAACAACTTATTTGGATTAACTTAATAAATAAATACTTTTTAAATATTCATTTTTAAACACTTTTGATAAAAAAAAAAGAAGAAAAAAACCGTTTATAATAAGGACACTAATGGCTTTTAAAATCTATTTTGAGTGGTTATCAAACATTTGTATTTTCTTTCAAAATGACTTATGTTTTTAAATTAAACACTTGAAAAGTTATTCCAAACACATCATAACACAAGTGATTATAGTGGTTCAATCAAGGTTTGAAAACTATCATAGGTTGACCTAGTGGTAGTGGGAACACGTAAAAAAGGTGAAAGGACTAAAGAGTTGTGGATTTAATTCACGGTGACCACCTACCTAGAATTTAATATCCTATGGAGAAATTGACACTCACAATCACTCTGTGCAAATTCTCAAATGCCCGAGGGTTTTTTTAAGTAGAGCTATGGAAATTAAAACTCTCACCCAATTACCAACTAAGTCATGCAAAAGCAATGGCAAAAGATAACAAATCATGATTAAACTAACCTAAGGATACTTTAATAGAGAATTAATATAAAAGTCATTAATTAGACTTAATTTACTACTTGGAGTCATGAATATATCTAACCTAAGGATACTAATCCTAGGTGAATTAATCTTTATTCTAGAATATTAGATTTAGCTCATAATAAAAAGTCATTAATTAGACTTAATTTACTAAAAAAAAATCAATTCAACTTAAAAAATCAATTTAAATATCTAGTGTAAAACTTAAAAATTATCGATTAAAAGTAAAAATTTCAAATTTTTCTACTTCAATCTAAAAAAATAAATGTGTAATGTGTTTTTTTAGCAAATAAAAGTTAATGCAAGTTGATTTATGAATATATATCACCATCGTTATATTTAGTCATCACACATATAAAAAAAATAATAAATAAAAAAAGGACGTTGACATATGCAAAAATATAATCTAAATAATATTTAATTTTCTCCCATAAATTTTGAAAACGATGCCCGATAGAAGTTTTCAAAGACCCGTTGTAATCGGAGACTTTGAGAGAGTAATTTTCAAAATATATATATCTAAGACTTTTGCTCCAGTTTAATTGGACATACTTTGGAATGCATTAATCATTATAATGTTGCTTACATTAAGAAAATTTGCATTTATGAGAATACTATTTTGGATTAGGCGTTTTCAACACACACATATATAAATATATAATAAAGATACAAATTTAATTTTTTTTTTTTTTTTTTAAGGCTACTTTGAATTGACTTTCTAAGTGTTTATAAACACTTTTTTTACACTTATAAACATTTATTTAAACATTTAAAAAGTCAATCCAAACAGCCCTTAAATTGCACAACAAGATTTTAGTTGAGTTAAGTTTTGTTGAGGTTGCCTAAGGTAAGGCCCAAGCCAATAGCTAGGTAGGTCAAAATTCAAAAGGAAACATACGTAGGAATCTACTAATCTCAAAAAAGAAAGTCAAATCCTCGAGTTTCGAGTTGATCAATTGATCTCAAGGAGTTTCACCAAAAGAGAATTGATGGAGTTGAGCTCGTCATGTTGGCACTAACTTGAAGGTCACACCTATTCTGACTCCACCGATACTACACATATTTTTTAAACCCAAACGAGATTCAAAGGAACGACCTTATAAATAGCATCACACCAATAACTTCAAAGAGCAAGCAATTTGCTCTATGCTTAGTTGAGGTAAATATTTCATGTACTAGCTTAAGCCTCGGAGTGTACAACGGTACGAGTACTCTTGCACAAGTCAAGTCCAACAATGTATCCATACTAGAGGACCAGAGTGAGATAGAGGAGTGACAAGGCCCTGTGTGCGAGTTTTCCGCTCCAACAAATTTAGTTGAGTTATTTCTTACGTTTAAATTAATTTACTTTGAAAGTTTTGAATTTTAGTTAATACAATTATTAGTTTAGAGTTTTAAGTTGATTTTTTTTCAATATTTTATTACTACTATTATTATTATTATTGAGTACAAAAAAAAAAGATGTGAAGATGAAGATTTGAACAATGTATAAGTGTCATAATTAATCATCGCCAAATCTAAGCATAATTTATGGGATAATACATCTATTATTAGAACGTGATGAAGAAAATTCAACAAACCGAGCTGACGGACCAAAACTGATTGATCCAACTTCAATTAATCGGTCTCTAACTATGTATGGTCGATAGCAAAATCAACTAACCAAGGATCTAGTTAATTTATTCTCTTTTATTTTTTATTTTTTTAATTTTTTTTTGTTCTTTCTTTTCTTGCTTGGACTACAAGAAAATTGAGATTCTATGACATTTAAAAACCAACTAAAATTCTTTCTTTCTTTTCCCATTTTCCCCCTATTTGTTGCTTTGTTTTGTTCTCTCTCTTTTTTTTCCTTTTCTTTTACTTCTCCCTCACTTTGTCGTAGTTAGAAAAGTGTTCAAAATTAACTAACTGTCGATCACCCGTATTTATTATTAACTTAAATATTGATAGTTTTGATCTCTCACTCCATAATTATTTAATTCAATAAAAAAAAATGTCACTTCACTAAATTGTATTGCTTGTGCTCACTTTATTGTGCTTTTAATTGTCTATTGATATTGATGAAATTATAATGTGACATGTCACGTCCTCTTTTGTTTTCTTTTTCTTTAACCATTTTTAAACTGTGAATAGTGATCGACATGTATTATTTTTCTTGAGACCAGATGTTTAAATTCGCATACTTTCACTTGTAAAAAAAAAAAGTTTGTTACAACCACACATAACTTATCAAATTTTCAATTTATCTTCAAAAATCATCGTAATGAGTCAAATATCATGGTTGGGAGTGATTTTGAAAGGATTAAAATCACCTTTTTCTTATTTAAAATCACTCCAAAACAATATCTTTAATCACTCAAAAATCAATTCAATGTTTAATTTTATACTTTTAAACATGGTTAAAATTGATTTTGAATGATTAAAAATATTTAATTTTGACTAATTTTGAAAATAAAAAAGATAGTTTTAATCATTTTAGAGTCACTCTCATGTCAACGATGTTGTAGTCTGTCATTATACTGATAGTTCAAACACTTGCACAAAATGTCATTAAACTAAAACAAACGCAACACAACTATTAGAGTTGCAATAACAAAGGTATGTTAATCACTTAAAATGTTAATCATTTAATCTCCATTAAGTTAAGACGCGTTTGGATTAACTTTTTAAGTGTTTAAATAGGTGTTTTAAGTACAAAAAAAGTGTTTATAAATACTTAGAAAGTTAATCCAAATGGACTCTTCGTCTCAATGAAAACATGAACAAAAGTTTACTTGTCATGATTATATTCCACTATTTTTTTTTTTTTTTTGAAAAAGATACAAAGGATCAGGGGTGCACCGGAACATCTCCACTAGGTAGACAGCTTCTTAGCACCGACATCATCTCCCATCAAATATATTCAATAAGCATGGATGAGAGTACACAATCGCATAAAGGCTAGAGATAAGCCAAAGAAGCGATTAATTGTTACAGAAAGCATTGAGATTTAAAGCAATAGTAGAGGGGTTGTAATTGCTGAAGAGATTGCTTTTGTGAGCCCAACAACCAACAAGGGAGCAAGCATCATATTCTACTAGTTTTTAAGGCGATAAGTTGTGTTATAGGTAATTTTAAATGTGTGAAATTCTAAGAGGATGTTAAATTTGAGAGTGGAATTAAGGAAGTTGTCACATCACAAATAGGCCCAAGATCTTGTCTCATCTTAAACATATCTAAGATTGACAAGAAAACATGCAATGAGAGATGCAAAAGCAATTAGGCCACTCGGCCGCGACCTCGAGGTCAAGGCCGAGACTAACTTGCCCTGTTCTTTGAGGCCTATTCTCGGTAGACCTCTACCTAGGATCTCTATATGGCTCGATCTAACTTTCTAGAGTCCTATTTGTAAAAGGATAAAGAAAACCCTAGGTTTAACCTCACTATACATAGATCATGACAACTACACATCATATAAGTTCATCCATTTTTTTTCTTTTTCCAAAAAGCTTGCTCAACTGACGTTTGTTCTAAAAAATGACTTATGCATCAAAGCGTTTATGGCAAGCACCCCACCAATGAGTGATTTTGATTGTTTTGTCAGTTAACTCTTCCCAAAAATACAAATTTACCATGGTGGCACGTGAAAGTCAGATGAGTTCTTTCAGCTAGATTTTGCAATTAACAAGTTATTTTAAAATTTAGTCTGTAATAATTTAGTCTCTGTACTTTCATATGTGTGACAATTCAATTCCTCGACTATTAAATTGATAGTAGTTAAAAATCTAGACTTTGTACATTCATATTTTTATTACATAACCACATGGTCTTTGTATATAGTGTATGAATACAGTTGGTCTTTCATCAAGTTATGCGTCTACACGTGTGTTACAAATCCCATTAAACCTTAATAACAATTGTGTCATGATAGAAACTAAGATCCCTTTAATTTCGAGAATCATTTCGTTTTTAGTATTATGTTTTCAAAATTTAGGTAGGTTTTCTCTCCATTTTTAATCATGGTTTTCACATTTGTTAAAAAAATATTTGAATTCATAGTTAAAATTTAAAAATAAAAACTATTTTTTTTAATTTTTAAAATTTGAATTGGTCCTTGAAAACATTAGTAGAAAAGAGATAACAAAACATAGAAACTTACTCGTAAAAGTAGTGTTTGTAAACTTAATTTTTAAAAATAAAAAATCAAATGATATATAAATTGCTACATAATTTAAAATATAAATACTATATATATATATTTTTTTAAAATTAATTTAGCCATCAAAGTTCAAAAACTCAGTGTTTTTTACACTCAAAATAAAAAGACATCTAGAAAATTAATTTACTATTTAAAAAAAGATGGAAAAGGTTTTTAAAATAGTTATAATTGCTTTTGTCGAAACCTACTCTAAATAAATTTTTAATCATTTAAATTTTATATAATGTTTGATTATACATTTAAACATAATTATCATGAATTTAAAATTGATTTTACTAAGTGGCAACATTATTGGATTGAATTTTAACAATTTTAAAATTAATTTTAAACACGTTGATAAATCGAGAATAAAAGTTTAAAAGATGTTAGAAGTTGGATTCTTCTACCATATAAATAAATAAAAATAAAGATCGGCGGGAGAGAGAAGAAACCCAAAATGGGAAATTTCATTAATTATCTCATTTACAAAGACGATTATTACCATGCTTTATCTTCAAAATCTGACTCAATCCTCTGTTAATTAATCGCCGGCTTTTCCTTTATTGTGTCCAACAACGGCTTCCACTGCCTCGACTTCGCCGCTGCCGGACACTTCCAATCGTCACCACCACCGGCGGCCTCACACTGCGGGGGAGAGCCGGTCTTCGCGGCGGACTTTCCGGCGGCGGTTAGCCTTCTGGCTATGGAGGCCAAGTCGGCGGGAGAAACGTCGGGATGAAGAGTGGAGAACGGGAGAATAAAGTACACTTTGCCCGGTTGCAGGATGGTATCGGGGTTCAGCGCCGGGCTGGCGGCGGGGGAGACCAGCTGCGCCGCCGTGCATATGAAGTACTCCGTTGTTGGCGGGGGCGGTTTTCCGGTCACTTGGCGGGCGGTGATGGGGCTGTGGAAGTGTTGGACGTGACCATTCAGGTGGACAACCTGGATTCTGTCGGCGGCGGCGACGGCGGAAGATGATCGGCGGGAAATACAGCCACCCATTTTTGTGTTTTCTGTTTTCTGGAATTTCTCTCTCTCTAAGATTAGTTTTGAACCTCCTTTTGTTTTTGAGAGGATAAGGAAGATTAAGGGGAGTTAATTCAATTTATAATGAAACTATATATAATTCTTTTTTTTTTAAAAAAGTATAATAAAAGCCTAAAAGTATATATGTTTAGTTTATACCCACTAATGTTATTTTGGGGGTTTTTTTGTTTTAAAAAAAAAATCCAATTTAGTTATTTTCTTTTGAAGTGGTTACACATAACTCCTCAATGTATATCTTAAAATTGGCTGATAGTGATGTCCACGAGGCGAGACGAGGCCTACATGACTTTTCTATTTAATTTTGCGGGGATCGAGATAAGAATTCCCAGCAAATAATTTGTGGGGATTAGGTTACAAATTATTTTTTCACCGTTTTGTGTTTTTTTTAAAAAAAAAAATAACGTAAATAACTACCATTGAAAAGTTTTAATTGAATAGTTAAATTTCTCACTAATTTTTTTATATAATTAATTCTACATGAACAATTAAAATTTAAAGAGAAATTACTCATTCTAGTAAAAGGAAATAATAACATATCAAATTATTCATACATATAAGGTAATTGTTTTAAATGACAAAACTGTTGGAAATATTTTCGGTAACATTTTGCTATATTTGAAACTAGCCCTACATATTATCTAAATTTAAATGCTAAATTCAAGTATATTGGTTATCTTGATTATTAAACAATAAAACTTGAAATTAAAATGGCAAATAGGATGAAGACAGGGAATGGGATGAGGGCGAGGGTGTAGGGACTAGGAGAAGGAAGAATAGTGAAAAATATTATAACTTATGGGGATCAAATTCAAACGTTTAAAATAATAAGATTTTTAAATGGTAAAAAATCAAAGTACTAAAACTAAACATATGGATTTAGCCTATTATGAACTGTTCTTTAATGATCAAAATATCTTTAAAATATCATTTTTAATTTCTAAACTTTCATTTAGTTTGTAACGATTTAGTTTCTAATGTGAAAAATACTAATAAAATATTAAATAAAATTTATCATGCAAATTTAGAACTAAATGAAATGTTACGTAACGAAAATTAGTTTTGAACTTTTCTTAAATAGAGATATAATAGATAAATATAATTCTACTCTACCTAAAGAAAAAAAAAAAAAAAAAAAAAAAAAAAAGGACAAGCTTGAAGTGATAGAAACAGCCAAGACAAGACAAGGAGAGAGAGAAAGAGACTAGTTTGTAATTTTTGTATGATTGTGGGGGGAATAATTAATATTACGAACTTTTTGGGGAAATTTTGAAAGAGTCAATGATTTTGCTTGAAATGTGATCGAAAATTACGAGAAACGTTTGGAAAAATTAAGATGGCGTAGCCGTGGCGCTAATGTATTATTAATTTATTATACAATACAATGAAAAATCATTCATATTCACGTCACATTTTGGAAATATAATATGAAGTGCCATTGAGGGATTATTTTATCACTGTTCATCTAAATTTTTAAAAAATTATTTTAAATACAAAACTACTCAAAATATTTATAAATATAACAAAATAATGTTAATTTAATAATATATGACAAAAATAGAGTAGATGGAAAAATAATGTCAAAAATGGGGTTGTAAAATCGTGTACCCGGTCCACGATTTACTAAAATCGTGGATCGAGTACACGATTTTGGCATGAAACTCGTGGACTGGGTCCACGAGTTACCTGCCACATCTGCAGGTCAAAAGATTCCTGCTGCCACGCTTGCATAGTGAAATCGTGGACCGGGTTCACGATTTTCAACTCTATAACCGCCTCTCTCTTCTTCTTCTTCTTCTTCGCTCCTTTCTTCTTCTGCCGCCCAAATTTCTCTCGCCGCTGCCGTCGTTCGCCGCCCACCACCGTGTTGCCGCCGTCGGTAATTTTTTTTTTTTTTTAAACATAAAACTTGTTATGAAGTTTGTTTTGGTTAATATTCACTAAATCTAGTGTGTGAAGCTTGTTTGTTGATTAATATTGAATATTTATTTGTTTTGTATAAGATTTAGTATTTTTTGACCATTAGATTTGATTTTATAATTTTGTTTTCGGATTGCATGAGTTTGGAATTTTTTTTAAAAAATAATGTTAATTTAATAATATATGACAAAAATAGAGTAGATGGGAAAATAATCTCAAAATTGGGGTTGTAAAATCGTGTACCCGGTCCACAATTTACTCGGGTACACGATTTTGGCATGAAAAGTTGAGTTGTTTTTTTTAAGTTTAATCATTTAGGCTTATATTAGGTGTATCTTTATTTATTTTTGGGAAAAAAAAACTTTAAATATGTATTGGGTTGTATGTTATATCTTGGACTGATGTTGGATTTGGGCCGTAGGGTTATTGAATTTTGTTTGTAATTTAAGTTTAATTTTATGAATTTCTAATCTTCAGACGCATTTATATGAGTATGCTATAAAATAACAATATTAAGAAATGTAATTGTTGATTAAAAAAAAAATGGAAATCGTGTACCCCGTATACGATTTTGGTCTCATTGACCAACCACATGGATGCCATGTGGAAATCGTGTACGGGGTACACGATTTTACAACCCTATTTTTGTCAATATTTTCTTCCACCACTCTATTTTTAGGATTTCTTTACTATGTACCCTATTTTTGTCAATAGTTCAAAATTCAACATTAATTTTGAATTTTGTCCCAATCGGTCAGATGCCTATCAGTTAAACTGTGATATTTTACTATATTTATAAATATTTTGATTAATTTTGCTATATTTGTAAACAATCCTAATTATTATAAATTTATTATCAACTAATTTAAGTATTTTTTAATGGCGAGGACTATATATATATATATATATATTTATTTGGTGTGTATAGAAATATGTTATTAGTTGAGTTTTAAATTATTTTTTTAATATACATAAGTGTTTAAATAAATTTATATGCATTTTAACTAATCAATCCGTTTGACACTACAATATTTAACTTATTTAACATTTTTTTTAAAAATTATTTTAATCCATGGTAAAGTGGAACTTTGTAGATACGGCACAACATGGTGGCCGACCTTTTTATTTATTTATTTATTTTACTTGTATAATAAACAAGTGAGTTGTGATGCCTTGAATTCTTTATTTTATTTTTTAGAGCAATAATTGTTTGCTTTTTAAGGTTAAAAATCACTTTTCGCTAAACTTTCGTAAAAATAACTATTAATCTGTCAACTTTAATTTATAATGATTTAATTCTTAAACTATATTTTGTAATAATTTAGTCCCGATTCTTTAAAATTTATAACAATCTAATCTTTATTGTAAAAATTAGTGTTAAGATTATTTAAAGAGATTTCTTGTATAAATAAACTGATAAACTAATTAGAGACTCGATATTTTTATAAAATACAAAGTACTCTATATCATAAAATAATAAAAATTGACATCTAATTTTGATAAAAAAAAAGGGTTAAAAACACTTTTAGTTCCTCAACTTTTATGAAAGTAACAAGTTAGTCCCTGAACTTTAATTTGTAATGATTTAGTCCCTATACTTTCCATTTTGTAACAATTTAGTCCTTGAACTTTAGTATGTAACAATTTAGTCCTTGTACTTTCCAATTTGTGACAATTTAGTCCCCAACGTAAAAAATTCATCAAAATTATATGTCAATTTTTATTATTTTATGATGTAGACATTGTATTTTATAAAAATATTGAGTCTCTAATTAGGTTATCGGTTTATTTATGCAAAAAATCTTATTAAATCTTAACCCTAATTTCTACAATAGGGACTAAATCGTTAAAAATTTTAAAGTACAGGGATTAAATTGTTACATAGTAAAGCTCAAGGACTAAACTGTTACAAAAATGAAAGTACAGAGACTAAATCGTTACAAACCAAAGTTCAGAGACTAAATTGTTACTTTCATGAAAGTTTAGGTACCAAAAGTAATTTTTAAACTTTTTTATATTAGGGACTAAATTGTTACAAATTTGAAAGTACAAGGAATAAGTTGTTACATACTAAAGTTCAGAAACTAAATTGTTGCATATTAAAGTTTAGAAGCTAAATTGTTACAAAATTAAAAGTAAATGGACTAAATCGTTACAATCTAATATTTGGGAACTAAATTGTTACAAAATTAAAAATTTAGGGACCAAAAGTTTTTTTTTTTTTTTTAATCAAAATTTAACATGGCGTAGCCGTTTGGGGTTTTATGGGTTATATTGACATTTAAAATATGCTTTTAAACTTTGGAATGGTTTAAAAAAATTTCTTTCTTTAAAAACTTTTTTTTTTTTTTGGGATAAAATAAAGAAAAGAAAATTAATATGAGAAATTGATGTATAAAAATTAGAAGGTCAGCGTGGGATGTTTCATGGGACAAGCCAGAGAATGACATCCCTATACGTCCCCATCACCACCCTCCAATTTAAATTTTCCTACAAAATTTTCTATTTAATTTTGAAGAAATCTAGAATGGTCCCTTTAATTTGTTTTTGTTAAATAATTAATTTCAACCAAATAAAATGAGCGTTTTTAGAAGAACTATAGGTTTACATTTCCAATATAATTTTTATTTAAAAAATAAATTCTTGAAATATCCTAATAAAAATCAATATTATTTCATGTGCCAAAATTTAATTAAAGTGTTAGAACCCAAATTTCTAAATGTTTGAATTTCAATATTACTAACACATAATCTTCAATTTCAATATTACAAAACATAGTCTCAAATATACAAGTTTCAATTCACACACACCATAAATACAAAAATTACAGAGACGAGAAACAGAGCTAGCGAAGATAGAGATAAGGGAATATAATCTTTGTTCCTAGCTATCTTTATTTAGTAACTAGGGAGAAAATTGTCTCCACTCACTCCCAAGCATATAAATGGAGATTCTCTGCCAGTGTACGTGATATTATTTGCAATTATAAAAAAATTTAAAGATTGTTGTTACAATTTATTTCATTTTAAAAAATATATTATTAAAATCATTTACGTAATCAAATTTTGCAAATCACCTATCACGCTAATATATATGAAATCACCCATCATGTTGTTGCTTTAGGGTGTGTTTGAAATTGAAAAAAATTGGAATGTTTGACAACCACTCAAAATATAGCTTTTGAAGTGTATTTTAAACTGTTTTTTATCAAAAGAGTTTAAATAGAAATTAGTTTTTTTGAAAAATATTTTTTTCTCAAGTCAATTCAAACGAACTCTTAATTTTTATTGTATTATAATGAAAAACTCTTTGAGAGTATTTTGAACAAATTTTGAAGTACAATGATAGGAAATAAAACTTAGGAAAAAAAAAATGAAACTTCTAAAGTTTTAGGAACATAATTGAAATGTTCCATAAAATTTAATAGATTTTGTAGAATTATGTTGAAATTGAAGAAAAACACACTATTACTTCCCTTTGACTTTTTAAATAAAATATTTTTTTTTGAAAGATAATTTATTAAGATAAAAGAAAAAGAAAGAGAAATTTTCACATATAGAAAAAATGTCAAACAATTTACAGAAAATAGTAAAAAAAATATTGATAGACATTCTGTCAACATTTATCAGCGATAGACTTCTATCATTTTTATCACTGATAGACCTTGATAGACTTCTATCAGCGTCCATCACAACTATCTAAAAATTTTACTATTTTATGTAAATAGTTTTCCTTATTTTTTTTATTTTTAAAAATCTCCCTAAAAGAAGATTGGGAGTTAAATAAATCAATATTCTAAGAAGGGAACGTTGTAACTACGGCACACGATATGGATGGAGAATATCGTTTTTTTTTGTAGTTTTGTGCACAGAGAAAATTTAGCAATTTGCCCCATTCTTCAACAAATAGCTATTTACCAAAAGAAAAAACATGAATAGCGAAGACTTTTTATTTATTTATTTTTATTTTGCTTTATGACCTTTTAAAATTATATCATTTTTGTCTCTTAGTTTTTTAAATGTTTATTATAATTGCTAAAATGTTTATTATAATTGCTATTACTTTTATTGGAACAATTGTAAGAAAAGAAAAAAAAACCAATTGTTGTTATAAAATAAGAGAAACAAAAACAAACTAGAGAAAAAAGTATGAATGTATTTTGTATTAGAAAATTACCGTAAACAGAAAAAATATGAAATTATTTATAAATATAGAAAAATTTTACTGTCTATCAACGATAGACCGCGATAGAATTTTATCTTGAGCGATTGACTTATATTGCTGTCTATCGCTCAAACGATTGAATTCTATTGCGGTCTGTCGCTGATAGATAGTAAAAAATTTCTATATTTTTAGATAGTTTGACTCATTTTTCTATATTTGAAAAGAGCCGTTTTGTATTCTATTGTATATTTTAAAGGTTGCAATGACCATTATTTATTACTTTATTGAGTTTACAATATAGGTAAAGATAAAAATATCAGAGAAGATAATAGTAAACATATTTGGGTTATGTAATATATAGACATCTTTATATAATTCAAATATTTATAATACTCACCCTTAGATGTCCATAATATATAGAATATATGCCTTGTTAAAACCTTATTAAGAAGAATCTAATGGGACACAAACTTAGTGAAGAAAATGCGTACATGATTCATATATTTCAATAATTGTCTCATTCAAATATTAACTAGGGAAAATCAAAATACAGCGTAACAAAATCATAGTTAAGGGAAAAAAGAGTGTAACAATTCACTCTCTCTCATAGAAGCATCACTTATATATCTTGTTGGGAATGACTTACAACCCCTTCGACCTATGACCCATAGCAAGTCTTCACATAGGAGAGACTTTAAGGACCCTGTTGGATAAGAAATTTCGGCTAATCACAAGTTGTTATGTCATCACAACGAAAACTCGTTTATTGAATTTAGGGCCAATCAAGAATTATTGTGTCCTAAATAAAAATTTGGAGACAAATAAATGGCAAACTAAAAAATGTCACATGTCTCTTTCCTGGCCATTTGATCACAATGATAACTTATCAAATTCAATGGTGATTAAGCCTAGAAAACAACCGATTAATTTAGCTAGTGGCCCAATTGGGCCTAAAATTATAAATTGGATCGGGTCGAGTAATTAAAGATGTTCGGGTCCAAGTCCAAACCAGTTCAAGCCCATGGTGGAAATTTGGGTCAAAGAAAAGATTGAGTTCAAGCCCAATTTAGCCCAAGCTCAAAAGCAACTGGGCCTAAGCCCATATAAGACCCATGGGAAACCTCTATTAAATAGAGGTCTTAGTTCTTCATTTTAAGGGGTTGGAAGAACTGAAGGCAGAAGCTCGGAAGCCCTGAAGCTCTCAAGCTCTGAAGTCCAAAGATCGAAGCCCGATCTCAAGTTTACAAGCTCTCTAAAGACTAAAACTCAGAATCTCTACAGCTTTAAGATTTGAAGTATGAAGATAAAAGCTCTAAAGCACTGAAGTTCTCAAGCTTTGAAGTCCGAAGACCGAAACTCTCAAGCTCACAAGCTTTGAAGATTAAAACTCTAAATCTTCAAAGCTCTGAAGATCTAAATGTTAAAGCTCTAAAGATCTAAATAATACAAATCTCTTGAAACTTTGAAGATCAAAAGACTAAAGCTCTAAAGAGTGTAACTCTTGAAAATTAGAAGACTTAAGCTCCAAAGATCAACTTTTGCTTTCCTGAAAAGGTCTCTCAAAAGACTTCCAGAAGATCAAAAAACTCTCTGAACCCCTTGAAGTCAAAACTCTAAAGATCGATCCAAGCAAATCAACAAGCCAGATGCCAATCCAAATCGATCAACAAGCCAGAGCTAACCCAAGTCGATCAATAAGCCGTAGGCCAATTCAAGTCAATCAACAAGCCATAGGTTGATCCAAACTAATAAACAAGCCAATGGCTAATCCAAATTGATCAACAAATCCAAAGGTCGATCCTCCAAGGAGATCATGAAGCCTAAGTATTAAAGTGCACTTTTCAAGAGAAAGCATCAAATGATTATGTATTAGCTAGAGAATATGCTCACTATACTATATTGAAATCAATATAAATACAAGTTCATTCAACGAATTAAATTTCTTTGAAAATCTTGCCGAACAGACCCGTTCGATAATCTTGTTTTTTGTTTTTTGTTTCCTATTCTTAAGAACTCGAAACAAGAATATGTTTGATAACTATTTCTATTTCTCGAAAAGAAGAAGCAGATACAAAAACTTGTTTGATAACTATTTATTGTTTCTCGTTTATCGTATTTTTTTCCTTACTGTTTTTCCTTATTTTATAGTTTAAATATGATTTGATTATATAATATAAAAAAGAAAAAAAATACCTTTTTGATACTTGAGTTGTTAGCTATAGATTCATTTGGTCTCTTAGTTTTTGAAATAAACATTGTTAGTCCATAAGTTTTGATAAATAAGTTTAAATGATCCATGGGGTTAATTTTACCATTTGCTATAGTAATAACTAATAATATATAGGGTTGTTTTCAAATGTAGGAAAATGAATAAAAATATTAACAAATATGGTAAAATTTCACTGTCTATCTACGATAGACCGTGATAGACTACTATCTGTGTCTATCTATAGTACGTTACACAAATAGCAGTCTATCGCAGTCTATCACGGTCTATCCTAGATAGACAGTGAAATTTTGATATATTTGTAAATATTTTCAGCATTTTGTCATTTAAAATAATTTTTCTAATATATATAACCTGCATTAAAATATAAAAAATAATTGTCAAATATTTACATTATCAAATACAAATAATTTCCAATGCAAAATTAACAAAAATAATACAATTGTTTATAACATTCCTATGTTGCTGAAATTTGATTTACAATATTACTTCTCACTTAAATCGTTTGTCTTTAAATGTGTTGACTCAAATCTATCTCAATTATATTATTATGTAAATGTTGTGGTTGTAAAATATTAAAGTAAAGTTAAATGAATGTTTTAGTGAACAAAAGTTATATTGTAAAATACTAATTGGTTTCAAATATACTAAAAATAAAAAATTAAAATTAAAATAATATATAAACATACCTATTGCAAAATTTGAAATTCAAAATTCAGAAAATATTTAAGTATTCCTATTGGAGATTAAAATAATATATAAATCTAAATATTGAAAAATTTAAAAGTAAAAGTTAGGGCTCTTTTCAAATTATAGAAAAATGAGTCAAACTATTTACAAATATAGAAAAATTTAACCGTCTATCACTGATAGACCGCGATAGAATTCTATCGCTTTCTATCGCTCAGGCGATAGAATTTATTTGCTTGAGCGATAGAAAGCGATAGAATTCTATCGCAGTCCATCACTGATAGACAGTAAAATTTTTCTATATTTGTAAATAGTTTGATATTTTTTCTGTTTATAGTAATTTCCCTAAAAGTTAAACTAATATATAAAAATTTTAAAATTAAGAAATAAATGAAATATTTTCAAAAAATAAAAATAAAAAATAAAAAATAGAGAAAAAATAATTGCCAAACCTGGGATTCAAACCCACAAATTGGAAGAAGAAGAGCATATCCGAGATTTTCTCATTCTCATACGATGTGCCATGGATGAAGAAGGAAAGGAATGGTGGTTTTGGATGAAATTTTGTTTGTGCAATCCTCCTGGCCATTTCTCTCTTTCTCCCATGGTCATTGAGTCAAATAGCCTTGGTGCTATCAAACTTCTTCATAGGGATGAGGTGAACTTAACTTAAAATGACTGACGAAGTTCTCAAGTTAACATCTTTTCTAGAGGTTCTCATTACAACAATTTTACCCTACAATGTTGGCTTTGAATTCACATCGTATACCTATGATGACAGATTACAAATTGTCATCTTTCTTAGTGTCATCGTAGGGTACAATGACGAATAGACTATGATGGCAGTTTAGAACATCTATAAAAGATTATGTCATCATATATGTATGATGACGGTTACTTATGATGGTAGTTTGTAACTAACATCAAATCATGTGTCATTGTACCTATGCAATGACGATTATCTATGATGTTAGTTTAGAACAAACATAAGTTGGTATCCATCATTATATACCAAATGGATGACGGTTGTAGACTGACATCGTGACTAATTCAACTTGCAATAGATTAATTAGCGTAATTGAATCTCGAATCATGTTTCAAAACAATTTGTACTATAATTCTCAACGTCTATTTCAATTAGTTCTATACAATCTACACAAATGTTTTAGCAAACAAACACAAATCCAGAACACGGTATATCATTTCATTTCATCGATTAGTTCACAATTGAGTTTCAATACAATTCTTCTTGGAAAAGCTACCCAATATATTTTAGATATACCAAAGTTACAAAAAAAAAAAAAAAAAAAAAAAAAAAAAAAAAAAGAATTGCTTAAGAACTAAGAAAGCTACACAATATGTTTCAGACCTACACATATTCTTAAAGTCTACCAAAATTTTTATAAAACTCACAATGACTGAAAGTGAGTATTTAATGAAAGAAGTTAAAAAGTGTAAATCTTGAAGTCTTAGGAACCAAATTGAAACAAAACTCAAAACTCTAGGGTATAATGTAACATTTTGAAGTTTAATGACCATATAGAAATTAAACTCAAAACTTAGAGAAAAAGTGTAGCATTTTGAAACCTTGAACGAAATATAAAGTATATCCAAAATCTAGAGATAAAAAAAATGTATTTTTCCATTTAGTTTTTTATTTCACTTTTGAAAAATTTAAAGTTTGTTGAGGGTAGCACCAGGCAAGGCTCAAAGCCCACAAAAGGGTCCAAGTCGAAGGATAACTAGGAGGCGGCATGAGGAAACGTGCGTCCCAAAATGAAAAGGTTAGAGCCTTGGGTTCTAGGCCAACTGGTCGAGCCGATGGATATATGCAAATCGAAAAATAATCAAGTCATGCTTGGTCTTGCCACCACTATCCTAACATCAACAGAGTTACACGTAACCACATGCGGATGTCAGAGGAATGACATTTATAAATAGCTTCATTTGATGACTCCAGAGAACAAAAGTAAATCAAGGAGAGTCATGACCTTATTTTGTGTATTTAATTAGTTGAAAGATACAACTCATTATACTAATTCAAGCATCAGAGTATAGTAGACTCGACATCATATCAATGTGAGTAGTTCTAACACAAATCGATTGAGAAAGCGAGACGAGACCAAAAGAAGACTGCCAACAAATAAGCCCACGAAAAGCCCGCTATGACAAAGAACGCGCATGAATTTCCCGTCCCAACAAAGTTGATTAAAATTTTCAGTTTTGAACAACACACTTTTAAAATTGTGTATGTATATATATATATATATAATTTTTTTTGCTTTCTTCATGATATGCTTTCTTTCCCTCACTTATTTTCGTCTCTTCGAAGCCACTTTTTCTCTAATTCTCTCCCTCTCAATTTTTTTCATCTTTTATAACTTTTAAAATTATTGCCTCTAATTTTCGGTCTCTCTACCTAAAGTTTTCATATCGGTAAATTTCTTCCACTTTTTCTACATCTAAAATTTTATGTTTTTTTATATAATTTTGGTCTAATGTTAGGCTTTAGTTCATCTATGTACTTTTAAATGTCGAATTTTAGTCTCTATATTTTTAATAAAACTTAAGATTAATTTATATATACAGATAGTTTGTTAGTAGATTTTTTAAAACAAAATTAGACTCTATTAACCTTCCTTTAATAAATTGTGAGAATAAATTCACATTGTTTGTATCTTATATTGTATGGAAATTATTATTTTTATTTAACCAATTTCAATATGAATTTAATTTTGGGTTGTTTTTAAATATAGCAAAATGAGCCAATTTATTTACAAATATAGCAAAATGTCACTGTCTATGATCAGTAATAGACACTAATAGACTATTATCATCTATCACTGATAGACATTGATATATGTCTATCAATAGCTATCACTAAACTCAATTGAGAGGATTCAAGTAGCAACATTTGATCAGCAGTTGTATAATTGGTTTTAGATAATACTACAAGCTATCAGTATCTATCAATATCTATGACTAGTGGACAATAATATTTTGCTAAATATTGAAAAGATTGAATATAAGATTTATTAAGAGTATATAAATTATAATTATTAAGACTAAAATAGATAATGAATATCTTAACTAAATTTTATCTAGTCTCTCTCAACTTCCCTTTCCCATTTTTCTACCATAAAGTCTCTTGGAATTCATTTTTCTACCAAAAAGATTTTCAAGAATAATAAATGATAGCTTGGGTGTTTTGGAAGACTTGAGAAGACCCATCGTATTAAAGTCAAGCTTCCACTTTTGAAATAGGTAAATTTTCTTGTTGCTTACAAATCAAGCAAGAAACTTACGGTCTATAACCCAAAAACTACGATTTTTCTCACTTTATATTTCCCACTAAATCCTCCCTGACAATAACATAAAGGTGGTTTTGAGTTTTTGTGTTTTGGGTGTTTAAACCTTGCTTGATCAGAACAAATGTGACTTGTGTTATGCTCTATTTGAATGTTGACTTGGGAGATCGAATTGATTATGCCTTGAGATGAAGAACAAATCAACGTGAGATGAACTGAGTGTGCCTCTAAATTAAGAGTACGCTCTTATGATGAGAGTTAACGAAGTTTGGTACTTTCTCTTTTTCTTTACACATAATATTAAAAAAATAATAAATTGTCACGTGACAATTATTTATCAGACAACTGTCTAGGATATACAAAGATATGTGCAGCCTAGGCAACACCTAAATATTTTCCTTTGTTAAGAGTGCAAACAAAGTCTCACGTTAGTTAAGGAAGTGAGAGATTCATGCTATATATAAGTCAGTACAATTCTCTTTATTGATATGAAGTTTTTTAGAATGAAACTAAAAGAAAAACCGTACTTAATTTCTACTCTCAATCAGATCAACATCCTTACTTATAGATTAAAGTATCTTTTACTAAAATAAATAAATAACACTTTTGTACTCTCAATCATACTTTGAGTTTGAGATGACTTTTTGATTTGCATATAACCATTTCTTTTGTTTCAAATTTCCCTTACAATCTCATTGACCAAATCACCTTAGCTTTTTAATATATTTAAGTGGAAGTTGGGGTACAATGACCTAAAGTTGCTCCATGTAGCTCTAGATCCCCAAACAATAATTGACTTCAAATTTAAATTAACTGATTAATAGCAAGGAAGTATCTTTTTTTTCTTTTTCTTTTTTCTTTTAATATAGAATCACAATTATGAAATTGAATTCTATTAATTAAAGTATTCATGTCATTAAACTTACGTTGACCCATCAGTTAAAATTTTTCAAAAATTAGTGAAGGCTTTATCAAACCAAAAGGAACAACATTTGAAATGTGAATTTGCTCACAAATCTGACAATACGATTTGTTGTTGTTGTTCCAACTTCGTACATCACTGTAATTGTGACATCTCCTTCCTCTAAAGTTATTTGTGTTTACTTTGATGGAAATTGAAACTTGAAATTTTCATTCTAAGTGTTTCTGATAATTGAACTTCATAATCATTACATAATTAGTCGGATTGGCAATACCAATTTCATTTCTTGGATCACTGATTTTGAAGGAAGACGATAAAACTAATAGGATCTTTTAGGATTCTTTCCTCATAAATGTTTCCTTGTAAAATGTTTAGTCTCTAAATACGCAATGTTATTCCCACAAATGTTGTGCAAGTATATACAACCAGTTGGAAGTGATAAATATTTATTAGGACTAGATTTTTACTTATTTTAAACTTAGTATTCGATGAATTCATAATGATATACCCAAACCATCTCTTTATATATACTTTAGACTCTCTCACTTTTTTTTTTTTGTTTTTTTTTGTTAATTCAACATGTAAAAGAGGGATTTGAACCTCAAATTTCTCTGTTGAGTTTAGATGTCTAAACCAATTAATTGACTAACTTCTTTTGACTAGTATTGTTGTCTCCATATCTGAATTCTAGGGTATTCTATATTACTTTTGCAGATTTCTGGACAACGAACAAATCGAATAGGGAGTATCTGTTTTATTGTCCTTCTCGAACTTGTCAGTGTCCACGATGAGAAAAGGATTGACGACAACATCATTGAAAGGTCCCGGATCAGTGACAGTAGCAACATCTTTGGAAGTTGTCGGATCAGCAACAACACAGTAGGGTTAGATCTGTCAAGGCACTCCATTGTCAGAATATAATCTACCTCCAATTGCTCAAAAAAGATCAGCAGCAGTTGGCTCCATTAAGGGCTCCAATTTGGATAGATTTGAAAGAATTAACCTTTCTGAATTTGATCGACATTGAAAAGAAGAAAATTGCTTTAAAATTGTTATTCACTGTCTAGCTAATTTGAATCTAAAGCATTATACCGTGGAAACCTTGGATGTTAATGTGTATAGTTGATTTGCTTTGATGTTAATGTGTATAAGTTTTAAGACAAGTTATCACAGTGTATAAGCTAATTTGGTATTATAACATACTCTCGTTCTGAACGTCCATATTTAGTCATGGTATTCTCAATATAAATCTTTAAAGATAGCCCCACTGTTGGTTTAAGGTTTAGAATCTAGTTTTCAATTTTCATAAACTCCTTAAATTTTAATAATGTACCTCTAATTTTTTAGTTTAATTTTTATTTAGTGCTTAGATTTCAATTTTTTACATTTTTATTAGTCCCTAAGTTTCAATATTTTACCCTTCTAATCCTTGAGTTTTTCTAATAGTCAATTTAATACTTGACGCTAACTTTCAGTTAACTAAATAATTAAAATAATTATGATGTCAACCATTTTTATTTAACTTTAATAGTGATAAAAAATTTTAGTGAAAATGAATTTAATTATAATAAATTTATAGACATTAACGTTAATAACTAAAAGTGAGTATTTAATGAAAAGTAAAGGTTACAATTGTAAATCTTAAAGCTCTAGAAAAACAATTGAAATGAAACTCGAAACTCAATAGTAAAATGTAACATTTTGAAACTTAAGGACCATATAGACATTAAACTCAAAATTCAAGGTAAAAGTGTAACATTTTGAATTATATGATCCGAATAGAAAGTAGACAAAAAAAAAAATAGAGATAATAAATGTATTTTTTTTCATTTAGTTTTTGATTTCTCACTTTTGAAAAATATAGAGTTTGTAGGCCCTATTTGATAACCATTTGGTTTTTTGTTTTTGTTTTTGTTTTTAAAAGTTAAGCTTATAAACACTCTTTCTCACTATAGGAAAAAAGGCCTACAATAGCTTTGAGAAATGCTATAATAGGTTTTTTTTTTATAGTGTTTTATGCAAAGTCCTGATAGCACAATCTATAAAAAGTCTTAACTTTTTTATAGCATTTAGTTACACGCTATAAAAAAATCTTTTATAGCACTTGATAAATGCTATGAAATGCTCGACTTTTTGTAGCATTTTGAAAAAGTTATAAAGATAAACTTTAAATAGCACATTTGATTTTTATAAAATGAAAGATATTAAAGAAGTTATAAAATTATTTTTATAGCCAAATTATGTGGTTGTTATTTGTCTATTATAACATTTATTTACGGTTATAATTATTTTTTTAATGAAAATAATAATCCTTCAAATGTTTAAATTTTTTTTCTTTTCATAGCTTTTGTAAACTTTTTATGGCTTTAATGAATGCTTATAATTGCATGTTTTATAGCTTCTCCAATATGTTCATATTGATATTCTTGTAATTTATACCTTACAACACGTAACGTCAAATAAAAAAATATTTATAATCTACATAATCAAAATGTATATATCTAAATAAGAATTCATACAAGATTCATATTGTCCAACCAAAAAAAGATATGGTAATGAATATCAAATATTTGGAGATGAAACAAAACATAAACTTTGTAAATTACAAAATACATTGATAACAAAAATCTAAATAAATTCAACTTAGTTGTGTTTGTGATCTAGACATTGCATGCATTATTGATAGTCCTTCATCAACTTATAAAAGGTTATTAAGTAATAAAAGTTAAGTAAAATTATTGAAATAAAGAAATAAAATAATAAATAGATATACGTACAGATCAAAACTTTGTTAGAAGATCATCTAATTTCTTGATTTGTTATCTACTTTTTACCAATATTTTTAAAAACTAAGTCAAATTTTGACGACTAAAAAAGCAATTTTTGAAAAGTAGTTTTTTGTTTTTGGAATTTAGTTAAGAATTCAACTCTTATACTTAAGAAAGATGCAAATCATAGAAAGAAATTGAGAGGAAATAGACTTTGTTACACTTTTTTCCGTCGTGGCGCTACCGCATGTTATAGTGCTCGTGACGCTATGTCGTAATGCTCGCTATTGTCTTTGGCGCCGCAACGCTGCCCCTGAAAAAAAATCTATAATTTTGTGCTCTTTCTCTTTGCTGGTTCTGATTGCTTCGTTAGGGCTCCATTATGATCCGTTTTAGCTCCATTTAATTACGCTCTAACACTTGGTAAGTTCTACCTTTTAGGTATTCGATATCTATAAAATAACCAATTTAAGACATTACATAGCATAACGATCTCGAGTTAAGTTACTTAGCATCTTTCGGGTACTATCAATATATATATATACAATTTTTTTTTTTTTGTTTCTTCATGAAATGGTCTCTTTCCCTCACAAATTTTCGTCCCTTCAAAAACCATTTTTTCTCTAATTCTCTCTCTCTCAATTCTTTTCATCTTGTATAACCTTTAAAATTATTGTCTCGAATTTTCGATCTCTACCTACAATTTTCATATCACTAAAATTTCTTCAACTTCTTCTAACTTATCTCTCCAAAACTTTATAGCTAAAATATAATTTTGGTCTCAAGCTTTAGTTCCATTTTGATTGTTGTACTTTCAAATATCTCATTTTAATTTCTGTACTTTCACTAAATCTTAAAATTAGTCTATGCAATTTGTTTATTGTAGACTTTTTTCAAACAAAATTAGGCTCTATTAACATTTCATTTATAAATTATGAAAATATATATATTCACATAGTATCTTTTATGGTGGGAAAAATATTGTTTTTATTTAACTAATTTTAATGAAAAATAATTTTAAAAAGGCTAAGTTTAAAATTGATTAAAAGTACATAAACTAAATTCGATTATTATAATTATAGACTAAAATAGTATGGAGTTAAAATACAAAGACAAAATAGATATTTTAACTAAATTTTATCTAGTCTCTATCAACTTCTCTCCCTCCATTTTTCTTCACAAAATCTCTTGGAATTCATTTGACACTAGGAACTATCAACCAAAAAGATTTTTCAAGAATAATAAATGATAGCTTGGGTGGTTTGGAAGAATTGAGATGACCCACCATATTAAGTCAAACTTCCACTTTTCACATAGCTAAAAATTTCTTGTTGCTTACTAATCAAGCAAGGATCTTATCTATAACCCAAAAACTAAGATTTTTCTTCCAGTATTTTTCCACTAAATCCTCCTTGAGAATAACATAAAAGTGGTTAATTTGAGTTGTGTTTTTGGGTGTTTTCCACTCGGTTGATCAAAATAAATCTGATTTGTACTCTGCTCTATTTGAATGTTGACTCGAGATGAATTGGTTGTGCCTTGAAATAAAGATTAAATTGAAGCAAGATGAACTGGATGTGGCAGAGATTAAGAGGCAAGCTCTTATGGTTGGGAGTGACCGAATTTATTTGAAGAGAAGCTCAAGTGTGGTACTTTAATTCATTTGAGAGGAAGATTGTTAGGAGTGCAAACTAAAGTCCTATGTTAATTAATTAGGAAGTGATCAGAGATTTATTGGTATATAAGTCCGTGCAATTTTCTTTATTGGTATGAAACTTTTTAGAGTAAAACTAAAAGCAAAATCATACATTGATTTGCGTACTCGATCTCAACTTTAATATATTATTGATATGTTCATCTTTACTTATAATTAAAGTACTTTTTTATTAAAAAAAATAACACTTTTGTACTCTCAAATTACATACTTTGAGTTTGAGTTGACTTTTAATCTCATTGACCCAATGACATTAGCTTTTTAATATATTTAAGTGGAAGTTGGGAGACAATGACCTAAAGTTGCTCCATGTAGCTCTAGGATCCCCAAACAATTATGACTTTAAACTTAAATTAACTGATTAATAGCATTGAAGTTTTTTTTTTTTCTTTTTTTTTTAATATAGAATCACAATTATGGAGTTAAATTATATTAATTAAAGTATTGAAGCCATTAGACTTACGTTAATCCATCAGCTTGAAAATTTCAATTGAAACGAGTGAAGGCTTTATCAAACCAAAAAGAACAACATTTGAAGGTAACGTGAATTTGCTCACAAATCTGATATTGAGGTTTGTCATTGTTGTTCCAACTTCGTCCATCATTGTAATTGTGACATCTTCTTCCTCTATAGTTATTTTTGTGTTGTCATTTCCTTCGATGAAAATTGAAACTTGAAATTTTTACAGTATTTTTGATAATTGAGCTTTATAATCATTACAATATGATTAGTTGGATTAGCAATACTGATTTCATCCCTTGAACCGTCGGTTTTGATGGAAGACGAAGAAGCTAATAGGATTATTAGTTGCAAAGGCACCAAACAGTGATTAAGATACGACTTGTCTACTTTGTCAAATGAAATGGTTAGTTCGTCATTACACCAATGAATAAAAATAAATAAATATTCATATCATATAGATTCAATCAGTAGAAGAAGAAAATGCATCATAAAATAATTAAATTAACATTTTTAATTGGGTTAAAAAAATTTCAGAGTGAGAGATCTAACTATCCACTTTTAAAATGGTAATTAATACCATAACCATTAAAGTAGGTATAAATCGACATCTCTTTAAGTTAATAGTCACTTTCAAGATTTATTTGAGAGATTTTATTAGCGTTATATTACTCAATGTAATGTTATAGTCCAACCAGCTGTGAAACTACACTATCAAAATTGGAAATCAATCCAAAGTCCTAAGTCATTACAATGACCAATTATGCTTCACAAAGCTATAAAAATTGAGCTCCTACTTGAATTATGTTCTAAATAGTATTCATTTGCATGCTATAACTCTCTGCTTTACATTTTTCGATACATGATTTCGAACCTAAACTAACACATATATATATATATATCATCTCGAAAACTCGACAAAGTATAACTTTAAACATATATACATTTACTAAAACTTCTTTTTTGGGAAGGGGAGGGGTTAATTTGATATGGCATTGCATAAGCAAATAAGGCAAGAATGTTTTCTTTAATTAACCATGAGATTCAAGTTGCTACTACTTCTATAATGCCTATATGCTACTTCACTGTCATCTTTTACAAAGTGATGACCCACAAAATGCCCCAAAATGGATTAAATAAAGAAAAAAAATCACATCAATTCACTATCCTTAAGGAAGCAAACTCCACTCAGTTAGCTTCCCTCCCTCCCTCCCCTCCCCTCCCCTCCTTCCCTCCTATCTTCAATGTCAACAAACAATGGTTGCTCTGTTTTAGCATTCAAGACGTGGCATTTCTCGATTTCTAAGCTTTCGTGGTAAGAGCGGATGGGTGCATTCGAAGCAACAACTGATATGATCAAAGAATATCAGGTCAAAAATTTTAGGCTGAAATGGATGAGTAGTTGGAGAAGAGATTCAGAAGGTTATTTAGAGCCTCAGGATAGAACTTCCTTGCAAATAAGTAACATGGCCTCTGTACACCATTCCACAAACATGGCCATCTTTGCACTTCCTTCTGCACAAGCTCAAATACAAAATGTTTCAATATACGTCGTCGTAGACTTCATAATACCTTATAGAAAAAACATAAAAAGAACCAAGATGTTTTGGAATGAGCATACCCTCTCGTCACTTGTAACATGCACGCTAACGTCGATTGACTGCAAACAGAAACATTCAACACAATTATAGCTAAAAGGTCTGTCTTTGTAAGGTGTCATCAATGTGTATACGAATTAGAGGGCGTTGGGAATCATACCGTGATATTTTGCAAAAGTTCGTAGGTAACATCTTGAGCGCCGTACGATTTTGGATGCCACTTTCTTTCAGACCAATCAACGTGAGTAATTGACCAGTTTGCAATCCCTCCAGGATCTGTCATCTAGACAATGAAAAAACCGACATTCAGCTCCAAATGAGCAATATACACAAGACTGAGATATGATATGTAGGTAAATTCTTACGTGGAAAAAGGTGGGCAAATAATGCTCATCTGCAATGCAATTGTGCCCCTCCAGACCTGGCTGAAATAACCAAAACATTCTCATTAGTCATTACTGTGTAGTCATCGCACTATCTAAATCCTATTAATCATGGATTTCCCAGCATAAGAATACAAATTCTATGCATGCTTATTTCAAGTGATCCATAGCTCCAGACAATGATAGTATAATCATTGAACTGAAAATACAATTTACCTTGCAATAATCTCGAAATTTTGAGTAGTAAAGATTGTCAGCCACTACAATCAAAGCGTGTTGTCGCTTCATCGAGAACCACTGTATAAAAAATTTCAAATATTGAGACTGTTAAGCCACATGAAGATAATCATATTTTTTTAAGTATAAGCACTATGTCCAAAGAAAATTTTCATATAATGTCCAGAGGTTGACCATGAATGAAATGGTTGATAAAACTTATGAAGCAACACAAGAAGAAATGATTACTTTGTAGTTTAAACATTAAATAGTATCTAGAAAGTGATTATGTTTTTGTGGACAATTACTATACTCTTCATACCTGAGCACCTTTTCTGAAGTCTTTCATCTCAATTTCAGGTAACATGTGCTCAGAATATCTCCCATTTCCATGTGGACCAGGATCATTAAAGCTGAACACAAGAAACGATGATATATAAGTCATCCATATCTCTAAGTCAATGTTGTGTAAAAAATACATCGACCCTGTATTACTCACCAATCCACATAGCTGATATTCGTATTGATCAAATACTGGTAGATATAATCAAAATTATGCAACGGTACACAACTGCAATTCCAGATGGAATAAATCAGTATTGTAACTCGCAAAAGTAATCATGGAGAAATGGAACTGATTTCATTTTAATTTCACCTATCAGAAAGTAAAACAAAGTGCTGATTATCAGGATCATGGAGAGCATTTGCTAACAATCGTCTCTCTGCATCGACCATGGAAATTTTACCCCAAATGACCTGAACATTCAACGAGTTCAACAAACCAATACAAGGTGTTTAGATCAGTGGTTGATAGCAGCATTAGTAGTTACAGTCACTACTTCGTCAAACAAAACAAAGAAGAATAATTCATGCAAATAAGGATACAGTCGTTGAAATGATGTTTTCATTCTGAAAATTAAATATAGACCTCATTGCTATGAGTTTCACGACCAGCGAAGTAACGGCTAACATGCACTGGCTTTTCCTTAGATGCATGGACATAAACAGAGAATTTCCCTTCATGGCCCTGACAAGAGATAGGAACAGTTTCAGCTGAAAACATAATAATATTGGCTTCACTAGCATAATTAGACATTATAGAATGACATATGAGATTCAGATATTACTTCAGCAGATTGCTCTTCCATGATTACCTTTAACTCTAACTCTTATCATTGCTACTTATTTCCTTATCATAGAGGCTATAGCAACCACAAATGAAAATCATACGCTAAATCCTCTCAAGCATTTGAGAACAAGAGATCTCAAAATATACCATCCTATTAAACTAGAGGCATTACAGTTTCAAATAACTCAACCCAACTTGTTATCAAACAGTAAACAAAAGACATGAGATATTCCCACATTATCTTCGCCTTGATTATGTTTTTTGCTAACGTATGCCAGGTTCAGGTAATATAAAATCTGGTAAGATGAGAGAATTGAACCAATGCAGAACATATTTTTCATCATGCAGAGCCCAAACAAATATATGAAGGATAAATATCATAAAAAATTTACAAGTCACAGTAGTCGATGATCACTGCAGCACCAGTGCACCACAGATAAAAGCAAATAAAATGAGTAAACTTTCAATGAAAAATAAACACTGCCTGAAAATCTAAGAAATGATGATGTAACAAAGTAACAGCATGCAGATACAGAAACTTACATGAAAAAACTTATCCCATAGCTTCTCAAAAGGCAGGGAACCAGGAGTCAAGAACAAGAATGCAATTTTAGGAGTATTTGATGTAACAAATGGTGTGTTCAAAATTTCTCTAATAACAATACGCGATGCTATCTCAGCATCAGTATATTCCCTTGCAGGTGCAGGTGGGAGCCAGTCAGTAATAACCTTGCAGCCCTTGGAAGAAAATATGTAACAGGCACCTGTGCCACTGGGTGGATAGATATAGGCACATATTAGGAACACGCTGACCATTGAAACCAAGATAATAATCCATAACGGCCTCTTGGTAGTACGAGGCCGAGGACCAGGCAGAATTTTCATATCGCCCATGTCTAATTGCCACTTTTGACCTGTCTTCATCTAGAACAAATGCATCACTTACTTCATATATATATGGTGTCAATTGTGTCCACCACAAGGCAATGACCAATACTATCTAGTAATGATCTGGTCTTAGAAAACCTCCAATCAAATTCTCAACTTCAGTGATGATAAATAATCTGCAAATTGAATACACAAATTGATCCATTAGGAGTTGAAGAAACCATCGAAATGGTCAAACTTGAATCACATGAGCTTTAATTAGATGATAAAAAGTAACCCAAACTCTTCATGCTGAAAAATGCATGCACACTACAAATATCTATACACTAGCTCTTATCTTGGCAGGTGTCTCATGTTCCCTACTGTGGTTCTATCATTTCTTGATGAGAACCAAGCCTCCATTCAGATGAATGAGAGAATACGAACAAATAACACAAAAAGAAAACCAAAACAGGAGCCTATTAAAAGAACTACAAAAAGAAGGGACTAGTTGTTGAGAATAAGAGACATTTTAGACACAGGTTCCCAAGAAAAAGATCCCTCCAGGAGTATCTTTCATTCTCATTAGTATTAGTACAATGCTTTGCTACCAAAACTAAAACAAAAAAGTGAGTATCAATAAAATTATTTGAAGAATCCTTTAGAACACACACACACACACATAAAAAACAATTATCTCATGAAGCAATGAAACATACAAAACCATCTCACTGAAATATTTAAAAACCATCAGCAAAGGAAATGACAAAAAAAACACCCAAGTTAGAGGCTATAGACGAGAAATAATAGAACAAAGCTCTTTAGAGCAAGAACCTCAAAAGAGAGGCTACAAAACATCAGAATCCCAGATATAGAAAAGACTATTACAAAACATTTGGGAAACTCTTTCTGTTTTGTTCCAACCAAACACTCGCAGGAAGAGCTGTAATAGTATTTAACCATATGACCCTTGACTTCCTGACACGGACACAAAAAAGGTAGGTGATAGGTTACGAGGACTTCTTTCACCAAGATTGGGAAGACCAACTGTACTCGGAGAATTTGGCAAAATATCCACCAAGCATTGCCTGAAAGGTTCTGAGAATTTTTGCTGAATGGAAAAACTCAGATTCCTACTTCATATTTAATCATCAGTACAAATTTTGCCACAAGAAACCAATCACAAGGAAGACTTATACACTTTTAGGATCATTTAAACTGCCAAAGGGCTCAAACAATGTGAGTGCAGGCTGGTTGAAAGATTATTAAATAAAGAATTGCAAACATTGATTTGTTCAAATGTGCATTTGTGTGATCTCATTTAAAATAGAAACTAAAACCAAGCTCATCAGGCTGGTTTTAAGACATATTTTTCCATCCTTGATCCACAATGTCCTTCAATTTTAGCAATCTAGCGAACTTAGAACTCTAAGCCAGGTTCTAACTCCATCTCTATTTATAACTGACCACCGGACATGAACTCAGGAAAGCAATAAATTGTCAACCCCATTTAACTTCTTATATTAGAAATTAGACTTTCACAAAAAAAAAAAAAAAGTTTACGAAGACTATTGACAAATTTGGGAGTGATTTTGAACTCGTTAAAATTCCTATTTGTCTTATTTAAAATTACTTCAAAGCATATCTTTAAATATTCAATTTTTATGGTATGAAAATTGTATATAAAATTATAAAACAAAAGATTAAATTGACTTTAAATGATTAAAAGTATGCTTCGGAGTGATTTTGAAAGAGTTAAAATAACTTTTGTCTTATCCAAAATCACTCCCAAACATGCCCTATGTCATCTTGGTTGCAAGTCAAATGACCAAGATTTCTACTAATTCCCCTAAACTTTTACTCTTGATTGACTTAGACACCCCCACCAAAAACTCGCTTTCTTTTCGTAACTCAAAGAAAAAAAGACAAATACCTAGCTTTCAAGTCAAGTTTCAAGAAATGAAATTGCTAACCTAGAAAATTAATGCATCATTAACAACCATTTAACATCAATACCTCATAACCCTCTATTCATAACTGTGCTTTAAATTTGATATTCAATTCTCCCACAAGGGATAATATGAGAAACACTTTTATCCTAAAAGCTTGCTGTAAACATTAAAATGTGGCCAACACATTTTTCTTTTACCTATATAAAGTAACAATAAGATAGCTAGCTAATAATTCCCATCTCTTTCATACTGATACAAAACCTTCAAACTTAAAAGATGCGTTGATTTGTGTTTCAATCAACATTAGTTTACAATGTCCTCAACCATCACACAAATAACTCAAACTACTCCACAAAGTCAAACCCATTCAATTCAACTACTACACCTTTAGGTTAAAACAAGTAAGCCTAATCTAAACAACCAATCAAAAGCCTTAAAACTCAGCCGCCTCGCCGGTCAAACTCCCAAAAAACTCCATCGACATCCCATTTTTTCTAATGCTCTGTTCCGTCGGTGGGTAAATATTAAATCCACAATACAATGCAATAAACCCCAAAACCTTAATCCCGTAAGTTCACCCACCATTAACTAGAAGCAAAACAGAGAGACCCCAAAAATGGAATTGAAGAATTGAAACATGGGGACCGATTGGATTCAAAGGGGAACAAGAAAAAAAAAAAAATAAAAATACCTGAGTTATTGAGCTGAGTGATCGGAATCCGACCGTCGAATCGAAGATCTGAAAACCCCCAAGCTCTAAAGTATTGATAAATTCTGAGATCTAAGTTGAAGAAGACGACCATTCCATAAAGAACCCACAAAACCCAAGTCAGATTAAAGAGAATAAAGAGTGAAATTCGCAAAATCGAAACGACCCTTTTGCATTCCTTGGTTAACAAATCGAAAGAAATTGATTTCTCGAGCTCCTTCTTCGGTTTTAATTTCTTCGCTCTCTCTCTCTTCTATTCTCTCTCTAAAACTCTGTGTATATAAAAATGGTGCTGTGAGAGAGAGAGAAAGAGAGAGTAGTGGACGCAGTCCTCGTTTTTGGAGGGCCAATGACTCTTCCAATCACAAACATTTCGGGGCCGGCGTTTCTCGTTAAATTTGATTATAAAAAAAAATGTTTTTTTTTCTTATTTCTAATTGGACAGAGGTGGTCGGAGCGTGTACTATAACGCGCTTTAAGGGCGCGTGGTCGTTGATTTCTTATTCTATATTGGTCGCTGGGTTTTACGTTGACTTTTATTGAACGTTTGAACGGAACTGTGGCAGAATTAGCCTTGTATTTCCACAAGTTGCCTCGCCGTCGGCCGCCAAATTAGAATTCTTTTTTAAATTAAGGATATATAAACTTAGTTTTATTATAAAAAAAACATAATTAAGGGTATAAACGTATATGTTACATTACACGCAAACATAGTTTGATTCGTTAAAATTTTATATTTTTAATTGGGCTTACCAAAATACATACTTAACTAAATAGTCAGATGTTCGAATTTTTACGATAAAAATTGAATTCTAGAAAAAAAATTTAGGCTTAATTTTTTACAATTTTCAATCCTATTTTTAATGTATTAAAAATTCATGAAGAAGTTATTTTGTAAATTTATTTTAGTAGATTTTGTGTTTAAAATCTTTTATGTTATTATGTTGTTATTTTATTTGTATTTTGTTGATGAACAAATTAGTTCTCATGTGTGAGTAGCATTAACTACGTATCAATAGGTTCCAATATATATATTACTAGAAAATTAATTTTCTTCTTTGAAAGAATAAAAGTTAGATATGATGGCGACTTCATAATTTAAATAGAGAACAACAAAATTCTTGAAATTTGGTAGATGATATAATTTATGAAATATATGTGTGAAATCTTATTGTGTTGCATTCAAAACTTTGGTAGTAGTTTTCTTAGTTGAACAATATGTAGGAGTGAGAATTTAAACATTTAATGGTTGGGTAATTCTTAAGTTTCAACTCTAAGTAGTTATTGACCTATTCCAATATTTTTATTTAGAGTGATAATTTGCATTTGAGAATTAAGAATTGAAATTTCAATTTGAGACAATAATAAATATTTTATTTTTTTAGTGACAGTGTGAGCTTGACTCAACAATGATTGGCATAGTTTTCCTTTTTAGAGGTTAGAGGTTTGATCTTTTATCCCCGGCAGTTGTTGAAAAACAAGTAATTTTAGTACTACAAAAACAAATAAGTTTTTTTACGTCAAAAATCATATTTATTAACAAAAAAAAGGCCACTATAAACTTTTACTGATGAAAAGTGAAGAGTAGCATAAAAAATCATCGATGATCGGTGAAGTTTTTAACTTATCATTTGTTACTTGTACATAATTTGCATCTAGTTTCATCTTTAGAATTTTAAAAACGTTTTATTTGTATCTTAAACTTTGAATTACATTAATCTTGAACTTCTGACATCTTCTCTATTCTAAAGCTCTCTGATTTATGATTTTGGCATTGGAGTCATTTTTCTTTATTTTGCAAGCCCTCTTCTCTCCAAATTACAAATTTATTATTGTTGTCATGAGGTTTGCTTTTCTTTGTCCAAATCTTGGTATTAACATTTGACGTCGAATGTGTCGAATGTGTGGAGTAAGAGTGCTTTACCTTGTATTCCAAAATCAAGAAAATAAAGACTAGCTAGTTAACTTTGTTCGCAGTCTAGCCAAAGAGAAAAGTCTTATAGTAAAAGACATCAAGATATTTTACATCCATAATATAAATCAAAGAAAAGACAAATCCTAGGCGGGAAAAGTCTTATGGTAAAAAAACATTGGAGGATTTCATATTCATAGTCATAAACTAAAGAAAGACAAACCCTAGGTAGAAAAAGTCTCATGATAAAAGGCATAGGAGAATTTCACATTCATAGTCATAAACTAAATAAAAACATGCAGCTCAGCAGAAAAAGTCTTATAATAAAAAACATTAGAGAATTTCATCCCATAGTAAAAAATCAATAAAAAGGCTAACTAAGACTAGAACAAACAAGATCATTAAAGAATGCAAGACAGTGAAGCCTTAGATTGAAAATTAAAAATAAAAAACTAACTACTGAATTGCAAAATTTCAGATAAGTTTTTTTTGAAACTCCAAATTTTCTAATGTCACTAGAGATGTCCACGGGGCAAAGGGAGGGCTTCTCTATTCTCGTCTCTGAACCCTACTTCATTTCCCATCTCTACAAAATTCTCCACTTAATTTCATGGGGATCGAAGCGAGGATCCCACGGTGAATTATTCCTATTTTATTTGTTTAAAAAAAATCAATGAAATGATTTTTTAAGCAAAAATTTCAATTAAATAGTTGGTTTTCTATGATGAATGACTTAAATGGTTAATTCCTAATTATAAGTCATTCTTTAAATGATTAATTCCTCCTAAAAAATTCTAAACCTCTTAAATTAAATAAAATTTCATATTAACTTATTTAATTATCCATACATAAGATTTTAAAAATTGTTCAAACATATGAAATTATTCATACAATATAGTTACTTATACATTATATATATTTATATACATTATAATTTTCTTTAAAAAAATAATGATGAAAATAAATAGGGTAAGGAGAACTGAGATTGAGAACCCATTTCTGTCCCCATCTCTATTTAGCTTAGAGAAAATTTTCTTCCCCCACTCCCTTCTCCATTCCATGCCTAAACGTGAATTCTCTATCCCATTGGGAAGAGTTCCCATGAGGGCTAGGATTGGCAACGGGGTGGGGCATGGTCGGGGATGCACTCCCCATCCCCGTCCTCATGGGATTTTGTAATCCCCATCCTTGCCCCATTTTTCGTTTTGGGGAGTCGGGGTCAGGGAATCTCCATTCAGAGATTGGGTCCCCGCGAGGAAAAATTCTCCATAAATTAATAATAAAAAAACATTAAAGAATTTTTATTGTAAAATTAATAAAAAGTTAAAATTAATTATATTTTGAAATTAAATTTTTAAAAAATTAGAAAAATATATATGTAAATATAAATAAATAATATTAAAGAATAATAATAGATATAAAAAAATAAAAAAATAAAAATTTATATATTAAAATATTTAAAAAAATATTCGGGGCGAGGTCGGGGACGGGAACGGGGCGAGGATACCCTCCTCGTCCTCGACTGAGGACCGTTTTGTGTCCCGGTTTGACCCACATCCCTGGTCAAACCGAGAATTCCCCACCCCGATAGCGGTGGGTACCTGCAGAGATTTTTGCCAACCCTAATGAGACTCTAGTCTTGCAAAAATATAGATATCTCTAAATGCTACATTGAAAATTGATAGCGAGTTTATCTAAATCTCATGAAATTAATTAATAACCAAATGATATAATGACTTATTTATTTTATTATAATTCTTTGTTTCTTTGTAAAATTGATTGTTTTAGAAAAATAGTACTCCCAAGTTAAATTCCAAGACTAACAATTAAAAAGCTTAACCATGAATTCCAACTTGGAATTAGGGGCTAAAACTTTTTGAGTTGTTAGGAAAAGTGGTTGAACTTAGGCTCAAATTAGTTTTAGGCCAACTAATCATCTAATCAAATCTAATCCTAACTTAGATAGAATCAGGAAAAATTCATCTTATTATAATCTAGAGAAGAAAAGGTAAACTTCAGGTTATTCTTCCTATAAATACATTATTATATTATAACTTCATATGAGATTACTTGAACTTGAACGTATGACTTTTTCTCCATTTTAACGTTCTTCATCTTGAACTTTAGCGTCGCAATCATTTTTCTTTGTTTTGTAGGTCTTCTCCTCCTCAAATTACAAATCATTGTTGTCACGTGGAGTTCAGTTCGTTTTTTCCTATCTAAATTTTGGCAACAACTTCAACCATCAATGACAAAGAATAGGGATGCATTAGATGTAGAAGTATGACTAGACGGACAATCGAGTTAGGCAATTATATATTAATTATGTATGGTGCCATTGTAGTTACTAATTTAAAAAAAAAAATTAAAAATATGAGATTCAATAAATAAAAAAGAGAGTCGTATTTCAAGATTTTAATGTTAATAGATTTAAAAATTGAATCTCTATTTAAACAAATGTAGAAAATATATTGACCAAACAAATATGCTGACATTATTTTAGCTAAAAATCAACCTTTTCTATCTTTTGGCTATTTTTATTTCAATTTGGGCATCAATTTTTGGCTATACACAAAAATTTCCTTATTTAATAAGGATGGTTTGAGTTGAAAAAATTTATCACTCGATAATTGAGTTAGATTTAAAAAGAGTTTCAAATTTTATACAACTCAACATATGAAATACTCCTAAGGTCTTTAATGACTTTAATTAGGTGACATGTTTGACGGTTAACCATTCGAAAGATATGGATTATATCACATGAAATATTAATTTATTTGTATTAGGAAGTTTATTTATTTATTTATTTGTTCAAATAGGGAACGGTCTAAACGTAGACTTTGGTCGAAATTAACTATTTAATTGGAGTTTTTTTCTTAAAGAACTTCAATCTATCTTATTATTGGTATTCGTATTCAAAGTTGACCACTAAAAAATACTAATTTGTTATGTTTTATGTATATTTATAAAAAATATTAGAGATATTGATTAATCCTTAATATTAATGTAGAATCTTCTGATTTATAGATATATCAACAAATATAGTGATGTATTGACAGATATTTCAATCTTTGATCTTATGATGAGGGTTTCCAATTTTGAAAATAATATGGCTCATAAAATGATGAATGATTTTTTTTTTTAGTTTGAGTCTTAGATTTTGATCTTCTATTTTATTTTTCTAAATACTATTTTGGTTCTACTTTCAAATTAGTTTAGTTTTCGTGTACTTCAAAAATGTTCATTTTGGTCTCGTACTTTCAATTTTTATATTTTTTTAGTCTATGCATTTCCAAAACATCCATCTTTGGGCCGCTATACTTTTGAAAAGTTGACATTTTATGGGTTGGATATTTATAGTGAAAGAAAAAGTGAAATGTTGATGAATATTTGAAACATAGAATTTTGAATTTAATTGTATAAATTAAATTCATTGTTAGAAACTTCAAATTGGATTGAAACCATCAAACTAAGATGAAGTTTCATGTACAAATTTAACATGTATGAAAGTTAAATTTGTAGTTTATTTTTTCAATTTGAATGAGTTATATGTAACTTTTGTCAACTAACAACTAAAATGAGTTAAATTTGACAAATGTTTCAATTTTTGTATTTATTTGATTTTATTTTACATTTTGGAAAGTTACTAAGTTGCTAGCCTATAAATAGCAACTTGTTTCTTCATTTGTAGCATCCCACTTAAAATTGAAGAATTCACTCCTTTCTTTCTTTCTTTCTTTCTTTTCATCTTGTGTCAAGTTGAGAGCAAGTATCCAAGAGTTCTGTCAGATCCGAGTAGTTCGAGGTTGCAGTTCTACCGGAGTGAGTCGTTGTATCCTGCTGAGACGATCGATGTAGTCTGCTTGCATCCGGTGCAGAGCGAATAATTGTTTTTAGGACAGAGCTTATCAGAAGCGTGCTTCAACTATATTTTGAGTCTCCAAAGGTTTTGAAGTTCTTTCAAGTCTTTAGTTATTATTTATTATCATATCTAAGTCTTATTACACCATCTTGTTAAGTGTATTGTTTCTAGTTGAGTTGTAATAAGTTTGCTAGTGTATTCAGTTCATATATACCATTTTCCCCAACATTATGATCTTTATTTGTAAAAGTTTAACACAAAATTTATACAAATTTATATTTATATTTTAAAAAAATTTAGTGAATGAAGTATCTTATAGGCATTTTGACATAAAGAAATTAGATAAATATGAAAATAAAGGACTATACTGTTCATTTTTAAAAATTACATGACCAAAACAAATGTTTCGAATGTACATGGACTAAAATGACCAAAATTTAAAAATATAGAGACCAAGTTAGACACTAAAAATATAGAGATCAAAATAAATCAAAAGGTTAAAAGTACACGAACTATTATAGGATTTAATCATCCAATCAAATATTTTTATTTAGTTTGTGAACATTGCATTATAATTTATGTTTGCTTTTGACGGCTAATATTTCATAGACTATTTAATTAGCATAAATTTGAATTCAATTTGTATTATTTTTAAATTAACAAAAATTATCTTCTAAATATATGTATAAACACAGAATTAGGACATATGTTGGAGCCATATAGTTAGTTGAGACAAGTATAATAGTGTAGATATTAAGTAGAAAAATAGCAAAAACCAAAGTAAAGACTAAAATAGACCTTCAAAATTAAAATTCATTATTGGTCAAAATTATTATTTAGGAGAAATTAATGGTCAAATATTTTAAAAAGAAAAAGGTTAAATCACAAGTTTATACCCCATAATTTAATAACCATTCCATACTTAGTGTGTAATTTTTTTTTTAATTTTTGAAATTAAGTTTATAAATACTTTATTTATTTGGTTATTCTCTTTTGAAGGGTGTTTTCAAAATTCAAATTTTGAAAACTAAAAAAAATAATTTAAAAATATTGAAACAAATATTTGGCTATTCACTAGGAGAGACATATATTTACTCATAAATTATAAAAAATATTTTTGCTTTAGTTTCTATAAATCTTGAACTTTAAAATATATGTCTAGTAAACCCTTTAGATACTTTTATATTGCTTTTATTGGTTGTTTATATGTTTTTTAAAGCTTATTAACAACACATCTTTAGAAAAACCTATTATTTAACTCCAATTTTTTTTAAAAAAAAAATTAGGATAAAATTTAGATTTAAACCAATAAAACAAGTGTAATAGTTCAAACACCAATGATTTGAATCTAAATATAAAAAAGAAGCCCTTTCCATTAGCTTCCATTTTCTCTACCAAATAAAATATTGAACAAGATTTTGATTGTTTTAGTTTGTTAGCCAAGAAAATAGACCAAAGCCAAATGCAAACAAATCTAGAGTCCTTAACCGATCCTCCATTTGTGTGAATGTCACCATTTTTGGTGTTTTTTTAGATACAATTATTTCTATTAAAAAATATTTGTTATATCACACGTTGCATACACTCCAGTGCTTAATCATAAATTGTCAAATGATAATTTTTTCTTTTAATTTTTTTTTTAAATTTCTTTTGTGATTGAAGATGATGCATAAAGATGAGTCTTAGTTGCACCAAGTATTACTGTTCTTTTTAGATAAATTACTATAAATAAAAAAATATCAAACTACTTACAAATATAAAAAAAAATTACATAGACAGCGATAGACTTCTATGACTTAAGGGATGGAATTCTATCGTGGTTTTTCTATATTTGTAAATAGTTTGACTCATTTTTCTATATTTGAAAACAATCCAAATATAATTTTATTTTTCTTTAATTCTTTTTTTAATTGTACTTTAAAATTGTCTTTTTTTTTCAAAAATTTAGAAACTATAATTTAAATTTGAGAGAGAGAAAATATTTATTTAAACGAAAATTAAAAGTTTAGAGTTTTTCTTGAATATGTATTATTTTCCCAAATTTTAAATTCATTTATTTTATTGTGACGGATTAAAATATCAATATCGAAATTCAATTATACGGATATATTGATATCAGCATATATTTTTATAAGTCAAAAAGTTTATAAAAATGATTTAAATTAATAATTAAGTATTTTTTTAAATAAAATTAATAATTAAGTTGGCTTGACTCGCAAACTAATTTATAAATATTGTTATTAGTATTTCTATTTATATTGGACTAAATAGATATTATTTTTTTAATGTTTTATAAGTATTTATAAAAGATATGGAGATATCAATGGATATTGAATATTGATGTTGAACCATTCGATTTATGGCATATAATTGACATGTCATTGACAATATGTTAATATTGGGGCACAACCAACTTCTAAACTCAACGCTAGTTTTTTTTTTTTTTTTTAATACAACAATTATAGGATGGGAATTGAACCTCTGACCTCTAAGGACGGATCATACCAATTACCGCTAATTGAAAGTATATATACTAGATCAAAATGTATGAATTTCTACCTAAAAAAATATGGCTAACTCAAAATAATAATAATAAGAAGATAAATATATAAATAAATAATAAGAAAAAACTAATGTGAATTTTTTTTTAGTATAGTGGAATTAAATAGATAAGACTAAAAAAGTAATACTTTTTATATTTTAATTTCTATTTTTAAGTAACAACGAGTAGAATGTGAGGACTTACATTTTCTATGCAAAGAAAGAAAAATCTATGTCAATTATTACTATACTCACTTATTAACATATAATTTTCTCATTATTAAAAAAAAAAATTGTGATATTATAATTACACTCATAAATATTTAATTTGATCAATCAACCTTATGAACTTTGTGGTTTGTTATAATAATTACACCCTTAATTTTTTAATATGATTAATTAGCCCCTGTAGTTTGTTAATTATTATAATCAACCCCTATAATTTATTAAAATTTTACATTTATCTTTGTTGGTGAGTTACATAAATATTTTTAATTTATCTTTTTAATTGAAGTAACTTTTCATGAATTAAATAATAATTTTATAAATATTTATAAATTATGTTTAGAATTTTATATTTACCCTGCTTCATGGGTTAAAAAAGAAATTTCACAAAATGAATTATTGGAGTAGAATGTAAAAGTAAAATTGAAAATTTCTAATTAAATAATAATAATAAGTAAGGATATGTTTGAGATTAATTTTGAAAAGGTTAAAATCACTTTTGTCATGTTCAAATTTACTTTACTTCTAAACATGGTTTTAATAATTCAAAATCAACTTTGATGATATGAAAACCACATTTAAAAGAATAAAATCAAACACTAAACCGATTTTGAGTGAATTAAGATGTGTTTTATAGTGATTATAAATATGACAAAACTGATTTTAACTATTTCATAAATCACTCCAAATTAATACATGCCATAAAATATTAAAATGTTGGCATCATGTAAATTTACGAGTTCAACATCACTATTGAGGGAACATTCAAAATCAATGATTAAAATATTGACGTCGATATTGATATGAAAATTTTAATTTTACAAATATAACGATATCAATACTAACATGGAGTTGATTACAAAAAATAACAAATTACAGGAAGCTTATGGGGGTATAATTGTAACAAACTTCATAGTTTAAGGGATGATTGATCAAATTAAAAGTTCAATGGTGTAATTGTAACAAATCTCATAGTTCTAGTTTATGCAATTTTTCCTTAAAACAATAGTTCATCTAAATGATAAATATGAAATTATAAATGATAAATATGAAATTAGGTGACAAATTAAATTGTTTTATATTGTTTTCTGGCTAGTTTAATAATGAAGTTTAATAATGATTTAAGGCATTGTTTTTGTATTTGAAATTTGACTAAGAATTCAACCATTGTGTTTAAGAAAGATGCAAATCATTGCAAGAAATGTGGAGGAAATAGGCTTAATTTTCAAAAACCAAAAACTAATAACAAAATAGTTACCAAATAGAGTTTATCTTTTGTTTTCTACTTCTGAACATATCTTGAAGAAATGTTTTTGAACTCATAGACAAATTCCAAAAGCAACAAATTTTTGAATTTTTTTTTGTAGTTTTCAAATTTTAACTTAGTTTTTTATTTTAAAAAAAAATAGAATTAGTAGAAAGTGGATAAGAAAACATAGAAAATTATAAATGAGAGTAGTGTTTACCAGTTTAATTCTAAAAAGTCAAATGGTCATCAAAATGAGACCTTAAAATTTTAAGAATAAAAATCATGGAATAAGTGTTTTTTTTCTTTTTTTTTTTCTTTCCTGACAATATGAAATGAGTAGTTAAGAGACAAAAACAAGTTTAAAGATGGCAAAAAAAAAAAAAAAAACCAACCCAACGTGTGGCACGTAAAAATTAAAAACCAACTTTGGTGTTTCTCTCTCTCACGCGTTCGTCTCTTCGTATGGGCTATTTTTTAGGTTTTTAATTTTTAGATCTCTCTTTTCTTTTTCTCTTGTTCGTATTATTTTGTTATTTGTATTTGATCAACTAGATATGTGGTTATTTTTTTAGATTTGAATATTTTCTTCTTCTGCATTTTTTGGAGTTTCCGACGTTTGACCCCTTATATTTTAAATTTGTTTTTGTGGATCTAAATATGCATGCGCATCTTGTTTCTTTTTCATTTGATCTCCTCTATCTATATATATCATTTTGTTGCATTAATGTAAAATATAAATAATCAAATGTTTGCTCAAAAAAGAAAAAAAATCATTCACCATAAAAATTGGAATTTATTGCATATGGCAAAAAAAAAAAAAAAAGAAGATAATAATTGGTTTTGTTTTTAATTTATGGTTGAGTTTAAATTAAAATAATAATAATAATAATATGGTGTTTGTATTCTAAAATTTGGAGTTTGAATCAATATTTATTTAAAGTGTTTGAGTTAGCTTCCAAAAATTTAGACAAATTTGAATGTATTTATGCTCACAAATTGGATATGAATAAACAAAACTACTTTATTTATTTATATAAAGTTTCATTTTTTTCCCATTATTTTCATGAAAGCAAATCAATCAAAACCTAATTGAAAGAATTCCTATCTTCTATTTCTAAAGAATGCTTAGAAAAAAAGAAAAAAGAAATAGAATTGATGGGTTTGGAGCGCATGGAGGCTAATTCTTAACGGGATACGAAGGATTCATTGCCAATCCACTGGATTCCACGCTCCTCGCTGCATCTTCATATAACCTTCTGCTCCCCATCCAACTCCCCATGAGTTCCTTATGATCCAATAATCTGTCCCGTCTTCATCCGTTCCGTATCCAACCACCACCACTGTGTGATTAATTTGATTTCCACAATCTTTGTCTTCAGTGAAGATTCCCTGCAAATTCACAATATCCTTTTAACAATGTTTACAAAAATCAAATTTACACTCAAACGATCAAAACAATATCCTTTTAACAATGTTTACAAAAATCTTAACAATGTTTACAAAAATCAAATTTGCACTCAAACGATCAAAACTACTTACCCCAGTGTATAATTGGAAATCTCGTCCACTGGACGCTATAGCTACTGCTACCGGTTGGTGTGCCACAGCCTTCTTCAAAGCATCCTCGTTGTTTGAAGGTACGTTCTCATACCCATCAATTGTCACTTTCGGATTACTCCTCTATTAAATCAAACACATAATTTACTTAATTAACTTAAAAAAATTTCAAAAATGATAAATGATTATATAATTTAGAGTTAGAAATTGCTTCAAAACTCACTCTCGGTGAGTGACAGTAATCATTTTCAGCATAGTAGGGATAGTTCTCCTCAGTTGTGATCCCATCCTTTTGCATAATGAATTCAAAAGCAGAGTCATAGAATCCTCCATTGCAACCTCCATCCCTAAAATCACAATTGACCACCTCCTGCTCTGATAGAGATAATAGGGACTTGGTTTTGATTTGGTGGATTCCTTCAACTGCAGCCACCGCTGCAAACGCCCAACAACTTCCTGCAAACATATATTTTCAAAATCATTGATTAGTTATCATGAGGGTGAATAATAAAGCCAAAATTCGAAATTATAAATTATACCACATCTTGTGCCTTGGTTTTTGATGTCATTAACAGCTCCTTTTTTCCTCCAATCAATGGAATGTGGAAGACCCTTAGCGTTCTTATACATGAACCCACCATCACACCCACCAGCTTCTGCTATTTTCTTGGCATGTAGGTTTTTGTAGTACGTAATATTGGAGCTAGTATATAAGTTCACGAACTCATCATTGGACATATCAGCAAACTGGTTCAGCTTCAACTTGAAAGTTTTGTTCATTCGGTTCACTTTTGATACATACTTTGCATTATCTTTGAATACCTTGAAACGATTGTACATCTCTCTTCCATTCCTTGAGATTCTATGGTGGCTACTCCATCTCTTATACAAATGCCATAGATTCTTTTCAGATTCTAACTCCTTCCTTTCAAATTCAAAGCTTTCACATAGTCCAGAAGTTAGAGCAATCAAAACAAGAACAATAAGAAATTTCATGATGACCATAGTGATTATGGGACTTGAATAATACGATTGATTTTGGTTGAGTTGATTTGGCAATGCATGTTTAAGGGCTTTATGTAGACGTGTTACTCAACTATATGATCAATTACTCCCGTTAAAAATGGTGTGGTTATAATTTTTTTTCATGATTATAGGATACTAGTTAAGATTTACTACAATAATTTTAATTTTTTATTTTATTTTTAATGGTTAGGTTGTTGAGATTTTTTTGTTAACCAATTAGTTGAAATATTGGCGAGTCAATGGATTATGGATTTTCTTAAAATTAATATAAACAAATATATATTTTTTTAAAAACAACTACGGATAAGGGTTATAGTATAATTAATTTTGATATCATGGTAATTTTAAATTATTTATAGGATCTTAATAATGGGATGGTTATGGGTTTTTTTTGCAAGCTTTAAAATTTACTGTTATTAATATATAAGATTCAAATATAATTAAGAAAATATTGTAATTGTTTGGTAAAAGATTTGTTTTCAACCAAAATACATATTAAATTTATAATTTATAATTGTCCCAAATCTTAAAAATTATACTAATTTTGTATAATTTTTTTACGAGTTGGAGTTCATAATTATATTATTATTTTATACCTCAATTTCCGAGTTTTTTTTATTTCTAAATATTGAAAGTTTTAAAATTTATTGTTAGTATATATAAATTACACAATTATTAATAAATATTATAGTTTTTTAAAATAACCATCTTTGAAAAGTCAACATTCTTCCAAATTAATTTTTTAAAGCTTTTTTTCTATAAAAAATTAGTATATTCATTTTAAACCAAAATATAGAAATTATAATGTATTAAAATTTAAAACTATACTAAAAATTTTATATAATTTTTATGTGTTTGATTCCGTGGTGGAGCCAGAAATTTTGTATAGGGGCACTATGTAATTAAAAAACTGTAAAAAAAAAATATTCATACCTCCCTAGACCAACTAATTTAATACATATTACAAATGCCCTCTACGAGTTTTCATGTTTTGAAATCGATCCAAATTTCTTTAATTGAAAAATATAATTATGAGGCTGATAAAGATATTGTTGTAAATATGCTCTATGAACTTGATCTTAAATATGTATATTTTCTTTTTGAGGATGATGTATTCTTAATTTTATTTTAAAATATCTCTTTCTATTGATTTAAAGTCAACCCTACAAAAGTATTATCAATAAAAGTATTATGATTTATTACATAGATTTAAAAGTGTGATAATTAAAAAGATTGAGAAAAATTTATTCTGGAGAAACTAGAAAATTATATTGTAGTTTTAACTCTAGGATTAATTAAAATTAATATACTAAGTAATACAAACTAAAAATTACTGATTTTCTTTTCGGTTATTTTTTTAGAAAACCTAAACTTCTTTTATATATAAATATATATATTCTAAATTTATTTTTTAGGTAGTACTAGCGCAATATGTATAAGGCTATCAAAATTTGATTTTAAAATAAATTATAAATTAAAATTACGTAGTGAGGACTTGAACCCACACTGTAGACCATCCATATGGCGCACCCGACCACTACTAAAAAATTTGTCTTTTTAAATATATATTGTTAAATATTACTAAGATTATAGATTCAAAATACGATAAATCGAGAGGGGACACGTGCCTCCGGCCTCTACGTGGCTCCGCCGGTAGTTTGAATGGCATAACTACACAATTCTTTATTTAAAAGAAAATTAATAATTTTAATAGTAAACAAATTAAAAATTCTGCAACTCCAACTAATAAAAAATCATATAAAACTTTTCTGGTATAATTTGAAATTTAGATACATTTTTGTTTAAAATGAAACTTTTACGAAACAATTAAAATAATAAAATCTCTAAAAAAAAAATTAATTTACATCTTTTCTCTTACTCTAAAACTATTAACTTTTTTAATAATATTTAAAAATTATATATATATTAATTATAATAAATTTAAATCTTGCAATATCAAGAAGAAGAAAAACTCCCAATTTAGATTATAAAAAAAAAAAAGTTAAACCAAAAGAGCCCTTAATTGGCGAAAACAAAACCATAAAATTGAAGAAAAAAAACCAAAAACTAATAATAATAAATAAATTGTGTATAGTTGATTGAGCCATTTCCGTTTCTTCAAAAAAAAAAAAAAAAAAATGAAATAAAAGAAAATCCTGTTTTTGCAAATAGTTTGTATACATAATGGTAAGATTTAATAAAAAGTATTGTGTATATACAATCTTAAATCGTTTAATTTTAATTTTAGTACTTCCCATTAAATCTCACCATTGTAAAAAATATTTACTTTTTTTGTTCGCATCTCCTTTATAAAGATTAAGTAAGTGACATTTTAGAGTTAGTTTTTGGTTTGGTTCCATTCCGTAATAAATTGGATAAATATATTTTTTTTTTTTTTTTTTTTTTGTAAAATTTAGGGTTTGAATCAATATTTAAAATTTGAGATATATCGATATCAACATATATTTTTGTAAGTCAAAAAATTTATAAAAATAATTTAAATTAATAATTAAGTCTTTTTTTTAAACAAAATTAATAATTAAGTTGGCTTGACTGGTAAACTAATTTATAAATATTGTTATTAGTATTTCTATTTACATTGGACTAAATAGATGTTATTTTTTTTAATGTTTTATAAGCATTTATAAAACATATGGAGATATCAATGGGTATTGAATATTGATGTCGAACCATTCGATTTATGGACATATAATCGACATGTCGTTGACAATATGTTAATGCTTTGGCACAACCAACTTTTAAACTCAACGCTAGTTTTTTTTTTTTTTTTTTTTTTACACCAATTATAGGATGGGGATTGAACCTCTGACCTCTAGGAATGGAAGTCATGTCAATTACTGCTAATTGAAAGTATATATACTAGATCAAAATGTATGAATTTCTACCTCAAAAAATATGGCTAACTCAAAATAATAATAATAATAATAAGAAGATAAATATATAAATAAATAAGAAGAAAAAACTAATGTGAATTTGTTTTTCGTATAGTGGAATTAAATAGATAAGACTAAAAAAGTAATACTTCTTATATTTTAATTTCTATTTTTAAGTAACAACGAGTAGAAGGTGAGGACTTACATTTTCGATGCAAAGAAAGAAAAATCTATGTCAATTATTACTAAGTATGCTCACTTTGATTTTTATTATTTTAATTCCTACTTGATTAACATATAATTTTCTCATTATTAAAAAAGAAAAAAAAAATGGGCAAACTACTTCTAAACTATTGTAACGACCCGAGTTCAGGAGGGAGACATGAATGAACCAAGATCACATCCGAATGAGAGGGATCCTGAGGACATGAAAGCATGGTTAAGAAAGGCTTAAAAGAATTGAAAGTTACTACCTATACCAACAAAGTGCACCTTCCTTTTCGGTGGCTCAATCATAAGAACTCCACAATTAAGCGTGCTTAGCTTGGAATCTCCTGGGGAGCAATCCTACGTTGGGTGACCTCCTTGCTGAAAGGACCCGTGTTGGTTTGTGGGGACAACGTTCGCTCTTACAGAGCATTCAAGACAGGCAAGGATGACGTAGCCAGGACGCAGGGGAATATCGGGGCATGGGGCGTTATAACTATGATGTTTATTACAATTACACCCATAAATATTTAATTTGATCAATCACCCTTTTGAACCACAATCACTTTTGTCATGTTCAAAGTTACTCCTAAACATGGTTTTAATAATTCAAAAAATCAACTTTGATGGTATGTAAACCACATTTAAAAGAATAAAATCAAACACTAAATCGATTTTGAGTGAATTATGACGTGTTTTACAGTGATTTTAACCATTTCATAATCACTCCAAAATATGCCTTAAAATATAAAAATGTTGGCATCTTGTAAATTTACGGGTTCATCACTATTGAGGGAGCATTCGAAATCAAGGATTAAAATATTGACGTCGATATTGATATGAAAATTTTAATTTTAAAAATATAACGATAACGATACTAACATGGAGTTGATTACAACAAAGAACAAACTACAGGAGGCCAATTGATCAAATTAAAAGCTTATGGGGTATAATTGTAACAAACTACATAGTTTAGGGGATGATTGATCAAATTAAAAGTTCAATGGCGTAATTGTAACAAATCTCATAGTTCAAAAGAGGTTTATTTTTCCTTAAAACAATAGTTCATCTAACTAATCAATATGAAATTAGGCAGAATGATAAATATGAAATTAGGCGACAAATTAAATTGTTTAAAAGTATTTTATGTCTAGTTTAATAATGATTTAAGGCCTTGTTTGGTAATCATTTGGTCTTTAATTTTTTGTTTTTGAAAAGTAAGCCTATAGACATTACTTCCACTTCCAAAATTTTCCTTTTATTGTCTAGTTTTTACCAACGGTCTTAAAAAAACTATGTCAAATTTGGGAAACTTAAAAAAAGTAACTTTTAAAAACTTATTTTTGTTTTTGGAATTTGACTAAGAATTCAACCATTGTGTTTAAGAAATATGCAAATCATTGTAAGAAATGTGGAAGAAATAGGCTTAATTTTCAAAAACCAAAAACTAAGAACGAAATAGTTACCAAATGGGGTTTATTTTTTGTTTTCTACTTCTGAACATATCTTGAAGCAATGTTTAGTTTTCAAATTTTAACTTAGCTTTTGATATTAAAAAAAAAAAAAAAAGAATTAGTGTAAAGTGGATAAGAAAACATAGAAAATTATAAATGAGAGTAGTGTTTACAAGTTTAATTCTAAAAAATCAAATGGTCATCAAAATGAGACCTTAAAATTTTAAGAATAAAAATTATGAAATAATTTTTTTTTATTATTTTTTTTTTGACAATATGAAATAAGTAGTTAAAAGACAAAAATAAGTTTAAAGTATAAGGGTGCATTTGGCCCGTAAGTTGAGTTGGGTTGGATGGGCAAAAGAAACCAACCCAACGTTTGGCACGCCGGTAATAAAAAATGGTGGGTTTAGAATAACTCACCGTTTTTACATCCCAAAAAATCTTCTAATTTCTCAACTCCCCTCATTTACTCCCTCTCACGCGTTTTCAACTTTGGTGTTTCTCTCTCTCACGCGTCTGTTCACATTACTCCTCTCACCTTGTCTCATCTTTCTCATCTTCTCTCTTCTTTCACTCGTCTGGTTCGTCTTCTCCTTCATCTCGTCCAGTTTCTTTTCCTCAAATTTCCTCTTCTCTCGCTTGTCTGGGCTATTTTTTAGGTTTTTAATTTTTTCTTTTTGTCTATTGAGATCTCTCTTTTCTCTTGTTCGTCTGCTTCTCGGGGTTGTATTTATTATTATTATTTTGTTATTTATATTAGATCCACTAGATATGTGGTTATTTTTGTAGATTTGAATATTTTATTCTTCTTCTTTTGTCTTTTTCATTTAGATCGTTTGTGTGTTTGGATCTGCTTTCTAATGTTTGACCCTTGATATTTTAGATTTATTTTTGTGGATCTAAATATGCATGTTAATTAGATCTATTGCGCATCTTGTTTCTTTTTCATTTGATCTCCTCTCTCTATTTATCTCTCTCTATCTATATATATCATTTTGTTGTATTAACGTAAAATATAAATAATCAAATGTTTGCTCAAAAAATGGAAAAAAATCATTAACCATAAAAATTGAAATTTATATTTCACATATGGCCAAAAAAAAAAAAAGAAAAGAGAGATAAGAATTGGTTTTGTGTTTTTTTTTTCTTTTTCCTTTTTTTTGGAATTAACATTTATGGTTGAGTTTAAATTAAATTAATAATAATAATAATGATAATAATAATAATATTATGGTGTTTGTATTTCAAATTTTCTAAAATTTGGGGTTTGAATCAATATTTAAAGTGTTTGAGTTAGCTTCCAAAAAAGAAATACAACATTTCTCATAATGAATATAATTTGTCACATGTTTTGAATTCAATACCAATGAAAAAGTGTCATACATTTTTTTTTTATTTCACAATGAATCAAGTGAATTAGTCCTACGATTTAAGCCTAGAACTTTTGAATCAATTTGTGTTATGTAATTGAGTATTCAAAATTTGTGTTTAGTATATGAATACTTTGTAGGAATTTGTTATATGTTTTAAGAAGGAAAAAAAAAGTAAGAATTTTTTAGTGTTAAAAATTTTAGAAAAATACGTATATAGTTGGAAATTAAAAAAAATAGTAACAAAAAAAAAAACTTTCAATACAAAATTAATTTCGATTAGAAAAACTATACTAAATACCCCAACTCAATTCAACTCTGCACCCTAAACAAAAACAATTTAATTCTACACATAATTTAACTCCCCAAACAATAATTACCAACTTAATTTTGGCCGTCAAACACTCCCTAAATGTTAACCTGAAAAAATATAGGTCAATTGGTTCAATAGTTAAGAAGTTTTATCTCTCCAACTCTCATATTTGTTAAAACTGTTTTTTTCTTTTCTTTTTTTTTTTTTCTCTAAAGGAGAAATAGCTAATGGTACCCAGAAAAGACTAAGGACACTCATATCCACAATCCAATTATATCAAACATACAAACTTTGTGGGTAAAAGATTACTTTGAGATTTTAAATCCTATTTTACCTTTGTTATTTTAGGTTTTTGTTTATTTTTCTTAGTTCATTTGAAGCTGTAATTTGGAATGAGTTGAGTGGGCTATAATTGTTCACTCTGTATTTAGGCACGCGTGTTAAGAAAATGAGGAGTAAGAGTTATTTTAACCATCCGTTTTGCTATAATAGCACTATTAATTTACAACTCACTAGTTAAAATAACCAACTCTCTTTACCCTCCAATTTTTTCAATGATTCCACCCACATGCGACTAGCTTCACGACAACCATCTCTTGTGACCACTTTCAGTGAAGACCACCTTTAACCTCCAAATTTGGCGATGACCACCTCCAGCGACTGGCATTAACTGCCAACTCAGGTGATCAACTCCAACGATCACTTTGGCAACTAGTTTATAGTGTTTATAGTCTTCTTTTATAATAATATTTGATATTAACATAAACACTTTGAGTGTATAGAAAATCAAACAAACTTGTGTATAAAATCACTTTTGAGAAAATGTAACCAAATACATATTTTATTTTAAACAATTTTTATAAAAAAAGTGTTAAATAAAAGTGATATAATATGAGATTTGAAAATTAATATTTGAAGTTAGAAGATTCTTTTAGATACATGAAAATTTTTTAAATTAAGAAACTAAATTTATGGCAAAATATTAGCATGAAAAGAGGAACTTAATTGATGCTGAATATCTAGAAGGAAATAAATAGAGCCAAAATTATGTATTTGATAAATTAATTACCATATAATCAATGAAGCTCCTTGATTAATTATAGTTCAATTAAAGAAACTATCAAGGACATTTTAGGATTAATAGAAAATGAATTGTGCGCCATGCGTTTTGCTATAATTATGATTGAACATGAATTATGAATTTAATAAATTAATTACAGTATAATTAATGAAGTTGCTAGATTAATTACAATGCAATTAAAGAAGCTGTTAAGGGCTTTTAGGATTAACAGAAAATGAATTCACGTGCATCTCATACGTTTTGCTATAATTTTGAAAAGTTTCGTATTTTGCTATATTTTCAAATGAAAGTGTAATTTGTGCTACATAACTCAATTTTCCTTTTTTAAAATCATGTATCTAAGTTGATGATAGCACTTAAAATGTGCTATCGTAATGTTTCTAATCTTGCCAATTGATGATAATTAATGTGCTTAAATGTGTTATTTTGTACTTATTGAGCAATTTAGAGGTAGAATCGAGCGTTGGAAAAAAAATGGAGCTGAAACATACCAATTTGGAGTACTAACAGAGCAATTAGGCCAAAAAGAGCCAAAATTACGAAACAGCCACTACGCAGTATAAAAACTGCTCTTCGGTTTTTAGGTCATATCTTTTGATACGGGTGGCCGTTTTGGGCGTATGACTACACGTTGTCTTCATTTTTTCGTGCTCTATCCATTTACAGCATTAGATTTGAGAGTTATTTTCATCTTCTTTATGAAATTATTGCTTGGGTTAAGGTAATCGTTTCTAGCTTTGGTTTTAGGATCTTTTCCTTATTTCAATGTATTTGTGAGTTTTCGAACTGAGTAATTTCATATTGTATTATTGGTTTCAATTTTGTTTTAATGAGATTTAGATCATATTATTGTACGCTTGGGGATTATATGATATTGCTTTTGATTGACGTTCAGTCCGTAACACTTGATTGTATGTTAATCCATAGAAAGCGATAGGTTAGGTTAGCTTGCGAATCGAATGCGATGAGTATTGATTTAACCAACCTAGGATTGAACCAAATAAATATTTAACTAGGTGCTTAAAAGTTAAATGTTCACCCTAACATTCACTAGATCTTAATGCAATTAGAACAACTTGATTTGCATGCTTTTCATCTAATCAATTTGGACTAGTTAGTTGTTTAGGACAAGTTAATTAGCTTTTCTAATTAATTTGGTTAGGTGCAAACAATTAGTTGACTTTGATAATGAGAATTCAATGATCAAATACTTGAATAGGGAATTTCGTTTGACCCAAGCTAGATCTTTTTGATATTGAATTTCAACCGTTTATTGTCTTATTTTATTTTATGCGATTTAATTTTGTAAACAAAAAAATCTTCAAACCCCCCTCCCCTTCGGTCACCCTCAGGCTGTGAACAATTCAATTGAAAACATTTGTGTGCTCCATTTGTTCGACCCGATCTTGCCACTAAGACTAGCAGTTTGTAGTGGTGGATATGATTAAATCATTTAATCAAGAATTGGCCGACAAATTCCACACGACCAAATTGGCGCCGTTGCCGGGGAGTCAAGAAATTTCTCTTTTGAAAGGTTTACAGTTCTTGTTTGTTCTTAATTTTTTTTTCTCTTTATGGCCCGATCCTTCCAGGATCGAAATTCTTTATTGTATTTTGTAGATCTTGGTAGGGAGGAAAGGAGACGAAGGAGATAAGTTTGAGAACAAATAGCCTTAGAAGAACAAATTCGTGCAGAAGGCACAAATTGAAAATTTATGATTGATTCCACTACCACTGATCATAGTGGCCAACACCCTAAGTTGCGGGTAGGAGAGGATAGCTCGGTGAGCCTTGACGATTTTGGTTGATTGAACCGAGTGGGGTCAAGCATAACGACCTTAAACAATTGCGCTACCCGGAGGCAACCAAAATTTACTGCTTTCTTAGTATAGGTTTCCTTTCAGTTTTTTTTTTTTTTTTTTTTTCTTTTTTTGTTTTTTTAGCTGAATTCTTTCTATCTTTCTTGATGTTGGTTTTTGTAGCCCATTGAGAAAATGGAGATAATTATTCTTTGATGAGCCAGATATCACTATCATGCTTGTGCCAAATTCAGGGAAGATTTATATTTCCCTTCTATTTTGTCCCTTGGGGACAATGTTAGATTTTAAGTTGTGGGGGATGTTTATGTTCTAGCTGGAGCCCTTGAGCATCTGAGCTCGGGCTATATGTGTGCTTAATTGCTTGCTCATGCTATGCTTGGTTACTAGTTGATGACGCACTCTCTAGTGATTTTTCTTATATGAGATGATGTTTTCAATGAATAATCATGATTTTTAGTCGTTTTTAAAAAAATTCTTACTTTTCATGCACGTTTAAGTTCTTTGTCTACCTATATTAGGTTCTTTGTCTACCTATATTAGGTCTCGCATGCTTAGAATTGTATTACTTAGCTTGTATTTTTGTTGTCACTTCGATAGGCCCCACAGATTTGATAGTTTCTTGCATGATAGGTTGTAATGTAATAGTGAGGAGTAAAAATGATTTATATGCTTGTTTAAAAATCTGCCGATAAAAATATTGTGTTGAAAAGAAAGTATCATGAAAAAAAAAATTTAACTTGTAATATTATGCATGACTAGGGGTAGAAAGAGCTACATTTACTATGATTAGTTAGGACACTCGCACCTCAGTTGAAATATTATCGCTTTGATTTTTTTTTTTTTTGCACTTAGTAATTTGTGCATGAGCCAACATTGGGGAAAAACAAATTGAGAGCAATTTAATGCCATTCCGGGGTGTTAGGACTTAATTAGAAAGGCTTTGAACTCACTCGTGCATGAACAAATTTTGAATAGCCTGATATTTTAAATTTGTTTTTGTGGATCTAAATATGCATGTTAATTAGATCTATTGCGCATCTTGTTTCTTTTTCATTTGATCTCCTCTCTCTATTTATCTCTCTCTATCTATATATATAATTTTGTTCCATTAATGTAAAATATAAATAATCAAATGTTTGCTCAAAAAAAGAAAAAAAAAATCATTCACCATAAAAATTGGAATTTATTGCATATGGCAAAAAAAAAAAAAAAAAAAAAAAAGATAATAATTGTTTTTGTTTTTAATTTATGGTTGAGTTTAAATTAAAATAATAATAATAATAATATGGTGTTTGTATTCTAAAATTTGGAGTTTGAATCAATATTTATTTAAAGTGTTTGAGTTAGCTTCCAAAAATTTAGACAAATTTGAATGTATTTATGCTCACAAATTGGATATGAATAAACAAAACTACTTTATTTATTTATATAAAGTTTCATTTTTTTCCCATTATTTTCATGAAAGCAAATCAATCAAAACCTAATTGAAAGAATTCCTATCTTCTATTTCTAAAGAATGCTTAGAAAAAAAGAAAAAAGAAATAGAATTGATGGGTTTGGAGCGCATGGAGGCTAATTCTTAACGGGATACGAAGGATTCATTGCCAATCCACACACACCTTCTGGATTCCACGCTCCTCGCTGCATCTTCATATAACCTTCCGCTCCCCATCCAACTCCCCATGAGTTCCTTATGATCCAATAATCTGTCCTGTCTTCATCCGTTCCGTATCCAACCACCACCACTGTGTGATTAATTTGATTTCCACAATCTTTGTCTTCAGTGAAGATTCCCTGCAAATTCACAATATCCTTTTAACAATGTTTACAAAAATCAAATTTACACTCAAACGATCAAAACAATATCCTTTTAACAATGTTTACAAAAATCAAATTTGCACTCAAACGATCAAAACTACTTACCCCAGTGTATAATTGGAAATCTCGTCCACTGGACGCTATCACTACTGCTACCGGTTGGTGTGCCACAGCCTTCTTCAAAGCATCCTCGTTGTTTGAAGGTACGTTCTCATACCCATCAATTGTCACTTTCGGATTACTCCTCTATTAAATCAAACACATAATTTACTTAATTAACTTAAAAAAATTTCAAAAATGATGAATGATTATATACTTTAGAGTTAGAAATTGCTTCAAAACTCACTCTCGGTAAGTGACAGTTTTCTTCATTTTTCGTGCTCTATTCATCTACAACATTAGATTTGAGAGTTCTTTTCATCTTCGTTCTGTAATCAAGTCAAATGATTGCAGGAATGCCGATTATGGGCTAAGGTAATCGTTTCTAGCTTGGGTTTTAGGATATTTTCCCTATTTCAATGTATTTTTGAGTTTTCGAAGTGAGTTTCATATTCTATTGCTGGTTTCAATTTTGTTTTAATGAGATCATATTATCGTACACTTGGAGATTATATGATATTGTTTTTAATTGATGTTCAGTTCGTGACACTTGATTGTATGTTAATCCATAGAAAGCGATAGGTTAGGTTAGCTTGAGAATCAAATGAGATGAGTATTGATTTAACCAACCTAGGATTGAACTAAACAAATATTTAACTAGACGCTTGAAAGTTAAATGTTCACCCTAATATTCACTAGATCTTAATGCAATTAGAACAACTTGATTGCATGCTTTTCATCTAATCAATTTGGACTAGTTAGTTGTTTAAGGCAAGTTAATTAGCTTTTCTAATTAATTTGGTCAGGTGCAAACAATTAATTGACTTTGATAATGAGAATTCAATGATAAAATACTTGAATAGGGAATTTCGTTTGACCCAAGCTAGATCTTTTTGATATTGAATTTCAACCTTTTTATTATCTTCTTTTATTTTATGTCATTTAATTTATTTGCAAACAAACAAATCTTCAAACCCCCCTTTGGTCACCCTCGGGTTGTGAATAATTCAATTGAAAAAATCTGTGTGCTCCCTGTGTTCGACTCGATCTTGCCACTGAGACTAGCAGCTTTTAGTTGTGGCTACAGTTAAATCATTTAGTCCAAAATTGGGTGACGAATTTCGTGCGACCGTTGACAATATTTTTTGTGTGTTATTGTGGTGGTGGCTTAATTATACTTGGAAACTATATATAACTCCTAGATATATGTTATTGTCTAATATTATAGAGTTAGAGAATTGATTATTTTTGTACACCTCAAAATATGAAGATTTCTTACTTACTAACACGATCTGAATTTATAGCCTAATCTCACATATTTTGTGCATGTTCAACAGTATTGGTAAATCTCAAAATGACCAAATGAACGAAAAAATAATGTAACTTTATCTAACACATTTTTAAAAATTGGTGGAACGAATCTTTTTATTTCTATTTACAAAATATGATATTTAAGGTACTAATACTTGTATAATACAAAAAAAAAAAAAAAAAAAAAAAAAAAAAAAAAAACTTAAACCCTAAACTCATAAAGAACTTGATGTTAAAGAAATTAGTAACCTAAACGCATAAACCCTAAACGCTTACTAAAATAATATGCACCCCAAACATTAACTTCCTAAACAGACTAAAAATAGTTTGCACCCCAAACATACACTTTTTGAATCCAAACTAAAATATTATGCACGAGAAATATAGACTATATGAACCTAGACTAAAATAGTTTGCATTCCTAACACAAACTATTAACTTTACATATTATAATAACCACAATCTATTATTTATAACCAACTTTGAGCACCAAACAACCTTCAACATTTTTAAAAAGGCAAATTTCTAATTTGATTTTTTTAATCTCATTTTTAATATGATTTTCTACAACACTACACCCAACAAATTTCTTTAAAATATATTGTTATATATTGGTTTAAAAGGATTTGTGTATAATAACTCAACAACATAAAGTTTTTATCTTTGATTTCGAGGCTAGAGTTCAATTCCCCTATCTCACATATTGTCAACAAATCTTAAACTTTATTTGGCTTAAAAAAATTCTTTTAAAATTAATTTTTAACTAAAGTAGTTAAATTAATAGTGATCGCACAACAAGAAAAAGACACTGTGTGAAAATATTGTTACAATTTTATATAAAGAGAATGCGAATATAGTCTAATTCGGTTTTAGAAAAAATCAACAATAAACTAACTACATGGATTAATTTTAAGATTTATTGAAAATACATGACAAAATTAGATATTTGGAATTAAACTTAAAGTACGAGACGAAAATGGTATTTTAGTAATTGAAATATATGGACTTTAAGAGTCTAAATAAATATAATTTAATTGGTGTAACATGTAGTTAGTTTATACAAAAAAAAAAAAAAAAGTATAGAATAATCAAAGATGAAAATATTTGTCAATATGTCGATATATCTATCGATATATCAGTAAATTGAATAGTTTGATATTAAATAGAAATACTAATAACAATATTCATAACTTCGTTTGAGAGTAAAAAAAACTTCATTGTTAATCTAAATAAATTTCTAAATTTTTTGACTTACAAAAATATCTGTCGATAGATATTTTATCGATATATCTGTAAAATTGAAATATCGATATTCATATGAACATCAATATTTTAGTCTTTAAAAATAACAACCGACTAAAAATGATAAAAATAAAACTACAAAACAGAGGAAATAATATTTAAATTTTATTTTAAATTTCACCCATTATTCATGAAATAATATAAAATAAGACATTTACCATAATACCCTTAAGGAAGGTTCTTGGGAATGGTCAAAGTTGTACGCGTTCAACCACTCGCTCAGTTTGGCGCGTAATCCGTAGGAAAGGGAATAGTAGATTGAACTGACAGTTTATACAAAATTACAGAAATGCCATCCAATTCCTGGGTCGTTGGAGACTTTTGATAGACACCGATGTGGAAAATTCCAATTTCCAAAACAACTTTTACTTCAAAATTATCGGTCATTTATATTTAGACTACAGACAACTGGCTAAACAAAAAAAAAAAAAAAAAAAAAAATCTAATTTAGTTTAATTTGAATTTTCTTTAAAAATTTGTCCAATTTCTACTAATATTCTATAGATTAAAATACTCCTAATTTGAAATGTAGTATGGGTTAATAGAACATATAAAACGATATAATTATTGGTTAATAGAACATATAAAACGATAAACTCATATAAATGAAATATTTAAGTTTAATGAATTCACGTTATTTCTTTAAGACAAATTTAATCACTTTAGTGTATGAATTTCGAGAGTAATTGTGTCTCAGGATAGAACCAATTACCTTTCTTCAGGAGGTGATACCTCATCCACAAGATCAACGAACTATACTTTGTTGATATACCAAACTTGAACAATTTTTTAAATGAAGAGAATTTTAATGAAGAAAATTGTTGATGGAAAAACGTACAAAACAAATTAAAGAAAGGTCATATTTATAGACTAATTCGTGGCTCTTCGAATAGTCGTGTCCTTTTTTCAATTTGGTTATATATTTGAAAGATTCATCCCTTAATTAAACAACACTACTTATGAATTGAAAGGATGCAACTCTTAAGGAAAGGTCACAAACCATTTATTCCTATCATCCCTCCCATAAATGGTAAGTTATCAAATTCAGATAAAAGATAAAAGAAAACGTTCAGTGTTTTTCAATGAAGAAACTGCATCAGGATAAGTAGTAAAAACTTTGAACTTTCCCTAGTGAATATCAACCGTTTTCATAGAAGTGGTGGCGCCTTCACACTCACATAAAGTGATTCCTTGGTTAATCAGTAGACTTGATGCCTTGAATTATCAACCGTTCTAGAGCAAACTAAGACAATAGAAGTCACACAGTTTCTCATTCTAACAAAGTCAGATCTCATAATTGTGTTCATTTTGACCTTGAACACTGACTGGTCTAATTGGTGTTTTAGAGAATTCACCTTAAAATTCTCATAAAAGTGCCTCCTTCACACTCGCCTAAGTGATTCCTATAAAAAAAACATTGTATATGTTATTTTCATAAATAATTATTCAACCACTTATAGAAACCATTAAAAGCATAGTGCCTACCCTAAAAACCAAACTTGCACTGTCTCATCATCCTAGAATGGGTAAGAGATCAAAATTTTAACGCAATGCTCATTAAGTTATCCAGAGGTCGGTTTGACCATTGAACCTATCTCTTGGGATCTCCAGTCAACTACTGGATTACGTCTCTAGTTAACTCTTTTATTATATGCTATAATTTCATTCTCCTTGATGAACTTTCAACCAACTCTCTAGTTAGGCCTTTTTATAAGCGGATCCACAATGTTGTATTTTGACCTTACAAAGTTAGTTGTGATAAATTCCACTAGAAAATAGTTATCTTATTGTACTATGTCATCATTATCATTTATGTCAAGACGTATTGTTACCCACTAAAGAGGTATAGATAGTATTCACATTTTAGGAATATCATTCTAAACTTAACTATATCCAACCTCTCTTAAATTTGCTTTCCATATCATCTAATTCCAAACTGTAGGAGAATTAGTCAAGTAAGCAAACTAATCAACATTCGTTTTATTAAAGATAGAGGGCTTGATTATTACATTGCCATACAAACATAAAGCTTACTAAGTTCACAATAATTAATAAAATAAAAAATTAAACACTTACAAAATTTAAGCCGACAAATCTATGTTTGCGATTCCAGAAAAAAGATTCTTCATTTTGGTTATATGGGATTGGACATTTTTCTTCTGATAGTTCCTTGGCGTATGACAATTTTTCGATTAATGTCTCATTTTATTGCAATTAAAACACTTGCCATTGAACTTTCTTGGATATTGTCGTCTTTGATTTGAACTCTCACCAGAAAATTGCCTTTTCTTGTTGCTTTTTGGTATATTCTCAACAACATTTGCCTTTTGGATCTATAACACTATCTAAAGTCGAACTTTTTTCTATAATTTTATTGTTCTCTTCAATTTCAAGACGAACCACAAGTTTTTCAAGCTTTATTTCCTTGTGTTTATGCTTGAAATAGTTTTTGAAATCTCTCCACGAGGGTGGCAATTTTTCAATTATCGCTGCTATCTGGAATAATCCACTCAAAAGCATATTCTCAGTATGTAAATCATGAAAAATTACTTGGATTTCTTGAACCTAACTAATCACCCTTCTTAAATCCACCATTTTATAATCCAGAAACTTATCAACTATGAATTTCTTTGAACCGACAACTTCTATTTTATACTTTTCTCAGGGAATTCCAAAGATTCTTTGCTAAATCGACACTACTATACACATTGTAAAGTGTGTATTGTCCAGTCCAGTGAAAATATAATTCTTGCATAAGTATTCAACATGCTTCCATGCATCATATGCAAGTGGTCTTTCTTTGTCAGTTTCTCCCTCTGATAAACAGGAGCATCCTCTTTGAGAAATTTTGCCAAATTCTAAATAGTGAGATAAAATATCTTTTGTTGTCAACGTTTGAAATTAACACTACCAATTTTTTCAGGTTTCTCTTCATGGGCAACACCAGCAGTGGGAATCAAATTAAAATTATTTGATGTCATATCTTTAAAACAAAATAAATCAACCCAAAAAACACTTCAATGAAGAGAATTAATAAAGATATGAGACAAATTTCACTGTAACTACAATCAATATAAATAAAGACCAACATAATCAACAAATGATAAAATATATTATATCTATGCAACATAATCAGCGTTAAACTACCCTATTGTTGACGTTGGAACACAGAAAAGAAACTTCTAAACCGAATAATATATATATATATATATATAATATATAATATATAATATATATATATATAGACACGAGTGCATATATACATGAAATTATTATTATTTATTTTTCATAAAACACAATATATAAAATATAATTTCCTAAAACAAAATCTGTGTATTCAAAACTCGAAGGGTGTGTGGGCATCCAAACTTTTCAAAATTCTATTTATAATAATCACCTAAGTGAACAACCAACGATTAAACACGAATGAAGCATATGAACAAAGTCTCAAAATCTCATTCATTTTACATACCAGAAGTATACGAAAATAATTTTATACATACTACAATCTTTCAACAGAATATATAAAGATATTGTTTTATAATATATATAAACCAAATAAATCAACGAATGTAAAATAGAATATATGAGATAATGTGCATCATTGATGTGCAACCAAAGTAAAAACCAAAGAGAAAAAATATGACCAAAAAGTAAAATCAATGACAAATTAGAATAAAACTCATTTAAAGGAAAGAAAAAAAAAAAAGAATTTCTAGAAAATCAACCGACATCGCTTAACAAATTATTTCAAGCTGCAAAAGTTCATTCATGCATCAAGTAAAATTAGAAAAATTAATAAAGTCAAGAATAGTAACTAATTCTTAGATTATGATGCATGCAGTTTGAACAAAACAGATCATAAAAATTATTAATCGAAATAAACGTACTAAATAGAAACAAAAATGCACACAGAAAAATCATAAGACATAATTGATAAAACAATAAAATTCGTATACAAGAAAATATGTGAGCCCGACGAATTCACGCTATCTCTTTAAGACAAATTTACTCACGTGTCTGAGTTTCGAGGGTAATTATCTTTCAGGATAGAACATATTACTTTTCTTATAGAGGTAGCACCTCGTCTACAAGATCAATGAACTATACTTTGTGGATGTACCGAACTTGAACAATTTTTTAAATGGAGAGAATTTTAATGAAGAAAATTGTTAATAGAAAAATGTACCGTCGAACAAATTGAAGAAAGGTCATATTTACTTATGAAATTGAAAAGAAGCAACTATTAAAGAAAGGTTACATATCATTTACTCTCACAATATCTAGCATAAATAAAGAAAACTTCAAAACAATTATGTATCAAATAATATTTAAATTTAAACTAACGTAGGTAGAATATCTTTAGAAATCTTGACAGAAAACTTAATCAACCACTAAAATTTAAAGGTTTAAAAATAATTAGGAACAAAAGAAGAATGGAATAGGAAAATACGATGAATTAAAACCTACTTCTACCCTTTATCTTCCAACATGAATACACTTTAACATAATTTGAGATCAAATGGCTGAAATTAAAATTAACATTTTATTTGCATAAAAAACTTGTTATTTATATGCTGAAAAAAGAAAAAGAAAAAAAAAAACAAAGTTCTAATATTTTCTAGAAATTTGTGAACCCAATAGTAAGTGAATGCTGTGTATTCGAGGAAAAAGAAAAACTAACTTGGGAGTCTCCACTGTTATGAGCAAAATTAACCACGACTTATGGGAGAGCCTAAGTAAGCTTAAAAAGTTCAGTGAGACCCATGAAGTGAGGTGAGATAAAGTGCCTCAGAGAACCCATGGAGAGCCTAAGTGAGTTTAAAGAGCTCAGTGAGACCCATGAAGTGAGGTGAACTAAAGAGTCTCAGAGAACTCATGAGAGAGCCTAAGTGAGCTTAAAAAGCTCGGTGGGACCCATAAAGTGAGGTGAGCTAAAGAACCTCAGATAACCCATGGGAGAGCCTAAGTGAGCTTAAAGAGTCAGTAGGACCCATGAAGTGAGGTGAGCTAAAGAGCCTAAGAGAAACATGGGGGAGAGCCCCAAGAGAGTTTAGAGAGAGCTCAAGTTCAGTGAGACCTGTAAGGTAAGCTAAGAGACCTACGCCTACAAGAGACCTTAGAAGAGTTGAGTTACAGCTAAGAGAGCTTAGGTGAGCCTAAGCCAACAAGAGAGCTTAGGAGAGTTGAGCTCCAGCTTAGAAGAGTTTAGCTCAGGGGAGCCCTAAGAGAGCTTAGAGAGAACTCAAGCTCAGTGGGACCTGCGAGGTAAGCTAAAAGATCTTAGGTGAGCCTAAGCCAGCTTAGGAGAGTTAAGTTCAAGCCTAAAAGAATTCAGCTCAAGAGAGCTCAGAGGAGCCTAAACCTACAAGAGAGCTTAGGTGTGTCAAGCTCAAGCTTAGAAGAATTCAGCTCAAGAGAGCTCAAGAGGAGTCTAAGCTAAGCAGAAAGCTTAGGAGAGGCAATTGTGGTTGAAATCGTCCAGATTCATAACGAGCAAGCCTTTAAGTGATGCACCAATAATGACGTAACTGCTCAATCAATTAACGGTTACGTGGATTGAAGAAGGGTGTTATAACCCTCGACGTCAGTTACATTTTACTACCTATAAATAAGACTGAGACCATTGGTCGAAGGTACACTCAAAATTGTGCTAAAAATACCCTATTATTTCCTTACTGTCTAGTTACTAAAAAACACAAGACTGACTTGAGCTTTGGAGTGTGTGTGGCTAGACACCACACTTGTACTCATTTGCTTCTGTGTTATAGGCACTCAGACAAATCTCTTCTGAAGAAAACAAATTCACGGTTGATTCATTTTTTGACATCACCCTCCACTATAGCCATGCAAGCACGATTCTCCAAAAAAAAAAAAAAAAAAAAAAAAAAAAAAAAAAAAAAAAAAAATTTAGCGCGTGGCTTCCTTGTTTTCATTTGTTAACTTTACCGAAATCAAAATGACTATAAAGGACATTTTAATGGAAATAAGATCTCATAAAAATTTAATGAAATTGTGCTTGAAAGTTGAAGCGCAGTGCCAGTTGCTCGATTGCCTCTTCCTCCACTAATTTTCCTCATATTTTCCCCAATATCTTAGATTTTCCCCACAGTTATGGATTTAATTAAATAATGAAGTTTTTCGACCATTAGAAAGGAAGTAAAGGATGATTATTGGTAATGATTTGCAATTCAAAATTTAGTCCATACAAATTTAAATGAAATTTCATATTTAAACTAAAAAGAAAAAAACTCAATATATAGATTTTATTACGAAGAAGGAAGAGATTTAAATTTAAAAGATTAAAGAAATTTGAAAAACTCCCCCATAAAATAGGGGGAGAAATCTGTGTGTATCACGTCTAAGGGCAAATGTGGAAATACAATGTAATATGAAAAATCGGTGTAATTTTTGTGCATGTGCATCTCACGTTTCAGCAAAAATAGGGGGAGAAATCTTTTTTTTTTTCTTTTTTTTTTTTTGTCTATTTTTCAAAATTAGTCTTTGTTTTTGGCCATTTAGAAGGATTTCCCCTATTTAATTTGAATCCTATTTTGGTTAGAATGTTTATTTTTTATATTTTAGTTATTATTTATTGTAGGGAACATTTATAAGAATACCAAAAAAAAATTAAATATAAGTTTATTTGTAAATCTAGTAATGGTATTTTGAAATTTGCAAGTCTATAGAGAATTTTAACCCCTTTTTGTTTGATTTATTATTTCAATTCTACCCTCATTCATATAAGTATATCTAAGGTATTTTATATTTTGTATATCATAATTATATTATTGATATACTAAATTTATCAGTCAACATGTGCTCAGGATTTTTTTGTTATTCATGTACTTAGATTTGCATTCTTATTAGTTTGTTCTAAAATATTATTTTACTAGTACATTATCATCAACTTATAATGGTTCAATTCAGTATGTTGGTAAATACTATTGGTGTGGGTAGATTTGGATTAGAGTGCATAATCGACTTTAACCGAACCCAGAAGCTTTCAGACCAAGGAAAGAATGAAGCTCAAATTGAAAACTACACTCCATGACCCAATTTGGGCTTGAAGAAGAGGAGAGGTTGGGTCAAAGGCTCGAATTGATCTACTCATCCACTAAGGCTCTCCTTGAAGTACATGGACATACTCAATGTGTTTCCTAACACATTTGAGCTTAGGAGAAAGGCTTAAATGACCTACACAACCTCCCCCATTTGATGAATGATACATACCAAATGCATGCCCTAACCCATTTGACTCGAGGATAAGCCTAATTTAACTCTAAAACCTTTCTCTAAACGCCCTAGGTCATGAATTTCCTATATACACATCATTATAACTTTAGAACAAATAAGTTTATTAGCCTTTTACTCACTTAGGCATCAAAAGGTGTCCAGATTCTCCTTATTTTGCAAGTTACATTTTTCTTGAATTATAAATTCACTGTTGTTGTCACGTACGTGAAGGTCAGACACATAGAATTAGGAGATTGCATATATATGAAACTATCTATGGTTTAATTAACCATATAAATATATGACTCATTACTTAGGCTTCTAAGGATACTTGAAATCAAGGCTGAATAAAAGTTTTTCTCGGTTCATAGAAGTATGTTAATGCGATTGCAATGAGGTTGCATAGCTTAAGGCAGTTTATCTAAGAGTTGAAACTCTACTTGAATTCCCTATTTTTCTATTATTATTTATCTAATTCATTATTTGCAAACAACCCACAACCACACATTTCTACTGTTTACTACTTGATTTAGATTGAAAAACTCTTTCTTCAAGAATTTAATTTCACAAATAGTTTAAAAATGATACTTAGAGTACCTCCACATTATTACACATTTCAGTCATCAGGTATTAATTCATATGTTATAATAGAACATTAAAAATGATCTGGAGCATTATTATTATTATTATTATTATTATTTATCAAATTTTTATTTCAAAATTGCCACCCCTAGGTATAAATATACCATATGGGTAAGAAAATCGAACCTCTAACTTCCAAGTTGATAGTACAAGCACTATAACCGTTGAGCTATGCTCATTTTAGTAGTGGTGTTAACATATATACATATGTTAAATCTTAATCTAATTTAGTTGTTTCCTTAGCTTATTGGGTTCATTTGCTATATATTATTATTTATACCTATGCAATTTTTATTGTAAATCATTCCGAGCAAATCAATAACATAACATGGTACTAGAGCTTTAAGGTTTTATCTTATTCAACTCCAACTGTCACCACCTCTGTCTAATCTCTATCTCTCAATTTGATAATTTCACCACATTTAACCATTTTTCTAAAGTCTATTGTGTTTTCTCATTTTTCAAGTTAGAACTAAATTTAGTTGTTATTTCTCTTCTTACCTTTTAAATGTATTTTTTTTTTCTAACCTTCTGTTCGAAAATACATGTTTTGTGTTAGTTCAACTATGTTAATGTAAAAAAAAATCAACATATATATTTTTTTAACAATTAATGTTTTACATAATTAATATTGACCTATATCCTGATAAAACAATCCCAATGATAATCCTTATTATATTGCATTTTTTATTTCTATATATTGATTTTCTTTCGTGTGTTACCATATTGACGAATATGATGAATATAACATAATTATCTAAGTCTATGTGGTTAAACTTATATAAAAAAAGTCATTTTATTATTTTTTTTTTAGAAAGTCATTTTATTGTTATTTGTTGGTTTCTCCCCCCATTTATTTCTAGCGCAACCTAATTTCTGTTGTGCATAGTATTGTTAAATATATAATTATTGTCGATAAGGACTGATTTATGACATTCAAAATTTTAATTCCACACTTTCCTTTTTATTTGGTCAATTCAACTAACTCAGGGTTTTTTTTAGTACAAATTCAATCAGCTATGTTTTAAAGCATAAGGTATCAATATTAAATAATTTTTGAAAACTTAGGCTATGAATTTAATTTTTATTTCATTAAATAAATGAAAAAAAAAAAATTTGATATTTGAATGATCACCATTTGGTTTCTAAATAGTATAAAGTGTTTTTTGGTTTGACCGCATAGAAAGAATCAATTTCAACGACAATAGTAGATTAATTGTATAAGACTCCATTTATTTAAACCAGTATCAATCACATCCATAATGTTTTTTCTTTTTTTTATTTAGTGGTAATAAAGATGAAATATTATTTAATGAACTTGGCCCGTTGAATTTTCAAAGACATAATTAAGAATGTCACATGACAAATTTTATATACTTATGGGTTGTTTTCAAATATAGCAAAATGAGTTCAAATATTTATAAATTTAGTGATAGACTTAGTGATAGATGAAAAAGTCTATCAATGTCCACTATAAAAAAAAAAGATAATTTGCTATATTTCAAAATATTTTTTTGAAAAATTTTTAAAAATAGAAAAACAAGGGAAACTATTTATACAAAATAGAAAAACTTTTAGGTAGTTGTGATAGACGCTGATAGAAGTCTATCAAGGTCTTTCAGTAATAGAAATTATAGAAATCTATCACTGATAGACGCCGATAAAAGTATATCAATATCTATCAATGTCTATCAGTGTTTTTTTTTACTATTTTCTATAAAAGTTTTGACATTTTTTTATCTGTGAAAATTTTTCTATTTTTTTTTAGCAATTTTACCATTTAAAATAATTATCTTATATTTTTATCTTTCTTTATAAGTCCTTAAAATTGTTAAAACACTTTTGGCTGTAATTTTTTTTTTTTTTTTTTTTTTTTGAGGCACTTATGTTAATTGGCTTTAAATATTAATGGTGATTTGTAATAAAGCTCATGGAGTATTGCCTCTAAATGATTATATTTTAGTATTCTTTTAAACCCGTTTATTACTTGCCCTTTGGCCTCTCAATATTTGAATGCTTGCTTTTAATTGATCTAGTGCTTTGCCTAATAACATCAAGATTTTTCTTTCTTTTAGAGGTCGTTCATTACTGAAGGTATTGTGTTGTGACTTAATTTTTATTCGACTATTTGGTAAGAAAGATACCATTGAATTTTCTTGGAAAATAAGTTTTTTTTTTTTTTTTTAGAATAAGTTTTTTTTTTTTTTTTTTTTTAGCTTGTAGGATGATCATATTGTTTTCGTAACTTTGTTTTTGTCTAAATTGTCTCAAGTCTGCAGAAAGATTTCGAATGATTAGTTTTAGATTCATTTTATGTTGGGGAAGAAATTTTGAAAGAGATTATATTTTGATTCTCGGTTTTTAAGAGTGCTAAGCGATAATTTGAAAATTAGGAAACTTTCTCATTGCAATTAACAAAAGATGGAAAGTAGGCATTGAGCATAATAAATTAAGGAAATAATGACCAAAGTAATATATATATATAATATATATATATATATATATATATATAACTTATTTTCAAATAATTTGTTGTCTAAATTATCCAACTGAAAAACATGAACAACTAAACATATTGAATTTCCATTTTGTGATGAGTAAATTAGTGGACTGATTTATGTTGATTGTCATATGACCTTGTAAAAGAGAATTTTTGGAAGGCGCGGATATTGCAACATTATAATATTTTTTGGATTTTCTTTTTGTTGTTTATTAAGGTATCTTAAGGGTACAATGGATTCTAGTTTCCATTTTAACAAGTTTCTTGCAGTGTTAGAAGAATATTGTGAAGCAAGCTGGGTAACTTACTAGGTGAAATGGAGGAACCATTTCATGAAAATCACCGAGCAGGCGTGCATAATACAATCCACCATGGAATCTGAGTCTATAGCTCTCGAGCTAGCAAGGCAAAAGGCAGAATGACTTAGAAGGCTATTAGGAAACATACCATTGTGGGGGAGGGGAGGGGGGGGGAGAGGGGTGTATCAGTATCCGTTTTTATGCATTATAGTTCATAAATTGCCACAGGTATTACAAAAATAATAAGTATAATGACAAAAGGAGATATATAAGCCTTAAACATGGAGCTGTGAAACAATTGTTGAAAGATGGAATTATCCCCTTGGAGTATTATGTGAAGTCTAAGAGGAACTTAGCAGATCCAGATCTGAAAATATTATTTTTGTATTTAATTTAGATATGCAAGTGTTTTTCTTTATTTTTAGATATGCAAATTTTTTCTTTTGGGATCTTTAAAATTTGTCTGAGTTCTTTAGGAAGGGCTTTTGTTTTCATGTTGCCTTTCTTTCTGTTTTTCCATTATTTTAGTGTAAGCAAAGAACACTTGATTCCAATCATTCTTCGACGAGTGCATGTCGGAGAAGGGTGTTGTATTTACCTTGGAGAGCAACCAACAATAAATAATGATATTTCCTTTAATTTCCTCTCAAGTTGTTTTCTCATCAATTTTTTTTTCATTTGGCTTCCATTAATATGTAGTACGTTCACATATTGTTTAGTACAACCACATTTTTGGTTAATTTTCAACCTTCCATTTTTCGTCAATATATACCATGTAACCATCAATATAAATCATTACGAGTTGACCTAGTGATAATGGGAACATAAAAAAAGGTCAAAAGGCTAATGGGTCATGGGTTCAATTTATGGTGACCACCTACCTATGATTTAATATCCTACAAATTTTGTTAATATATATCAAGTATATCTAACTAGAACATAAATACGTATTATTTCTAATACAATCTTTCATCGTTTTTTATGCAAATTTAGCCCACTCGTGTAATAAAGATTACGCACATATACCTAATATAACAATAAATATATAATTCATACTAAGATTCAAAATGAATATATAATTCATAGTATAATCAAACCAAACTGAATGTGATATCATGAATAAAAGAGGTATATATTCATTCTTGAAAATGTATTAATCCCATTTCAAAAATCTACCAAGAATATATCATATCACATACTAAACACATTTCATCAACCTCCAACATCAATAATTTGAAAACTCCAAAGTGATAAAATAACATTCAAATTACACGATTTCTTCAGATCCAAAAGTATTGAACATATTTGAAAAAATAGTAAATTTTATGTCAATCAATGCTTATCAATATCTAGTCGTTATAAACAAAGTGGATATTATTGCCTCGATTAAGGAGACTAAAAAAAGCTATGTATTACAAAAAAAAAAAAAACTTGCAAAACTTTGTAGAGAAGATCGTTCTCACACTCACAAAAGTTATTTGATTGCAGAAACCAAGAGAGAAAGAGAGAGACGTGGAGAATAAATGGAAAGAAAGAAATAAGGAATGTGTGTTTTTCTTATTTTTAAATATCAATTTATAACTTTAAAAGTTTGTATCAATTTAAATTCTACGCTATTAATTGTATCAATTCAAACTCTAAACTTTAGAGATTGTATCAATTTAAACTCTAAACTAATTATTGTATCAATTTAAATCATAAAGTTTATAAGTGTATCAATTTAAACGCTCTAAACTTTCATTAGTGTTTATTCAAATAAAATATGATGTAATATTTAAATTGATATACTTATGAAAAGTTCATAGTTTAAATTGATTTATTTAAAAAATTTCAGAGTTTAAATTGATACCATTAGTAGTTTGAGTTTAAATAATTGATACAACTCCCAAAGTTGAGAGTTTAAATAGATACAATTATTAATTTATGGTTTAAATTGATATAATTCCCAAAGTTCAGGGATATAAATTGATATTTGCCCTATTTTTTACTATTTTTTTTTTTACTAACTGATGAAAATGAGATTTTCATTTTAATTGGATTAGGTCTTGTAATGTTATTAAATAGAAGTGTCAAACATTTATGTATATGATCATGAAGTAGGATAAATTTGAAAATACGGTCGAAAATATGAAGTCTATTTATGTAATTTGAAAACATTTTGGAAGAAATTTGGAGGCGTTCTGCTACTTTCTAATCATACTCTTTCCACTTTATGAGGCGGGATTGAAATTTTGTGGCCCATGAACTTGCTCATCGGGGTTTTTTAGGTGTTAAATTTACTTGACTTCGTAATTTTTCGAGTTGGTTGCTTTCACATTGTAAGCATGATGTAAAATATTTTGTTGCACTTCTTGAGATGGGAGTTCCTAATTGGTTTTTTTTTAAAAAAAAAAAAAGTTATACTAGCCAATTAAATAGTCTAAAGTTAGGACTGTTTTCAAATATAAAAAAATGAGTCAAATTATTTACAAATACAAAAAAATTTTACTGTCTATTAGCGATAGATTACGATAAAATTTACTGATAGAAAGTGAATTTTTTCTATATTTATAAATAGTTTAATATTTTCTCCGTTTATAGTAATTTTCGCAAAGTTAAGCACCCTTTAATTTGTTACCTCTATGAATTATTTTTATCCTTTTTTTCTTTTTCTTTTTATGAAGAATGTTATATGACAAAATGTCTGGCACCTCAATTTTTTTATGCTTTCTTGGTAATGAATTTTATTAGATTAGATTCCTCAATATATATATTAGAGTTTTTTTTGTTCATGGTCCATTTTTGTTTTTATATTTCTAAAAACAAAAAATATAAAGAAAAGAATGAAAATATGTTATAGTACATTAATTTTAAAAAAACTATTTAAAAAAACAATTCAAGAAATTATCTACATTAAAAAAATATGGCGTTTCTATTATAAAACATGAACAAAAGAAGAACAAAAGAAGAACAAATAAAGAACAAAAGAACAAAGTAGAGATAACAATTGAACTCAATTGTGGTGTGTATTACAAAGACACCATATACCACTATTTATAGGATATGGGATGTGTATATTACAAGATTGAATTCAATGAGGGGTATGTTACAACATGAAATTCAATGGAAGCTTTATGATATTTTGTAACCTATATAGGTTATGGATATCTATATTCATATATTACATTTATAATAGTTTCCATTATCTTTTAATTTTGTTTACAAATTTTTTTTAACATGTGATACAACCCTTCCAAAGAAAAAAAATCTAGAGATGTTTTCATCAAATAAATCACACTTAATATTAATTATTTTAGTCATAAAAAATAAAATTTACCAAACACATAATCTTTTACTACATTTTCAAGTTCATAGCCAAACACAATTTTCAAATTCTACGTGTTTTTCGGATACAGTAAAATTTAAGAATTTATTTATATTTTTCTTAATTTAAAATTGAAATTATGTTGCTTTCAACATAAAGAGTTCAGATACTATTTGAATTTAAAATTTTAATAGATTTGATGCATCTTTAATTCATATCAACAAAATCAAAGATGCATCAAAAATCTAAATGTAACACGTAAAGAAAGCGTAGAAGAGGAAAAAAAAAGTATTTTAAATATAGTTTTTTATAGGGATAGAAAATCGAACCTCTAAATTCTAGAGAAAAATAACATGTAATTATCGTTGAGCTAAACTTACTTTTGGACATTTTATAAATATAGTTATTTTCACTTTTTAAACTCTTATATGCAAAAGTAGTCTTGGACTTACTAGACTCTTGGACTCTTTGGGCTTATTTTAATCTTATGGGCTTCAATAGTAGGCCCAACCTCATTAAAACCATAGAGATGAGAGTTGACATAGTCTTTCCACATTTTCCTGCCACTTAGAAATGTTACACATTATTGGTAGGTATAGTAGCTATCAATTTTTTTAATCGTTTTTTACTAATATTTTAAAAATCAAGCAAAAATTTAAAAAATAAAGAAAGTAGTTTTTTTTTTTGTTTTTTAGAATTTGGCTAAGAATTAACCTTTTACTTAAGAAAAATGCAAACCATTGTACGAAATTGAGAGGAAATAAGTTTAATTTTAAAAAACCAAAAATCAAATAATTACCAAAAAGGGCTTTAGATATATAATATTGTTTTTTTTAGAAAATTCCAAATAGTTTTTCAATTCTATTTATATGTGTTTTCAATTAAGTAATTAGGAAATAATTATATCTTTTTTAAAATGAAAAAATAAAACAAAATGTAATTTTTTCGATATAGAAATTTGATTTAGTTGGAAAAAAATTCAACATTATTTATATAATCTAACATTATATCCCATAATTGAGGTTAACTTCTAATTTTGGAGAACCTTCAAACTCTATTTTCAATTATATTTAATGATATATCTTCTTTAAAAAAAATTGTTTAGATACAAAAATTTGCTTCTATTGAAAATAATTGAATCTTCATCAAATAATCATACCTCTCAAATCCTAACTTGGTGTTGAGCCTATTGTGCTCTCAGCATAGAAAAAATGTCAAACTATTTATCGAAAATAACAAAAAAAAAAAAAAAACATGGATAGACATTGATAGACTTCTATCAGCATCTATCACAACTATTTAAAAATTTTGCTATTTTATGTAAATAGCTTTCCTTCTTTTTCTATTTTTAAAAATTCTCCTATAATATACTTTAAAATACAATACAATTTTTTTTTTTTTATATTTAATAAGAAAAACATACATATATATAAAACGTCATCAATTTGAGGGGCACCCCTTAATAGATTCGCCCCTAATTAGATTATAACCAATAATTTCTATAATTATAATCCACTAATTATAATTTGATTAGTTAAGATATATATTTTTGATCGAGAGGTCAACCATTTGAATTCTCTTACATGTTTTCAAACTAGAAAAATATAAGATTATAACCAATAATTCCTATAATTATAATCCACTAATTACTATTATTGAAGTTAATTAACCAGGGTATAGAAAAAAATGGGTTAATCAGTGAATAGTGATAACAAAAATGCTACATTCATTGTAGTACAACAACAAATTAGGATATGAGAATTTAAACCTCCAACCTCAAAAGAGAAGTACACGTCAATTATTATTGTTGAGTTATGCTCATTTTGACCATTTATGAAGCTTGACACCATACCATGTCTACAATTAGTTTTACGAAAAATTACTATAAACAGAAAAAATATCAAACTATTTACAAATATAGAAAATTTTTACTGTTTATTAGCAATAGACTACGATAAAATGCTATCGCTTGAGCGATAGACTTCTATCGCTATCTATCGCTTGAGCGATAGAATTTATTGCTGATTGACAGTGAAATTTTTCTATATTTGTAAATAGTTTGGTATTTTTTATATTTATAGTAATTTTCCAATATATATTAGGTTTTTTTTTTTGGAACTCATGCTGTTATTATTTTTTTTGAGTTTAATGATGAGATAAGGGATCTAATAATGAGTAATTGTAACGAATAACAATTTTAGGGATAATAACTAAGTGTATAGCAATATTTTTTTAAAAAATTACAAATATAGCAAAGTCTATCCGTGATAGACTTATATCGTTGATAAACTCTTATTGTCTATCAGTGATGGACCTCCTAAACTATAAAAGTCTAAGTTTATCACGGATAGAGTTTGTTATATTTGTAATTTTTTAAAAATGTTGCTATATATGCTAATACTTTGAATTTGATTGTTATATTTGCAACTGTCCCTAATTAAAATTGAAAAAAATAACATATATTTCATCTATTCAACTATACTCAAATTAATAGAGAGAAACACCCATAGCTTGTGTAAACAAAATTATGAATGCATGAAAAAACTTCCATAGCAATATTTTGTTTTAATTTTGATGTTATATATTTCAAATAGTAACCCTCTCAACTTGTAAAGATTGTTTCAAAATGATGTCAAAAGAATAGAAAGATTTGTTTTTTTTTTGTTTGTTTCTATTTTTTTTGCCCTTTTGAAAGAAAAAGAATATAATGGAAAGAATCTCATAATTAATTAATATAAAAGAGATGATGGTACATAACATAGGAAAATTAAGAACAATCATTAATGTACAATTAAAAAAGGATGCAAATATTAAAAAAAATTACTAATGCTATTGAAAAAGAAAAGACCGAATAAATATCTTTGTTGGAATTTGATTCACATTTTTTTTTTTTTAAGAATTGGAATAAAATTCTTATTGGATGAAACAAATATTTATGTATATTTGTCCTTATCATTTTCTATTTTCCCCTTTAATTTTTATTGTTCTCTTATTCGTTATGTAGACACATCGAAAAGAATGTCAAATAAAAATGCAAAATTGACATCGAATTAATTCCCATTCATTGTGCTAATTATGATTAAGGTTAAGGTCAGAATATATTATTGATTTGTATATATAATTAAAAAGCAATCCTAAACCTTTTATGTTATTATCATCATTATTATTATTATTATTATTATTATTATTATTATTTAGTCAAATACTAGTGTCTTTTTTTATAAGACTTTGGTTTGAGTGATCTTATCATGTAGAATTTTTTTTAGAACAACAAATAAAAGTATGAAAAACTTCGAGACAAATATATAATATAACATATACAAAACTTTATTTTCTAAGACTATATTGTAATAAACAAAACAAGAAACGGACTCATAAATTAAATTATTTATATTATAACTATAAACCTCCTAAATTTTAAAGGTATCCACAATTAATATGGAATATCTATTTTTTAGTCTTTTTGTTAAAAAAAAAAATTCTTTAATTATCTCTATTTTTTCCAAATAAAGTCTTTCTTTCTCTTTAAATAACTTTGTTTTTTGGGCTGATTTCAAAAATGAAAAAAGTGATAGAAGTCTATCGCGGTCTATCGCTAATAGACAGTAAATTTTATATATTTGTAAACAGTTTGATATTTTTTTCCATTTATAATAATTTTTCTTTGTTTCCCTCACTGGAAAAACTTTAATAACTTTTTTGTCTTTAAAATATGTATGTTTTTTTTATAATTTTTTTTAACATTTTTTAAACTATATCTTATAAATTTCCTTAGAATTTCAAAACTCAATTATTATTTGTTTTACTAAATCTTTTATTTTTAAATTTATTTTACCTTCAAAGTTTTTTTTTTTTTTTTTTTTTTTCTTTCTGTTTCAAACTCGAATGGTATGAAATCATGTTTTAAAATTGTAAACAACCTCCTTGTTGAAAAAAAGAAGATTGTGAATAAACACATTTCTTTTTTTTTTTAATTATACATGCAACTCACCCCATAAATGAAATAATGCAGCAATTCGACATTTTTAAATTTATTTTACTTTCAAAGTTTTATCTTTTTGAAGTTTTTGTTCTTTTCTCAGAACTTGGATCATATGAAATTATTTCTTAAAGATTTTAAACAAACATGTGTTTTTTTTTTTAATTGTACATGTATCTCACTCCATAAGTTAAAGAATACATCTGTTCGATATGTAATCACCTCTATCTGTATAGTCGCAACTCATTGATATCAATTGTATTTATCAAACTCAACAAGCAATATGGGTCTATTAGGGGCACTAAGTTGATTATTAATTATAGACTTTGGATTATAATAGTCTGTAGGTTATAATAGTCTCTGTTTGGGGTGCAGATTATTTTAATGCGGGTAGATAATAGTAAACAAGGTAGCAAGGAAGGAAAGAGAGGATGAGTTAAAAATAGTAAACATTGTAACAAAGAGAGATTTGAAATAGTTCTATTGTAGTAAATTGTAAGTTATATTAGTTTGAAACACCAATTATTATTATAGCCCACTCCACAAATTTTAAGTTGGTGGCCCAAACACCCCCATCAATTTAAAGAATCATGCCTCATCTCGAAGAGTTGCATTCGGTCAACATCAACACTCAAAGAGGTGTGTCCCAACTAAAAAGGATAAAATAAGGATTTATTAAAAAAGTAGGGATAAAATGGGGACACAAAGATTCTTCCTTCAAATCATCTTTTATATATATAGTATAGATTTTAATTTATGGGATCTCTATAATTAGAAATGTTCCATTTTTAAAAATGTTTTGGTTCTCTCAACTTTCAAAATATAATGTTAAAGACATTATTATATTCTCGACCAAAATATAAGAAGTTTAAATCTCAACTCCACATATTGTTAAACTCAAAAATAAAAAGTGAAAAACTAAGGTCCTCCTCAGTAACCATTTCGTTTTTTGGTTTTTGATTTTTAAAAATCTGTTTTTGGTTTTTTATTTTTAAGTTCGGTTTTCTGTTTTTTAAAAACCAAAAACCAAAAACATGTTTGGTAATTGTTTTTTTGTTTTATGTTTTTAAAAAATCAAAATAAGTTTTTGATGACTTTTTAGTTTTATATATTTTTTTATAAAAATAAAATTAAGTTATTTTTACAATGATTTTTTTATCTAATATACATAGTTATCAAATTAAATATTTGTTATAACATTTTTTAAAAATTCCACATCGATAAACCATTATCAATATTTAAACACGCAGATTGATCACAAATAAAATGAAAAAAAATAAAAAATAAACATATCATCAAAATACAAGAAAACAATAACAATGATGATTTTAATTTATTAATATCCTTTGAGAAAAAATATACCCTTCCATTAATGTTGGGTCATTTTCCAAAACACACTCTCTTGTGAAGAGTTTGAATTTTGAAATTTATTTTTAAAAAATTCAAGCTATACTTACTAAAATGAAAAATGAGAATTAATGTAGAAATAAAGTGTAAGACTAATAAGAAAATAATTTGACTAATAAGAAAATAATTTATCATTCATATATATACATATATATGCATTTTCACTAAACTCATCTATCTTTTTAATTTTTTCCATTTCGATTTTTTTATTACTTTAAAATTTAATGTCAAATATTTATTATTTAAACTTAATGAAATGATATTCATTCAAAATTTATATTTCAGTATACAATTTATGTTAATAGAAATTTTCAACTACACCCAACACATTCATATAAATTTTTAACTATTTGTGATTATATTTTTAATTTTACAATTTTGGAGTGGGAGAGTTAATCTTCTGATCTCGAGATAGACAGTACAAACTCTAGTATTCAAAATTCAGCTATTTGTTTCATTATTTTATAAAATCATGTTAAATATTTACTATTTAAAATAAATAAAAATATTCCATTAAGTAACCTTAAAATTGTATGTTTTAAATTTTTTTGACAACAATGCATCACACATGCTTTTAAACCAGTATGTATGTATTATATAATAGAGATTGTTATTATAAATGGAAAATAAATAAAAGTAAAAGAAAAAACATTTCAATTACTAAGAATTGATCCTATGAACTTGAAGATGAGCTACCCATCATTGCCACTGGACTACAAGGGAAAGGGAACTACAATATTTATACACGCATATTTAAAAAACTATAAACAATTTTTCAAAAATGATTTCTTTTTTCATTTTCCTTAAACAATTTTAAAAGCGTTTTTAAAATGAAAAAAACAAAAAACCTCACTTAGTTATCAAACATACCCATTTTTAAAAAACTAAAAATTAAAAAAAAAACAAATTGATTATCAAATGACCCCTAAATGTTTTAGTCCTTACCCTTATATTGTAGTTAATCACTTAATAAGAATTCAATTTTATTTGGAAATAGACATGCAATAACTAACTAATTACGGTATATATAGCTTCAAACACTTGTTTTTATAGATATCTATTAACGATAAAAGATTATATATGACATATGTAGAGATCTCCATTCAACCTTCGGAGTTAGGGCCTCGAAGAGACTCGCCTTGAATGGAGCGAAAAATCTCTGATTACCCTAGAAATAGGGGAGGGAGAGGGAAGAAATTTCCTCCCCATTTGCTAAAACGGGGATGCAAATAGAGATTATATTTTACTGTTTATTATATATATATACACAGACACTTTTAAAGTTGGATGTTAGTAATATTTAAGTTGAAAGATTATGTCATTCTATTTTGCACATAGAATATTAATGTTTTTATTTAGAAATTTTATAGTATTTTTTTATTTAAATAAAAATTGTATTAGAAGTACCAATTTAAATATATAAAATTTTGAAAAAAAAAAACTATTTGGTTGAAATTAAATAAAAAAAACCAAACAATTTTTTTCCAACAGAAAACCTCATCCCTATGAATTCTCCATGGGAGAATCCTCATCCCGATTCCTGCACAACTAAACAATTTTTTTTTTTTTTGAATGGTAATTAAAAATTTGAAATGGGGTTTGGGAACGGTGACGGAGAAGCTTTTTTCCCATCTCCATTATGTCGAGAACATCTTTGGACTATTTGAGAGGCTGAAATTTAATAAGGATTATTGAGAATCAAAGCCGTGTTGAAATATGTAAAATATCAAGGGCGAAACAGAAATAAGATGGTGAAACATGACAACGGTGGGAAAGAAGGTGTGGTTAAAAACAGTTAGAACGAAATGAGTTTAATATTACAAATCGAGCTTAAAACACTCAATCCATACATAGATTTTTTATTTCATTACAATCCAAACTCATTCCATTATGGGTTCCTTTAGGGTAATTGTAATGAGTAGCAATTTTAGGGATAATAATCAAGTACATAGCAACATTTTTTTAAAAAATTGCAAATATAGCAAAGTCTATCAGTGATTGACTTCTATTGTTGATAGGACTCTTATGATCTATTAGTGATAGACCACCTAAACCATAAAAGTCTATCAATGAAAAAATCCATCATTGATAGACTTCGTTATATTTACAATTTTTTAAAATGTTGCAATATATACTAATGTTTTAAATCCGATTGTTATATATGCAATTAACTCTATGTATATGTTAAACAATCAGTGTATTTAAGAATTAACAACAACTATCAACTCACCAAAATGATTTTTTATTTTTTTTTATTTATTATTTATTATTATTAGTATTATTATTATTTCTTGCAAAGTTGAATGAGCTAAGAGAAAATAAAAAAAGCTACTTTCAAATATATATATATGAGAATCAAACAAGTATGAGTATTATATGGCTAGTTCAATAATGATGGAATGCACTATATATTTATACAAATTTATTATTTAGATTATATCGAATCTTCTACTTATAAAATATATTTAGAAAATTTTCAATTTTCAAAATTTTAATTAATGCTTAATTAGAAATATAATATTGATTTCAAACGTATATCTATATTTGTGTGTGTGTATATATATATGTATATATATATATATATAGACACACACCCATATTATTTTTCATAATTTTTCTGAAGGTTTTCAATAATCTTGACAAAAAATATGTGTACTAAATAAAAAAAATAAAAAAATAATATTAAAATTTGCAAGCCAATAAGAACAATCAGTGCCACATCAGCCATCAATTAGTGATTAACAATAAATGAACTCATGAATTACCTCAAAATATTATTGCTTATTTTTGACAGTGTATCCCAACCTCTTACTTCGATGTTGATAATTTAACCATTTATGAAGAGTGTTAGAATTATTAAGTATTAATTATGCATCCTCTTCCACATAACATAAAATTTATTAATGATATATTTTTATTGTTCATCTCTTAAGTATAAAAATTTCATCGGTATGGAAGGTATTATAAAACTCATATCAACTTGGTTTTAAGTTTTCATAGATAATAATATATGAGTTTTAAAAAGTGAAATTAGGTAAAGGACCGTTTAGATAACATTCTCATTTCTTATTTTCTATTTTTTATTTTTGAAGAAACTAACTTGTTTGATAATTGTTATTGTTTTTTTTTTCTAAAATACATTTCTAAGAAAGGCGTCAGATTTGAGAAACTACACATAGTTTCCTTTGTACTGTTTTTGTATTTCTCTTTATTTTTATATAGTCATTTTTGGAAGCTAGGTTGTTTTATGCCTTGTTGGTTGGGGGAGTGTGCATGTTTCACCCTATTTAAGAGGCCTTGAGTCCAATTTTTTTCTTAGAACAATAGTAATATCTTTTATTTTTCATTATTGTTTTTTATTTTATATTTATATATTATTTAAAATTTAAAATTTAAAATTTTCTAATATGTAGAATTATATATTATATTAATTTTGAATTTTAAACTTTTCAATTTGAATATTTATATATTATTTTAAACTTTGGAATATGTATATTTATATATTATTTTAAATTTACGTTTTAAAATTTTCAATATTTGAATATTTGTGTATTATTTTAATTTTGAATTTTGAATTTTAATATTTGGGACACTTACAACTAGTTAAAATAATTTTGATTTTTCAAGAAATAATTTTTATTCATTTCGACATGCATTTAACCTCACTTTAATATTTTACAACCACAAAATTTACAAAAGCAACATAATAGAGTTGAATCTAAGTCGACATTATTGAAGGCGAATGACTCGAGTAACAATTAACATTATAGATCAAATTTGGACAATGTTTGAAGGATAGTAACAATTGTATTATTGTTATTAATATTGCGTTGAGACTTATTTATATTATATTATGTAGATTTGATAATTGTTCTTTATACATTTTCATGCATGTTATCTATTTTTATATTATCTAATTAAATTACATTTAAACTATGACGAAATAAGGAAAAAACCAAAATGGTAAGGGAAAGAATAAACGAGAGACTAGGAATAATTATCAAACAAATTTCTGTTTCTAATTTTTTTTTTTTCAAAAAACAAGAAATAGAAATAGTTATTAAACATATTCTTATTTCTAGTTCTTAAAAAACATGAAATTAAAAATAAAAAATAAAAACAGGAAACATGAATGCTATCAAATGGAGGGCCTAAGTGTTTGTCTGAAATTCTATGGTAAAACCTACGAAACAACTATATTGGTTTACCTCATCACCACACGATTCTAAATCTCCATTTCCATTTGAAATTCTAAAGAATTTTTATTCTAATAGATAGTTTTGAAATAGTTAAAAAAGTTGAGAGGTAATATTGCAAAATTTCAAAATATAAAGACAAAGTTATTTGTTATATAATTGAGCTTTTCTATTTATTATTATTATTATTACAAATTTGATGGATCAAAATAAAAGAAATAGAGTGGGGGGTTTTAAAAAGGAAAAAGAAAAAAGCATTAATGGACATAATTGCAAACCCTATATATATGATAATCCTCGAGATAAATTGAGTCGTGAATAAATAGAGTTTTGCTTGATACAGGAGCTCAACTACTAATAGCATCTATGCAATAATGATCAGCTGGCATATATAATAGGAAATCTACAAAAAGAAACCCCTTTACCAAAAAAAGTGTTTTTTTTTTACCTTTTTCAACGCTTTTTTAATTATTGATTAAATAATAATTTCAATCATTTTTTTTTCCAAAGATATTGAATTGGAATAAAGATAAGGGACCCCTCACAACTTAGAGTCAAAGACACAATCAAAATACAATTAAAAGATATGGAAGAATAACATGGGTAAAGAAAATAACCACTACACGTAAAAGCTCACACGACTTAAGGAAATAGGTCCCAAGGGGAAGAACCAAAATTAATCCTTGAGTAGAAGCATGGGCCACTTAGATTAATAGAAAAAACCTGTCAGATGCACAATTTGACTAACCATCTAGGAGGTCGTAAGGAAGCTCCATGGGTACAAAAAATTACGTTCTCGCCAAATATGCTAAATAACATCACACTATGATTGCTCTCTAGATGTTGTGCCGCAACTGATTTCTTGCACTCATTTGACAAATCAAGTCAAGCTCTTTGCCCCGATGAGATATTTTGTGGGAACATTTTTCCCACAAGATTACATCCCCAGATAGCTCGACTAATTAAGGACAATCAAATAATAAATGGTCACGAGACTCAATACGCCAGTGCAAAGAACAAATACGTACTATAAAGAACAAGATATCACATGCCAATATGATTAAACGTCTATAGTTAATTCCTAATAGCAAGCCAGACAATGAAAACGTATTTGGGAGCATTACCTCCAAATCAAAGGAGGCTAGACCAAAGCACCACAAAATGCCTAGGATGTAAGGACTCCCAAGCATTAGCAACTAACAAAACACTTAAGAATGACAAGGGAACCAAGTCATACAATCCTCCCTCCCTACCTTAGCCACTAATAGACCATCCTCGCTCCAAGAGTTGAACAAACTCTTTAGAATCAGAAGGGCCAAGACCAAGTCCCATTTGGATAGAATAAATCATACATCTTACCATAAAGGGAACTATTCACATCTCTAAAAGAGTCATCGTACCAAATTGCTGAAGGATAGGGGCCCCTTCTAACCAAGGTTGAACCAAACCGTACATTGAGGCCCATCTTCAATAGAAAAAGGAACACAAGGCCCTAATCTTTCCTAAACATGAAGTCTAGCTCATCAACACCAAGAGATGAAGAGCTACATGAATGAACTGCCTTGGTGCTCCAACCACACAAACTATAGTCTTCCACCTAAGCAACCCCCAAAGATCTTGAATAAATCAGATTATGCCACAATAACTTTATGATAGCAGTAACATTATTCCAAGAAGAAATATGACAGATACCTAGACCATCGTCACAACACGGAAGACAATCTTGGCCCAACCTTCACTGTCTAACTTCCCTCTCCAAAGATATGAGCGAAGTCAACGATCTAAGTTATGAACAATTTTTGTTGGTAGAACATAAACACAATAGCCCAATAAACCTAAGCTTTAAATTATTGACTAAATAGCCCAGCATATATAAGATAATACCCTAGTAGACTAACTCCTCAAACGGATGGTAATCCATTCAAGTAGAAGTAAACAGTAAACATACATGAGTCTACTTAAAATAAGAGACAATTCGAGATTACGGACAGAAAGGAAAGCCAAATGGAATTCCATGAACAATGAAAGCTTTTCTGTCTCACTAATATCTTAATCTTAAAACCATTTCTATATTATAATTTTAGTCCTCAAACTCAATTTTAGTTTTAATTTCATGTGTGAGTTTTGAAGTCTTGAAATTATCATTTTAATGCCTTGATCATGAAGTGTAATAAAGTTTAGGGAGAAAATCAAATTTATACCTCAAGAAGTTGTATGAATTAAAACTTTATGATTGAATTGATTTGGACTTTGTTGGTGATTTCTAACTATTTTCACTAGATTTCATTTGTAATCAATTCAAAATCACCTAAATAAGACTATTTTTCTCCCAGAATTCTATCAAAGTAGAAAAAATAATTATAATGATTTTTTTAATTAAGTAAAGAAAAATAGAGAAAGACGAGAAGAATGGAAACTCACTCAATTAATAAAAAATCACTGGCTAGCATCGATTTGATTCCAACATTTGCTTTTAATTTTATGACTGTAATCTCCCTACATTTAAAGAAGCCATTACATGTGTGAAAATTAATCATCAATAGATTTAAAATGACATCTTAACAGATAGTCTAAATTGATTCACTAAATCATAACATTTTATTTTAAGGTTCATTTAGGCAAAATACTCCTTAACTTAGTAAGGTATGTTTCAATTATGACTTCCAAACTTTGAAAGTTTTTATTTTTGCCCTTGAACTAAATTTATGAAGAAAATTACCATTGAACTTCGAAATTGTTCCAAAAACATATTTTTTTTTTGTTAAAATTATAGAAATTGACGTGATAATTAATGTGTAAAATTTAGAAGATGTATGTTATATTATTAACAACCATATACAAGATTTAAATCGTTAGTATCATTTATTGCAAAATATATTGTAAGTAATTTACTATAATAAATTTTTACACATTAGATTAACGTGAATTTGCATGAATGATGTTTAAATGACGCTCAACATACTTTTCAATTTTTACATATTAGCTATTTTACTTTATAGGTGAAAAAACTCTTGAAGGAATTTTTTTTTTTAAAAAAAATTAAAGTTTAAAGACATATAATGAAACTTTTCAATGTATAAGAACATAAATGAAATCCAAATTACTCAAAAGTTTACCGTTGTTTTCAAATATAGAAAAATGAGCCAAACTATTTACAAATATAGAAATTTTTTACTGTCTATCATCGATAGAATAAATTTTTTTTATTCTATCATGGTCTATCGCTGATAAACAGTAAAATTTTTCTATATTTATAAATAGTTTGATATTTTTTGTATTATTTTAAATTTATTTTAATAACATGGAGTTGGATAAATCCCCTTAACTAAAGTATATGAGTTTTGAAGTATTATTTTTGATATAGAAGTAAGAATAGTAATGGGTAGAAAGTTAGTGCTCTTTAGATTGTCTTGGACTTCACTAGTGGTTGATAGTTGTGAGATAAGAATAAACTTTTATAAAGTTAAAAAAAAAAAAAAAAAAAAGAAGTACTAAATTAAAATTAAAGTAAAAAGGATAGGAGCTTAATATAATCTAACCTTCACCATCTTAATGCTTATTATATCTATATTATAAGACTACACAAATCAAATTTTGCCACGGATAATCTCTGGATTAGTCAAACAACCAATCATGTTTAATATTAATAAACTATAAACATTGTTTTATTTAGAAAAAATAAAAATAAAAAATTGGTCTATTTGACTATAATAATGCAATGAAAAAAAGCATATTCTTTTGTGGTTCAACCTAGTAAACATTCCCTACACTATCTAGTGTGTGCTAAATTCTCTATTCCAACAATGCTTTTAACATTATTCTCTATTTTTATGATAGAAGTCAAAAGTAAAGTAAAACTCATTTAATAATTAGGAGTATATATGAGTATATAAAAAAGCTTAAAAAAAATCAATAGAGCATAAGAATTTAATTTAAATCTATTTAAAAAACAGAGCCTTTCTCTGTGTCAATTTGGAAATAACTAAGACCTTGTGTTGATAACTATTTGGTTTTTGAAAATTAAATCTAGAACATTACTACTCATAAATTTATATGTTTTTTAATCCACTTTATCTATTAATGTTTTTAAGAATCAACCCAAGTTTTGAAATCTAAACAAAGTAGTTTTAAAAAATTTGCTCTTTTTTTCTAATAAATGTGAAAAATATAATTGAACAATTGAAATGAAACAAGTATAAATTTCAAAAACTAAAACTAAAAACGAAACTCTAAACAATATTTAAAAGAGAGAGAAAAAGAGGATGAAAGGAACATAAACTTATGATCTTTCTTAAAAAAAAATAAAATGAGAATCTTGAAAGGCATTTTATAATGGGAATCTCTCTCTCATCACATATATAAAAAAAATAATTGAAATATTTCAATTTGCCACATTGTAAATTATGATTAGATAATTTGGTGGGATGCACAAAAATGAGTGTTGCCCGAATGTATAAAGATAAATGTTACTAATTTCAAAATAGTTTAGAGATTTCCGAAATCTTTTAAGTAAGAATAAGTAATATTTTCTCCACTCAACTAATAATTATGCTCAATATGAATGGGCTCTTACTTTTCAAAATGGTCAATCTAGTTAAATAGCTTAAAACTTAATTGGAAAGTAAATAGTTGATGCCTTGTTTGAATTTGTATGATTTGTTGTATCATGACCAGTCCTTTGGGTAAGGATATTTCCATATAATTTAGAGGATTTTATTATTTAATAGAAAGCTAATCTTTGGTGGTAAAAGTATACTAGATAAAAAGCTAGGTATATTTTAAGAAGAATACCATTACTTTAATTGAGCATCTTTTTATATATTTTGGAGCATATCAACCTTTTCATTCCAAATCTTTCCTTAAATGGTCATGGTTTTTTCTTGAGGCTTCTAATTAAGGCAAGATTTGTCTCTCTCTCTCTTTCATGATTTTCTTTTAGTTCAACAATATATGTGAAAAATTTGTAATGATTTTTTTTAGTGAAAAATTTGTAATAACTTGTTGATCTTGAGGTTATATACCTTTAACATTTGAAAGCGTATTGCAATTGTTGATAATATACATTTAACAACAAATATAAATGTAACTAAATGAATACTTTTAGTAACCACGTTTGTTGTTAAATGCAAATAGTGGCACCTAGTGTGTTACTAATATAAAGTTTCACCAATGTTCGTGTGTCACTAAAAGATTGGTTTTAGTGACATGCGGTCAACGCATTGCTGAAGCATATCACTATGCGAAAAGAGTGGCGAATATAACAACACGTGTTGAAGTACTGCTAATACTTTTAGCAGTGTTTTGACCTTTCAACGACATCTTACGCACATTATTAAAAGTAATTATTCTTGTAGTGTAATTGTTATTTGTCCAAGGTTGGTGACTTTTTAGATTTTGAAGGAAAGAAAAAGGGACTTCGAATGGTATTTAATTTGTTGGCTTGAGTGATGGACCGAGAACTATGTCGGAGGGCACAACTTCAAATGAAGTAAATTTTGTAAGTTTAGTTCCTAAACTTTAAATGATATTTAATAAGTTATTTTCAAATTTTTATCTCGTAAGTTTCTAAACTTTAATAACTGTCTAATAGGTCTTTAAATTTCAATTTTGTATCCTATTTCTTAAAAATTAATAGGTCCTTAAAATATATATATATATATATATATATATATATATCGTGTATCTATTAGTTAAAAACTGATAACGTTTAAGACTTATTACTAAATTCAAAATGAAAATTTACACCAAATAGGTCAACTAATTTTTTAAAATTTTGGTCATATAAAAAATCTCATGATTAATACAAAATAGAAAGAACTTATTAAACACAAATATGAAGGTTTATAGATATATGTTAAACATTTTTTGAAGCTTAAAAATTGATTAGGCAAAGTTAAAAAGTTCATGAAGAATAGGACTAAATTTGTTATTTAATCTTCATATATAAATATAATTTTAGATGTTTTGATATATAACCTAGATTAAGCCATATTAATCAGAAAATAAGAATAAATCATTATAGAAAAATGTATATGGTATGAGGAACAAAATAAAATTAAAATATATATCAAAGTTTTATGAAAATAGGATTAAGTTTTTTTTAGGGTTGTTTTAAATATAAAAATATGAGTCAAACTATTTACAAATATAGAAAAAAATTTCTGTCTATCAGCGATACCACGATAGAATTCTATCGCTTGAGCGATAGAAAGTCTATTTATAATAATTTGTCTATTTATAATAATTTTCTTTTTTCTTATGCAATTAATTTTTCTACAATATTTTACCAAATATGTTTAGGTAAAAAAAATCCTTTTAGTCAAAAGTAATAATTTAGTTTTGAACTTTAGTTAATGACAATTTAGATCTTCTACTTTCAAATGTGTAATAATTTAGTCTTTAATTAAATTTTAATAAGTAACAATTTAGTCTATGTACTGTACAATTTCTAATGATTTAGTCCCTATTGTAAAAATATTATTAAGATTTAATAAAAAAAATTAGCCACATAAATTGATAAACTGATCGAAAAATAAATTTATTTATAAATTATAAATACTAAGTTGTTACGTAATAAAATAGACATTTTATTTTGATGAGATTTTTCATGATATAGACTAAATTGTTAAAAAATTTAAAGTATATAGGGACCTTACTTGTTCAAGTTCAAAGACTAAATTGTTATAAATTTTGAAATACAAAGATTAAGGCCCTATTTGGTACCCATTTCATTTTTTATTTTTGATTTTTGAAAATTAAACTTATTTTCTCACATTTTCTTACAATGGGTTGCATCTTTTTTTAGTACAAGAGTTGAATTTTTAGCCAAATTTCAAAAACAAAAACAAGGTTTTAACAATTATTTTTTTATTTTTCAAAAATTGGATTGGTTTATGAAAACATGGGTAAAAAGTAATAAGAAAGCAATAAATCTAGTGGTGAGAGGGGTGTCTATAAACTTAGTTTCCAAAATAATAAAAACAAAAAATCAAATGGGACCTAAATTATTACCAACTAAAGTTCAAAATTAAATTATTACTTCTAAAGTTTAGGGCCCGTTTAATAATTTCCGGTTACCTGTTTTCCTGTTTCTATTTATCACTTTTCAAGAAATGAACTTGTTTGAAAGCCACTCTTGTTTCTTGTGTTCTTAAAAATGGGCCAAAGTGGAGAAATTACAAAAAATAGTTTTACTTGTATAATAATTCAGTTTGGCCGGTTGGCATGGTGAAAAATTTCCATCGAAATCTTGAAATTTTGATGGTCTCGAAATCTTAATTGGGGGAAATTTCATTTTCCCCCAAATTTCGACGAAATTTCGAGATTTTGAAAAAATTTTGAGAAAATTTTGATTCTTTTTTTTATAAATTAACTACAATAGTTCAGTTCAAGTTTTTCAATTTTATGGTTCTGATACACAATTCGTTAGTTTAACAAGTCAATGTCATTTTCGACAAAGGATTAAGCCTTCTTTATGTACTATTTTTTCTAATTTTCAATTTTTCTCAATTTTTAGCTTTATTTTCGGCCCAAAACTTTCATTTATATAGAAATTGAATTTGAAAAAAAACAACATCCTATATTTATTTTTAATCTCAATCAAACTTTTTTCATAAAAGTTTCACATAATTTCACCTCAAAATTGAATTGAAGTGAGTTTTTTTTACCATTCAAAACTTTCATAATTTTCACATCATTTCAACTCAAAATATTCGTAAACTTTATATTATTTTGTAATTATTTTCCATTTCTTTTTTAAATTTCTGCTTTCGCATCAACATCTACACATACATTTACAATATACATCTAAATATTGTCTTACTTTATTGGAATTGTGATTAAAAATGGTCAATTATAGTTTAATTAAGCCATGATCATGTAGGATCGGTATGGCAACCCTAAAGGTTTTTCAAACTAATTAAATATTTTCCCTAAAGTGGGCTCAATTAAACGAATTAGGGAAATTTTCACCGATAGAAAAAATGTCAAACTATTTACAAAAAATAGCAACAAAAATATTGATAGACATTGATAGACTTCTATCAGCATCTATCAATGATAAACTTCTATCATTTATATCACTGATAGACCCTGATAGACTTTTATTTTCATCTATCACAACTATCTAAAATTTTTGCTATTTTGTGTAAATAGTTTCCCTTATTTTTCTATTTTTAAAAATTCCCCAACAAATTAATACATTTTTACTAATAAGTAATTTAAACAAGGATTATATACAAATAATTTCACTTTGAACTAAACAAGAAATTAACACTAACAATTATATAACACCCTATTTAATTCTAATAATAAAATTGGTAAAAGATATGCAAATTTAAGAATTACCAATCAAAGTAAACAAATATGATCAATTAATTTCAAGGAATAAATTTTGCAATTAATTTCATGCAACAAAATATAATAAAAAATTAATTGCAAAAATAAATAGGAGAGGGATAGAGAAATTGACACAAAAAATTTTATAGTAGTTCGGCACAACCGGTCTACATCCACTTCCCAAGCTCCTCTTGGGTATGTCACTACGAACTTGACTCTTTCTACGGCTTAGAGTCGAACCTGTTACAACATTCCTTTTTTTAGCACAAGAACAAACTCGATCTTTTCCACGGTTGAGGATCAAACCGTTACAATAACTCTTTTTTCGGGATCAAGAGCAACCCTTACAAAAGTTTGGAAATGAAGAACTAGATGAGGAAAACTCTTTCAAATAATAGATTTACAAATTTGTAGCACCCAACAAATCAATCATCACAATACAATAAATCTCTCTCAAGAATTAAATGAAAAGAATAAAGTTGAAGCTTGGAGAGAGAGCAACAATGGTGGCTTGGTGAATTATGAAGGATTGAAAAATAATGAAAGTTGTCTTTAATTTTGGAGAAAATGAAGAGTTTAAAAAGAGATGGGTAAGTGAAAACCAAATTCAATTTAGGTCATTGGTTGTTGGTAAAAGAAAATTGAAGGGCGGAGATTTAAACTCAACTAACAGTTAGACATAAACATAAAATAATATATTTTTTTGCGCACATGTGTGTAACTAGCCGTTAGGCACAAACATAAAATAATATTAAATTTATTTTCTTTTTAAATTCATTTTCTTTTTAAAGCCAATCCAAAAATCAAAAGCCCACCATGTGTCATTTATCTATTGCTCCACTTGTCATCCTCTAGTAGGTCCACTTTAATGATTTGGCCGCCACGTCATCGACATCAGATATTTCTCCGTTAAGCTTGTTTTGGCGATATCTTTTTCATTTGAGCTCCGATTTAAGTGATTCAAATTGCATTGGAATCGTTATTTCGAGCTCTACCTAATGAACACTTCAAAACACTAAAATTATTAGTGAATATAAGCAGGTTTGTTATCCTCAAAACATTAATTAATTAATTAATTAAAATTAATTAATTTGAAATTAATTAATTTGAAATTAAGGGCCAAAAAGCGAACAGATCAAGGTTTCATTAACTAATTATTACAATTTTCCTAATCTCCATAATTTTTCTCAAAATTTTCATCGATATCGATATTTCCATAAATTCGGGACCACGATATTTTCATCGACATCGATATTTTCAACATTGCCTAGAAAAAAACTATATATTTAACAACAGCTTTCAAGACCATGTCAAAATTTTAAAAATTGAAACAAATTAAAAAAAAAAAAAGGGCCAATCTAGTTTTTTGAGCCTTAGATAATGATTATAAAATTAATTTTAAATTCATATTTTTTTTAGTACAACTGAAGTAAAAAAAGTTTGGTTATTAGCATATTCACATGATTCATTAAATTTGCTTTTAAAACATACATTCATTTCACAACTTTTTTAGAATCAGTTGCTACTAGTTTTTAGGTTCTCCTAAAATCAGATGCAATTTATAATAAAAAAATTTAAGGAAAAATTATCTTTTTTAATCAATCAATTTTTTGTACTAGATGAATTTGGGTAGTGAGTTTTTAAAATGTACCCTTTTAGTTCTCAAGTTTTTAAAAATGGATTTAAAAGATCTCTTCTTTTTTTCAGAGATTAAAAGGGTTTATTTTTCTATTTTCCTATAATAATCTGTTAGTAGAGAGGGATCTTTCTTAAACCCATTTTTAAGAACTTGAGGACTAAAAGGAGTCTATTTAAAAAAGTCTGGGACCAAGTGCACCTAATATACAGAAAACTAAAAGACTAAAAATATAATTTTTCTAATTTTCAATTTACAATTTCATCCTTTAAAATGAAGATTTATTTTATACATCTGATCTTTCTTTCTCGCCTAATCAAATCTATCTTCTAATAGTCTGCACCCCAAAGCCTAATAAGTATTTTGCTACTAAACTGTGAATTTACTCAATTTATTTTATACATCTAATTCTTTTTCACCTAACCAAATCTATCTTTTAATTCCCAGCTTTAGAAGTAACCAAATCGACCGTCTCCAATTTTTCTGCTTCAAGTATCTCGTTTTTTAATGTCATTTTTTTCTCTTATTCCTACTTTTTTTAAGGTCTAGAAGGAGATATCACTTCTCTCTCTCATTTTGTGTAACGTATATCAACTTTTCAAAAAAAAAAAAAAAATCATTTTTTTATTTGGTAAAAACACACGACTGTGTAGAGTGACTTAATATAATTTACTTTTTATATGCTTTTGTAGTTCCTTTTTTCTATATTCACATATTCACCCACTGATCTTCACATATTGAATAGGGTGGAAAAGAAGACCCTTATTTTCGAGGTTCAAGAAATTTCTCAAGGTTCAAGCAATTTAGAGGTTCACAAAGTGATACAGAATAGACTGATTGACTTTTTTATTCATAGCTCAATTAAACCTCTTTTCCATCATATATCTCCTCTCCCTTTTCTTCGTTCTCTTTTTTTTTTTCTTAATTTTTTTTTGTTAACCCGCTCTCTCCAATTTTTCTTGCTTTCATTTTTTTTTTTTTTTTTTTTTTTTTTTGTAGAAATCTTGTTGTAGGATTCATGCACATATATAGAGAGAGATGTCCACGGGGCGTGTGGCTTCTCCGCTCCCCATTTCATTCTCCATCCTCGCCAAATTTCTCACGGGGATCAGGGCAGGGATTCCCCGCGGGGAACTTTTTCCCATTTGATTTTTTTTTAAAAAAAATTAATTAACCTAAATCACTATTATGGAAAAGTTTAAATTAAATGGTTAACTTTTATAAGATTACTTCTACCTGGACAATTAGAATTTAGGAAGAAATTACTCAAAATTTTCAAGTTGAATGAAAATTATTCATATATATAATCTAAATTTATTAAAATTCAAACATATTATTTTTTTACACTAATTCAAACATATTCATTATTTTGAACTATTAAACAATAAATCTTGAAAATTAAATATAATATTTATATAATAAAAATAAATAACATAATATTAAACTAATATAATAAATATAAGAAAAAAGTCTAATGGGTGGGCAAGGAATGCATTCCCCGTCCCCTTCCCCATTTAGCTTTCGGAGAATTTTTTCCCTCACTCCCACTCCCATTCCCCGCCTAAACGGGAAATCCCCACCCCATGGGGAAAGTAGACATCTCTCTCTATATGTATATATATATATTTTAAATTTTGTTAACAACAACATCGTTCTCAATATTTTTTCCTTCTGCTTTAAGCTTCTAATTTTTTTTCCGCTTTAGAAGTAGGCATCACCTCCAATTTTTCTACTTCAAGTATCTCTTTTTTTTTAATATTATTTTCCTCTTGTTCCCACTTGTTTTGAGGTCTAAAAGAAGGTATCACCTCTCTCTTAGTGTATTGACATCTTTTCCAAAAAAAAAAAAAAATCACTTTTCAATTTTGTAATGACACACAACTGTATAGTGTGATTTAAAGTAATTTTTTTATATGCTTTTGTAGTTCTTTTTTATCTCTACACGCAGATTCACCTATTGATCCTCACATATTGAAGAGGGTGGAAAAGGAGACTCTTACTTTTGGAGTTCAAGAAATATCTCAAGGTTTAACAATACAGAGGTCGAAAAAGAGTGTGAGATCTCTTGATTTTTCCATTGTGGAATCCTCAACATGATTTCTCAAGTTGGTGCCTTTACGTTCACCGGATCGAGTCTTTTTTTTTTTGGACCTAAAATCTATTTGGGATTTATAGGTTTTGATACCATATTTAGATCACCGATTGACCCAAAAGTTAAAGTTAATAGTATTTGATAGTATGAGGTTCCATCTTAAAACAAACTGACAACGAGAGGAGTAGCTCCTTGATTTTTTTAATGTGTGATCCTCAACATATCTCCTCAAGATGGTGCCTCTTTTCGGTTTACCATTCTTAATCGAATCCTAATTCCTTTTTATTGGACCCCTATAATGTTATTTCCTCCCCAATTAATATTTGTTTCCACTTGTTGGGTCTTCTTCATATTTTAAGCCCACAAGTGAATGGGAGTGTTAAATGGTATAATATTAAATTTATCTTCACCCATTAGCTTAAGCTTTTGGGTCAATCGATTTAAGAAATAGATGAAGATAAATTTAATATAATATTACCACTTTAACAATCTCTCACTTATGGGATTGGAAATTAAATTTGCAAAAAATCTTACAAGTGGAAATCAATATTACTTGAGAGAAAATAACATTGCAGGAGTTTGAACACATAACTTCTTGAACCTCCTGCTTATACCATATCAGATAACATGAGATTTCATCTCAAAACCAATTGACAATGGGAGGAGTAGCTTATCTATTTTATTAAGAGTGTGAAGAGTCCTTTTTTTTTTTTATATCGTGAGTGTCTAGGCCAGCTTACGTACACCTCAACTAATTTGTCTAATGTGGGATCCTCAAATATCCCTTCAAAATGGTGTCTCTTTAAGTTCACCATTCTTAGATCGGATCTCTGTTTTTTTTTTCTTTGTTTTTTTCTTTCTTTGTTTAGTTGGTGTCCCTCATGTTTGTTTTTTTTTTCTTTGTTTTTTTTCCAATATTGCTTATCTTGAACTAATTAGAACCATCAACCCTCATTTCGAATAGTTATATATATATGTGTCTTGGTCTACACTTATCTAGACCTACTTTTATTATTCGGAACATAAAACCTACTCATGAAATATTATCAATTACTTATAAACCATGTATCTTCCTCTTATTTATAGGATGAGAGACTTTGGTCACACTCTTAACAATTCTTCCCTTAAACAAATAACAATGAACCTAACATCAAATAGTCATATATATAGGTCTATCTTTCATCGAAACTAACTTTGGTCATTTAGAGCATAAAAGCCCTAATATGCTAATACATATGTTCCTTTACTTACTTATCATGGATCTTCGATGTAAGACTTTCGTCACCCACTCTTAGCGAACAAAAATTAAACTTGGTAAGATAATGCTTTTAGTATAACTATTTGAACCCAGAAATTCTCTCTCTCTTCCCTCTTTATATGGTCATTAATACGGTACACTACATTCAAGATTTCTAAATATATATTCAACATATATTTCCTTTAATAGATCAATTTCACATGGGACAAATCACTTTAGAACGTACATTTTAGTAAACAAAAAAAGCAAAGGAAAAAGAAAGAAAAAGTTGTGGAAAATAAACAGATGAGAGAAAAAAGGTATGAATGGAAGAGATGAAGCGACTGAAATTAAAAAGGAAAAACACTAGCAGAAAATTATTGAATGCATACAACCACAACCCATAACTTGCCAAATCTTTCGACTTTTCCAGAATTACATTCCCATTTTGGTGGAATATGAATATCTACCTTTTTCCCATTACCGTTTTTGGGAACGTGGGGTGTATTTGGCTGATTGAAAATTGAAAGGACAACATCAAACACAATATTAAAAATGAAAAAAAAAATGCTAAATTACAAAAAAAAAAAAAAAAAAAAAAAAAACCTTTTTCTTTCCAACCTACCATTGAAGTTTGTTAGAATGTCGGATGAAAATTGAAACCTAAAACATGTATGGTAGTAACTTGGAATGGTCACAAAAATTAGAACCTAAAATAGATATGGTGGTAACTTGGAATGGTCACTGCATAAAAAATTATCTCTCTTGACACCAAACCAGGCGTAAACATAGAAAGCCTGGTTCGACGATTAAAATGCCCATCGACAAAAAACTCTCCCTTGATGTCATCATTACGGACACTAGTACAGGTAACCTCTCCAAATGCCTCGTAGGCCGTCATCAGGAGAGGTGAACCCCTATGTCGACGGTTTTGAGTAGCCATCGGCTTATGTCTTCTATGTCGACACCATGTTATTGGCGTCAACACAACTCTGGATACAACATCAAAAGCGTCGGGAGAGGACACCTTTCCTAAAGCCTATTATAGGTATCGAGAGAGGCTTTTTAAAATAGCCCTACCTTCTGATCATTCCCTTCGAAGCCGGCTACCACCCCTCTCACCAAAAACTTCATCTTCTCTCGCCCGACTCTCTTTCCCATCCGTCTGCTTTCCACCATCGCCAACGCCAGCCTACTATCGTCGTTGCCTATCCCTATTTTTCTTTTTTGATTATATATTTTCTTGGCGGGTGCTCGAGTGTCAATTTTTTTTATTACAACTCACCCGTAGTACAATTAATGTTTCAAGTCTCAATTTTTGTTCAACATTATAAACGGATATTTAATCTAATGATACTAGATTTGGAATGTTTATGAATTGTCAAAGGTACGTAATAATATTGCTACTTTTGAAAGTGTTAAAGTGTTGATACAATTAAATTTACCATAATCCATCAACTTAAGTTTTTTGGTCAATCGATGATTTAACATAGTATCAAAGCAAGATGACTTATGTTCGACAACTCTTGTCAGGTCATTTCTTCCTCAATTACCATTAATTTCCTTTATTAGGACAATCAGTGATTTAACTGAAGACAAAGTAAATGAATGACAAAGTAATTATTATATGGGTGATATTATTATTATTATTATTATTATTATTATGATTATTATTATTTTGTAATTTAGCCACAATAAAAAAGAAAATCTTCAAAAAATTTCTAGACAAATCAAACATTTACTTTGTGTTGCTAAAATAATGAAATTAAAGGTTGCTGTCATCTTTCTAGGGTTAATGTTAACCATAGCCTTATAAATTTAATTATATACCAGACATGAAGCACCCTCTCCCCTCACCCCTCCCACTCTCCTTCTTCCCCTTTTTCTCTTGTTCTTATTCTTCATTCAGAATCTTGCTTGGTTTTGGGTCCAAAAGTGTAGGCTGACCAAATCTCTTAAAGATTATTAAATTTAGTGCCCAAAGTGCTCTTTCTTTTGGAGGTGACAATGGTCTAAATCGAATAAGAATATAATATATGTCTATCATTATTTTTTTATATATTATAAGGTCCCTTAGCTTTCACTTTAACATTACTATAAATATGTGTGGTTATGTACAAAAACACTTCAACCCTTGGTTGTGTTTTGTAATAATGTATAATATTGTTTAAAGGCATTGCATGAAATGGAAGAGAGGACTACTAAGCCAAGGATGAATTGCCGGCGATGGAATATATATTTCATAGTTTATTACTTTTATCATATATAATAGTATGTATATAGCTTCTTCTTCTTTGTAGCCGGCAATTCCATTCTTGGCTAAGTGTGGCTTTCTTTCTCTCATGTCATGCCCAAGACGATCACGGTCCATGGCGGAGGCGTTCGAGGAGGATATAGTTTTAACTAGTTTAGCTATTTATTACAACTTTGTTTTTGTTTGTTGTGTTTTGAAAGCTTTTGATATGTTTAAAGACTATGAAATATAAGTATATAAACAAAATAATTAGGTCTAGGGAAAGGTTGAATTAAGACGACGCATTTACATGTGTTTAGTGAGTTACAAAGTTTTTTGTTTTTGAAATCAGGTACAATGTTAGAGGGAGCAATGTTGGAAGACTATGCATGGTTAGAGATCTTTACCTCACATGTAAAGATAGAGAGAGTGACTCAGAGATCTGAAGTTTGAATCCTCTCACTCTCGAATGTTATATATATATATATATATATATATATATATATATATATATATATATATATATATATATATATATTCGTTGGAAATTGATGGTGTTTTCTAAACGCCCTTTGATGCATCAACCAGGTCGAGTATTGAATTTAGTTGATTTTTCATAGATTAGGGAACATACTATACATTTATCTCTCACTTTACTATATATATTTATTAGGAAAATTTTCACCGATCGAAAAAATGTCAAACTATTTACATAAAATATTGTAAAAAAAAAACACTGATAGACATCGATAGACTTCTATCAGCATCTATTAGTGATAGACTTCTATAATTTCTATCACTGATAGACCCTGACAGACTTCTATCAGCGTCTATCACAATTATCTAAAAATTTTACTATTTTGTGTAAATAATTTTCCTTATTTTTCTATTTTTAAAATTTCTCCAATTTATTATGTATACACAAAAGGAGGCAAATTAAAAAGTAGGTTGATTACTTAAATAGCTTGGTAGGGAATTGACAAGATCACTTGTACTTGCTATGAGACGACCTTGAAAGTTGCACCAAATCTAACTTGTTAGAACAACATGGGTGGTAGGGCATGTGGACGTGATGTATTGGGTAGTGTATATATAAGTAGAGTACAATATATAGGACATCTTTGGAATGAACATTCTTGTCAATTTTAGTATTTAGTTTAGTTGACACCAAAACATGGTTAAATGATATTTAAGGTTATCTCCTTGACCTCGTGTTTTATAGGATTTCTCAAACCTATACTTTGAAGAGTTATAGAATGATATAATTAAATTTATCATAATCCATCAGCTAAGTCTTTGAGTTGATTGATAATGTAATGTGAGTTACTAACTAGACAACTTGGGACAACTGGTATAACTCGTTCTAACTTAGTTTTTATATATACATAGTTTCTTTTTCGATTCACTTGAGACTTTCTATATTCTTGCATCCGCTAGATAGTGTGTTCGATTGTTTATCTTAATTGTAAATAATAAATGAGGTAATAATGCATGTCATTTACTTTTTTTTTTTACAAAAATATCAGTGACTGGATTTATCAAAGTATATATACATGCATGCATGAAATCCAATTCTCCTCTTTGCAATAAAAGAGGAATAATGGTTCTAAAATAAAACCCGAGCTACAAATGATGGATAATTTGAAATGACTTTCTAAATACTTGAGTCAATAACTTGAAGTTGAATAAAATTTCTTTCTTATATTTGTCCGATTACTCTACTCTACTAACATATGCTCTATCTTTTCTTACTTAGACCACAGGGGTATATTTAATCAAGAAGTTAATTTTATTAAGGTAATTTTTCAATTTTGTATATGTTGTTTTTAGAAGTCTTAATTATAAAATAGATGTAGAAAATACATGGTAAATAGAATTGGAAATATCATATATTATAGCATGATGAACTATGTTTATTTACATTTAAAATTGAAAAGTTTATGAGATGAAATTTATAGTAACTTTCTTTGACACAAAATAAGGACCTAACTCTTCTTGCTGTATAAAATAAAGCTATTGAAAGTATTATTATCATCTTGCTAATATGTTGATAGTTCAACTGACATAAATTTGTACTATCAACTTTAAGACCTGAGGTTCGATCTCCCACTCCATATATTGTAAAAAAAAAAAAAAAAAAAAAAAAAAAAAAAAAAAAGCTTATTAATCGAAGGGAAAAGAATAATAATAATAATAATACCAACCATAATGCTAATAATTACAATAACAATAAATATTAAAGAAAATATCCTCTAAAAAGTATACACATGCATTTTTTAGATACAGAAAGTAACGGTAACTATTTGATTGCAAAATGGAAAAAAAAAATATCCATAGAGAAGATATAAGGAAAATTTCTAAATATTAAGGACAAATTAAATAATGGTTTAAATAATAGGATCTATTATAAATGTATTATATAAATGTAGATATCCATAACCTATATAGGTTACAAAATATCATAAAACTCTCATTGAATTTGATGGTGTAACATATCCCCCATTGAATTTAATCTTGTAACATACATCATCTCATGTCCTATAAATAGTGGTATATGGTGCCTTTGTATTACACATCACAATTGAGTTCAATTGTCATCTCTACTTTCTTATTCTCTCTACTTTACTTCTTTTGTTCTTCCTTTGTTCATTGTTTGTTCTTATTTTATAACACGTTATAAGCACGACTCTACCACTTTCATTTGCGAAAGGTAGGTTAATTTTGTTTTTGCTTTTGTTTTGTGTTATGAACGTTCTATGTATACATTGTATATGTATCAAATACATCATATATACACTGTGTATAGTTTAAACGTTGACATGTTATTTTATGCAATATCGACATATTACTTTTACAAAGTTATTATTCGATTCATATAATATTATGATTAAATTTATCTTATTCTTTAGTTTATGTTTTATCTTATTATTCATGTATGAGAATAATATATTATGTATAATATGATTGTTCATTCCCTATAAGATCTTTTATCCTTTTATTTTTCTTAAACTTATACTTATTTGTGTGATTCATAGCATTGATCTAAATGATTATACCATTTTTATCTAAACATGTTGTTAATCATTTTATATATATATATGAGCATGTTGTAAAATTAATATATATATTGCAATTTATTTATTTGAATTATCATTAATATGTGGATAAAATATGCATATCTAAATTCTCATTACTTAATAATTTAAAAGATTGATATATTGCTATGTATTATGATATATATTATACCTTTAATTGATCATAGACATGTATATTTTAAATCACTATGTATTAATTTTGTTACATTTTGTATTATGTGCAATATGATTTATTATTATTATTATTATTTTATATATAAATATCATGTTTATAATACACACACATATATGTTGAGCATGTTATTTATATTGGTTAAAAAACATAATACAACATGTAGTAATTATCTATATTGTTTAAAATGCATATTTGATATTTTTATTAAATTTCTAATATAAGTACATTTCTTTGCTATAGTTTTACCATGACAAGTCTTACCAAATTAGAGTTCTTAGCTCTTGATATCAATGGTAACAATTATTTATCATGGGTACTTGATGCTGAAATTCATTTGAATGTCATGAATCTTGGAGAAACAATTAAAGAAAGAAATACGACTTCTAGTCAAGAAAAGGCGAAAGCCATGATTTTCCTTCGAAAACATCTTCATGAGGGGCTAAAGATTGAATATCTTACAGTAAAAGATCCCTATGTTCTATGGCAAAGTTTAAAGAAAAGGTATGATCATAAAAAACAGTAATTCTTCCTAAAGCTCGTTATGATTGGATGCACCTAAGGTTGCAAGATTTTAAATCAGCAAGTGATTATAATTCCTCACTATTTAAAATTAGTTCAAAATTGTTGTTATGCAGAGAAAAAATTACTGATGAAGATATGTTAGAGAAGACATTTTCTACATTTCATGTCTCGAATATGCTCCTGCAGCAGCAATATCGAGAAAAAGGTTTTAAAAAGTATTCTGAACTTATATCATGTCTTCTTGTGGTTGAACAAAATAATGAGCTATTAATGAAAAACCATGAGTCTCGACCAACTGGAGCAACACCATTCCCTGAAGTGAATGCCATAATTTCAAATAATCATGGTCGAGGTCGAGGTCGAGGTCGTGGTCGAGGTCGTGACCGCGATAGAGGAAGAAATAACTATTCTTTTCGTGGCAATAATTATTCAGATTTCAAGAAAATCACAAATACTGGTGATCAAAGAAGAAAAACTCCACAAAATAAGAGCTTTAAAAGTGTTGAAAATCAATGCTTCCGATGTGGTATGAAGGGGCATTCGTCTCGTACTTGTCGTACGTCCAAACACTTAGTTGATCTCTATCAAGCCTCATTAAAGGAGAAAGGAAAAAATGTTGAAGCAAATTTTGCATATCAAGATGATGTATTTGACCCTTCCAACATGACGCATTTGGATGTTGCTGATTTTTTTTAGTCTCCTGAAGAGAAAATTGATGCTATTGAAGGAGTAGCAAATACTTCCTTTGATTATGATAATGTCCAAAAGTAGTTTTGTTTTAGTTTTCTCCTTCTTGAATATTTATATTAGTTTTGTCTTTAATTTTGAGAATTATTGTAATCGTTTTATTATAATGAAGAATCATGGACATTTCTCATATTTTGGCTGACTCAAAGATGAATAATGAAGACTTATGCTTGGCAGATAGTGCAACTACGCATACAATACTTAAAAATAGAAAATATTTTCTAAATGACAATGCTTGAAGCAAATGTCAATACAATATCAAGTTCTGCAAACTTGATTGAAGGTTTTGGAAAAGCAAATCTTATTTTACCTAGAGGAACAAAATTCACAATTAATAATGTTTTGTTCTCTAGTAAATCGAAAAGAAATCTATTGAGTTTCAAAGATATACGTCAAAATGGTTATCATGTTGAAACTAACAATAAAAATAATATAGAATATCTCTATATTACATCTATTGTTTCACATGGAAAACGTATATTGGAAACACTGCCTGCTTTTTCTTCTGGATTATATTATACACATATACGAGTAATTGAAACATATGCAACAATGAACCTGAAGTTCATGAATCCATATATATTCATCGTTTGGCATGATTGATTGTGTCATCCTGGATCAATAATGATGAGAAGAATTATTGAGAATTTTCATGGACATCCATTAAAGAACCAGAAGATTCTTCAATCTAATGAATTATCATGTGCTGCTTGCTCTCAAGGAAAATTAATAATTAGGCAATCACCAGCTAAAGTGGGAATTGAGTCACCTACATTTTTAGAACGAATTCATGGTGACATATGTAGACCTATTAATCCACCAAGTGGATCATTTAGATATTTCATGGTTTTAATTGACGCATCGAATAGATGGTCACGTGTGTTTATTATCAAGTGGAAACCTTGCATTTGCAAGATTACTTGCTCAAATAATCAAATTAAGGGCATAGTTCCCTGATTATACAATCAAAAGCATTCGACTTGATAATGTTGATGAGTTTACATCTCAAGCATTTAATAATTATTGTATGTCAATTGGAATAAGTATTGAACATCCTGTAGCTAATGTTCATACACAAAATGGATTAGCAGAATCATTCATCAAACGTTTACAATTAATTGCTAGATCATTACTTATGAGAGCAAAACTTCCAATATCTATATAGGGTCATGCTATTTTGCATGCAGCATCACTTATACGTATAAGACCGACATCTTATCATAAGTACTCCCCAGTGCAATTAGCTTATGGTCAAGAGCCAAATATTTCCCATTTGCGAATTTTTGGTTGTGCAGTATGTTCCAATTGCCCCACCACAACGTACTAAAATGGGACCTCAAAGGAGATTAGGAATATATGTCGGATTTGATTTCCCATCAATTATTAGATATCTTGAACCCCTGACGAGTGATGTATTTACTGCACGATTTGCTGATTGTCATTTTAATGAGACAACGTTTCCAACATTAGGGAGAGGAATTATGAAGTTGGAAAATGAAATTGCCTGGAACGCATCGTTATTGTCTCATTTAGACCCTCGTACAGATCAATGCGAACTGGAAGTTCGAAAAATAATTCATTTACAAAACATAGCAAACAAAATGCCAGATGCTTTTACAGATGTTAAGAAAGTGACCAAGTCATATATTCCAGCTGCAAATGCTCCATCTAGAATTGAAATTCCAACTCAGCAAGTTGTTACAACTAATGAGTCAACGGTACGCCAGAAGCGTGGTAGACCAATAGGTTCAAAAGATAAAAATCCTCGAAAAAAAGTAATCAATAGTCAAAATGACTCAATTGAAAATGAGAAGATTAAAAAAGAATCTCCAGACATGATTATTGATAAAAATGTCGAAGAGACTCAAGTATATGAAGAAAATAGTGAGATCTCGATAAATTATGTAATGACAGGAAAAAGATGGAATAGAACTGATATAGTCATAGACAACATTTTCGCTTATACTGTTGCTCATGATATTATGCATGAAAATGAGGATTCTGAACCTAGATCTGTTGAAGAATGTCGCCATAGAAAGGATTGGCTTAAGTGGAAAGAAGACATCTAAGCAGAATTAAACTCACTTTCAAAACGTGAAGTTTTTGGACCTGTAGTCCATACACCAAAAGGTGTAAAACCTGTGGGATACAAATGGGTATTTGTACGTAAAAGAAATGAAAATAATGAGGTCACGAGATACAAAGCACGATTAGTTGCACAAGGATTTTCTCAAAGACCAGGCATTGATTATGAGGAAACATATTCACCTGTGGTGGACGCTATTACATTAAGATATTTAATTAGCCTGACTGTATATGAAAAGCTTAACATGCATCTTATGGATGTAGTCACAGCATATCTATATGGATCTCTAGAAAATGAAATCTATATGAAAATCCCTGAAGGATTTAAGATACTTGAATCATATAATTCAAATTCTAGAGAATTATATTCAATCAAATTACAGAGATCATTATATGGATTAAAACAATCAGGACGAATGTGGTACAATCGTCTAAGTGAATATTTATTGAAAGAAGGTTATCAAAATAATCCAATTTGTCCATGTGTGTTTATTAAGAAATCACAATTAGGATTTGCTATTATAGTTGTATATGTTGATGATTTAAATATAATTGAAACTCCTGAAGAACTTTCAAAGGCAATAAACTATCTCAAAAAAGAATTTGAGATGAAAGATCTTGGCAAAACAAAATTTTGCCTTGGCTTGCAAATTGAACATTTAGCTGATAGAATTTTTATTCATCAAACGACATATACAGAAAAGATTTTAAAAAGGTTTTACATGGACAAAGCACACCCATTGAACATTCCAATGGTAGTTCGATCACCACACGTGAAAAAGGATATCTTTCGACCTCGAGAAGATAATGAAAAACTACTTGGTCCTGAAGTACCATATATTAGTGCAATAGGTGCACTAATGTATCTTGCTAACAACACAAGACCAGATATAGCATTCTCAGTGAATTTATTAGCAAGATACAGTTCTTCTCCAACAAAAAGACATTGGAACGGAGTTAAGCATGTACTTCGTTATCTTCAAGGAACGGTTGATATGAGTTTGTTTTATTCAAACAAATCAAATTGTGATCTAGTTGGTTATGCAGATGCTGGATATTTTTCTGATCCACACAAAGCTAGATCTTAGACAGGTTATCCGTTTACATGTGGAGGAACTGCTATATCTTGGCGGTCTGTAAAGCAGACCATTACAGCCACTTCCTCAAATCATGCAGAAATTCTTACAATTCATGAAGCTAGTAGAGAATGTGTATGGTTGAGGTCAATGACTCATCACATTCGAGGAACGTGTGGCTTGTCTTCTAGAAATTTTTTATCAACAATATTATATGAAGACAATACAGCATGTATAACCCAAATCAAAGGAGGGTATATAAAAGGAGATAGAACAAAACATATCTCACCAAAACTCTTCTACACGCATGACCTCGAAGAAAATGACGACATCAGTGTTCAACAAATTTCTTCAAAAGACAACTTGGTAGACTTATTTACAAAGGCATTACCCATGCCAACATTCGAAAAGTTGGTGCACAACATTGGAATGCGACGACTTAGAGAACTCAAGTGATATATTCATGAGGGGGAGTAGAATTACTGCACTCCTTTTCCCTTGGCTCTGCTTTTCCCCATAGGGTTTTTGTAGCAAAGTATATAAAATAATGTACTCTTTTTCCTTCACTAGAATTTTTTTTTCCCATTGGGTTTTTTCTTAGTAAGATTTTAACGAGGCATTTATTTTATATAGTATGGATATCTAAGGGGGAGTATTATAAATGTATTATATAAATGTAGATATCCATAACCTATATAGGTTACAAAATATCATAAAACTCCCATTGAATTTGATGTTGTAACATACCCCCCATTGAATTCAATCTTGTAACATACACCATCTCATGTCCTATAAATAGTGGTATATGGTGCCTTTGTAATACACACCACAATTGAGTTCAATTGTCATCTCTACTTTCTTATTCTATCTACTTTACTTCTTTTGTTCTTCCTTTGTTCATTGTTTGTTCTTATTTTATAACAGGATCAAAATATATATTTAGTGATATTCTAATTGTTTAACTTGGCTAGCTGTTGAATTTAATATATATATATATATATATATATATATTTATATAGTTAAATTGTAAATTTGATCCATATGATTGAAAAAAGTTAGACTTTAGTCCTTATATATAGTTTGAAAAGTTAGAATTTAGTTCTTATGGGTTTGATAAAATCTCAAAAGTAGTTTATGTTTTGATAAAAATTTCATAAATAGTCCCTACTTTAAGGACTATTTAATTCTGAAGCTTCTATCAAATCATAGGATTAAATTCTAATTATAAACATATGAACTAAATTTTAACTTTCTCCAAACTATAAATGCGGTGAGATTAACTTTCTAAGTGTTTAAATAAATGTTTATAAGTGCAAAAAAATGTTTGTAAACACTTAGAAAGTCAATACAATCATATCCAACCTATATGGATCTATATCTTTAATTTTGTTATGTTTGTGCTTTGGAATATTATTCAATAACATTTTTTTTACAGCAAACCCTTGTGGCCTTTTTTCAGCCCAGCTTGGGATCAAGTAAATTGAGAAAGGTGAGTTAATTATTTCTCCTCTCTTGTACCTTTTCTTTTCCTAATAATATATGTAATAGGAAAAAAAAAAAAAAAAGTTGATGAATTTTCACTAAAATAGCTGAAAAAAAGATTGGACTCCAAGTTTCTGCTCAACAAAGTGAAGGGGAATTTTCTCTTTTGAAAAAGAAAGGCTAAAGAAATCAAAGGGGGATACAACATATACCTTTCAAAGTGCTCTTACATGAAAAGGAAGAGGATTTCAGTATTCAGCAAAACATGTTTGTGTGGGAGAAGGCAGATTTAAAGTGATTTGGATTAGCTTTATAAATGTTTATTCACGACCAAAAACATTTTGTTTTTATATAATTTATCGGGAGAGTTCAACCTCTAACATCGAGATGAATAGTACAAACTTTAATAATTCTTGATTATTAAAAAAAAAAAAAAAAAAAGTGATTATCTAAGGTGATTTTCGATCCATCACTTTATATTCACCTTAAGAAAACTTTTGATATTAAAATTCTTTAGAGAAAATATCAATTTATACCTAAATTTTAGGTTATATCACTTAAAACTTTAAACTAATAATTGTATCGATCAAGATTCTAAACTTTCGTAAATGTAACAACTTACACTATCCATTATGTTTCGTTTGAATAAACATTTGTGTAAGATTTATAATTTTATCAATTAAACCTCCAAATTTTTATAAGCGGATCAATTCGAACTTCCAGTTAAGATTTTCTTTGAAAATTGCTTGTACATCGATTAGTTTTTTAGTATTGATCTTTTTCAAAAATTTTAAAAAAAATATTTTAGTGTTTTAATTGATACAACCCTCAAAGTATATGGATGGAAATTGATATTTTCCCAAAATTTTAACATCCACATAAAAAAAATCCCAAATAATGTTGAAATTACAAAGTTCACAAATTTAAAGCTTTTTTTTTTCTCTCTAATTTTATGGTAACTAGACATTTGTAATATCATTTGTGCAATCAAATAAGGATGTGATTAAAATGACCTTTGACAAGATGTAACATAACACACTAGACTTTAGATTAAAACCACTACAATGAAAAGATTTCTAATAAATAAATAAAAAAAAAAGATACTTTTTGTTAGTATATTAATCTACTAGCAGGCATATACCAAACTCATTCTTATCAATCTTGGGAACAATATGATTAAGGGTTAGTTTTTGTGATTGTTTTAGCTCTTAATATAATAAATAATGGAAAATTACTATAAACAGAAAAAATATCAAATTATTTACGAATATAAAAAAATTTCATTGTCGCTTGGTCTATAAAATTACTATAATAAATTTCTATTACTTGGTCTATTGCTGATAGACAATGAAATTTTTGTATATTTGTAAATAGTTTAGTTCATTTTTTTTATATTTGAAAACAACCTTAATATAATTGTCAATGATGGTACTAGAAAAATAAACTATAAAATGAAGTAAATTAATACATAGTAAATTTTAGCTTTAACCATGAATAAGATTGGCTAGAGTGTGGGAAATAAATGGTAATTTATTGTGATTTAGATATAATAACTAAAGTAAACATACTATTAAAATTTTTATTTTTGTAGGTTGATAATTTAATTTTTTTTTCTAATAATTATTCAAATATTTATATGCTTTCAACTTAAATTTACGGCGGGAATAGTCGCAATCGGAAAAAAATAAGACAAAAATACATCTTTGTATTTTAGATTTTGTTCAATTTCAGTCTATGTAATTTTAAATTTTCAAATTTTCAAATTCTAATCTTCGTAGTTTCAATAAATTTTAAATTAAGTGCTAATTTTATCAAATAGGTTAAATAATAATAATAATTTACATGTGAAATTCAATCCAAAATTTATAAGGAAAAGATTCATAGATAGTAAAGAATAAATCAACAATAAACTAACCTTTAAGACTATATTTAAAATTTACTTAAAATATAAACTAAAATTAGGCCTACTAAAATTAGGCCTACCAAATTAACCAAAAAAAAAAAGTATTTTAAAAAAAAATGGTTGCATTGAAAATATCAATTAAAAAAATTTAGATGTAGAATTTGGTTGTATGAAAAAGATATAGATATAAAAAATCAATGATAAATTTTAGACTTTTAGAATTTGCTGAGGAGTGAGATCTGATTCTAGGGGAAGCTACTTTTAAAGGCTAAGGGAACAAAATGAACAAGTGTTTCAAGAAGTGATTTTGTTGGGTTTATTCACAATCAATTTTATCAAATATAAAAGATGGTTAAGATTTTTTCCGTAATCAATTTTAAAGCTCTCATAAGGAACAAAATGAGCAAACAACTGTCCTGTCCTCGATGTACCTATTTTCGTATGAAGTGATGATCGATCTCAATATGCCAATATGTTTGAAGTGATGGTCGATCTCAATATGCTTAAATCAATTATGCATCACAAAGCAACAAAAGAATAGATATCAAAGAATATGAGCTTCCATCTCAAAACCAATTGGCAATGAGAGAAGTAGCTCATCTATCTTATTAAGAGTATCTATCTTATTAAGAGTCTGAGATTCCTTAATTTTTCCAATGTGGGATCCACAAGAAATCAAGTTATTGCCAAGAAAAATATAGAAGTCACTTGTACTACGTCTATCGTCTGGATAATTAGCCAAATTAGCATCAGTATAACAAGTTAATGCCAAATTAGGAGAGCAACGTAATTCCAAGTGAACCTAAGGTATCAAAGAATACGTTTAACTGCTAACCAATGAACTGTCGTTGGAGCATGGAAAAACTAACAAACTTTGTTAACACAGAAACTCAACTAAGGACGAGTAACTGTACAATATTGAAGAGCACCAATAATACTACTAGTCTATGATAAACATTAATTTTTCTTATTATTATATTTAAATGAATTAAAAACATTAAATTGTTGTATTGATATGAAAATTTTAATTTACATTTTATTATTTTTCAATTATGAATAATAGTTGTAATATTTAAGAAAAAAATTCGAGAATTTGTTATTGACTAGTCTATAATGTCTCTTCAAAGTTAGAACAGTTAAAGATAAAACAACGGTAAATTTTTTTATTACTAAAAAATAGAACAGTAAATTTTTATAAAATATATTTTTTCTATTAAAAAAAGAAAGGGAAAAGGAAGAGTATAAAATTTTTAAAAAATCAATTAAAAAAAAAAAAGGAAGAGTGAATTTTTTTTTTTTTTTAAAAAAAAGGAAAGATGGACCATTACATAAAATATTAAAAAAATTAAAATAGGTTGAAAATCATTAAATAAAAATCTCCAATCACATCACAAAACTACCATATTTATTATTTTCAAAACTATAATATTTTGATAAATATTTTCAAAATTACAATATCTTCCCAATTTCTCCAAAGGAGCTATTATTATGCATAAATTTTAAAATTTTAAGACTAAACCTAAAATTTAACTTTCGTAGAAATAAAATTTTAAATGCATTTGATATATATTATTCATATTAAGTACCCTTAAATTCAAAATTATAATAAACCATTAGAGAATTATCTAAACAAATATATAAATATTTATAAAGACTATTTAAAATAGAATTCAGTTTTTTTTTTCAAGTATTTGTCTAAAATAATGTACTTAAAACTCAAAAATTTGTCAAACCAATTTCAGCTATTAGAAACTTCTAAAACATATAAAGAAATATTTGAAGATTTGAAAAAGGAAATTTAAATAATAATAATAAAATAAAAAAATAAAAAAGACGGTAGCACCGTTCGTCATGACTCATGGCGATATGGAATTTTTTTTTTAAAAAAAAATTATTCCGAATATATTTCTTTTCTTTTTTTTTAATGTTCTTTTTTAAACAAAAATATTTTTTTAAGATTGTCTTTCTAAACTTTTTTCTTTAATTTAACGTAGATGTGATAGATTCATGAAATTGCCATAATTATCTTCAAAACTAAATCTTAAACTAACTATTTAATTTTTAATTACTACTTTAATTTGATTGATAAAAGATTCTTCTGACTAATAAAAAAAGAAATTATTCAAATATCGAGAAACTCAATTCATTAACATACAAATATATATTAAAAATAGGAGAAAATATATATATATATATATATGCATACACACATCTCTCAAATCCTCACACCTCAGATTTGTTGTATAAAAAATTGCATCTCTCTTTCAATTTCATTTTAAAAAATAGAAAAACCAATTTTCGTATATTTTAATTTCAAACAAATTTCAGAAAATAATTAGTCCAATTTTTTTGGTATAATAATTAGTTCAAATTAAACGTATACCAACTTTTTTAAAAAAAAAAAAAAAAAAAAAAAAAAGAATGAAAAACAACTATTATTTTAAATTTTAAATAATTATTTAATGATATATCATTTATCTCCTATTTTCAAATTAGTTTGAGATATTTTATCTTTGATTTTAATATTTTCAAGATAAGATTTAATCATTATTTCCTAATTTTTTTAGGAAGACCAAAATAAAGAGGAATCCTAGTTTAATTTCAGTTAAACCTTGTGAAATTGACTTGGTTATCTGCTTAGTTAATTTGAAGCATTCAAGTTTACATCTTCAAAATCTGTGAAGTGTTTCAACCTCTTGGAGATAAAGTAAGTTCTTTGATCAAAAGTTATTTCGAATTTTAGTTTTTTTCTTTTTAAGTTTGTCTTATTTTATTTTGAGGGGTTAGAGTTTGTGTTTCATAGTATTCGATATATATAGAGAGTGAATTTTTTTAATATATATATATATTACAAATGTAGCTTACAAATTGAGTGATTATAATTTTTTTTAGAACAATATGTGGAGTTGGAGATTCAAACTTTTAACTTTTTTTTTTTTTTTGTTGATAATAAACTAGTTAAGTTACGTTTAGTTTAGGTAGTCATTATTCAATTAGTTCTTAAGATATTAAGCTCCGTTTGGTAAAGTTTTAGATGTCATTTTATATTTTATGTTATTGAAATTTATGCTTGTTTTCTCTCAATTTTTTAATCATAATTTTCACCTTTGTTAAAGAAACACTTGTTCAAATTCTAAAAGCAAAATCAAGTTTTTGAAAACTACTTTTTTATTTAAAATTTTAAAAACTATTTTTTCTAGTTTTGAAAACATTAGTAGAAATTAGATAGCCAAAATACATAAACTTATGAGTAGAAATAGAGTTTAGTTTCAAGATTGAAAAACGAAAAGTTAAGACCCCATTTGGTAACCATTTGGTTTTTTGTTTTTGAAAATTAAGCTTATTTTCTCACTTTTTGACAATGTTTTGCATCTTTCTTAAGTACAAGAATTGCATTCTTAGTCAAATTCCAAAAAAACAAAAACTAAGTTTTTTTTTTTTTAGTTTTCAAAGACTTGATTTTTTAATATATGGATAAAAAGCAGATAAGAAAGTAAGAAATTTAGAGCTGGGGGAGGTGATTGTAGACTTAATTTTCAAGAACAAAAAAATAAAAAATCAAATGGTTAACAAATAGGGCCTAAATAGTATTAAACAGAACCTAAAAAGAATAGTTTTTAAAAACTTGTTCTTGTTTTTAGATTCTGATCCATTGGGACAAAATAACATGCATAAATTTGAATAACGGAAACTAAAACCAAAATGGTTGCTAAATAAAACTTAAAACTCTCTTGGGGTTCAATGTTAGGATAACTAATCATCATATATTTTGGTGTCTCTTTGTTTTTTTAGTAAAATGGGGGCATGGGATTCAAACTACCTACCTCTCGTGATTACTAACACATTCATATGTCAATTAAGTTATGTTTAGTTTAGTTTTTGTTGTCTCTTCGTTGAAGGATGATAAGTTTGAAGCAAAATGCAATAGAGTTATTAACAAGGCCAGACATTCCAAGTGGTATGAGAAAGCAAATTGAAGAGATGAAAGGATATCATCTTCATTTGGTGATTCAAAAGCAATTAGAAGACATTGATGTCAACAAGAAGGAAGGTCGTTTATGTCTTCCATTAAATAATCTCTTATTCGATTTCACCACTCGCAAGGAGAGAGAGCTCTTGAACAACAATAATAATATCAATGGAATCAACAAAATGGAGAGAATAATGGAAGTCAAGATTCTTGATGAAGCTCAAAGAGAGACCTCAATTTTGTTGAACAAATCCATCATTAGAAACCAATATTTCTATTGTTTGATGGGTAATTGGAATTCCTTTGTGGACAATAATTTCTTAAGAACTGGAAATATCATTCAACTTTGGAGCTTTAGAAGAGAGAGATTGGTCACTTCCAATAGAACATTCATCTCTGATCTTTACTTTGCTTTGAATAAAGTTGATCCCAGAATTTGTCTTTAGGTTTATGTTATTTTTGGAGTTTATGATATGAACCTTCTTGGACATTAAATTATTATTCATATTCTTCAGTAATTTTGATGTTTTTTTTTTTTTGGTGAAGTATTATGTAGGGATATTTCCGTCATTTTGCTAAGTTTTATGTTGTGACATTAGAGTTTATTGGAAAACAATCTAAAGTCTTGCTATCTAGTTGTTTTTAACACGTTATAATGAATTAAGTTTTAGCCTTTGTATTTTTTCTTTTAAATTTAGTCAATAGAAGTTCTTAAATTTTGAACTTGGAAATTCATTCATTGAGTTGCATGTCAATAACATTCAGATCATTCTATCTTATGGAGTGTTTGAATCTTTAGCCAATGAATATGTTCTACCCAATCCTTAGAGTTAGTGTCTAAGAATTGGGTTAATTCCATAAATTATAGAGTTTTTTTTTTTTTTAAATTGGCAAAAATAGGGTGGTAGCAAAAAGTTTTCTAAAAATAACGTGGTTATAGAAACAAATGTCTCATTTAGGGTTAATTGGAAAGTATTGTTAAAAATAGATAAGGAAATCGTGGATGGGTCTACGAGTTCCTTCAATTCCAACTTTGGAACTCTTGGTCTATGTCATCTGCCACAAGACTACCAAAGCAAATTAAAAAAGAGTGCCATGACTAATTACAAAAGTTCATTACAATAACAAATAAATAAAAACAAAGGAGTCTCATCACTAATTACAAAAGTTCATTACAATAACCAAAAAAAAAAAAAAAAAATTCTCATCACTATTTATTCATCCTTGACTTGAAGAGGAAGCATCTAAGAAACGAGTTGGAACAAGTACGCTTGTTACGTCATTCTCCCTTGAGTATCAGAGAAACAATTCCAATATGGAGTTACAGAATTCTCGGAATATCCATTTTCCTATGAGCAAAAGATAGACAATAAAAAAGGCTTTTCAATATGGAGATACAAAATTCTCGTAATATCCATTTTCCATGAGCGAAAGATATCAAAAGAGGGTTTTTCCAAAAACTCGTGGAACACGAACCCGTGCATACACCAAAAAGGGGTAAAATCCTAACGTATGTCAAAGTTAATACCTGTGACAATTTTTTTTAAAAAAAATAAGGGTCAAAGTTTTTACACAAAATTATATGATTCTATGGGTAAAAACCTAGGACTTCATAAAGTCGGACAAGTTTTACTAGGACCTAAAAAGGGTTAGACGGAGTTTAGGACTACTTAAAGTAGGTAAAAAATACCCAAAAGGGTAAGCTAGAGTTTAGGACGACTTTTACTAAGAAAACAAAGGATTGACAAAAGAAAACAAAGGATTTTGTCAAACTTACTCGTGTAAGAAAACAAAAAAAAAAGTTGGAATTGAAGGAAATCATGAACCTCATCCATGAGTTCCTTATCATGTGGTAGAGAAGTGTTGATTACTACAATGTGGTAGCCATGTGGGTGGAAAATCATAGACCCAGTCTACGATTATCCTAAATTGTGAAATGAGTCCATAATTTCATTTAAATAGACATGGACTGGGTACACATTTTCTAGAAATTGTGTACCCGGTCCATGATTTTGCAACCTATTTTCGTCAATTATTTTCTTTCCATCCTAATTTTGTCATTATTTATTAAAATAATATTATTTTTTAAAAAAAAAATTCTTAGAGGTTCATATAACCAAATAGTTTCTAGGTAGGGCTTTCATATCAGTCTATCTAATTCTATAGGGTTTATGTTTGATTTCGAAAGGATGCGAGGAAGTAATGATTTTTTCATCATTATTATTTCATTCAATAAATAAATAGGCTTAGAAATTAGAAAGGAATAAAAAAGTGAGAGAAATCAAAAGTTTATTATATATTTTATTAATCACAATTAATCAGAAAACCAAATATATTATTTTACAGAAGGATAATCTTTATTCAAAGATTGTTTCAATTAATAAATAAATAAGTTTAGATTTTCATATGAACAGGATTTTTTATACCTTCCCCCCATAAAATCGGTTTGGTAAAAAACTTCATGTGTTAAAGAAATTTAATAAATCTTTAAAAAGGGTGCTACTTTATCTCAGTTTTTAATTAAAATTAAATAAAAGTTGTCTCAAATTTTAGAGATTCATTTTAGAGCGAGATTTCATGCATTCATAGAATTTAGAATATGCATATAGAGATTAGAGAATTTCTCTTTATTCTTAAACTTATGAATGTTTCTTAATTTTGAAATTATTATCTTTTTGGTCCCCAAGTTTTTACTTATAAGTTACTATGGTCTTTGAGTTTTTAAAACATATTTTTAGTTCCTATGTTTGTGGTATTTACATTTAAAAGGTCCTACCGAGTAAACAGAAAAATATAGAAAAAAAAATATATTTTTTCAAATAAAAAGAAATAACTAGGTCTATAAAAATTCAAATACAACGAAAATTTTGATCAGTGTGCTATTTACACAATCAAGCAAGCTGTGCAAATATCATCTTCTAGAGCTCAAAAATCAGTTACACCACAAATTCACCTTCGATCGGAACTCAAGGTGGTCGATGCCATAACCTTAATCTTATCAAGAACTTCAAGGTGGTTGACGCCATTGATCAGAACTCCGGCGAAGGCAGCCTTCATAAGGACACAGAAGGCCACAACCAGGATGAAGAAAATTAGGGCACATGGGCATGAACTCACCAAGACCACCAACCAATTGGTTCAGATTTTGAACTCTGAATGCAGCTGGAATGGCTGCTAGACAAGCTGCTGGAAAAGAATAGCTGCACAAAATCATGCAAGAGAAGTAAAAAAGAAAGTTTAGTTTGAGTGCCAAAGTGATGCTTTTGGATTTTGATCACTACCAGACTGCAAAAGAAGATGATAACTTGATCTAGGATGACAAGTTATAGAACAAGTTATGTTTTCCCATCAAATTTTTATTAGAGTGTGATTCTCATCAGGGCAGAATGAAGAAGAGGTTATATACTTATTTCGGTTTTTTTATTTTAAAAACATATGATGAAAGTCAAGATTTTAAATTAAAGGGTTGATTATATAAATTTGAAAAGTTAAATTTTGTCACTGTCCCTAATTCTAGACCAATTTCAACAATTGTATACCTATGAAATAGACATTTTTTAAGTGTAGGCACCAAAATGTTTCATCTCTAAAAAATTTGTCACCTTCTCTATTCTAGTAAAATTTGGAGGATTCTTTTGCTTGTAGGACATCTATATTTGAAACATAGGGACCAAAATGTGCCTCTCAAATTGTTCAGAGTACAAGTATAATATGTTTCCTAAACTTGCATGGGGTGTAATATTTGGCACATTCATCAACGGTTCTATGAGTTTTTAGTTATTCGACACTATACCTAGGATACAACTCCCTTCAAGAGAGTTTGTGTGCAGCTAAGCTATATTAAGAATTTTTATTGACTTGTATGCTCAAGGAAAGAACCTTTTTGGAATCCATGTTTATGGGGAAAAAAAGGTTCGTTTCTCTTTTCTGTGTAAAAAAGTCTACTGAAAATATATACGCATCTCGAGAAAGAAGACAAATAAAAAGATAAGAATGGCCTAATTGCACTATATGTTGCTTTAATTTTTTCTTAAAAGAAGGAAGGGGAGACTCACTTATTCTCCTTTATATAAACCTTTTACTAATAATAAAATAAATACAATAAAATGCTCAAAATTATCCAACAGTTCATGCATTATCTAGCGTGGCATAACAATAAAAGCCAAAGAAAAACGCTAAAAACTTAGGCTAGAAGAGTTCGATTACGTGTAATTATACAGGTTAGCAAGCAATTGAGTTTAAAAGACAACAATATCACATCATTAATTTACTTATTTCACAACTTACAAATCACGTCAGGCTGTTCTGACTAGTCCTCTGTGTTGAAGAATAATAATGAGATTCAAGCTCCTTCAGGCTGGCTGCAGCTTCTCCACCAATTCTAGATAAGATACGGTCGGTCTGCTGTGCCTGCTGATTGAATTCCACAATTCTTTGCTCCACATGATCGTTTAGTGAAGCAAATCCAGAAAAGATTGCTGTCTGCTTAAGTTCTGAAACCAACTTCAGCAGAGAATCAGCTGCCTGAACCTATTCAGAAACAAGTAGAATAACACTAAAGTAGAAGCCATAACAATAATAATGAAAAGCAATCGTCTTTATCAAGCTGATGAGGCCAGAAATAATAAATCCCTGATATATTATTGCCTATAGTCTTATATGTGAATGATCATTATGAATATAAGAAGCCTTGATAGTTTGAAACCAAAAATCAAAATTTTGAACAAGAAATAACTTCCGTTGAAATAATGAAAAGGAAAACGTTCAAAGGATACAAAATCTCAAAAGAGGAAAAAAAAACAGAACAATATCTTAAAACAATTACAATCAAATGAGAACAGCCAAGAAACAAAAAAAGACTCATCAAACCAATTCTCAACTCCAGATAAACCTCGAAAAGCGAACACAGCAGCTGATAACAAGAACCAATACTAGTAAAAGCAGGCCAAAATACTTTCTCCAAAAAAGATTTAACCACCAACTGAATTCCACAGATGCATCGACATGCGATCTATGAAAATTTCTCAATTTCAAAGCTAGTACATAGCCAGCCCAACCATAAGAAAGGTCGTGAAGAGAAGCTTGAACGATGATTCATCACCTCACAAACTGACATTTGCATCCAACTGTTACAAAATCTAATGGGGGGTGGCCTCCAAACAATGAATCCAGCCTCTGAAAGTAAGGATAGTGGTCAGACAAAAAATTCAAGCTCGTCTTAATACCCTTCAATTGTAGAATAACTCATCCCATTGCTATGAAACAAAAAATCTATCGATCAAAGATGGTATGAATCGTCTCCCAACCTTTGGTTTGTCTTCCTTATGGTGATCTTTCATGAAACCCAGTGGGTTATATTTAAATCCCCTACAATGCACCAAGGCTTCTTCACAATATGAGAATAAAGAACGGATTTCACTCCAAATATGTTTTCTTTCTCTATAGTCTATAGTCAATTAGCCCATAAATCTTTGTTACCCAACAAATTGACTTGTTCTAAAAATAGATTTTAATTGAGAAAGTGTACCCTCCTTCAAGAAACTCCAAGACTTTTATCTTTATATCACCCCACAAAATCAGTAAACCACCCGATCTCCCAATATAGTCAACATTAATCCAACTCACTTCATCAGAGCTCCATAATGATTTGATGAATTTTCGGTCAAAAACAGCAATCATTGTCTCATGAATTAACACCATATCAAGGCACTGATGTTGAATGAATTTCTAAGGTAGCTCAATTAAGTTTTTCTGAAGAATCAATTGGGATCGCCAGAGGGATATTACAAATTTGAAGACCACCTTAATTACTGGAAGAGATGCACAAGCAACTGATTTTATCGCACATGCATTAAATCCATAGAAATCGAGGCTTCATAAGATTAATATCATTCAATAGGAGAACAAATGAGAGAGCTATCTATCCATAAGATAACTTGAAAGGAGCTTCACAAACGCAGTAAGTAAACAAACAAGGGAAAAATTCTTATCTTACCATTCTGGCAGCACGCATTTCCATCATGAAAGATTCCTGTGAGTTTCTAACAGGTGGATCATTCACCTGAGGAAACAAGAACACTAAGTTTGAATTATGAATTCCAAACATGTGGTGATAAAATCAAGAAGATCAAGCAGATAGACCACCAAAGAGAATTACAAGAAAAAGGAAAGAGTGCTACCCTAGAGACGTTGACAAGGTGAGTGAAATTGTCAACAATGTTGGCTATATCGGTTTCCACTCTCTGGAGAAGCAGTTTCTGTTTCTGAGCTGCCACCGCCGCAGCCGCTGCAGTGGGGCCAGTTCCACCACCAATGCCTTTGTTCATAATAATAGAATGGGAATTGAATCAGCTCTGCGATGGCGCCAAGGTGATTGAAATGAAAGAGAATTAGAAACATTGGGGAAGAAGAATGTAACACCCCCAAATTTAAAACTATACTAGGGAACATCAACAAAATTTACTCTTTGACTAACTCTACTATCTGTGAATAGGAATTTCGGCAGCAAGACAACGTAACCATAAACACTACACGCTTACAAATCACCTAATAAACAATTTTAAGTTTTTAACTTCAAAATCAATCAAGAAAACTAATCTTCAAAACACTTTCTAACCAGCTTCAGCAAGACTTTACCAAATTCTAACATGTAACATAACTAACCAATTCAAACTCAAACCAATCCTCAAAACAAAATAAATAAACCAAGTCTATTACAACCACCCAAGCAACCCAAGGAAAACCACAACAAGATTAAAAACGAAGATAGGATTTCAAACAAAAATTTATAAGACATCCTAATAGTCAATCTTTTTCAAAATTATATGAAAAACTACTAAAATAGTAAAATCAAGCTTCCAAAGTTAGAACTTGGTTAGAAACCTTAAGTCTTAAAAGAATGAGTAATCTTAACCAAAGCAACCTTAAAACCTCAATCCGAAAACTTCGAATCAAGTCCAAACTACAATCAAAGAGTTTCAAAGGATTATAAACTATTTTACAGCATCTTAACTTAAATCAAAACGATCTAAATCCAAAAACTCACCAATATCGACTTGGATCCTCGCTAGAAAGTGTCTGATAGTTCGTCGAAGCTGCGGTCGTGTCGTTGATGATGGTCGGAGCTTATGGGCGTTGCCGGAGTTACAAAGAAGCACCACAGAGGTAGATGCAACCCTAGACAATCTTTGGAATTCAATAATAGAGATGGGCTTGGATATGGCTGCTTAATGGGCTCTTACAACAAACTAGCCCACCAAAAATACAAATCCCCCCTACACATACACAAATTAATTCAAAGTTAAAGGCATATTATACAAAATGTCTATAATAAGTTTATTTTCTAAGAAAATTTTTAAAAATAGAAAAATAAGGAAAACTATAACATAAAATATTAAAATTTGTAGATAGTTGTGATAGACACGGATAGAAATCTATCAGGAATAGAAATGATAGAAGTCTATCACTGATAGATGCTGATAGAAGTCTATCAATGTCTATCAGTATTTTTTTTATTTTCTGTAAATAGTTTGAGATTTTTTCTATCGGTAAAATTTTTTCTATTTCCTATTTATTAATTTTTATTAATTTTCATTAATTTTGATGGTTGCATTCAAAATCATTATTTCAAGAATTTTTTAAATTCCACGTTTTAGCCCTTAACTTTACATTTGGTTCCATTTCAATTCCTCTACCAATTTTTTTTGGTTAATTATTGACAAAAAAAAATTGACGTCATACTTATTATTATTAAAATAATCAAATATTTTAATTAAAAGTTATATATTTTTTGAAATAGAAACTTCTCTTTTCTTATAATTCCCCTTCCCTTTCTCTTTTTCTTCTAGTTCTCATAAGTGGTCATTGATGCCCATCGACAATTGTTGTTAGTCAAGGCCTTGGCACTTTAGCTTTATTTTAGTATATTTTCTTAATAAAAATGATGTTTTGCATGTTAAAATCCTCAAATTTTGTTCTAAATAGGTAAAATGAAGAAGTACAGGTACTTTTGAATGTTGAAAATGTAGTTCTATCAGTTTGGCCCTATTTTAGGAGCTTTTTTATATTAATTTTTGTCTGTTTTGTAGAAAATGTTTGTGATGCACCCGCATCGCTAAAATATGATGTGACTGTATCAAAATCCTAATTTCTATAAATGTTGACCTCTTGCGAAATACTCCGTCTTCAACGCTGAAACTCACCGAGAAGCTTCGAAAACGTGGATTTCGATCCTACCTAACCCATTTGAAGCCTATAAAAGGGAGGGAAGTCATCTCTTCAAGGATCTAGATCTATTCCACCACAAAATTCAGTCCTTCAAGGAAGCTTTCCCACTCAAAATTCCAGAACTTCTCCAAGAACGAAAGCTCCTTTGGAGAAGCTAGAGTAAGAACTTCCCTACCCCGTGAGAGCGTGTGTAGAGAGTAAGGATTGATCCTTGGGAAAGGAAAATCCATTCCTAGAGAGCTTAAGAGAGTGAGGAACCCATCCAATTGGTGTTTATTGTATTCCTAACATTTACTTTCACTTCTTTCTTCTTGTTAGCTCTATTCTTTGCACATTCATATTGTAATTATGATTATGAAAGCAATGAAATTGATTCGTTTATTTTTAATCATGAGCTAAATCCATTAAGGGGTTCAACTATGTGGATGCCCTAAGAATTTATGGCTTGAGCACTTAAATAAATGGTTTGTTCAACCATGCGAATGCCCTAGCAATGGAATTCATTCGTTTATTTTAATTTACCTTAAATAAAAGAATTTTTTTATAAAAAAAAATCACATTTTATCTCTATCTCATATTATGTAAAATGGTTGTTTTCAGATATAGAAAAATGAGTCAAGCTATTTACAAATGTAGAAACATTTTAGCCGGCAATAAAGTTCTATCGTGTTCTATCGCGATAGAATTCTATCACGGTCTATCACTATAAAATTTTTCTACATTTGTAAATAGTTTTATATTTTTTCTATTATAGTAATTTTCCTAAATTCACATTAAAAACCTCTAATCTCTAATTCACAAAATTACTTTTTCAAAAATTACATTTTATCTTTAATAACCTCTACTTCACCTTAAATAAATTAAAAAATTAAAAATTAAAAAAATGATTTCCCCCTATTTTGGCTATCACACGATAAATTAAAAAATTAAAAATATATATATTTTCCTTATTTTTTTTTTGGCGTTCACACCTTAGATTAAAAGAAATCCCTAAGAATCTATTTTTTTAAAAAAAAAAAAATCTCATGTTATCTAAAAAAATTCATTTAATTCAGTTAAATGATTTGAAGTTTTCAAAAATAAAAAATCTCATTTTATGTAATATTCTTAAATAATCTTATTATATTCAAGTTAAATGAAAAATTGAAAAAAATCATTCATATGCATACGAATAAATGTATTTAAAAAAAATTAAAATTTATAAAGTTTTATTTAAAAAAATTTAATGCATAATATTTTAAAGTTTTATTTAACATTAATTATCTTGGAAAGTTTTATTAATTTTTAACCTTTAAAAAATTTATGTTAACTAAAAACTATAATATATCAAAATATATTTAAAAAGAATTTTAAAAATTTTACTTTTTGTTAGTATCAAATGTAATATATGAATTAATAACTATACATCTCCATCTATATTTGGGTTGGTCCAATGATAAACCTATTACGTCGGCGGATAGGCCGATTTAAATAAGGTCCAAATGGGTCAATCCGATTGTAAAAAGAATAATCTATATCCAATTCAATGAATAAATGGATTGGATTGAGACGGGTCGGTCAAACATACTTTGTTGGGCCGAACTTGGATCAGACTTGAGTTGTGCTTGGGTCGGCCCGGAGACTTCAAGCCCACTGAGGCTGAAATTTACATTGATTGTTTTTTCACGTTAAAAAGTTATTTTAAACAAATTTATTGATTGTGAAATTTTGAGTGATTTAATATATATATATATATATATATATATATATATTCTCCTCAAATCAGTTAGGACATTAATCCAAACAAAGCTGAGTACTAAAAATAAGGCAGGTAGAATATGAAAACAAAGCAAATACATCAAAGTAGAAAAAACAAAGGCAAAGAAAAAAAAAATATTCTTTGTGAATAAGTGGCATTTGCCTATACTCTAAAGCTTAAAAGGAGAAAACTAGAAAGAGTATATATATATATATATATCAATGCCATTGGCCTTTAGCATTTCTTCATTTATATTCTCTCCCTTCAAACTTACACCAACCATTAGTTCCTCATAAGAGACTTCTTATTTATGCTCTATAACTCTCTCACACTCATTTCCTTCATCAATCTCAATAGCAACATGATGTGAGTGGAAATTACAACAATTTGATTCAGCCACTTTCTTTGAAGAATTTCCGTTACTCCCTTCCTCAGGTGGGGTTTTCTCACATTGATTTGAATGGTGGTTGTGATGAAACTTATCTTCTTTTTTATGACGCAAATTAGTTTCCTCACACTCATCATCACCATATTCATCATTCTTCTCTTGGTTCACTCTATAATTTTCTCTATCGCGATCCTGATTAGGAAGCTGAATCTTACAATCCTTTTTCTCGGAACAACAATGCTTATGGACATGATTGTTCTCTCGACTAGGTGATTGATCATCGACGACATGGCATCGATGATTATGGTGATGTTGATGATGATGCTCGTGATGATGAGATGATCGAGTGTTATCACAATCGTATCGTTGTCCATGTTTCGCCAAGCATGGGTTGGAAGATTTGCAACATTTCTTCCCATGTTTGTGATCAATTCCTCTCAAAAGAAGCATGCTATTCAAGATGACCAATAGGCACGTACCGACGTCGGCAAGAACGGCTGCCCAAACGAGCGGATGTCCGGCGAATGCTAGGCCGAGGATCGCGGTCTTTGTACCGATTGACAAAATGACATTTTGAACTACTTTTGTATGGAATTTCTTTGCTAGTTTGATGACTTTTGGAATTTTTCTCATGTCATTTGACATTAAGATCACATTCCCAGTTTCAGTGGCCAATGCTGAACCTGAAACACCCATTGATATGCCAATATCAGCTGTGGCTAATGCTGGGGTATCGTTTAAACCATCTCCAACCATGGCAATTGCTCCATCATTTTTAAATTCTTTTATGATATTTGCCTTTTCCTTTGGTAGAAGTTCTGAATGGATTACGTCGAGCGCATTCCTGAGCTGCAAATAACACATATCGTTACGTTAAAAGTCTAAGTTTCATTTAAATCACCGTTAAACTCAAAAACTTAGAAGGTATGCGAGAAGCATAAAAGAAATATACGACCTAAAATAAATAGGTTATTATTAATATAAAATGGATAGAAAATAACATTATAGGAGTTTATATGAAGTAAAACCTGTTCTTGGGCATGCATGGCAGCTGCACTGCAATCTCCAGTAAGCATAGCTGTTTTAATACCAAAACTCTTAATCTCCTCGATTGCCTCTTTAACTCCCGAGCGACAAGAGTCCGAAAGACCGAAGGATCCGATTAACGTCCCACCACAAAACACATATCCAAGGGTTTGCTCTTGTTTCGTTTCATCGTCAAAGTTCAAATCTATAAAAAAGAACGGAAATTATTTCAAATGACAAAATGCTGAAATATTTATAAATATAGCAAAATTTCACTGTCAATCTGCGATAGACTACTATCTGTGTCGCACTATCTGTGTCTATCGGTAGTCTATCGCGACACAGATAGTAGTCTTTCATGGTCTATCACAAATAGACAGTGAAATTTTGCTATATTTGTAAATATTTTGGTTCATTTTCCTATATTTGAAAACAACCCAAAAAACTAAATTTAGACCAAAAATTAAGATAGACATGTTTGGATAATATTTTCAACAAAATTTTCAACAAGTTGTTTTCTCTAATTTGTATGTTCTCGTGAACAACTTATTCTGGAGAATGTTAAGAGGGAGGTAAAAAGGGTTTAATCGTAAACCTGATGTGTCGTAGCCAGCTCTGGCAGCAATTTTTCTACTTCCAATGTAAATATCATTCCCATCTATCTTCCCACGAACACCTTCTCCTGGAAAATTTTCAAATTCCTCAACGCTTTCGGGTTTAACATCAATAGAAAGCAACTTTCCATGGTTGACAAGGGCAGCTGCCATTGGATGGCTTGATTTGCTCTCAATGCTTGAAACCCTAATTTACATATAGTTTGAATATCAATAACACCTCCATTATGTTTGTTTCCTCTCTACTATAGTAGAAACACACTTGAACTTTTAGTTAAATTTAACAAATATATATATTTTAAAAGGGATAATTGTAAATATAGCAATCAGATTCAAAGTATTAGCATATATAGCAACATTTAAAAAAAATTGCAATATAGCAAAGTAGTGATAGACTTCTATCGTTGTTATACTTTTATGATTTAGATGATCTATCACTGATAGATCATAAGAGTCTATCAGCGATAGAATTCTATCACGGATAGACTTTGTTATATTTGCAATTTTTTTAAAAAAATATTGCTATGCACTTGGTTATTATTCCTAAAATTGCTACTCATTACAATTACCCATTTTTAAAAACTACTTTTTTAAGTCCTCGTTTGGTAAAGATTTCAATTTTGGTTTTTGATTATTATTTTAAAATTGTGTTTGTTTCCAATCTCAACTTCTTGCCATCGTTGAATTCTTAGCCAAATTCAAATAACAAAAACATCAACAACTATTTTTTTTTAGTTTTCAAAACTTGATTTAGTTTTTGAAAACATTGATAGAAAGTATATAGTAACTAAGCAAAAAAAAAAAAAAAAAAACTTAGAGGTAAATGAGTGTCTATAAGTCTAATTTCAAAAATAAAAAACCAAATAGTTACCAAATGGGACCTTGGCTTTTGGTTTTTGATTTATGAAAAGTATACCTATAAACATCACTACCACGAATAAGTTTTTTTTTTTTTTTTTTTGTTATATCCACTTTCTACTAATGCTTTTAAAAACTAAGTCAAATTTTGAAAATTAAGAACCGAGTTATCAAAAGCATATTTTTATCTTTACCATTTGACTAAGAATAATTCAAGGGTTTCTACAATAAATGTAACGAATTTATGAAAAACAAGCCTAATTTTCAAAAATAAAAAAACTAAAAACAAAATCATTTAGAAAAAAGTCCATAGGTGAAAGTTTATAAATTTTCAAAAACCAAATTGACACGGATAATCAAATGAGTCCATAAAATCTCTCCAAAATTGACTCAATTCAAAATACACACTTAATTACTAGCTAATTGAAATAAAATGTATTAATTGTTTTGAAAGATTAGAGAGGAAATTAAAAAATATCACTCAAACATTATTAGACATTAGAGGAGAAAGTTATAGTGGAATTACCATTGGAGCAAGGTGTGGAAGCTAATATCATCTCTTAGAGCTTGAAAATGTGTTACAACAAATTCACCTCTAGTGATTGTGCCAGTTTTGTCAAAGGCCATAACCTTAATCTTTGCAAGAACTTCAAGGTGGTCGCCGCCTTTGATCAAAACTCCGGTCATGGCGGCCCTCGTAAGGGCACAAAAGGCGGCGACCGGGGTGGAGAGGATTAGGGCACAAGGACATGCACTCACTAAAACCACCAAAGCTAAGTGAAGCCAATGGCTGAGATTATGAACTCTCAATGCAGCTGGAATGGCTGCTAGACAAGCTGATATCATAACAACAGCTGCAAACACATAATCATGCAACAACAAAGTAAACAACAAACAAAATGAATAAGATGGTAAAAGGATATAAGAAGTTAATGTGAAAAGTTGTTAAATTTCCATTTTGTTTTTGTTTCATTTTAGTTATATTTTCAAATGTCGTCTAATTTTAAGTTTATAAATTTTCATAACTTTCATTAAATTTTAGAACTAGTTCGATATTTTTTCCGAAAAAAAATTAGTCTATTTTAGCATTTCCTTTATAAATTGTGAAAATATATTTATTGTCTTTTATTGTATAAAATTTGTTATAATTATTTAACCAATCTCATTAAAAATTAACTTTAAATGATCAATAAATTTAAAATATTTATTGAAAGTATAGGGGGTTAAAATTTGACCATTGAAAGTCACCCTTATCATTGGTCGATCTGGTCCAGCCCTATCCTAAAAGTAAAGATCCAAGTTCGACTCAAGCCCAACCCTTGGACTTGGCTATTTTGATTAAAATTTGGGCCAAGTTTGGATTGGGTTTGGGTCAGCCCATTAGATTAACTCATTAAATATTAATTATATATATATATATATATATATATATATATATATATATATATATATATATATATGTATATTTTAGAAAATTAACTTTGAATCAATAAATTTAAAAAATTTATTAAACGTACCTGTGTTAAAATTGAACAATTGAAACTAATAGAATGAAACTTAATATATAGAGACGAAAATGATATTATAACTTTTTTTTTTCTTTTTCTGAGTATAGGTAATAACTCATTTTGGTTCCTGGGTTATGAAAGATAGTATTTGAATAGAATTTATTATGAAATAAATATGAAATTTAATCTCAAAATTAATTGAGAATGAGTGAAAAAAATGTAGGTAACTTATAAAGATTATTTGGGTCTCCCCAATTTTTCAACATAACACCAAATCCCATCAAATTTTTATCAGAAGAAAGAGGTTTAATATAATTTCTCCTTACTTCGATTTAGATGTTAAAAAATATACCATGAAAATCAATATTTTAATTTGTAGGGGTCTTTTCACAAATAGAAAAAAAAAAGTACACATATAGAAAAAAAAAAGTAGAAAATACAAAAGCATATGGTGCATTTTTTTCTATATGTGTAATTACTTTTGTTTTTTTTTCTATACACAACAATTTTCCTAATTTGTATCCTAATATTTTTAAATTAAAAAGTTAATTATATAAAGTTAGAAAGTAGAAAGAGTCGATAGATATCGATATTTTGAAACTTAGACACAAAAAAAAAAAAAAAAAGTTTCTATGTCTCAAAATTATTCAAAGCATAATTTTGTGTTAAGTTATAATTATTACCTGGGGTGTAATATTTGGCACATTCATCAATGAATCTCTGAGTTTTTGATTTGTTATTTTGAGCTTCTTCTACAAGCTCAGCCATTTTTGCTACCACACACTCCTCAGCAACAACTGTTGTTTCAACACTGATATAACCTATTACATATAAAACAATCAAATCAAACACCTTACATTAATGAACACTTTCTTCTCCCCAAATATAATTATACTCAAAAAAAAAAAAAAAAAAAAAAGAAAAACATACAAGTTTGTCCCTTTGGCTTACGTAACACTTTGGATCTAAAAGCTAATAGAAAACTAACGACAAAAACCAAAACAAAGACTTTTCAACACACTAGAGATAAAAAAAAATGTCGAGTTTTGATTTTGAAGTTTAGAGATCAAAATGATATATACTAGGTCAATCGATTTCTTTCTTTCTTTAATTAGAAAAAATTAATTAAACTTTGCACTCTGTTTAAAAAATAGAGTTTGTTTTTTTTTAAAAAAAAAATCGTAATATTACCCTTAAATTTTTTAAAATATGTTTAAAAAATACTCTTTGAAATATAAATCTACTAGAATTTTGGATAGAAAATGAGGATTTGAAGCTAGTTTGTGGTGCTGTGACCTTGAATGTTACGGTCATGTTCAAGTCTCAAATTTCATTCAAAATCACTGTCATATAGTTTCAACTCCCAAAATCTAACTAATAAATGTTCAAAATGATAGTTCGAAACATTTATAAAAACTTAAGAATAATATTACAATTTTTACGAAGAATGGTAGTATTTTGGCTTAAATGGTACGTTTATCCCTATACATTTAGCTTTCCTTTTAGCCCTTGTATTTTCAAAATGTTCGTAATTTCAACTTTAGTTCATTTTGGTTTTTGAACTTCTAAAACTGACAATTTTTGTCTCTTTCAGTTTTAAAGATCTACCAAAATGGTCACTTTTTAAAAGAACACAAACTAAATGAACTAAAATCAGCCTAAAAAATTATATAGAGATGAAAGTAGTATTTAAATTTAATAGTGGAAATTACCATTTAAATTGATGGTACCAGCCCAAACAAGAGAATGTATGTGTTTGGGAACTGGGAAAGTTTCTCCGGTCAAAATTTTCTCATCAACCTCAGATTTTCCTTCCACTACAATACCATCAATGGGAATAACTTCTCCAGCCTTCACAGCCAATACACTCTTCAATTTCACCTCTTTTGCATCTACAACCTCTCCACTTTCCGCTATAGTGGCTTTTTGAGGAGCTAGCCTCATTAACGAAGACATTGCAGCATTCGCCTATAAGTGAAATTACAATTTTCATTTACACTCGATATATTTTGGTCCCGTTTGATAACTATTTGATTTTCGGTTGTTTTCAAATATAGTAATATGAGTCAACTTATTTATAAATATAGCAAAATGTCACTGATAGACAGTGTCTAATCAGTGACATTTTGCTATATTTGAAAATATTTTCATTAGTTTTGTCATTTAAAATAATTACTCATTTAGTTTTTTTTTTTAATTTTTACCTGTTATTAAATATAAATAATTATTTTTTATTTAAGAAAAGAAATGTTTGGCGCATTTCTTTAGGAAAAAAATGGAAGTTTTCTTATTTTCAAAAAATTATGTTCTCGCAATATTTTTTTCAATGGTTTAATCCTTCTTTTAGTAAAAAAGTTAAATCTAAGTCAAATTCTTAAAACAAAAATAAATTTTTAAAAAACTATTTTTTTAGTTTTCAAAACTCGGCTTGATTTTTTAAAATATGGATAAAAAATAGATAATAATACAATAAATTTAGAGGTGAAAAGAATATTTATAGGATTAATTTTTTAAAACTAAAAATAAAAATTAAATAGTTACGGAACTGAGATTAATGGATGATGATATTTGATTATTTTGCCTAACCTTGTGGCTTGCTCTTGACTCAAGCCATTCAGCAATGGAAAACAAAAACACTATACTTCCAGCTTCCATGTAATCATCCATTGCAATTGTCCCCACAACTGCCAAAATTAACCATATTTTTTTTTTTTTTGGTTGTATAAATACATTCACAGCAATTTAATTCATTATATTAATATATTGTTAACACGAGCCTAGTTTAACCGACATAAAATTAGAAGGATTTTGTTAGAGAATTCAAACTCTACCATTATTGTACAATTCTTTATTCTTAATGTTCTAACAAATTATAATTTTTCATTATTTTTGTTTATACTTTTCTTAATTTAACTAAGTTGTTACATATCAATAGAATAACGTCAATTTGGTAGGCAATTTAATTCTATTTTACATTTTTAAATTTTTACCGAGTAAAATTACAAAGAGTAGACAATCTGAATTCTATTTTTAAAAATTAATTTTTGATTTTATGATCAAAATAGTGCAAGCTCGGAAGAATATATATATATATATATATTATATATATATGTGTGTGTGTGTGTGTGTTTTTAGTGTATTTAAATTTTGAATTTGAAATTTTAAAATGTAGAATTATATTAAAAAGATAAAAAGAATTTAATAAATATAGTATTTCATTTTATAAACTCAACCATTTTTATTAAATTAGAATGTGTATAATATAATGTATGGCAGATCATGATATTATAAAATAATAATTACATAAATTTTTTTAATATAAAATAAGTTCATATATTAATAATAGTAGTTTATATTCAACCTAATATTTAGTAGTGGATAACTAAACTTAGTTCTACGGTTGGTGCACCTACGATCCTTTCGTCCATGTGTTTTTGTTTAAAAAAAAAAAAAATAGTTCTATGGTTATAAAAATATTATGAAATACATTTTGAAGAGTCTTTTAAATTGAAATTCAATTTCTGAATCGATTGAAACATGTGAATACAACTATGTTTTCATTAAATCTTTTATTTTTAAATTTCGATTTTCAGATTACCTACCAAACCGACTCTTTGGTCTTTTATGTACTCAATTGTTTGTAAATCAAGATTTTATGAAAAAAAAAATTTACATACATATAATATCAAACATAATCAATAAGAAGTAATGAAAAGTCAACTTTAATTTACCAGCAATAATAGCAAGAATGTTGACATCAATTCTGAGGTGGCGAATGGAGGAAATGGCTTTTAGAAGAATGGGAAAGATGCCGGCGGCAACGGCGGCGATGGCGAGCCACCGCAATGGGTGGTACACATACTTCAAAAACGACGCCGTTAAAAGCAACCCACTGGCTATTGCAAAAGGACTTGGCCATTTCTTCTTGTTAATTCCCTTTCCATTTAATTGTACATTTGCCTCTAATCTTGCTTCATTTAGAGCTTTGACTATCAAGTAATTAATTACAATAACAATTTAGTTTTTTTTGTTACAAAACTAATATGTTCATTAATATTTGCTAGGTTAAATTATAATAATTTAGGTTGATAAGGATTTTATTTTTAGTTTTCTGTTTTTGAAAATTTATGTTTGTTTACTTCTAAATTTCATACTATGGTTCTTTACGTTTCTTGAAATTCTTAATCGAATTCTTAATTTAATTTTAAAAACAAAAATTACTTTTTGAAAACTATTTTTTTTAATTTTCAAAAACTAAAAACTAAATGGTTACAAAAAGAGATCTTAATTAAGCTCTCTGAATTTTCAAGTTTGTTTCTAATAGATCCCAAAACTAAATTTAATTTGTCTAGTAGATCCTTTAACGTTGAACATTTTTTAATGATTCACAAATCTATTGGACATATAATTAAAAGTAAAATAATGTTCTATTAGATACAAAATCAATTTTATTTTTAGTAAATTTGTGAAATTTAAAAAGTGTTGAATACAAAGACCTATCCGATACTTTTAAAGTTTATAAATTTATTATATCTATAATTGAAAGTTCAAAGACATATATACTAAATACTTTTTAAATTTTAGAGATCTATTTAACATAAATATGAAAGTTTTAGAACTAAACATGTAATTTAACCCCTATTCTATTGTATCCTTAAGATAAATTAGTTTTATACTATTTTTCTTTTGTTTTTAAAGGGAGGGATTTGAATCTTTAATAATAAAATTTTACCAAAAAGAAAATCAAACACCAATTTGGCTAATTGGGGCTTCTATACTATTTTGTTTAGCCTTAGATTTGAAGGCATGTTTGATAGTGATTTTAAAATCGTTAAAATCACTTTTTTCATTTTAAAAATCATTCAAAAATTTACTTTAATCACTTAAAATTAATTTAATTTTCAATTTTACACTTTTAAATGCAATTTTCAATCATCAAAATTAGTTTTGAAGAATTAGAAACATATTTTACTATGATTTTTAAAATGACAAAAGTGATTTTAGTCATTTTAAAATCACTCACAAACATATACAGAGTCTTGAATGAACTTTCATTATTATTATTTTAATTAAACTACCAATCACCATAATTAATGTGTGGCTTTTAGGAGATTCATATATTATTCTAGTTTAAACAAAAATATTCAAGTTAGGGGCCACCATTTGATCATATCACTACCCTAAATTTTATATTTGATAAATGCATGAGGGAAAAAGATTTAGACTTTTCATAACTTTATATATATATATTTCTCTCCAATCCATTAGGGTTACTTTTTGATTCCCAATTTTTTAACGAAAATATAAAGGTTAAGATTAAATAACAAGACAATGATGTTATTATGGGATATAACACACATAATTAAATCCTAAACTCTAAATTGAAGCGATGAATAAAGAATTAATTAAGAAGAATACCAATTTGAAGTTGGGAAATGAGGAGGGAATCATGAACAACAATAAGTGTTCTTGTAGGGACAATGACAGAGATTTGTTTGATTCCTTCGAGGGGTTTGAGGATGTTTTCAATCAAAGGAATTTCTGAAGAACAGCAAATTCCCAACACATCAAAATGGCTTCTTTGCAATTTGTTTTCTCTCATTAATTTCTTATTCATCTTCTCCATTGCTTCCTCACCCATCATTAGTTATTTTCTTTCTTCTCCAACAATAAAATAAAATCTCTAAATTTCCCTGCAAAAAATATACAAATATAGTATAATTCTCCTTTTTAATGTACTACATAAATATGAGTTTTATTTTTAAATCAATTGGCAATGGAAGCTGAGAGAAATTGAAAATAAGAAAACTTCAAACTATGCATGATCAAATTATTAGTTTCATATTTTCTTATTTTTGCCGTGTAAGAATTAGTAACATTAAATTTCTTCTAGATTTTGATAATCAAGAGACACTATAGATATATTAAAAAAATGTGAAGTTTTTTCCTATAAAAATTTCCAAAAGTAAAATAATGTAAAAAGTATGTAGCAAAAACTCAACGTATTATATATATATATATATATATATATATATATATATATATATATATATATATATAACAACTTTTAGATCAAAATAGTTATGAAGAATTTTTTTTTCCTAACTAACTTGAGATAGTGTTTCATCAAGAAGTTTTTTTTTTTTTTTTTTTTTTAAACATAATACTAGAGGGAAGGATCAGAGGGTGCACCCGGACATCTCAACTAGGTTGACACCTTCTTAGCACCCTCATCATGCCTCGATGTCAATAGCGATATCATTCATATAACAAAAAATTTGTACAAAGAGCTAGAGGATAGTTCTGAAACAAGAGGAGGCCGGCCAGGAAAAACACTTTCTAGTGATGTTTAAATGGTATGTATGAAAGTGATTTTGAAAAAAATTATATAATCAATTATCATGTTCAAAATAAGTTTAAACACACGTTTTTAGACAATAAAAATTAATTTTGAAGGATTAAAATAATATTTGAAAGTGATTTTCAACATTTAATTAAAAAAAAAAAAAGTTGTTTTAACCTTTTCGAAATCATTTAAAAACATGTTGGGATTTGAGAAACAAAAGAGCATTGTTTAACTACATAAAAAGAAAAGCAAATGAGAAAAAACAGAAACTTGTAACAGTTGAAATCACTTTGAGAGAGAGAAATAGTTTTGAAAAACAAGAAATCAGCACTGTCTTTTGAATACTATTAAAGGAGAAAAATAGTTAATGGGAATGTACAAGAAACCTTCTAGCAATCGAAGTAACATTTAAGCCCAAGTAAAAGAAAAACAACTTAATTAAAGAGAGAGTAAATGATCAATATATAATATTTCATAACTAGAAAGTATTTGAGAGAGAAGAAATGTGAGCAAACCTTAGAGAGGAAGGAAAAAAATGGTTGTGTTTGAGCTTTGTTGTGGTGTATGCAAGAGAAGAACAAACCTCATACAGCTTAAGTAGAAGAAGGAATCAATGGTGGGGGACTTCATTAGGGAATCATTCACCCAAAAAAAAAAATAATCATTAATAATAATATAAAGAATAATATGGAAGTATATTCAAAAGAATACAATGCCATGGAATAATATAATATAAAATCAAAGCTTTTGCTTTGTATCTTTGAATATAATTTTTGAAATTAGGAATTGGGTGAGACAGAGATTAGTGGAAACCCACATCATTTCTACCAAAAGAAATTTGGAAACCACATGGGATTCCACCATCTTAAGTTCTTTGTTTTTCTTGGCCCTTATGGTTGGGCATATATGCTCAAACTCATCAACAAATAGATTGAGATATATGTATTAAAAGAGTAATTGATATAAATGACTCTTACACTTTATTATGAATGGCTCAATAATATACACACATGTAGGAGGAAAGAATAAGTTGTGTTAAAGCAAGAAAATAACAATCTTAATATAAAAAAATTCTAAGAGTGCATTTAGCGCGCATAATTGGATTGAGTTGAGTTGGTAATAATTATCTGTGTTTGGGTGTAGAATTGAGTTGAGTTGGTTTAGGAAGTCTAAGTATGTTTGGGTTCAAAATTGAGTTGTGTTGAGAGTTATAGATATCTAGTGTTGTTTTTTTAAACCTAAAAAACATGCATTTTTATGGGTTTTTTTTTTTTTTTTTTTTTTTTTTTTTTTTTTGTTGTGGTGGTTATTATTATATTTTTGTTTTTGTTTTAATTTTTTTTCCACTATTTAACTACACATACTTTCTCAAATTCTTAACACTAATTTGAGATGTGAACTCAATAAATAAAAGTATATTTTACAATTTACTACATGTAACTATTGCACTTAATGTAGAAAAAATATATACTATATTTATATAATCAACAACCCAACAACATACTTTAACAGTCATGGAACGTTTAAGTTGAACATATGCACAAAAAATAGGGTTGCCATTAGAGGTATATTTACATGTTGACAAAAAAAATATATATAAACATGGTCAACAATGAGCTGAATCATGCATACAAAAAAATTTATTGTCCATTAATACAATCAAGCTCGTTAGTCCAACCAAGTAGACACAAATAATACTTCTTCCTAGACTGTAGTGGGACTATTAAGAAACAGTCGTCTAGATGCCTATGACAAGTAGGTATATAAGGATGACTCGATCCACCTCTAATAATCCATCAATATCACATTATTATAAAAGACGACTATTAAACGCTATAAACTAATAATTTAAATTTGTATTTAAAAACGCTTTCGCCAACTGAGTTTCTTTTGTTTTTGTTTTTTCTTTTAGTATGTGATCGATCAAGTTCATCGTTGGAGATGAACAACAAATTTGATGATTGGAGATAGTCGCCCGAGGTAATAATCGAAGTTGGCTGCTAGAGGTGGGTTGTCGTTGGAGTTGTCGCTTGAGGTGGTTGCCAAACCCGACGTTAGCCATGTGAAGGTGGTTGTCAAAGTTGGTTGACTGAGGTGATCATCAAAGTTGATCACTAGAGCTGGTCGCCTGAGGTGAATGTTGGTATTGGTCATCACTCATCAGAGGTGGTATTGTTATCAGGAGTTAATCATCGAAGGTGGTCTTCGTCAAAGTTTTCGTGGGGTGGTTGTCGGAGCCCAAAGTTGATCGTCGGAGCTGGCAGCGCGAAGGTGTTCGTCGGCATTGATCGTTGCCACCGATGATCGACGGATGAAGTCATTAAAATTATTGGAGGGAGAGAGAGTTGGGGTGGGTTGGTAAAAAATAACCAACTCAACTCCACCAACGCATTTAAAGTTGGTGGACCAAATATTGAGTTGGTAATTTTTACAAACTCAACCCAACTCATGTTGGTGAGTCAAACACCTTAACTAACTAAATTAAAAACTTTTTTCTAATAATATATGCATGTGCAAATATGAGTTTAATAGGAAAAAAAATAATAGTTTTTTTTTTCTTGGGTTTCTTTGGTTTTTCATTTTGAAAAAATAGGTTTATAAACATTACAACAGATGAGGTATTTGGATTTTCAATCTGATTTCCTTGATGTATCATGTGAAACATGATGCCCATTTACAGTAAGTAGGTTGCTAATAAGAATATAAAACAACACTCCTAAATATTAGGAGAAGATCTAAGATAATGAAGTAAACAAAACCTAATTAAATCTCAACTAAATCTAATAACAACTACTTATGATTTTCTTTATTTTGTTATATATCCAAGGTTTCAAAATGTGTTTTAAGAATCGATAAGTGGAAGAAAAATAATTATTAAAGCTTGTTTTTGTTTTTGGAATTTGATAACAAATTTAATTGATTTTTTAGGAAAAGTAAAAACTATGGTAAAGAAAATGGTGAGGAAACAAACATAAATCTCAAAAAAAAAAAGAAGATAAAAGAAAAAAAAAAAAGAGAGACGTTTAGCGCACAAGTTTGGAATCTTAAGCTTGAGAATGTTAAGCCTTGAGTTAGGCTGGGAGGTTTAGATAGCCTGAGTTTAAGAAAACTGTGTTCGGAGTGCAAATTTTAGAAGTCTGGATTCAAGAAGTCTTGTTTGGAGTGCAGGCTTAGGAAGCCTGGGAATAAAGTGCAAATTTCTAAATCTTGAGTTTGTGAAATATTTTATTGTATTTAATTACGGGTTAGATTTTAGATTAGTTTAAATTTGTCATCTTAATTATTTTAATATAATTAAGTTTAAAATAAACTAAAAAATTTAGAATAATATTTTTTTAATTTTGAAATAGAGATTTTGACTGAAATTATTATTTTATTTAATTTATCGTTTTAATAATTTGATATTTTAATTTTACTAGTTTTGAAATAAAATTTCATAGACTTTTGTCACTTTAAATAATTTGAATTTAGGGCTTTCTACATATATAGTCTAATAAATATACCTAATTATATAATTGGCTAATGACTTGTTTGGAATGACTTAGAAAAAAATATTTTTCAAAAATTCATTTTTATTTAAACACTTTCGATAAAAACTCCTTAAAATAAAAACACACATGTGTTTGGCAACTATTTCTTAAGAGTGTTTTTATATACAAGTTTGTTTAGTTTGTTATATACTAAGAGCGTTTTTATTAATATTTTTCAAGGTTGGCCAGTGGCGGTCGTTGGAGGTGGCAGCCGAAGTTCGCCGACGACTGTCACTGGAGGTGGTGTCTGAAAGTTGGCCGTGAACTTCTTATATTAATTTTATTTTTAACAAAATACTAAAGGTTAAGGGATCAATAGGTGCACCGAGATATTTCAACTGGGTTGACACATCAGTAGGATCCTCGCACCTTACTTCTTGGATTAAATTTACAAATAAAAAAAATAAAAATAAAAAAAAAACTCGTGGGTTTGAACCTATGGGAAAAGATGTTAGGAAGCCAAGACTTCCTAGATCTTTACCCCAAAATGGGTTGATTTTTAAAAAATATTTTTAATCACTTTTTTAAATTTAAAAGAAAATAAATTTATTTTTAAAAAATGGATCTACAAAATACATCCAAATCTTAATTAATTAACTTAATTCTCATTATTTTGGGTATGATCTTAATTTAGCTATTCTTCGATTTTATTTTGTCCTTGTACTTTAATAAATTAGTATTTGGTCTTCTGAAAATTTTAAAATTGAATGATTTTGGTCTTTAAAACTTTACTTTTCCTTTTGATAGGTCTTTTAATGTAACGCCCAACATTCAAGATTCAAAATCTGAATTCGACACCTGATGGCTCCAAAGTTTTCTCCCACATTCGATAGGGTCATAAACTAACATGATCCTTCTAGCATGTTTTATTTTCATTCACATGATTCTTAGGAAAATTTTTAAGAGGCCACTCAACATAAAATGGCTCCAAGCTAAGCACACTTAACTTTGGAGTTCCTATGATTGAGCCACCAAAAAAGAACATGTACCTTGTTGGTATAGGTAGTAATTTTCAATTCTTTTAAGGCTTTCTTAACCATATATCTTCAAGATTTCAGCTGTCATTCGGATGTGATCTCAGTTCACTCATGTTCTCCTCCTAAGTCAATGACAACTTTTATAACTTAGCTAATATATTATTTACATAACAAATTTGAATAATCTCATACATCAAAGTCCAAAAATTATAATAAAGTGAAAGGGCAGGAAAAGAAAACCTAGAACCCTAAAAAGCCCTTCAACATAAAATTAAAAAGCATCAAAGGGCCTTTGATAAAAATGAGTGAAGTAAAGATAACATAAAAGGCCATTCAACAAAATTAAAGAGAAATATGGGAGGAATGAATCAACTTTGCAAAAGAAGGGTTTTTTTTTTTTTTTTTTTTTTTTTTTTTTTTTTTTTTTGTGATGAGACAACATTATACTATTATTGGGATTTAAATGTAGTGCTTTTAAGCTTTTGATCAAGGAATCTTGGTTTTTTCCCCTTCTTTTCTTTTTAGGGGTAATCAATGCCAGAATTATAGACCATAGTTGGTATGGAACTTAGCATCAAATTTTTGGTTGATTCTCTTATATAGTGGTAGAGCTTGATAGCAAAGGACATCAAAATTATTTTATCAATGGTTATCATCAATATTTACTCAATGGTATGATAAAATAATTGACATTGGATATTTTTAATTATCTACGAGTACTTTTTATATGACTTTGTAGTTAAGCAAAATATATAAGTCGTATACGTATATACTCTTTTCTTTGAAGTCTCGGAAGCTCAAACTCCTGCTCTATATATATTTATTATACTAAAACACAAAAAAAAGTATTTGCATTTAATTGTTTGTCGATTTTACCTTAACTTTTGACATTTTGTAATATAAAATTTAATTTTCTATTTATGGTTTCGAATATTTATGCAATATAGACATCTTCATATCATTGCATGAACAAAAATATGTTACGTCATACTTTATATTAAGTAATTTTATAGAAAATTAATGGTGATGACTAAACAAGTTATTTATGCATCCAAATATTCAAAGCAAAAAAAATTGAAAATTTAAGAGTTAAAATTGGATTGAAATTTGTACCGCACATATATTAAATATATTATTGATAGGGAATCTAACTAGACAAATAGTTGAAGCCAAAAATAGAATAGCTCAACTAGCATAAGTGTACATCTTCCATAAAAAAGTTTGTAATTTGGATCTCTCCATCAATGGCGAACCAAACAAAAAATAAAATAAAATAAAATTCCAAATTAATTCAATTGCTATATAACATAATATTAAATTTTTATTGATATGTCGATATTTCCATCGATTCCACATTTTCATGGGTTCGATATTGGTATGAGGGATGGATCGATATTTCCATTATATGGTATAAAAATCCACGAAACATAAAAAATAAGCATCGAAATGCCACTAATATAAACATAATATAAATAATAAACATGTTTACTTATTTGAAAGTAATAAAATGTTTATTTACTAATTTAAATTTATTTTTTAAATTTTTTGTTTTTATAATTTTTCCAGAAATGTCTATCGAAATCGATATTTCCATCGAAATTTCCGTAAAATTAAGACCTCGATATTTTAAACTTTGCTATATATATATACTTTTTTTCATTTTCACCTTCTTTTTATTTTATTTTATAACTTTATCGTTTTTCTCAACATCAACTTTATCTCTTTTTCTCTGGCTAAAAATATACATATATAAAATCTTCTTTGTTTCCATTTTATTCCTTAGAATAATGTCAGGATTTTTTTAACAAGAAAAAAGAATAAGCTATCACAATTTTTCTAAGAGTGTCAAAGAACTATACTTTTCTAATAAACACATTTTTTAGAGAAATAATTTTTAATAATAAAGCCATAATATATAAATAGTATATGATATTAAAAACTTTGGGGGCAATTGGAAGTTTTGGCCAATGGAGTGGATATACCTTTTTGCAATTAAAAATCTTATATTCCATATTCTCTTAAAGAATTGGAATATTTTAAATCTCAACACATTATGAGCATATGTTTACTTCATTCTTGTTTGATCCATCGCCTACTGTCCAAATTAGCACTTTTCAAAAGTGCTATTTGACTTTCTAATTAACTTTTAAAAAAAGATATCGTCTAATAACTATTTCGATTGCAATTTTCGATTCTATTTTTTTAATAAGTTTTTTTACGACTTATTCAAATTTTTAACTTTTAAAATTTGAAATATATCATCCTATATAGAATTATAGAGATTAGTATATTATTCTAGATAATACAGAAATAGTTCAGTGGATAAAAAGACCAAAGAGATTTCTACTCTGCAATTATTGAACTAAAAAAAAGTAATATGAGACTAATATAATGGAGAAAATATTCACATTTCTTAGTTTGATTAACATTATAAGAAAATTCATTTTTAGTAACGTGCAAAAGACATTGCTAGCTAAAAGATAAAAACTACTGTTAAAAGTTCATTGTTATCGCCTAGCATTACGTTTCAGCGACGTGTTAACCACACATGTCGCTAAAACCTATCTTTTAGTGACGCACACAAGTCGGTGAAATTTTATACGAGTGGCGCGCTATATGTCACTATTTTTTTTTACCGCAATATCATGAACGTCACTAAAAGTAAAATTTCTTGTAGTGTGTTCGATTAGAGTTTTTTTTTTTTTAATCAAAACTAAATCGAGTCAACTTTTTAATTATATTGGTTTAGTATTCATATTTCATCTTTAAAATAATTATATGTACAACAAACAAGTCATTCAATTCAAATTTTGTTTATTCTATATGTAAACCCTAGTGGTCAATTATTGAAACAAATAATTGAGAAAGAGCCAAAGTTAGCAAGCCCTTCTAATAAAAGGCATGCCTTTGTGTGATTTTTCAAAAGATATCCACTCCCTTTGTCACTCTTAATGCATTATTGATAAAATTTCCACTATGCTTTATAATCATTTACATGATTATTGGACAAGCCAATATATATATATATATATATATATATATATATATATATATATATATATATATCCTTCCAATTATTGTATGTTTTAGTGCTCTGTACAAATTAATATTTTTCACACATTAAATAATAGCATGATACTATAGGGTTTCTCCAATGATATATTATATAGATTTAATTCTTAATGTGTAGTCCTTGTTTGTTAGTCCTTGAACATGAATAAAAAAAATTATTTAAGGATCCTTGTCATAAATTTTTAGTTGATTGTTTTTTATGAAAAATCTTGACTTAATTTTTTAAAGTTAACATATGTGGATGGGAATTGAACTTCAAACCTAGAGATTAATAAAAGATATAGTACAATTTTAGGTCAGTTGAACTATATTTAGATTGGTTGAAACTTAATTCTTAAGTTATAACATATGACTTCAATCGAAAGAAAGAGATATAAGTTTTTGTTAAATAATTTTAAACAAATAAATGATAAAGTCTAATTAAAGGGTTTTTTTTTTATACAAGTAGCAACTAAAATAGAATATTTAAAAAAATTTAGTTTGGGATCAAAATAGTTTAAACTATATAATTAATCAAATATGTTTTTATGTATATATAATTTTAAAAAGAAAATAATTTAAACAAATCAAATTTATATCATATATGTGGATTACTTTTATTTTAAATTTCATTGAAACAATTTTTCATTATTTAAATAGTTTTAATGGAATTTATGAGGAAGAGTACACATTGAAAGTTGATATCACAAGATTTCAAAGACAAAGGCTTCCATGGTTTGTGTAGTGGCAGGCAGTGGAACAAATTTGAACTTTTTGAATAAACAAATCACAACCCTTTTCAATGGTTTTTTTAGTCCATTGACTTCGATTTATTTTATATTAGAGAATTACTTAAGTGTGGTTCGAACTGCACCTATTTTTGTGCAGTTCAATAATAAATTGTTACGTAACAATTTTTTTTATTTTTTTTTTTTGTGTAAAAGAAGTGGCATGAAATTAAGAACGGCCTTGTTGTTTATATTATATATAGTAATATAGACTAAAAAAATATTATCTTTTAAATTTCTTGATTTAATTTGATTTTTTAAACACTCTAGCCAAATTTTAATTAGGCTATAGTTTGAGTTTCATTTCTTTGTTTGTTTTTTTTTTTTTTATCTAATAACAACATCTTATCTTAGTCTAGCTAAGATTTTTAAATCGTTAGAAACAATATTTAGTTTGAAAATATAAACAATAGAACAATGAAATTAGTAACAACCAAGTTTAATCTAAGAGAAAAGAAAAATATACAAATAGTGGATTTAGTTAAAATCAATCCATGTCCAAGAGTATTTGAACAAAAACCATATTGATCTATTCAATTTTCCTTCACTAATTCAAGGAGATTAAGCCACTAACAATGTGTTCATTATTAATTATCCCTTAGAACTTAGATAGATGCATTATTTTGTTATATTATTTCTCCCATATACTTAGCATCTCTAATCCCAATCTTATCCTTTTAATTTTGTACCAATAGATTTGCGAGTGACCTTTGGGGAAAGAGAGGAATCTAAATGAAGTTGGATTCCAAGTCCAAATCCACTGACAATATTCCAATGTTTGCACACTCATGGTCCAAAAGCACTAAAATTAAAATTTTTATATTATCCTATATGAGTACTTGGCCAACATGAAATTTATGGTTTAATATTGTAAAAAACCTATATATATTCATCTTTTTGTAGTTAGTTTATTAGAGTTTTGTAATTTCTATTGGTTACTAATTCAATTTTTAGATGAGAAACAAATAGATTTTCTATATTAGGGGTTTTATCAAGAAATTGAGAGGTAAATATTCAAAAAAGACACCTTTTATATCTCACAATTGTATAAATTTCTACCTACAAGTCAAAGTTACAGCATAAAGTAGCTTAAAAACATTTTCTTAATGGAAATTCAAGTCATTATACAATGGGGAGAATTTGTATTATTGTGATGTGGAAAAGAAAAACAGACAGAGAAGAAAAGATGTTTTTACAGTTATACATTCCTAGGTGCTATCCTTTTAGGAAGTAATACTATGTGATATGATAATGTTCGATCAAACTCAAGAAGGGTACATTGAGATCGTATTTGAATGAGAGAGATCTACTAGATATGAAAGTATAACTAAGAAATACTTAAAAGAACTAATAGCTACTATATATACCAATAATGTGCATCTTTCTTTTGGTGGCTCAATCGTCATTATAGAAACTTCAAAGTTAAGCATGCTTAGCTTAGAGCAATTTTATGTTGGATGACCTCTTGATACTTTTTCCCAAGAAGCATGGGAAGTGAGGACAAATTATGTTGAAATGACTCGTGTTAGTTTGTGAAGTTAGGTTTAATTCTTATAAGTAGTTCCAACTTTCAAATACGTTAGGATGGTGTTGTCAAGTCGTAGGAGAATGTCGAAGTTATCAAGTGTCGAATTCGAATCCCAATAAACTTGGACATGTTACAGTTGGAATCTTAATAAACTTCCATCTATTAATGATAGAGATGTGCACAGGAGGCAGGGCCAAGGATGGCTTCCCCGTCCCCATCCTCGCTACCGATTTCATTTCTCATCCCCGTAAAATTTTTCGTGGGGTTCTTAATAGTGATTTATGTTAGTTGATTTTTTTTTAATCAAACGGGGAAAAATTCTCCAGGGAACCTGATCCACGCGAATTCCCCACAGGAAATCTCCCTCTCGATCCTCATGAAAAATTTGGTGGGGACAAAGAATGAAATGGGGAGCCGGAAAGCCATCACTAGCTCCACCCCGCCCATGGATATCTCTACACGTAACTGACATGGCGAAGACTAAGGCAGCTCATTAAATTTGCATTTTTACAGATGCAAAATACAGCAAATAAAATGCTAAAATATTGATCCAACAAAAACATCTAGAAAAATGCTCCATTGAAATTTCATAAGATAATAACAATATTAAATTCTGAAATAACAAAATTAAATTCCAAAATCTCAGTAATAACATGCTCAAATAGGACCAAGAGCATACATGAAAAGTATACCATTAATTAGAGATGTCCATTTAACCCATGGGGCTAGGGTTTCGCTGTCCCGAACGGATTGAAGAATCCACGATTAGATGGAGAACGGAAGAGGGAGCAAGAAAAAAAATTTCTCCGTTGGCTAAACAGAGGTGGGGGCGTGCCCCGCCCCAATTATATACAAAATTTTAATTTTAATATATATATATATAATTCTTTATTTGATATATATATATATTTTATTAAGTTTAAATGTCCACGCCTTCCCCGTCCCCGCCCTCCTATTCATTTTTTAACAATTTATTTTAATTTATTTTCATCCAAATAAATATTCCAAAATTTTCTATATTCAATTGGTGATTTATAATACAAAATAAAACGTTCTGAAATCTCTAACTAAAAACAATAATATTCAATGTGTAGAAGATATAATTAAAATGTTTAATTTTCATAATTTCTCAAAATTAAAACTTTAAATATTACAAAATATTCGAATCTTCAACTTTAAATAATATATATATATATATATATATAATTGAAGCAGGGCGGGGGCGGGCCAGAGATGGGGACGGCGAATGTATTCCCCGCCCTCGTTCCCATTTAGCCATCGGGGAGAAAAATCTCACACTCCCTCCACCATTCTCCGTCTAATCGGGGATTTCCCATCCCGACCCTGCGAGTTGAATGGACATCTCTAGTTATTCACTTTGATTTTTCATGTTTTGAAATCACTCCATGATAACTCCTCTATCTGAGTTATCGAATAACATTTTTTTTCAATATATACTGAAAGACAATGAGTTTTTTAGGAGGTGTTTGGTGCCCTAACTTGGAGGTGGTGAAATGGGCTATTATAGCCCACTCCATGTTTGAGGCACCAAATATAATAGTAGTATGGGTAATTGTAATGAGTAGCAATTTTAGGAATAATAATCAAAAGTATAACAACATTTTTAAATATAGCAGAGTCTACCAGTGATCGACTTCTATCGCTAATAGACTCTACTGATAGACCACCTAGACCATAAAAGTCTATCAATAGCCTATCACTGATAGACTTTACTATATTTGCAATTTTTTTAAAATGTTGTTATATATTCTAATACTTTGAATTTGATTGTTATATTGGCAACTATCCCTAGTAGTATTTACCACTATTTATAACTTACAATTATTTAAGTAATACTATTTGAAATCACTCTTTATTACCATGTTTACTATTTCCTATCTACCCTCTATCTCCCTTTTTGTTAAAATGTCTACTATTTCTTGTCCAGACTAAAATAGTTTGTACCCAAACACAGACTATTATAACCTACTTACTATAATAACCAACTTGGTGTCCCAAATGCCCCTTTATTGATTTCCTATTGGATAGTACAATCAAATCTTCAAAATACTCATTCAAAATGTCTTTCTTCACAAATAGTTATCGCAACAAGTAAAATCAATGTCAAAATGATCGATTAGTAAACTAATGGATATACTTTATATCTATTCATCGTGACCATAACTAAATATTTGGGTATATATCAATAATGTAGTTTTGAAGTTAATCCTTGAGTACAAAAGAGTTCAATAGCTGAAATGTAAAGCTCCATGGGTAGGAATCAAAATCAAGTCTCAATTCCTAACGGCCCAATACTCCCCTACATCTCCAATGACCTTACTTTATTACCTAATTGTCTTGAATTACTACAAAGATTGAAGATTGTCCCTTCAAACCAACACGAGTCCTTTCAACATATTTTGTTCTCTCTCCAATGTTTTTCTAAGAAATATTTGAGGAAGTCGCCCAAATTAAGATTGCTTCAAGTCAAACATGTTTGACTTTGGACTTCCCATGATTGAACCACCAGAGAGAAGGGTACACATTTTTCTTACAAGTTGTATCTATCCATTCTTTTTAAGTCTTTTCACTAGCACAGCCTGAAGATCCCCTCTAGTTCAAAAGTCTACATAAAATGCCCCATTAAGCTTTGGAAGTCGGGAAACATCAAAGAAAATGTAACCAACTTCATACAAATTTTGATTTACCACTAGACAAGACAGGTACACAGCTTTTTCTCACAACAATCAAATAATCATATAGTATACCCTCAGTTCACATTCTTTCTTAGTATACTTAGAAGAAACTACTCATTATGCATTTGTGCCCGTCAAAATTCTTCTATAAGTATGCATAATATAACTATATATAGGGACATGAGGATGTCAAGTATCCCAAGATGAATGAAGATTTGTGCAGTACTCTTACAGAACTTTTCAGCCTCGAACAAATTTCTTCTCGGCTTCGACGGGTATGAATATAATGCCCAAACAGCTCTAGATCACAAACGTCAATGCCTTGGCGTAAAAATTGTGTTTGGACTTCATCTTATGGAACAAAACAGTGAGCACGAATGAAAATTAGTCTAGCTAAAGAAGACTGATATTAGGTATATAACCTTCCCTCCTCAAGTCATCAATCAATAAGTCTAGGATTTGATGGATTTGAATCCACTCTTCGTGCAAAACATCGCCAGCATGGAACTCATGAAGTTGTGAATTGATATCAATCCAGCTGCAACCAGGAGTCTTAGAAACACCCTTTTGCTTCATCAACAGTCTCATCCTGGCTGAGTCATCCCATCTTCTCAAATTTGCATATAATCTCGACGAGATTACGTAATTTCCAGAATTTGAAGGTTCCAATTCGAGAAGTAGCTTCATTACACGCTCACTAATGTCGACGTTCTTGCGCTTTTGACAAGCACCAAGCAGTGCTCCGAGAATGACTTCATCTGGTTTTTCGGGCATCTTGTTTACAAAGTCCCAAGCTTCTTCCAGATGACCCGCTCGTGACAAAAGGTCAACCATACAAGAGTAATGCTCAATTTTTGGCACCAATCCAAATGACGAGCTCATCAGGTGAAACAACCGACGTCCTTCATCTACTAATCCTGCGTGCACGCAAGCAGAAAGTACTCCTACAAATGTGATGTCATTGGGGGAAGCAGCTCCACCCTCATTGATCATGGATTTGAACAATGCCAAAGCTTCTTGAGCTTGGCCATGGAAAGCAAGAGCAGATATCATAGCATTCCAAGAGACCTCATTTTTCCTAGGCATGCCATAAAAAACTCTGAAGGCATTATCCAAGCTTCCACATTTCGCGTACATGTCAACTAATGCAGTAGCAACATAAATGTCGTCTCGCAAGCCTCTTTCTGAGGCATAAATCTCGACTTGCTTCCCCAAGTCAAGGGCTCCAATTGAGGCACAGGCAGAAAGTATTCCTATCAATGTGATTTGATCTGGAGCTGTACTGCTCATTCTCATGTCTTGAAACAATTTAATAGCTTCCTCTGACATCCCATTCTGCGCATATCTGCAATTGATTGATTGGAGGACAAGAAAAAAGTAAGATTTCATAAAGTTTGGAACAGAGGCATTATTATCTAGACTAAATACATGTTTTAGTCATTAATGTTTGATTGAGCATCTTCTCGATTCAGTCCATCATTTAAATAGTTTCAATTTAGTCCCTTGTGTTTAAATTTCCACTAATGTTAATTAAATGTAGCTAATGGTAGACTTAATAACATGATACTTAATGAGTTAGCATAGATTTAAAGGAAAAAATAGGCCACCTAAGAGCAGAAATCTTTTAATTTCTTCTCCAAATTTTCAAGTCAAAATTTTCTACTTTTCTTCTCCCTAGTGGCTTGATTCCTCTCCAAGTTCTTGTGTAAATCTTAGTATCATGCCACATAAGCTAATCATGAGCCATATTTAACATCCACTCACAAGATGGTGTTATTGAAAATTGTTTAAATATAAGGGACTAAATTGAAACTTTTTAAACTACAGAGAATATAACATATATTTAACCTATTGACAATATTGACAATATTGGTTCAAAGAGAAGGTGGTCATTCACTTGCCCTGTAATCATGGCATTCCAAGTAACTTTATCTTTCTTCTTCATAGAGTCAAAAATCCTCCTTGCTGACACTAAATCACCACACTTCCCATACATATGGATCAATGCAGAACCTATAAAAGAATTCAACACCATCTTATTCTCGACCACAAACTCCTCCACCCAAGTACCAAGTTCCAAATCCCCCAGCTCTCCACACGCCCCCAAGACACTAACTAAAGTCATCTCATTGGGCTGAAACCCAGCTTCCATCATCTCTCTAAACAAACCCACAGCCTCACCAGCATGCCTCATCTTCGAGTAACCCGAAATCATAGAGTTCCACGAAACCAAATCCTTCTCAGGAATTTCATCAAACACCTTCCGAGCATGACTCACTTGCCCACACCGCGCATACATCGTAATCAAAGAATGACTCACATGACCATCCTCGTCCAACCCACGTTTAATCACAGAACAATGACCCACCCGCCCATCTTCAACAGCCAAAAGATTGGAACACGCAATAAACAGAAATGGGTAGGTGAGCTTATTGGGTTTCAAACCCAGAAATTTCATTCGAGAATAGAATTCAAGGGCAAGAGAAGACTTATTCCAAGTCGTCGAGAGACCACGAATCATGACATTGAAAGAGTACTCGGTGGGGTCGAGAATGTTGGAGAAGAAATCCGAGGCATAGGCGAAATCTTTGAGGTCGACGATCTTGTAGAGAAAGGAACTGGGTTTGTGAATTGAGTTTGTGAGCATTTGGGTATGGATTTGTTTCAATTGTTTGATGCTTACACATTGTTGCAAGAAGGCGATGAGCTTTTCGTAAAGAGCTTGACGATTGGGATTTGGTTTTGAATTTGTTTTGTCGAAATTGAGATAGCGGGAAATGAGATGTGGAGAAGCTTTTATTCTCAGCATTCCTTCCAAAGTTTACTTTGAGAGGGAAAATGGAATTATATAGAAATTCTCTTTGTGTTTTTGGGCCTTGACTATTTAAAGCCCATTGGGCCCATTATGATCTTTAAGGCCCAACTTTCACCATAGGAAAATTAGAATCTCAAACGAGAAAAAGGTGAAATTATGAAGAAAATTATCGATTCAAATTAGAGAAATTGGACGGAATGACAGGTCATCTTGATTTTTTGCGAAACCTTTGTTTATTAATTTTTTTTTTTTTTGTTAAATACTATTATGATCTCATATACTTTTATACTCTTTATTCAATTTTACTTAGGTTCTTTTCATACATTTTTAGTGCCGATAATTTTAATAAATGTTAAATTTAGTCCTTTAATGTTAATTTTTATCAATATTGTTTAAATAATAATAATGTTTATTGTAAAGTCAATTTTTATCAACATTAGTTGAATAATAATAGTATTTTGATTAAAATATTAATTTGGTCCCTCTATTTTTACATTTGTTCAATTTTAGTCTTTTTACTTTGACTAATTTTAGTCTCTAGACTTTTAATAAAACTTAAATTTAGTCTTTACTGCTAGTTTATTGTTGACAATTTTTTTTTATTATCTATTAACATTTTCACGATAAATTTTGGATATATATAGATATGTAGTGTATTTCTTATATGAAAATTATTATTACTCTTTAACTAATTTAGATAAAAAAAAAAAAAATTAACCCTCAGTGACAAAATTTAAGAATTATTGTAAGAAAATATATTATATGTGAATGTAATTATAAAATTTATAAAGAGAATGAGGGTAGAAACTAAATTTATTTTTTAAAAAATCAACAAAAAGTATTAGCAACTATTTTTAAGATTTATTGAAAAATACAAACACAAAATTTAAATATTTTGAGATAAAAATGATCTTTTAATTATTGTTTTCTTTGTTTGACAAATATCAATTTTGTACCACTCAATTTTAGAGGTTGTACCAATTTAAACCCCAAACTAGTAATCGTATCAATTTAAACCTTGAACTTTCATAAGTGTGTCAATTTAAACCTCAAATACTAATTATTGTATCAATTTAAACCATGAACTTTCATAATCATATCAATTTAAACTCTGAACTTTTCTAAGTGTATCAATTTAAACCCTCCATTATGTTTTATTTTAACACACTTGTAAAAATTCAAGGTTTTTAAATTGACATACTTAAGAAAGTTTAAAGTTTAAATTGATACAACCTTCAAAGTTCAGGGTTTAAATTGATATAACCCCAAAATTTAAGGATATAAATTGATATTTGTCCTATTATTTTTTTTTTTTTAGTAATTAAAATGTACCATAAACTTGTAATTATTTAAGAAGAAGACAGACATCAAGTCCGTGTACTCCAAGTAAAGTGTTATTACACTACTTTATATTTTTTATTTTTTTTTCTTCAATCTAACCACATTTTCTCATACAAATCCCTATAATAAAGTGAAGAATAATAAATGGATTAGAAATGCTAGCAAACAAATATGTAGATCAACATTATTGGATAGTGTGACATCAAATTTTTTTTAATCCATCTAAAGATTAAAAATGATAGAATATTTAATAATATCCTAAGAATAAAATATGTGCATATTGCCAAACATTAATGGTCATTTGGTTTATTATATAGATATCTACACTTTACATGCAATCTTCTTATCATTTCTTTTTCATTAATGGGTTGGATTTTAAGTCTTTCTTAACATTGTCTATTATTAGTTAATTTTTATTCACTATTTTTTTCTTTTACTATAATTATTAAAGCCTAAGGAAAGATATGTTGACTATTTTTTAAAAAAAAATAATATCAAGAATTGAAATAGAATAATTTTTACATTGTTACCATTTGTAGGATGAAATGAATGCATCAAACTTTTTTTTTTTTTTTTTGAATCAATGAATGCAACAAAGTTAAAGTAAGATTTGATGAGTGAAAATTTCAAAAACCATTCAATGAAATATATATACATATGTAGTAAGACATGTATATTTTGTCTAAATTTTAAGGGTTTTATTATAATTGTATTTTCAAATTTTAAATTTGTATATAAAATAATATATACAAAGTAAGAGATTCAAATATTTGATCTCTTGATGGATGTTACATACTTCATATCTGAGAAATTAAAAGGATCTAGCTCTGTTTTTCCATACGTCAAACACAATGTTATAGCATGCAGAATAATAAGACGATTAAGAAAGTAAATAGTAAATAAGATAGAACACAGATATTGGTAACCCAGTTCGGTGCAATATCACTTATGTTCATATGGTAGTATGTTCAACGGAAAGAAACTTCACTTATGAAAAAGTTCTGTAATTAACAGAGTACTTATTTGTAAGAGACTCTCTACGGTGACTCACAAAAAGTCAACTCTAAGTTTTAACTTAAACTCCCCTAAGTTTGAGATCCCTCCATGATCTCTACAAATGTTCTTCACTTGGCAAACATTTGAGATCCCCTCAAATAAGCTTACTTAGGCCCCCTAAGTATGAGCTCCTCACAACTTTTCTCAAACAATAAAGAGAGTAACAACACAACTTAGGTTTCCCTAAGTACAGACATACATAATAACACTAATGCATGAAATAGTTCGTACAAAACCTTATAGCTTAATATAGATGACCATAGACTATTGATGCTAAAAATTTGGTGTAAATGCAAGTGCACATATCAAGTAATAGTATAGTAAAACGGTTAAGAGACTGAGTATCGTCCTCTCTGGAGATCAAATGCTCGGATTATACTTAGCTATGCAAGAATTGTATTGATTTTACCTAGGGATTGGACTTGTGATGATTAGATTTTAATTGTGAAAGTAAATAAAAGCAAAGTAAAGACAAGTGTGAAATTCAAGAGACAGAGGTGTTCAAGGGTGTTGATTTCTTTAATTACTTCATTAAGTCATGCAAAGATTCATGTGGGTTATTATATTAATAATATGTTTAAGTCTGGAAACTATTTTCCAAATTATTATCTTTCAATAACAATCTTTACTCATGCAATCCTAATTTATCACTAATCACTTGAAATAAAATTAAGAAGAATGACGTTAAGAATAGACATGATGAACTTTCATTATTAAACTAACTATTTGCATGATAGATTAATAACAATCTAATATTATAGATCCAATTAGACATACAATATTTCTAATTGAACATTTAATTTATCATGCATTGAGGATCAATCAATATATTAAGCACAATAATATTGGAAAATCTTCAAGAACATGTCATTCATAAAAAAAAAATGCATTAACTTAAATCCATAAATAAGTTCATCAACCCTATAACTACAATGTTTAGTCACTCATTGATACTACAAACATATTCTCATACATTGCAATAGCCATGAAAAAGTAGAGAAAATAAAGAAGAAAGGAAAAAATATTATCGTATTGACTCCCGTCGATGGAACATGTCGGAAATACCTTGATTTACACCATGAGATCTTGAATAGCCTTCAAACGAACCTCTAAATTCTCTCCCTCTATTTTTAGGCTAAAACACTCCCTAAGGCTCTCTAATTTCATGAATTGCATAATGCATTCGGCTGGCCTCAACTCTAGATTATTTATTAAAAAAATCTAAAATAATGAAATTTTCCTAAAATAACCAAGGCACTGTGACGCTCTATTGTAGCATTACAGTGTTGCTGCTTCTTTCGCGTGCATATTCGTTCGTCAAACATCGTAGCGTCGTAAAGTTATGCACGACGCTACGACAACTCTACCTTAATGTCATTTTGTGAATGGCGCCATGATGATGTCCTGTTTTTACGTACTTTGGCTCTTTTTTCTCATTTTCTTCTCTCATTTTCAATATTTGGCTTGATTTTTACTTCCTTGGGCAAATTTGGTCTATTTTAGCTCTTACTCTAAATCTCGATCTCGAACACCACTCCAGGAAATCACTAACAAACAACATCAAATCCAATAAAATCATATTAAAAGTATTCTATATCTACGGCAAATAACGCACATTTTAGGTGTATTTCAGCTACAAACTCTAACTACTAGGTTAACATTACAGTCATAGACTCGTGAAAGATAAGGCAGCTTCACAAAGAACATTCGCTCCATAAGTCCATTATCACAATATATGTAAAGTGGCTAATCCTAAACATAAAGCAACAACACAATTTATAGTGGCACACTTCGAAGATAAACTTTCAACGGAAAAAACCTCAGTGAAAGCAATAAGGAAAGCAGAGCCGCTAATCTGCACTAAATAAGGAAAGATATGTCTATATAACAACCAAAATCCAGTAGTGATATCATTTGAACTATGGTCATTGTTCACACGAGGTTTCCAGATAAACGTGTTTCATAGAGTTGAACTTGGTGTTTGTGTTATTTGTGTGGATGTGGTTCAATCTCTAGGTACTTGATCCTCTAATTCTCCTTGTTGAATGCGTACACTTGATTTGAGAAAGCGTAACGCGTTGATGTTCGAAGTCTTAGAATAATATTTGTATCTTCAGGAGACTTGTATCTTCAGGAGACTTGTATCTTTAAGGAGTGTTCAGCTTCAGGAGTTAGGGAGTATTCTAATTGTTTGGATAATTTTTTTTAGTCTCTCTAGAGTGTAAAATTTCTAAACTTCTTGTTGAATGCGTACGTTTGATTTGAGGAAGTGAAACGTGTTGATGTTCTTGAAGGATGCTTGTATCTTCAAAGAACTTTTATCTTCAAGTATGATTCAACTCCAAGAGTTAGAGAGTTTTCGGATTGTTAGAAGAATTCTCTCTAGTCTAGAGTGTAAAATTTCTAGACCCTTCAAATGAAGGGGAACTTTTCTGTTTATAGAATTCTCAGGTGGACTTTGTGAGGTTAGACTTGATTGGACCATAAACCTGACTTTTGGACACAATTAATTAGATTTTCGGTTTGGTTGACTTTGCTAAATTGAGCCTATTTTTGGGCTCAATTAGACTTGGATCTAAAAATTAATACCAAATTGGATCAAAATATCTTATTTGATCCAAAGGTCCTGACAAAAATACGTGGCATCATTGGGATTTACCAATGTATGTCTTCAATTTTAATTTGAGACATGTGTCAACTTTTAATTAGTCTTATATTTGATGAATTATAATTTCGTCATTAATTTAAAAAATAATTTAGTAGTTAGTAATTGGTCTAAAATTTCTCATTCAGTCATATTCGCAATAATTAAAAGAAAATACTTGCAAAATTTACCAATTAAAAGTAATTAACTATAAAAAATAATTAAAAACATTTAAGATTTAAATAATTAATGATGACGATTACCCGACAAATTTATATTTTATTTAAAATATTCATCCCATTTCCTCGAAATCAAATCTAAAACAATTTCAAATCATAAAGAGAAAGAGAGGCAGCAGTTTGGTGACCTACTTGGTCCAAATAACCAAATCTATTGTTTTTTCAATGCTGCTGCTTCATCTTTTTTTCCTTCAAAAAACTTTTTTAAAAATTATACTACTATACACTAAATTTTATTTTAATTAATTATAAATAAACGAAATAATCAAACGATGCAACCAAATAAAGTTATAGAAGTCAATCGATTAAGACAATACTTATCATTTCAACGATCTATAGTTCGATTTTGCACCTGCAATTTAAAAAAAAAAAAAAATTATTGCTTCATTTTCTTTCTTTCATTTTATTCGTAAATGTTTGGTTTGTTGATCAACCCTCTCCCTAGCTGATTTGAGTTTTTTTTAGCAGTTTTTGTTTTTTTTTTAATAAAAAAATATTGAAATTATGTCAAAGTTGCGAGTGTAGCTCAATTGATATTTAAATGTGTTAGCAACCAAGAGATTTTTGTAGTTCAAATCTCCCAACGTATACAAAAACTAACATATATGTTTAAAAAAAAAATGTATGTTGTGAACTTTGTTAAGAATCTCATCACCTAAATAAAAAAAAAGTGTACGTCTCTTTCATTTCTCTTCAACTTAGCTTGAAGAACAACTATTATGGGTGGTTTCTATTTTACATTATGATTCACACTTTCCTAAATCCTTTCTCTATTCTATGTCCTATATGATAATTATTTAGATTGTTTGTATTATGTTTTTTAAAAATAAAAATTACATATAATAACTTCTTTTTTTGTTTTCTATTTTTAGACCATAAAAAAGGCTTTTTTTTTTTTACAAAGTTGGAAATAAATGGTGAAGAGCTAAAAGATTATTTTAATTTATTTTATTTCTTAGAATCACATCATCATAATATTTCTGATTAAAAATGTTTTAAATATTCCAAATAGAGTCTAGTCAAATTTAAACATCAATAAAAATAAAACATGTATGAAAAGGATAAATAACAATGATCATATTAAACTATTAATACTTGTACAAAAAATTGTGGTTTGATAGTAATGGTATATAGCACGAGAGAATATAATTAATAGTTTTATAATGGTATAAAAAATAACAAAAAAGAATTAATTATAAGCATTAATTAAAGTTATCCATGTCAAAGAAGCTCTTCCAAATTATAATAGTGTATTTCAAGAATAGATAAAAATGTAAGTGAGATGAACCAATGGGTTTTTAAACGAAAACGTGTTTTCAAAAATATTTTTCAAATTTTAAAACAACTCAAAAAATGAAATTGATATCCGATAGACAACAACCATATTTTTATAAAACAAATCATTAACGATTAAAAAATTAACGAAAAGTTTTATTGACATACGGTGGTGCTTTTCATTTTTACTGTATTAAAAAAATTAAAAAAAATGAATAAAAAAATTTAAATTTAATTTGGATTAAAAAAATTCGACCATTATTCAAGTACAAACACCCAAATATGAAAGAAAAATATATTATTAATAATATTATTAAAAAATTAATTTATATTCTTAAAACTTTAGAAATTAGTAGATTTTTTTTTAAAAAGGAAGGCTTCAAATTAATAATAGTATTAATTTAAACTCTAGATTTTCGGATTTTTTTTTTCCCCCGAAAAAAATGTGGCAATGGTCAATATTTTCCATACTTTGGAGGGGCATATTCGATATTTAGGAATGAGAATAGGGGCATTTTTCTAGAATACAAAACCGAGGAATCCACGAGGCTAAGGCTGAGGCTCCTCCTTTATGTGGGACCAGGTTCCCCTTCTTTTACTTTTTTTTTGTCTCGCTTTATTTTGCTTTTTTCTAATTCTTCTTAATAATAATTATCCTTTTTTCCCTTTTTCTCCCCCTCGTTTCCTCTTAATTACCAACAAACCAGGCCCCTGGGAGTTCTAGCCGTACACGTGTCTTGATTACAATCGGACGGTCGGGTAAAGATTTGACCTTGGCCATCGCCGTGGCCGTTGGCGTATGAACTGATCCGACGGCTGAGGATCTCTTCTGGCTTTAACTGGCGCCTTCCCCGGTCCCACAGGGATCGTACAGAATCTTAGCTGATTCGTTGTGTCGTCAGCAAAATTTCACAAGTCACAAAGTACACTATTTTCTTTACGGGGAAAAAAAAATTAATTTTTACAGTGCTGTCAATTTTATTATAAATTATTTAAAAAAAAAAATTATCATAAATTTTTTTATTTCATCAATCTAAAACTCAAATAATACGTGTTGTAATTTAAACTCTCTAATTAGTGTTTAAAATTTAGAGTCTAATAATTTGGTGAAATTAAAAGTATGAAGTAAAATTTAATTAGACATATTAGTTCTAAATCTATTTAGAGAGAATTGAAATTTTATTTAAAAATTTAAAAATATACAAAACAACCAATTTGACACAACTTTGTTTAAGAAAATGAATAAAAGAAAATTTAAATGACACTATCTTAATTTTTCCTTTTTTTAGTACTAAAAGCTTTTTAGTTTTGTTCTCAGCTTTATAAAAGTTTAATTAAATCTATTTAAAACCTAATTTTGTTTATAAACATTGAAAGAGTTGATTATGGGTAAATTAAGTTATGAGTCATTTGGTTAGTTAGCTCTTAATATTGATTATTGAAACATTCTTATATTTTCTATTTTCTACCTCCAACATGAAGGATCATAGATTCTTACACACAAGGGGTAGGTTTTTCATTTTATTTGTGGAAATATTTTACTCAAAATTAGATATCAACTCATGAAATTAAATTGTACTTAAAAAAAAAAAAAAAAAAAAAAAACACTCATGAGATTAAATATATTTTTTTAGTACAACAATCGTAAGAATGGAGCATTAAATTTTTGAGTTAAAAAGAGGGAGTGCATAACAATCTTTGCTTAGCTAAGTTTATTTTGGCAAAAATAAATACATTTTAGTCTCCGAACATTTTGGTAATGAAATTAATTAGTAAGAAAAAACATTATTTTTTCTTTAAGAGATGCCATTTAGTATAAACACTACATTATTTTTAGTACGACAAGTGGGATATGATATTTGAATCTCATATCTCGAGTAAATAAAAAACAGTTTTATGTTTTGTAAAACTCACAAATCTCAACAATAATTTAACATTAATGTTATTTTTCTTTAATATCTTGTCAATTTTATATCATATAAATGTTTCATAATTCATTGAACACAAACGAAAATATATTTTTAACGATTCTTTGAATGAAAACTTATTAGATGATCAATTTTGCAAAACATTCCTCTTAAGGCTAGAATTACAACACTTATCTAAATTTGAGGGGTAATTTAATGAAACTAAAAGTTCACAGTAAAAATTGAAACAACTTGATAAGTAATTGGTAAAATTTTAGAGTCTATTTGGTAAGCAATTCAAATTTTGTTTATGTTTTCAGAATCATTGGCTCAACGAATATACATTTAGTAGACAATCTAGATACTATTTTCGAATGTTATTTTTAGATTTTGTAATCCAAATAGTGCAAATTCTAAAAACAACATTTTTATGTTTGAGTGGATGCAAATTTTGAATTTGAAAATTTAAATGTATATGTAAAAGAAAGATAAAAACATTAACAAATAGGGGGATTTTTTAAAATTAAAAAAAATAAGGGAAATTGTTTAAACAAAATAGCAAAAATTTTAGATAGTCGTGATAGACGCTGATAGAAGTCTGTCAGGGTCTATCAATGACAGAAATTACAGAAGTCTATCACTAATAGATGCTGATAGAAGTCTATCAATGTTTATTAGTGTTTTTTTTTTCTATAAATAGTTTGACATTTTGTCTATCTGTGAAAATTTCCCTAACAAATATAGTATTTCATCTAATAAACTCAATTATTTTTGTTAAACTGAAATATGCATTATATAATATATGATATTACAAAATATTTAACATAAACCAAGTTCATAAATTAACTAGTAATAGTTTGTTCATAAATTAACTAGTAATAGTTTATATTCGACTTAATATTTAGTTAATAACTATAATTAATTTTATAGTTTATAAAAAGAATATAGTATCAAACATATTTTGAGTAATTGTTTAAATTGAAATTTAATTTTTAAATCTACTACTATATACAAATTTGAAAACGTGAAATATAATTATGTTTTTGTTTTACTTCTAATTTGTAAACAATGAAATATAATTTTGGTTTTATTTAAGTTTTTATTTTTAATTTTTCCCAATAGAAAAATGCAAACTTAAAAGAATACTTTCCAATCACTAAAAAATCTAAATTGAAAGAAAAAAAAATAGTTTTTGAAACTATTCTCATTTTCCTTGAAGTTTTGCATTGGGATCCTAAAAAGTTCTCTTTTTCTTTCCCAACCCCATCGCTATTGTTTCTTTACACTTGTGGACAATTGGTGGAATTGAAATTTTCAATGATTGTGTTGGAAAATTCTAAAGGAGATGCTTTTGGGGATTAACTTAATCATATATAGAGCATTGTCTTTTTTAGAAATATTTTGTTTATATAGTTTTCTATTTATGTTATTTTAATCTTCCAAATCTTTTTTTTTTTTATGATATAGTTTATTTAAATTAAATTTATTTTGTCTTTGACAGACTTTACGATTGACTCGTTGAATTAGAAGGAATGATGTATGATCTTAATAATTTTCTTTCTAAAAAAATGATCTTTAATAATTTGACCGTACTTTAATAGAAAAATTATCATTCAATGGTTAAAAAGTTACTTTATGAATAATAAGATGATTCATCCTTTTAAGAGGGACCTTCCTAAAAAACATATTTGATGAAAAGATTTAAAAAAATTAAACCATTTAGACCATAAATCTTTTTTTTATGAAAATATTTAAAAAATTAAACCATTTAGACCATAAATTTGAAAGATTTGGTTGGAAGTCAACATTTAAAACATTTGGCTATTTTCTAAGAGAAATTGATGTAGAAAACTTTTAAATAGTTTTTAGCAAAACAATAACGTGAAATAATTATTAGAAAAACATCAATTTTATTTCCATCTATTATTTTATACTACTTTCTAAATTAAATGATCAATAATATATATTAACATATAGTTTGATTTTGGAAAATTTTCACAGATAGAACAAACGTCAAACTATTTACAGAAAATAACAAAAAGAAAAAGAAAAACATTGATAGACATTAATAGACTTCTATCATTTCTATCACTGAAAAATCCTAATAGACTTCTATTAGCGTCTATCACAACTATCTAAAAAATTTGCTATGTTGTGTAAATAGTTTCTCTTATTTTTTTATTTTTAAAAATTCCTCCTTGATTTTTGTATACTACAATTATGGTCGGAGAAAATTATCGTTTAAAATATTTTAAAACTAAAAGTTTAAAAAGAAAAAAAAATAGTATGCAAACCAATTTTTTTTTTAAAAGAAAAAAATACACCCAAACGCCCTTAATTTTTTTTGGTCACATTATAGTTGGATTTTGTTCTACTTTAAAGCTATTGAAATTGATTATTAGAGAGCCAAACATGCACTAAGATAAGAATATTAAAAGAGAATAATTCTCCATTCTCAAAATTAGAATTTGTTTTATCATTTAAATTGTGATAAGGAAATAATCGGTAATGATTAGTTGAAACATTAGATGAGTTAATTCAGATTTATCTACACATTTAATACTAAATGTATGAATTTATTTTAATGTATTTACATTTATGATGGTTCATGCATGGAATTGAAGAGCTTTGTTTGAACCTAGACAAATAGATGAAAGGTTGTGACCTTTCCTAGTGACCTTTCAAATAGTATAAATGTTGATGTAATTTTGTCATTTAAAAAAAGAAGAGATGGAAATGTAGAATTTGGGTTTTAAACCTTGAAAGCTTTTAAGCTTTGTTTCTTGTGTGTTCTTGAGATAGAATGCATTAATATTTGGAGCATTCAAGTGAGGAGTGATCTATCTTGCTTGTGGAGTGTATTGAAGATCAAGGGTTGATGGGAGTTTTTAACTTTGTCCGATCCTTGGTTTATTAGATCATCTAAGTAATCTGTTTTCTAGCCTATATTAGGGTTGAGATCAAAATTGGTCTTGGGGTCTTTTGTCGTTGTGTTCTTTGGGTCATGTTCTTTTCAACATAGTTCATAGATTCGACACACGAAGGGTTTCTTAACATTTTGGTATCAAAACTTTGACTCTAGATCAGATATATGTTTCCGTTGCTACAATTTAGACATTTTAGGTGAAAGATTGTGTCCTTTCATAATGTCTTTTCAATTAGTTTAAATAGGCTTGTAATTCCACATTTTGGAACAAGACTTTGAATTTGAATGAATTTTTCATAGACTAAATCTCTCAAGCTTTTATGCTTTCTTTGTATTCTTGTGTTTAGAATGCATGTTTAGAACTTTCAATCTAGTTTGATCAATTAGATTGTGGAGAGTTCGAAATCTTGAAGTTAGGAATAAGTTCTCCTTTCTTCTTGATCTTTGATCAATTTTCCAAGCCAAATCTGTTTAGCTTTCTTGGGGTTATTATCAATTCGTTAATTGGGGTTATTCTTATTACTGTTGTGGGGGTTCACCTTGTTTAAGAGGGGGGGGGGGGGGGGAGGGGAGGTTCTCAAACGTGATTGAGGTAGTTCCCTTTATCATTTTTTTCAATTTCCACTCTCATTTTCTCTAACTTACATTGCTCATCATACATATCTCTAGTTGACAAAGGAAGAAGAATGGTTTTTCTTCCATCTTTGGTGAATTTGTAGCGATTAAGGTAACCATCATGAATAGCTCTTATATCAAATTGCCATGGCCTTCCCAATAAAATCTCTCCAACATGCATCGGTGCAACATCACATAAGATACTATCATTGTACCTTCCAATAGAAAAAGACACAAGATATTGTCTATTGACTTTCACTTTCCCACTATTGTTTAACCACTGAAGTTTGTGTGGTCTAAGATGTGGGGTTGTAGGCAATCCCAATCTTTTGACAAGTAATGTACTAACAACATTAGTACAACTCCCACCATCAATTATCACACAACATGCCTTTCCCTTCACATGACATCGAGTATGAAACAATGTTTCTCTTTGCTCCTCAACTAGATCTTCTTTAACTTGAGCACTTAAAGCTCTTCTAGTTACAAACACATCTCCAACAATTGGTTCTTCATAACTTCCATCACTAGTCTCTTCTACTTCAACAACTTCTTCCCTATCTTCCTCATTTTCACTTCCCTCGCCCTCAGTTACTACCTCTCCATTATGGATGATCATTGTTCTTTTGTTTGAACAATCTCTACTAACATGTCCTAACCCTTGACATTTCCAACATTTAATATCTCTATTTCTCTCCTTCGACTCTTCTAATTTAGCTTTTCCTTTCATAGAAGACTCAACTTTTTCTTTAGAATTTTCTTTCACAAATTTATCTCTACTTCTAAAATCACTTCTATTCTCCTTTTTCCATGATGAATTGAAAGAAGAAGAAGGTTTAGAAGAAGTGTACCTTGTTCTTTTGGTACTCAATTGCTTTTCCACTTTGATGGCAAGGTGCAACATCTCCTCTATGTCAAAGTATGGTTGCAAATCAACCTTGTCGGCAATCTCCTTGTTTAGGCCATTCAAAAATCTTGCCATGAGAGTCTCCATGTCCTCATCAAGATCAAATCGATCCATCAAAGTGTCCATCTCTTTGTAGTAGTCTTCCACAGACTTGTTACCTTGTCTCAATCCTTGAAACCTTTGTGTCATGTCCCTTTGGAAATGATTTGGAACAAACCGCTTCCTCATAGATTCTTTGAATTCATACCATGAATCAATTGGTGCTTCAAGATTTCTTCTCCTTCTTGACATTAACTTATCCCACCAAACTTGAGCGTAATCCTTAAATTTGGCAACACAAAATCTAGCCTTCTGCTCGTCGCTAAAATTATGGCAAGAAAATACGTTCTCCACCTCTTCTCCAATTGAAGGTACTCTTCTGGATTGGTTCTACCAAAGAACTTTGGAATTTTAAATTTGATGCCCCCCATATTACGCTCTTCGAGAGTTGCATCTCGTTGAGCTCTCCTTTGGAAGTTTTGGTATCCTCTCCCTCGACCTCTACCTCTAACTACTCCATGTCCAACTCGTCTTTCCTCTCTCGGCACCCAAGTAATGTAACTTGATCATCTTCTAAGTCATCAGAACCATCACCCTCATATTGGTCCTCATTATGATGAATTACTGCAGGTTGTGGTGGAGGAGGTGGTATTCTTTCCCTTGCCCGATGCCCAGTCTCCAACCTATCCAAACGAGCTGTTAGTGCCTCCATAGTACTGATCATTCGCGCCATAACTCCTTGTTGTGCTTCTCTTAAACGTACTTCGTTAACTTCAACGTCATCTTGATTTGCCATCCTGTAAAAAGAAAAAAAAGTAAACGAAAAAAAAATGGACCTCACCAACACTCCCTCACGTGATTACTCTCAAGAAGATGAAAGGTCACTCGTGTTTGCACTCAATATATATATAAAGAGTTACTCCTAAGACAAAAAAAAATATCTCAAACTTCAGCAAGTCTTATAGTATTCTTATGAGAATCATGCAAGAACAATGTCAATTTAGCTAGAAGGTGGAAAGTCACAAAAATCTCAAATTTAGAAAAACAAGTATGGCTAGGCAATGGAAGGAACTTTTAAGAAGCAAATAGGTTTTAGGAAGACAAGAAAGAAAAAAGAAGAGATGGGAATGACAAAAAGGATATAGATATGAATATGGACTTTTTTTAGATATGTAATCACAATGCTTCAAACTTGTTTGATGAAACTTTTTTTTTTTTTGTTCAACACATAAAACAAGTGACATATAATATGAAAAGTCACAAGAAGACTATAAATAATGTTCTTTTTTTAATATAATATAATATGAGCTCTGATACTAAATGATAAAGGGAACTACTTCAATCACGTTTGAGAACCCCCCCCCCCCCTCTTAAATAAGGTGAACCCCCACAACAGTAATAAGAATAACCCCAATTAACGAATTGATAATAACCCCAAGAAAGCTAAACAGATTTTGCTTGGAAGATTGATCAAAGATCAAGAAGAAATGAGAACTTGTTCCTAACTTCAAGATTTCGAACTCTCCACAATCTAATTGATCAAACTAGATTGAAAGTTTTAAACATGCATTCTAAACACAAGAATACAAAGAAAGCATAAAAGCTTGAGAGATTTAGTCTATGAAAAATTCATTCAAATTCAAAGTCTTGTTTTTTTGAAATGTTGGAATTACAACCCTATTTAAACTAATTGAAAAGACACTATGAAAGGACACAACCTTTCACCAAATTGTCTAAATCCATGTACACCCTTTCAACTACCCTAATAAATATAAATACAACAAATTAATTTGGTACATAATATATTAAATAAGAGGATGAATGTGGATTTTGAGATTCATTATGTCTCTTTGATGAAAAGGTATCTTTTGATGCTTGAAATCTTGCGTCTCTTCAACTCTAGTTGAAACCTTAGCATGGAAGTAACTCATCTAATGTTTCAACTAATCATTACTAATTATTTCCTTATCAAATTGGAACAAACTAGGAAGAAATGACAACATAGGATTTTCCTATTCAAAATAGGCATCCATTATTAAAATTTTAGTTTATGCTAATTAGTTTTTTTTTTTAGTTAAATAACCTATGGAGTGAGAATATACGAACTTCTAACTTTTTGTAATTTTCTATCTTAAGATAAAAGTCATAGATTGATTAAAAAATTCTAATTCACATATATTGGTAATGTATAATCTAAAACACATTTAGAAGGAAAAATAAATAAATAAGGTTCTTTAATACCGAAAGAGAGAGTCTTGAGGCCAACACTATTGTAGTTCAATAGTAGTTATCATATATTCTTCCCTTTAAAGTTGGAGGTTCAAATTATCATATCTTTAGGGGTCGTTTGAGAAGTCAGAATGAAATTAGAATTACTGAAAATTAGAAGAGTGTTGGAATGCGTGAAGTATCAAGAGCGGAAAAAAAATAGGATCGTGAAACGTGAAAATGGTGGAAAAAAAAAAATAGGATCGTGAAACGTGAAAATGGTGGAAAAGAGGTTTTGGTTAAAAACCGTTAGAACGGAATGAGTTTAATATTACAAATCAAGCCCAAAACACTTAAAGTGAGCTTACGATGGAATTTATATTTATTTATACATATAACTTAGCAAACTCACATATGATATGCCTCTATTTTCTCACCAACAATTCTAATCCTAATATATATAAAATTATTTATTTTCATTTCATGGATTTTCTCCATCAAATAAATAGGGGTTATAACACCATTATTAGATTTTTTTTTCATTTTAGTCCGTATACTTTTAAATGTCTAATTTTAATTCATATATTTTTAATAAATCTTAAAATTAGTCACTACAATTAATTTATCGTTGATTTTTTTTTTTTGTCTTGTTAGCATTACTTTTTTAAATTGTAAAATATATTTACACAACGTCTTTTCTCATAAAAAAATTATATATTATTATTAAAATTGAAAGACTAAATTTAAAATTTATCAAAAATAAGAAACTGAAAATTGGACAATTAAAAAAAATACAAAATATAGGAACCAGAATAATAGGTTAATCATAAATTTTTTATATCGTTAATTAGTTTAAGATTTTAACTCCAATAAATATTAGCATTTAGCAATGAATACTGTGTAATAGTTATTAATAACACAATACAAACTAATTTCAAATTTTGTCAAAAGTGAGTTGGAAAATTGACACATGACAATTTGTTTAAGAAAATGATTATATATTTGTACAAAAGTTTATTTCAGATTTTATTAAACAAGGATGGGAATTTGGAATATATTCAATAAGATAAAGAATGATGTCATAACAACAAAAAATCTCTCCTTTTTTTTTCTCACTTTCGGTAATTGATGAGCATATTCCTTTTCCAATTTCAAATAAAAATCGAGAATCTGCATCCCCACTTACTCATAATATATATATATATATATTGAGAAAAAAATATTTATTTTTGGGTGGCTATATTTAAATTATCACTAGATTCGAGCTATTAGAAGATTTCGTATTCCCTTCATATGAGGGTTTTGACATTCTATTTACCTGAAAATATTCGAATATTTGTGGTTATTTGATATAAATTCAAACATTAAATAATTTAGAAGAAAATTGTCTGAGCCCGGGTTCGAACCGGGGATCTCTAGTGTGTGAGACTAGCGTGATAACAAACTACACCACCTAGACTAAAGGTTTAATATGTTGTATTTTATAATTCAATAATAAATCAACCCAACCTAAAAAAAGGGCATAAAAAAGCCTTATCTAGGTTGGAACTATGAAGCTGACCTTATTATTCAAAGGGTAAAGGGCTTTTTCAGCTGGTGCGCAGGAGCGCACTTCTGTTTTCCCTTTACTAGACTAGTGGGGGGGTCAACATATTCATTTAAACTTTATTTAAACTATATAATATATAGAGGTCTTTTCCCAAATAGAAAAAAAAAAAACAAAAATAATTACATGTATAGAAAAAAAATGGGAAATAGAAAACCAGCGGTAATACGTTTACAATTTTTGAAAATTCCTAACATACCCTCTATTTCGCGCGCCGATTTCTTCCCTTGTTCATCGTCATGATTTTCTTCTTCTTCGTGAGAGAAAAGCTTCTTCTTCAGACTAAGTCTTCGTGAGAGAAATAATCGATCACATACGTGAGTTCACAGACTAAGTCTTCTTCTTCAGCGTGAGGTTTTCTTCTTCTTCAACATCGAGCCTCGTACATCGTCTTCTTCTTCTTCTTCTTCTTCTTCTATTGTTACTGTTGCTGTTGCTTAATCTCTGTAATTTAGGCATTAATTTGAATTTCTTATTTTGATTTTGTCCTAAATCATTAATGATTACAGATGAATTTCTGCTTAATCTTTGTAATCTTCTTCTTCTTCTACTATTACTTGTTATTTTGTTAGGTTGATCCCCTTAACAACAATGATTGTAGTTGTCGAGTATGGGATTTCATTGAAATTCCATGTGCTCATGCACTTGCTGTTCTTCGAAAGCGTAATGAGGACACTTACTCTTATGTATCTGCGTATTATCATTCAAAAACATTATCATCAACATATAACGGATGTGTTCAACCAGTTGGAGTTCATTCAGATTGGAGGACGACTATAAATGATGATGAAATTGTAGCATTACCTCCTATTATGAAACGTCAAGTAGGAAGACCTAAAAAACAAAGGATCCTATCTATAGGTGAATTGAGATATTCAACAAAATGTAAACATTGTAATCGCAAAGGTCACAATTCTAGGACTTACACATTTGGGCCAATTAGTGAATGATGTAATCATGATAGTTAGATTCTATTTTCTTTTTTTGACTAAAGTTGTCAAATGGAAGTTCCAGGGTTGAGTGTTGGGATTGATATTAGAATTTATGAAAGTTATTTTTATATATTTGTACACACTCACATGAGTTTATTCAACATATAATTATAACTTCTATTTTTGATAGACCATAATATCATCTTTTGTGGAATTTTGAATGACAACTCTACCAATCAGTCACTCTCAATGAGATAGAAACTGATAGAGTTCTATCTGTTTCTATCTGTGATATGTCTATCATTCAGATAGAAACTGATAGAGTTCTATGAGTAAACTCTTAGTGAGATAGAAACTGATAGAGTTCTATCAGTCTCTATCTGTGATAATGATAACCTCGATATTTTCATCTTTTGTGGAATCTTGAATGACAAACTCTATGATTCACATATAGACACTGATAGAAACTTCAAACTTCAAAATTCAAGATATAATCGACATTGTCACTAGTATAACCAAATTCAGAAAACAAACCAGAATTCATATTGTCACAAACGTTCACAAAATATAGTTCATCTCACTTGTAATGTAGTCTTGCCAAAAACTATGATTCACAAAAAATAGTTCTAAAATGAAGGTTCAGAAGATTCTGAATCTAAACAATAGTTCACAAAAAATAGTAATAAAATCAAGGTTGAGAAGCTTCTGAACCTAAACTATCAGTAAACTCTCATTGAGATAGAAACTGATAGAGTTCTATCAGTGAACTCTCAGTCAGATACAAAATGATAGAAACGGATGGAGTTCTATTAGTAAACTCTCATTGAGATAGAAACTGATAGAGTTCTGTCAGTCTCTATCTGTGATAATATCATCTTTTGTAGAATCTTGAATGAAAACTCTACCAATCAGTCATTCTCAGTCAGATGGAAACTGATAAAGTTCAAAGTGGTTTGGTGACTCAAATTTGGCGGTTCGACAGACAGATGGAAACTGATAGAGTTCTATCAGTTTCTATCTGTGATATGTCTCTCAGTCAGATAGAAACTGATAGAGTTCTATCAATAAGCTCTCTGTGAGATAGAAATTGATAGAGTTCTATCAGTCTCTATCTGTGATAATGATAACCTCGATATCCTTCTTTTGTGGAATCTTGAATGAAAACTCTACCAATCAGTCACTCTCAGTTAGAAAGAAACTGATAGAGTTCTATCAGTCTCTATCAGTGATATGTCTATCTAGATAGAAACTGATATAGTTCTATCAGTAAACTCTCAGCCAGATAGAAACTGATAGAGTTCTATCAGTCTCTATCTATGATATGTCTATCAATTAGATAGAAACTGATAGAGTTCTATCAGTAACATCTCAATCAGATAGAAACTGATATAGTTCTACCAGACTCTATCTATAATAATGATAACCTGGATATCTTCATCTTTTGTGGAATCTTGAATGAAAACTCTACCAATCAATCACTCTCAGTCAGATAAAAATTGATAGAGTTCTATCAGTCTCTATCTGTGATATGTCTATCAGTCAGATAGAAACTGATAAAGTTCTATCAGTGTCTATCTTTTTTCGAGTTAACTTCAGTTTATTTAATCTCATTTACCCACAGCAGCATGAAATGGAGGCTTGCGTGGAACGAGGACGACAGGCCGGTGAAACTGAAGCTTGAAGCGGCGGGCCGATGCAAGAAAAGGAAGCTTGAAGTGGGCGGGTTGATCAATTTGTGAAGCTGCCGATTTGGCGATTACCGGGCCGAGATTAAGCCCATTTTATTAAATGAAGGGCAAAAAGGTAATTGAACAGAATTCTCATCCCTTTTCTTTCGTGGGCTGCAATTGGGCTGGGCTTTTTCTATTTGTGTAATTAGTTTTCTTTTTTCTATACACTATAATTTTCCTAATATATATAGCTTAATTTATTTTAATTAAAATCTAAAGTGAAAATTTCAACTACAAATTTATATAATTTCTTTCAATATATCTCTATTTTGATTGCGTATATAAATATATTCAACTACAACAAATACTATCCACCATATGATTATTGTCTTTTTTTAAATGAGTGTAAATATAAAGTATTTCAAAACAAAATCGCAATTAAGATTTAATGTCATATCTTTTATAAAAAATTCAAACAATATAAAATAACTTGTTTTAAAATAACTTAATAAAGATTAAATTCATAACAATATAATGAAAAATAAAAAGTTTAATTACAAATTTGGTCTTATGATTTGGAAAATTTAGAACTTAATCTTTATGGTTTGATGAAATTCTCATACATAGTATCTACTCTTGAAATTATTAATTTTGATGAAATTCTCATACATAGTATCTACTCTTGAAATTATTAATCAAACTATAGGGACTAAATTTCAACGTTCTTCAATCCACAAGGGCTAAATTTACAATTTAATAAATATTAAAGTATTGTTGGAATAATATATCATTTCAAATCTTACAAAAACAAATATATTTATATATATTTATCGGCACCTACAATTTTAGGCATCTAATGATTTTGACCATCTTGATTTTCAAGGAAAAAAAAACGACCCCAAATGTTCTAAAGAAAATGTGAATATTAAATCATAAAATCTTGAAAATTAAGAACAAAAGGGAATTATTTTATTTATCTACTTTCAATTTTAAAAATGATATACATATTTTAAAAGTAGATAAATTGTGGTTAATAAATTCTTAAACTTTAAAAATAATATCTAATAATATTTGAATTTCCAATGTCGTATCTAGTAGGTTCCTAAATTATAAGTTTGGCCGACTTATTAGCCTACCTTATAGAAAGTTTATAGAGAAATTAAACACTATTAAGAGATTTTTAAAAAATCTATTTGATACAACTCTTTTTTAGTTCAATAATGTAGGAGGAATGGAAAATTTGAACCTAAAGATCTATTTGGATTGACTAAAAAAATGTTTTTTTTTTAGAAAAAAGTTATTTTAATTTAAACTCTTTTGATAAAAACTATTTAAAATACATTTTGAAAGTGTTTCAAAAACTATTTTGAGTGGTTGACAAACATTTCATTTTTTCTAAAATGACTTGTTTTCAAAATTAAACACTTGAAACATTTCATTTTTTTTAAAATGACTTGTTTTCAAAATTAAACACTTGAAAAGTTAAACTAAACAGTGTTGGGTTAAATATATATGTTTTAATTAGTTGAACTATATTAAAAGTTGATTAATATAACTTCTATAATATATATATATTTTTAATAAAAACTTATAATTTAATAGTTAAAAATACTTTTGGTTTCTAAACTTTTTATGAAAATAACAATTTAGTCTTGACAAGGTTTCAAATGTAGACGTTGACAGAAATGTCGAAGTCTAAATTTTTCACAACTGTCGATAGAAATATCGATAAAATGTCGACGTCGATGGAAATTTATTGAAAAAAATATAAAAACAAAAACTTAAAATATAATATATATATTATATATAATAATATATAATATAATATATATATTATATATATATATATATATATATCTAAATTAATAAATCACACTTTAACTATTTAAACTTTGTCAAAAAGTCTATTATTTATATTATATTTACATTAGTGACATTTTATTGCTTTTTTATTATTATGGTTTATGATTTTTTTTTTCGATATAATGGAAATGTCAATTTACCATTTATGTCAATGTTAAACTATGGATATGTAGAAATATCAATAAAAATGTCAATACATTAATGATATGTAATACCTTAGTCTATGAACTTTAATTTATGATGATTTATACCATGTACTTTATAATTTATAATGGTTAGTATCCATCGTGAATAATATGATTAAGATTTAATAAAATTTCTTATATATGTAAATTGATAAACTGATTAGGGAATAAATTTATATATAACCTATAAGACTAAGTCATTACATAATAAAAATTGTCAATTAATTTTGATTAAAAAAATCACAGTAAAGACTAAATTATCCAGTTAAGTTAAATCGTTACAAATATAGAATTTATGGACTATATTTTTAGTTTTACAAACGCTCGGGAATTAAAATTGTGTGTTTTTAACCTAATTTAATTAAGAGGATAATAATAAAAAAATAAAAAAATAAAAAAAAATAAAAAAAAAAAAAAAAAAGAGAAAAATTTAGGGAATGGCATTATGGAAATATAAAAGAGTAGAAAGGGCAAAGTATTGGAGAGGTCGTATTCTATCTTTTATTTTTTTTTTCTCTCTATCTGAGCTTTCTTTAATGAGCTACCCGACGTGAATGAATCTTTAGTTTTTTTTTTTGTTTTCATGATTTTCTTCCTCCTTCATTCTGGGTTTTTTGACCGTTGCTTTTCTTCCAAAACCCCTTCTTTCTCTCTCTACTTTCTCTCTCTACCTTCATTATCGTCTCTCTCACTGAACACTGCCTCTGTAAGTGTAATCATCAAGCATCTCTTACACTCTTCTCTCTTCTTTCCCGCCGCCCAACATTCATCCCACCAGGTACTTCTTCCCTTAATCTTCAATGATTTTCTGTTTTTTCTCTACTTTTTTCCTTCTGGGTTCTCATGGTTTTCTCTGGAAATCGCAACATTGATGAAATATTTCTTGTTGAACTGTGAATTCTAAGGGATTTTGTGCTTTTTCTCACCGTTTGTTCTTCTGGGTTGCTATCGTTTTCTGTTGAAATTACAACATTGCTTCAATATTTCTTGTTGAACTCTTATTTTTCAGGGATTGTGGGCTTTTTCTCAATATTTCTTCTCCTTGATTGTCTTAGTTTTCTGTGGGGATCATCACGATATTTCTTGATTAATTGTAATCTTTCAGGGATCATGTGATTTTTCTCAGCATTTCCTCTTCTGGGTTGCTATTGTTTTCTGTGGGAATCGCACCATTGCTGAATATTTCTTGTTGAACTGTAATTTTTCAGGGATTATGTGTTTTTTCCAAACATTTTTTCTTCTGGGTTGCTATTGTTTTCTGTGGGAATCACAATATTTCTTGTGGAACTGTAATTTTTCACGGATTACGTGCTTTTTCACTACATTTTCTCTTCTGGGTTGCTATTGTTTACTGAGGAAATGAGAAAGTTGTTTCTATATTTCTTGTTGAACTGTGAATTTTTGTTCTCTCTCTCTCGCTTCTTCTCAGTGAATGTCTCAGACCCATTTGTAGAGAGAGAGAGAGAGAGAGAGAGAGAGAAGAGAAGGGTTTATTCGTAATTTGATGTTTGATCAGGTTTCTCCATGTGAAGTCTGCAAATGGGTCGTTCGTCTTTCTTTACTTTGAGCCCTTTATCTTCTTTTCTTGTGTTTTACTAAGCTCGAAATATGACAGTCATCACAGTCATTTTGCTGTTTTTGACCTTCTTTTCTTTATTTTGTAATTTTATATTGCTGTCCTTTTGGTTTTTGTTTTTTTTTTTAGGGTGTGTCTCTTTTTTGTTTTTGCTTCGTAATATAAAATTTGGTCAGTTTCCTTTTGAATTTCTAACTGGCAAGTTATTTTTTTTTTAAGGGTGTGTCTCTTTTTTGTTTTTGCTTCGTAATATAAAATTTGGTCAGTTTCCTTTTGAATTTCTAACTGGCAAGTTAAGGATGAGCGGCTCCTGTTGTTTCAGAAGAAATCTTTGACAACTCCTTCATAGAATCTTTTGTTATTTTTTTGTGTTGTCTAACTTCAAAATTAAGAAAAGCATTAATCCTCTAAATCCTCCTTCCCTCTGTCCTCAAATCTGGTGGAGAAGCCTCCATTTCGTTTGATTTTGATTTGAAATTAGGATCTTGAATGCTTCCATGTTTTTCTTCATGTTTCTTATTCTTCTGTGTGCATTTGGGATACTTCTTTGAAATACTCAAGTAATTCAAGGCTTGAAGTTGTCTCTTTTGCTTTTGCCTGAACAGCCTAGAGAAACCTTATGAGTCTGGCAAGAAACACACAGCAATATCCTTGTGATTTCGGTTTCGATTCGAGCTTGACGAATTCGTAGTGTCCCAAAGTTTCAAAAAAAGGGGGACATATTGAGATATGGGATGTTCCATGTCAAAGCTGGAAGATGAAGAGGCAGTTAAACTTTGTAAAGATCGGAAGAGTTTATCACAAAGCTGTGAGCAGAGGAGACGCTTCGCTTGTGGACATCTAGCCTACATCCAGGCGTTGAAACGCGTGTCTGCCGCTCTTCGTGAGTATGTCAATGGATATGAGCCTAGCGAATTGTTGTTAGATTCATTCATTACACCCCCTTTCACACCTGTAAAGAAAACAAGTCCTGGTTTTATATCTATAACGCCGAATTCGTTCTCGCAACTTCCTATCCAATCTAAACCGAATACGGTGGTGAGAGTTAATTACCTGAGATCAGGTGGGAATGGAGCAGTTTCTGTAGAAGATTTGAAGGCTATTTCCCAATGCAATCCCCACCAATGAATTCCTCATTCTTTGCTTATTCTCCTAACAACAGACCAAATATCCCTCCCCCATCACCCGAAAGTTCGCAATGGGACTTCTTCTGGAATCCATTTTCATCATTGGATAACTATGGCTAACCCTCGAACAACGGTCTTGATCATATGGCAATTGACGATGAGATCAGAGGGCTAAGACAGGTTAGAGAAGAAGAAGGGATTCCTGAACTGGAAGAAGATGAAACCGAGCAGGAAGACAACACCAATAGAGTAGACAACAGCAATAGAGTAAGAGTAAATTCCACGGAAGAAAGAACACGAACTGGCCAAAGTTGTTGTAGAGAGGAAGTTGTTGTTGAAGACGTGGATGAGGACGAAGATGACGAGGATGAAGATGAGGATGAGGATGAGGATGATGAGGAGGAGGAAACAAACCATGGAAGTGAGATGGACCTTGAACCAGAAGGCGTAAAATCTCGTGGTAATGGGAAGATTGATGTATCAAGGGTCCAGAATGCTGGACCTATTGCGAGTACAAGCCAAGAATCAGGGGTGGTTCATCCTGAATCCAAGGAAGAAACACCGGGCTTTACTGTTTATGTGAACCGAAAGCCAACAAGCATGGCAGAGGTCATCAAAGAACTGGAAGCTCAGTTTATAACGGTTTGCAATTCAGCAAATGAGGTCTCAGCACTGTTAGAGGCTAGAAAAGCTCCATACATGGCCACATCAAATGAACTTACAGGTTAGATACATAAATACTTCAATCTAATTCCCTTACTTTTAGTACTTTTTTTCCTCTTATATGTGCTTTGTATTCTAGTCATTTGTCCATCTCAGTTAAATGACATGGTCAATACTCAAAATGATGGATATACGGCTTGGTGCATATTGACTGACCATACTCGAATCTTTGGCTGACGCTATTATGTTTGAGAAAATCAAAGATATTATGATTTTGGATTTAGCAAATAAGGGTAAAAGGACAAATTGTGGAATGTATTTACAAGTTCTCTCGCTCTCATATTCTCTATATCAATCCAAGAAGTCTTATTTTTCCTTGCAGCCATGAAAATGTTGAACCCAGTAGCTTTATTCCGCTCAGCTTCATCTCGCTCTTCCTCCTCAAGATTTCTAATCAGCTCTTCAGTAACTAAGGATGAAAGTGGTTACGAAAGCAGTGGCGATGTATCGGAAGAATCCAGCTCATTTTCACCTGGTCATCAATCGACATTGGATAGATTATATGCTTGGGAGAAGAAGCTCTACCAGGAAGTGAGGGTGTGTAGCTCAAATCCTCTACTTGCTTGAACGAACTTTGTGGATCTTTCTGTTGCGCTTTTGTTTCTTTCATTGTGTCACCGATTCTTCCATCTTGATAGAGAGAGACTGTGTGGCTTCAACTAAAGTTCTAAATATATCTTCTATAACTTTCTTTAAGGTATGGCAGTGGAGACAATTGATCTTTATAATTTCCTTCTTGTTAAACAGTCTGGAGAAAAGGTTCGAATCGCATACGAGAAGAAATGTAATCAACTCAGGAACCAAGATGTAAAAGGTGAAGATCCATCTTCAGTAGAAAAAACAAGATCTGCCATGAGAGATCTCCATACTCAGATAAAGGTTTCAATTCACTCCGTCGAAGCTGTGGCGAAAAGAATCGAAACTTTAAGAGACGAAGAGTTGCAGCCTCAACTTTTAGAATTGGTTCAAGGGTAAGTTTTCCTTGTTGGATGACATCTTTATCATTGTATCTCGATTTAAACATGGTGGATTAGACCCGAACCAGACTATACTAAGATAATTAACCACCATACTTCTTATGATTACATAGGTTAGCAAGGATGTGGAAAGTAATGGCAGAATGTCATCAATTACAGAAGCGAGCTTTAGATGAAGCAAAGCTTCTACTCGCTGGTATACCATCAAAATTGGATGCTAGAAAGCTCTCTTCAGCTCCAGTCATCGAGCCGAACTGGTTAGCTCGTGCATCAGCCAATCTCGAGACAGAGCTCAGGAACTGGCGAAGCTGTTTTGAGTCATGGATCACTTCTCAACGATCCTATATGCACGCGATAACTGGATGGCTCCTCCGCTGCGTTAATTCCGATTCCTCCGACACTACAAAGCCCCCATTTTCACCCCGCAGGTCGAATGCATCCACATTGCCAATATTTGGACTTTGTATCCAATGGAAAAGGTTCCTGGATGATATCCAAGAGAAGGCCGTGCTAGACGGGCTGGACTTCTTTGCTGCTGGAATGGGGTCACTCCACGCACAACAACAGCAAAGAGACGACCCTCACCGGATTCAAGTCGGGTCGCAGAGATACGAAGAATCGGGTGGGAACATGGAGATGGTAGAGTTTGGGAAGGTTGAAGAGGTAATGACTGCAGAAAAAATGGCTGAAGTTGCCATAAGAGTGTTGTGTGCTGGGTTGTCATTTGCTATGAGCTCACTGACTGAGTTTGCTATCAGTTCTGCTGATGGATATAGTGATCTTCTTAAGCAAATGCCAAAAGGAGACAGTAGCCAAATAGCACAATAGGCTCCTCAAGGTGGGATTGGAATGTAATTACAAATGCTTTATTTGTAGCTTAGAATTTATTTTTTTTGGTTGGGTTACAATGGTTAGAAATTGGCTTCAGATGTATTTAGTTGAAATCTAACTTAGATTTATATGAAGTAACCTGAATGTAATTTTTGCTACTCCCTCTCTAACTCTTTTGGGGTGAGTTAGTTAGTTCTTTGATCGAAATTGATGCCGAAGTTGATATCAATAAAAACTGAACTACCCTGTCTAGATCTATTCAAATGAAGGTGATCGACTATTTTTTTTATTGGAAAAAAATTACAAATTTAGATTTGGTCTAAATTTTGGTAGCATTTTGGTCAATGAGGTATCAAATTTAATCTTTTAACTGTTGAGGGTTGAGTTTGATAGCATTTTAGTTCAATGGTGTTTTCGTTTTCGTAGTTAATGGAAGTTGTCGTGGCAATGTTTTTCTTTTAAGAAATAATTTTAAACTTTTTTTTCCCTTCCCATCCATGGTTGACATCATTGCGATGCCATCTTCTTCTTTCTTTTCTCCCATCCTCCTTTCACACCTCCAAGCTTACTCCAAAAAAAAAAAAAAATACCCTTTCATTTACAAAGGGTCTTTTGAAAAAAAAAAAGATAGAGAGAAGACAATGAACATGAATGATAGGAGAATGAAAGAATAAAAAAGAAAATAATAAATTAGAGAACATTGTCATGCACAGAATGACGTAAGAACATTGTTATGAGCACAACTGACCTAATGCTTGTATTATCAACATTGAAGTTAGAGATTCGATTCTCTCACCTCACATCTATGAAGCACAGACACTCCATTTTAGGCAGTGTCCTTGTCAGACACGGACACATTTGGACACGTATCCTATTTTTATTTATTTATTTTTAATTTCAGACACGTTGGGACAGGTTTGGGACACTTCCTAAACACGTATGGAATTTTTTTAGAGAGAAAATGGTCTAACCTTTCACGTTGGACCCAAATTTAAAGCCCGAATCACTTATATGTTAAACTAGAATTAAAAAAACAAAAGTAAAACCCTTTTTTTACCCAAAGATAAAAAAAATCATAAACATGAAAAACCAAAGTTAGAAACCTAAATGTTTCATCTCATAAAATTGTTAATTAACTTGACATTTTATACTTTTTTAAGTGGAGTGCATTAAGTATCTTGTGTTAAATATACATATATCCTTTAAAAATAATAATAAAAAAAAGTGTATCCCCAACGTGCATGTGTACTAGTTTTTTAAAAATTGGCGTATCGTCATGTCGTGTCTCGTGTTCGTGTCTCTGCTTCTTAGCCTCACATGTAGTTAAAAAGAAAAAAGAAAAACCATGCAGTTAACTAGTTTTTAATCAATTTCACCTTTCGAATGTAAATAGGCTTTTGGTTTCTGACCGTTCCAGGTGTACTTGTTTTGTTTTGTTTTTTTTTTTAAATGTAGAGAAGAAAAATGGAATGGAGAAGAGGAAGGACAGAAGGAGAAGAAAGAGGAGGAAAAGAATAGAGAAAAAAAGATGTAGAAAGAAAGAAGAAGATAGAGACGAAAAAAAGAAGAAAAAAAACAATGTGGCGACAGGCAGCAGCAAACGACCGACGATGTCGGAGGAGATGTCGGAGGAGAGGAAGAAGAAGAAGAGAGAAAAAAAATTGCTTTTGGTTCATGAGAATTTGTAACATTGTTTGAGTTTAATTTTCAAACCAAAAAGGCAAACCTTTCTCAGACAAACTTTTGCTCCTCCCTCTCAAACTCTTTGTAGGTAGTGGGGACTTACCAAATAAAAAAAAAAAAAAAAAAAAATTATACTTAAAAACAAAATGAAGAACAATCAACCTCGTGAGGTCTTTTAAACTCCAAAGATTGAGGAAATGTATGAAATGTACAAACAAAAATATTAATACTTGTTTGAGTTTTGAAACAAGAAGATGATTGTGACGCAATGTACCAAGGAAGAAGATGATAATATTGAAGCAAATTGGTCGGACTCAATTTTGTATTTTTACCAATATATATATATATATATACTAACAGCAATCGATTCGAATGATTTCTCTTCAGCATTGAACTACACCCACTGTCAGGATCAAACAGCATATGTGAACCATCCACAGTTTCGAGCAACTTGGGTGTTTCAAGCAACGTGATATTTATTATTACTATCACGTTGTAATTCTCAAAACCAACTACAATGTGATAGTAATAATAAATAAACAAGAGCAATATACCCTTCTTATGGCACCTCCGATGATAGAAATAAATAAACAAGGCAAATTTCTTCCTATGGCATCTCTAACCCTCAATATTTTCCTAAAACCATTTTTTAAATCTTCAATCTATTTTTGAAAAAACTAACATTCTAGTCAAAGAATAGATGTGATAAAACCAACCATACCAAATTGGTTCATTACATTCGAAAAAATAGAAGTCCTCATTCGAGTTGCTTTACTAACATTTATTACCCACAAAATTGAAATGGTAATAGATAAGTTGTTGTCTTTTGGAGTTCAACACTACAATCCAATCTAACTTAGATTAAATAACATGTGTTAACCGACTTATCACTTATCAGATTATTTATCCAACTTGAACCATGAAAAAAGTTTTAACAAAAGACAAACAAATCGTGTTTTAGGTTGATAGTTTAGGCAAGATCGACGTTCAAATCCCCGTACCCTACTTGCACTTAGGGAAAAAAAAAAAAAAAAACCCCACCCCTAGCTTAGAATCTCTTCAACAACAAATAGTATCTATGACGGATAATCGAGCTTCCCAAACACAATTCCAAAATAACACATCTAATTCTCAACCATTTGACAAAGGTCATTAACAAAATTTTACGTCCTTAACAAGAATAGCAACTGAACTTGCAAATTCAAGTAAATGCATAGACATAATTTCCTGAAAAGAAAACCTGAGTGCTAAAACCTCTGAGGTTAATAACAATAACGAGTAATTATACCAACTAATCAAAGAGTGATAGGCCAAGGTCATCATCATCACTCTCTTCCTTCACCTCTTCCTTCTTCTCAGCTGGGGCTTCTGCAGCAGCTGGAGCATCTCCTCCAGCAGGGGCAGCTGCAGCAGCTCCACCACCTCCAATGAAACCGCCTCCACCGCCACCGCCAACGATCACCTGAAAAACTAATGTTTAAACTAGGCACACACAACAGATAACAATAGGCAAGCAAGGAGGAAGCCAGTTGAGGAGATATCATAAATCATAAATAGAGTGAAGACGAAAAAGACCCTCAACCAAGTTCTTCCAAATATCTCTGCAAACCCGGAAGACACATTCTTCTTGAAATATGTTAGATCTTCTTATCCAAAGAAGGTTAAATTCAATGAGTTAATGTAGATAGGTTATAAACTAATCAAGGAACTCAACAATGAACATACTACAAGAATGATCACCAACAATGCTTTAATTCATTATAAGACCATATAATTGGCGAATTCCCGTAATCAATAGCTGCTTAATCGATCGTGTACCCAGAAACCATAATCGTAATTGTTAAAACACCAAACTAAATATCAAACAAAAGCCAAAAGTTCAAACATACGCTAAAGATGGAAAAACTAGAAAAACAGTCGACCCTCATTGCACAGCAAAGGAAAAGTTACGTATCCATACATACAATAACATTACTAACCAGACTAAGCAATAACACAAACACTAAGTACGCGAGTTTATAATAAAAGATTGAAGAGTAAACGCATCAGATCGAGAGGAATAAAAAACCGGAATAACAGAGAAAACGCTGAATACCTGGAAAACGGCGGAGGTGGGAGTAATGAGAGAGAAAGATGACTGAACACCACCGGAGGAATCGACGGAGAGAGCAGATTGAACGAGCTTCCTCTGGAGCTCGTAGGTGGAGTCGGCAGAGCCTTCAAGGTCACCGGAGTACTGATTGGCGGTCCACTTACCACCGGAGCTCCGACAGACGAAGGTGAAAACTCCCATTGTTTGATCTTCGAATCGGGATTTTGCTTGAAGAGAATTGCGAAGAAGAAAATGGAGAGAGTTGGGAGTGGACGGCTCTCTTCTGCGGATTGTATGTGGTTTTTATGTTGACAGATGAAACCCTAGCGAGAGAGGAAAACGAGGGTTTGCCTTTGTTAAATGACTGCTTTACCCTCGTCACTTTCCTTTCATTTTGATTAAGCCACTTACCCTTTTGGGAAAACATTGTTTACAATGTAAAATATTGTTTAGGCTAAATCTAATAAATTTAACATTTTATAGGGTTATTAAACTTCTAATTTTGTGTTTAATATATCTAACGGATGTTTGGACTTTAAATTTGAGTCGGGTCCCTAAAGTTTAAAGGTATCCAATAGATTCCTAAACTTTTATTATTGTGTCATAGGTCTCTAATATATATATATATATATATGACGTAAAATTAAAAGTTGAAAAATGAAAAACTTTTAATTGAAAAAAAGTAATGGAAAGTTTAAGTTTAAAGATCTATTTGACACAAGTTGAAAAGTTCAAAAATTAAACAGTCGTGATTTTACTATAAATATAACAAGGTAAATTACAAGTTAAGTGTGTAGACTTTTCAAATATCTAGATTTTGTGTATTTTACTTTTGTACTTCAATTTTTTTTTTTTAATGATCTTTAAATTTTTAAGATTGTATCTACTTAGTCTTATATTTTAAAAGTGATTTCAATGAATCACAAAACTTTAAATTTTTGTTACTAATATATCTTTGTCATAACTTTGTTACTGTCACATTATGAGGTATGTCCGTTTTGTTACTTAAGGACTATAAATACAATTGACTAATTTTTAGTAGGTTTCGATGACTGGTGGCGTAAGTGTTAAAATTAAGGGAATTGAAGACAGATTTAAGACCTTGTACTTAGTAGAAATAGAAATTTATTGAACGCATAATGCAAATCAATCGAAATCAAAATGCCTTAGATTGAATTGAAGTCAATAATCCATCGATGTTGTTTATTCAAATGGCTGAAAATCAAGATAGGAATCAAACATTATAGAATTCATAAGATTTTCTAGTAGAAGGAAAATAATAAGTAGTGTAGATATGAGATATAGTAAAAGTTATAAAAGAATTAATACAAAAGCTTTTGGATCTCATTGTTAAATGCGAGAGAGAAGGTAAGAAGGTAAAATCCTTAAGGAAAAAAGAATGCTTTTATATCATTAGGTTTAAGATTTTGTAGCATTTCAATCTCTGAGTTTTTAAAATCGACATTTTAACCTTTGAGATTTGGGAAAATAGTTATTGGATCAATGTCATCATTTTTTTGTTAAATTAGCTAACGAGAAGTTGATGTGTAATTTTTTTTATTAATTTTTTCTCTCTCTTTTTTTCTTCTTCCCCAACTAAATGGGAGGAGAGAGGAGGTAGAAGGACGGAGAAAATATGAGAAATGGGTAAAAGATTTCTTTCACTTTAAAAAAAACCATATAAGCTTCCATTAGCTACCCCGGGAGAAAATTGACGCTATAGACCATGTAAACCATGTTTTCAAACATCATAGTTACAATGTGGAGTTTGAAAACTCATCGTTAATTACAGTAACAGGGGTCAAATAAACCATTTACCCAAATCACAGGATAAAAATGTCAAATTTGAAAACTCACATTTAGCTACAGTAATAGAAAACAGGCAACATGGATCAAGTAAACTATTTACCAGAACTTCAAAGGTTAAAATGTTGAATTTGAAAACTCAAAGATCAAAATGCTACTAAAATCAAACATCAAAGACCAAAAGAATAAGTTTTTCAATAATTAGTTGAATAGGTAATTGAGTCTATGGAATTAGAAATGAGAATTTGATCGACGAGGGTGTGAATGAGATTACCCCTTTATAGGGGTAAGGATTCTCACATTGGTGGTTACAAGACGAAATGGTGTATCCTTTCGTATATGAGCAGATCATAGATATAAAACATCACAATTTATATATTGAACAGACAGTCACATCTTTTGTCCTTTTATAACTATTTAGGTCAAAATAGGCTATACTACAAAGTAGTATATCCTTTCATGTATACTATGATCTAGATCATAGATATGAAATGTCACAATCAAATAGTTGAGATATGTTTGAATGAACAGTCACATCTTTTTCTCCATTACTACTAATCGGCTTGAAGTGGTCACATGGTGAAGGTGATGTATCCTTTCATGCATACATATGATCAAGACTATAAATACAAAACATCACTATCTAACAATATATATATATGTTTGATATATTCCTTTTCTCTTTAAAATTTTATAAACTCCTATTTTGTCTTTTTTTTCTCCAAATATTTACAACTATTTAGGCGATATAAACACTATTTCATTAATTAGAATCTATAGTTTTTTTTTCTATGTACTGAAATAAAACTATAAATTTCACGTGTATTGCACATGTTATGGGCTAGTGTATATATATTTTGGAGTAAAAAATTTAACCAAAGAACGTATGTATATTAGAATGAAGTATAATTACGTCAAGAGGAATAACATGATATCGTGTATATTTCAATATGGATTTTCATGTACCATGTATGTTTCAATATAGATTTTCACGTGTGCTAATTTAGTAAAAGACACATTTAAAGAGCCAAAATGAGCATAGATCAACTAACATAATATATGAACCATCAACAAAATGAAGAGGTAAGAATTTCGAATCTTCAACCCAAAATGTTATTGTAAAAAAAAATCGAAGAAAACAAATATATAGATTTATAAAGGGAATTGACTAGAGAAATGCATTGTAGTATAACACATAATATGCTCTTTATTGCAAAATGAGCATAGCTTGTTTGATTATGATATTATATTCTAAATCAAGAGATAAAAGATTAAAAAATTTGTCCACACATGTAAACTAAAAGATAAAATTACAGGCTTAAAAAGATCTTTCTATATATATATATATATATATATATATATATATATATATATAAAAGTTTGTTTGATTATTGATGTCACGCAAACGCACCTGTATAGTTAAAACAACTTTGGCCGAGTGTCGTTCTCAGAGAATCAGTTTGATAATTCTTTTACCAATCTAGAGATCGTTTCAATTTTAGTTAGGGGACCGACTTTAATGCAAATTAATTAAAACTAAACCTAAGAAAGCAAATAAAATGATAAGTATGAAAAAGTCAACTAAGAGACGTTTTAAGTTATAGATTTCATCAATCGATCTAATAAACTCAAATTCTTAACTCATGAACCAATTAACACAATACCTAGATCAGAAGTCTTTAATCCGGATTGCCCCTTTTGAGGTCAACTTTTTCTTTCACCTAATTACTAATTCCTCAATCTCTTTGAAATTAGCTTAAAGTAAGCAAAGCTGTAGAACCCTTCATCAACAATCTCTTTTGTTATCATATTATGATAGTATATTCAAACAACAATCTAACATGCATGATCTAACCTAAAACCTTCTTGTTACAACAAGATTATAGATCAAGAAATCATTTAATTAATGATCAAACAATCAAAAGCTATAAGCATAAGCATGCTAAAAAGTAATTGATGCCAATTGAAATCAAGATCCACACAATAGAACTTAAAAATAATCCATGACTACATCTAGCCCAAAAACAATCAGCATAACATGGCCTCCATAGATAGAACTATCGTTAGATTATAGAATTACAATAGAAACTTAAAGACTAGAAAGGGAAAGAAAGCCTAATCTGACAACCCAACTCCGTCTCCAAGATTGAATTAACCCTCAATTGCTCTTCAATTTCTCTAGCTTCAAAGACCTTGTGAATTTTGATTAGGCTTCTCTCTCTTGGCCTCCAAGATTCCAAGACTTGATATTCTAATTAAATGAAATGAATGGATTTATAGATGCTAGAATCGACGCAGTGCCATGACACTGTCGAAAAAAACAGCCCTGTGTGAAGTAGTCGTAGTGTTGCGGCACATGGGTACAACGACGCAACGCTACCATGGTTTATGGCCTTGGCCTTCTAGCGTCAAGGCTAGACTTTTACGTTCTTTTCAGCTCTTTTTAGCCTCTTTTCATGCTTTAGGACTATTTTATCCTTAAAATTATTTTCTTCTATTAAACTTTAAATTTCTTCTAATTCTACACATATGCTCAGTTCCCACATATCAATATACATTAAAAGAATACATTTTAAGTAAAAAAAAAAAACCAACAAAACCTTAAGCCAAAAAAAAGAACTTTTCGATTATACAATATCAAAATGATTTTATAAAAGCCAAATTAATCATAAAATGATTCTAAAGTGATATCCAATCGATCACTTTTAGAGAATCAATTTGGAAGTGATCTTTCAAATAAAATATTAAAAACCAACTTAAAATTAATTTTTATTTGTTACAAACAACTTCAATATCTTAAAAAAAAAAAGTGAAGAAAAAAACTCTGAACCCTCCAAATCACTTATAAAGTTAACCCAAAGACTAAATGTACAACAAATTTAAAAACATATTCTATTAATATAGAAAAGGAAGGGTATCAATCAGTAGGTAAATCAATAAATCCAATCATGTTTGTTTTACCATTAGCGTTTATGTGTTGATCTTATTTCCACTACCATATCTAATACGACTCGAAATAAAATAGAAAAACATTTGATTACATTATCCACTTTAAAAATAAAGCAATTCAAACTTAACTCAATTGGTTAAGATATATATCATCAATCTAAAAATTAAAGATTCAAATCTCTACCCCACATTACATATGGTTTGATTCAAACAATTGTTGAAGATCTCAAAAGTCTCTCCTGTCTCTCAATCGCGATCTTCTTCGGTACCAAAGAGCTAGCAGTGACCTTCAATATCCTGAGATTTTCATCTTCAGTGTATAATTTCCATTAGAACTTATATTCATAGAAGTCTGGACGTAGTCTCGAGTTTGAGACGAACTTATTCCTTTCTCTTTATTATTTGTTATTTTATTGTTAATCTTTTTTGGTTATAACTTAGTTAATCCACATTTATTTATATCTCATATAAATTCACAACATCTTTTGGATTTTGTTTTCCTACTTGGTTGTTTAATCTTGTTATTATGCCCAAGACCTTAGTCTTTCCAATTTAGCAATTTATTTAAGAGACATTTAAAGCAATTTTAATATGAAATTAATGGTTGGATAGTATTTTAAGCAATTAATTTATAGAGATTTAAACTACGTGACACAACCATGATTTATAGTGATTCGTTCAATAAACCTACTCCACTTCAAAAGGGAAATGGATCTAGGGAGAGATTTAAACTAAGAACAAGAAAGAAATTTAAAGATTTTGATAGACGGATTCTTGAACACTACGATATCAAGATCTTCATGCCAACCAAGATTGGACGACGGCGGAAGAGGGAAAAAGAAAAACCGTAATCTATGGTGCTTTTAATGATTGAAAGAAAAAAAGATGTTTGAATATTAATAAATGGGCACAACTTTTGAGTGTATATCTTTTTAAAAAACTCTTAGTGACATAAATTTAAATTAGACTTCCAAATTTAATTAAGTCCAATAAATCTAAATTAATTGAACTTAGGGCAAAATACATTTTTCGTCCCTAACGTTTGGAGTTAGTGTCTATTTGATTCCTGAGGTTTCAAAAGCTACCTTTTAGACTATGAGGTTTGAAAAATAATTCTAAATGGTCCCTAAAATTAGTTTGACTGTTAGTTGACTAACGGAATTTTGATGTGGCATGTTGAAGTGACAAGTTCTAAATAAGGTGAGCAACTTTTCTAAATTTATATTATTTTTTAGATTACAAAATCTCTTTTTAATTATTTTTTTAGTTTTTTATTCTTTTCTTTCCCCTCTCTTACTCTTCTTCTCCCATCTCTTGGCTTTCTCATCTTGTATGCATCCATCTCCCTTTCCTCCTTTTCTCTCTCTCTCTTTTTTAATCCTAAATTTCCTTCCAACCATCCAACCAAATTCCCCCAATCGCCCCAAATCTCCACCTTCGCTACCATTAATGACATTTCTTAAAACTCCTGCACTTCAAATTCTCAAATTGAGTTTATTGTGCTAAATTTTGTGAGCCCATTTTGATTTTTTTGTCCATGCCTAACCTCCATTACTAAAGCTTCAATCAACTTTGAAAGTCTCTCTCAAGTGCCCTTGTCAGCAATAATATATGTTAGTATTTGTGTGAAAAAACTATTTACTCAAAAGAAAATTGCATAACTATAAGAGGTTAATTAATGGGTTAAATTTATATGGTCTTGGAATGATAGAATTTCTTTCTTATATATTTTTTCTATAGTTTTGTCTGTTGAATGGTCAAAATAAGTTCAAGGATATCATCAAGCAATTGCCTCTATTGAAAATGTTTAAATATTATATATTGGAGTTCTGATTTCTATTGGAACAGCTACAACCTAACCGTGGCGTTACTGCAAGCATCGGACTGTGATTGTGAACAGTGGAGTGGTGATGGTGACAGTAAATCTTGCTGGAGAAGAACAGAGAAAAAAGTGAAAAAAAAACTACAGAAGAAATGAGAAGAGATGTTGAAAAGAAGATGAGGGATGTGAGAGAAGAAATGAAAAAAATTAAAAAAAAATAATTTAAAAGCCATGTAATCTAACAAATGACATAAATTTAGTAAAAAAATTACACCTCACTTAAAATTTGTCATCTCAACATGCCACATCAAATTTTCGTTAGTCAACTAACGGTCAAACTAACGTTAGGGACCATTTAGAACTATTTTTGAAACCTCGGGGTCTAAAATGTAGCTTTTGAAACCTCAGGGACCAAATAGACACTAACCCCAAACTTCAGGGACCAAATAGACACTAACCCCAAACTTCAGGGACCAAAAATGTATTTTGCCCTTGAACTTAATATAATCTTCGCTAAATTAAATTAAGAGAAAATTATGGATTATTTTTAAATATAGAAAAATGAACCAAACTATTTACAAATATAGAAAATTTTTACGGTCTATCAATGATGGACTGCGATAGAATTTATTTGTTTGAACGATAGAAAGCGATAGAATTCTATCGCGGTCTATCACTAATAGACAACAAAATTTTTCTATATTTGTAAATAGTTTGATATTTTTTCTATTTAGAGTAATTTTCCTAAAATATTAAAATCAGTTTCAGAACAAATACTTTAAATGGAGAGTTATTGTTATTAGTTGTTAGTCACCGTTTGATTTTTAATGAAATTTTCTTTTTTAAAAAAAGGTTTGATTTAAGAAAAAAAAAGTTTCAAAATATAAAAGTGGTTAAAAAAGAATAGAGCTTCAACATTACCTCTATGTAAGGCTCAATTGTTACTACTTGAATATCATTTGTTTTCTTCAAACAAAATATCCTTAATGAGAAAGTTTTGTATACTCTTAACAATTTCATCCCTACTTTAAAAGAGAATTTTTAAAGATAGGAAAATAAGGGAAATTCTTTACACGAAATAGCAAAAATTTTAGATAGTTGTGATAGACGCTGATAGAAGTCTATCCAGGTCTATTAGTGATAGAAATGATAGAAGTCTATCAATGTCTACAGACTTTTTTTTTTTTGCTATTTTCTGTAAATAGTTTGACCCTTTTTTTTTCTATTGGTGAAAATTTTCATACTTTATATTAGATTTATGATTTTTTTTAAAAAAAAAATATTAAAGAAAAACCCAACAATGAATTATATTTCTAAAAAAGAACTTGAGAATAAAAGTCATTATTATTTTTATATTTTTAATTTGGGTATGACATGAAACAACAAATTGAGCTGTATGAGCATTGCATAATTGAGTTTGATTACCCTTTCTCTTTTCCTTTATTAATTGGATCCTCACAAAATGAAGTCAAATTTGGCCCCATTCCTTAATTGCCCATCCATCATTTTCTCAAAAGCTCTCTCCCCCTTTAATTAATTACATTTTTTTATTTCCAAACTCACCTACTAAAACTAAAATTAATAATAAAATACAATATGATTCTCTACTTATCATTCATTCATTGCATTCATATGCCATATAAATCACAACACATTCTAATTATTTAATTTCATATCTCAATTACAAAGTTTTTAGAATCTTTTTATTTTAAATTAAATTATCAAGTCAGTACTTATTGACATATATTCCTTTAATTGAATTCGAAAGTTTAAATTCTCATATCTTGATCTTTTTCGTAAAGAAAATAAATTATTACATCTCATAGGTATATTTTAGTTCAATCACACTTCATTTATATATTATAAATTATTCAATCAATGGAAATAATAATAATAATATCTCAAAAGTACGTAAAATATGAGGTGCTAATTTTATTACTATCTTGCTTATTTAAAATAAATTATGTACTTTTCAATTTTCAGGTATACTTTGACTTTTTCAAGGGATAATCTATCATTTTTAATTGTATGTTGATATTAATATCGAAAATTACAATTTGCTTAATATTAAAGATTAAACAAACTTCTAAATTTTTATTATTTATTTATTTTGTATGAATTCAATAATTATAAGGGTGGAAAATTAAATTATGGATTTTAGGATGATGATTTATGTTTTTATCCATCAAAACATGTTGTAAATCTCTTTTTTACTATTCAATCATGTCAATATCTTTATATTTAGAAGTGAACTTATTTATGGTAAAAAAAAAGTGATATTCTTTCGATTCTACAAAATAAAAAGTTAAAAAATAGTTTTTTTTTGTTAAATTACAAATTTAATCCCTACATTTAGGAGAAAATTAGAGTTTAATTAATCTCTATGCTTTTACAAATTAGAATTTAGTCCTTATAGTTTGAGAACATTTTATAGATACTTTATAGTTTGAAAAAATTTACACAAATAGTCCTACTATTACGAAGATTTTATTAAACCATAAATACTAAATTCTAATCCTAAACTATAATGGCTAGATTTTAAATTTTTTTAATGATAGAATTAAATTTACAATTTAACCCTGTTTTTCTTTCTAAATTGAATGCAAACAAAAGGGGAGGTAATTCGAGAAATACGAATTACCTTCTTTCTTGTTTTCGGTGCCCCTTTTTATAATTTAAAACCAAAGTCAAATCATTAATTTTAGAAAAAAAAAGATAATTACATCCGACCAAACATGACTTCGTAGGACTAAAAATAAAAGGAAAAAAAGAAAGAAAGAAAGAAAAAAAAAAACTCAACCATGAACTTTAAATTCAATTACACAAAAAGGGTTGTCCGAAAATGATCCATAAATAATGGAAATAAGTTCTTCTTGGCTGAAAGTTGGCGAATTATTAATTTAAACAAAGCTTTTGGATTAAATTTCTCTCTATAATTTTAAATTTTAAATTTCAATTCATGGACATTTAATAAATTTTAAATTTTATCTCAAATTTTTAAATTAAAATGAGCTAAATAATATTAATATTTATTATTTATATCCACAAGTGTCCAAACAAATTTTTGCGCTAACCTATCTGACCTTACAACGTTTTGGTATCAAAAAACCTGTAAGATATTAAATCATAGATAGATAGTGACCATGAATTGAACATATGACCTCTTAATCTTTCATCAACGTCATACCTGCTGTTTATCACTAGGTCAACCCATAATGTTAATAATCATAACTTTCAATGCAAAGAAATATAATATGTGAATATATTCTTAAAATACTAATAAATAATAAATTATTTTTGAAAAAATTAACAATAAACAAGTCATAGGGATTGAATTTAAGATTTTTTTAGTACAAAAATTAAAATTAAACATTTAAAAATATATAAACTGAAATTGGACAAATAACAAAATGTAGAAACTAAAATAATATTTTAACCGAAAATAAATCTATCTGTCACATACTAATATCTCCCTCAAAAAAAAAAAAAAAAAAAAAAAAAAACAATTTCAATTGATTGATTATTAAATTGAACATTACAGTTCATTTCTGCTTTGTGTGGGTTCGTTCTTCTGTTGCAGTTAGTGATTAGCACGCCTTGGCCTTCATCATTCTCCCTTTCTTCTCTCTCATTCAGATTCACTACAAATTACAAATACTTTTTTGGGTTTTCTTTCTCTCTCTAGATTTCTACTTGTTTTCTCTTTTCTTCTCTCTTCTTCAGCTCAAACACTTTACTTTCTCTCTCCCCCTTCTTCCCTTCTTCCCTTCTCTTTCTCTCTCTCTTATGCGCTGTGAAAAGTGGGAAACAGTATTGTTTTTATGATTCTGATCCTGGGACTGGATCTGGCTGCTTCTCTGCTTCGATTTTCCGTTCCTGATTGTCTTAATCGGCTTCGGGTACTCGTAATTCAATCTCTGATTCTTTAGATTTTTGCTCTTTAATCCTTTTCCTTCTTTTGGTTTCAGGTTTGGGGTTTGAATTCCACTTGCTTAGCTAGTTTCTGGAACAGGGTTGTTCTTTGTTTTCCTGGGGATTTTTGTTTGGGGGTGATGTTATGGGAATTTGTTAAGTTGCAGATTTCTGTGCTTTGTTTTGGTTGAATCGTTTTTTTTAATTGAGGGTTGAATATTTGATCTATTCGAGTAATGGGTCTTCTGGGATTGGTTTTATTTATCGATTGGTGATGTTGAACATGCTCTGTGGCTTGGTTTAGCTGAATTCTATAGAAACTAGATTTGATTTGATTCATTCTTGAGAAGTATGGATTGTTTTAGTGAGTTAGAGAGGTTTGCTGATTAGTTTACGCCCGTTTGATAATCAATTGGTGTTTGAAAATTGTACTTAAAGTAAAGATTTGAATTATTGATCAAATTCTAAACCAGAAAAACAAGTTTTTGAAAGTTACTTTTTTTAGTTTTCAAAACTTGGCTTTAAGTTTGAGAACACCATTTAAAAATTAAAAATTATGACAACAAAACAAAGAAACACAAGTAAAAATAAAAACCAAATGGTTATCAAATGGAGTGGTAGTGATATAGTTTTTTGGGTGGGGATTGTTTTAGTTACCATAGTTAGTTGATAATTTCTCTATGAAATGGAGGCTTTAAGCTGTTGTAATGAAGATGCAACTTTGATTTTGATCAAAGATTGGCATTGAGAATTCTAGGACAGTGCATAGGCTATATTATATATACATTTATGTTTGTATATTGAGGGTGAATCAAACTGCATTTCTTTCATCTCTCAAGCCTTTGACTTGTCTTCTGTTTGTTTAATGTCCTAATTCACCAAGTTTTTTTTGCTGAACTTTGCTTGCAAGACTATTCGGAAGTTCTTTAGTTTGTAAATGTTGCCTGCCACATTTAGGTCTGAATTGAGTTTGAGAGTTCTCTTGAAGAAGTGTGTTTTTAATGCTATGATAGAGTAATTTTCAAGTGTTGATAGTCAGGGGTGGAGCCATGAATTTGAAAAAGGAGGGACAAAATTTTAGGTTCTAACTTTTTATATAACCTTTTAATTCTAAGAATTTCTTTAGGACAATTTAAACTTTTGAAATTTTGTTTTATTTTATTTTTTCAATTTTAGATAAATTAGGTGGCAATTCTTCTTCGCTCCATCCTGGACTGATAGAGGGTTCTTCCCATAACTCTATGTTGGATGTCCTTATATCTTTTGTAATATTTATTCTGTATATAAATTTATTACTTAGATTTGTAATATTCCTTCCTCATTGGTTGGTGGTTTTTCTCCTATATAAGAAGACATTGTAGTTGTTTTAGACAAGTAAAAAAGTTATACTTCTTTCCTAAATCTAAGTTGGTATAAGAGCAGAAGGTCTAATAGTTCTTGTATTCAAACCCTTGCAATGTTATTTCTCTCCCTAATTAATATTGATTTCCATCTGTTGGGTCTTCTACAGATTCCCAAACCCACAAATGAGGGGGAGTGTTAAAGTGTTGATATAATACTAAATTTACCTTCACCCATTAGTTTAAACTTTTGGGTCAATTGGTAATTTAACACTCTGAGAGTCCAATTTCTCATCTATTTTATCTACGATATCTGTTGCTTTGTTTTGCCATGTCTTAAATGGTCTAAATGGCTATTTTCTAAGTGCTTAATTTAAAAACTTAAAAGTCATTTCAAACTGGCTCAAAATCAATCTGACTCATTTCATGGTTATTTGTTTTGTTATTCAGGGTGGAATTGCTGTATTTCTGACAGAGTAGTGGGAAAGACTATAGAACTAGAGTTGCAAGAACAATATGGCTGTCTCCATGAGAGATTTGGACCCAGCTTTCCAGGGGGCAGGACAAAAGGCGTATCCTTTATGTTTAAGAATTTGAATTTTTCTGTGTTGGATATCCAGATTCTGTACAAAGCATCCAATCAACTTTAGATTTTGAATTTTTAGTTGAAATGTTGGATTTGCGAGGAACTAAGAGCTCGTTTAGTAACAATTTCGGTTTTTGTTTTTTGATTTTTGAAAATTAAGCCTATTTTCCCTCATTTTCTTACAATGATTTGCATTTTCTTTAAGTGCAAGAGTTGAATTCTTAGCCAACTTCCAAAAACAAAAACAAGTTTTAAAAAACTACTTTTTTTAGTTTTCAAAATTTGACTTGTTATTTAAAAACACTAGTAAAAAGTAGATAACAAAGCAAGAAATTTAGAGGTGAAAGGAGTGTTTATAGACTTAACCTTCAAAAACTAAAAACAAAAAATCAAATGATTATTGAGGCCTAAATTTTTATTCATTCTTCTATGACTGTACATTTTGTTCTTTGACACTTTAAAGTGGGCTTGAAATATGGCGCATTGAAAATTTTAATCCTGTTCCTGTTCCAAAGTCTTCCTATGGAAGGTTCTTTACTGGTGACTCCTATATCGTTCTTAAGGTAAAGGATGCATTTTAATTCTCTAAATTGAAGCACGTGCATACATATATTTCCAAGACATGTGAAAGATTAGTTCTGTATGCATACTTTTCTGCCTAAGAAACATTATATGTATCTAGTTTTCTGTACGTGTTTTGGAATTAAGACATAGATTATATGTTCAACTTGTTGAATGCCATTTTTAACTTGTCTTATTAGTATATAAGTGTCAAATGCCACAAGTAGCTATACTTTCCTACAAAATGATTAGACATGAAAGGACAGGACAGATGGATTTGGGCTATGCATGCAATGGGAAACACTTTAAGGTGTCTGACTGTAGTTTATTTATTACAGGAGTTGTGGTATTAATTGATAATTCCAATTTTGTACTACTTGAAATATCTAAGGCTATAATGCTGTAATTTTTTAAAAGAAATAATAATAATAATGACTATGACAAAAATGAAATTCAACATTTAATAAAATTTTGGAGTGAGTGATTTATTTTATTGTTCAGTTAGTTAGATGATGCTTTAGTTTTTTTTTTTTTTTTTTTTTTTTTGAGTTCAGCTACAAATGTGAGAGGATTTGAACCTCTGACACCTTGGTCAAACATATATCTTAACTAGTTAAGTTATGCTCAAGTTGGCTTTAGGGAAATATGTGGCGTAAGGTTGGATACCGACCTTTACATTTGATGTATGGGATTTGCTTGTCCCAAGTGTTCAATTTGCTAATTCCATAGATTGAAACTATTAACTATATCGATGCTACATTCTAACATTTATGATTCTCAAATTTATAATACAAACATTGGCTACACAAACTCATAGTTCACTTGTTCTAGAAAAGAGATCTTCAAACAAACTAAAAAAGTGAGAGAAAACAACTTCCAGAAGTTAGTTGACCAAACATGTTTTTCACTGACTGAGTTTTCAGGTTCTCAGTAATTGAAAACGTTTTTAGTCCTTGTATTTCAAAGTGTACTTTTTTGGTATGTGACTTTTGCCCTGAATGAATGTTTTCATGTTTTAAACCTTTTTGTGCAGACAACCTCCTTAAAAAGTGGCACCTTGCGACATGATATTCATTACTGGCTTGGTAGGGATACCACTCAGGTAAAGGCTTCTAACACCATTAATGTACTTTTCAACATCCATTTTTTTGCACAAAGTTTCGATTCGGTGACTTATTTATACACAGGATGAAGCTGGTACTGCTGCCATCAAGACAATTGAACTAGATGCAGCTCTAGGTGGACGTGCGGTACAATATCGTGAGGTTCAAGGTCATGAGACTGAGAAATTCCTGTCCTGTTTTAAACCATGTATTATACCTCAAGAAGGTGGATTTGCATCCGGGTTCAAACATGCTGAGGCTGAGGAACATAAGACTCGGTTGTTTGTGTGTAAAGGAAAACGTGTTGTCCATGTTAAAGAGGCAAGTTCTTGTTTTTGTTTGGGTATCAGTTGATATCTTTTGCCTTTTATGAATGCTGAGTTTTCTGGAATTGTGGTGATAGGTTCCTTTCAGTCGATCTTCACTCAATCACGATGACATTTTTATTCTAGATACCAAGTCCAAAATTTTCCAATTTAACGGTTCAAACTCATCCATTCAAGAGAGAGCAAAAGCATTGGAAGTTGTTCAATATGTTAAAGATACATATCACAATGGAAAATGTGAGATAGCTGCCATTGGTAAGTTAACGATTGATCTGTGAGTTGGAAGTGAAAGATGAACGTTGAGGAATATCAGTTTGTGAGTTAACTTTTTGTAGAGGATGGAAAGTTGATGGCTGATGCTGAAACTGGAGAATTTTGGAGCTTTTTTGGTGGCTTTGCTCCACTTCCAAGGAAAACAACTAGTGATGAGGATAGGCCTGTTGATTCTCATCCAACTAATCTGTTTCGGTAATATATTATCTCCTTTTTAGGTTCTCCTTCTCCTGTGATATTTCTGATAGTGTATGCTTCAGCCAGATAAGGAAGACCCTTTAAATGTAAATAATGAGATGTTATGTAACTGAGTGCCTTTATACAAACGGATACACATACAATTTCTCTGCTTTCTTTTAAAAGTTTCAAGGTTTTTGAATAGAATTATTGATTGTTCTATCATAGCTAGAATTATCTTCAGCTAACAACCAATGACCGCTAACAGATCCTAAAACTAAATACAGTGGACTTTCATCTGAGATGGTAAATTGGCAACCGTTATTCTGTAGTTCTAAACTCTGTTCTGTAGTTCTGAAAGCTATATGTCTGCTTTTAAAGAATTGAGAAGGGGCAGCTGGAACCTCTTGGTGATGGATCGTTGACAAGGGACCTGCTCGAAACGCATAAATGCTATATTCTAGATTGTGGGTTTGAAGTATTTGCATGGATGGGAAGAAATACCTCTCTTGATGACCGCAAGAAGGCAACTGCAGCTGCCGAGGTCAGCTCACCCTGTACCTGCAAATCCATTTAACTTGTGTAACATGACATTGTAGAATTTCTTATTAATTTGTGTTGTTGTTAAGTGAACAGCAACTGGTGCATGGACCTGATAGACCAAAATCACAATTAACTTGTGTGATTGAAGGTTTTGAGACAGCGACATTCCGGTCTAAATTTGATTCATGGCCTCAAGTTACCAATGTAGTTGTGTCAGAGGATGGTAGAGGAAAGGTTGCAGGTTAGAAAGTAAAAACTTTAAGAATCTCTTTCCATTGGTATTATTCCAAATAACAGTTTTTATCTATATTGCTTCACTGATTTCATTTCTTGTGTGTTGATTTTTGGTATTTCTTTTAGCTCTTTTGAAGCGTCAAGGAGTTAATGTCAAGGGTCTTCTAAAAGCTGATCCTATAAAAGAAGAACCGCAACCATACATTGATTGCACTGGGAACTTGCAGGTGTGGCTTCTGTATCTCTTGCAATTGTTTGTAGGAAATGCGTCTGTTTAAGATATTTTCTTCTTTCTCCTTGCCTCTAAGGATTCAATCCCCCGCGTTTAATACATTTCAAGCCTATTTCTTATTTTCGAAGCTCTAACTCAATACTTTTATTTTAATGACCTCTGCTTGTTCTTTATAGTCCATCTATGAAAGCCAATTTCAGGTAATTGACATGAGCCATTAGGGAAAACCGGTCTTTGGTTGGCCTGTATTTGGGATGCCCAGAAGTAACAATTTTAATGAAAATTTAACATAGATTTGAACAAATGAGGACGTGATGAAAATCTGTTTTGATAATATTTACTTCCTCTTTTGGTATAAGTGACTCAAATATCATTGAAGGGGATGGTTTACACATAGAGGACGAGTGGAGTTAATGCAGGCATCTATTTTTCTTTGTGAAATATTGGAATATTTGACATCTGTCAACTATATTAATCAGCAATTGCTAATGTACCCAAAATCAGTCATTTACCTTTTAGGCATTCTGGAACTTCATTTTTTATGAGTCCCCATTGTTTGCTCTTCTATATAGAAGCAAGACGTAGTACTGAACCATCCAGATTCTGAGTTCATTTGCAAATTTAGCTGACTGCTTTTCCTTATGGTCAACGATTCCTGTTCCTTTATGACAGGTTTGGCGAGTCAGTGGCAATGAAAAGATTCCCATTCCTGCCGCTGATCAGTCAAAATTTTACAGTGGAGATTGCTATATCTTTCAATATTCGTATTCTGGAGATGATAAAGAGGAATATCTTATAGGAACATGGTTTGGGAAGCAAAGCGTTGAGGTAATAAATGCTCTAAAAGCTTCTGGGTTCCCTCAACCTGAAGCTTTCTGTAATGGGTATTTGTCCTTGGGCTTGTTTTTTTTTATGCTTTGTAAATTCTTCATCTTGTTCAATGAAAGCTTGGTTTCTTTTATATATATATATATATATCACAGCGAATTTAAAGTTACCTATTCTTCATTTAAGCATTCAACGCCTACACTTTAACATGATGACCTTGGGAAAAGTTAAAGTCCTGAATTATTGATATGTTAAAATATTTTTTGGAAACTATAATTTTGGAAGTAATGCTTTAACTGTAATTTGTTGTGTTAGGATAAATCTATGCCAATGCCATCAATTTAATTATTCCTTTATCCTCCTTTTCGTTAGGTTTATATATGACCTTGATCAAGAGTTTAGGACATGGATTATCATTTATTAATTTGACTGTAGGACTTCCAACATGTTCAATTATTCATTAATAGATCTTACATCTTAGATTTCAATTGTCCCTTATGCTCTTTCTTTATGAGAGAGAAGATCCATATTCGTTTAGTTAGATGTTGATGAACTTGTAGATTCTATTGATTGTTTACTTTTTAATACAATTCTGGCTAGTAGTTTTGAAATTAGAATAGGAAATCAAAAGCAGGACTTTTTCACATAATGGGCACTCTGACGGGATTAAGATTTTGTCTTTTGTGTATCTAATGGCTTTTTCCCCGACATTTTCTATCTAATATGCTGTAGGATATTATGCTCTTTTGTCATGTACAGACTAACTAATTTTTAATACTAAATGAATACATCCTGATCTGAGGCCTTATTATTTTTGGGCTTCTTTCTGGCTCATCTTCTCCAGGAAGAAAGAGCTTCAGCATTATCCCTGGTTAACAAGATGGTTGAGGCATTAAAGTTTCTCCCAGTCCAGGTAGATTCATCACTTGGGTGGTGATTGTCAATTGATGTACATTCATTTCCCTTTTATCTTCTTGTTTCTAATTCATTTCGTTGTACTGTAGGCACGCATTTATGAAGGGAATGAACCAATGCAATTTTATTCAATTTTCCAGAGCTTTGTTGTTTTCAAGGTTTGTTAGATCTAATCTGCAGCTAAAGAAAGTTGAAGGATAAATTTTATTTTCCTTATTCTATATCTGCATTTTGATTGACTATAAGATAATATGATGAAATACACTTCAGGGAGGCCTAAGTAAGGGATACAAGAATTACGTTGCGGAAAAGGAAATTCAAGATGAAACTTACCAAGAGGATGGGGTTGCATTATTTAGAGTCCAGGGCTCTGGACCTGAAAATATGCAAGCAATACAAGTCGACTCGGTACTTACTTTTCCTGAAGTGGTTTTACTTTTTGTGCTATAGCATTCCTTTCGTTCTTTAATCAATGCACACATACGACAAACATGTCTTTAGTGAAATGATTGCAAAAGGTAAAGTGGACAGATTAAAGTTTATTGAATATTTTCTACATATTCTCTTCACTCCTCCACATGTGAGTTCAGATACTAATTTGATTTAAGAAACACAATTTGTGAACTATTGATATCAATTACAGAGAAAATTCTCCTGATTTGATATCACATTTAGTTGACTAAACGTAACTCAAAAGCTGCATTGGTATCCGAAAGGTTAACTTGATAGATTATTATATATTTATCTTTATATATATTTTCTTACCTTCCCCTGTTCTTTTTTCTCCCTCGTCAGGTTGCATCGTCTTTGAATTCCTCCTACTGCTACATATTGAATAGTAGCTCCAATGTCTTTACATGGTCTGGAAGCCTTACAAACTCAGATAATCAAGAACTTGTTGAGCGGTTGTTGGATTTGATAAAGGTGGTGTAATTTTCTCACCTTGGACACAGAGTTTGGCTTCTTAACAGAGCTTCTTGACAAATGTGTTCTGTATGAAATAAACCTGATTACATAAATTTGTTGCATCTCTCACTTCACGTCCATATGCCATTCTCTGGTTAGCTATAACAAATATTTCACTTTGGCAAAGAAGTCATGCTTATGTGAATTCGAGTATTGTTTAACCAGACAGGCCAGAAGACATTTTAAACTGGCTCTTTAACCCAATGGTTCGCATTTTGCATACTGTTTTATCTCGTTACATTTTCTAATTGATTTCTTACTTGTGTTTCAATTGTCAGCAGCCCAATGTACAATCTAGATCACAAAAAGAAGGTACAGAATCTGAACAATTTTGGAGTTTGCTGGGAGGCAAATCCGAATATCCTAGCCAAAAAATCAGTCGAGATGCTGAGAGTGATCCTCACCTATTTTCCTGTACCTTCTCAAGAGGTCTGTATAATTCTTCCTGCTAGTGAAAATGTCATGCTTTGTCTTGTACTCTTTGCTATACTTCTACTTCTAAATCTGATCCCGTTTCCTGTGAACTTGTGATGGCCATGATGAACTTACAGGAAATTTGAAGGTACATCCTTTCCTCGTTCTGGCCCATAAATTGAATATAATTTATTTCATTCTGTATTTACTGAGTTTTGTTGGGAAAACAAATGCGTTTTTATGATTTCCTATTTTCACTTCAGTTTGATTCCCTTTTCCTATAGCCGGAGTAATCAGTGAAAGCATCATGCCTTATATTATGTCCATGGCTCACTCTTACTAATAGCCAAAACCTTAGAGTACTTCAATATTTGAAGTCTTCTTGTAATTATCTTTTAAGTCTTATTTTGCTTAATTGAAGACGGGACTCCTTTTAGTGGAATTGATTTTTTTGGATGTCCTTGTATTTTTTTTTCTTCTAAATGAAAGTTTGGTTTTCTTAAAAAATAATAAAAAGAAAAATAACAAGCAACGGTAAATGACTCTTTTCCGAGAAGGTTAGTTAATGTGAAGTTTTGCAGGTGGTGGAGGTATATAACTTTGATCAAGATGATCTGATGACTGAAGACATATACATTCTGGATAATCACTCAGAGATATACGTATGGGTCGGCCAACAAGTCGACTCGAAGAGTAGATTGCATGCTTTGACTATTGGTGAGGTACGACAAATGTATTTCCAGGATAGTTTTGTCAATCTTATAAGCTCAAGGCAGCCAACTTCAAATGTTACTTTTTGTTGTTTCCTTGTTATACCATCTGCTATTCGATTGAGAAGGAATTTTATGGCATTCTGTCTGTTCTTTTCTTTTCCCACCAATGTGAGATCTAAGTTGATAATATATCAATGTCATCAGGTCTATGTCCTTTCCATATCTTGGGAGTATACTAAAGTTTCCAGTTTGTTCGTTCATCATTGCCTTTGAGAGCTTTTGGTCAAACTTTTTGACAAGCTGCTATTTTCATTATTGGTAATTTTCTTTCTATTGCAACAGAAATTTCTAGAACAAGATTTTCTACTGGAAAATCTATCTTCTAAAGCTCCAGTGTACATTATCACGGAAGGAAGTGAACCCCCTTTCTTCACACGCTTCTTTAAATGGGACTCTGCAAAATCTTCAGTAAGCATTTGATATTTATTTTAGAACACATGCCTATAAAATATATGCAAGCGATTTATATTTTCAATCTTAAACAGATGCACGGAAACTCATTCCAAAGGAAACTTACAATAGTCAAAAGCGGGGGAACTCCTGCTGTAGATGTAAGGCTTCTTCTATAGTTTCACTTCTTAACCCCCACCCACAACGCACACAAACACAGTCCATTGATTTTCTTAATCTGCATTATGTTCTTTTCAATTGTCACTTCTTTGGGAGACTCTCAGTGGCTGGCAATGTTGTTTGCTAAGCTATTGCCGCATACCATGAAATATATTCCAAGTCTATAACTACACTTAATGCCTTCACATGATCATCAACTACCCTCTTTTCCTAGTTTCCTTGTCTTTATTGTGTGCCCCATTAAGAAGTGACTTCACTACTACTCAGAAACCAAAGCGAAGAACACCAGTATCATATGGTGGGAGGTCTGCGGTGCCAGACAAATCACAGCGCTCTAGGAGCATGTCTTTTAGTCCTGAAAGGGTCCGTGTAAGGGGGAGGTCTCCTGCTTTCAATGCATTGGCTGCTACCTTTGAGAACCCCAGTTCAAGAAACCTTTCTACTCCACCCCCAGTTGTTAGAAAGATCTATCCGAAATCAATGAGCCCAGATTCAGCAAAATTAGCTACTGCAAAATCTACATCGATAGCAGCCCTTAGTGCTAGCTTTGAACAGCCACCACCTGCTCGAGAAGCTATTATACCGCGTTCAATAAAAGGTAGGCTTCATTTTAGATCTATGGAGGCTATTTTCATGGCATTCTTAGCTGACATAATTACCTTATATTGGGTGAAGTGACTCCAGAGCCTCCCAGGCCTAAACCAGAGACTAATAATAATGATAAACCAGAGACTAATAATAATGATAAGGAGGTCAAGGATAAGGAGAAGGAGAACACAAAGACGGTCAGAATTGAAACTCTCACCATACAAGAAGACGTGAAAGAGGGTGAGACTGAAGATGATGAAGGCCTCACAACATATCCATATGAGCGCCTAAAGACTACATCAAGTGACCCCGTTTCAGACATTGATGTTACAAAACGAGAGGTAATATAAAACAGTTGTTATGCTTCAGCTAGAATCTATAGATTCTTAATATGATCTTTCCTGAGATGTTTAAATTTGCAACTCTGCAGACTTACCTCTCATCAGAAGAGTTCAGAGAGAAGTTTGGAATGACTAAAGATGCATTTTATAAGTTGCCAAAATGGAAACAGAATAAGCATAAAATGGCCCTTCAACTGTTCTAACTCTTCTCGAACAGTTTCCTTTGATCATATCATTCAGTTTCCAGCAGTTACATATTACCAGTGGAAGAAGCTTGGGTTTCAAATCTATATGTTGTTAGATCTAAGGAGCCTTCTGAACTGGTTGGCTCAACTGGTAAGGAGTGGAAGGGACAGCTTCAGTGCATTTTTAGCTGCTTCTGTTGCCCAGAGACTTGTGTTCATGATTGATGGACAAATTCGAGTTTTGTTTTTTTGCTTGCAGTCCATTGCAAACTTCTTTAATTTCTTTTTCTTTCTTTATTAAGCATTTGGTGTCCAATTTAACGTTAAAGCTATGTTGTGAGCTTGCATTTTTTTCCCCTTTCTTGAGCATATGTTTAGTTTTCAGTTTTATTTTTTCATTCAATATTTTTCAGGAGAGAAATTAGATGGTCTGGAATTTAGTTTTCTTTCTTTGATTTGCATTTCTTGAGGAAGTACAACCGTGTGTACAGCAGAGTGTAATATTTTAGATGACAATAAACTTATAAAAAAGTGTGATTTTTATTATCTCCTTCCGTAAGTTCTCCTACACTCAGATCTTTCGTTTTCGAAAATTCTGTTTCATACTTTTTGTGGTGGATGTTTGATATTTCAAGGTTGTCATCTTCAACAACTGTGAATTAGAATGATTTTGCGTAAGGATTGAATCTAACACAAAACTTCCTAAATTTTATAGCTAAAACTACATTATAACCTAATTTTACCAGAGCACTAAACGGCTGTATTTTCTTCAACTTGGTAACATTTTCAGATTCGTTCATACGAAGAACTCGTGAGAAAAGAAGATTCAAATTTATAACTAAAACCAATTCACTCAGTTTTCCCTGTTGTATAACAGACGTAATTCAAGTCGATTCCAGATTTAGAAGCAGACATTCAATAAAATTCTAAACTGAAAAGTGAAAACATAGAACATTCCAGCGGACGCTATGGAAATTAGACTTAACTGAAGGAGTAGCGGTAGGAAAGACGTCGCTTTAGCGTAGAAATGAAGACATGGTTGAAATTCCTTGTGATTGTGAAGTAAGATTCGAGCAAATGGATCTTCATTCTACAGAGAACAAGGAAGAATTTAAGGGGAGAAGAAATCTCCGCCATGAATTTCGAGTTATAGGTGGCGTGAGATCAAATTAATCAGTCTGATCACGATGGATTTTGAATTGAAGAAAGATTCCACGCTTTTTTATTATTATATTTATTATTATTATTATTATTATTATTATTATTTTGAGGATTTATTATTATTTTGATAGCGAAAGAAAATGGAAACTTCTGGACCCTAATTTCGTCTTCTTGTGTTTTATGGAAGCCTAAAATAGATGTGAGAATCGAATATTAACGAATTAACAAAAAGGAAAAATACTAAAAGTATTATAAATGTAATATATAAATGATATCCATAACCTATATATGTTACAAAATATCATAAAACTCTCATTGAATTTGATGTTGTAACATACCCTATTGAATTCAATCTTGTAACATATACCATCCTATGTCCTATAAATAGTGGTATATGGTGCCTTTGTAATACACATTACAATTGAATTCAATTACCATCTCTACTTTCTTATTTCTCCCTACTTTACTACTTTTGTTCTTTCTTTGTTCATTGTTTGTTCTTATTTTATAATACGTTATCAGCACGACTCTACCACTTTCATTTGCAAAAGGTAGGTTAATTTTGTTTTTTTCTTTTGTTTTGTGTTATGAACGTTCTACGTATACAGTGTATATGTATCAAATACATCATATATACACTGTGGTTTAAACGTTGACATGTTATTTTATGCAATATCGACATATTATTTTTACAAAGTTTTTATTCGATTCATATAATATTATGATTAAATTTATCTTATTCTTTAGTTTATGTTTTATCTTATTATTCATGTATGAGAATAATATATTATGTATAATATGATTGTTCATTCCCTATAAGATCTTTTATCCTTTTATTTTTCTTAAACTTATACCTGTGTCATTCATAACATTGATCTAAATGGTTATACTATTTTTATCTAAACATGTTGTTAATCATTTTATATATATATATGAGCATGTTGTAAAATTAATATATATATTGCAATTTGTTTATTTGAATTATCATTAACATGGGAATAAAATATGCATATCTAAATTCTCATTACTTGATAATTTAAAAGATTGATATATTGCTATGTATTATGATATGTATTATACCTTTAATTGATCATAGACGTGTATATTTTAAATCACTATGTATTAATTTTGTTACATTTTGTATTATGTATAATATGATTTATTATTATTATTATTATTTTATATATAAATATCATGTTTATAATACATATATATGTTGAGTATGTTATTTATATTGGTTAAAAAAAACACAATACAACATGTAGTAATTATCTATATTGTTTAAAATGCATATTTGATATGTTTATTAAATTTCTAATATAATTACATTTCTTTGCTATAGTTTTACCATGACAAGTTTTACCAAATTAGAGTTCTTAGCTCTTGATATCAATGGTAACAATTATTTATCAAGAGTACTTGATGTTGGAATTCATTTGGATGCCATGAATCTTGGAGAAACAATTAAAGAAGGAAATACGACTTCTAGTCAAGAAAATGAGAAAACCATGATTTTTCTTCGACATCATCTTCACGAGGGGCTAAAGATTGAATATCTTACAATAAAAGATCCCTATGTTCTATGGAAAAGTTTAAAGGAAATGTATGATCATCAAAAAACAGTAATTCTTCCTAAAGCTCGTTATGATTGGATGCACCTAAGGTTGCAAGATTTTAAATCAGTAAGTGATTATAATTCTGCACTATTTAAAATTAGTTCACAATTGTTGTTATGCGGAGAAAAAATTACTGATGAAGATATGTTAGAGAAGACATTTTCTATATTTCATGTCTCGAATATGCTCCTGCAGCAGCAATATCGAGAAAGAGGTTTTAAAAAGTATTATGAACTTATATCATGTCTTCTTGTGGCTGAACAAAATAATGAGCTATTAATGAAAAACCATGAGTCTCGACCAACTGGAGCAACATCATTCCTTGAAGTGAATGCTATAATTTCAAATAATCATGGTCGAGGTCGAAGTCGTGGTCGTGGTCGTGGTCGAGGTCGTGACTGCGGTAGAGAAAGAAATAACTATTCTTTTCGTGGCAATAATTATTCAGATTTCAAGAAAATCACAAATATTGATGATCAAAGAAGAAAAACTCCACAAAATAAGAGCTTTAAAAGTGTTGAAAATCAATGCTTCCGATGTGGTATGAAGAGGCATTGGTCTCGTACCTGTCGTACGTCCAAACAATTAGTTGAGCTCTATCAAGCCTCATTAAAGGAGAAAGGGAAAAATGTGGAAACAAATTTTGCATATCAAGATGATGTATTTGACCATTCCAACATGATGGATGTTGCTGATTTTTTTGAGTCCCCTAAAGAGAAAATTGATGTTATTGAAGGAGTAGCAAATACTTCCTTTGATTATGATAATATCTAAAAGTAGTTTTGTTTTAGTTTTCTCTTTCTTTTACATTTGCAAGCTAATTTTTGAATATTTATATTAGTTTTGTCTTTAATTTTGAGAATTATTGTAATCGTTTTTTTTTATAATGAAGAATCATGGATATTTCTCATATTTTGGCAAGATGAATAATGAAGACTTATGCCTGGTAGATAGTGCAACTACGCAAATAATACTTAAAAATAGAAAATATTTTTCTAAATTGACAATGCTTGAAGCAAATATCAATACAATATCAGGTTCTGCAAACTTGATTGAAGGTTTTGGAAAAGCAAACCTTATTTTACCTAGAGTAACAAAATTCACATTTAATAATACTTTGTTCTCTAGTAAATCGAAAAGAAATCTATTGAGTTTCAAAGATATATGTCAAAATGGTTATCATGTTGAAACTAACAATAAAAATAATATAGAATATCTCTATATTATATCTATTGTTTCACATGGAAAACATATATTGGAAATATTGTTTGCTTTTTCTTCTGGATTATATTATAGACATATACGAGTAATTGAAACATATGCAACAATGAACCTGAACTTCATGAATCCAGATATATTCATCGTTTGGCATGATCGATTGGGTCATCTTGGATCAATAATGATGAGAATAATTATTGAGAACTCTCATGGACATCCATCAAAGAACCAGAAGATTCTTCAATCTAATGAATTATCATGTGCTGCTTGCTCTCAAGAAAAATTAATAATTAGGTCATCACCAGCTAAAGTGGGAATTGAGTCACCTACATTTTTAAAACCTACGAATGGACTGAGAGCAAAAGTAGATTTCATTTCTACTTCTCGCTTCTTCGATTTTTTTTCCTTTTCCTTCAAATTCTTACTCTCACTCGAAAAAAGGAAGAAGAAGAAGAAAAGTGCCAAAAAAAATAATAGAAGAAGAAGATGATGATGAAGAAGAAAACAACGCAGAGCCAACAAGAAAGAAAAAAAAAGTTAGAAAAAGAAACGTAGAAAAAGGGAAAAAAAAGCTACAAAACGAAGAAAGAAGAAAGATGCATTTGAAATTAAAGTGGTAATTTCACATGAGATAACATAAGCACAAGGCCAAAATTCATTGTTTTGAAACTTAGTGTTAATTTTCATAGGGGCCTACAATTATTCCATAATTGATGTCTTATTTATGTACAAACTGAAATATAAGTGTTTGTATATATAGATCTATTTTTTGAACCTAAGTGTTCACATTTACATTTGTTACTATATTCTATACTATACCAAGAGGTGCAATAAGGGGAAAACTTTTTCATTCCTTTTTACCCTGACATTTTCTAATAATACCTATTTTACCCTCGTAATTGTATTATATTCTTTCTGAAAAAATAGAAACGACGTAGGGCTCAACACATCGTATACAAACGAATAGGTGGGTGAAAAAAAACTACTTCCTACATCAACTACAAATAGAAACAACATAACTCTTCTTCTATTGTATTGTATGAATGTGATTTTTCTATAAAAATAATGAAATTGATAATCTCATTACCATTTTTCAATTTTCACAATGTTAACGTGATGCCACAAAAAGTTCATATATTAAGGAAACTTTCCAGGAATAGTGAGGATGAAAAATTTTGTTTTTCAGAAGACAAACATTGAACTCGGTCAAAATGAGACCTAGAAAATTTAGAAACTCGATTAGTTGATGAAGAGGTATGATTATATCTGTATGATTAAATTAGTAGTGTGCTTTGAGAAGTTTTTTGAAGTGAAAAATTTGCCTTAAAGATGTTCTTTTATTAGAAAAAGAAAAAGAAATAGAAGAATTAGGATGATTTAATTTTTAATGCATGGTAAAGAAATAGATTGGATGTAGCTAGTGTTTCAATATCTCAAGAGTCACATGTTCCTTTCCAACTGCCATTTCTTCTTGGAGTGTTAAAAAAATCCGACTATCCGAATAACCTGGACTACTCGACCCAAACTTTAAGGATTGAGTTGAGTTAATTTCACTGATTCACAGTGAAATTTTTAATATTTGTAAATAGTTTGATTTTTTTTTTTTTTTTTTTGTTTATAGTCCTTTCCCTAATTTTTATGTAATTCATGAGATAATAAGATATATATTAAAGAAATTTTTAAAAATAGAAAATAAGGGAAATTAATTACACAAAATAGCAAAATTTTTAGATAGTTGTGATAAACGCTAATAGAAGTCTATCAGGGTCTATTAGTGATAGAAATTATAAAAGTCTATCACTAATAAATGCTGATAGAAGTCTATGAATGTCTATCAATATTTTTTTTAAATAGTTAACGTTTGACATTTTTTCTATTTATGAAAATTTCCTTATATATTATTATGTCACTTTTCTCAAAAATATATATATTATTTATGTCACTTTTATTTATACAATTTTTTTAGCCATTTATTTATACAAGTAATTTCAGTGCAATTACATATATCATATATATGTATTTTCATTTAATTCATCTATCTTCTTATTTATTTAATTTTTTCCCCTTTCTATCTCTTTCCTTACTGTCAAATATTTTAAAATGTAATCTTAATAAAATATGTATTCATTCAAAATTTATATTTCACTATATAATTTATATTAGAGAGATTTTCAACCATGGGTTTCATATTCGTTTTTTTTAATAATTTGTGATCATTCTATTACAATTTTGGGTGAGAGAATTGATAGTACAAACTTTAGGTTAATTGAACTATGTTCATTTTAGTCTCTTTTCATATACATTGTAACTTAACTTAAAAAAAAAAGTATATATATAATCTATCCATAGTGAAAAATTTGCATCGAAATTTCGAGATTTCAAGGGCCTCGAAATCTTGATTGGAGGAAATTTCGTTTTTTTCCTAATTTTGAGAATATTTTGAAAATATTCCGATTCTTCCCATTTTAACATTTTGAGAAAATTTTCAGAAATTTCTGACATTTCAAGAAAATTTTGATTTTTTTTTCTGAATAAACTATGTTGGCTCAGTTCAAAATTTTCAATTTTATGGTTTCGATTATACATAATTCTATAGTTTCACATGCCAATGTCATTTTTGACAAGGAATTAAGCCTTTTTTGTGTGCTACTTTTTCTAATTTCCAATTTTTATCAATTTTTAACTTTATTTTCGGCTCACAACTTTCATTTATAAAGAAATTGAATATGAAAAAACCACAAAAAAATAACCTATATTTATTTTTAACCTCAATCAAACTTTTTTCATTAAATATTCATATCATTTCACCCTAAAATTGAATTGATGTGAGTTTTTATCTTTTACCATCCAAAACTTTCATAATTTTTACATCATTCCATTTGAAAATATTCCTACACTTTTTATTTTTTTAAAATTATTTTTCCATTTCTTTTTTAAATTTCTACTCTCGCATCAACATTTATACAGACAATTACAATAGACATCTAAATATTGTCTTACTTTTAGAAATTGTAATTAAAAATGATAAGTTATAGTCTAATTAAGCTACAATCAAAGTTTCATTAATTAATTATAACAATTTTTTATCAATTTCCATCAATTTTAATTTCTCGAAATTCTCATCGATATTTCCATAAAATTGGGACCTCGATATTTCTATCGACATCCATATTTCAAATCTTGAATTCCTATAAACTATTTCTTTCATTATTTTGTAGAATTATGTTAGATATTGCTATTTAAAATAAATGAAGATATTTTATCGAAGTATTCAAATTTTACCCTCAAAATTTATGTTCTAAAAAACTGTTGACTACATGCATTAGAGGTGCTTTTTAACTAGTTAATAAATAATTTGAAGTGTATATATCTATTTATATAGAAGTAATGTGCACACACAAACCGATGGGACTTTTTTTTTTTAAAAAAATACAAACGGATGGAAACTTGAACCGACTTTTACTAAAGTAATCTCTCTCTCTCTCTCTCTATATATATATATATATATATATAATGTCCGTGAATGGTCAAGTCGTGCACCTCGACTAATCTCACACAACCCACCTGACCCTTCAACATTTGAGTGTCAAAGAAACTAGTAGGATATTAAATCCAAATAAAATTTAAAACCCAGATTAAAAGGAAAGCACAGAGGAGAAAAGAGAGGTTCCAGACGCAAGCAACCTTTGGAAATGTAAATCTGTATATTTCTTTATCTTGTCAAATCAGAGAGTAAAAAACTATTTATACAAGAGATGTGAAACTCTAGGTAAAGGACAAGAGTATAAACGACAAAACACATAAAGAAATTATTTTGAAGAGATACACAATAAATTAAACTTCTTGGTCACGTGATGAGTCATCCGAGCTGTCCGTTTTACCATTTATCTTCACATCCCCCCTCAAACGAGAGGGTAATAGAGTTACCCCGAGTTTGGACCTCAAATAAGTAAATTGAGAGTGCGACAACGGCTTAGTGAGGCAGTCTGCTATTTGGTCAGCAGAAGGCACATAACGAACTTCTAGCAGACCCTTGAGCACCTGATCACGAACAAAATGAACATCGATTTTAATATGTTTCGTATGGGCATGAAATATAAGATTTGTAGCGAGGGCATTGGCACTAAGATTGTCATGCCAAACAGTAGGCGTGGTTTGTTGAGAAACTCCAATTTCATGAAGTAGTTGTTTTAACCAGACAACTTCAGTAGCAGTACGAGCTAGTGCCTGATACTCGGATTCGGTACTCGATCGAGCAATGACATTTTGTTTTTTGGAGGACCATGAGATTAGTGTATTCCCAATGTAAACACAGTATGCAGCAATAGACTTATGGTCATCAACATTGGACGCCCAATCTACATCAGAGAAGGCAGAAATATTGAAATCAGTGGAGGAGTTAATCAGAAGGGCCATGTTTTTTGTTCCACACAGATAACAAATGATCCGCTTGACACCCTGCCAATGATCATCTAAGGGTCGTTGAAGAAATAGGCTCAAGTGATTGACGATGTACGAAATATCAGGTCGAGTGTATATTAGATACTGTAGGGCACTAATAGTACTTTGATAGAGATAATGATCGGCCATAGGGGCACCATCTGCAGCGGAAAAGTGTTTGCCCAAAATTGAGGGAATAGGAGCCGACTTGAGATTTGTGAGATTACGTCTACAAAGCAGATCGTCAACATATTTGGACTGACTTAAAATGATACCCGAGAGCACCCGATGCTGGGATTAAAACCCAAGCGGAGCGGAAACGTATCAGAACCGTATCTCAAAATTAATTTTAAAAATTTTGAAATACTTTTACATTGCTAAAAAAAACTTAAAAATATCTAGGTTAAGCATATAGAATACAAAAAAAAAGAGGAAAAAAAAACTTACGTGTCACCACCACTTGGAGACCTTCCTTTTCTCTGAATCTTGAGGAAAGGTTTGTGGGAACCTTTTGGCAAGGGAAAAAAAACGCATACAATTTTTCCTTCTTTTTTTTTTTGTTGAGAGAATGAACCATCTGATTCTTTTATGTTAGATGCTATATAAGGAAGCGAGAGAAAATGGGAAACGTGGGTGTTATCCCACTTATTAAGTAACTCCCCTACGTGGGAGTTACAACAATATTGACTCTTATTTAATATTAATTATGTTAATTATTAAATTAATAATTATAATAAAATATATTAAATTATTTAAATCTAATTTATTAACCAATTCATTTAAATCATATTTAAATGAACATCTGTCACATAACCTATAGTTTTAATTCAATTAATTTAATTAAATCAAATTAAATTAAATTAGATTAAATTAAATAACTAATTAATTCTTCAATTAATTAATTACCAAATTAAATATCAAATATTTAATTTAACTTGCATTTGAATCAAATTCAAATATATTTCTCTCATAACCTATAGTTTTAATGTACATCTAATGCGCATTAATTTTAACCTATAGTTTTAATATAAATCTAATTCATATTAAAATAATATTTAATTCTCTTACAAATTAACTTTGAATCATATCCAAAATTATATTTATACTATAAAGTTTAATTTATAAAATAAACTTATATTATAATGTATCATTATACATTATACTTTTCCCTTAGTAAATTTGAACTTTTCAAATTCATCCAAGAATAATTTCTTCAATATTCTTTACGAGCTAGGAAGGGGACTTAATGGACCTACAGATCAGAAGCTCCAACGATATGAGATTAACGGGTTAAACTCATTAACCACATTAATCAATATTCGTTAACTGTGGGTACACTCCACTAAAGACCCACAACTGCACTCTTCTCACTGTAGATATATTTCTGTGTCCACAGATATAGACCAATAACAGCAAGTTAGTCCTTCACAAGTGTTCGTAACACCAGCTGGGTCAAATTATCGTTATACCCCTGGGTTACTTCTAAATCCTTAAGTATCAGTGCTCCTCTAATGAACAACCTGTTTATGGTCCAACCATCAAACAGAAACCCCTCTCGGCCAGTGAGAGGTAGGGCCCTTTGTTCAAGTCCCGAAGACACCACTTAAGGGAACACTTATCTACTTATCCTAAAGTCGGGAAGGAGTGAAATCCATCTTGTATAATTATGTTCCCAACTCCCCACTCAGTCTTGTCCCCAAAATGGTAGGCATATCGAGTCGACAAACGGGTCACTCTCACCCATACAAATAAAAGGACAATCCCTCGTGAACAGGAGTTCATAATATACTCAAGATTAAGACTAAGTTGCCTAGGTCAACCTATTGAAATAGAAACCTAACCAGTCAACGGAGTTACATCTAGTGGTTACTATTCCGTGGTCCAATCTTATGCGAACTCATTGCATAGGATACCCTCACTCGCATGTCTCCTACACGAACGTGTTGGATCATTGCGTTTGTATCAAATACAAAGTGGGTCGTATCCATAGTGTTACCAGGATAAGGTACCCAGCCATATCCTTATATTATAGACCCTTTAGGCTGTAACTTGAACATTGATCTCTATATTCTCTACATATTGTTCAAGACTCATAAAACAACCTAGGATGTTAGTTTTATTGGATTTTAGGGTTATTAAACAAGATAAAATAATCAATAACATTTATTGAATAATAATAAATAATCATTTATTAATGACGGTCAAAATACAACATTTACTATCTACGAGTTTTAGGGCATAAAACCCAACACCCGAGTCACTGGATTCCAAGGAAGAAATGGAGGGGGCCGAGATCCTTTAGGGCAAACCGCCCATTCAGTGCAACAACAATAGTGTTGATGAGGACTGATTTGTTGCTGGTAATAGCCACATCGTCAACATACACAAGGAGTAGAATAATTGACGACTCATTTTTATAGATGAATAACGAGGAGTCTGAGAAACTATTCGTAAACCCCCAACTCAATAACACAGACTTCTGCATGCTATTCCAGACACGTGGAGCTTGTTTTAAACCATAGATAGCCTTTTTCAACTTGCAAACAAAATGTGGATGTGTAGAATCAATATACCTGGGAGGTTGAACCATGTACACATTCTCATCGAGCGTCCCATTGAGGAAGGCATTGTTGAAATCTAATTGGCGAAGCTGTCAATTAGAGGAAACGACCAGAGAGAGAACCACCCAGATTGTCGAGGCTTTTACAACAGGGCTAAAGGTTTCAAAGTAATAAATGCTAGGACTTTGGTGAAATCCCTTTCCAACGACCTGAGCTTTATGCCGCTGTATAGAACCATCTGAATTTCGCTTGATTTTGAAAACCCATTTGCAGCCGACGACATTAAAGTCTTTTGACGGAGGGACAAAATCCCACGTTCGATTCTGAATAAGTGCTTGATATTCTAGATCTATGGCAACCTTCCAAACTGGAGTAGCAAAGGCATCATTGACTTGGGTGGGCTCAGTTTCATTCCAATCAACAGTAGAGTTGGAGAGCCACGCCTTTGGTTTAAAAATACCGGCTTTACCGTGCGTTATCATCGGATGACTGGGTAAGGGAGGTGGTGGAGGTGCTGTCGGCTGAGCGACGGTGGGAGAAGAAGAGGGGTCGCACTGTACGGGAGAAGATGAAGGTGTGAAGGTTGTTGAATCAATACTTGAGAAAAGGTGGGACAAGTGTTCTGTGATAGGATTGGGAGTTGTACATGTGGTAGAGTTGGGAGAAGAAAATGAGCTATAATTGGGCCTAGGAGAGGAACATGACATGGGGCTCAAGGGTATATTTTGTGGGCTAGGAGAATTAGTGGGCTAGGGGAATGTATTTGACTTGGGTAATTTTCGGTGGAGGTATTGTGGGCTGGATAATTGATATGAACCAGGACACCCTTGTGCTACCTTCGGGGCCAATCACACGCTCAAGAGCCAAGAAGCTACAGTTAGCGTTGAATTCTCCCATTCAAGCGGAGGTGAACTCAATGGAGGGGATTCAAGCAGCAATATTTGATCAAAAGCTTTATAATTGGTTTCAATTGATGCTACAAGATGAAACCGATTGACATCATTTTCTTTCCATGACTTCAAAACTGCTTTACAAGGCTTTGATTTGGATTCGAGGACGAATCCTTCAAAAGGAGAAGGATGATAGAACCGCCCAAGGCATCAAATTATTATTTAATAATTTTGATGTATTAATAATTTCCTATTTTATCCTTTTTTATGACATTTAAGTATGGGTAATTTTGTCATTTTACTAAGTTGCATTAGGGTTTCTTTGATTGGGAGACTATTTAAAGTCTAGCTATTAAGTTGTTAAAGACAGTTTTGATGTTTTTAGAACTTTAGGGTTTTCTTGAATGAGAATTCTCTGGTAGATGACAGAGTTTCATCCCGCCACGTTTGCAATTCTTGAATCAGGGTCGCATGCTAAGAACATTTAGGTAAGTTCCATCATCTTGCTTGTGGAGTGTTCGAACTTAGAGTAAGGAACTAGTTCTCCTTATCTCTTGGTCTTTGATCAAAAGGTAATCCAATTCTAATATTTTCCTTTGAATTGACATCAATTGATTGGGGTTTGGGATTTGTTGTTAGGGGTTCAACAATTGGGTTCCTAATTTTCAAATTACTAGGGTTTTCATATCAATAATACTGGTGGGGCTTGTAGATGATTGCTCCCATGGTGGGCTGGGAAAACACTGAGAATATGGTGAGCTTGGCAAAGTAGGCTTGCCAGAGAGTGCTCCAAAACCTGCGGCAAAAGGAAAGTGAGATTCATTAAATTGAACATGACGTGATATAAGCAATTTGCCAGTGGAGCTGAAGCACTTATGGCCTTTATGTACTGGGCTGAGCCCTAAATACACACACTTTTCAGATCTGAAGGCAAATTTGTGAGTATTATAGGGCCTTGTGTACGGGTAGCATGCACACCCAAAAATTCTGAGATCTGCCACATTAAATTTTCTTTTTATCAACATCTCCATAGGTGACCTTCCCTTGAGTACTGTAGTTGGCAATCCATTTATGATTAAGGTGGAGGTGAGAAAGGCATCCCACTAGAACTTTAGAGGCATAGAAGCCTGAGCAAGAAGTATTAATTCCATTTCCACAATATGTCTATGCTTCCATTCTGCCCGTCTATTTTGTGCGGAGGTGTAGGAACATGAATATCTAGATTGGACTCCAAGGTCACTACCCATTTTATGGATTTTAACATACTCTCCTCCATTATCAGTTTGTAGAGCTCTAATTGTTTTCCCAAATTGATTTTTAACAATAGTTACGAAATGACTGAAAGCATCCACAACATCACTTTTCAATTTCAACGGATAAATCCACACAAAGCGACTGTCAAGAAAGTGTACGCAATATCTATAATCTCCAGTTGACATTATAGGAAACGGAAGTGCATGAGACTTTCCAAAACAACAAGCTTCACAAAAATTAGCAATATCATTGACTTTCACTGGTAGATTGTAAGATTTAACTATATCATTCAAAAAAAATTCTGAATGATGCCCAAGTCTTTGATGCAAAATAGACTTAGATAGAACATTAGCACTCACATCCTTAAAAGTAATAGAGCACGTCATTATTTTGCCGTTCGACTTCAACCTAACATCAATCTAAATGATGCTCAAGTCTTTGATGCAAAATAGACTTAGACAGAACATTAACACTCGCATCCTTAATAGTAATAGAGCACGCCATTATTTTGCCGTCCGACTTCAACCTAGCATCAACCAAGTTTGAAGCACTACAAGTGGCTCTAATTTGTCCTACTTTGTAAAACCCCTCGTTAAGCTCCCCCTTCAGCACCACCTTGCCCGTGTTGGTATCCTTAATGAGACAATAACCAGCATTAAATTCAATAAATACTCTGTTATCTTGCACTAGCTTAGACACACTGATAAGATTTTTTGCTATTTCAAGCACACAAAGCACATTTTCAAGATTTAAAATTCCAGCATCAGTAGTAAGTTGGCAATAACCAACATGAGAAATATGCAGTTCATTACCATTACCAACAACAACTTTTTCCTTACCTCCATAGTTGAACGAGTTTGTTAGGGAGCTATGATCATTAAGAAGCCCCGCTGTCGACATACCAACTCGGATCAATAACAGACTTTGGAGTTGCCACAAATGGATTTTCACTTTGTATAGCTACAAATGCTTGATTCGGAGATGATGCTGCTAAACTAATGTCTGATTAGGCATAAAATTACCTGGAAAGTTTTGTCCCCAATTGTTCTGATCACTGAACTGACTTGGAGAGGAATCTGTTTGTTGAAAAGATTGTAGCACTGCAGAGCCGTGTGACCTGGTTTTGAGCAGATTTGACACACTGGTCTGTTATTCTAATTTCCATTCCAACGACCACGTCCCCTACCACGTCCATTTCTTCGTTGCCCAGTATTTTGCTGTTGCAAAGGACGATTACCATGAAACTGGTTCTGGTTTTGTTTTTGCCCATTTGGGTTGGAGTTCTTACTCATAGTCATATTCATTGAGGTAGATCCTCCAAATGATGCAGTCTTGCTAGTATTCTGATGCTCTAGTCTTGCTAGTATTCTGATGCTCCAGTCTTTTTTCATAAATCAACAACTCAGATTGAAGGTCTATCCACTTAACATCCACCTTACTTTGAATCGTTGCCACTATTGAGTTATACTCCTCATTAAGCCCTAAAAGAACTTGTGAAACAAGAGCTCTCTGTGAAACCGAATTTCCCGCTTGCTCAAATTGTCTGAGTGAGTTTTCATAACACGAAGATAATCACTCATTTTCTGAGATCCTTTACAAGTAGATTGAAAAACTTGTCTCAAATAATCTTCCTCAGCATGCGGTTGTACCCCAAACAGCTCTTGGACAATATCCCATAAGCTTTTCGCAGTCTCATGTCCCATGACCTGTGTGGCAACTTCCGACGTCATGGAGTTATATAACCAGCCAAGAAGGAGCTGATCGGTTGCTACCCACGACTCATATGCTGGATTTGAGATTTCCTGAGCTTCAGCTGCTGCAGAACTTGAAGCTCTTGTTGATTCTACCACAGACGGTGGAGTTGTTTGTGCTGCAACAGCAACATAAGTGGGATTTCTTGGAGCAGTTGTTACTTTTGGTTGCACAAACATATTTGGGTATGCCTTTTCACCAGTGAGGTGCCCGAACAACCGGTAGCTTCTTAAAATGGGCAGAGCCAAATTTTTCCACAGAAGAAAGTTACTCCTATCAAGCTTTATGGAGGTGATCTGATTTAGAAGCTGATTCAAGGGTGGGCTGCTCTGATACCAAAACAAAGTTTAAAACTTAGGTTAAAAGGAAAGCACAGAGGAGAAAAGAGATGTTCCAGACGCTAGCAACCTTTGGGAATGTAAATCTGTATATTTCCTTATCTTGTCAAATCAGAGAGTAAAAGACTATATATGCAAGAGGTGTGAAACCCTAAGTAAAGGACAAGGGTATAAATGACAAAACACAATAAATTAAACTTCGTGGTCACGTGATGAGTCATCAGAGCTGTGCATTTTACCATTTATCTTCACAAATCCTAGATAGGTAGATGTTTAAGTAAATATATATAAAAAAGAGTTTGAACTTTCACGAAAGTAATAATTTAGTTATGATATTTAGTGGGAAATGATTTAGTCCCTATGTTTTCAAATTTCTAACAATTTAGTTTAAGAACTTTAACAAATAATCATCAAGTCCTAGTATTTCACAATTTGTAATGAAGTCCTAGTATTTCACAATTTCTAATGATTTAGTCTTTATCGTGAAAAATATTAGTATGATTTAATAAATTTCTTACCTGTGTGATTGATAAACTGGTTGAAAATCAAATTTATTTATAAACTATAAAAGTTGAGTTGTTATGTAATAAAAATTGTCCCTTATTTTTTATAAAAATTTTCACGATCAAGACCAAATTGTTACAAATTGTAAAGTAAAAGGACTAAACTATTACTTATTAAACTTCAAGGACTACATACATTCATGAAAGTTCATAGACTAAAAATGTTTTTTTAACCTAAAATAAGATAAGAAAAGGTGTATTTCCTTTTTTTTTTTATTGACAATTAAAAGTAAATAAATTAAATGGTTAAAAAAATATTTTTGATCTCTGAAGTTATATGAAAGTAACAGTTTAGTCTTTGAAATTTGGTTTATATCTGTTGAGTCCATATACTTTCAAGATTATAATAATTCTCGTCTATTAACTTATTAAGATGTATCAATTTTGTCAATGTTGTTTAAATTCTGTAACAAATTATTACTATGTCTCATGAATAAATGTTGTTAATATTCAATGGAATTCTTTTACATATATAGATCTATAAATTGCTTAAGCACTAAATGTGTTATAAACTACAAATAAATTGAAAAATATATATATATTAAATTGTTAGTTCAAATACTATAAGTATTTTTAACCAAGGTATACATACTAAATTGTTAGTTCAAAGACCACAAGTATTTTCAATTAAATGAACTATCGCAATCTATCGTTGATAGAGAGTGAAACTTTTCTATATTTGTAAATATTTTTACTCATTTTTCTATATTTGAAAACAACCCTTATTTATATGTATACGTAGATATAAATATATAGTATTTGATAATTTTTCTTAAAAATTGTAATAAACAAATACTTTAGAGTTATAGTATTAAATTTCCATCGACATATCGTTATTTTTATGTTTCTATAGGTTCAATATCGACGTGAGGAGTGAATCAATATTTCTATTGTATCATGAAAAAATCCATAAAATATAAAAAATAAACATAAAATGTCATTAATATAAATATAATAAAAATAAATAGGCATGTTAACTCGTTTAAAAATCATAAGATGTTTATTTACTAATTTAAACTTATATTTTTGAATTTTATGTTTTTGTCGATATTTTCGTCAACATTTCTGTAAAATTAAGACCGTGATATTTTCCCTAACATCAACATCTTAAAATTTAGAGTTAGACAATTTTTTTTTTTAAAGAAAAAATAATTTTTAGTCCCTGAATTTTCAACAATAGACATATTTGGTCCATAAAGATCCATGAGTAATTTAATATTATTATTTAGAATATTGACATGACATTCTAAATTTAAAATAATTATCATTTCTCTCTCTCCTCCCTTCACCCTCTTTCCCTCTAATTCTTAAGTTATATTTTGAAGGAAAAATATCAATTTACACTCCTAAATTTTAGTGTTGTATCAATTTAAACCACAAACTAATAATTGTATCAATTTAAATCATGAACTAATAATTGAAACAATTTAAACTCTAAACTTTATAAGTGTATCAATTTACATCCTCTATCACATTTTATTTAGAGAAACATCATGTGAAACTTATAATTACTAGTATTTTACTATGTACAATGCACATGTGTTTAAAATAAATTGATTTTTTATGAAGTATTATTCACTATAATCATTTTCCTAAATTACTTTAGATTAATTTATAAATTCTTGAACTAAAAACATTATATATTCTTAAAATATAATTTTTTTGATTGGTTAAGTATTTTTTATGGATTAATAAAAATGTTTTAGTCTCTAATATTTGTGTTTTTCAATTTTCTTCTCTTAAATATGATGTATTATATGTAAAGTTTGTTTTAGTCAATTCTAACCTTTACCAATAATGAGAGACTAAATTGAAAAATGTTTACACATAATCTAAACTTGAAATTTTGTTAAGTAACAAAATTAAATTCAAAAACAAACTTTTATATGTAAAATATGTTGTCAATTTTATTAACTCTATAAAATTTGAACTAAACAACTTATACAATTAATTTATATTTTTTATCATAAAATTAAAACAAACACAAAATAAATAGAGGAATTATAAAAGAGGAAAATAAAGAATTAGTGTGACTTACCATGAAAATCAACATTCGTATATCTTTAGCTTTATTCTAGCTTGAGCACTCGTTGCATAATTTATGTCACATTTACCGTATTGTACAATTCAAGTCATGTCACTTTGGGAATTATCGTAACTCTCTTTGATCATCTCACTATTCTTCAATTAGGTGTAGATGTCATCTTGTAGAACTCTTCAGATGTGTATATTGCATCTCAACCTAAAGTTGACGTCTATGTAAATAAATTAATTTCGAGGCATTATGAGAGAGGAGGTTTGGTTGGATTAACTTAATGAAGCCTTGAAAACAAATGGAAAAAAGCCGATAACTATTCAAACTACATTGTTTTCTTTAGTGTGGCTCAATATCTCTTCTCCTTTCTTTTGAATGAGAAATAATGGGAAGAGATTCATTGGTTTATGTTTTTTTTTCTACATTAATTAGTTTCAGTTTTTTCCCAACATCTTGATCACGATTTATAATTTAATCAAAATATTAGAATTTGTTACATTTTCCTTTGATTTTTTTTTTTTTTTTGAGAAAGCCCATTTCCTTTTTTAAAACATTAATTGGATTAATGTGTAAAATATTGACATCAATTTATTGATAGTGTAACCGTTTTTATCATTGTAATTATTGTATTTATTTTTCTGTTATCTCATTTAATTCTTCAGCAATTGATATCCAACTATCTATCGTGGGAAGTGGGTTTTTTCCTTACCATTTTGTTAAGAAAAATTAAATGAAATTTGATGATACCAAAAAAAAAATTATGTTTTTTTTAATTGAAATGTTTATTTTAAAAGAATGAAGTACAACCTAAAAAATGTAGGATACATAGCTTTGTGTTATAAAATAAGAACAATACAATGAACAAAGGAAGAACAAAAGTAGTAAAGTAGAGAGAAATGACAATTGAACTCAATTGTGGTGTGTATTACAAAGGTAACATATATCACTATTTATAGGATATGAGATGGTGTATGTTACAAGATTGAATTCAATGGGGAGGTATGTTACAATATCAATTCAATGGGAGTTTTATGATATTTTGTAACCTATATAGGTTATGGATATCTACATTTATATATTACATTTATAATACTCCCCCTTAGATATCCATATTATATAAAATAAATGCCTCGTTAAAACCTTACTAGGAAAAAACCCAATGGGAAAAAAAATCCTAGTGAAGGAAAAAGAGTACATTATTTTATATACTTTCCTGCCTCATTAAAAAAAACCTTGCTACAAAAACCCTATGGGGAAAAGCATAGCCAAGGGAAAAAGAGTACAGTAATTCTACTCCCCCTCATGAATATATCACTTGAGTTCTCTGAGTCGTCGCATTCCAATGTTGTGCACCAACTTTTCGAATGTCGATGTGGGTAATGCCTTTGTAAATAAGTCTGCCAAGTTATCTTTTGAAGAAATTTGTTGAACATTAATGTCGCCATTTTCTTCGAGGTCATGCGTGTAGAAGAGTTTTGGTGAGATATGTTTTGTTCTATCTCCTTTTATATACCCTCCTTTGATTTGGGTTATACATGCTGTATTGTCTTCATATAATATTGTTGGTAAAAATTTTCCAGAACAAGCCACATGTTCCTCGAATGTGATGAGTCATTGACCTCAACCATACACATTCTCTACTAGCTTCATGAATTGCAAGAATTCTGCATGATTTGAGGAGTGGCTGTAATGGTCTGTTTTACAGACCGCCAAGATATAGCAGTTCCTCCACATGTAAACAGATAACCTGTTTGAGATCTATTTTGTGTGGATCAGATAAATATCCAGCATCTGCATAACCAACTAGATCAAAATTTGATTTGTTTGAATAAACAAACCCATATCAACCGTTCCTCGAAGATACGGAGTACATGTTTAACTCCGTTCCAATGTCTTTTTGTTGGAGAAGAACTGTATCTTGCTAATAAATTCACTGAGAATGCTATATCTGGTCTTGTGTTGTTAGCAAGATACATTAGTGCACCTATTGCACTAAGATATGGTACTTCAGGACCAAGTAGTTCTTCATTATCTTCTCGAGGTCGAAAGATATCCTTTTTCACGTCTAGTGATCGAACTACCATTGGAATGTTCAATGGGTGTGCTTTGTCCATGTAAAACCTTTTTAAAATCTTTTCTGTATATGTCGTTTGATGAATAAAAATTCCATCAGCTAAATGTTCAATTTGCAAGCCAAGGCAAAATTTTGTTTTTCCAAGGTCTTTCATCTCAAATTCTTTTTTGAGATAGTTTATTGCCTTTGAAAGCTCTTCAGGAGTTCCAATTATATTTAAATCATCAACATATACAGCTATAATAGCAAATCCTGATTGTGATTTCTTAATAAACACACATGGACAAATTGGATTATTTTGATAACCTTCTTTCAATAAATATTCACTTAGACGATTGTACCACATCCGTCCTGATTGTTTTAATCCATACAATGATCTCTGTAATTTGATTGAATATAATTCTCTAGATTTTGAATTATATGATTCAGGTATCTTAAATCCTTCAGGGATTTTCATATAGATTTCATTTTCCAGAGATCCATATAGATATGCTGTGACTACATCCATAAGATGCATGTTAAGCTTTTCATATACAGTCAGGCTAATTAAATATCTTAATGTAATAGCGTCCACCACAGGTGAATATGTTTCCTCATAATCAATGCCTGGTCTTTGAGAAAATCCTTGTGCAACCAATCGTGCTTTGTATCTCGTGACCTCATTATTTTCATTTCTTTTACGTACAAATACCCATTTGTATCCCACAGGTTTTACACCTTCAGGTGTATGGACTACAGGTCCAAAACTTCACGTTTTGAAAGTGAGTTTAATTCTGCTTGGATGGCTTCTTTCCACTTAAGCCAATCCTTTCTATGGCGACATTCTTCAACAGATCTAGGTTCACAATCCTCATTTTCATGTATAATATCATGAGCAACAGTATAAGCGAAAATGTTGTCTATGGCTACATCAGTTCTATTCCATCTTTTTCCTGTCATTACATAATTTATCGAGATCTCACTGTTATCTTCATATACTTGAGTCTCTTCGACATTTTTATCAATAGTCATGTCTGGAGATTCTTTTTGAATCTTCTCATTTTCAATTGAGTCATTTTGACTATTGATTACTTTTCTTTTTCGAGGATTTTTATCTTTTGAACCTACTGGTCTACCACGCTTCTGGCGTACCGTTGACTCATTAGTTGTAACAACTTGCTGAGTTGGAATTTCAATTCTAGATGGAGCATTAACAGCTGGAATATATGACTTGGTCACTTTCTTAACATTTGTAAAAGCATCTGGCATTTTGTTTGCTATGTTTTGTAAATGAATTATTTTTCGAACTTCCAGTTCGCATTGATTTGTACGAGGGTCTAAATGAGACAATAACGATGCGTTCCAGGCAATTTCATTTTCCAACTTCTTAATTCCTCCCCCTAATGTTGGAAAAGTTGTCTCATTAAAATGACAATCAGCAAATCGTGCAGTAAATACATCACCCGTCAGGGTTCAAGATATCTAATAATTGATGGGAATCAAATCCGACATATATTCCTAATCTCCTTTGAGGTCCCATTTTAGTACGTTGTGGTGGGGCAATTGGAACATATACTGCACAACCAAAAATTCGCAAATGGGAAATATTTGGCTCTTGACCATAAGCTAATTGCACTGGGGAGTACTTATGATAAGATGTCGGTCTTATGCGTATAAGTGACGCTGCATGCAAAATAGCATGACCCCATACAGATATTGGAAGTTTTGCTCTCATAAGTAATGGTCTAGCAATTAATTGTAAACGTTTGATGAATGATTCTGCTAATCCATTTTGTGTATGAACATGAGCTACAGGATGTTCAATACTTATCCCAATTGACATACAATAATTATTAAATGCTTGGGATGTAAACTCACCAGCATTATCAAGTCGAATGCTTTTGATTGTATAATCAGGAACTGTGCCCTTAATTTGATTATTTGAGCAAGTAATCTTGCAAATGCAAGGTTTCGACTTGATAATAAACACACATGTGACCATCTACTGGATGCGTCAATTAAAACCATGAAATATCTAAATGGTCCACTTGGTGGATTAATAGGTCCACATATGTCACCATGAATTCGTTCTAAAATGTAGGTGACTCAATTCCCACTTTAGCTGGTGATGGCCTAATTATTAATTTTCCTTGAGAGCAAGCAACACATGATAATTCATTAGATTGAAGAATCTTCTGGTTCTTTAATGGATGTCCATGAGAATTCTCGATAATTCTTCTCATCATTATTGATCCAGGATGACCCAATCGATCATGCCAAACGATGAATATATCTGGATTCATGAACTCCAGGTTCATTGTTGTGTATGTTTCAATTACTCGTATATGTGTATAATATAATCCAGAAGAAAAAGCAGGCAGTGTTTCCAATATACGTTTTCCATGTGAAACAATAGATGTAATATAGAGATATTCTATATTATTTTTATTGTTAGTTTCAACATGATAACCATTTTGACGTATATCTTTGAAACTCAATAGATTTCTTTTCGATTTACTAGAGAACAAAGCATTATTAATTGTGAATTTTGTTCCTCTAGTAAAATAAGGTTTGCTTTTCCAAAACCTTCAATCAAGTTTGCAGAACCTGATATTGTATTGACATTTGCTTCAAGCATTGTCAATTTAGAAAAGTATTTTCTATTTTTAAGTATTGTATGCGTAGTTGCACTATCTGCCAAGCATAAGTCTTCATTATTCATCTTTGAGTCAGCCAAAATATGAGAAATGTCCATGATTCTTCATTATAAAAAAAAAAAGATTACAATAATTCTAAAAATTAAAGACAAAACTACTATAAATATTCAAAAATTAGCTTGCAAATGTAAAAGAAAGAGAAACTAAAACAAAACTACTTTTGGACATTATCATAATAAAAGGAAGTATTTGCGACTCCTTCAATAGCATCAATTTTCTCTTCAGGAGACTCAAAAAAATCAGCAACATCTAAATGCGTCATGTTAGAAGGGTCAAATACATCATCTTGATATGCAAAATTTGCTTCCACATTTTTTCCTTTCTCCTTTAATGAGGCTTGATAGAGATCAACTAAGTGTTTGGACGTACGACAGGTACGAGACCAATGCCCCTCATACCACATCGGAAGCATTGATTTTCAACACTTTTAAAGCTCTTATTTTGTGGAGTTTTTCTTCTTTGATCATCAGTATTTGTGGATTTTCTTGAAATCTGAATAATTATTACCACGAAAAGAATAGTTATTTCTTCCTCTACCGCGGTCACGACCTCGACCACGACCACGACCTCGACCTCGACCATGATTATTTGAAATTATAGCATTCACTTCAGGGAATGGTGTTGCTCCAGTTGGTCGAGACTCATGGTTTTTCATTAATAGCTCATTATTTTGTTCAGCCACAAGAAGACATGATATAAGTTCAGAATACTTTTTAAAACCTCTTTCTCGATATTGCTGCTGCAGGAGCATATTCGAGACATGAAATGTAGAAAATGTCTTCTCTAACATATCTTCATCAGTAATTTTTCTCCGCATAACAATTTTGAACTAATTTTAAATAGTGCGGAATTATAATCACTTACTGATTTAAAATCTTGCAACCTTAGGTGCATCCAATCATAACGAGCTTTAGGAAGAATTACTGTTTTTTGATGATCATACCTTTCCTTTAAACTTTGCCATAGAACATAGGGATCTTTTACTGTAAGATATTCAGTCTTTAGCCCCTCATGAAGATGATGTCGAAGGAAAATCAAGGCTTTTGCCTTTTCTTGACTAGAAGTCGTATTTCCTTCTTTAATTGTTTCTCCAAGATTCATGGCATCCAAATGAATTTCAGCATCAAGTACCCATGATAAATAATTGTTACCATTGATATCAAGAGCTAAAAACTCTAATTTGGTAAGACTTGTCATGGTAAAACTATAGCAAAGAAATATACTTATATTAGAAATTTAATAAACATATCAAATATGCATTTTAAACATATAGATAATTACTACATGTTGTATATACTATATATATATATATATATTTCTAACCAATATAAATAACATGCTCAACATATATATGTATTATAGACATGATATTTATATATAAAATAATAATAATAATAGTAAACCATATTGTATATAATACAAAATGTAACAAAATTAATACATAGTGATTTAAAATATACATGTCTATGATCAATTAAAGGTATAATACATATCATAATACATAGCAATATATCAATCTTTTTAATTAAATTATCAAGTAATGAGAATTTAGATATGCATATTTTATTCCCATGTTAATGATAATTCAAATAAACAAATTGCAATATATATATTAATTTTACAACATGCTCATATATATCTATATAAATGATTAACAACATGTTTAGATAAAAATGGTATAATCATTTAGATCAATGCTATGAAGGGCACAAATAAGTATAAGTTTAGGAAAAATAAAAGGATAAAAGATCTTATAGGGAATGAACAATCATATTATACATAATATATTATTCTCATACATGATTAATAAGATAAAACATAAACTAAAGAATAAATAAATTTAATCATAATATTATATGAATCGAATAATAACTTTGTAAAGTAATATGTCAATATTGCATAAAATAACATGTCAACGTTTAAACCATACACAGTGTATATATGATGTATTTGATACATATACACTGTATACATAGAACGTTCATAACACAAAACAAAAGTAAGATGAAATGGTAGAGTCGTGCTGATAACGTGTTATAAAATAAGAACAATACAAAAGTAGTAAAGTAGAGAGAAATAAGAAAGTAGAAATGACAATTGAACTCAATTGTGGTGTGTATTACAAAGGTAACATATACCACTATTTATAGGATATGAGATGGTGTATGTTACAAGATTGAATTCAATGGGGAGGTATGTTACAATATCAAATTCAATGGGAGTTTTATGATATTTTGTAACCTATATAGGTTATGGATATCTACATTTATATATTACATTTATAATAACTTTGAAAAATTATTATTATTAATTATTAGTGACATTGATTTGTAAATTTTAAAATTGATAAGGGATAAAATAGTCCAAAAAAGTTTTTTAGAGATCACTCTTTTTTTATATATATTATTATTACTATTATTATATTATAGATATCAAATAAACCCTTATACATTCATAAATCAATCAATTTAAACTCTTAGTTAAAATTTTCTTTGAGAATTTTCTAGTCATTTACTCTAATTGTCCATTTTATAAAACCTATTTGAAGAAGCCTACCGGTATTTAAAAATTAATGTAGAGATGATTTTCAAAAGTAATCATAACGAAGGGTCTAAATTGAATACTTATGAAAATTTTGAAATTTGATTGACTAAAACTATAAGTTTCACACGATATTGGTCATACGAAATCTAAAAGAATGGTATAAATTGATACACTTGTGAAAGTTCAAGATTTAAATTGATGCAAATATTAATTCATGATTTTAATTTATACAACCTCCAAAATTTAGGGATATAAATTAATATTTACTATATTTTTAATTTAAAATTTCATGTTACTATTTAAAATAATAATTAAACATTATTCTATAATTTTTTAAACTTATTCTTAAAATTTCAGAGATTAAAAAATTATACTTTAAAATTTTAACAACCAAACACATCAATATTTGAAAATTCAAAAATTAAAAAAATAATTTTTTTAGAAGTTATAACCTTTATGCTGATTAAATGAACTAGAATGGGACAAGTTGTTCCATAAAATTATTCAATACAAAAAATATGGAGAATATTAATGGTTATGAAAAGAAATTGGAAAAGAAAAAGAAAAAGAAAAAAATATTACAGCTGTCGGGTCGGATAAAATGAAAATAAAATAAACACAATCTAAGTAGCGTAGCGTAGCAGCGAGGCAAGTAAAATCAGCAGCATTGTCAAAAGATCCAAAATAAGAGAATAAAAATATCAAATAAAAATTAAATAAGTGGTGATTTTTTTAATTTTAAATCCTATTTTGATTTTTTTTATTAAATGTAGACTATTGGTAATCCCTAAATATTCGTAATTTAATTTTTATTGCAAAACATATTTTCAAGGTTTAATAAAATTTATTCTATATTAAATATATTTATGAAATACAAAAACTAAATTACTTTTTATAAATATTTTTTTTTGAATAAGCTAAACTAATCCATCTAACATTAATCAGACAACTTAACTGTGATGAGATTTTTTTTAGTATAATACAGATAAAGAGATATAAAGCACAAACATCGTAGTTGCTAACATGCTCGTATGAATATTATACTTTCTTTGATAATCATGATGACATTTTGATATAAACTAAATCGTTACAAAATTTAAGTAACATAAACTATAAATGTACAAATTATTAGTTAAACAAATGTAGAGTATGTTGATTTGAACTTCGAATGTTAATGGAAAGAACTACGCTAATTATGGTGGAAGTATGCTAATTAGGAAATAGGTTTGTAGATACAAAGGATAAAAATTATATTAGTTGGTATACGGACTAAATTTGGTACAAATATATCAATATCAACCATAGTATTAAATTTTTATCGACATGTCGATATTTCTATGAATTTGATATTAACATGAGGAGTAGATTGAAATTTTCATTATATCGTAGAAAAATCCACAAAACATAAAATATAATTAATAAAATGTCACTAATATAAATATAATATAAACAATAGACATGTTAACTTGTTTAAAAATCATAAAATGTTTTTTTTACTAATTTAAATTTATTTTTTTATTTTTTGTTTTTATAACTTTTCTAAAAATATTGATCGAAATTGACATTTTATCGATATTTTCATCGTAATTTTCGTAAAATTAGGATATCGATATTTCGGTCAACATCACATTCTAAATCTTCACATCTAACAAAAAATGATTTAAATTTGTTTTTACTTCCCAACTAAATTATAAATCTTATCTTATTATTACTATTCATTTTCATATCAATATTAATACACGATAATTTCATATGTTCTATTTGTATTTAGTAAAATATATAAAGCTCGAAGTTTCGAACCCTCGAACTTAGGGATAGTTCAATCCTAGTATTTAATATTTGTAATATTTTAAAAGATTTACAAAATTGAATGTAAAGACAAAAAAACAAAAGGCAATCCATAGAAAGGAGTTTCACGAGATTCCGAGATTTGCAGTGACTTGATGATGACTGTTCTGTTATCGAGTTTCTGATCAAAATGCCAACAACAATATAAACCAAAATTTCGAGCTCAAGGCTATGGATTAACAACGCTCAGATTCCCGATCTGAATCACCAACAACAACAACCAACAATTCCAACAAGAAAACCAAACAAAAGTGCTTCTAAATGAGCGGCGAAAAGGTTGCGGCATCCTCCGGAGCTTCTTCGGGTTCTGTGGATGTCGTTAAGGGCATCAATGGTCTCGATAAAGTCGTCCTTCGCGACCCACGTGGTAGTTCTGCTGAGGTATTGCTGTATGATTTGAGTAATTTAGACTTTAGATCATTGCTGGATTTTCATATTCTCCGTTATCTTGTGAATTTGTTTTTGTGGGCTCTGTTGAAATGTGGAATTGATCTGATTTTAAATTATGGGTGTTCGTTTTCTTTCGATTTTAATCGAGGGAGTGGAGTTAGTTGGGATCTTAATTTCTTTGTTGCTTTGATTCGTTTATTGGTTTCCTGGATTGAATTGTTTGTATGTTCTCTCGGTTTAAAACTTGTTGATCTGTTCTTATATTTATATTTGTGCCTCTCATTAGGTTTTTGGGCTCGGCCATTTTCCGGCTATGTGCGTGTGTGTGGAATATATGTAAAATTGAATCCTACATCGGCTTCTCGTTTAACGTGCATGCCATTTCTGATCTCTTGTTTTCATGTGAATCTAAGATTTTAGTTACTGTAATGAATTCCAGGAACCAGATATAGCTCGACAAAATTTCCGCCTTCATAAGGGGGGGGGGGGGGGTGAGGGGATGAAGGGAAAACAATGCTGTGACTTTAACTCCTTTTAATTCTAAATCCTAGATTATTCATTTTACTTAATGAGTTATTGATTATCATTCTACTCAATTCCCGAATTTCATTTTTCCATAGTGTTGTTTAGATTTGAGCAGACTAGTTTTGTTTCTTTATGTGGCTACTGATTAGTGTTTGTTAACTCCAGGTCTATTTATATGGGGCCCACGTGACATCTTGGAAGAATGACCATGGGGAAGAGATGCTTTTTGTTAGTAACAAGGTGCTACTGAATTTTCTATTTAGATTTCTTTGATAAGCTTCCTTCTTTGCATTTGAATTTCTCACAATATATGGAATGAAAGATATTTGGTTGTCGAATACAGTAAGTGATACATAATAGAAGAATTCATGATTAGAATAATAGAAACAAAGAAAGAAACTGTCTTTCCAACATTTGTGGAGTGCCCTTCACAGTAAATTATTTTTTAATTGAACTTTCATGGGTAGCTCATTGGTTTGGTGGCAATGTTTCCTCCCTCCTGGTGAGATATTCAATCCTCATTTTCCCCTGCCCCTGTTTGTGGTGTGACGTAATATTTCCGAAAAGACTAAAACTTTGGTAATCACTATATTCTTTTGATTAACCTTGATTGGAGGTGTTACTTGGTGGTGGTCTCTCTACCCCAACCATTAGTTCGTGACTTGTTTGGGTTGTCCTTGAAATTGTTTTGCTCTTCTACAAAAAAATGTAGAAGCGTTCAGAGAACTTTCAAATTATTGATATATCTTTTTCGTTCCGACATTCTTAAAATCATAATTATCGTTGGCCTACCCTATTACCTTGTTAATCTTCACTAAGTCATATTCTGTTAGATTGGAGGCCCTCTCTCTCGGTGCTCTCTTTTTGTGGGGTTTTTTTTTGGTATCCCCTTGTACATTTTTTTTTCCTTTTTTTTTGTATGTCCTTATACTCTTTCCTTTTTTTTCCTATGAAAGTTGGTCTTCTGTAGAAAAAAATATTCTCGTTAAATCTTATATACTTGATACCATTTCCATTGAATTTGTACTCTTATTGCTTATGATGTACAGTTTATTCTTCTAAATTCACAAAATTCTGTTAAGAATGAATTTGAAATTTTCTGTTAATTTGAAACCTGATTTTTCTTAGACATTCATACTGCCGCGAGAGCTTAAGGTTGTTGCTGTCCTTAATTTATCCTTGACCCTTAAGTTTCTTGTAATTTCAGGTTGCTTTATCAAAATGATTAATAAAATTTGTTGTTGCTGTGCAGGCTATCTTCAAGCCTCCAAAACCAATTCGTGGAGGGATTCCAATATGTTTTCCTCAAGTATGTGCTTCTTTGCAAATTTAATGCATGGAATGGATCTTATGTTGATTTCATTCTGTTGCATGATAATTATGCATTCATTGCAGTTTTCAAATCTTGGTCCACTTGAGGCGCATGGATTTGCTAGAATCAGATTTTGGAGCATTGATAATAATCCACCTCCTCTTCAAACGAATACCTCCAGCAAGACTTTTGTTGATCTAATCCTAAAGCCCTCTGAAGAGGATGCAAGGGTTTGGCCACATAGGTAGAATGAAACATGTTTACTCACATTCGTTTTCTGAAAATTCCATATAGGTTTCATGCAGCATTGCCATTTCTATTAATAAAAGGTTTCCATGCTTCAATCAAAAATATTGTTCTTTCACTAAATTGTAGTTATGAGTACCGTCTGAGGGTAGCTCTAGGGCCTGCTGGAGAGCTATCGTTGACATCACGTGTTAGGAATACCAATGCAGATGGAAAGCCTTTCTCATTCACATTTGCTTATCACACTTACTTCTCAGTATCAGATATAAGGTACTAGCAACTTGACCTAATACTTTTCTCTGTTTTCCAAATATTTATTAATTGTTCATGAGGTGCTCACCTTTTATCTAAAACGGTTATGCTATAAGACTTACAAGACAGAGCTCATAACTGCGGCTTCTTTTTTCTTTTGAGAAAGTTACAAGGAAAAAGAAATTGTTTACTTGGCTAAAAAATTATGTATAGAGACCACTTGTAACTGCGGTTTCTATCATAAGGATTTTGAAAATGTTTATTCTCACCTCATTTTTCAATCAAGTTGAAGCTTAATTCTCTTCCCCTCTCTTCCCCAGCCATCAGTGTGGTTTTTATCATCAAAATTATCCAATTTTTGGTTTACTATAGTTTGATTGCTTTTGAAAAGGCAGCAGGGGGGACATGATGGATTGTCATTTTGTTTTCCTTCATGCACAAGTCATATTTCGTGTGTATTTCTCTGTTAAAAAGAATTGTTTTTTTTCTTCTTTTTTCTGAGAAATCTTGGTTTGTGGTGTTATGAGCTTTACTTAGAGAGAAATTAAGTGATTTTGGTTAGAGAGAAATTAGAGACCATTTTGAGGATTCTTTTGCTGTTGAACAAGTCTTTTTATATCGCAATGTTTTGGATGAGAAGATTGTGAAATCCAGTGTGGGAACGAGAACTTTAGTCAGGTAGGATCACTGGCTACGTGACAAGCCTTTGTGTATCCATTTTTCTCAATGGTATCGTTCATCCTTGATGAGGTTAGATTTAGTGGCATCTATCTTGCCTTCCATGGTTTAGTTGTCTTTCCTTGCCTTCTCTTGGTTTTGTGCATCCTTTCTCTTCTACGGAAATGTTTGATGCTGAGAATCTCAAGGTTAGGGATTTTTTTTAGTTAGTCCAAGGAAGAGGGGTTTTTGCTTTTTGGATCCTTGTTCTTCTGAAGGGTTTTCTTGTAATTCTGTTTTCAATCTTTTGTGCAACCTTGCTTCCCCTAAGTTCCATCTTTATTCCTTGCTTCAGCAGGTAAAACTTCTCCCAACTTCCTCTTCTCCTACTTCCCCTTATTAGTTTGTTTTCTTCAACTCTTCCTCAATTTTTTTTTCTTCCCGAGTAAAGGTGAGCGCCTCAAAATACCAGAACACTTGTTCATGGCGACTAAGTTTCTGAGAGCTTGTCCTATGAGTGTCCTCACGTGTCCAAAAATATAAAATAATAATAAAATATGGACATCAAAATAGCATGTCAGACACGTGTAAGAAGCATGTCCGAGCATGTCAGTGTCCAACACTTAACTATTTTGCACATGTTGGTGCTTTATAGGGTAAGAGTTTTCAAGAAGGTCAAAACTTTTATTTGGCAGGTTTTACTGGGAAAAGTGACGGTGAATTGGATTCAGAGGCATTTGTTCTTTTTCTTGGGGCCACAGGAGTGCACTCTGTACAAATGTGCAACTGATAATCTCGATCTCGTCTTCTAGAGAATAGAGATGTCATTTTTCCGCCTCGATTTGAGAGCCTATTTTGGAGCGGTTTTGGGGTGAAAGGGGTTCTTTAGCCCCTGATGGAGATTGTTGGATTATGATTGTTGAGATTCTTTTGTATCTGCCCGCTGCCTTTCTGGGACAAGGTTGGTTCCTTTGGAGGGCTGATTTTTTTGCAATATTATCGGGTGCTTGGATTGAGGTGAATAATAGAATTGTTAGGGAAATGGAGAGATTGAGCAATGATGTTTGATCCTAGCTAGGTTTAATGTTTCTTTTTGGACTTTGACTACCAAAGAGACGTAATTATTTGCCAGGGTTATTCTTTTAGATTTGAGCCTGTTTCTATATAGTTGTTGTGGCTCCAATCACCAATGTTTGGACCTTTTTCTTTTTTGTTGGTATTCTCCTTATTTTTTTTGCCTCATTAAATATTAGCAATGATATTGATGTTCTGGTTTTATGTCTTTGGTTGAAGAACTTTGCATGTGAAAGTAAACTTCTGTTTTGTGTGTGTGTGTTTTCCTCTGTTGTTAATATATTCCAGTGGAGGTTTCTACCTAAAAAATTAGCTAATTAGGAGAATTTTAAAAATTTCAAATAAATTAATTTCTGACCAACTTACAAATATTCAACAGAAAGAAAGCTATTTTTTTTCGCCTCTCTGTTTCTTTATCTATTTTTGCAGTTCATTTTAACTTATTGGCTGAACACAAATTGAAAATTTGTTAAGAGTAATTCAAAGTTCGTTTATCTTGTATCTAAAAGAGATAGTTGCCTATGGCCAGTGAAGTTCGGGTGGAAGGTTTAGAGACCTTGGACTATCTTGACAACTTGCAGGGTAGAGCACGTTTTACTGAACAGGGGGATGCTTTAACTTTTGAATCAGAAGTGAGTTCAAGTACTCTATTTCTTTACGTTCTGTTAGTCATTACATTGTATTCAAGACATTCTCCTTTGTTTTGGATTGAATAGGTGGACAAGATATATCTTAGCACTCCGTCTAAGATAGCAATTCTGGATCATGAGAAGAAGAGGACTTTTGTGGTTCGAAAAGAAGGACTTCCAGATGCTGGTAAGAAATTCCCAAGTCTGTTCTGTTTTTATTTTTGTTTTCCTGTGTAATTTCCACGAACGATTCCCCCTTGAGTCTTCAAGTTCTTTTAGTTCCCCCATTCAAGATCTTTATTCTCCCAAAAGGGTTCTGGATTTCTTTCTTCATTATTATTATTATTATTATTATTATTATTATTATTATTATTATTATTTTAAATTTGGGAGGATAAATATCCCAGAAAAGTAAAATTTTCCATCTGGGAGCTTATTTTTAGAAAGCATCATTCACTTTAGATAAGATCCTAGGAACCCTTCAATTCATAACTCTCTCCGAGCAGATGTATCATCTGTAAAAGTGTATGAAATTCACTTCAGATAAGATCCTAGGAGCTTATTTTTAGGAAACCATTCCTGTCCCCACCACGTGGACATCTCTACAACTGCATGCAAAAGCTCATTTAAGTGTGAGAACTGGTGAAAGGGTGTAATAACATTTGATCCTTTTAGCAATCACTTTTCACACTCATAAGCCCCAGTAACAAGGTGAAAAGTACCTTTCACCTTTGAGCTATGCTATTTTTAAAAATAATAACGGATAAAATAAAAAATCTTTAAGATCAGATAGAGATGTCCCGATATTTTAGCTTTCCCTCCTTTCCCCAAGCTGGAGACTTAGAAATGCCCCTATTGTTACTTGGAAGTTGGAATTTCAATTTCTTCAAAGGGTTTCCCCACCCAAGAACTTGGAGTATTAATGGGTGTCCAACCTAACTCTTCCTGATTGAATATCTTGGACTCAAGGGGCTCAATTGTATTAAACTTATTAATTAATATGAGTGAAATAACCGAGGAGCCCTCTTATAGGACACATGAATATAGCATATTAACGGTGCACTATTCATTGAGGAGGAGGGGTTAAGTAATTCGTCCTTACAAATAAGTCCAACTTGGAGATAGATATGGACTTCAGCATACAATAAAATTTGAGGATAAATACTTTAAGGATTTTAGCTATTTATATTTACTTGGGGATTCCTTTAACTGAAAATGAATGTGAATTAATGGATTCCGTTCTAATTTTGCGTCCCCCAAATTGGGTTCCTCCAGAAGTAGCAGGATATTCCATCTTTTGAGAGAGAAACAGATAGGGTATTCCATGTTTGAATCTCATTACATTGTTATTTTATTGGTGCAGTGGTCTGGAATCCTTGGGATAAGAAAGCAAAGGCAATAAGTGATTTTGGAGATGAAGAGTACAAGTACATGCTGTGTGTGGAGGCTGCAGCTATTGAGAAGCCTATTGCACTGAAGCCGGGTGAGGAATGGAGAGGAAGAGTGGAACTTTCTGCTGTTCCTTCAAGTTACTGTAGTGGGCAACTTGATCCTCAGAAAGTCCTCCACGGCATCTAAAAAATTCATCATTCTGTTTTACTTCACATGTATCAGGTACAGTTCTGAGTTTCTTCTCGTTATATATATTTTACTTTTCTTTGCTTTATCATGGCTGTGAATATTTTCAGCGAGTCTTGCTCGAGCAACAAGATAAAAGAAAGAGGGAATTAAACAGAATCAGAAAAATTAGAAAAATGGGTATTTCCATCTTGAACATTTAGTTCAAAAAATTGATTACTTGCGAACATTGTTTAGAGAGGATGGTGCTTAAAGATCTATGAAATAATTCCAACTACCCTTTTTGTAACAAAATGCGACGACCTGTTTAACTTATTGGTGATATCCAGTAGATATAAACACCTTTGTGGACAGTGCTTGACTTGTTTAATCAGAGATTAAAAGGCTGACTAGTTTTAAGGAGTTCAAGGGTGAATTTGGGATGATTTTTGAGAAGTCTTTTAAATAGCGTATTTCAAAAGATGTCTAGTTCAGTTTTTTCTTTTTGAAAAGAAAATGAAACTTTTTATTGAAGAAATGAAAAGAGGCTAACACTCAAAATAAACAAAAAAACAAACCCAAAACAGAGAAAACAGCAATAGAGATAATACAAAGAAAATGTCTTAGTTCAGTTATTTCTCCTAAAAGTACCCTTTCAGAAGTCATCTCAAACTCTAATGAAAGAAGCCTCCTTCAGTCTTTTCACTTTAATATATTCGGTCAAATCCCCTCTCTTACAGTAGAAATCTCATTGGCAATGATCTAATCATAATCTGTTGATTCTATTTATGCACTGAAGATCTATCCTTACTTCTCTTTGCTTTAAGCATGACAATACTCACATTCATGTATCTTTAACCATGCATTCATTATTTTGAATAATCTTTCTTTTTAATGAAAACCTTTTATTCTACTGACTTGCAGGTAAATTGTTTTAAATAACTAGTGGATCTAGGCAAGACAATTTGCCCTCTCTTCTCTTCTTATTTATTTTCCATATTTTGGATTGGAAGATAGATTTTGGACAAGAGAGTAAAATGAACAGTATGTGGCTTTTTTTGGATGGCTATGGCTTCATAAGTTGAAAGACAACTAGCATGTGTCTGAACACAAATCAGTATATTTTCTGATAGATGGTTACTTACAATTTCCTTTGTCATAAATTCAGTTTATCTGGTGAACACTTTATTTTGATTGTCTATTCTGTTCAGTGATCATTTCTATGTCACTAGTTTTATTCTCTATATTCAGATGATTTAAACAAACAAAAAAGGACCCATTTTACAGGGTCCCTTTTGAACTTGGCCACTCTAGAGTCAATTGATGATTGCAAGAAAATAGTAATTGGTGTCATATCTATTGAGTTATGTTCGGATTGGTAGATTGATGCTTTGATGCTTAATGTATTGCTTGAAAGTTTTCAGGGGAAAGAAATTAAGGGTCTGTTTGATAACATTCTTGTTTCTTATTTTCTGTTTCTGTTTCTCATTTTTTAAGAGACATATTTGTTTGATAACGTTTCCTGTTTCTGTTTTCTAAAATTTGAGAAACATTTCTAAATTTGGGGTCGTAGTTTCTCTATGTTCCGTTTCTATTTAAAAACTGGGGTTGGCTTGCATCTTTGGTCTTCACCTTCTGTGGTCGAATTTTAGGTAAGTCATTTTTTTTAAATTTTTTTCTATAGTAATTATGCTATATTTCTTTCTTTTTTCTTTTTCTTTCTTTTTTATATTTATATGTTACGTTAAATTTTGAATTTTATATTTTTCAATATTTAGACTTATATATTATTTTGATTTTTAAATTTCAAAATTTCAATATGTCTATTTAAATATTTTTTGAATTTTGAATTTTAAAATTTTAAATATGCATGCTTAGATATTATTTTAAATTTCAAATTATTATTTTTAGTATATTCGAAATCGGTTAAAATTTTACAATATATAAATTTTGTTTACTAAGACATTAATTTAGGTTCCCTTTAATATTTTACAACCAGACATTTACATAATAATATAATTAAGATAGACGAGTCAACATGAGACAAATGATTGAGTGAAAAATACTATTGCAGTTAAAATTTTAGCAACATATGAATGATAAAAACAATTGTATTATACTTATAATAATCGGGACTTATGTGTATTGAATAATGTAAATATTTTATTTCAAAAAAGAATGTAAATGTTTTATAACTATTTTTTATATTCTAATGCAATATATATATATATATATATATATATATATATATATATATATATATATATATATAATTTATAATTAAATTATATTTAAACTATAAAATAAGAGAAAATATTAGGAGAAAAAAAATAAGAAATGCTTATCAAACGAATTTCTATTTTTCGTGAAACAAGAAACAGAAATAGTTACCAAACATATTCCTATTTCTAGTTCTCAAAAAATAAGAAATAGAAACAAGAAACGAGTCCTAAAAATCTTGGATTGTGTATGTAAATTGTTATACAATGTTCTCTTTTCATGGGAAGAAACTAATTTCATTTGAAAGGTTAAATTACTTGGTCCTATGGCTTGAGCAAAGTTTCAATTTGGTCTCTTTGACCTTAAAAATTTCAACTTAGTTTTGGGTTTAGTTTTATTTTGCTGGATAATATTTGAATTTAGTTTCAATTTAGCTCTATGATTTCAAAAGTTTGAACTTATTTCTTATGGTTTATTCAAATTTTATAAATTATATGGATTAAATTGAAACTCTTAAAACAATAGAGATCAAATTGAAACGTTTTCTAAATTATAAGGACTAAATTTATAATTAACAAAAAGTTATAAAAATGTATTAATATTGTATTGTATGACCAAATGGACTCCAAAAAACATTCCCCTCAATAGTGTGTTTATAATATTATAAAACTTTAAAGGTCGTTTCAATTGTTAGATGCAATCATGAGTTTTTAAGTTTGCTTTATTTTCATAGAATTGAAAATTAAAAGTTAAGTTAAAAATTGAATTAATACTTTATAATTTTTTATGAAAAACTCAAGCTAATATATAAATTAATTTATTGTACAAAATATGAAAATAACACAACGTTGGTATAAACTAAAATTGATATACAAATATAATTAATAAAGATTAAAATGCATATGGTGTATAGTTAAAATATAGGGGAAGTTTTAAAAACAGAAAGTTAAGGTAAACTATTTACACAATAACAAAATTTTTAAATAGTTGTGATAGACGCTGATAGAAGTCTATCATGATCTATCAGCAAGAGAAATGATAGAAGTCTATCACTGATAGATGCTGATAGAAGTCTATCGATGTCTATCAGTATTTTTTTTTGTTGCTATTTTATGTAAATAGTTTGACATTTTTTTTATTTGTAAAAATTTCCCTAAAATATATTAGACTAATAAGTAAAATACTCAAAGAATAATAAGGGCATTCTTGAGGTAATTATTTTAAATGATAAAACTACTAGAATTTTTTTTGTTAAATATAACAAAATGATAGACACCTATTACTGTCTATCATTAACAGATAGTGATATTTTGTTATATTTGTAAATAAGTTGACTCATTTTACTATATTTGAAAACAACCCGACATTCTTGTACTTAATAATAATAATAATAATAATAATAAGGGGCAATATTAGTATAACATATAGGGTCGGAGAAAAAAGTGTTTTTCCAAAAAGTCATTATTATTTAAACTCTTTTGATAAAAATTGTATAAAATACACTTTAAAAGTATTTCAAAAGTTATTTTGAGTAGTTGCCAAACACTTTAATTTCTTTTAAAATGCCTTATTTTTAAAATTAAATACTTGAAAATGTAAACTAAACACACTCATAATCTTTAGACATTCTCATACACGAATTCGGTAAAAAAAAAAAAAAACTCAGTTATATGAATATTTTAAAACATTCTTAAAAATTATTTCTTCCAAACAAACACAATTATCTAAAATATTGAGTATTTATGATTTCAGACATCTAAAAATATCTATTATCTAATTCTTAAAAAAAATAAACAACAATTATCTAATTCTAACTATAATTGATAATGTGCTTTTACGATTGAAGTTAGAGATTAAAATTTTCATATTCCCACCCATTGTTCTTTTCTTACAGGTTAGTTTTAATCTTAAATTTTCATTTTCTTAGTTTCGATTTTTTTAGTACAATATTATTAATTTGAAGTTTAAAATTTTGGAGTTTAAATTTGAATTAGTCAGCAAATGAATACATTTCAAAACCAGATAAAAAAAAAAAAAAAAATCTTCCCACTAACCAATATATAAATCACATAAAATTCAATATTAGAAAAACATAAATTTAAATCACAATGCCCAAAATCAAGCCATGAAAGTACCTATATTTAGATGTGAATAATGTTCTACATTGGTCATGGCTAAAAGAGTGGAAGATTTTTATTTTATTTTAATTATTTATTTTTAGTAAAAAGAGTGGAAGAGTTATGGTATATAATTAGAACATAATGTATCTATGAAATAGTTGCAAATATAACAATCAGATTCAAAATATTAGCATATATAGCAATATTTAAAAAAAAATTGCAAATATAGCAAAATCTATCAGTGATAGACTTCCATCGTTAATAGACTTTTATAGTCTAGGTGGTCTATCACTGCTAAACCATAAGAGTCTATCAACGATAGAAGTCTATCACTGATAGATCATAAGTGTCTATCAACAATAGAAGTCTATCACTAATAGATTTTGCTATATTTGTAATTTTTTTAAAAAATTTTCTATACACTTGGTTATTATCCCTAAAATTGCTATTCATTACAATTACCTTATATCGTCTATATTGGAATGAGGTAAATATTCATGTTTTTCTTCTTCCTTTGGATTATATTAAAAGCAAATCATGCATACTTCGATTTAAATTAGGCCAATATAGTTTTATGGTTAAATTATCAGTAATTTATTTTATAGGGGTAAACTCTCACTTCACAATTAAGATACATCTTTTAGGCTAAAATATATATAAATTAAGAAATCAATGATTTGAATCTCTCTACTCCGCTTATTGTTGAGCTAAAATAATAATAAAACTCATATTGTTTGAATAAATATGCTTACATTTTGTCTAAACATAGATGAAGAAATAAATAAAATAATTGTGCTATATTTCTATTACATTCCACACAATTTTAAGCCACTACAAATGCATTAGATCAAATAGTTATTCTATATGCATTGTGCACATAATAGGTTCGTGTGAAATTAGTTCAGTTGAGATTAGAGATATCAATTTACAAAATATTGATAATATGTGGATATTTCTAGAAAATTTATAAAAACAAAAATTCAAAAAATGAGTAAATAAATATTCTACATTTTTTTAAATAAATTAAAATATTTATTATTTTTATTATATTTATAATTAATGACAATTTTTTTTTGTGTGGAGAAATTACTACAAATAGAAAAAATATCAAACTAGAAAAATTTCATTGTTTATCAACGAGAATTTTATCGCTATCTATCACAGTTAATCGTTGAAAAACAATAATTTTTCTTTTATATTTATAAATAATTTGACTATTTTTTATATTTGAAAACTTTTAAGAAAACTAAAAGAAAATGAAAGAAAGAAAGGGCAAAAAGAAAAAAAAAAAAGAAAAGGGAAATTGTTCAATTTATCCACATTCTTCCATAATTCCATTTCTCCTTCCCAATTTCCACCACAAAATTTGCCCACTCCATTGAAGATCTTCATCTTCATCTTCTTCACCCAATCACTATGTTTCCCTTCAGCAAAACCATAACCTAAATCCCCATTTGCAGCACACTTCCACAGCGAAATGGTTTAAGTCAACACTTCCTTCCATTTATCTCTTTATGATACTTAATAATCACTTGCATTTCAATGGTGGCCGCTTTCTCAACTCGACCTCAACCTCTTAAATCAACTCCAATCGCTGCAACTCTGTATCGCTCACCGTCTGACCCAACTTCACCTTCCCATTTGTCCCTCTTCAAGGTTGCTTTCTCGATTCTGTTTGTAATCTTCACCAATTTTTTATTATGCAACTTACGGGCTGCTATTATTTGAATCAGAGTTCGTTCTTTAGAGGTCAGTTTTGTAGCCAGCGCTTTCTTGGATTCAATTCAAGTTGTACTCGGAGACGCCATATAGGTAGCATTTGTGGATATCCCTTTTACGAAATTTGGCTTATTCTTGATGTTATAAGATGATAGATTCTAATGCATAAGTTGAGTTAAAAGATCATATAGCACTGTTAGAAGCAACTTCTGTTCTTTTGTAAATGCTTATATTATATGATATTATATTCAATTTCCCTTCATTCGTCCGTTAAGCTTTTCGGTTGCTTTTGAGTCAATCGGTGATTTAACATAGTCTAAAAGACCCTATGTTTTAACATCTATAATGTTATTTTCTCGCCAATTAATATTGATTTCTACTTTGTTGGATCTTCTACATATTTTAAATCTACAAGTGAGTGAGAGTGTTAGATGATATAATATTTTGCAACGTTAGAAACAACTTCTGTTCTATAAATGCTTATAAATCAAGCAATTTTGTTTGTTCCATTCTAATTGAAAATCAAAATTGTGTCTAACTATATCTAAGTAAGAAGCTATTAAGTATTAACAAACAAACTAGTTGGTAAACTAGTTAACAAAGTCTCTAACTCACTACATCACAATGTCTGTTTTTACTTCAATTTGATTGGATTTGATGGGTTTTCCTGTTGCTAAGGGAATGTGGTATCACCCAGTTGTGTTCTTCCATTGACTGAGGAAAATGTGGAGAAGGTGTTGGATGAAGTAAGGCCAGGCCTGATGGCTGATGGAGGGAATGTTGCTTTGCATGAGATAGATGGGCTTGTTGTGATATTGAAGCTTCAAGGAGCATGTGGTTCTTGCCCAAGCTCAACAATGACACTGAAAATGGGAATTGAGACCAGACTCAGAGACAAAATTCCTGAAATTTTGGAAGTTGAGCAGATTATGGACACTGAAACAGGACTTGAACTCAATGAGGAAAATGTTGAAAAGGTGAGTTTCTCAATTCAAGTTTCTGCTATGTAGAATGGAATTTTAAAACACTTGCATAGATGATCATAGAGTTGCTTTGCTAGATCTTAACTGACTGAAGAAGCATGCTAATTTGATTTGTTATTATATGAAAATACTACAGTATCAAATATTGCAGAATATCATGTGATAAAATAACACTGAAAATTTCTTTAACAGGGGCAGAAATTTTAGTCCCTAAGTTCTAGATATAAATGTTCTGATATATTTATAAATTCTACACTGCAGCTTATCCTTATAGCATCTTAGGTTAATGGTAATTGAACAAATGAAAACTATATTCTAGGAACAAAGTACATAAATTGATGTGGTGGTTGATTGTAGAAGTTGGAAAGTGCACATCCATTTACAACTCAATTTCAACTATATAAAAGATTAAGATCATTGTTACCATTTATCATTTACAACATCATTCACGAATTTAATTTTTACACATTAGTTGCCATGCAGTTCAAGGTTAAAAATGAAACTTTTCAAAGTCTAGAGGCATACATACTCAGTTCAAGGTTATTTGGTATAATTTGACAAAATTTTTTAAAAATATACTTTATGCATACCTCTTCCAAAGAAAAAAAAAGAAAAAGAAAAAGAAAAAGAGACAAAAACTTCATGTACTCATTTGTTTCTAGTGTTCTTGCTCGCCTCTACTAGGAAGAAAATAAACCAAAAGATGAAGGATTAACATGTATGTTGTCAACTTGAGTATTGTTCAACTGATTTAGGCAATATGCTCTCAACCAAAAGATTAGAGATTCGAAACTTCCCACATATTGTTAAACTCAGAAAGGATGAAATATGTATGTTTTTTAGGTACTTGCAGAGATTAGGCCATACTTGGCAGGCACAGGAGGTGGAATCTTGGAAGTTATTGAGATAAAAGATTATGTTGTTAAGGTGCGGCTGAGCGGACCTGCAGCTGGGGTTATGACAGTTCGAGTTGCTCTCACACAGAAGTTGAGGGAGAAGATACCAGCCATTGCAGCTGTGCAGCTTATAGAGTAGAAGCAGCTTTCATACATAGATACCGAGTTAAAACTTGTAACTTCTTTTTCTTCTTTTACTTTTATTCTTCTTAATTTTTACAATTGTAATCAGGTTGTTGTTATGGTAAATGTTGAGAATAGAGAATAATATATGAAGAGCTCTGTTTTGTTGGCATTCTCTGTTGCAGCCATTGTTGGATGTTGGAATTCCTCTTTCATTAGTTTCTGAATCATATACAGAGAGAAAGAAAGAGTGTGCAAATGGAAATTGGAAGAAAAAAAAGAAGGGAAAAAATGTATTCCGTTGCCGGGAATCGAACCCGGGTCTCCTGGGTGAAAGCCAGATATCCTAACCGCTGGACGACAACGGATGTTTTTGTTGAGATGCTGTATGATAAATATTTAATATAAAATTATTAATATATCTAAATTTAATTAAATTAGATTAAATTAAATCGCTGCTTTTCATGACATTTTGCTATATTTCTAAATATTTCAATATTTAGTCATTTAAAATAATCAATCATAATTTTATGTGCAGGTGAAATCATTTACTATTATTTTTTTGAATTCAATAAAACAAGGGGTGAAGTTTCAAAACTCAGCTCTCTTGGTTTGGTTGAAGGTATAATAGATTCTTTTAAAGGAAAAATAAAATACACTTTTGATTTTGAGACTAATTTTCAATTGGATCTTAAGTTTTAAAATATTATGTTTTTTCTTTTGGTTTTTTAGTTTAATTTTTATTTAGTCTCTAAATTTTATAATATTACATTTTTACCATTAGTTTGGAGTTTAGTTTTCATTCCTAAGTTTCAATATTTTACATTTTTACTCTTGAGTCTCTAATGCTCATTTTGGTATTTGATGTTAACTTTTTAAAAGTAATTTTGATATGAAAGTTTTTAATTAATTTTAACAGTGATGGAAAATATTAATGGGAACTAATTTAATGATAGTTTACTTTTGTAAATTTAATCAATAGACATTAACACTAAGGATTAAAAGTGAATATTTAGTAAAAAAAGAAATTAAGGTTAAAAATGTAAATTTTGAAGCTCTAGGGACCAAATTGAAGCAAAACTCAAAATATAAAGGTAAAAGTGCAATATTTTAAAACATAGGTACCAAATAGAAATTCAACACAAAACTCAAAAGCAAAATTGTGATATTTTAAAACCTACTAACCAAATAAAAATTAGACCCAAAACTTTTTAGACCAAAAAAGTTCTTTTTTTTTTTTTCCCTATGATTGTATAAAATAATTGAAGAAAAACTTAGGGTATTTTCAAATATTGAAAATTGAGCCAAACTATTAATAAATATAGAAAATTTTTACTGTTTATAGATCACAATAGAATTCTATTGCGGTCTATTGCTGATAGATTGTAAAATTTTTCTATATTTGTGAATATTTGATATTTTTTTTGTTTATAGTAATTTTCTAAAAACTTATTTCGTTTTCAAATATATTTTAAGTAATAATTAATAATAACAAAGCCTAACGTGAGAGCATAATAGTTATGATATATATGAGCTTTGCATCATAGACTTTAGGTGAATGGTTATAATACCTTTTTCTGTCATTGTATTTTCAAACTTGTTCTATTTTAGCTATTATACCTCTTTTGCTTAAATTCAATTTCAATACTTCTAACGAATCTTAAGATATAATAACCGTGAGTGTAGCATAACTAATGAGAAATAACCTTCCAAGATTAAAAAATCAAACATCGGCCCATTGTTACAAATCTCGTACTATAAATTTTTTTTCTTTCTTTTCAATTCAACAGAATGGAGTATTTGAACCTCTAATCTTTTGATCAAGAGTGCATATCTTATATCAGTTGACTTAAGATCATATTTGTCGCAATCTAAAGAAAATTACACAAACAACTATACATTTTATACATTAAGCTTTGTAATTACATAGTATCTCACCTTATACAAATACATTGTGTGACAAGTTTGACCCTGAAGAAAACCTCTCCCACTAAAAAGCTAGGTTCAAAAGTGTGAATACAACGTATGAATCCAACATCCCATTCCAAGGATTTGGGTGCTATTATTAATAATCATCATCATCTTCTTCCCTTCTTCCAAAGAATTTCCTTACAAAAGCTGCAACAGTACCAAGCAAAATGAAGAGAAAAAGAACATCAAAACCTCCTCCAATGCCAACAGCAACAGTTGGGGAAGGTGCAAAGAACGAAAATGGTGACCATCCCCATCCACCATAGTATGGTACACCATACCCAAACCCATAGCCACCTACTAAAGGAGGTGCTACTCTTGGATTTATGTAGATATTTGTCCTGCAAAATCAACATAGCTATATCATAATCTAGTCCTTTGCATTTGAAATTTGTGAAAAATGGACCTTCTTGTTGGGGTTAGGGTTTGAAATGTTTGTAAATATCTTCTAAAATGAGTTCAAGTATGTGGTAGAAAACTTAGGCCCTGTTTCATACTAATTTTTGGGCCGTTTGGTAACTATTTGATTTTCGAGTTTTGAAAATTAAGTCATTTTCTCTCAATTTCTTATCATGGTTTTCATCTTTCTTAAGTAAGAGAGTTGAATTCTTAGCTTAATTCCAAAATCAAAAACTACTTTTTAAAAACGTTTAAATTCTAATCTTAACCTGAAGTATTATAGAATCTATTCCTTTGCATTTGAAAACTGTGAGAGGTGCCTCAAATGTTTGTAAATATCATCTAAAATGAGTTCAAGTATGTGGTAAAATAATTAGCCTGGTTTCACAACAATTTGGACCCCTTTGGTAATCATTTGGTTTTCGATTTTCGGTTTCTGAAAAATTAAGCCTCTTTCCTTTTAATTTCTTACAATGGTTTTCATCTTTCTTAAGTAAGAAAAGTCGAATTCTTAACTAAATTCCAAAAAACAAAAACTACTTTTTTTTCTAATTTTCGAAAATTAGTTTGGTTTTTGAAAACATTGGTAGAAAGTAGACAACAAATCAATAAATTTAGAGATGAAAGGGGTGTTTAGAGGTTTAATTTTAAAAAAACCAAAAACCAAAACCCAAATGGTTACCAAACGGGACCTTGATTTTTGGTTCTTGAAAATTAAGTTTATAGACGATACTTCTGTTTTGTAATCTAGTTCTTAAAAATGTTTAGGAAATCCAAGTCAAGGTTGAGAATTAAAAAAAGTTGACCCTGTTTAATAACCATGTGGTTTTTTAAAATTAAGTTTATAAATACTATTTCTACCTACTAGTTTCTTTGTTTTGTTGTTGTTTTCAAATTCAAGCTAAGTTTAGAAGATTGAAAAAATTGTTTTTGTTTTATAATTTGGTTAAGAATTCAAATGTTAAAAAAAAAAATGAAACCATTGTAAAGAAATGGTGAGAAAACAATAACAATTTTCAAATACAAAGAACAAAAATCTAAATGGTTATCAAATAAGGCTGTAGTTTTTAAAATCATATTTTTATCTACGAAATTTGACTTAGAATTCAAATCATTTTCAAAGAAAGATGAAAAACATAATAAAGAAAAATATATATATATAACAAATATAATTATAAAAAACTAAAAACAAAATTGTTATCCAACGAAATGTCACAAGGGTTTAGCCCCGTGACACGAGGCCTCAATAATTTAAAATCATTGTTGTCGGTTGGCCTTTAGGGGAAGTCCAAAAAAGTGAGTCTCTCTAATATTTCAATTGTTTGAGAAATATTTAAATTCTATTTTGATTTCTAGATCTTTCTATATTTTATTTTAGTCCCTCAACTTTTATAATTTTTTTTTTTTGTTAATCCTTGAATTTTGTATAATTTACTAAGTTAAGTTGTTTTCTATAGTTTGGTATGGTTATTCATCATTCTTAAATTATTTTCTACCGACCTCGTTTCTCTTATTTTTCACTCAGCTTTATGACCTAATAATATAACAAGTTAAATAGAAAATACTTACTCATGATGGCATAAATAAAAAAAACAAGTTAATTATTTAATATGATAATAATAGGCACCATTTTAATGCTATGACCAAATGAAAATCTAAGTCCAGATCATAGGTATTAAATTAAAGGGAAATTTTCATATATAGAAAAAATATCAAATTATTTATAGAAAATAGCAAAAAAATTACTGATAGACATTGATAGACTTCTATTCGCATCTATCAGTGATAGACTTCTATCATTTCTATCTCTAATAGACATTGATAGACATCTATCAACATCTATCGAGTCTATCACAACTATTTAAAAATTTTGTTATTTTGTGTAAATAGTTTCTCTTATTTTTCTATTTTTAAAAGTTCCCTTAAATTAAAGATTAAAAAAATTATAGGATCCAAATTGAAATTAAATTATCTAAATAAACTACCTCCAATATCCTTATACTTGAAATTTGTCAAAAACTAACGATGTATTTGGTTTAATTTTTGTGTTTAACAACCACTCAAAATAGTTTTTAAAACAATTTTAAAGTGTATATTAAACAATTTTTTTTTATCAAAAAAGCTTAATTTTTTTTTTAAAAAATTACTTTTTCTCTAGTCAATTCAAACAGACTCTAAGTTCATACACAAACACTAAAGTCCAACCTAGGAAAAAAATATTGTTAGGTCTTTTTTAATATATTTAAGTTTATAATACTTTGAAACTTGTTCAATTTTAGTCCATATACTTTAAAATGTCCAATTTTAGTTTCTATATTTGAATAAATCTTAAATTTAGTCTATGTTTTAGTTTATTGTTCGTTTTTTTCTAAAAAATTGTTAGATGATATAATATTAAATATATCTCCATCTATTAGATTAAGTTTTTGGGTCAATCAGCCATTTAATATAGCGTTTTAAGAAAATATTATTTATCCATTAACATTTTCAATATAAATATTTAAAACATATTCACGTACTGTATTTTGTAGCATGAAGATTATTATCATTAACCAATTTTGATTAAAAAAATTTAACTTAGAGAAACTAGATTTAAGATTTATTGAAAATAGAGTGATTAAAAGTGAGCAATTCCATGCCAAAATAGTATTTAAACCCATATTAATCTCCATAGTTAATTTTTCACTGATTAAATAAATCAAACCAAGTTGAAGCCAATCTTCAATCCAACTAAAAGAAAATTCAAATCCAAATATTACCTGGAATTATTGTTGATTCTGGGCGACGAAGGCCGAGGAGCCGCTGAACGGAAAGCCTGGCCGCCGACTCGGCCGCCAGTCTTGGCGGCGGAAGCATCATGAACCGATCCCAATGTTAAAACTCCAGCCGCCAGAGTAACAATCGCAAGCTTCGCGAGTCGATTTTCATTTCCCCTCTTTAATAATCCACTAATACACATCACAAATCAGCAATCGATTCAATCAATCAGAAACCTAAACTGACTCAAAACCGAAATGAAATGGCGAAGAAATCGGCCGATCGAACTTACTTGGGATCATCGGCAGCGGGAGGGAGTTTGCAAGAGACGACGGCATTGGAAGAATGGAGAAGGTTGTCGGTCCGCCGAGGGCTGCGGATGGAGACGGAGAAGGAGAAGGCGGTGGCGAGAAAGCTGAGTTGCGATGAAGCTAATGACATGGTGGAGGAGAAATGGAGGAGGCTGCTTCAATGGAGGAAATGGAACGGTCTGGAAGGGTTTGAGATTTTTGGTTTTTTTTTTTTTGGGGGGGTTTTTGGAATTTGAGAATGGGGGAAGAAGAAGGAAGGAGAAGATTTTGTTGTTTCTAAATTTTCATGACTCTAGGCTTTCCACGTGGAACGATTTCAATTGCCCATCGGAGGTTTCAATTTTTCTGTACTAATCATAAATCAATATTAAACACATGTTTAGATTGACATTCTAAATTTATTTTCCAATGAAGAACAAATGCTTGTAAGCTCTAAAAGTAAATATATTTCCTTCTCTTCCTTGGTTGGTGTTGAGAGTTCAAATTCAAGGACTTTAGAGCCTATTTAGTAGGGAATTCAGATTTTGGTTTATGTTTCCAGATTCATGAATTCAGCGCGTTTGTTAAGCCATCTAAATTCTGTTTTCAAAGAAAATGGACCCCACCTTCATGTGACAATAGTAGATTTGTTAAGTTGACTTAGGTTGTCCCCTAGGATTTCGGTGTCAATTTAGGATAATAAGATAACCTACTAGGCCAAGGGAAATGTCCTGTTTTATGTTTGTCTAGGGTCGACCTTGGTCTTAGTCGAGACAGAGCATCTTCCTGAGGCCATATTAATGAATAACCATTTTGTTGGGTTTTATGCCCTAAAACTTGTAGATAGTAAATGTTGTATTTTGGCCGCCATTAATAAATGATTATTCATTATTATTCAATAAATGTTATTGATTATTTTATCTTGTTTTAATAACCCTAAAATCCAATAAACTAACATCCTAGGCTGTTTTATGAGTCTTGAACAATATGTAGAGACATATAGAGATCAATGTTCAAGTTACAGCCTAAAGGGTCTATAGTATAAGGATAGGGCTGGGTACCTTATCTTGCTAACACTATGGATACGACCCACTTTGTATTTGATACAAATGCAATGATCCAACGCGTTCGTGTAGGAGACATGCGAGTGGGGGTATCTTATGCAATGAGTTTTCATAAGACCGAACCACGAAATAGTAACCACTAGATATAACTCCGTTGACTGGTTAGGTTTCTATTTCAATAGGTTGACCTAGGCAACTTAGTCTTAATCTTGAGTATATTATGAACTCCTGTTCACGAGGGATTGTCTTTTGATTTGTATGGGTGAGAGTGGCCCGTTTGCCGACTCGATATGCCTACCATTTTGGGGACAAGACTGAGTGGGGAGCTGGGAACATAATTATACAAGATGGATTTCACTCTTTCCCGACTTTAGGGTAAGTAGATAAGTGTTCCCTTAAGTGGTGTCTCCGGGACTTGAACAAAGGGCCCTACCCTCTCACTGGCCCGAGAGGGGTTTCTGTTTGATGGTTGGACCATAAACAGGTTGTTCATTAAAGGAGCACTGGTACTTAAGGATTTAGAAGTAACCCAGGGGTATAACGGTAATTTGACCCAGCTGGTGTTACGAACACTTGTGAAGGACTAACTTGCTATTATTGGTCTATATCCATGGACACAAAAATATATCTACAGTGAGAAGAGTGCATCTGTGGGTCTTTAGTGGAGTACACCCACAGTTAACGAATATTGATTAATGTGGTTAATGAGTTTAGCCCGTTAATCTCATATCGTTGGAGCTTCTGATCTGTAGGTCCATTAGATCCCCTTCCTAGCTCGTAAAGAATATTGAGGAAATTTATTCTTGGATGAAATTTGAAAAGTTCAAATTTACTAAGGGAAAAGTATAATGTATAATGATACATTATAATATAAAGTTTATTTTACAAATTAAACTTTATAATATAAATATAATTTTGGATATGATTCAAAGTTAATTTGTAAGAGAATTAAATATTTGAAATTGTTCAAATATTATTTTAATATGAATTAGATTTATATTAAAACTATAGGTTAAAATTAATGCGCATTAGATGTACATTAAAACTATAGGTTATGAGAGAAATGTAGAATTTGATTCAAATGCAAGTTAAAATTAAATATTTGATATTTAATTTGGTAATTAATTAATTGGAGAATTAATTAGTTATTTAATTTAATCTAATTTAATTAAATTTGATTTAATTAAATTAATTGAATTAAAACTATAGGTTATGTGAGAGATGTTCATTTAAATATGATTTAAATGAATTGATTAATTAAATTATATTTAATTAATTATTAATTAATTATTAATTATTAATTTAATTATTAATTTAATATTAATTAAATTAGTTGTAACTCCCACGTAGGGGAGTTACTTAATACGTGGGATAACATCCACGTTTTCCATTTTTCTCTCGCTTCCTTATATAATGCTTAAACAGAAATTCTTTTCGTAGCGTTCTCTCCACAAAAAATCCTCTCAGAAGAGTTCTGTATTTTTTCCGTTTGCCAAAAGGTTCCCACAAACCTTTCCTCAAGATTCAGAGAAAAGGAAGGTCTCCAAGTGGTGGTGACACGTAAGTTTTTCTTCTCTAATTTTTTTTGCTTAACCTAGATTTTTTTAAGGTTTTTTTTTTTTTTTTTTTTTTTTTTTTGCCAATGTAAAAGTATTTCAAAATTATTAAAATTAATTTTGAGATACGGTTCTGATACGTTTCCGCTGCTTTTTGGGTTTTAATCCCAGCACATATTTCAAGCCTAAAATGATCTCTCGGGCTGGGACATGCTTCACACCTGCCTTGTGAGGCATTTGGCAAGGTCGAGGCCTAACCCTTTTTCCTAGGCTCATTTTGGTCCTAAGTTGCCAAGTTCAACATGTATCATACTATTTTCTTTGACATTTTTTTGTTCCTATTTGCGTTAGATGTCAATTATACACTTCAGACCAAAATCACTCATAACATTAACCCTCACTCCCATGTTGGCTCTCAAGGTTTGGCTATTCAGAGCTCTGAGCTAAACATTCTAGGCCCAACTTGAGAGTATAATTTTTCTAACTTTTACTGCTTCAATGACCCTATCAGTCGGCTCTCAACAAGGTTAAGCTTCTCACCGGTGACCATGTGAGCTGCCCAAAGCCTAACCGAAATTATAGAAAAGGAAGTCTTGCACACTGATGTGGTGCTTGCCACATACACTATGATGTTTAAGTCATAGAGTTAGGAAGTACATCAAGCTAAAGGTTTGAGAGTGGAGAATCAACTTACTTACCTTCTGTCATAACAATGATGTATTTATATGGATAGTTTGATCTAGGACATCCAAACTAGGGCTAAATCGGGCTAACCCTTGAACCAATTGGGTTGGGGCATGCCTAGGTTGGGCTCGACCTTGGTCAAGGATGAACGTGTGGGTTTGGCATACCCTTCCCCTCCCTATGTCTCGATTTGGGTTTTAGGGGTAGTTTTTCTTTTTACTTGGGTCTTACCTTTTTCCTGGTTTAGGCTAAAAAAGTTGAGCTAAACTTTTAGCCTTCCCTTGCAATAGGAGTGCAGCAAAAATTCGAAAAGCCGAAAAACCAAACTGATCGATTGGTTTGGTTTGATTTTTTAGTATAAATTGGACATCAATTTGTATTTGGAGAAAACCAAAAAGTATTGGTTCAAATCAATTTTTGATTGGAAAAACCAATCAAAATCGAACTAAAACGAGGGTAGACATATACTCTTAAAAATAAACTCTTACATTAGGTATCTTTTAGTAGTTTAATTAATATGATGAATGTATATTTGTTGGTTAGAAAAAAGACTAATTATTATACAACATGTATATTTGTTATTTAGAAAAGTGTTAAGAAAAAAAAAACAAAAATGTCCAATTACTATCTATAAAAAAAAAATAGACCCAATTTTAATTTGAAAATAGTAAAAAGGACCCATCCAAAACAAAAGTGGAAATAAAAATAAAAAAATTAGAAGAAAAAAAGAAAATGTCATAAACCGAGAATCAAACTAGACCAAATAAAAATCAATCTATTAGTTTTGTTCTTTATTGAGCATCGATTTAGATCCATTCTTTATAAAACCAATTGGTTTGGTTTGATTCTTGGTTGACTCTAAAATTGACAAAACCAATCTAACTTTCACCCTTACCTTGCAACTCAACATCAGTAGGGCGCAAGAACAAGGGCCTCTTGTACATCCTCCATTCTTTAATAAGTCTTGGCCTTCTTCTAGCCAAGCACATTAATCAGATAACTAAACCAGCCACTCAAATTATGCTTAGGGCTTGAAGCTGCCTATGTAGTCCTAAAACTGAGGACACACCATCAAACCATCTCCATCTACGAAGAACCACCATAAAGAGGCCTAATAGACTCATCCTAATGACAATTAAAAAATTGAAACACTAACAATAGGCAATCGAGGACTTGAAAACCAACATCAAACACCAAAGGGCAGTGATCTGATACACCCTAAGCATGGGTCTGAACCTCAAACAATGGCAGAGAGGATACCCAAACTTCATTCACCAAAACCCTGTCCCTCTGCCTTAAAATCAAAGTTGACCATTCTTACCATTAGACCAAGTAAACCAGTTTCTCTACACTCACAACACCAAACTAAGTCAGCCTGAATCAAAGCATTGTTAATACATGCAAGGGCACATGCTAAATTATAGTGTAGTGAAAATGGCCCTGGCCTTTAGGGAATTAGTTTTCAATTCTTTTAGCCACTGAGAGATCATTCTAATTTTTTCTATGGAGACTAACTTGTGATAAAAACTAATCTAATCTCAACCTAGAAAAGCAAATAAATGGCCACAAAAAGATCGAAACTAGATTGAAACACGTCCTAGGGTATGACTTCCTTAATGGATTAACTTAATTAATTGTTTAACTTTTAGATTAATTTAATGCCAACCCTAAACCTAGAAGTCTAATATCCAGGTATTGTCTTTCGAGTTTAATCATTTCTAACACCTAATCATCAATTCATTATCATGCAATCAATTAATATGATGTAGTAGTAAGTCTCTTCATTCTCGATATCTATTACTTGCCTATCACTTTCGTGCATACTTAAATAATAGTCTAGTGCATTAGATCTAACCCAAAGTCTCCTCTCTCAAGCAAGAAATCGAGTAAAAATTATTCAAACATTGGCCAAATGTTTAAAAGCTTTAGGAACAAACATGCTAGAATGAAAATTGCAAAGAACAATCAAAACAGTTTGAACAATAAAAAAAACTACATCAAGACCCTAAGAACTATGAACTCAACAACTCATGCTACTAAAGGGATCAAATCCCATAACGGAAGCTTTTTATCGCTTTTGTTTTGATTTTGGGAATATGGAATTATAAAAAATTAAGAGAAAAAACAAACATAACATTCGGTAGATTATTTAGGTTAAGTATAAAAGGGAAGAAGAAATTAACGTACCTTTGTAGAACTCTCTTCCACAATAATTCTTCTTTCCTTTGCAGCAAATTGGTCTTCTCCTTCTCAACACTATGATGCCTCCAAAAGGGTCCTTGCTATATCTCGGACAAGGAATTATGATGCCTCCAAAAGGGTCCTTGTTATATCTCGGACAAGGAACCAGTTTGTGGGAACTTTCCTTTTGAAAAATTAAAGGGAATTAACTATGAATTTTTTTTGTGTAGAGAACTATTTCTTTGTGAAAAATATGAGAGTGAGAGTTCGAAACTTTCTAGAGAATTCATTCAACCAACACATAATACAAACATTCTGTATTTTATAGAGAGAATGGATAACTTCCCTACTCTCCCCACTCCCTCGTATTACATGGGAGTTATTTAATTAAATTAAATTAATATTAATTTAATTAAATAATATTATTAATTAATTAATGATCTCATATATATTTAATTAGATGAACATTTGAATCAAATTCAAATGTACAAATCTCTTATAACCTATAGTTTAATGTGAATTTTATTCATATTTAACTTTTAACTTATAGTTTTAATATGAATCTTATTCCTATTAATTTTTTTATTTGAATCATATTCAAATACATTAAATCTCCCATACTAAATGGTTTAATTCAAATATGGGATAATTCAAAATTGTATATTATAATGTATCAATATACATTATGTTAACTGTATCATATATAATTAACATATTATTCCCTTAAATTAATTTGAACATTTCAAATTATTCTTTCAAAACAATGGTTCTTGTTAATCCATTGTGAGTTAGCAAGGAGATCTAATGAACCTACATATTATAAGCTTCAATGATTTGAGACTAATTAATTAAATTCTTTAATTAATTAGTTAACATTCATTAACTATGAGGCAAACCACTTTAGACTCGTAGTTGCACTCTTATACACTATAGAATACGTTGCATCCATGGATGTAATCATTTACCGTAAGTCGATCCTTCACGAGTTGTTCGTAATTACAACTGATTTAAGTGTCCGTTTTACTCCTATAATTACCTCTATATCCCTAAGTACCACTAATCCTCTAACGAACAATTTGTTTATGGTCCAACCATAAACCAAGTCCCTTTTGGACCAATGAAAGGGTGGGACCTCAATGTTCAATACCCGGAGTCAACACTTAAAGGAACTACTCATCTACTTACCCTAACCGGGAAGGAGTGAATTCCATCTTATGAAGTTATGTTCCCAACTCCCCACTCGGTCAAGTCCCTAAAATAGTAGGCTTATTGAGTCAGCGACTCGGACCACTCTCACCCATGCAAATTAGAGGATGAGCCCTCACAGGCAGGAGTTCATAATTCACTCAAGATTAAGATCGAGTTACATATGATCATCTTGTGAAATATTAATCTTTTTAGTCAACGGAGTTACAAAGAGAGATTAATGATTTCATGGTTCAGTCTTATACAAACTCATTGTATAGGATACCCACACTCGCATGTCTCCACATGAACGATTTGGATCACATTGTTTGTAACAATTACAAAGTGGCTTGTATCCATAGTGTTACCAGAATAAGACACCACCTATATGTCAACTACATGTTCAAGTTTCATGTAAATAACATTGGATTTTCCGTTTATTGTATTGAGTTACACAATTCTAAAATGCAAAATAAAATCACACATTATTTTATTAATAATCAATAAATCGTTTACATTTTTACAAGCCACGAGTTTAGTGCATAAAACCTAAAACTATGATACAGTTATTAATACTAAAGCTAAAAAAAAAAATTGTTAAAGTTGAAACTTTTTTAATTGTTTTAAATTACATTTTTATACTTTAATTTAAGAAATGAATTTGATTGCAGTTTTTTTATGCTTCATTTATTATAACTATACTAAAACTAAAAAAAATATATACAAGTTGAAACTTTTTCAAATTTTTTGTAATTACATCTTTTTTTATACTTTAATTTAAGAAATAAATTTGATTATATTTTTTTTATATTTCATTTTCTATAACTACAATAAAACTACCAAAAAAGGTTCAAAGTTGAAAATTTGAAAAGGAATTTGATTTCATTTTTTCTAACTATAACAAAAAAAAAAAAAAAAAAAAAGTGGAAGTTGAATTTTTTTTAATTTATTTTTTATAATTACATTTTTTATGCTTTAATTTTTTTGTTTATATTTTAGTTTAAGAAAGGAATTTGAATACAATATTTCTGTTTATACTTCACTTTGTATAACTATACTAAAACTACAAAAAAAAAAAAAAAAAAAAAAAAGTCAAAGTTAGAAACTTTTTTTTTGTTTTCATAATTACATTTTTTATACTTTTATTAAGGGAAATTTTCACAAACAGAAAAAATATCAAACTATTTACAGAAAATAACAAAACAAAAAACAAAAAACACTGATAGACATTGATTAACTTCTATCAACATATATTAGTGATAGACTTCTATCATTTATATCACTGATAAATCCTGATAGACTTCTATCAGCGTCTATCACAACTATCTAAAAATTTTGCTATTTTATGTAAATAGTTTCTTTTATTTTTCTATTTTTAAAAATTCCCTTTTATTAAAGAAAATATTATTTTGCAATTTAATGGTTCTATATTATTTTATATTTAAGTAAAAATGGAAAAACCATCAAAATTATTTGAACATATTTCTATATACTTGAACATACAAAAATCAAACAAAAATTATAGGGTAAAATACACTTTTGGTCCATAAGGTTTGAACTTAGTATCTATTTAGTCTTGAGATTTCAAAAGATACACCTTAGTTCTTAAGGTTTTGAAAATAGTTTTAAATTATCCCTAAAATTAATTTGACATACTGCGGTGACCCATTTTAAATGAGATGAAGAATTTTACTAATTTTATATTAAATGAGGTTTTTTTTTTTTAAAATATATATATATATATATATATATATATATATATATTTTTCACTCTATTTGTTATTTCCTCTCTCCTCACTTCATCTTCTTCATCCCCAACATCTTTCCCTCCTTTAAGAGAGTGTGATTACTGATCATAAGGGGAAAAAGACATACACTAGCGTTGAACTATGGGTAGTTTAAAATTCTATAGAAAAATTAAAAGGGAGTTTATTTGTTGATACGAGAAATTTATATTTTATATGGATAAAAAAAGGAAAGGTTTTGCTTAGAGGGCTCTTTTTCTGTTTGCTTTATTATAATGCTAAAAGATAGACAAAGGGGAGGAGGAGTTTTGATTATCTCTCTATCTCGGTTCTTTTATATTATATCTCTACTATTTAATTAAGGCTAAATTATAAAAAATATCCTTGAACTTTGTATTTTGTGTCAAAAATACTTTTAAACTTTCAAGAGTTTCAAATAATACTTTTAAATTTTAAAAAAATAAATTAAAAAAACACCCTTACCGTTAGTTTTAGATGGAAATTGTGAAGGTTTTGTTTCAAAAACACCCTTAAGCTTAAGGGTTCTTTTCAAATATAGAAAAATAAGTCAAACTATTTATAAATATAAAAAAATTTACAGTCTATCATTGATAGACCGCAATAGAATTATTTGCTTGAGCGATAGAAAGCGATAGAATTCTATCGCGGTCTATCATTGGTAGACAGTTAAATTTTTCTATATTTGTAAATAGTTTGACATTTTTTCTGTTTATAGTAATTTCCCTAAACTTAAAGAAAGTTAAATAATACCCTTATTGTTAGTATATAAACGGAAACTGTGATACCTCGTTTAAAAAATAATTCTTTATTTTAAAAAAAAATTAAATGCTCCTACCGTTCATATGGTGATCAATTGTTTGAAGTCTTCTTGTGTTTGGAAAGAATCAATTTTAAAACAAATTATATAGATATTTTTTTCCCGTTAAATACTCTCATTTTCTCCTATTTTTCAAATTCTTACACCAATTTTCTTAGCAACAAAAAGTTTAAGTTAAAACATAAAATGGTACAAAATCTCACAAAATTTCAAAATCACCAAAACTTGTATTTGATTAACAATACATACTCAACTACAGGTACAATTTTGTTAAAACATTTAAGTCCCAAAATCCCTTGGTGCTTCCATTATTCTCCTTTTTCATATTATAGTCCATATTTCTTAATTGAAATATACAATTTTATTTATTTATTTAATATTTTTTTCAGATAAACAAATATCAAATAGTTAACAAATTAAAATGGGAGTAAGAAGGTATTGAAGAAGAGAGGGGAGAAAAAAAGGAAAAATAAAGAAGTGACAGTATTAACAATTTCTGTTCAAATGACAATGAGGGTATTTTTGAATTTTGTTTTTAAAGTTTAAGGATATTTTTGAAACTTTTAAGAGTTCAAGGGTATTTTTTATATAAAACATTAACTGTTTCCATCCAAAACTAATAGTAAGGATACTTTCGAACTCATTTTAGAAGGGTATTTTTTATACTTTTAAAAGTTCAATGATATTTTTGACCTAAAGTATAACGTTTAGGGATATTTTGTATAATTTAGCCTATAATTAATTAGATTCTCCCCTAGGAAAGTTTGAGGGAGAGAGTGCTGGGATTAAAACTCAAGCGCAGCGGAAACATATCAGAACTCTATCTCAAAATTAATTTTAAAATTTTGAAAAACTTCTACATTGGTAAAAAAAAAGTTTAAAATAATCTAGGTTAAGCATGTTGAATAAAAAAATAAATTATCAGAGAAGAAAAAAAAAACTTACATGTTATGTCACCACCATTTAGAGACCTTTCTTTTTCTCTGAATCTTGAGGAAAGGTTTGTGGGAGCCTTTTTGGCCAAGGGAAAAAAAAACTACGCAGAGAATTCTGAGAGATTTTTTTTAGAGAGAATGAATCATTCCCATTTTTTTCTATTAGGAGCTATATAAGAAAGCGAGAGAAAATGGGAAACGTGGTGGGTGTTATCCCACGTATTAAGTAAGTCCCCTATGTGGGAGTTACAACAATATTGACTCTTATTTAATATTAATTATATTAATTAATTAAATTAATAATTAATTAAATTAATAATTAATAATTAACTAAATCTAATTTAATTAACCAATTCATTTAAATCATATTTAAATGAACATCTCTCACATAACCTATAGTTTTAATTCAATTAATTTAATTAAATCAAATTAATTAAATTAGATTAAATTAAATAACTAATTAATTCTCCAATTAATTAATTACCAAATTAAATATCAAATATTTAATTTTAACTTTCATTTGAATCAAATTCAAATACATTTTTCTCATAACCTATAGTTTTAATGTACATCTAATGCGCATTAATTTTAACCTATAGTTTTAATATAAATCTAATTGATATTAAAATAATATTTGAACAATTTCAAATGTTTAATTCTCTTACAAATTAACTTTGAATCATATCCAAAATTATATTTATACTATAAAGTTTAATTTGTAAAATAAACTTTATATTATAATGTATCATTATACATTACACTTTTCTCTTAGTAAATTTGAACTTTTCAAATTTCATCCAAGAATAAATTTCCTCAATATTCTTTACGAGCTAGGAAAGGGACCTAATGGACCTACAGATCAGAAGCTCCAACGATATGTGATTAACGGGATAAACTCATTAACCACATTAATCAATATTCGTTAACTGTGGGTACACTCCACTAAAGACCCACAGCTGCACTCTTCTCACTGTAGATATATTTCTGTGTCCATGGATATAGACCAATAATAGCAAGTTAGTCCTTCACAAGTGTTCGTAACACCAGCTGGGTCAAATTACCGTTATACCCCTGGGTTACTTCTAAATCCTTAAGTACCAGTGCTCCTTTAATGAACAACTTGTTTATGGTCCAACCATCAAACAGAAACCCCTCTCGGGCTAATGAGAGGGTAGGGCCCTTTGTTCAAGTCCCGGAGACACCTCTTAAGGGAACACTTATCTACTTACCCTAAAGTCGGGAAGGAGTGAAATCCATCTTGTATAATTATGTTCCTAGCTTCCCACTCAGTCTTGTCCCCAAAATGGTAGGCATATCGAGTCGGCAAACGGGCCACTCTCACCCATACAAATCAAAGGACAATCCCTCGTGAACAGGAGTTCATAATATACTCAAGATTAAGACTAAGTTGCCTAGGTCAACCTATTGAAATAGAAACCTAACCAGTCAACGGAGTTATATCTAGTGGTTACTATTTCGTGGTCCAGTCTTATGCAAACTCATTGCATAGGATACCCCCACTCGCATGTCTCCTACACGAACGCGTTGGATCATTGCGTTTGTATCAAATATAAAGCGGGTCGTATCCATAGTGTTAGCAGGATAAGGTACCCAGCCCTATCCTTATACTATAGACCCTTTAGGCTGTAACTTGAACATTGATCTCTATATGTCTCTACATATTGTTCAAGACTCATAAAACAGCCTAGGATGTTAGTTTATTGGATTTTAGGGTTATTAAAATAAGATAAAATAATCAATAACATTTATTGAATAATAATGAATAATCACTTATTAATGACGGTCAAAATACAACATTTACTATGTACGAGTTTTAGGGCATAAAACCCAACAGAGAGAATGAAAGGGAATGTGTATTTGGTCTTTTCTATATCCTTTCCTTTTGTATTATCAAACTATTTTTTAACCATTTTATTTGAGTTGTAGTCATAGTGTAAAATTTCGGTCGAAATCTCGAAATTTCGATGGAAATTTCGAGTTTTTTTTTTTTTTTTTTTTTTTTTTTTTTTTTTTTTTTTTTTTTTTTAAGCTAGCTTAGTTTAGCTTAATTGAAGTTTTTACAATTTTATGGTATTCTCTTGATTATAATTTATAAGAATTGTATAGTTTCATATTTTATAATGTATAATTTCATATCAAAATTGAATTAATGTGAGTTTTGTTTGTTTTTAGTTTTTTACCTTCCAAAGCTTTCATTTTAAAGAAACCAAAATTGAGAAAAATAACATATATTTATTTTTGAATTCATTCAAACATTTTCCATTAAATTTTCACATCCTTTCACTTCAAAATTGAATTGATGTAAGGCTTGCTTGTTTGTTTGTTTGTTTTTTTTTTTTTTTTTTTTTTATCATCCAAAGCTTTCATTTTTAATAAACTAAAATATAGAAAAGTAACATATATTTATTTTTAACTTCATTCAAATCTGATCCACCAAATAGTTATTATCCATATGAAGGAGAAAGATCATCGACCAATGAGATGTATCCACCATATGGTCTATATATGTCGGCCGTATGAGTCCTATCATTTTCATTTAAGTAACTATCTTCAACATTTTCATTATAGGATGACTTGGGAGCAATATGGTAGTTTCTACCAGAATTATCAAGATTCTAGATTAGATGCTCCAAAGTAATTTTTTTATATTAGGCAGGTACATTTTACGATAAACAATTTACAATTATTTTGTATGCAAACATTTTATCTCCTTTAATTTTACAATTAATTACCAATATTTGATATTATTTTGTAATTATTTTTCCATTTCTTTTTTAAATTCCTGCTCTCGCATCGACATTTACACAGATATTTACAATATACATTTAAATATTGTCTTACTTTATAGAAATGATGATTAAAAATGGCCAATTATAGTCTAATTAAGCTACAATCAAAGTTTCATTAATTAATTATAACAATTTCCATCAATTTCCATAAAGTTTTCTAAAATTTTCATCGATATCGATATTTCCATAAAATCGAGACCTCGATATTTTTATTGACATTGATATTTTGAACTTTGGTTGCAGTGATATGTTTATCAATTAATATATATCATTCCTCATAGGTGTTTATTTTTTAATATTTAACTTCAGCTTGAAGTCATTAACGAATAATTTGATATAATTTTCAATAAGGGTGAACTTGAACATGAAATGAAACCCTTTTGGGAAGCGTAAGAATAGACTTTTTGAACGTCTTTAAGATAATATGTACTTTATCTGCATTTTTCTTCTCTAGAGATTAAAGTATATATTTTTTTTTGTAGAAAAATATTTGAGTACTTCCTCGGTTGCACCTAGCTATGTGCATCTCATAGAGCTGTCCAATAAGAAACTGCCATATGACTATACCTAATCATTACTTTTTTTTAACCTTATAATTTTGTTGAGTACGTCAATTGTGAGGATGGAAGATTGAACCTTCAACTTCTACAGAGTAAGGTCATGTCAATTTCTATTGAGCTAAGGTCACTTTGATGTTTTTACATACAAAATTTGTGACACGACTCTAAAATTACTATATATATATATATATATATATATATATATATATATATAAAAGAAAATTTGAAAGATCAAAACTTAAACAATAAATTTATCAGTTATATTATATTAACCAATATTCTTGCATATATCTCTATCCTCCCCCCTCTTGCGCATTATTTGATATCACCTAGAGGAAGTAATTGCAACCAACTCTATCTTTGTTATTGTGATTTTGGCCACGTTTACCGGTTGGTGTAATCGTAATAAGATTCCATAGATAGATAAATCATAATGGGCAGAATATAACCCTCAATAATAATAGTAACAATCTTAGTAACAGTAAATGTGACATATTCATACTTCTAACAGTGCACTAATAGTAATGATAACGATAATGATAACGTAATTTCGAAACATAAACAAATTGATCACCCATTGCTCGCCAATCAACTTGCATTTTTTATTACAGATTGGGCAATAGGTCCCACGTGTCAAAACAAGTATGTAAACAACAACAAATGTTATTTATTTGGAGCCTACTTTTTATATTACCATTCATTTATTACTTTTCCCCTAGTGTAAACATGACCTTAAATCATTATAGTTACATCCATAGTATTAAATTTCCATCGATATGTCGATATTTCCATCGATATTTCCACGTTTCCATGGGTTCGATATTGATATGAGGGGTGAATCGATATTTCCATTATATCGTTGAAAAATCCACGAAACACAAAAAATAAGTATCAAAATGCCACTAATATAAATATAATATAAATAATAGACATGTTTAGTTATTTGAAAATAATAAAATGTTTATTTACTACTTTAAATTTATTTTTTAAATTTTTTGTTTTTATAATTTTTCCAGAAATATCCATCGAAATCGATATTTCCATCGAAATTTTCGAAAAATTAAGACCTCGATATTTCCATCGAGATCGATATTTTAAACCTTGGTTACATCTCATAATCTATTATAGTTTAAAGAAAAAAAATTAACACATATATATACCTTTCATAAACTCTAATAATACATTAAAAATTAAATATATTTCAATTTACTTGCTCAAACTTTTAAATTTAGTAGTAGTATATTTAACACGATGTGAAAACAAGAAATCTCCCCAATATTGATAGTGATCACTTGTTGAGTTCTTAGTGTGCTAGTTATTGGAATGACTTGGGCTTTTGGCCCATTAGAAAAATGCTTTTTAGAAAAGTGTTTTGTCCCACATGAAAGGATTTTGATTTAGGTGAAAGGTTTATATATAGTACTAAAACTTCTTATAGTAAGCTTACCAAATGTGGTTGTAGTGCTAGTAGAATCTTTCTCCACAAGTGTGTGACTAACTACATTCAATGCGTAAAAAGAAGCAACTTTTTATTACTTTTCCCTTCATTTGTTGGACAAAAAAATGTTACCATTTTGTAAATGTTTCATATCTTTGTTAACGAAATTTTAAAACGTTTTTCAGATCCTTAATTTTGGATCTAGATGGAAAGATCTAGAGGTTTGTACTTTTAAAATTCTTATATTGGATAAAGTTTTTTTTTTTCCAAATATATATCATCTTATTCTCTTCTCTATTTTCTATTCTGTGTGCTAATGTTTTTTAGCAAACTTTTCCTTCGATTCCAATTATTTTCTGGCGAATTCACGTTTGATAAATGGTGTTGTGTTAACCTTGGGGAGCAACTAGCAAAAATCGCTTTAACATCAAGGTTGCCCCAAATTTTACTTTCAAATCAGTGGTTCTTCCACGACACCATTACGATCTACATATGGTTCTACAATAACTTTCGAACCTCACAATTGAGGGAGAAGATGTTATAAAATAAAAGGTTGATCTTAATTAGCTGTTTTTGAGTTTGATAGTAATTTTTATAAGAACTTAAATTTTTAATATAAAAATGTGGATAATCCATATTTCTATATTTAATATCTCTTGGCTATTTTTAAGAAAAATTTTCACAGATAGAAAAAATGTCAAATTATTTACAGAAAATAGCAAAAAAAAAAAAAAAAACGGATAGACATTGATAGACTTCTATCAGCATCTATCAGTGATAGACTTCTATCATTTCTATCACTAATAGATCTTGATAGACTTCTATCAGTGTCTATCATACATATCTAAAAATTTTGTTATTTTGTGTAAATGTTTATTTTATTTTTTTATTTTAAAAAATTTTCCGATTTTTAATGATATAGTTTTGATAACAAAGGATGTCAAAGACTTAAAAGCGTCCTTGAATGTCCCTTCCAAGGTCAAAATTCCCATGAAGCTTAGTACAAGTTTGAGGACATCCATCCAATTGAAAATATCCTTTTGACATATATGCCCCTTGAAATTTTAAAAGTAAATCAAACATGTCTTATCCTAAAGGAGGTTTAGATGTGAAAGAACACTCATGCCAACTAATTCATAAGGCCAAAAAAAAAAAAGAAAAAAAATCATATCATACTTTAGTAAATTTAGTTTAACATTCAAGAAAAATGTACCCTAATTTCACGAGCGCATATCATTCTCACAAAATTTTCTATATAAAGTAAACATTTAGACATGCGAATGTGTAGTCATCAATCGAGATTCTTAGATGTATTTATAATTTTCAAACCCAACTTGTTGTGTACAAACAAAACCGCGTCGGAATGAAACGATACAATAAATCCATAGAAATAATGGTTGAAACGTGAGAAAGCCCTCCATAGATGGGCCAAATCATAGCATATCTAAAATAGGCTTAAAAATTGAATGCAGCTGGTGGGATGTAACATTATTGCAATGAATTTGTGGGTGGTTTTGTATATGTGAATGTGTACTAGTTTTATTTTTCACACTAAAAACTGGCCACTACCCACATGCATTTCTCTGTTTAACCCTAAATCAATTCAAAGATTTTGTTTCCTCTATTGGCTCTTCCCTTAAGAGGTCCCATGTGGAAGAGACATTAGGATATTTTTATTGAAATTTAATTCCCATTTTAATTCTCAAATGTTTACAACCCCCACTTGCTAGCCTACCCATGGCCCTACTTTTTTTTTTTTTTTTTTTTTTTTTTTTTTTTTTTTAATGTTAGATTATTACCCTGTAATTCGGAGAACGTTAGAATTTAGCCTATATGTGGTTTGATAAATTTTTTATAAATAGTCCCGACTCTACGATAGAGACTACTGTATGAGAATTTTATCAAATTAAAGACTATTTATGAAGTTTTATCAAATTATATAGACTAAATTCTAACATATATTTTCAAACTATAGGCACTAAATTTATAATTAAACCTGCTGGTTTTTTTTTCATGGTTTAAAAAGCATGGCAAAGTTTTATAAAATTGCAATGGTTTCTAGTAACGCTGCAAATATATGTATGTATTGCAATGACATTTTTGCAACGGTTGTAAGTCTATGTGCAATTGCAACTATTTTTTAGTAACATATATTTATAAATTGTTGTAAGGAATGTTTTTAAATATAGAAAAATGAGACAAACTATTTACAGATATAGAAAAATTTCACTGTATTTCAGCGATATAGAATGCGATAATTTGTGAAATTTTTCTATATTTGTAAATAGTTTGATATTTTTTCCGTTTATAGTAATTTCTCTTGTTGGGTAAATATGTTCAATTGTGTAGTGATAAATTTGTAACACTTTTATTAACCGCTACAAAAAAAAAAAAAAAAGTATATGTTACAACAATTAAGTTGTAGTGTTATGTGCGATAGTGTTGCAATAGTTTAATACAACTTAAACTGTTATATACGACAAACATTTTCAAAACCATTACAATTATTTTTATAGCAACAAGTTAAATATAATGACCAAATTGAAATTAAGTTGAAATTATATATATATATATATATATATATATATATATATTATCAGCTCGGTTTGGATAATAGATACTAATTAAATCGTTATTAAACTTCAAAAATAACCATAAATAACATTCAACCATGCATATATCATATGAACTGTTAATATAAAATGAGTTGTTTGAGAGTTTGAGACTTTTCTATTTTGATGTCACGTTTAAATTGTTAGATGATCATAACTTCAGAATTAACTTTTTTTTTAACAAGATACTAATAACTTCAGAATTAATATTAAAAAAACATAATGTATAATTGAATAATCTAATTCTTATATATATATATATATATATATATATATATATATATATATATATAAACATAAGAAAATTATTTTTTGTCCATAACAAGTGTGTTTGCTGCACAAAGTTAGATTGAGTTAAAGTTAGTAATAATTGTTTGTTTGAGTTGGGTTGGATTGAGTTAAGTTAGTAATAATTGTTTGTTTGAGTTGGGTTGGATTGATAATAATTATCTGCGTTTAGGGTGCGAAGCTGAATTGGATTGAGTTATGTGTATCTGGTGCAGTTTTTCGTAACATAAAAAATAGAGAAATCTTTACAAATAAAAAAAATGTCAAACTATTTACAGAAAATAGTACAAAAAATACTGATAGACATTGATAGACTTCTATCAGCATCTATCAGTGATAGACTTCCATAATTTCTATCACTGATAGACCCCGATAGACTTCTATCAGTGTCTATTACAATTATCTAAAAAAATTTCTATTTTATGTAAATAATTTCCCTTATTTTTCTATTTTTAAAAATCTCCCTAAAAAATATGCATTTTTATTGGTTTTTGTTTTGTTTTTGTTTTTTCATTCAATTATATACATACTTTTCCAAATATTTAACACTCATTTGAGATGTGAACTCAAAAATAAAAATATATTGTACAATTTTCTACATGTAACTATTTCACTTTGTGTATGCAAAATACTATTATTTATATAATCAACAACCCTACAACTTTAACAGTCATGAAATGTATGAGTTGAACATGCATAAAAATTAATAAGGTCGTCATTAGTGGATTATTTACCTGTTCACAAAAAAAATAATAATTAATAAACATGGCCAACAATGGGCCGATTTTCCATGCATACAAAAAAATATTGTTCATTAAGATAGTCAAGTTAGTTAGTCCTATCAAGTAGACGTAAACAATACCTCTTCCTAGACTATAGTGAGTCTGTTAAAAGATCTTCGGGATGTCTTTGACAAGTAGGTATAGAAGGATGCCCGACCATCCTCAGATAATTTCTCAATGTCAAATTACTATAAAAGACGATTATTAAACACTCCAAACTAATAATTTCAAATTTATATTTAAAAACACACTTTTACCACTCGATTATTTTGTTTCGTTTTTTCTTTTAGTACATGATCAGTCGAGTCGGTCGTTAGAGTTAGTTGTTGGAGATGAACGATGGAGTTGGTGGTTGGAGACTTTGAGTTAGTCGCTCGAGGTGATCTTTGAGTTGGCCGCCAGAGAGTGGTCGTCCCTGAAGTATGGTGATAGTTGCAATTACACCTTTAAACTTTCAATTGGAAACATTGAGTCCCTAAACTTCTACAAGTGTTAAAATTGGACCCTCAAGCTTACAATAATTGTAGAAATTAGACCCATAAATGATAAAAATTGAACCTTCAAACTTATAAAAATATTACAATCTATACAATTATGTAAGTTTGATGGTCCAATTTGGCCTAATTTTAACATTCATTTAAGTTTGAGGGCTCAAATTTTAAAATTGAAAGTTCAAGCATATAATTGAAACTACTATCATATTTTAGGGCTGATTTTTGCAATTTACCATAATTTTTTTATTATTTTAAATGTTGACGTGACGTTTTAAATTAAAAAGAATAATCAAAGAAGAAGGGAAAAGGAGGGTGGTGTCTCACTCTCTCATAAAAAAATAGAATAACTTAAAATATGTTTGGCCTACTTTTTAGGCCATATATTATATGTGGGTAAGAATTTGAATTTTGACATGTTTTATTGTAACATATAAGTCTTATTAAGCATATATAATCCAACTGTTACACTCAACTTCGAGGTTTGAGGTTTGATTTTCTAAATATATATATATATATATATATATATATATAAATTAAATTAATCAAATCACATTGATGATTTTTGGACCTACTGGCCACTGATTAAAAGGAATACTTTTAACAAAAAGAAGTTATATTTCCATAAAGTACTAGCAAGGTAAGTGTTTCATTAATGTTACATACTTTTCTGAGAGAAATAATTGGTCCTTACTAGGGTTTTTGCCTAGTTTGATAAAAATTTTACTTCTATCACTATACTCAATGCTTTTTAAATTTTCAAAAAAAAATAAAAAAACACAACATTCTTTCCTTAAATTTTGTGAAATCCCTTAATTTTTTGCAATGTGGGATCTAATTCTTGAATCGAACTCACTTTTTTTTTAACCGGCCGACAGGTAGAGTTATTAAAAATACAAGAGGAATAACTCATCTTCAATGTGAGATATCCTCAACAAAAGTAAGAAAAGAAAACAAAAAAACAAAATGATTACGATGAATTCGATACAAAGACTACAAAACAAAGAAAACGATCATCCACAAAAATCGAAATCATAGAAACGAAAACCGTAATCAAACAACCCGAAGTTGGGACCAAACCCTTTTTGCAAAAGAATGGTTGAGGACAAACAAATAAGTCCACAAAATGGGAGAAGAAAACCAAAACCAAGTTTTTTTTTAGTGTGAAAATCTTTGAAAAGAGAGATACATATTTTGTGGTCAAAAAAGGAGCTGGGAAATAGCATAAATGAGCTGTTTTGATTTGAAATGAGAAAAGAGAGAGAGAAAAAGAAAAAAAAAAAAAAAAAAAAAAGAACATTTTTGTGGAAAGAGTAAACAAAAAGATATACAGTAGAAGGAAAAGAAACATAATTTTTTTTTTTTTTTTTTTTTAATTTATAGAATTGATGATATTAGAGAGAATCATGTGATGGCATTTAAAGTGGGGTTTTGGTGTTTTTGTTTGGATATGCACATGGCCAAAGGGTCCCTCTTCAGGTAGGTTTAAAAACCCTAAGGAAAGCCATGCATGTGAAGCCATGTGAACTCTTTCCCAAAAAAAAAAAAAAAAAAAAAAAAAAAAAAAAAAAAAAAAAAAAAACTCATCTTAAAAATTATAACATGTGTGTGTGTGTGTTTTGACAACATTTTCTGTCTGAAATATTAATTAAACAAAAAAAAAAAACTAGAATTTATTTTTATGTTTAGTTTCCATAGTTATTAAAAAGTTTTCTAATGGGTTATTTTAGTATACTTATCCACTACTACTACTTGTATTTGTAAAACCTTCTAATAAATTTTTAAATTTTCATGTGTTTGTAGAGGTATAGAGACATTCAATATGAAAAAAAAAAAAAAAAAAGAAGAAATGAAATGAGGCTAAGTTATAAAATGGTATAATTAGGGTATATTTAATTACACTATTTAAACATTTCAAAGTATAAAGGCAGAAATCTATTCAAATTTTTTTGAAATAGGTGAACTTAAAATATAGGAAAATTTTCACAGATAGAAAAAATGTCAAACTGTTTATATAAAATAGCAAAAAAAAAAAAAAAAAAAAAAAACACAGATAGACATTGACAGATTTCTATCAGCATCTATTAATGATAGACTTCTATCATTTCTATCACTGATGAACCCTAATAGACTTCTATCAGTGTCTATCACAACTATCTAAAAATTTTGCTATTTTATGTAAATAGTTTTGCTTATTTTTCTATCTTTAAAAATTTGCCTAAAATATAAACAAACCAATAAATTTAGGACCAAAAGTGTAATTTAATCTAATGGGTTGTAATTATAATAAATATATATATCCAAACTTTGATTACTATTCCAAATTGAAACTTTCTTTTTTTTTTTTTTTGGATAAGATTTTTCACTTTTTTTTCCAACTATATCAACCATCACTCTTTTCAATTTGTTTGAAATTCTCTCTCCAAGTCTCCTCTTTGCTTCATTTTTTTGCTACATAAAAAGAGACTCTTCCTTTCTCCTTTTCTTCTCCAAATCCCATCAATTTTTCTTTTCCATTTCTTGTTCTAAGTCCCAAGCTTGTTTTTTTAAACCCTACATTATTATTATTATTATTGTTTTATTTTTTTTGTTTGAATGGGAAGGCAAATTGTGAGAAAAGGATCAAGAAGGGTATTTTCCCTAGAACCAAACAAAGTTGCATACACCATGTTTGCAAGAAACTATGTCAAATATTTGATGACATCTTTAGTCAAAATTTCTCATCATCATCAACAACAACAAGAAAATTTTCAGAAACTTGTGAAGTTTGAAGTTGACATGGCAATGGCTCTATCAGCAAGAGAATTTGCATGGGGAATTGTTCTAAAAAAGAAGCTTCTTCAAAGAGAAGTTAGCAATGGCAATGGCAATGAAAATGATTTTGATTTCTCTCTCCAAACAGTCAAATTTTCTCAAGAAAATTTTGGAAAGGAAGAACAAGAAGAAGAAGAAGAAGAAGAAGAAGAAGAAGAAGAAGAAGAAGAAGAAGAAGAAGAAGAAGAAGAAGAAGAAGAAGAAGAAGAAGAAGAAGAAGAAGAGAAAAAGATGGAACATGGGTTGAAGAAGCTGAGGAAAATCATACCAGGTGGTGATGATTTTAATATTGGAGATTTGGAAGAAGATGATCATGATTTGTTGAAACAAACTGAAAGTTATGTAAAATGTCTTGAGTTGCAAGTGAATGTTCTTAGAGGTTTGGTTGAAACAAACACATTTTAATTTTCTTTTTTGGGTATTTCTATGTGGAAAAAGAAAGATTATTTAGCAATATATTTTAATTTTCTTAATTCTATTGTGTTATATCTAGTTTCAAATTCTTTTTATTTTCCCACTAATTACATCCAAAAAATTGTTTATGGAATGATTATGAAATGTTTAATTTAATTTACGTAGGTAAAGTGAGTATAATTAAGTGATAATTGACATGTACTACATTTTTTGAGGTTGTGGTGAATTTCAAAATAGAGTAGGGAGTGGGCCGAATGAAAATAATTCTTGTACTACTGTCACCACCTACTTCTTTCATTAATATATTAGGTTGATTTTTTTTTATTACGTGGGTCCTACAACTGTTCAAAAATAATTCATGAAATTTATTTGAGAGTTAGACTCAATACTCTTTCCCGCTTTTTACATTCTCTTAGGGGGAGTTTAGACACTCGTAATGTAATGGGTTTGTAATGTAATGTAATCAAAAACTCATGTTTTGATTGAACGTTTTGGACTCCATTTGTAATACTAAATTCATTTCATTCTGGCAGTTTTCAATCTAACCTTCTTCTCCATCGTTTTCACTCTTCATGATCTTATTTTCATTTTGCCCTCGATTTCCACACGCATTCCAATAACTTTTTGATTCCCAGTAATCTTGATTACATTGCACCTCCCCAAACAACCCCAAGAGTTATAGACTATTTAGGTGTACATACTTTTGAGTTTGGAGTATCGTTTACTTTCACACAATTCATAGGATAACAAATAAATACCATCTCGTCTTAGATTAAATAGAAAAAATGGATTGAAATATATAATGAAATTCTCGAGATTTTCTAGACATGTTTCTCACTTTATTTGAAACAACAAATCTATGAAATATCATTTTAAAATATTAGGTCCATTTTTAAATATTGAGACTATTTTTGTTCTATAATCTTCTATTTTAAAACGTTTGGAAGATTATTGAAATAATTTTTTTTCAAAAAAGCACAAAATGTTACCCAATGATACTTTAATTAAATGTTTTAGATTTCTTTTCCACTAAATAAAATTCTATTGTTGGATTTCATTTGACTTTTCAACCAGAATTTTGGAAGTTTGGGGGCACAAATATGAGAAAAGTCAACCGGTTTGACAATTCTATAAACAATGTGTGTGGTTGGATTCTCTTGTCCATGTCACTGACTGACCAATCAGCAAAGTCAAAATAAACAAAATAGAGAATAAAAGGATTAAGGGACATTTTCTTTTAATAAATTGAACTTTTTTTAAAAAGGGCCAAATAGTACAAGTCTAATATATTATTATAAAAATAATAATAATTATTATATATATATATATATATATATATATACCCACCATCTCGATTATTATTATGCAATATTTTAATCATCATCCACGTCTCTACTACAAAATAAAGGATAAATCATAGTCGATTATGGTCATCAAATCAATAAATGGACAATATATTTCTAACACGATGCTATATTGGCAATTAGTTCTGAAATTAAAAATAAATAATTTTCTATTCATAAGTTTTGATAATTGTGTTTATTTTGGTTTACATTTGAAAATGTTGTAATTGTGTGTCTCTAATATTTAGGCTTCTCTTAGTAATCTTTTGATTTTTTTTTTTTTTTTAATTTAACCTATAAACATTCATTCCACCTCTAAACTAAGTTTTAAATCAAGTATGGTAACCATTTAGTTTTTTGTTTTTAGTTTTTGAAAATCAAGCCTACAAACATTCCTCTCACCCTTAATGTCTTGTTTTCTTATCTACTTTTTACTCATGTTTTAAAAAACCAAGCCAAATTTTGAAAATGTAAAAAATTTAGTTTTTAAAAACTTGTTTTTATTTTTTGAATTTGGCTAAAAATTCAACACTTTGTACTCAAGAAATGTGCACACCATTGTAAGAAAATGAGAGGAGACTTAATTTTTTAAAAACCAAAAATAAAAAACGAAATTGTTACCGAACATGGCCTAAAAAAGTAGTTTTAAAAAATTTGTTTTTATTTTTACAATTTGGCTAAGAATTCAACTTTTTTTTTTTTAATTTAAGAAAGATGAAACCGTTGTAAGAAACACTTGAAAAAAACTCACTTTCAGTGACAAATTTTTAGTGATATGCAACCAAATCATGTTACTAAATACTAATCTATAATGATAAATTTTCTCTCGACATTATACATAGTGCGTCGGGAGAACACCTTTCTGTTGACACGCTAAAACTTTCAGTGTTGAGAGATGTTCTCCCAGCAAGGTTTTTCCGACAACATTGCCAACACTCTTAGCGTCGCAAGGGAACTTATTTCGATGTGTTTTTGCGTCTTTCCCGACGCTTTCTTATGTTGGTAATTCAAGTTTTTTTTTTTTTTGTAGTGTGACACCATGGAAAACATGTGGCAAAAATACAATTATTAGCGATATAGTCTAACCCATAGTCACAAAAAGTATTTGCAACATATTAACCAGAGTTACAAAAAGTAAAAGCCTTTAGCAACATATTACTATGTCACTAAAAGAAAGTATATAGTTTTTTTTTAAAAAAAAAAATAAAGGAAATGAAATGAATAAAAAGGTTAGAACCTCCTTATTTTCGTTTCCCTCTTTCCCCTTATTTTTGTTTCGCTCCTGTCTATTAAAGATATAAAGGGAAAATTGAAAAATTCAAACTCTAAAGTTTATTTGGTAAAGAATATGAAAACAAGAGATTAAATGAAAATAAAGTTGTATTTCATATTTTCAGATATGTGTATTGTAGTAGAATTCAAAAATTAGATTCTAATTTAAATAATTGCAAACTAGTTGTAGTTACTCACGAAATATCAGTTAACAATAAACTATTATTAATTTATTTATGAATATGGTTTTATGTTAAAAAAAATTGTATAATTATTATTTTATAATTTTATATAATTTATGGGATAAATTGAAATTTTAATCCCTATGATTTAGAAGAAGTTAAAATTTAGGTCTTAGGGTTTATAATTAGAATTTAACTCCTATGGTTTGATAAAAACTTCATAAATAATCCTTATGGCGAAAATTATTTAAGAGGATTTAACAAACCATAGGGACAATATATGAAGTTGTATCAAACTATAGGAACTAAATTCTAAAATTTAAAACAATATGAATTAACTTGTAACTTTATTTAAACCATAGGGACCAAATTGGAAATTTAACCTAATTTATAATAATTACATAATACATATTTTAATTTAAAAAATTGAATTGAGTTTATAACATGACATACTATATTCCTAAATATTTTTTTATCTTTATTTAATATAATTATGCATTTTAAACTTTAAAATTCATATTCTGGATATAATGAAAATACAAAAATATTATTTTTAGAATTTATACTATTTGAATCATAGAATTCGAAAGCAGTTTTTAGAAACAAAATTCAGGTTGTCTTCCAAACACATATACGTTGAACTTAGTAAATCTGAAAACATAAAACAGAATTCGGATTGTGAACCAAACAAGTCCTAAATTTCTTATTTTCTTTTATCTTTCTCTCCCTCATTACTTAGCTCCCTCCCGCTCCTCCCACTTTTTCTTCTTCTTCACGATGGTGTTGTTGCGTATCTCCTCGACAACGAAGCGGCAAAACACACGAACAACAACTCCTTTCTTTGGCGATGTTTGGTTGTTTCTAGTGACTAGTATGACAATCCCAACCCACACAAACTAGCTAGTTGTACGACACTGCCCACGTTGTCGACATTCGATAGCAAGTATCCCGGTCGAAATTAGTCCTCTAGTACTTGGATTCGTAACCTACACCTCGATCCACCTCCTTTTGGATCACCCATAGCCTAAGGAGGTAGTTTGCAAGTTCAAACCATTTCGTACCTTTTTCTACAAGCATTTGAGCCCTTGTGGTGAAGTTTTAGTGGGTAATAAATCTCTTTAGATCATTTCAAACTATTTTTAAATTTCGTTATAATTGTTCCTAACGCTTGAAGCTTCTATTTGTAGCTTTGGATTAGTTTCAAATACCTAACACTTTTCAGCTAGGACAAACAAGTCATTTTCGATAAATTTTATGTGTTAAAACTTTGTTTAGGTCATTTCAAGTTTTTAGTTAAGGTGTTGCATAGTGAATTATAATACTTGAAAACTCTCTATTTGGAGTTTGAAACTAATCAGAGTACTAAAATTAATTTTCAAGGCTTTGTTACAGTAATAACCATCTCCCCAAAACACTATCGTAGTTCGATTAAGATTTTTGAACTAAAGTTTGACCTAAAAACCCTATTCTTGTTGTTTAGAAAATCTTGCATTTATAAACTAGTGATAAGTAAGTGGAGCTTAACTAGCCTGGCGTGTTTTTTGAAAGGTAATATTTATAAGACATTCTTCTTAAAACTCTAGTTTATTGTAAAGTGTTGGATTAGAATAAGTGTTAGGGTGTTATAACTATCTTGCAGTTATGGTAGTCATAATTATATTTAGTTGTTGTAAATGATTTCTATTGAATTGTTATGCAGGAGTATTAAAAAAACTTAGACTCGAAGAACCCGATCAACTGGTTTGGATTGGATTGGGTTCAAATAGATGAAAACTTGATGGGCTGACTCTAATATTATTAAAGCTAATATATTAGAGGCTAAAACATATATACTTATAAGGCTAATATATATTTTTAACCCTTCATATATTGGTGGTTTTCAATATAGTCCCTATAAATTAGAAAGGTTCAAATTTAGTCTTTTATGATTAATATTTTATTAATTTATGACCTTAGATCATCTCTTTTGAACTAGTTTACTAAAATTTATATGCGAAATTTGGCCATTAACCGGAAGAAAAATAACTTTATTGTCAACTGTTTCAAAAAATAATAATAATAATAACTATTACAAATATCCTAATTAAGTGTAAATTAGATGCTCATGCTTAGTGTCCATTGCCATATGTCATCCATATATTTACCCATGTAATATCCATGTGTCTCAAGATAAAACGCCATTAGTGCATGTAGTCCACCTCCTACTTGACAAATTGCCTATAAATAGTGGCATTTGGTGGGTTTTAAGACACACTCATATTGGTGAAAATCCAAAAAGATTGGAGATAGTGGGAAAATTTGAGAAATTTTCATTTTTGGTTATTTTATTATTATATTATATTTCTCCAATATTTGTATAATCGTGGTGCCTGTTTTGCTCCTCAATTTTACAACACGTTATCAGCACAAGCTCTTGTCGTTTTCTCCGCTGAAGGTAAGTCCTAAAGGTATGTTGTTTTTATAATTAAATGTTATTTTGTATGTTTAGTATATATTAAATTTCTAATATAAATATAATGTTTTTGTGATAGTGTTACCATGACAAATCTTACGAAATTAGAATTCGCAACCCTTGACATTAATGGCAATAATTATTTTTCATGGGTGCTCGATGTCGAAATTCACCTGGATGCTATGAACCTTGGAGAAACAATTAAAGAAGGAAATACGACATCCAGTCAGGAGAAGGCAAAAGCCATGATTTTCCTTCGTCATCATCTCCATGAGGGATTAAAAATGAAATATTTAACAATAAAAGATCCTCGTATCTTGTGGAAGAATTTGAAAGAGAGATATGATCACCAGAAAACGATTATTCTGCCTAAAGCTCGTTATGAATGGATGCATTTGAGGCTCCAAGATTTCAAATCAGTAAGTGATTACAACTCCGCATTATTTAAGATCAGTTCAAAATTGTTATTATGTGGAGAGAAAATTACTGATGCGGATATGTTAGAGAAGACATTTTCGACTTTTCATGTCTCGAACATGCTCCTGCAGCAGCAATATCGAGAGAAAGATTTTAAAAAGTATTCTGAAATAATTTCATGTCTTTTCATGGCTGAACAAAATAATGAGTTATTGATGAAGAACCACGAATCTCAACCAACCGAAGCAACACCATTCCCTGAAGCGAATGCTGTGAATTTTAATCGTGGTCGAGGTCGAGGTTGTGGTCGAGGTCGTGACCATGGCAGAGGAAGAAATAATTATTATTTTCGTGGTGGTCGTTCTAGTCATCCAAATTTCAAAAGAACCACACAAAATAATGATCATAAAGGAAAAACTCCACAAGATAAGAATTCAAGAGGTGATGAACATAAATGCTTCCGATGCGGAATGACTGGGCATTGGTCACGTGTTTGTCGTACATCGAAACACCTAGTTGATCTTTATCAAGCATCTTTGAAGGAAAAAGAGAAGAACGTGGAAGCAAATTTTGCATACCAGGATAATGATATATTTGACCCATCCCATATGACAAATTTGGATGTGACAGACTTCCTTGAATCTCCTGAAGAGAAGATTGCACAATTGATGGAACGTCAAGTGTTTCTTTTGATTTTGAAAATATTTAGAATTAATGTTGTTTGCTTTTCTATCTTTTATGTTTCTTTTAGCTAAGGTTAAATTTCATATTTCAAGTTTTCTATCTTATTGTAATTATTTTTGTTTAAATGAAGAATTATGGACAGTTTTCATATGTTGAGTGACTCAAAAAAGAGGAATGAAGATATATATCTAGCAGACTGTGCAACTACACATACAATACTTACAAGTAAAAAATATTTTTCCAAACTAACAATGTTGGAAGCAAAAGTCAATACAATATCAGGTTCTGCAAACCTAATTGAAGGATTTGGAAAAGCAAATATTATTTTGCCTAGAGGAACAAAATTTACAATTGAGAATACATTGTTCTCTAGTCAATCAAAAAGAAATCTACTAAGCTTTAAAGATATACGTTGTAATGGTTATCATATTGAGACCGATAGAAAAAATGAGATAGAATATCTTTATATTATATCTACTGTCTCATATGAAAAACGTATACTGGAAAAGTTGTCTGCTTTATCTTCTGGATTATATTATACTCATATACGAGTAATCGAAACATATGCACCAATGAACCTGAAGTTCATGAATCCAGATATATTTGCTATTTGGCATGACAGATTAGGTCATCCAAGATCTATAATGATGAGAAGAATTATTGAGAGTTCACATGGACATCCATTGAAGAGCCAGAAGATTCTTCAATCTAATGAATTGTCATGTGATGCTTGCTCTCAAGGCAAATTAATAATTAGACCATCACCAGCTAAAGTGGGGACTGAATCACCTGTATTTTTAGAACGAATTCATGGTGATATATTTGGACCTATTAACCCACCTAGTGGACCATTTAAATATTTTATGGTATTAAATATATGCATCTAGTAGATGATGCTTATTATCAAGTCGAAATCTTGCATTTGCAAGATTACTTGCTCAGATAATTAAGTTAAGAGCACAATTTCATGATTATTCAATTAAAACCATTCATCTTGATAATGCTGGTGAATTTACATCCCAAGCTTTTGATAATTATTGTATGTCAATTGGGATAAATGTTTAACATCTTGTAGCTTATGTTCATACACAAAATGGTTTAGCAGAATCATTTATAAAACGTTTGCAATTAATTGCTAGACCGTTGCTTATGAGAGCTAAACTACCTACATCTGTATGGGGTCATGCTATTTTGCATGCAACATCACTTGTACGCATTAGGCCAGTAGCTTATCATAAGTACTCACCATTACAATTAGCTTATGGTCAAGAGCCAAATATTTTCCATCTAAGAATTTTTGGATGTGCAGTATATGTTCCAATTGCACCACCACAACGTACTAAGATGGGTCCTCAAAGGAGGTTAGGAATATATGTTGGATATGATTCCCCATCAATTATTAAATATCTTGAACCCCTGACGGGTGATGTATTTACTGCAAGATTTGCTGATTGTCATTTTAAGGAGACAAATTTTCCAACATTAGGGGGAGGAATTAAGAAGTTGGAAAAAGAAATTACATGGAATGCATCTTTATTGTCTCATTTAGATCCCCGTACAGATCAATGTGAACTTGAAGTTCAGAAAATAATTCATTTGCAAAAAATAACAAATCAGTTACCAGATGCATTTATAGATGCAAAGAAAGTAACTAAATCACATCTACCAGCTGTAAATGTTCCATAAAAAATTGATATCCCAACGCAGCAAGTTGTCACTAATGAGTCTGGAACACGACAGAAGCGAGGTAGACCAGTGAGTTCTAAAGATAAAAATCCTCAAAAAAGAAAAATAGTCGATAGCCAAAAAGACTTGGCTGAGGATGTAAATACTCATGAAGAAATCATTGACATGACTAGTGAAGAAGGTGAAATACCTAAAGATAATAATGAGATTTCAATAAACTATGTCATGATAGGAAAAAGATGGAATCGAACTAATATAGTTATTGACAACATTTTTGCATATAATATTGCTCTTGATATTATATCTGAAAATGAAGATTCTGAACCAAAATCTGTTTAAGAATGTCGACATAGAAAAGATTGGCTTAAGTGGAAAGAAGCAATTGAGGCAGAATTAAACTCACTTTCAAAACGTCAATTTTTTGGACCAGTAGTCCAAACACCAGAAGCTGTCAAACCTGTGGGATACAAATGGGTATTTGTGAGAAAAAGAAATGAAAAAAAATGAGGTCGTAAGATATAAAGCAAGACTAGTTGCACAAGGATTTTCACAAAGACCTGGTATTGATTATGAAGAGACATATTCACCAGTGGTGAATGCAATTACATTAAGATATTTAATTGGCTTGATTGTGTATGAAAATCTGGATATGCATCTTATGGATGTAGTCACGGCATACTTATATGGATCTCTTGATAATGATATTTATATGAGAATCCCAGAAGGATTTAAAATACCTGAAGCATATAAATCAAGTTCCCGAGAATTATATTCAATAAAGTTACAGAGATCATTATATGGATTATATTAAAACAATCTGGACGAATGTGGTATAATCGTCTGAGTGAATATTTGTTGAAAAAAGGATATCAAAATAATCCAATATGTCAGTGCGTTTTTATAAGAAATCACAGACAGAATTTGCTATTATAACTGTATATGTTGACGACTTAAATATAATTGGAACTCCTGAAGAGTTTTCAAAGGTAATAGAATATCTTAAGAAAGAATTTGAGATGAAAGATCTTGGAAAAACAAAATTTTGCCTTGGCTTGCAAATTGAGCATTTAGCAGATGAGATATTTGTTCATCAGACAACTTATACAGGGAAAATTTTGAAAAGATTCTATATGGATAAAGCACATCCATTAAACATTCCAATGGAAGTTCGTACACTAGATGTAAAGAAAGATATATTTCGACCTCGAGATGATAATGAAGAACCTCTTGGTCCTGAATACCATATCTTAATGCAATTGGTGCACTTATGTATCTTAATAAGACCAGATATTGCATTTTCAGTAAATTTATTAGCTAGATACGGTTCTTCTCCAACAAAAAGACATTGGAATGGAATTAAACATATACTCCGTTATCTCCGAGAAACGATCGATATGAGTTTTTTTTATTCAAATGAATCAAATTTTCGATCTAGTTGGTTATGCAGATTCTGTATATTTATCTGATCCACACAAAGCTAGATCTCAAACAGGTTATCTGTTCACATGTGGAGGAACTGTTATATCATGACGATCGGTGAAACAAACTTTAACGGCTACTTCCTCAAATCATGCCGAAATTCTTGCAATTCACGAGGCTAGTAGAGAATGTGTATGGCTAAGATCAATGTCTCAACACATTCGTGAAACATGTGGCTTGTCTTCTAGTAAAAGTCTTCCGACAATATTATACGAAGACAACACAACATGTATAGACCAAATCAAAGGAGGATATATTAAAGGAGATAGAACAAAGCATATTTCACCCAAGCTTTTCTATACTCATGATCTTGAAGAAAATGACGACATCAATGTACAACAAATTTGTTCGAAGGATAACTTGGCGGACTTATTTACAAAATGATTACCAACCACAATTTTTGAAAAATTGGTACACGACATTGGAATGCGGCGACTCAAAGATCTTAAGTGAGGTTTCCATGAGGGGGAGCAAAATGTTGTATTTTATAAGAGTATAAATTATATGAAATATGTACTCTTTTTCCTTCACTAGGATTTTTTCCCATTGGGTTTTTTTCCTAGTAAGGTTTTAACGAGGCATATTTTATATATATATATATATAATGGGCATCTAAGGGGAGTATTACAAATATCCTAAATTAAGTGTAAATTAGATGCACATGCTTAGTGCCATTGTCATGTGTCATCCATATATTTACCCATGTATTATCCATTAGATGCACATGCTTAGTGTCCATTGTCATGTGTCATCCATATATTTACCCATGTATTATCCATGTGTCTCAAAATAACACACCATTAGTGCATGCAGTCCACCTCCTACTTGACAAATCGCCTATAAATAGTGGCATTTGGTAGGTTTTAAGACACACTCATATTGGTGAAAATCCAAAAAGATTGAAGATAGTGGGAAAAATTGAGAAATTTTCATTTTTGGTTATTTTATTATTATTATATATATATATATATATATATATTATTAGTATATTATATTTCTCCAATATTTGTATAATCTAGGTGCTCGTTTTACTCCTCAATTTTACAACAATAACTTTATTTTCAACTTCGTACAAATATTGGATGTGGAATTTAAAAACATTTTTCTCAAGTGTTCTAACTCCTCCCACACCAAATTTCTAACAATATAATTTACTAAGTTTATCATCAATTAATTTAAAACAATATTGACTAAATAAACACCTGAATATTATAGACTAAAACATAACTTAAACTACTTATAAATACATTTTATTTAAAAGAACAGTTACAAATATAGTAATTAGATTCAAAGTATTAGTATACATAGCAATATTTTTTAAAAATTACAAATATAGCAAAATCTATCCGTGATAGACTTCGCTGATAAATTTTTAAAGTTTAGGTGGTCTGTCATTGATAGATCATAAGAGTCATCAGCGATAGAAATCTATCACTGATAAACTTTGCTATATTTACAATTTTTAAAAAATGTTGTTATACACTTAGTTATTATTCCTAAAATTGCTACTAATTACAATTTCACTTGTTTAAAATTGAGGCTACCTAATCAAATTTTTGGTCAATTGTTGTTGTATAATTATGAATGGTTAATTTTTATATAAAAAACAATTATGAATGGTTGGAAGGATGGTTTATTCGCTTCTACTTTTTTTTTTCTTCTCAATTTGCTTTTTGTCCTTCACGCTAAATTTTTTTTAAAAAAATCACATTTACCTTTTGGCCAAAAGAAATCTCCAAAATTCTTAAAAACTTCCAAATCTCATCTAGAAAATCAAAACAATAAAATCTTAAAAATTTCTATTATTATCACAAAACTGATGGTTTAAATATGCCACTTTTAAAAGTTTTGTTTTAGTCTCAATATCGAACCCTATCCAGATAGTACCAAGATGTCTTATTAAAAATAATTGGCAAAGGTGCTATTTGTGAAGGATGAAAATTTTTGTGATATTTCTGACAATTACCTCTAGTAATTCTATAAAAAATGTTCGACCAACTTGAGTATAGTTTAACTAATTAAAATTATCTTCTTTACTTGCTCTCACTTTAAATATTGTGTTGAACTCAAAATAAAAATGGTAAAAATGCTTATGGTATATATGGATTAAGTAAACATACTATTAACCATCAACATCAAATCTTTTTTATTTTTTAAATCATTGACTAATTACCATTGAATTATGATGCTATTCTTAAATTATTTTAAAAATCACAAATTCTCTCTACCATCCATTATTAGTAATTTACCATTTTGGTCGATCATGAAATTAATAAAACAAATAATTATGTATATTAGTCGGCTCCATTAAGAATCTCGATGGAAATCAATCATCATAGAAACAAATTATAGAATCGAAATCAAATTCAAAGATTACTTTGGAATAAAAATTAAAAAAAATAGAAACATTACAATTTATTTTGTTTACTAAGATTCAAAATGAGAATCAATCTAAATAAAAAATATTAAATTAATTACAAAAGTAAGAGGGAAAGGATAATATTAATAAAAATATAAATTGTGCCTTGTGGGGCCTACAGATTTGACAATAAGAATAATATACCTTACCTTTTATATAAGGGGATTCCATTCCCCTAAAATTAGGAATCTCATTTATAAAAAGGAATCGTCTTTTTTTTTTTTTTTTTTTTTTTTTTTTTTTTTTTTTTTTTTTTTGACAAGTTATAAAAGAATGGTTGGTTTCACAATTTGTATAGAAGTGATAATTTAGGCAACTATATATATAGTTCTTTGTCTTTGAAAATTATGTTAGTTTTTTTTTACAATTTTTTATTATGATTTAAATTTTTTCTAGTTAAATATTCAAATATTTAGCCAAATTTTAAAACAAAAATTACTTTTTTTTGTTTTAAAAAATTGGCCTAGTTTTTTTAAACTAAGGCTAGAAAGTAGAACAAAACAAAGAAATCATGAATAAATGGAGTGTTTGTAATCTTAATATTTCAAAAATAAAAAAAATAAAACTTCGTTTATTAATCATTTGGTTTTTGAAAATTGTGTGTTTATTCTCAATTACTTATTGTTGTTTTAATGTTTCCTAGGTAAAAGAATTAAATTTTGAGCCAAATTTCTAAAACAAAAATATGTTTTAAAAACTAGTACTTTTTTAGTTTTCAAAATTTTGCTTGATTTTTTAAAATATCAATGGAAAGTAGATAACAAAGAAAAAAAAAATAGCCTAGACATGAAAGTAGTGTTGGTAATCAAACCGGGTCGTAGTTTTCAACTTAACTATTTATTTTTTGAATGGGGTGGGGAGACTTGAACCTTTAACTTAAAAGTTAATAGTATAAGTTTTATGTCCTATGCTGATCAGTTTGGCAAAAATCTCAATTTTTAACTTTAAATTTTAATGATTTAGTCTCTGAACTTTTAACTTTGTAATAGTTTAACTTTTGAACTTTAATGTAAGAATCTAACCATATACAATAAAATTTGTAACAATTAACCCACTTTTGTTAAAAAATTATTAAGATTTAATGAAATTTCTTACCTACGGAAATCAATATAAACTAAAACGAAATGTGCTTAAACTACAAAAACCATTTTGTTACATAATAAAAGAAGAGATTAAGTTGTTACAAATTTCAAAATAAAATCTTTTTTCCTTTTTTTACATACAAAGTCTAACTATTTATATGCTAAAATTCATGGAATGGGTTGTTCCAAATATAAAAGTAGAAGGATAATTAAATATTACCTTCCACAAATATTCACGAACAAAAGGTGTTTATAACCTTTAGTTATCTCAAACGAGATGTGAGAATTAAGGGCTCCTTTGGATTGACTTTCTAATTGTTTAAAGAGACAATTGTAAATATAGCAATTAGATTCAAAGTATTAGCATATATAGCAACATTTTAAAAAAGTGCAAATATAATCACTAATAGACTTTGCTATATTTGCATTTTTTTTAAAATGGTGCTATACACTTAGTTACTATCTCTAAAATTATTACTCATTATAATTACCCGTATTTAAATTATTGTTTTTAACTGCAAAAAAAAATATTTTTAAATACTTAGGAAGTAGATCCAAACAAACCCTAAATTAGACTTAAGCCACACATGGTAAGAAATTCTCATTCCTTATGGTTGGTTAAGCCACATACAATTAGAATGATGGACCCATATTCTCATTTTATAAATATATATTTTAAAAGGCAAGAAAATTTCATCTTCCAACTTAAAAAAAAAATATATATATATATATATATATAAAGAAAAACAATATAAAAAGAGCAACTTGTTAAGTTGAAAGTGGCAATAATGATGAGAAATAATGGCCCCAACACCACAAGCATTGGCCAGCAATATTTTGATGGCAATTGCTTTCCTTTAGTGGAGGACTTGGTTAAAAGAAGAAAGATGGGCTTATTTTGAAGCCATTATTGGCTTTGGTCACTGCTAAAAATGCTTTGTAAACTGTTTTGACAATTTGATTGATTTTATGCTAATAGAAATGTAAATAAAATAAGCAAAACAAAGCAAAACAAAACAAAATGGTAGAAATTTGATTTAATGCTTAAAATTGCATTATGGTGAGGAGTTTGTCAAAGCCAAACAGCAGAACTTCTTTTATCTTACTAACATTGCAAATACATATGAAAGAAAAATAGTAAGCAAAAACTAAGAAAAATTACAAGGCAAATGAAGGCAGGCAGGCAGTCACACAAGCTCTTCTGTATGTTGGAAAGGTTTAGCAAATTAGAACCCTTTTTTTTTTCTTTTTTAATGTTTGTTTTGTTTTGTCTCTTTCTCAAACATTGTCTCTTTCTTTCCTTGGCACAGCTAACTGAATCACTGTTCTCTCATTTTATATGAGGAAGCATTACTTTTCTCACACTGTGTAGTGTTGTTGGATGGTGTCGATATCGAGTCCCTTCAACTTCACCACGGATTCGACATGTCCTTTGAGTGTGTTGAGCTCTCGGAGCCTGAAACGATGACAGAAAAGAATTTCAGAATCATACTAATTCATTCATTTTTGTCTATAGTTTTCCCTAAAGGCACTACTACTAATTCATTCATCTTATTTACCTTGCAATCTCGGCACGTCTCTTAGCTTGCTCTGCGATTTCGGAGAGTTCTCTGTAGCTGCTCTTTTCGGAGAAGATGTTCGTCGACTCGGGTGGTTGAAGTCCATGTAATGTCCTTTGAGCAAGGGCCCATTGAGCTTCTCTTTCCTCTTTTCCATAGTCTTTCTTGGTGGTGAAAGCAGTCTGTTGTACAATAACAACAATGTAGTTTAATAAGAGTTCGCCAAATAACTAACTTTTTGTTCGTTCTCTCTAGAAACCGAAAGAAAGGTGTACCTTGTTTTCTAACAAGTTGAGCCACGCCTTTCCGCTCAATATGTATCGAATAGCGAACTTCATGATATCGAGTGGAATATAGAAAACGATGCTGTAAAGCCAGATGAAACCGGCCCATCCCCATCCGATTCCCTTGATCTTTGCGAATCCCCAGTTTGCATATACCGCGATCAAAGTGGCAACCTGAGACGACACGAATAACGTTTTAGCTTTTCAGCATTTGGTTCACAAATCATTTTCAATACACTTTAGGTAGTGAAAATAACCATTCTACTTCATTCTTACCAGTTGTGCAATCAAGAAAGCGCCCACTAATAGAAGTCCAGGTCGCTCGATATACGACCAGCCGCGCGATCTAGTTACAAATATCAAAGCCTGGCTGACAATACTCACTTGCAGGTACAATGCAGCCATCTTTTCATCTTCATTACCACGGATCGATCTTACATGGAATGTATCCTGCATTAGCAAACACAAGGGCATAAGTTGTTGGATCAAAGTATTTTTCAACTGATTCGGAAAAGTACAGGTTAGGGAGCAGGGAACATACCGAAAAGAAGTTCGTTCCGTCCATTAACCAAAAGAATATAACCGTCATCAATGCCAAGTACCCTCCGAGTACTACTCCGGTTGCGAAAATCTCCTTTAGCTTCCAACTGTCAGGTAATGGAGATGGCTTGACTCTGTCCTTTGAAATTGTCATAATTGTACCTTTAACAAAACAACAATGCAGGCCCATCAATATTGATTGTTTTGGTTTTATGGAGCTATCAAAGAGACAGGCTAAAGGACAGGAAGAATAGAACTAATTCACAATTTATCAGTAACTCACCATCATTCAGGATAGCAATAATCAAAACCATGAAGGGAGAGAAATCAAATTTCCAAATGAGAGCAATCAACATGAAACCAAACTGCAAAAAGGAAATCACAAAGAAAACAGATTATAAATAAAACAATCGAAGAAAATACGATCGTAACTATCGAGTTTAAGCGTGGATTGCACACGTACCACAATACGAATAGTGATGGAAACTGCATAAATCTGTAAGAAGAGAAAAGAGAGGAGGAGAAGTGGTAAGTCAAGTGCTTTCCCAAATACATATAAACTTGAGTTAGCCATTTGCGACAATTCGAGTACGGTGACTTACGGTATAGTTCTTCATCCTCTGGAAAATTGCTCTGCTGGTCAACACGGCGCTGATGATAACACTCAAACCAGGCTCGGTAAGGACGATGTCGGATGCACCACGTGCAGCATCAGTAGCATCAGCAACAGCAATACCAATGTCGGCCTTCTTTAAAGCAGGAGCATCGTTCACACCATCTCCTGTCATTCCACAAATGTGCTTTCTCTCTTGCAACTTCTTTACGATTTCGTACTTGTGTTCTAGACATTGGATTAAAATCGAAAAAGTTAGAGGGTCGAAAACAAAAACGTCGATCATCAAGTATAAACAAGAGACAACAATCACCTGGAAACACTCCAGCAAATCCATCAGCCTTCTCAATCAACACTTCAACTGGAAGGCCAGCAATGCTTTCGTCCTTGTGTTGGCCGAGTAAGGAAGAAGATGGATACATATTTGTTCCCATTCCAAGTCTTCGACCAGTTTCCTTTGCAATAGCAAGTTGATCACCTAGTATAGGGGTCGATCGGGGTCAAACGTTAGCATATCGAACACAATGAGAAGAATTTAGAGAAACTTAAACAAGTGAATTACCAGTAATCATCTTGACATTCACACCCAAGTTGAGAGCCCTGCGAATGGTTTCTGCACTGTCGTGTCTAGGAGGATCGAAAAGGGGCAACAAACCGACGAATTGCCATGGAGCACCGGGACTCTCCTTAGTCTTCTCAGGCACTTCCTGTGAACATATTATGAAAAACAACAATCACAAGGACAGTTCAATCATCAAAGTTCAAGGCACAAACTATTTTATAGAGTGTCGAGATTCAAACCTGTCTAGCAACAGCCAACGATCGAAGTCCACGCTCGGCAAACTTGTCAATTACAGAAAACACCTTCCTCTTGAAGTCCTCTTTGCAGTTGCAAAGAGTCAAGATCTATTCACAAAGATCGTATAGTTATAAGGCATGATAATCAACAACCACAATGATATCGTTCAGTCCTTGTATCATTTCAATACGAATAAGACATTTACCTGTTCGGGAGCGCCTTTGCTAGCACGGTGCCAGTTCCCATTGTTATCAATGTAAGTCAAAGCAGTTCTCTTATCCACAGGGTTAAATGGCAAGAAGTGAATTTCTCTAATTCCAGCTCTTGCCTAAGAACAACAAGTTAAACCACTCAGCAATCAGAACTTTGATTCAGAGTTTTCTCACCATAATGAAAAGTGAAAAACAATCAAAGATAATCATACCTCTTTCGGGTCAGCGAGCATTCCAACCATGGCAGCATCAATTGCATCCTGGTTTTCAGTCCTAGAAGCTCTTGCAGCAAGAAGAATGACATGTTCTTTGTCTACACCCTTGACAAATACCTCAATCAAGTTCTTGTCAACACTTAACTTGTTAAGAGTCAGTGTTCCGGTTTTGTCGCTGCAAAGTACGTCCATACCGGCCATTTCTTCGATAGCAGTCATTCTCTTGGTGATAGCACCTTGTTGAGACAGCTTGTGAGAACCAATAGCCATAGTCACAGACAAGACAGTAGGCATAGCAATTGGAATGCCACCAATCAAGAGAACCAAAAGGTTGTCGATTCCGTCTCTATAGGCACGGTGTTGGATCGGGTACATGACGAGGATCTCAATCAACATACCAATGGCAATGGAGCAAATACAGAAGTTCCCAATGGCAGTGAGAACCTTTTGGAAGTGACCAACTTGGTTAGTACTATCAACAAGATGAGCTGCTTTTCCAAAGAAGGTGTGTACACCAGTAGCAATAACAATAGCTTCAATTTCTCCTTGTTTGCAAGTTGAGCCAGAGAAAACTTCATCCCCTGGACTCTTGGTCACAGGAAGTGATTCTCCAGTTAACGCAGATTGATCAACCTTTAACGGATCACCCTCGAGAAGACGAGCATCGGCCGGGATGATGTCTCCTAATTTCACACTGATCACATCTCCTGGTACTAGAATTGATGCATCTTGTTCACACCATTTTCCATCCCTTAGAACCTAACACCATCACAAAACAAAGAACACCATTACTTCAAATACCATTACTCCAAAACAATCAAACTCTTTACTTTTGTACTTTAAAAAAAACATTTTAAAACATGTTCTAGTTACCTTAGTTTTAGGTGCAAGACCAGCCATAAGAGCAGCTGCTGCATTACCAGCATTGTTTTCTTCAATGAAACTGATGGTAGAGTTGATAACCAACAGACAGACGATACCGACGAAGTCCTGCCAATCCGGTCCCCGACCGCCACCGTTGGCCAAGGCAATGGCCATGATAGCTGCAGCTTCCATGACCCAAGATAGAGGATTCCACATAAACCCAAGAAACTTCAGAATCTTGCTTTCCTGTTTCATATCATTACAAATGCATATAAGAAAAGTTTTCACAAAAAAAAAAAAATAAAGAACTTGTTGTTTTATTCATAAACCAAAAATCAAACCTTTTTCTCTTCTAGCTTGTTGGGACCAAAGATTTGAAGACGGTTCTCCCCTTCTTGAGAACTTAAACCTTCTCTTGTACATTTCAGCTGCTCAAACACTTCTTCAATAGGGATTTTCTCCTGCAATCAAATCAAAATAACAGCATAGAAATGTTTATTCATCTGAGCTTAATTAAGAATATGAGAGCTTAATTAGAGTTTTCATTCATTAAATCTTATTAATCAAGTCTATGTTTTCATGGGACAACTTCAATTAAATTAAACATTATTATCTAATCAAGTTATTATTTTTCTGTTTAACCAAAGTTCTGGATGTTCTTATTCAAATTACCCAAAAGTGATTTAAACCCAAATCTATGCTTTCTTTAGCTAGTGAAATTTTACTGAATTTTATACACCATAAATGGAAAAAAAAAAAAATTATTAATAAATTAAAAAAACACCCTAAAAAAAGAAGTTCAAGTCAAACATGAAGAAGGATCATTTACTCCCCTTTAATGAGAATCCAAGACTTTTCCTTTTTAACCAAAAAAACAAAAATTGAACCTAAAAACCAAGAAAAAATTTACATACATCCCACCTACCCATCAAATAAATTTTAAAAAAATAGAAGAAAAAGTTAAACAACACTTTTAGCTTTTATATTTTTAAATGATGTAGTCTTTATTATGATAAATATTATTAAAACTTGATAAAATTTCTTACATTTATAGATCGAAAATAAAAATAAAATATATATGTCTAAAAGTTTAAGCATAAATCTAATTTTAATTTTAAAAAGTCTAATTGAGTCACTATACACTTTAAAAAAGTGACCATCTAATTTCTACAGGAGAATAAAAAGGAAAAAAAAAAAAGTCATATTTAAAAATATTAATTTTAAAATAATGAGTTAAAAGAAAATTAAAAAGAAAAAGCGAGTCACCGCCGAGTTAGCGAGTGAGACTCGGGAAGCAGACAAGGGAATTAAATTTGGGAACCGAAATTGAACTAAAATCCTCAATCACAGGCGCGTTGACTATAAATTTCCAAAATGGACCCCACCACGTGGTATGAGCGTGTACAACACGCGCCGAGAATCAATAGCGCTGCCGCTGCCGGTGACGGCGCCGTAAATATCGGCACCGGAGAAGGGTAAAACAGGAAATATAAATTTAATGAAAAATAAAATCCGGAAACGATTGTTGAATCCAAGGAAGGGTCGGTTTAAGTGACCAGTGGGGTCAGAGCCGTTGAAATATGAAAAGCAACTTTTTTTTTTAGAAAAAATAACAAAAATTAAAAATAAAACCGAAACGTTGTTTTTTTTTAAAGGCGAAAAGTCAAAAGTACCACGGAGAAGTACCAAAAATTCCCAATTTTATTTTTATCTTCTCCAATATTTTATATCCAAACAATTTAAAAAAATAATAAAAAGTGACAGAAAAAGGAATAAAATTAATTTATATAAAGAAACACCCAATTAAAAAAAAAATAAATAAAAAAAACAGCCCCCTAATTTCTTTTCTGTACTGCACATGCTCAGATCCAGTAAAGCAGCCAACCATATAAAAGAAAAAAATAAAAAAAATAAAATAATAAAGACATGTTTGGTTGGCGAGAAAAAGTAGGAAATTGAAAGGGAAAATAAAGGTAAATTTGATTCGTTATTACTAAAACCCCCAAATCCAATTCCAAAAATTCGAAAAAACATATCTTTGATATGAACAAGAAAAACAAAATCTTCAGTCTCTGTTTTTTCTGTTCTGCTAATCTAGATCAATGGGAAATTAAATCAATGATTAAACTGATTAATTAGAATCATAATCATGATCAAGGAAAATAGATAATAATAATCAATCAGGGGTGTTTGGGGGTCGAGAAAATTAGGGAAATTTTCCCGAGAAAATAAGAAAAAGAGGGGGAAAAAAGGGGAATACCAGATCAACAGTCTCGTTCTTGATCTCTTCGAGAGTTAAAGCGGTGTCGTTTCCCATCTTGAATCGTTTTGTTGTTTCTTAAGAAGGAGATGAAAAAGAGAGAAAAAGAGGGTGTTTTTTTCTGTGGGTTTTGGTGTTGTTCTAAAGAAGAACCATTGAAGGGTGGGGGGGTTATTTTCCCGAGAAAATAATAAGATTCCCGGGAAAATTAGTGTTTGGGAAGAGAGAAAATTGAGAAAGAAAGGAAAAGGCTTTTGTGTGAGAGAGGAGAAGTGAGGAATTGGCGTCCAAATGCACTTGGCTTTTTATATAAACTCTTAAGCTTACCTCTCCACTCTTATTGTGACTACCACGCAGTCCAAGTGGGGTCCACTCTCTCTCCTCTTCTTTCTCTCTCTATGTTTACTATTCAACTAAGGAAACTCGATTTTCAAACATTGTGACGGACAATTTTGTATCGTTAGATGGAGTGATCGAGAGAAAATTATTCTGTATAGCCATCACAATTGTACCTATCGTCCTTAAATATATGATCAATTCTTATCAAAAATCAAACCAAATGTAAGATAAAATAGAATAAGATAAGATTTGATCTAGTTTGTTTGGAATTAGTAAAATCTGATATCCTAATCTTGAGAGAATCATGTTAAATCATAGGTCAAATCTTTTATCCTCATCGAAAAACTTATAACTTCTTCTTTTTCATTCTATAATTCACTTATTGACTTAGTCGTGTCTGAAAGTAGTCGTTGAGGAATGCCCAACTTGACCTAAACACTCACGGATATTAAAAAAAATCTTTAAATAGATAAGTTAGACGGTCACGATTAACTAGCCTCTTTAAATAATTTTTCAGGTTAATAAGATATTGAAAATTGCAAGTTAAATTATAATTTTAGTCACTTAATTTGGAAGTTCGTATTTGTTTAATTTATGAACTTTCAAAATTACAAATATGGTTTATGACATTTTAAACTTTTTAAATTTAGAGATTTACTAGAGATAAATTAAAATTTTAATAGACTTCTTAGACATTTTTAAAAGTTTAGAGACCGATCCTCTTTATAAATTTCCATCCATGGGTTTGGGGTGATTTCTTTGGATGCCGTTGGATTTAATCTTCCACTTAAAAATGGTGGGGTCAAATTATCTACGTGGCAGACATCAAGCGGTGAGTTTCATCATCATAGAGATTCATTTATTTTTTTAATTTTTAAATTTCTTTTTGTTTCTATTGTATATTTACTTGAAAAATCATTATTGTGATATAACCAATGATCACTATGTTATAACCAATGAATGATCTGTATAAACTTTTTTTTAAAAAATTTTTTCTTTTTTTATGATTGATATAACCCATGCATTTGCATTTTTGGTTTTGTACCTTTTTTCCAATAAGCAAGACAAATCTTATTACCTATCTCTCTTTCTATAAGTAACAACAAAATTATTATTATTGTACCTTTGTCTATTTGGCCCAACCTTGGTTATTACAAAATATAGCTGTAAATTTTAATTTCATATATGTGGTCCGTGATAATAGTATTTATATATTTTCGAAGATTCATTGAGATTTTAACTTTGCTTAGACGAATCTTATTTATCATAAACAAGAAAAAAAATGAATTATAAAATCTGAATGTATATCTCTTAGTAAAAACGAATATATAGAGTACTAAAAATATATAGATAGAGAGCTAGAGACAAAATCAATAAGGAAAGAGGAACAATCGCTCCAATTAGATTAAAAAAAGGCTAAATTTTTATTTTTTATTTTCAATTTTTCTTTGTAAATATTTAAAAACAAAAGAATATATGTATACAAGGAGTGTACAAAAGATCACAATGTAAAATTTTTGTCCATATTTTATGTACATTTTTTGTGCGTTCTCTACTTTAGAGCGAAGAATATTTAAGTTTTTATTACTCAAATTATTTAAACAATAGAATGTTATTAAGGACCCGAGCTAATATTGGCTCTTAGATTATGTATAACATTGAACCCTTTAAAAAAATAAAAGATTAAGTTGGCATAATAACGTGTTGATGGATAAGGTAAAAAAAAATATATAGAAATAAGAAAGAGGATAAACTATGTGATAATTAAGTAATTAATGGAATCTAAATTTTTTTAAAAAATATATATATATCTCAATAAAGAAGATTATAGCACATGGAGGATCAAATTATTTGGGGTTAAAAAAATGTTTTAGCTTCAAGAGAGAGATAATAAATAAAATTAAGCAATAATACAACATAAATGTTTTTTAAATAAAAAAGGGGGGGGGGGGATTTGACTTTTTGAATTATTTTTTATTTTTATTTTATTTATTGAAAGTTTATGAAATGGATTGTGGGAACCCCAATAATAGTACCCAAAGTCTTCTCACTTGTGATGTCTCTCTACAAATGGGGTTTCTAATTATTTTTTGTTCAATGGAAAAAAAAAAAGAAAAAAAGAAAAGAAAATATGAGAGGGAGAGCACTATGGGAAAATGGGAATTGGAAATATTAATGGAGGCAAAAATAAAAATAATTAAAAAAAAAAAGATGGAGAAAAAAAAGGGGGTAAATCCAACATGACCGTTGGATTGCTTTAAAAGGTAGTCAACTCTTTACGGCTTATGGGAAAAAGAGGTCCTTAATTAAGTTTTTTAATTTTGTTTTAATTTAGTCTTTTAAAATTTTATTTATTTATTTGTTATTTATTTATTTCTTATTGAGTCAATCAATTATGTTCGTTCATATGGGATGGGTTGTACATGTACTTTTATTCCTTTCCTATAATTAAGTTTTTCCAAATAAAAAAAAATATTTTATTATTATTATTATTATTATTAACGATTGAGAGGTGAAAAATCAAAACATGAAATTTTGAAATGATAGTTGATATCTTATTCACTGAACCATATTCGGATTAATAGTTTTTTTTTGTTTAAATACAACTTTGTTACTGTACTTTTAATTTTGGTTTATTTTGGTCCCTATACTTTTAACTTTGGTTCATTTTGATCCTTGTACTTTCATAATGTTCATTTTGGTCATTGTCCTTTAAAAAAGTGACCATTTTGATCCCTTTATCTTCATTTTTAAGGTACAAAATAGTCATTTCTTGAAAGTTTAAGGACCAAAATGAACCAAAGTTAAAAGTTCAAGGATCAAAATGAACATTTTGAAAGTACAAAGACCAAAATGAACCAAAGATGAAAATATAGGGACCAGAATGAACATTTTAAAAGCACAGACCAAAATAAACCAAAGCCAAAGGTATAGAGACTAAAGCAGTATTTAAATCTTTTTTTTTAAGTATAGATTAGTTGAGTTCTTTTTAGTACAACAAATATGGGAAACAAACCAACTAACTAAAGTTAAGAATCATCAAGACCGATGTCTTCTTTATCCAAGGAAGAAGGTCTTCAAGCTAAATTTCATTCCAAGCATTTAGGTGAGAATAAGAAACACGATATTGAGTTTCTTTGTTGCAAGTTTGTGGTGTGTGTAGGAATTAAGCCTCAAACAAATCTTTATCTCGTGTTAAGGAGAATTTTATCAACGAAAATCTGCACTTCATTTTTAGAACAACCTTGATCCATAAGAAGCTTCCCCAAAATCAATGGCCTTAGTTTTTATTGATATTTTCCTAGTCGCCACAAAGACTTCCACATGTCTATAACAGGCCTCAAGCACTTCTTGAATTAGCTTGTAGCTAATTTTTACATAATAGATGCCTTTACGATCATAATGTCGGAAGAAAATGTCATAGATAGATTAGCTAAGTTATGACATTATTGGGAGGATCTTTATTATTATTATTATTATTATTATTATTATTATTATTAAAAATTGTTTCAAAAAGAACTTTTTTAAGAATAATTTAAAAAAAGAATCAGTCTTAGGTTGGGAAATGAAAGGTAGAATCTCTTTAGTAAAAGCATGTTCAGTAAAGGGGTTTTTTTCTAAGAGAGAGAAAAACCTCTAAAAATAAATATTTTTTAATAAAGTTTTTTTTGGTTAATTTTTCTTTAATTAAAAATAGGTATTTGTAAGAGTTCTTTCTTTTCCCATAATATATTTAAATTAAGAAAAACAAAGTTTTGTTTTTCTTAAAAAAAATTAAGGTAATATACTCAACATTATAATGTAATGTTTGTTTGTTTTTTTTAATTATTTATTATGTATTTTAGAAATACAAAATTCTGTTTCCTTTCGAAAAAAAATCTGAAACATTAACGGAAAATTAGAATATATAACAACATTTGAGGTTTTTTTTAAAGATTTGACAAATTCTAAATTTAATCAGAATTTTGGCAAAACATGTGTTCTACACATGCCGTGTTTTATCCGTATTTCCAATTTTTCTTCGATGGGTTCTGATAATTAATTGATATATATTTAAATATGCACTGCAATAGTAATATGAAACTATGAGATTTAACTAATCTACATTTATGTATATAGTGTAATTGTAATGTCAAGTTATGAGGTTTATTAACCATTATTTTTCATGATTATTGATTATAACATAATATTGTATCTTCCTGATATTTCTCCGTCAATATCGGTATGTTTTGGTAATTAACTAATATTCATTTACACATATAGTATACTAGTAATATGAAACTATAAAATTTAACTAATCTACATTTATATATGTAGTGTAATTGTAATATGAAGTTATGAGGTTTTAATCATCATTTTTCGTGATTCCTGTTATAACAATATCTTCCAGATTTTTCTCCACTAATATCTATTCAAATCTATCTTTTGTTATCAGATTCATTTTGATTTGATTCTTTTTCAATTTTTTCTGTACACATGTTGGAGATTTGTATTATTATCACGGTTTATCTAATTTTCTTTTCTTAATTATATATTACGTTGATAATAGATTTGGAATTTGTAAAATTTGAATTTGAGAGGGAAAAGAATAACAGTCAACCTTAATTGAAATTAAATAAAAGAGAATTAAAAAAAAAGATTTCTTTCTTTTAGAAACCCACATCAGTCCCGTTTCAACTCCCATCTATCTTTATCTCTATCATCTCCCTCAATTTCTCTTTTACGCAAAACAGAACCCACACTTGCCATCACTCAAATGCTGCCATCCACGCCCGTCGCTCGGTCGTCATCGTCGTATATATCGTCGAGATCTTGGTTGTGGGTAAAAATTTGGTGTTTTGAGGTCTTTTTTTTTAATAAAGATTCTATAATACCCATTAGGATATTGACCTTGTTTACTCATGATGTTAGGATCATACTATTCAGCAGATTCAAGGTGTTTCGATAAGTTTTTGGTAAATTTTGTGAGTTATTTATGGTTTATTTCTGAAGTGCCCATGAAGTTTTTTTTGCCTAAATATTGATTTACCCACAATATTTGGATATTAGATTTGTGAGTTTTTTTTTTCAGCTATCTATTTTTTATTCTTTTTCTGTTTTTTGTGTGTCTGTATTCGGTTGTAATTAGTGATATCCAAAATACTTATATACAATGTATTTAAGTTGGTTTAGCTCTTTTTGAATTTATTTTAGTTTGTGACGTGGATTTTTATCAATTTTAGTGTACCTAGTTTGTTTGGACATTTTCTAATTAGTATTTTTTATTTTTTATTTTTAAAAAAGGTGTTTTTCTATTTGTACGATTTTGAATATATATATTTCTTTTGCTACTTTTCTAAACAAATCTTTAAAATTTGTTATTTATCTGGTCAGTTTATCGTTTTTTAAGCAATACAAAATCTAACCATTAATTTACATTTCTTATAAAAACTTGCAAATAATAATTAAATATAGTATTTTTGCAATAAAAGAAATGTAGTACTTTTTTGGAAAAAAAAATCAGATTATCAATTTGTACTTTTCTCTCTTCACTTATATTCTTTTTTCCTTCCATTTTATGATAATTTGATTCAAGATTGCAATTCCACCTCTATTTTATTTTACATTAGATCTTTTAATTCAAAAACCAAACTCAAAATTCCATCAAAATGACCTTAAAAAAACTTAATTTAAAATTTAAAATTTAAATATTTAGTAAATCGATGAATAGAAACATTCAAAATTTATTTGATACGAAATTGAAAGTTTAAAGACGTATTAAATATTTTTGAAAATTCAATAACTAAATATACACAACTGACCAAAGTTCATCAACTACACTTTTAATTCAATCTCTATATATTAAAACGATTAAAAGTATCAAACTTCTTTTCTAAATAATAAATTTTGTTTTAAGTATTATATCTTTTAAGACATATTTAAAAAAGCAGTTATCTTTAAACTTTAGATTATACTTTAAGTCTTTGATGCCCTTCAATTAAAGGCTTTAGCATAAATAAAAAAGTTGGAGGGGCATATTAAGAATTATATAATCATGCTTTTTTATAGTACTAATAATTATGCATTAAACTCGATTAGAAATGCCATGTTTGGGAACATGTTGTCATTATTTATTTTAAAGAATTTCGAACTAATAAAAAAATGAAACTATTTATATTAATTCATAATTTTAAAGGAAAGAATAGCCCAACAATTTTTTTTTTTTAATGGACAGTTTATAAAGGGAAAAAACATTGAAAAGACTTTTCCTTTTTTTTTTTTTTTAGTAAATTGAAAAAACAATTATCTGCACATAGCTTCTCTTTTAATTACAAATAAAAAAATATACATTTTTAATACAATTCCAAAACTAGCCCCATCAAAATATTAAATAAAAATGAGTTCACCACTCGTTTTTGTTTTTGTTTTTTTTTTTTTAAATATCATTTTCATCCCTATATAATAGGAAGTTGGTTCATTCGGAATATTTGTACTTTTAATTGTCCAATTTTAGTCTACATATTTTCAATAAATTTTAAATTTTTTCCTTCAAAGTTAATTTCTACCAAAATTGATTAAATAAAAATAATAAATTTAATGTTAGAAAATACAATGTGTGTGAATATGTTTTCACAATTTAGAATAAAAATGTTAATAAATTGAAAATAATAATCAATAATTAATAATAAACTAGGGCCCGTTTGGATTGACTTGAGAAAAATGTGTGTATAAAAATAACTCAATTTTATTTAAACTGTTTTGATAAAAACCGTTTAAATACACTTCAAAATCTATTTTGAGTAGTTGCCAAACACTCCAATTTTTTTCAAAATGATTTATTTTTTAAATTAAACACTTAAAAATGTATTTCAAACACACCCTAAAATTATGATTTATTGAAAGTATTAAAATTTAACAAATTATAAAGTATAGGAACTAAATTGGTATTAAAAAAAATTTTATAGCATAACCAATGACTTTTGGGACTAATAATAAGAAGAAGAAGGGAAATTTTCACAATTAGAAAAAATGTCAAACTATTTATAGAAAATAGCAAAAAAGACCTTGATAGACTTTTATCATTTCTATCATTGATAGACTCTAATAGACTTCGATCAGCGTCTATCACAATTATCTATAAATTTTACTGTGTAAATAGTTTCCTTATTTTTCTATTTTTGAAAATTTTCCTAATAATAATGATTTTTTTTCTTAAAAAAAAAAAAAAGGCCCTGTGGGAATTGAGAATTAACAAAAATCAACAGTCACCTCCCACATTCTAAGCCAAATTAATGTTGCTATACTTATTTATTTAAATATACATAAATTACACAATCATTCTTGTCAATAATAATAATAATAAATTACATAATCATTTTGATTAAATTGCTAATTTTAGATTTATTTTATTTTTCTGAATTTATAATTTAAATTATCAAATTGAGGATTTTTTCCCCTAAAAGATTTACTTTTCCTATAATAGGTTTACAAATTTATTAATTGACAGTCAAGCATATTCTCTGCTGCACCTCTTTGCAGTCAATTCTCCCTCTATATGTACATATAATTATTATTTTTTTTTTTTTTTTGAAAGGACATATAATTAAATTTTGTTTTTCCTTGTTTGGCAATGTTTATTCATTGTGTAAACAAAGCAAGATTTTTATTTACCTTATAATTATTGCTTTAATTTCTTTTAATTTGAGTGTGACATTAAAAAAAATGCCACTTTGGGCTTGATTTGCTCGGATTATGCATGATATTAGCTTGGAGTAATTTTATATTAATCAATGAGAATTTTTCTATTTCACACATAAAAGGGATTTTTTCCTTTTCTTTTTTAAATTAAATGATATTGTAAAAAATAATAATAATAATAATAGGATTGCAATATATATTGTTATTTGAACATATTATAGTCTCAAAATTTTCATGCTTATTTACTTCTAGTTCTTAAAATTTTCAAATATTATTTTTAGTCCTTCCATTTTTTAAAATAAATTAACATTTAACCTATTGCACTTGGTTTCCTTTCAAATACTTATTATCACAAATATCTAAAAGTTAAAAAACTGGTCAATTAAAAAATAACTCTATAAATATAAAGACACTAATTATCTCAAAGATTCAATGTTTCACTATTACTTCTACAATAGTTGAATTAAAGAAATCAAGAAAGTGAAAATATTTGTATATGTTAAGTTTACGATTAATAATTTATAAAAGGTGAAGTCATTGATTAAAATAGTCTTTTTGTACCAAATTATCTACGGACTCAAATAGAATGCCTTTGAAATTGATGGATTAAAATGAAATAATGGTAAAGGTATGAAAAACAAAAATGGAAATTATATCTAAAGCATAGTTAAATTAGTTAATTTGAAAATCTCACTCAAATATGTTGGGATTTTTTTTTTTTCTTTTGAAAGATATGTGGGGATTTATATTCAAATCAAGAAGATTCTTATAATTATAGAAGTTGCTATTGTTGTAAAATTCCATTATATAATGTTGGTAAATGCAATAACAAAGATTAAAGTTGTGTCATGTAAAGTCTAATTAATGAGAGAATGACATAAATTTCTATCGTGTTTTTTCCCCTTTATGAATTAATCTTTTTGAGACAAAATTGTGTTTTAATTTCCATGCTTGATGGGATGGGTGTTTTTTTTTTTTTTTTTTTTTGGTTATTTTTAAGGACGTACATTTTTCTTAATCTTTAGTTCGAGAAATTTAAGAATAAATAGTTTGATACATCATGTTAGGGACAAATTTATCATAGGTCTAGGAGCTTGAGTATCCTTCAACTTCAACGTATTTTTATGTTAGTATAAAATAAAATCATTTTAGTTATAAAAATGACTATTTAGCACTGTGTTAGGACATTTCAATCCCACTTAATAGGCTCAGGTGATAGAGACAATGACCCTCTAATTATCTCCACAATTGTATGATATTGTTCACTTTAGGCATAACCCTTATGACTTTGCTTTTGATTTCAATAAAAATGCCTCATAAAAAAAGAAAAATAAAGAAAACGTCTCACACCATTGGAGATAGTTGTCATTCATTATAAACCCATGATCATCCTCTTACTTAATCGATGTGGGATTTTGATCGCATTCCCAACAATCCTCCCATCGAACAAAGGACCACTGAACCTCCCTTTAAATAGTCATCCATCCGTCTAACTCTTATTTAGGCTAACTTCTCTTCACCGGAGCACATTGCCTATCTGATATAGTTCAAACACAGATCACACCATGACTTTCTTTGAGACTCCACAATACATCTTTGTTCAACACCTGAGGATTCTACCGATATGGCTAAGTTAAGGGCATGACTTTGATACCACTGATAGAGACAACGAGCCTCCAACTATCTCCACAATAATATGATATTGTTCACTTTGGGCATAACCCTCATGGCTTTACTTTTGGTTTCACCCAAAAGGCCTCATAAAAAAGAAAAATAAAGAAAATGTCTCACACCATTGGAAATAGGTGTCATCCCTTATAAATCCATGATCATCCCTTATTTAATCGATGTGGGACTTTGATCGCATTCCCAATATCAGGTTTCATATCTTATTGCGTGATAACATTTTTTTTTCTCGTTTTTCATTTCTTGTTTCTTGTTTTTCAATTTCTACTTCTAAGAAATAAAAACAAAAATATGTTTGGTAACTATTCTTGTTTCTTAAAAGAATAAGAAACAAAAACAGAAGTTTGTTTGATAACTATTACTTTTCCTTTTTCTTGTTTTATAGTTTAAATATAAAATTTACTTATATAATATAAAATTATATATAAATGCATTAAAGTATATAAAAGATAATTATCAAAAGTTTACATTATGTAATACAACTAAGTTCTTATGCAATATTAACAACAATAATACAATTGTTTATATCTGTAACACTCGAGTTCAGTAGGGATACATGAATGAATCGATATCACATCCGAATGAGAGAGATCTTGAGGACATGAAAGTATGGTTTAGAAAGGCTTAAAAGAATTGAAAGCTACTACCTGTACCAATAAGATGCATCTTCCTTTTCGATGGCTGAATCATAGGAACTCCATAGTTAAGTATATTTAGTTGGAGCAATTTTATGTTAGGTGACCTCTTGGGAATTTTTCTACAATGCATGTGAGTGAGAAAAAGACATGTTGAAAGGACCTGAAGCAATCTGAAGCAATTCAAGACAAGCAGGAATGACGTTGCCAGGATGCAATGGAATGCAACTCTATTGAAAACTTTTTAATTTAAATTTAAAATAATATATAAATAAAAAATTCAGAAAAAAAAAATACACTACCTTGGAATTGAACCCGAGACTAATCTAAAAAATTCCATGAACACAAGCGCTTCCCTTGAACAATGATGCAAACTAATACATCTTACAATATAAAATATAGAAACAGAAGTAGAGAAACTACAACTCTAAAATTTAGCTGGAAACAAGAAACGAAATGAGATATCAAACAAGTTTATTTCCTAAAAAATGAGAAACAAGAATAAGAAACAGAAAACGACTACGTTATCAAATGGACCTTAAGTTTGGAAAACTGTAGAAAAAAAAAAGTAGTTTTTAGAATTTAAAAATGGGTACAAATACAAATATTTTCTTTTTCAAGAAGAATAAAATTATGGAAACAACACAATTTTTAAAATTGAAACAAAAAATCCAAGGATTATTGGAACATTTTTGTCTTTTTTTTTTTGGGTAAGAAAACACATAAAATAAGACTAATAGAAACTTCTCAATTCCATTTTGTTACATTTAAATATCAATTCCAAGATTTTGGTATTGACATATGAAATTTGATCAAAATTAAAATTTATGGTTAAAATTTCAAATTTATGACTAACTCACCTAGGGTGTGTTTGGGAGTGATAGTTGGAGTGGTGATTTTAGTGATAGAGATTTTGGAACAATTTGATTTTATAAAATTGATTTTTAAACAATCAAACCTATGTTTGGTTCCAAACTTTTAAAGTGATTTTCAAATATATAAAAGTGATTTTGAATTTATCATGTTTGGTTCTAAAAGTAATTTTAAAATTACCAAATTACTAAAAGGGTATTTTATATTTGGATTTTTGTTTTAAAAAATAATTATAAAAATATCTAATTTTATTAATTAATTTATTTTTTATTTATTTTAATGTTAAATTATTGTATGCATAATTGATATGTGAGGTAAGGAAAATACACATAATAAAAATAAAAGAAAATTCAAAACATATATCTCATCCAATCTAGAAATTTTTGTATCATTACAAAATACTTAAACTAGATATTATCTATTGAAATACAAATTGTATAACAAAAACATTAACGAGATATAAGAAATCTTGCAATTTTCTCCCGCTCCATCAGAAAAGTAGAGAGACTAAAAAGAATCAACAAGGATCAAAGACAATGATTGAAATATCCCAAAAAAATTGTTCATATAGAGAAGAAAAGCCACGAAAGGAACCGAGTAAATAGTAACAAAAAACTAAGGAACGATACAGTGAAAAAACAACAAAAACTGCTAAAAATTGAAGTTCATCCATGTGAAAATTAGAAAATTACAAAAAACAAAAACTTACTGAAATCAGCACTACCACAGATAGTTAATGGAACCAAGCGACGGACACGAGAGAGGGGATGTATCAGCTGAAAGAGAAGGAAGAAATGGATTAGGGCTAAATCCTATCCTTAAATATGAGGGGCAAATTTGGTGTTCTAAATTTTTTATCTGATTCCCTGATAATCACCCCCAACCAAATCACCAATAAACTGATACCTACAAAATTAATTTTTAGTGATTTCAAATTTTTGAAAAATCAATTTTATGTGAGTGCCAAACATCAACTTTTTATATAAAAAATGATTTTGACAAGGGAAAAAGTAATTTTGGCCATGCCAAAATCACTCCCAAACACACCCTTAGTCACTTTACTCTTCTCAAGATTATCATTAGAATTAGTTAAAAAGTCAAGATATTAATCGAGAAGATGTGGAAGACATTCTAGTCTTTAAAAATTCCACCGAAGTAAAAAAAAATTCTTTGGAGGGTTTGTCTCAACACTTTTCCCACATGTGGTTTTTGAAAGTCGCCAAGCTTTACCTGACATGAAATGTCCATTATGTTTAACGAGTTTCTGAATCTAATATTCATGTTTTATGGTTTTGTAAGGTAAGCCGGAACATTTGGTCTTCTTGGATCCCTAGTCTGCTTTTATGATATTCACTACTCTGACTATGTTTTTTTTTTTTGTTTTTTGTAGGGCAATCAAGATTCTCAATTCCTAGGATCTTAGGATCTTTTCTCTTATCACGTCCTCAATTTGACATTGACGCAACTCGTAGGTATTTGATAGCAGATCTTCCAAATCCTTGGATCTTGTTGGTTGGGCGTTTTCTACGATTGATTCTTTTGATAGTTGGTCAAGATCCTTGCCTATGGGTCTGGATGTGATGGATCCTTCTACTGCCGAGGAGGCTAAATGGAGGACCTTTCCTCTAGGGATTTTTAAGGTGCATTTTGATGCAGCTTTTGGAAGCGAGGAGGTGGGCCTTAGAGCTGTTGTTTGTGATTCCAACTGCGAACCCTATTGGTTATGGAAAAAATTCAGCCTTCATTGGTTTAGTGGAACTTGCTAAGGCTATTACCCTCTATGAAGGCATGTCTAAGGCTTTGGAAGTTGGTATTTACCCTCTAAGGGCTGAGACTGATTCTTTGATTCTGTGGGGCCTTTTGATGAACTCATCTCAATATTTTAATGAGATTTAATATTTTGTGGATTCTCTACGTGCTTTATATCATTATGGAGCTATTGAAGGCTTCTATTTCGCTATGCATAACTGCAAATGTGGTCTCACAAACTTGAGTCTCATGCACGAAGATCTCGAAGTCCTCAATTTGGTTAGAAGATCATCTCCCATGGATGGACTCTTTTTTAACCGTTGACTATTGTCTATCTTAGTTTTGTTTGATTTTTATGTATTTTTAAAAAATATATTGAGAGAGAAAATAAAATCTCTTCTAATTATGTGGCTCTTTCACAACTAATGGGCGACTTGACATCTTTAATTTTAATTCAGACACTTATTGTTAGGTGTAATTTGAACATCAGATTTATTGACCAAAAACCATAAACACATTTTGGGTTTGTAGTTCTTTCTTATTATTATAAGAAAAAGCATCAATTTAAAAATAGATATTTTTTTTAAAAAAAATGAGGCTTTAGAGTCATCTAATAATGTTTTTAAGAGGAAAAAACAATTTATACTTTTCAACGGTACATGAGTTGTGTTAATTACAACATGATCAATTTAATAATTGTATCAAAATTAAGCTACTAAATTTTCACACGCTAATCAATTTAGATTATTTATTTATTTCATTAATGATTTATAGGACAATTTTCACACGCTAATCAATTTAGATTATTTATTTATTTCATTAATGATTTATAGGACTGTTTTCAAATATATAAAAATAAGTCAAACTATTTACAAATATAGAAAAATTTTATTGTCTATCAGCGATAGGCCACGATAGAATTCTATCGCTTGTGAGATAGACTTCGCTTATGCGATAGAATTCTATCGCTGTCTATCAGTGAAGTTTTTTTATATTTATAAACAATTTGATATTTTTTCTGTTTATAGTAATTTTCATGATTTATAATTATTTTTATTTAATTTCATTTATAGATAGTTAAATAAAATTATTCTTCTTCCACATCCCAAAATTCTACGAAAGTAGTTAGAAAAATTATTATGCGATCCATAGAGAAATATAGGGGAAGATGAGGAAAAAAAAAATACTCATATTAATGAAAAGTCACCATTTGGTTTTAACCTTTTTCTCTAATATCATATTAATCATGCATTTTAAAAAAGATTTATACACGTGTAAAAGATATGATTTGATGTTTTTAGAACATAAATTTAATTAAAAATTTAGGGGATAACAAATTTTTCCCTATTTTTTAAAAGTAAGGCTTTTACAACATTGTTTTGTTAAATTAGTCTATAATTTAATTTAACCACCATGCATGTTTCAGCCTACATTAAGAAAAAAAAAACGTGTTTTTCTTGAAACTCATTTTTTTTTTTTTGGAGAAAATTTCAAAAGTTTTCTTAAATGTGAAAAACATAGACAAAATATATATATTGACGTCAAGTGGTTTGTGATTTCAACATTGTTGATTTTTTTTTCCATCTCTATTAACATATTTTTAAATAGTTAAAATATATTTACCTAATGTCTTTTTTTTTTAAGAAAATTATTGTTTTTTATTAACTATTTTGATAAAATTTAATTTTAAATGATTAAATTTAAGATTTATTGAAAATATGTTAATCTAAAATTGGACAACTGAAATGACACATTTGAAAATACTTCTAAAATTTAGATAACAAGAACTTAGAAACTAATTCATGAAAATAATGTTTAGAAGTTTAATTTTCAAAATCAAATAGTTAGTAGATTGTAATTTTTCAAATGTGTTTTTATACAGTTTTTCAAAAGCGTTTTTTAGCGCAAACCAAGATTTAAATTTCAAAAAGAAAAAGATCATAATGAAGCAAAGAAAATACTAACATATAGTTATCACCTACTAGTGGCAGATCCAGAAATTTTGTTGACGGAAGCTTTGTAATTCAGTAAAAATAATTTATAAGTGAGTAGTTAAAAAAAATTTATAAATTTACTGACTTTCGTACATCACAATTGTAAATCACAATTTCTCCATTTAGATTTCAAATTAAATCTACAATAACACTGAACGACAATTAAATCAACAAGAAATTGACAACATAACAATCAATAACATCATAACCTAAACAAACCCAACAAGTAGAGTTTAAGATGTTTACTTAAGATCAATAAATTATTTAAAAATTTAATAAAATAAATATAAAATAAAGAAACTAAAACAAAAAAATAAGAATGGTTTGAAATATGTAAACCAAATGCATGTGAATAAAGTAACAAACTTAAAAAGAAGAAGAAAAATAAATTACAAAATTTACCTCACAAACAAGGAGAAGTTGAAGAAGAAGCCAAGAAGAAGTTGAAGAAGAAATTTAAAAAACTAAAACATTTGGAAAAATAAATGTAAGAAGTGGAGCTTGAACCCTAGGTTTAGAGAGGGCTATAATATCACTGATATTATGTTAGTCTTTTATATATATATTATATAAAAAGCATAAAGTTGAGGGAGGCTCGAGCCTATATTAAATTCGCCGGTGTCACCAACTTAAGTTTCAAAAAGAGTAATCCAAATTCAAAATCTTTGTCAAAAGATAAATCAAAGTTATAAAATTATAGTTTCCAAAATTTAACATTTAAGAACTAAAAATATACATTCTTACAAATTTGAGAACCAAAAAGGTCATTTTAAAAGCTCTAGATCAAACACACATTTTTTAAAATTTGAAGGCTAAAAAAATAATTTTCAAAAGAGCAATATTTAGGTGCAGCCTAGATTGCACCTAAGTTCCATGCTCCCTCTTCATCTACACAAGCAATAATAATAATAATAATAATAATAATAATTTTTTCTAAAAAAATAAAGGAAAATTACTATAAACAGAAAAAATATCAAATTATTTACAAATATAGAAAAATTTCAGATAGACTGCAATAGAATTCTATCGCTAATAGACTGTAATTTTTTTTATATTTGTAAATAGCTTGACTCATTTTTCTATATTTAAAAACAGCCCAAAAATAAATGACTATACCCAAATTTTTTTCATTTAAAAAAAGAAAGAAAGAAAACCTTAAAACACGATTTAAAAATATATATATATATAATTTTAAAATTTCCATGTTAGATTGGTCAGCATATTCCCATGAAAAGTCTAAAGAAACCAACAAGGATGTTTAACGACAATTAGGAACAGGTTGAGATCTCAAAAAGCTACACATAAAAATTACTTCTTTTAATATTAAAAGTAGATATTAAAAAAAAAAAAAAAAAAAAAAAAAGAAGTTAAATTTACCTCTCAAATTTTAAATTTGTGTCAAATAAAATTTATAAAGTTTTTAATAAATTTTTAAATTTTGAAAAATGTCAAATAAATCTATAAACTTTTAATTTTATATCTATCATGTTTTTTTAACTTTAATTCTGTATCTAATAGATTATTAACCTATTCAACATTTTTAAAATTCACAAATTTGAAAATTTAAAGTTGTATTATATATAAACTTAATTTTTTGTCTAATAGATTTGTTAATTAAAAAAATTGCAATCTATTAATTACAAACATAAATTAAAAAAAAGAATAACAATGCAATTGGCAAAGATTAAAAAAAGAAAAGTGAAGACAAAAGGGGTTAGGTAATGCAAAAAGGGAATAAAAAGAGGTAGGTAAGTTGTGTACAAAATTTACACTCAAATTTAAAAACCAACTTAATTTGTCAATATTCAACTATTTTTTTCAGTGTATTTTTTTATACCATATAAAAAAAATGGTTCTAAAAGTAAATAAATAAAAAAAACCACTTTAGAAACTGGGTATCTTTATGTACTTAATAAGTACTAATTTGTATTATTTTTCTTTTCTTATTTGAAAATGATTGATAAAAGAGTCAAGAATGCCTGTTCTTTCTTTGGGCAATATTTTTGTAAAGAAGTGTTTTGATCAGAAGTACTTTAGTTATAAGTATTTTAAATGGAGAATTTTTAAAAATAGAAAAATGAGGAAAGTTATTTACTCAAAATAGAAAGATTTTTAGATAGTTGTGATAAATGCTAATAGAAGTTTATTAGGTTGTATAAATGATAGAAATGATAAAAGTTTATCACTGATAGATGCTGATAGAAGTCTATCAATGTCTATTAATATTTTTTTTTTTTTGTTATTTTCTATAAATAGTTTGACATTTTTTATTTATGAAAATTTTTCTTATTAAATATTATATCTATTCATGAATTTTTTTTATTATCTTATATATTTTTTTAAAAGAATATTGTCAAAATTCAAACAAAGGTTCAAAAAAGTAATTTTTTTTTTTTTTTTTTATTTCGCTAAAACCTCAACATAATCATTGTAGTAACTTTTTTAGGAAACAAACATAATTTAGAAAACACAAAACAAGAAATGAAATCATTATTAAGTTGAATCTTTTGAGAGTACTTATGATTTAATTAATTTTAAGTGGTTTTTTTTAGGATTTACTTAACTAATATTTCAAAAATAAAAAGATTATTAAAACAAGGGGAAAAAAACTTACCAATAAATGAAATAAGTTAGAACAAAATGTTTAGAAAGTCATTAGTTTGATAAAATATATACTGGGGTAAGCAAAAGTAGACTTAACAAAGACTGAAATATCGGTGAATATATTAATATATCCATCGGTATATATAATTGAAGATTTGATATCGACACTAAAAATTAATTGATATATTCAATTTCTTTTATAAATATATATAAAACATTAAAAAAAAAAACCATTTATTAACTCATGAATACTAAAAATAAGATTTACGGGTAGAAATAAACTATTTTATAGATATATCCTTTTAAAAGACAGCTTAGCGATTTTTTCTTTTTTTAAAAAAAGACTAAATTAGAAAAATTATCCACTTCACTTTTTTTTTCTATTACCTTACAAGTAAACATACTTTAAAGTTAATTTTAGAGCAACAACACTACTTTTTTTTTTAATATATTTATTATTTTAATTATTAGTCTCATAAGAAAAATATTTTAAACCAATGTACAAATGAAAGGGTTAATAAATATATAAATAAATAAAAGAGTAATTACAAAGTTCAAGGAAATGGATGGAGATAGGGTTATGAAAAAGAAAAGGAAAAAAAAAAAGTGTCTACCTTAGTTAGAGGGTGTTTAACATGTTTTTTTTTTATATATATATATAGTAAGTAGTTTTAAATTTAAAAAGTGTTTTTAACCCTTAAAAAGTTGTTAGATAAAGTGTAAAAACAAATAAAAATGCACTTAAAGTGTGTTTAGATAACACATATTGAATGATCAATCTTCCAAAAGCATTTATAAAATGATTTCTTTTGCTTTAAACATATATTTTTTGAATATATTTACATATATATAAAGAATTAGTGTTTGTCGACAAAAATAATAATTAACTTTTAAATAAATAATTATTAGTATTGGAAAATAAGCATTTTCTCAATAATTAATTTAAAGGTAATTATAAAAAATGATTCTTATTGAATCATTAAAAAAAAATCTAACTGTGTTATAAAAACAAGAAAATAAAGAACAAAGTAGAGAGAAGAGAAAGTAGAGACTGAATGTATTCTCTATTCAATTGTGTTTCTCAAAGGTCCCAATAAATACTATTTATAGAGTTTACAAGATATGGAAAAACTAAATACAAGGAGGAGATAAAGGGAAAGATATTGGAAATAATATCTAAGGATATAAAATCTATGGACATCTATATCTAATTCAAATATTTATAACACTCCCCCTTAGATGTCCATAGTGTATAAAATATATGCCTCATTAAAACCTTACTAGGAAAAACCCAATGGGATAAAAATCTAGTGAAGGAAAAAGAGTACATTATTCGTATACTTTAGTAACTGCCTCATTAAAAACCTTGCTAGGAAAACTCAGTGGGACAAAACCATAGTCAAAGGAAAAAGAGTGCAGCACATTTACTCCCCCTCATGAAAACATCACTTGATACTCTTGGTTGTCACATACAATTGTATGTGTTAACTCCTTAAATGTTTTTGCAGAAAACACCTTCGTCAATAAGTCTCCCAAGTTGTCTTTTGAATAAATTCGTTGACTAGTGATGTCGGTATTTTATGCTTTATCATCTTCATATAAGGATTACTATTGGCTTGCTTCGTACATCATCAAGATTATAACATGATTTAAAGTAGTTGTTATGATCTGCTTCATAAGTTGTCATAATATAAGAATTCTTCTCTCTGTACTAAGTAACCTATTTAAGATCTAGTTCTTATGGGTTAGATAAGTAACATGCATCTTCCCAATAAAATAGATCACAATTAGATTTATGAGAATAAAATAAATTCATGTAAACTAATTCTCAAATAAAAACATAACATACGTTTAACTCTATTCTAATATATTTCTTTGAAAAAATATTATAATTATGCTACGACAGGTAGCGTATAAACTAGTAAATATATAAGTGCACTTATTTACCAAAATTATGGTTCTTCGGGACCTAAAGTTCTTCATTATCTTTCTGATATCAGATGTTATAACTTTTTCACACCTGAATGAACCATGGTAGGAATGTTCAATGATGAAACTAGTTCATATAAGATCTTATATGTATAAATTGATGCAATTCTATCTGCTATTGCAAGCTAAGGCAAAACTTATCATCTCAATTTATTTCTTAAGAAACTCTATTTGCCTTTGAAATCTCTTCAGGAGTTCATGATCAAATAAATAATATATAGTAAATCTCAGGTTGTGATTTCTTTAATCCTTCAGGGATATAATTATTAAGAGATTCATATAAATGTATAATGACTACATCCATGAGATGTATGTTAAGTTTTTCATACACAACCAAATAAATTAGATATCTCATGGTATTGTATCCAACATAGAAGATTATGTCTCATTATAATCAATACCTTTGCGAGAATTATTATAGAACTTGTCTCGCATTATATAATGTGACCACATTCTATTTGTCTTTCTTACAAATATTCACTTGTATCCCACATGTTTGACATTCTCTAATGTTTGAACTACTAGTTCTCACGATTTGAAAAATAAGTTTATTTCTATTGGATTGTTTCTTTCCACATAAGTCAATCCTTTCTATGTCGCGACATTTTTCAATATATATCTGAGTATACTCATTTTCATAAATAATATCGTGAGCAACAATGTATGCAAAAATGTTGTCAACTTATTCAAGTATGATTCCATTTTTTTCTTGTCATGACATATTTTATCGAGATCTCTTTGTCATCCTCTTTTACTTCAAGATTCTTATGAATACTCATATTCAGGATTTCTTCTGGAATATCCATATTCTTAACTGAGTCATTTTGATCATTGACTGCCTTTTTTCTGAGGATCTTTATCTTTGGAACTCATGTGTCTATCATGCTTTAGGCGTGTTGAAGACTCATTAGTATTGACAACTTGTTGCATTGAGATATTAATTTTAGATGGTGCATTTGTAACCATTTCATATAACTTGGTCACTTTCTTGCAACAGTAAATGTTGTTCTATAAATGCATCTAGCATTTGATTTGCAATATTTTGCAAATGAGTTATCTTTTGAACTTCTAGTTCAAATTAATCTGTATGATGATCGAAATGAAACAATACTTATACATTTCATTCAATTTCTTTTTTAAACTTCTTAATTCCTCCCCATAATGTTGGAAAATTTGTCTCATTAATGACAACTAGCAAATTGTGTAGTAAATTTATCACCCATCAGGAGTCCAAAGATTGATGTGAAATCAATTGCAACATAGATTCATAACCTCTTTTGAGGACTCATTTTAATTGATCCATCATCATAATTGTTGTTGTGGAACAATTTAAACATTTACTACATATTTATACACATAAATATATTTGGCTTCTGGCCATGAGCTCATAAGCTATTGGTTTAGAGCATACATAACAATGTGATCTCATACAGATTTAGAAGTTTTGCTATTTGAACATAAACTACAGGATGTTCAACAATTATCTTAATCAATTATCAAATGTTGGGATGCAAACTCACTAGCATTATCAAAATAAAATGTTTAATTTCAAAATCATGAAATTGTACACTTAATTATTTGAGCAACGAACCTTGCAGATGTAAGGTTTTGAAGATAATAAACATATATGTGACCATAAACTGGATGTGCCAACAAAACCATAAAATATTTAAATGGTTCACTTGAGAGGTTCAGTTTCAATTTTAACTAGTAAGAGTTTGATAATTAATCTCTTGGGAACAAAACCACATATGATAATTTATTAAATGGAAGAATCTTCTAGTTCTTTAGTAGATGTCAATATATATTTTCAATAATTATTTTCACTATTGACCCAAAATGACTCATCATATCAAATAAAAATATATTTGGATTTCGGGTTCATTGTTGCATATATTTCAATTACACGAATATGTGTAATACAGTTTAGAAGGAAAAGCATACAACTTTTCTATATGCATTTCCTATAGGAGACAATAAATTATCAATTTCTCTAGATGATATTTATTACAATGTATACCTTCCAAATTTACTAAACTTCTCGATTTACAAGAGAATGTGGTATATCAATTGTAAATTTTGCTCATCTGAACAAAATAATATTTTCTTTTCCAAAATATTTAATCAAGTCTACCGGACTTAATATATATTATATTTGATTTTTTTTTTGCTTCAAGCATTTGAATTTTGGAAAATGTATTGTCTACTTCTAAGTATCGTACTATATGAAAAACATAAACATTATTAATTATTCTTTTCTCTTCAGGAGATTCAAAAGAAAACCAAATATCTCATATACAAATAGTTCAAAAATAATAATCATCTCTTCAGGAGATTCTAAAAACTTGTAACATCCAAATATCATCATATTTAGGGGTTAAAATGATAAGTTATGATCTCTTCAAGAGATTCAAATAAATTCTCAAAATTTGCTATACCACACATCGTCTTTCTTTTCATTATTAAGGATTTTAATTTTTCAAAAAAAAAACTCTTAATGTACGACAGGTATGATAAAAATATGTGTGGTTTTAATAGAATAATTACTTCTCCTTTACTAATATTATTCTGACCTCAATTATTAAATATTGCAACATTCACTTCAGGGAATGATATTAAATTATTTGGTCATAGAGCATATGACCAAATGTTTTAACCTCAAAATATATTAGATAAATATTCATCACAATATTTCAAATTTCTTTTTCAAATTGCTAATGCAAGAGCATAGCATGTTTGATATATGAAAGTAATATATGCTTATTAATTTAAAATATGTGCAACTACAGGTGCAACGTAAAAACAATAAGCACTAATTGATTTATGCAACTTCAGGTCTATTAAATCAAAATTAGGAAGAGTAAATAACTATTAACTTTCAAACTTTGTCACGAGAGAATTCATTCAAATATATATAATCACTATATATAAAATTTTAAAGTTTACAAAATCCACATGAGAATAATTTTAATATTCAACAATCAAATAAATTTCAATATTAGCATGAAAAATAAAATTTGACTAATTCAACTCCCAGGTTAGTTCCCATGTAGAGGTGTTCCCGGTCAACTTAAATACCTCAGCCTAGCCAAAACAAGAGTTTCTTATAGTCAATTTTTATTTTTAATTCATTAATCTTTTAATTAAACTTTTAATTAATAGATTAATGAATTTAAGTGAATTATTTATCTTATTAAAACAAATCCACTTTAAGAAATAATCTTTAATATCTTAAATCTTTCAAAATAAATATAATATTTATCAAAAGACAATCTTAACAAATAAAAGGTAATATTAATAGCAGATAATCATATCTTTATTTAAAAGAAATTCAAATCTTAACAACAAATATATAATCCAATTAAGAAAACAAATATCTTAATTTAATTTTTCACATATATAATAATTATAATTTAAAGATATGAAAATATAAACTAATTAGGAAAATATCTTAATCAAATCTTTCAAAGATAAAACTTAAAAATAAGATGCATGATTGCTAACAATTTTAAACATGCATAATATAGTTATAAGAGATTGAGGACAATTTAAATTATCATAATTAGAATTCTAAATCTTCAAATTGACTAAACCTCAAGATTTGATTCAACAAGGTTTAGTGGATCATCACACCTACTAATAGACATCCACATAACTGGGTTACAACAACCACATGAATATCAATACTTAGAATTAGTTGAACAATGTAAAACATATATCAAATACATAAATAAAGTTAAATAGCAAAATTGACTAAACATATTTGTTAGCTTTAAGAAATTGAAGACAATTTGAATTACAACGATTTAAATTCAAGATATTATATCTTTCAATCTATTTTAGACATTAAAAAAATAGGTTTCTAAAAACCCTAGATTTTAATCAGTGCTTTGAAAAGTTGGCCAACCAAAACTCTTTTACTTACTCAACACCAATATATGCATATACTTCAAATAAACTTCAAGTTGACAATATATACTTATCCAACATAAATATGCATGTTAGGTTGATATGCATGAACCCAAAATTTTAACAATGAATGTCATTCAAATAACACAATTTGATATCAAAAGATTTCTTCTTAATTAACTTCAAACTAAATTCGGTTGTAAATTTGCAATTCAATGAATTTCATGTGTTAATCAAATCGCAAATCCAATACAATTTAATCAAATATAAAACTAATGCTAAATGCACCATAGCAATCAATTTGCAAACACATAAATCACATATATGATATTAAAACAAAATACTCACCTTATTAGTTTTAAATACCTCGATAATATGTAGCCTTTATTGTTCTTGGTATTCCAATAAATCAAATCCAAAACCAATCTTTAAAGTGGTAGAGTCTCAATCTTTGAAGTGGTAGAGTTTTCGTGCTGATAAGGTGTTATAAAAACAAGAGAATAAAAAACAAAGTAGAGAGAAGAGAAAGTAGAGACAGCTAAATACAAGGAGAAGATAAAGGAGAAGATATTGGAAATAATATCTAAGGATATAAAATCTATGGACATTTATATCTCATTGAAATATTTATAACAAACTGCTCATATTAAGAAAATTTTAAAATCCGCATGAAAAAAACCCAGAAAAAAGATGCTGAAATTATAAAATTTCCCCCAAAATTAAAAACTGCTTTATGGGAATTTGACACATATGAAAAACTACTCCTTATTAAAAATCACTTTTAAGAAGATATAGCCAAACACAAAAGTTTTTAAATTAAAATCTCTTTAATGCAAAGAATTTCAAAATTATATATATATTATCTTTTTTAATGTTTAAATTAGGTAGCATGCCAAACTCATCCTAGATCTAGAAAAAGACTTTTTTTCATTGAGTAAATCGAAACTCTCATTTCAACCCAGTTCTCATTGTACAAAAAATCTTTAAAACAAATCTCTCACTTTAACAATCTCGAGAAAGATATATATTTGACAACATGTGGGGTAAAGGAGTTGATAGTACAAACTTTATGCCGTTTAAGCTAGCTCATTTTGGTCTCGGGAAAGATTAGTTATTGTTATTATTATTGTGCTATAATTGCAATTTTCACATTTGGCCTGCATAAGTCCTAAAGTTACTCTGGTCAAAGGGAGGAAACTTTTGTTTTTGGCAATCTTAAAAAAAAAAAAAACTTATTATGTATGGAAGAAATTAGGCCGGCTTTTAAGCTTCACAAAAACTTCTTCTTTATTTCTTTGACAATTATTTTTTTTTCTTTTTTTTTAATACATAAAAAATAAAACTTTTCCCATTTGGCTCTTTGATGAATTTAATCTTTATGCCTTTGTACGGATAGTCCTTTTGGAATTTTATTTTGGTCGGTCAACTTTGTTGAATATTCAAAATTCCCCATAATTGGTTGGAAATGCAAAGAAAAATTTGCCCAATTAGATCACTAGGACAACAAGACTGCAAATAAATTTGTCTTCTCACTTGAACATAAAAATCAAAAATAAATACCAAAGAGCTTTGTTTGTCACAATTATTTGTCATACAACAATTTTACTAGAAGACTTGAATGATACTTTTTTTTTCTATCCTATTTGTATTTTGAAAATGAATTAGGATGGGTGTAAATCGAAATTGGAAATTAAAGTATCGATCGGTTTGGTTCTTTGAACTATAAAATAGAAAAAACTGTAAGTTAGTTCAGTTTGAATTTGATTAAAGTCTTGTTTGATAATGATTTCGGTTGGTTCAATTCTCACTGTTTGTTTAGTTTGATTTTTCACATTTGTTAAAGAAATATTTGAATTCTTAATCACTTCCAAAAATAGAATCTAGTTTTTTTATACGAGAGTTTTTAAAAATAGAAAAATAAGAGAAACTATTTACACAAAACAACAAAATTTTTAGATAGTTGTGATAAACGCTGATAGAAGCTATCAGGGTCTATCAGTGATAGAAATGATAGAAGTCTATTACTGATAGATGCTGATAAAAGTCTATCAATGTCTATCAGTGTTTTTTTTTTTTTTTTTTTTTTTTGTTATTCTGTAAATAGTTTGACATTTTTTCTATCTATAAATATTTTTTTTTTCTATACTTAGTTTTTAACGTGTTTTTGTTTTTAAAAAAATGGCTAAGAATTTCTTATAAAAAAGAATTAGGTAAGAATTCAAATATTTTCTATATAGAGATGAAAACTATGGTAAGAAAAATATGAGAAAGTAGCTATAATTTTTTAAAACTAAAAATTAAAAATTAAATGGTTATCCATAATTTTTTTTTTTTTTTTTTTTTTGGTTATTGTGTTTTAAGAGAGCTTGTTTGATTTTTCAAAGAAGTAATATCAACATTGATTTTTGTTTCAATTTATTTTAATTAATAAGGTGTTTGGAAATATAAGTTGTTGACATTTGTTGGCCTCGTTAGAAGAGTCCTCCCAACATTATAGGCTTAAATTAATGATCAAATTTCAATTGATTTTGAAAAAACAAAAGATTAATTAAATTATAGAAAATACCATTCAACTTTCTATTCTAAAAAAAAAAAAAAAAAAAAAAAAAATCTCAATTTTTAACTGGTTCAAAATATAAATTTTCAAAAGTTTCATTAATATCTTTAGACTTTAAAAAAAAATTGAAAAAAATACTTTTACGATTAATCATATATGGAAACTATTATTTTTTGTTTGAAAAATATCTCTAAATTTTTAAAATTCTCCATAAGACCCTTGGACTTTCAAAAAATAAAAATAAAAATATCATTATCATTAGTATATAGATAGAAACAGTTTATACATCGTTTAAAAAATATTCATAAACTTTAAAATTAAAGTTGCATTAAATATACCTTAACCTTAAAAAAAAAATCAAAATTCTCTCACGGTTAGTATAATAAATTTATTTGAAAGTTATTTTGAGTTGTGAAATAATTAATAATTTGAAAACAATTGAATATAAATACCTTCATTTTTTGTTTATATAAATACTCTCATTATTTTTCTCATCTATCCATTTCTCACCTCATTTTTTTCAACAAAGTGCAAAATTTAGAGTAATTTTTATAATTAAGCGCAAGACAATCACGTGGAATAATGAAATGACTTTGCTTGCACTATAAAACAAATTATAATAAAAAGAAACAATACCTTAATTTTTCACTTTTTTTCAAGAAAAATGAAAAGTTACTTCTAAAATAATTCAATTAACTCATATAAGAATATAATTCAAAACTTCTAGAAAAGTTTCAAAAATCCAAATAATTCATTAAAATTATATAAAAAAAATCGTTATGGAACTCAATTCGAATCTAATTAAGTGGAGACAGACACTAATTATTATCTAAAAGTGAAGGGTAGAATTTAAAAAAAAAAAAAAACTTTTAAAAATTGTTTTAATTGAATTATATGCCAATTTTGATCTTCCAAATGTCAAAAGTTTGAAAGCCAAAGCATATACACAAAAGGTCAAAAAGCTCATGCATCTAATTCCATGAGTTTGCCACTTTATCCAATATCTTTATTTTTCTTCTTTCAAATTCTTTGGAATAATAAAGAGGATATATATATATATATATATATATATATATATATTTATTTATTTATTTATTTATTTTTCCCTTTTACCCACTTTTTCTTCTACACAAATAGCTTTGCCCCATTTTTCTAATCTTTGATTAATGCAAAATTTAATTTTGATATAGGTCCTACTCTTTGTGTTTTTTTTAATCAATTTAATGTCTCATTGTCATTAATTTTTCAAGTCAAGTAATACTTAGAAACTTAAAAGAATAATCAACAATTATAAAAAAATATGTAGAAGGAAGTTTATGATTTCATTTGTTTAATTATAACTATGATTAACAAAATTGCTTAATTTTTTTTAGAAAAAAGGTTAAATTACTCTAGTAATTATAACGAGTTTTTTTATCAAAAAGAAAAAAAAATTATAACGAGTTATTTTGACTTTTATTTTAGAACAAGGCTTATTTCATCCCAAAATATCTCTCATATCCCTAATTTTGTAATTTCATTCAAATTGAAATTATAGAATAATAATGTGACAGTGAAGTATCATGTAATATATTACTTTACTAGATAATTAGAAAAAAAAAAAAAAAAAAAAAACTAGAAGACCCAAGAAAATGCCAAATTGATTAATGAATTTATTAAGGGATAATTAGGCACATGGCAATTTTTAGTGGTGCATTTTAAGAAATGACAAAACATCTTTGTTACTAAAAAAAATTGACCAATCAATATATTTAAATATTATTTCAAATTTAGTAAATAATTAAAATAGCCCTAACATAATTATCTTGAAAAGTTTTTAACATACGTTGATTCGTAAACTGCTTACAACTTTCTTTTCATGAAAATGGTTGTTTTGAGACCCAATTAAAAGATGTATATTTAAATTTAAGGATTAGAAAAATAAAATCTAAATTTTCTTTATTTAGTTTTAAAAATAAAAAAAGACAGCCTAGAACAAAATGAAAAAAAATTTAATAAATTCAAATAAAAACTATGAATTACACTCTCAGTAAAATAAGGGGAACGTTTAAATCTAATTGTAAGGGTAAAACTAGAAGTACATTATAATTTCAAAATCAAGTTAACATCATTTAAGTTAAAAATCAATAATTTTTAGGGCTATTTTTAAATATAGAAAAATGAGTCAAACTATTTATAAATATAGAAGAATTATTTTTCTATATTTATAAATAGTTTGATATTTTTTTTTATATAATAATTTTCCTAATTTTTATTTGTAGCTATTTTTATTTGATAGTTTATGTATCAATTTTTGGCTATACACACTAATTTTCTAATTTAAATAATTTAGATAGGGCCCGTTCGAATTTTAAATTAGAAAATGGGGTGAGATGAATATATAACATAAAAAAATACACTAAGTCATATAAGATAATATTTTTAAACATCATACGTTCTGTTCCATAAAAAAAATGTTCTTATCCTGTACTATCGAGTTCTTCTGGATTGAAAATTTGAAAATTTAAAATATTAGAGAAAATTAAGAATTAAAAATACAAGAACTAAAATTAAATATTTAAAATTATCGGTCTAAAATTAAACAAATTATTTTTTTTTTAACTCCATTGCTCTTAATAGAATAATGGAAAATTTTGGAGAATATACTTGCAGAGCTAAATTACAAACAGAGATGAGTTGAAGAGTCATGAAGAAATAGAGTCATGAAAAATACCCATATTTAATATTTATAACATTTTAGTTCATATTTTATTTTGAGCCTGTTTGAATTAATTTTCTAAGTGTTTATAATTTTTTTTTTTACTTATAAATACTTATTTAACAATTTAAAAAGTCAATTCAAACAGGCTATTCATTTTAATTCGTAACTTTTCAAAAAAAAAATCTTTAAAATGATTCTTGTGTTATAAAATAAGAACAATACAATGAACAAAGGAAGAACAAAAGTAGTAAAGTAGAGAGAAATAAGAAAGTAGAAATGACAATTGAACTCAATTGTGGTGTGTATTACAAAGGTAACATATACCACTATTTATAGGATATGAGATGGTGTATGTTACAAGATTGAATTCAATGGGGAGGTATGTTACAATATCAAATTCAATGGGAGTTTTATGATATTTTGTAACCTATATAGGTTATGGATATCTACATTTATATATTACATTTATAATACTCCCCTTAGATATCCATATTATATAAAATAAATTCCTCGTTAAAACCTTACTAGGAAAAAACCCAATGGGAAAAAAAAAATCCTAGTGAAGGAAAAAGAGTACATTATTTTATATACTTTCCTGCTTCATTAAAAAACCTTGCTACAAAAACCCTATGGGGAAAAGCATAGCCAAGGGAAAAAGAGTACAGTAATTCTACTCCCCCTCATGAATATATCACTTGAGTTCTCTGAGTCGTCGCATTCCAATGTTGTGCACCAACTTTTCGAATGTCGATGTGGGTAATGCCTTTGTAAATAAGTCTGCCAAGTTATCTTTTGAAGAAATTTGTTGAACATTAATGTCGCCATTTTCTTCGAGGTCATGCGTGTAGAAGAGTTTTGGTGAGATATGTTTTGTTCTATCTCCTTTTATATACCCTCCTTTGATTTGGGTTATACATGCTGTATTGTCTTCATATAATATTGTTGGTAAAAATTTTCCAGAAGACAAGCCACATGTTCCTCGAATGTGATGAGTCATTGACCTCAACCATACACATTCTCTACTAGCTTCATGAATTGCAAGAATTTCTGCATGATTTGAGGAAGTGGCTGTAATGGTCTGTTTTACAGACCGCCAAGATATAGCAGTTCCTCCACATGCAAACAGATAACCTGTTTGAGATCTAGCTTTGTGTGGATCAGATAAATATCCAGCATCTGCATAACCAACTAGATCAAAATTTGATTTGTTTGAATAAAACAAACTCATATCAACCATTCCTCGAAGATAACGGAGTACATGTTTAACTCCGTTCCAATGTCTTTTTGTTGGAGAAGAACTGTATCTTGCTAATAAATTCACTGAGAATGCTATATCTAGTCTTGTGTTGTTAGCAAGATACATTAGTGCACCTATTGCACTAAGATATGGTACTTCAGGACCAAGTAGTTCTTCATTATCTTCTCGAGGTCGAAAGATATCCTTTTTCACGTCTAGTGATCGAACTACCATTGGAATGTTCAATGGGTGTGCTTTGTCCATGTAAAACCTTTTTAAAATCTTTTCTGTATATGTCGTTTGATGAATAAAAATTCCATCAGCTAAATGTTCAATTTGCAAGCCAAGGCAAAATTTTGTTTTTCCAAGGTCTTTCATCTCAAATTCTTTTTTGAGATAGTTTATTGCCTTTGAAAGCTCTTCAGGAGTTCCAATTATATTTAAATCATCAACATATACAGCTATAATAGCAAATCCTGATTGTGATTTCTTAATAAACACACATGGACAAATTGGATTATTTTGATAACCTTCTTTCAATAAATATTCACTTAGACGATTGTACCACATCCGTCCTGATTGTTTTAATCCATACAATGATCTCTGTAATTTGATTGAATATAATTCTCTAGATTTTGAATTATATGATTCAGGTATCTTAAATCCTTCAGGGATTTTCATATAGATTTCATTTTCCAGAGATCCATATAGATATGCTGTGACTACATCCATAAGATGCATGTTAAGCTTTTCATATACAGTCAGGCTAATTAAATATCTTAATGTAATAGCGTCCACCACAGGTGAATATGTTTCCTCATAATCAATGCCTGGTCTTTGAGAAAATCCTTGTGCAACCAATCGTGCTTTGTATCTCGTGACCTCATTATTTTCATTTCTTTTACGTACAAATACCCATTTGTATCCCACAGGTTTTACACCTTCAGGTGTATGGACTACAGGTCCAAAAACTTCACGTTTTGAAAGTGAGTTTAATTCTGCTTGGATGGCTTCTTTCCATTTAAGCCAATCCTTTCTATGGCGACATTCTTCAACAGATCTAGGTTCACAATCCTCATTTTCATGTATAATATCATGAGCAACAGTATAAGCGAAAATGTTGTCTATGGCTACATCAGTTCTATTCCATCTTTTTCCTGTCATTACATAATTTATCGAGATCTCACTGTTATCTTCATATACTTGAGTCTCTTCGACATTTTTATCAATAGTCATGTCTGGAGATTCTTTTTGAATCTTCTCATTTTCAATTGAGTCATTTGACTATTGATTACTTTTCTTTTTCGAGGATTTTTATCTTTTGAACCTACTGGTCTACCACGCTTCTGGCGTACCGTTGACTCATTAGTTGTAACAACTTGTTGAGTTGGAATTTCAATTCTAGATGGAGCATTAACAGCTGGAATATATGACTTGGTCACTTTCTTAACATTTGTAAAAGCATCTGGCATTTTGTTTGCTATATTTGTAAATGAATTATTTTTCGAACTTCCAGTTCGCATTGATTTGTACGAGGGTCTAAATGAGACAATAACGATGCGTTCCAGGCAATTTCATTTTCCAACTTCTTAATTCCTCCCCCTAATGTTGGAAAAGTTGTCTCATTAAAATGACAATCAGCAAATCGTGCAGTAAATACATCACCCGTCAGGGTTCAAGATATCTAATAATTGATGGGGAATCAAATCCGACATATATTCCTAATCTCCTTTGAGGTCCCATTTTAGTACGTTGTGGTGGGGCAATTGGAACATATACTGCACAACCAAAAATTCGCAAATGGGAAATATTTGGCTCTTGACCATAAGCTAATTGCACTGGGGAGTACTTATGATAAGATGTCGGTCTTATGCGTATAAGTGACGCTGCATGCAAAATAGCATGACCCCATACAAATATTGGAAGTTTTGCTCTCATAAGTAATGGTCTAGCAATAATTGATGAAAAATCCGTTTGATGAATGCTAATGCATTATCAAGTCGAATGCTTTTGATTGTATAATCAGGGAACTGTGCCCTTAATTTGATTATTTGAGCAAGTAATCTTGCAAATGCAAGGTTTCGACTTGATAATAAACACACATGTGACCATCTACTGGATGCGTCAATTAAAACCATGAAATATCTAAATGGTCCACTTGGTGGATTAATAGGTCCACATATGTCACCATGAATTCGTTCTAAAAATGTAGGTGACTCAATTCCCACTTTAGCTGGTGATGGCCTAATTATTAATTTCCTTGAGAGCAAGCAACACATGATAATTCATTAGATTGAAGAATCTTCTGGTTCTTTAATGGATGTCCATGAGAATTCTCGATAATTCTTCTCATCATTATTGATCCAGGATGACCCAATCGATCATGCCAAACGATGAATATATCTGGATTCATGAACTTCAGGTTCATTGTTGTGTATGTTTCAATTACTCGTATATGTGTATAATATAATCCAGAAGAAAAAGCAGGCAGTGTTTCCAATATACGTTTTCCATGTGAAACAATAGATGTAATATAGAGATATCTATATTATTTTATTGTTAGTTTCAACATGATAACCATTTTGACGTATATCTTTGAAACTCAATAGATTTCTTTTCGATTTACTAGAGAACAAAGCATTATTAATTGTGAATTTTGTTCCTCTAGGTAAAATAAGGTTTGCTTTTCCAAAACCTTCAATCAAGTTTGCAGAACCTGATATTGTATTGACATTTGCTTCAAGCATTGTCAATTTAGAAAGTATTTTCTATTTTTAAGTATTGTATGCGTAGGCACTATCTGCCAAGCATAAGTCTTCATTATTCATCTTTGAGTCAGCCAAAATATGAGAAATGTCCATGATATAAAAAAAAAGGATTACAATAATTCTAAAAATTAAAGACAAACTACTATAAATATTCAAAATTAGCTTGCAAATGTAAAAGAAAGAGAAAACTAAAACAAAACTACTTTTGGACATTATCATAATCAAGGAAGTATTTGCGACTCCTTCAATAGCATCAATTTTCTCTTCAGGAGACTCAAAAAATCAGCAACATCTAATGCGTCATGTTGGAAGGGTCAAATACATCATCTTGATATGCAAAATTTGCTTCCACATTTTTTTCTTTCTCCTTTAATGAGGCTTGATAGAGATCAACTAAGTGTTTGGACGTACGACAGGTACGAGACCAATGCCCCTTCATACCACATCGGAAGCATTGATTTTCAACACTTTTAAAGCTCTTATTTTGTGGAGTTTTTCTTCTTGATCATCAGTATTTGTGATTTTCTTGAAATCTGAATAATTATTACCACGAAAAGAATAGTTATTTCTTCCTCTACCGCGGTCACGACCTCGACCACGACCACGACCACGACCTCGACCTCGACCATGATTATTTGAAATTATAGCATTCACTTCAGGGAATGGTGTTGCTCCAGTTGGTCGAGACTCATGGTTTTTCATTAATAGCTCATTATTTTGTTCAGCCACAAGAAGACATGATATAAGTTCAGAATACTTTTTAAAACCTCTTTCTCGATATTGCTGCTGCTGCAGGAGCATATTCGAGACATGAAATGTAGAAAATGTCTTCTCTAACATATCTTCATCAGTAATTTTTTCTCCGCATAACAACAATTTTGAACTAATTTTAAATAGTGCGGAATTATAATCACTTACTGATTTAAAATCTTGCAACCTTAGGTGCATCCAATCATAACGAGCTTTAGGAAGAATTACTGTTTTTGATGATCATCCTTTCCTTTAAACTTTGCCATAGAACATAGGGATCTTTTACTGTAAGATATTCAGTCTTTAGCCCCTCATGAAGATGATGTCGAAGGAAAATCAAGGCTTTTGCCTTTTCTTGACTAGAAGTCGTATTTCCTTCTTTAATTGTTTCTCCAAGATTCATGGCATCCAAATGAATTTCAGCATCAAGTACCCATGATAAATAATTGTTACCATTGATATCAAGCTAAAAACTCTAATTTGGTAAGACTTGTCATGGTAAAACTATAGCAAAGAAATATACTTATATTAGAAATTTAATAAACATATCAAATATGCATTTTAAACAATATAGATAATTACTACATGTTGTATATATATATATATATATATATATAATATATATATATATATATTAACCAATATAAATAACATGCTCAACATATATATGTATTATAGACATGATATTTATATATAAAATATAATAATAATAGTAAACCATATTGTACATAATACAAAATGTAACAAAATTAATACATAGTGATTTAAAATATACATGTCTATGATCAATTAAAGTATAATACATATCATAATACATAGCAATATATCAATCTTTTTAATTAAATTATCAAGTAATGAATTTAGATATGCATATTTATTCCCATGTTAATGATAATTCAAATAAAAAATTGCAATATATATATTAATTTTACAACATGCTCATATATATCTATATAAATGATTAACAACATGTTTAGATAAAATGGTATAATCATTTAGATCAATGCTATGAAGGACACATAAGTATAAGTTTAGGAAAATAAAAGGATAAAAGATCTTATAGGAATGAACAATCATATTATACATAATATATTATTCTCATACATGATTAATAAGATAAAACATAACTAAAGAATAAGATAAATTTAATCATAATATTATATGAATCGAATAATAACTTTGTAAAAGTAATATGTCAATATTGCATAAAATAACATGTCAACGTTTAAACCATACACAGTGTATATATGATGTATTTGATACATATACACTGTATACATAGAACGTCATAACACAAAACAAAAGCAAAAACAAAATTAACCTACCTTTTGCAAATGAAGTGGTAGAGTCGTGCTGATAACGTGTTATAAAATAAGAACAATACATGAACAAAGGAAGAACAAAAGTAGTAAAGTAGAGAGAAATAAGAAAGTAGAAAATGACAATTGAACTCATTGTGGTGTTATTACAAAGGAACATATACCACTATTTATAGGATATGAGATGGTGTATGTTACAAGATTGAATTCAATGGGAGGTATGTTACAATATCAAATTCAATGGGAGTTTTATGATATTTTGTAACCTATATAGGTTATGGATATCTACATTTATATATTACATTTATAATATCTTGTTTATTTATTTTTTTTCTTCAAAATTTAGTCTCTATTGGTATTTATCAATTTTGATAAAAAAAATTTCATTGAATGACTAAATTAAAGATTATGGAAAGAATATAGAGTTAAATCTAAATATTTAAAACTATAGACATTAAATTCAAAATACAAGTATGAAAATAAAATTTTAACGTATACGTTTGAATATATAGAGTTAAATCTAAATATTTAAAACTATAGACATTAAATTCAAAATACAAGTATTAAAATAAAATTTTAACGTATACGTTTGAATAAGAAATAAAGTTAAATTTCATATTTATTTATTTGGTTTAAGAGACTATGACTTTGATGCAATGGCATGTAGCTACTAGCTAGGTTTTTCTTTTCTTTCTTTCTTTATCAATCTTGACCTTAATTATATCTCATATATTAATTTTACTAATCATGATGGATATCAGCCTTGTGTGATAATGATGAAGACAAAAATGCTATAGAAAAATAATTGGTAGAGATGAAAATATTAAGAGCATAACAACAATTAGAACTACACATCAAGGAAAAATTAACTTTTGAGATAAAATATTATATTGTGTCTAGAAGATCTACATATTTATAAAAATTTAAAATTTCAAAGACTAAATTTGTAATTTTGAAAGTTTAAGAACCAAATAGATGCAAATATCTGAGTTCAAAGACTAAAATTTGTAATCTAACCCAAAAAAATAAGAGAAATTTTCACTGATAGAAAAAATGTCAAACTACATCTGGGTCTATCACAACTATCTAAAAATTTTGCTATTTTGTATAAATATTTTTCCTTATTTTTCTATTTTTAAAAATTTCTCAAAAAATAATCTAAAATTGACCTTGTATAATTAAATTAGATTGACCTTTTTGTATGAAAGGGATGAACACCTAACAAAGAAGCTTTACCAAGAAAACAAAAGGGCCAATTTTACTAATACTTGGAATTCCATGCAAAAAGAGAGAATTTCCATACCCTCATTCATTCTCAATTATTGTTCCTATATTTTCCACCCATTAGTTTCACACACATTTTCAACCACTCAAAATTTCCCCTTTATTCTTCTAACTTTAATTTCCACTAGACTTTTCTTATGCTTAGGAACTCCTTATTAGTTTCATATAATCTTTAGAGTAAAAAAGAAAAAAAGAAAATTTGTCTCATTTTGTTGGTTTCCAAGAAAAACTAAGGATTACTAAAGAATACATCATAATCGTTGAAGGGCTACATTTTATTTTGATTGTTTTCTTCCAATTAGACAAATGAAAGTGTAATGGAAAAGAATACTATTTGATTTGAGGAATATGTTACGACTCTTTTTTTATATATTTTTTATTCTCTTCTAATGCATATAGTTATATACTTTCTTTTTTTTAAGTCAAAATTTGAACAGGTAAAATGACATGACCTTAATGTGACAGCAATAGTAAATTTGTATTTTAGATGAAGAAGATTATCTACAAGTTAGCAAGAACTGTACACCAGTATATGTAAACCACCTACACTTCGACACTTAAGTCAGGAAGTCTGAATATTAGTTTTAATATGGAATTACTAATGGAGAGACCACTTACCTCTTCTGTCTCCTTCCTTTCTTATTTATAGGGTTGGATGACCTAATCCATTTCTCCTCAAGACTTTCCCATAGTTCTCGGACTCTTATATTTTCTTGTAAGGTTGCATCATTTGAGAAACGCATGATTTGGTGGGTTTGACCTCAATGAGGTCGAGGTTGAGCAAGTTGATTTGGCCTCGGGCCAACTCAACCCCCCTCTCTAGGCCCATGTGGGGTCGAGTTGTGTATGGGATGTCTGATATCGTGGGTTCGACCTCGGCCTTAGCCAAGACCGACTAGGTCGATTTGACTTTGGGTCAAGTCAATCCTCTTTCCAAGGCCCATTTCTTCCTTTAGGCAGTGTAGCTTGTCTGTTTATATAGTAATCTCCTTGGCCCTATGACTTATGTTTCTTCTATATGTCGATTTTATCCTTTAGTCCAAAATTATTTCTAACACCTTTTTTTATATAATTTCAATAACACGTGGAGATGAGGATTAGTGCCTCTGATCTTTTGGCCAAGAATATATAATTTAACTAGTTGAGCTATGTTTAAGATCGATCAATGCATACTTATTTAAATAATAAAAAAAACTATTACCATTACACTAAGAGATGTCCACGAGACGAGGTGGGGTCGGGGATGGCTTCCCCTCGCCCATTCATTCATTCTCCATCCCTGCCAAATTTCCCACGGGGGATTGAGGCGGGGATTCCCCGCAAGAAATTTTTTCCCATTTGATTTTTTTTAAAAAAAATCAATTAATACAAATCATTATTATGAAAAAGTTTTAATTAAATGGTTAACTTTTATATGATTAGTTTCACATAGATAAAAAAAAAAAATCTAATGGGGCGGGGACGAGGACGGGACGGGGAATGCATTTCCCATATCGTTGTCCCCATTTAGCTTTCGGGAATTTTTTTTTCTCCCACTCCCTTCCTCATTCTTCGCCTAAACAGGAAATTCCCACCCCATTAGGGTTGGGTCCCGAGGGGCCCGTTCCTGTGAGAAAAGTGTGGACATCTCTAATTACACTAAATACTAATTATTTACATTGTCAAGCCAACCATGGATAACACAAAATTTCTCAAATGTGGTTAACATTTGATATATATATATATTATATATATATATATATATAATTGAAGTTTATTAAAGCTTATCTTAGTTAAAAAAAACATTACCTCGGCAATTGTATATCTAATAGTATATAAATTAAAAGAAATCTTTTGTAAGGACTAAAGAGACAGAAATCCATTACAAAGTGATACTCAAATTAAGCTAGAAAAGTTATATTACAAAAAAAATAAAATCTTTAGTAATGATAATTTTATTGAACTACTTAAACAAGACGAGACATTTTATAATAGGTTAAAGAACCTAGTAAAACTTGTGTTAAGAGGGATTCAAGGACACTTTAAGAAACTACAAAACCTAAAAATTAATGAATTATAGTATATAAAGCAACAAAATTTAACCAATATTAATGAACACGATTTTTTCTAAATTTGTGTGGACCCTCTCCAACAAAATGACAACAACTAAATCTAAATATTAATGAGTAATTGAGAATATATCCTTAGTCATCAAGAAAATAATCACGGCAAGTACGTTTATTCATTAGTCTTTTCTTTAGTCACGCCATTGTATTAATATATCTTCTTTCATTGTTTTTCAATTTAGAAACATTAACACTTATGCATCCATAATCATTGATATTTTTATACTCAATTATTCTTTATTCTTGCCTCAATTAAGAAAACACACAAGAAATTTTGTCGTTTCGTTTTGACGAAAAATCTATCTAAAGACATTTTTACCATCTCAAATTTTATAGGTATTATTAACTATAAGATCTAACTAACGGTCCAAATGAACAATTTGATATTAAAAAAAAAAAAATCAAACCCTTATGTCTTAAAAGTTTAAAATAATAATAATATCATTAATTAAAAATCAAACAAATAATAATTATGCTTTCACTTTATGACCAATCCCTTGAAATACAAGGAATTACAAACAATATTTTATGAACATTTTTTTATATGTAATAATAGAAAAACATGAATCTCAAGAGCGCTTAAAATGGAAGGCAGCAATAAATATATATAATTAAAATAATTATTAAAATTTGACACATTTTTTCATATGGTAGGTTTTTTGGTCAAACAAATATAGCTTCTTACTTTGGGATTAGTTTCTAACATGATTAAATGCTTTCCAATCCAAACATGACCCTATTTTCAAGACCAATTTTCCAAACCCAAGGAAATTAGGGCCAAATCGCTTAAAAACATATACAAAAAAAATGTAATTTTGACTTTTTAAACCTAAGGAAGATCTCCATTCTTTAAGATATTCTATTCACCATTATTCAAAAACACATTTTTCTTAAAGTCTCTTTACTTTTAGAGCCGTTTACAAAGGAATATTGTGTCAAATAACTTTAATTTAAATTAGTTATATTGTGTTTCTAAAATAATTATATTGATAGTTATTTTAGAAATGCAATATAATTTAATTTATAGCATAACTAGAATCTAACAGATGATAGTTTGACTCAATTAAATAAATGGACGTTCGAGTGGTGTTGATGATAATGTGGGTTGGACGATACCTTATCCTAGCTTTAGCACAACCACTAACAAATCCACTACTTCACCTACACAATAGCATCCCTCACCTATATACTCACTCATATAAACTTAATTTGGATGTAGTAATTACTTCTTTTGTGGGGCTTGAACTAATATCCGCAATTTGAAGGGTGAGACCATGCTAGTGGCCGAAGCTTACCAAGTCCGCAATTTGAAGGGTGAGACCATGCTAGTGGCCGAAGCTTACCAAGATATTGATACTCTCTTGAGTTATCAGAAACATTAACGCTCTTTCATAGCATTTCTATTGCGATGGAATTAGTTGGTTTGCACCATCTTCAGGCTGAGGTAGATTCTCTAACTTTATGGAATGTTTTGACAGAGACCGATATTGGAATTTTTATACACACATGACATTTTATAACTTTATGGAATCTTTATATACGCACATGAGATTATTTTTATCGACGGTGATTTTTTAAATGAAAGTTTATTAGAGAATCAAAATTGAAATTTTTACTTAGGTTTAAGTTAAAGACTTGAAATCCTGGTCAATTTTTTAGGTGCAATTTGATGAAATTTCAAATATAGAGTAGGGCTTTATCCATATATGGAATATGATTTTTATTTCTTTCAATATATTTTAAAAATAATCATAGATTAATTAATATATTAATTACATAAAACACATTGTCTAATGTGGTGTTAGTGGGGAGCTTGGCATGTAAGTGATCATGATTTGATAAAAAAAGAAAAGTGGATAATGTTTTTTTCCCTACATATTATGTATTAGCTCTCTATCTTCCTCTCTCCATTACAATTATTGGAATAAAACATCTTCTTGCATCATATTTGAAGCATTATTAATAATTAAAATTAAAATGAAATTTTCTTTGGAAGTTTATCAACTTAATTTGATTTTTCTAGAAAAATGAAATTCAAAAGCAACAATAGCCTTCTTACCCTCTTTTAGTCATATATTTAAAGTTCAATTATAAAATTATTTAAAAACCATGATAAGGTTTAATATCTAAATTTAAAAAAATAATAATAATTAAGTTAATTGAGTTTAATATTATTATGAATGAGTAATGATTTTAGATATGATATAATATAAATTAAAAGAGTAATCTAATGGAACAAAAAATCAAGTAAATTAAGTAGTGAGTCTTGTTTTAAAGTAAATCAATTGAGATGTATGACGTTATTTTATTCCATTGGTCTACTCATTTATATTATTTTTGTGGTTACGTTTGCCCAAATTATATCTCGTCAATTTAATTAGCACATGTTAGGCCAATATTTAATTAAGGTGATTAGTGACCATGATTTTCAATCAAAAGTTGAAAAATAATTGAATTCTTTTTAAGGTGTTTTAAAAATATATATAGAGACCAAAATTTAAGAATAAAATTTATAATTCAACTATTATTCTAATAATAAAATTAAGGTTTTTTTCTCGATTATTTTCAAGATTAGTCAGTGTAGATAGACCTTAAGATTTTATATAATACAAACTAAAATATAACAATATAAATAGAAAATACAATTCAATGTTATAAAAGTATATCAAAAACTTCTTATAAAGATTAAAAGTTCATTTTGTGTTAGCTTTTTCTTTTTTAAAAAATAAACTTTGGGTTAATGATTTGGATCTTTGATTATTTATTTGTTTGTAAATTAATATATCATTTAGACTTTCAAATTTGTCTCAAATATAGATATGTATTATTAACACTATGATCATTTTAATCGTATAATAACTATATTATTTAAAGATTATATGATTAATTTTAGGCAGCTTTAAGTTTAGCATAAATATATACAAATTAAACAAAATTTAAGTTTAAAAAAAAAAAGTTATTAAACACAAAATTTACCTCACTAAGATTTTTAAAGAAAAAAAGTTCGCTTACTAAGATAGTTAAATTACAATGATTAAATAAAATAAAGCTAAAAACTTTTAAAAACAACTATTGTTGACCAAAAATTATAATCTAATTTAATATATGGTAGTTTAAATTACAAATTTAGTCCTTAAACTATTAAATTTTGGTCTACCAGAATCGATATAATTGATTTTTGATTTTTATGCCTAGTAGACTTCTAAAATTTAAAAGTGTCAAGTAAATATAAAGATATATTAGACATGAAATTAAAAAAAATCGAATTAATTATATTTTAAAATTTAGAGGTCTATTATACAATAATTCAAATTTCATAGAATTTTTATAAACGTTTTTTAAGTTTATGAACTTATTATAAAATTATAATCTCAAGAAAATTAAATTGCATTTTATCTACTAAACTATGTTCGAATTTACGTTTAGTAGACACAACCTTTAAATTAACTACTTATGTTGTCATTATTTTGAGTTTAACGTAAGGGTAGAGTATAAAATAAATATTTAATGTGAAAAATAATATAATAAAATAATATATCATTTAATCACGTATTAAATCTCGAAGAGAGTGAATATATACCATACTAGTATTATAAAACTTTAAAAATAATTATATTGTTTATTTATTTGATGAATTTAATTAACATGGAATAAACGTCCTCGTTAAATGAAAAAATAAAATTAAAGAAACAAAAAGTATTATTAGGAAAAGAAAAAGTATATAATTAAAGTTAAATAGAGAGCATTGAGGCGCGTGCCAAAGTGGATTGTCAGTGACAGAGCCACGCCAGGCATCCCTCATTTGCCGGCAAAGGGACCCCAAATCTCCGTACCGTACACGCGTTTTAAACACACCCCGCTGTCTCCTAACCTCTTTGTGACAGTTCCCTAATATCTCTTCCTTCCCCTATCGCCCGCTTGACACGTGTTCTCTCTTACCACACAGTCTGTTCACCTTCACCGTTTTAGGGGCATTTATTTCCTTTCCCTTTTCTATTAATAAATTAATAAATTAAAGTTAAAAATCTTATTTTGATTGTTATCTAATTTTAGTATGTATTCTCAACAAATTTGAAAGTTAGTTCTCACTGTTAATTTATTTAGAAAAAAATATTATTAAATTAATTAATTATAAATAAAAAAATATTAAACTATTTACAAACATAAACAGAATTTTTTTATGTCTGTAAATATTTTAGTTTATTTTTTTTTATTGAAAAACAACTCATTTATTTATCTGTTAGTACTTTTATTAAAAATTTAAAAATATATTCACATAGAAAATTATTATTATTATTTAAATAATTTCAATAAAAATTAACTTTTAAAGTACCAAATTTAATATTTATTAGAATTATATAAGTTAAAATTAGACCATTGAAATTATATACTAAAATTGATCAAAATGATTTTTTTATTTTTTTTATAATTCTAATTTATAAAAAGTCTACTCTTCTTTCTCTCTCTCTCATTTTCTTCTTCATCATTATTATATCACTGTCTCATCATCCACTTGTAATTTTCATTTCTATTTAAATATTTCCACTTTTAGTTTGTTAATAGTTTAAATGTCAGTATTTTTTTTAAAACTAGTTTAATTATAGTTAACTTCCAATGATGATGCAACAAATAATTGAATTTATTAATGAATAAGCCAACTAAATTTCCTAAACAAAGGAAGAATATGCCACGCAATTTTTTTTTTTTTTTTTGTATAAATGATAATATAATATAACATCACATATATGTTTTTTTTTTTAATTCAACATTAGAAGATTCAAACATTTCACCTCCTAGGGAGACTTTAAACTTTAAATCTTGAACTAACAAATAATATTATAATCTAGAGTTTAGTTATCTAAAAAAAATAGAGTTCACAGTTCTTATTAATTATTTTTAAAAAATGAGAACTGGAGAAGGTTAATTAGAAATTTAGTTTTGAACTAAACTATCTTATAATTTTTTAAATTTTTTTAAAAAAATTAGAATTGTTTTTAAATATACAAAAATGAGCTAACTTATTTACAAATATAGCAAAATGTCACTGGTTACAAGTGACAGACATCTATAGATATGGTCTATCAGTGTCTATTATTGAGAGGCAGTGATAAATGATAGTAGTCTATCAATGTCAGTGACATTTTACTATTTTAAAACAATTACCCTTAAAATTATATAATAAATTTAATCCTTCAACTAAATTTTAATACACTAAATTATAATGTAATGTAAAGTTATGCTATTTGAGGATATTGTATAGTATAGCATAAACATTATAATTTTTTTTTTTTTTTTTTTTTTGTAGTTAGAAAAAGGTAGAGAGGAAGAGAGGAGAGAAAATGTCCCATTATAATAAGTTTGTGCAATATTTGTGAATATTAATGATCATTATATACTAAAAATGGGGAAAAAAGATAATATATTATATAAAAAAAGAACATAATTTGCATACAAATAAAATTATAAAAAAGATTAAAAAGAAACCAGATATTAAAATAAAGATTTAAAAAATAACTTTTGGAGACCATATTCTGTTACATAATCAATGAGCCTAGTGTATATATATAGTAAGTAGCAACAATACCTAATTGATGCTTTTTTTTTTTTTTTAATTTAACTTTTATTATTATTATTATTATTCATTTTTTTTTTTTTTGAATTAACACCTAATTGATAGATATACTAAAGCAAGGAAAATTTGACAATAAATTCATTTGCTTTTTTTTTCATAATAACGATATTATTAATAATAAATACATTTCTATATTAAAGATTCTTAAAAAATACTTTTTCCATATAAGAATAACCAAAACCTAATGATTTTTACATCCAAAAAAATTAACGAATATGGACTATTAACCATCTTTAGAAATGCTTTGCTTTTATATTTTTAAGTAATAATTTTTACTTGGTCAAGTACTTAATTAGTTTAAAGATTAATTACAAGTTTAGTATAACTATTTGATTTTTTTTTTAGTTTTTATTTTTTAAAATTTAAACTTATAAACACTACTTCCATTTATTGATTTATTTATTTGTTATCTTATTTTTTGGGGATGTTTTAAAAAATCAAGCTACGTTTTGAAAACTAAAAAATACGACCCTATTTTGTAACTATTTAGTTTTTAGTTTTTAGTTTTTTTAAAATTAAGCCTATAAACATCTTTTTCACCTCTAAATTTCTTGCTTTATTATCCACTTTTTACTAATATTTTCAAAAACTAAGTCAAATTTTTTAAAACTAATTTTTTTTTTAAGTTTGTTTTTGTTTTTAGAATTTGGCTAGGAATTGGATTCACTTAATAAAGATCTAAAACATTATAAGAAATTAAGAGAAAATAAAATTAATTTTAAAAAACCAAACGATTATCAAACTACAGGATAGTAGTGTTTGAGAACCATTTTTTAATATAAAATTTGGCAAAAAATTAAGTGTTTAATTAGTTAGAAAAGATGAAAATCATAGTAAAAGAAGTTGTAAAAAAAATAAGCTTAGTTTTCAAAACCAAATAGTTATTAAACATGGTCGATAGTTCTCAAATTTTTATAATTGAGATTAATAAATTTTTTAACTTTCAATTTTTAAAATTCACAAACCCATCTAACACAAACTCCAAGGACGACTAATTAAACTCAAAATTGAAAGTTTAAGCACTCATTAAACATTTTAAAAAATTCAAAGAGACACAATCAAAATATAGTGAACTAAATTTGTAACTTAACCTAATTTAAACTATATTATAAATTTGATACACCTCAATTTTTAGCATAAACCAACACACATGACCCTTCAACAACAACATTCAATTATAATTTTAATACACAAATATAAAGTCTCTAAATTCTAAATTCTAACCATAGTAAGGTTTAATAGGGTATGAATTATGATATTGAGAGGAGTGGACAAAGATAATGAATATGAACCAACCAAATTGTCAATGGTGTAAAGGGTAAGCAAAGAAGGAGGGTGATAGTGAGATTATTGAAAATGGTTGATGGGGTCATTTTCCTCTTATTTTGCAATTTGACCCTTCAAAACTAGCCTAAACCTAAAGCCATTTTGCAAAATCAACCCTTTAATTGTGGGCTTTTTTGTCCTTCCATTTATTAATAATTATCTTTTGGTCTTTCAATGAGAATCTTTCTTCTCCTTTTTTTTCCTTTTTAATTTCATTTTTTTAATAAAAGTCTAAATGCTATGTGAAGCTGACAAAATTAAGCTGAGGTTGGAATTATTAGGACAGCAAATGTATGAAAAAGAGAATAGTGCTTATGTGTACACTTAAAAAAAAGTAATTATCTTTTTTTTTCTCCCCCTTTTAAATGGTTTTAGGGTTAATAAGGAAATCTTAGCTTATTATTATTATTATTATTATTATTATTATTATTATTATATATATATATAGCTTTTTTTGCATTGTCATACCTAACTTTCTTCTCTCTTTTTTTTTCTTTTATTCTCTTTTTGGTATGGGATGATGATTGAGCTAACAATGAAGTTAGAATTAGGAGTGAAATCGTCATTTATTTATATAAAATATTTAAAAACGTATCAACAGATTCTGCATAATCACTTTACCAAAATCTTTATTACCTTTATCACATAAATAAAAGACATAAATATTTTGTTCTTCCTTTTCTCTCCCTCTCTTTTTTCTGGTAAACTGATCTTGATATTTGTCTAACTATGTTCTTGATGAAAGAGATCTTTCATAAATGGGATGTCCTTTCTAAACCGACCTCCATATGTTTCCTAATGAAAAATGTCATCTTGATGAAAGAGATCTTTCATAAATGGGATGTCCTTTCTAAACCGACCTCCATATGTTTCCTAATGAAAAATGTCAGTTATCACCCAAGAGAAAAAAAGGGAAAAGAGAGTTGGTTAATGTTAGAAAATTTTTTTGGGGTTATTTTTGGAGCTAGGGCATGTGATAATGAGCCATTTTGATTGGTATATATATATATATATATATATATATAGAGTATTATAATCTTTGAAGGTTCTTAAATATTATATATCACATATAGTCTTCCATATATTTTGTGAAATTATCATTGTATCCTTATTATTCTGACAAAAATTACCATTATACCCTTGCTTATTCTATCTCCCTCTTTCTTTCTACTTTACTTTACTTTACTATAGAAATAGAAAAGAGAGAAATTTTTAGAGAGTGAAATGAAGACAAGAATATTATAGAGAGATGTGTGGTTGAAATGGGTCAGAATCTAGTCAATAACCCATTTGTGACCATCCAATAAAATTCTTGGTTTAATTTCAATGGCAACCATATTCTAATCAACATCTTCCACTTCTTTTGATCTCTCTTTCTTTAATTCATATTTCTTTTATAATTTTACTCCAAAAATAAAGTTTTACTAGAGAAAAAAAAATAACAATGTTTTCCTTTTTTTTTTTATTATTATTTAGAAAAGAAAAAGAATACATATTGATATTATGAGATATGATAGGTGCAAAATGAGGCTTTCCTTCTCTTTCAACCCTAAATTGACCACTCCAAGAACTTCCAAATGCATTCTACTTTAAACTTTTCATACCAATTCACTAAAGGTCATGTTGAATTCCTTCAAAGAAAACAACAAGAAGAAAGTGTTTAGTTTATGAATTTGGATGCTTGTGGACTTGAGAAAAGAAAGAGTTAAAGAGTTGAGAGTCGAGGGTCGAGACTCGAAATTTATTTAGTATGTTATAATGTGCTAATTTCATGAGATATAGAAACGAGGCAAATATATTATCTTTTATACCTACTACCTCGAGCTATATGCTATAACTTTTACAACACTCAAATAATCTACCAACCAAACAAAAGCTCTATACTCGAAATTATATAAATATTTTAATAATACTCTCACCCTCACTTGTGGGGTACTTGAAATTTGTAGAATACTCAATAATTGAAAATCAATATCAATTGAGGAAGAAATGACATTGCAGGAGTTTGAAGATAAGACCTTCTACTCTCATACCATGTTAAATCATCGATTGACTTAAAAGTTTAAGCTGATGAGTGAAGGTAAATTGAATATTAAGACTGAGACTATTAGAAAGTAAAAATTGAAGAGATTATTTATTGGGTGAATCTTTGGACATGCCATCTTTTTCCAAATGGGGTTGGCCAAATAATAAAATGGTCCCAAACTCTTTGTGAAAGAGGATGGAAAATCTAAGCAATTTGTACATTGTCCTACAATCTTTTCTTTTAGGTTATTGGACCATGGGAGCATCCACTATATATATCATAATAACTTTAAAATTATTGAGTACTTTTGCACTTGGAACCATCCATTCATGATATGTTCCTTTGCCCTTTTCAACTCCTTTCTTCTCACTCTAAAACTATTTTAAACACTCTCTCTCTTTATTATAATTAATAAAAAATATATATTAGAAAGAAAAAAAAAAGTAGAAATTATTCCCACTAAAGAAACCCAGCTTCTCCACCACAATTTGTCCACCATTTTCCTCTTTGTTGTTATGGCTTAGACTCCTTTTCCTTCATAATGGAGATTCTTGTATTGTTATGGGTTGGATTGTTTGGAGATAATGTAACACTCAAACCAAATCCCATCTCCATCTCTATCTCTCTTTCATACAAAATGTCGATATCCATGGATTTTGTTTGAATTATTAATAAATAGAAGTAAAATCCTTCATAGATGAATCACGAGAAAATATTGATAGTACAGATAGATTTTGTTTGAATTAGTAAAATCAGCACAAAACCCTATTAAACAAGTCACAAATCTTCAAGTTTTACTACTTCGTGTGGGCGCTTTGCATTTGTATATATTGTCTCAAAATCTTGTCAGTATTTTTTAATCAATACTACTTTCTTGCAATATAAAGATCAAAAAGAAAGTCGATACTGCCCTAAAAAATGTTTGACGATACATATATATCGATATCGAACTCGTCAAATACTTTGAATGAGCTAGGTATATTGAGTTATTGAAGAATAGGGGAATAATATGGAAGGTACATAAGTCCCACTAACAAAGGTTTGGCCTTTCGGTTCTTTTTAGTTTTTGAATGTCTTTTTCACAAAAAGCCCTCTTGAGTGGCCACTCAAAGTGAACCATGCAAGCAAGATTTTCAATGGCCATCATCAATGGAGTTTTTTTTTTTTTTTTTTTTTTTTTTTTTTTTTTTTTTTTTTTTTTTTCACTTTATGCCTTTCCCTAATACCTCTTTCCAATTTTCTTTTTCTTTCATTCTTCAATTTGGCCATTAATTTTTAGGGTTTATTGGTGTCATGAGGTTTGGCCTAAAGGATTTTGTGTCAAATCATGTCCATGTCATCTCACATTCTTTTGTTTCTTTTAATTAATTTAGATTCTAAACAATTATGTCGTTGAGTTGAAAGACTGTTTTCTAATTCTCGAAGCTTATTTGTTGGTCGGTTTTTAGAAAATTATTGCGAGAGTGACAAGATGAAACAATATTGGTTAAATTTGTTTTTAAAGAAAAATAAAATTTTGAAAATAATAATTATTCAATGACTTAGAAAATTTTATGTCATTATGTAGATGATGGAAATCACTATTCATAAAAGAAGTAGAAATAAGTTTAATTGTTTAAAAATAAACGAGTGTGTTGAATAAAGCCAAATAAAACACTAAACCTTTTTTTAGAAGATTTTGTTCAAAATAACATAGAATTAATTTGAACATAAGTTTCCAAACACACCAAAATTATTATATCAAATCTAACTACTCCTTATAAATATAAACTTTTGGAACATATTATACCTTTTATGGTCATTATAAATATAAAGCAGATTAAAATTACTAGGATTAAAAAAAAAAAACTTTCCAAATTAAACAACAATTCAAAATATTGACTATATATTTTTTTTTTTTTCAAAACACACTCAGCCACAACAAATTACTTCATGTGAAATTTAGTTGAAAAAAAAAAAAAGAAATAGATCACACATTAGTCAAAGAATAATATATATTTATATTAAACTTATACTATATGTGTTTTTTAGAAATAAAATAATATTTATTTATTTTAAAATTTTGTATTAGCACCGCCATGGGAATATTCACACAAAAGCATGTGAAGAAGTTTGTTCTTCATTTTGCATTGAATTCAAAACCACACACTCCTTCCACTTGAGTTGGCCACCATCAATTATTAACAACACACTTCTTTTTAAATTATAATTAATTAAATGCTTTGGAATAATATGTGGGAGAGAACCCTTTCAACCATTTGATTTTCATATATATAAGTATATGAGAGAAATTATATATATAAAAAAAATTCTTAAAACATGCCTAACATTATTTACGACATAATTTTTCGATCTGGGAAAATTGTTTGTATAAATGATTTTAACAATATCTCTTCAACCACGTTAAATTTCATTTGCGTAGGTCAAAAGTATATTAAAAATATAAAACGTTTCAAAGTCTAAATACGTAATTTGACACGTAAGCTAAAGTTAAAAGATAGTGTGTATGTATATATGGTATGTATAAAATATGAGAAGAAATTGGGGAAATGTTGACCAAAATGTAGAGAGGATCATAATAATGATTATAAGAGGCATGTGATAAGATTTCCCACTTCACCACTCACAGCTTGGAACCTTCAATGGATGTGCAAAAGTCACCAACTACCCTTTTGAAACATAAATTGACAATTAATTAATTAATTAATTTTGTTTGAGTACTACAAATAACTACTTGTCATTTATAAATATTCCACCACATAATCATTTTAGTTTTTATATTATTTAGTTAGTTTCTCATATTACTTGCATATAAAGTATACTAGGCAAATTTGGACATGATAAAATAAGTCATTCAAATAATTCTAGGTCCAATAAAATGTTGGACTAATTAGATTTAATCAAAACTTGTTCAAGATTAAGAAAAAATTATATCAAATTAGGATAAAACCTGCTATTTTCGATCTCTGATTTTGACATCAGTCATTTTTCTTTATGTTATAGGTTCTCTATTTTATCGTTGGAGTTAGTTGAAGGTCAAGTGCATTTTTTTCTATCCAAATCTTGACATCGACACATTTGAAAAGATTACTATTCAATGATAATCTTAACGAGACACCTAACGAGATAGGGTCAAATAGTTAAATAGAGAAATTATTCTCCAATTATAAATTACTTAAAAAAAAAAGAACATATGAATAATCAAATAATTTAAGATAACTTGAGTTTGTCAAACATATTGATCTACCTTGTTTTAAGAATCAACATCACATAAAAGCTGCATACATCATCTATCTTTTCATGATTTTTCTATCATTTATATCTTTATCTTTACAATATTAAAAAGTCGGTTATTTTAAGAATTTTTTTTTACCTATTTGTACAATACAGTTTTAAAGTACTTTCAAGTATATCCTAATACTTATTTTTTGCAGGCTAGTTTTAGAAACGTATATGTTCTTTTTACAAATTGGTCTAAATTTCATAAATAAGTTCTAAAACAAAACATCAGGTTTTTATCAAATTGTTGTGGTTAAGAAATATATAGCTAAGTATTTAAATATAAGGAGATGAACATTAAGGACGACTCTTAGAGTTGGTCATGAAAGTTAACAAGGTCGTAGAAGTCGACTCCAATCCATAGATTTCATGAAGGCCGATTCATAGAGTCGGCCATGAGAGAAAAATAATGCCTAATTATATGGAGGTCGACCCTATAGAGCTTAAGGTGGACCCATGATGGACAAGTTATGACCAAGTGCTCGTCTATTAAGTCTCACAGATATCCATTCGGCTAGATTAAGTTAGTAACAGTCAAATTAATTATCCAAAAGACTATTTATAGCCAAGTGACCATTACGAAACTATTTTTCTATATAATTAAAAAGGCTTAAGATGTTTAAAGCACATTGAAAACATCAGTGCAAGGTTTTTTTTTTTTTTTTTTTTGTTCGATTCCTCCCAAACATTACAAATTAAAAGTTGGTACCAAATTTCGGTATCAACACAAATAAAAAGATTATAATTGAAATGGTGAAATCTCTAAGGACATAACAGATTCATAACATGAAGAGAATTTTTATTCCCCTCTTTTATTCTTTGTTCTTTTTTTAAGTACAATTGGGATAGAGGAATTTGAACCACTTTCTTTGCAGTTATTAACCAATTGAGCTATGCTCAGTTTGGCTTTATTCTTTGTTGTATTCCTGATTTTACCCAAAACAAAACCTAAAAATGTTGAAAAAACCTTGTAGGAATAAGTAGAAATATAACAAAGATATTAAAGGAATACAATAAAACTAGGAACACAAGAATTAACGTAAATTTATTACAATCACATAGAATAATTCTATCCCAATCCAATTACAAGAGCATTCTCACCAAGCTTTTATACTACTCATACCCTTTAATCCCACTCTCAAACTAGATAAAAATTTAACTAGACTTAGCACATCTAAGCTTAAAGGATTTCTAACTGAGACAATTTAAAATCGAAGACATAGACTTCTTTTATAATACTTGGAGCCTATTACTTTCTTAAATTTTTTCGATGTAAGACAACTGCACTTCTAATATTTTTCCAAAATTTAATCCAAAAGAAAAAAACACGAGATAAATTATATGAAAAAATTAGGCCAACCTTTTTCGTTAACAAACCATATTTGAATATGTAGACAAATTGAGCCAAAATTTCCAAGAAGCCCTAATGGAAGAAAACAACAAAGAAAAGAAGGAAGAAGCAAAACCCACTTGAGAGAGATGATGCTTTTTTATAATAATAATAATAATTATTATTATTATTGAATGTATGAAAGATGATGCAATTGGGTAGTGAATAAAGTCTCTACGGCAAAGCTATTAACTTCATTTGGGCAATACAACAAACACATGGTGCCCTAATCATATAACTTAATTTCAATACTTAAATGAATATAACAATTTTAAAATAATGAAAAAATAAGGACCCAAATGCAAAATTGTACAAAATAATTTATGCCAAAAAAAAAAAATTATACTGAAGATCATCATCATCCCGTTTGGAAGTTGGTAGAATTCAAGTCCAATTTTGCCTTTTGCTTTCTTATATGGGTAAGTGGGGATGAACAAAATTGACTCATGGGAATATTTGAAAGGGTAAATTAATTTATTATTTAGAAGCAAATTCTGAAATTTACTTCACTAATTCATCAACTTGAGAGTTGCTTTGGTTGAAATTTTGGGTTTTTTTTTTTTTTTTTTTCTGGGTCTTATCGTTTTGACTTTAATCCTTTTGACTTTTTTTTTTTTTTTTGTTTTTTTTTTTTTTGTTAGTATTAAGAAGAATGATGATAATTCTTTTCCAATTCACACGTGTGTTAAATTGAAAAAAAATGATGTTTTTTTAGTTTTATTTAGTAATTACCATATGAAAAACTTGAGATTTAACTATGAATATTAAGAAACATGGTGTCAACAGAAACCAAAACCAATTTAATTTTCTTATCAAAAAATAATAATAATAGTAGTGTAATTTTTTTTTATGGTTTATATTGTGGGTTGACTTGTAACAAAACATTGAGCAGACAATTTGGTGTTCAATTTAGATAACTCTTTTAAACAACAATAATTATTTGGAAAATTTTCACAAATGTCAAACTATTTATATAGAATAGCAAAAAAATATTGATAGACATTGATAGACTTCTATCAGCATCGATCAATGATAGACTTCTATCATTTCTATCACTGGTAGATTTTGATTCTTGATAGACTACTATCAGCGTCTATCAAAACTATTTAAAAATTTTACTATTTTGTGTAAATAGTTTTTCTTATTTTTCTATTTTTAAAACCTCTCCTATTTATTTTTTTATTAATTAGTATTATAAATTATCTACTAATAATTAAATTAAAATATAGTATTAAAACAATATAATTGCAAATGGCAAAAAAGGATGAGTCTAGCATTGAGAATTACAACAAATTAATTGCAATCTCAATTATAATATAATTTTAAATTAACTATTAATTATTTTAAAAAAATGGCGAAAGGGGCTAAATCTAACCTTGAAAATTGTAATTAATTAATTACAATTTAAATTACAATTTAATTTAATTAACTATTAACTAAAATCAAACATAATCCTAATCAAAAGACGTTGAAATTAGAATTTCTCCTCTTAAATTCATTTTAATATAGAGAAATTTTCTATCGATAGAAAAAATTGTCAAACTATTTACATAAAATAGCAACAAATCATTGATAGATATGGATAGGCTTTTATCAGCAGTGATAGACTTCTATCATTTCTATCATTGATAGACCCTCATACTTGCATACCCGAGAGTTGTAAGCTATAAAGCCGTTGTTGTCCCTTATTTGCTTTCTAGCCTTACGACACATTCTTTTTCTCAAACATTCTTCTAAATCGTTTGCGAAAACCCTTTCTTCTAAACCTTTCCCTCTAGAAACGGGGATAGTCGTTGCGAGAGGCACCTGGTGTGCCGAAGGTAATTCGAATCAGAATTGGCTGACTTGTTCCTGAGCGAGGACAAGTGCCGCACAATCGTTTAGCAGAGTACGATTGTGACAGTTGGTATCTAGACTTCTATCAGCGTATATCACAACTATCTAAAATTTTACTATTTTGTGTAAATAGTTTATCTTATTTTTTTATTTTTTAAAATTTCCCTTTAATTATATTATAGATATAAATAATTCTACTAAAAAATAGAAAAATCTATTTTACTCATGAACTTGTTCAGTCATATCAATTTGAATTCTAAACTTTCATTTTCATCAATTTTAACCCTAAACTTATGTAAGTGTTGCAATTTTAACCCTTAGCTCAATTTTCTCTAATTCACCTACTAATTTCAACTCAAAAAAAAAACTCATTAGTTTCAATAAGACGAAATGTTAGCACAAAAATAAGATTGACCAATACACAAATTAAACATTGAATAATGTTTTCAAAATTCATAGATTATAACAACAAAAAAAGAGTTCTATTGTTGTTTTTCTTAAAAACATATCAATTTATCAATTTCACATGTATTGTGATATCATAAACTCATAATAGCAAACTTTTGTAAGGAAAATTTTCATAGATAGAAAAAATGTTAAAACTATAGACAGAAAATAGCAAAAAAAAAAAACTAATAAACATTGATATACTTCTATCAGCGTCTATTACAACTATCCAAAAATTTTGCTATTTTGTGTAAATAGTTTCTTTTTGTTTTCTATTTTTAAAAATTCAACATTTTTAATGATATTTAGAGCAAAAACTTATTAAAGAGTTAAAATTACACCATTTATAAAAGTTTAGGATAAAAATTGATAAAATACTTCAAGTTTGATACAGCGTAACAAATTTAGGGTAAAAATTAATATTTTTAGAAAATATAATATAAAATTAAAAAAAATTATGCCCTTAACCATGACTGTTTCAAACTAATTGAGATTAAATTATTTGAGTCCCTTTTTAGTTTTCAAATGGAAATGATGTGTTTAGACAAAAAGTGAAGAAAAAAAAGAGAGATCCATTTGCCACATCTAAGAATTATTATTAAAGATTCAAAATTCCTAGGATTCATTACTACTCTCCACTTCTTTCACCTTTTTTTTTTTTTTTTCATTTAAACAGTACAATGAAAACAAATTCTAAAACAACCACACAATCTTTGTTTGATTACTTTTCATTTCTTATTTGAAAAATAAATAAATAAATAACTCTCTAGAAAAAGAAAATTATATAATTTATTTCCACATTCAAAGCTTTTTCTCTTAATCTTCTAGAGGAGAAAAAGTTTTAAATTTAGACTAATTCTTAATGTTTGGAAAGTTTCAACTAATTTAATTACCTCTTTATATATTAAGTTTCCTTTACCTAAGTATTTACTATTCATAGATGTGAAAAGCATATCATAATTTCTAATGCGGTTGTTAATTATTAGCATAATAACATCTAATTAGTCCATTTTGTACAACAAATTGCCCATTTTAAGTCAAGTTATTATGAATCAATCAAATGAATTGGTTATATTTCAAAATTAAACATTCATCTTTCTACCTAATATAATTCAATGTATTCATTGATTCATTCTTAATTTTATTCTAGCACCATTTTTTGTGATCATTTCTTGGCTTAAGATTTGGTGTGAATGATAATTCTTTTTGTGGTACTAATTGTAAAACATCCAACTTGAGAGATGAATTTTCTTAGTGAATTGTGGTACTAATAGTAAAACCTAGTCGTATCAATTAAAACTTTGAACTTTCGTAAGTGTATCAATTTACACTCTCTTTTAGATTTTGTTCAAAAAAACATAGTGTAAAACTTATAATTTGAATCAATTAAACTCCTATATTTTCATAGACGATTTAATTTCAACTCCTCATTATTAAAACCTTTGAAAATCATTCATGCATCAATTCTCACGCATATGCATACTTTTTCAAAATGTTGGTCCTACAAAATGAACTATTAGAATTAATGTTTGGGAAATTCTCAAAGAAAATCCAAACTAAGAGTCTGAATTGATTCAGTTATGAAAGTTTAAGAGTTTGATTGATACAATTATAAGTCTCACACACAATATTTCTCCAAACGAAACATAGTGGAGGGTGTATAAATTGATACACTTACTTTCAATATATAAATTGATACAAATTATCAGTTGAAGGTTTTAATTAATACAACCCCCAAACCATCATGGGTTGGCCTAATGGTAGTGGAACATAAAAAAAAAAAAAAAAAAAAAGGCCAAAGGGCCTTGACACCCAAATGTTGTAGGATCAGGCGGGTCGTCTCGTGAAATTAGTCGCGGTGCACGTAAACTAGCCCGGACACTCCCAGATATAAAAAAAATTTATACAACTCCCAAATTTTAAGAGTATAAAACTATATTTCTTCTATATCTGTTTATTCTATAAGTCTCACCCAATTCTTAAATGCTTCTTTTCTAGCCAATAAATGGTGGTAGTATGAAAACTTCGTCCTTGAAAAGACTTCCCAAAAGCAACTCTCCTCATGAAAAAAATTATTTTCTTTCTCCAAAGTGAGAGGTTAATGCAAATCCAAATTTCTTTCTCCAAAGTGAGAGGTTAATGCAAATCCAATCAGCTTTGAGTGGGATTTTGACTTATATAACGTCATTATTCAAGATTCTTTTCATTCAATATGTTTTATAGGGTGAAAAAGTTCACTAGGGATTACTTGTTGAAAGGCATCCTAAGAGGATAGAGGGTCCCACTCAAGGTAAAAGATTCTAATTTTTTTTTTGCCAATCCAAACACACAATAGGCTATAGATATAAAGAAATTTGAAACATTGAAATGAGATCTCCTTCTTACAAAAATGGGTATAGCAATTCCTTTTGAAAATCAATTCTTTGTGGCTTAAGATGGGTGTGAGCAAATATAGTCCTCTTCCTAATGAGTAAGTCTCAAGTCTTGAGGATTCACTTTTCAAAAAGTTATTAGATATGAAAGATAAACACTTTTTCTTTTTTTCTCTTTCTCTTGCTCTTCCATATAATCATCCTTGAAGTTTGCTTATATAGCTTTTATCCTCCTTTAATTTCTTCAAGGATTCTTTCCATACAATTTCAATTTTGCAAAGGAATTGATTGATATGTCTCTTTTTATACTACTTTTTTTCTTCCCTTAATTTTTGCCCTCACTTCACTTTTTTCCTATAGTTCCTTTCTTATATCTCTTGTATGAATCTCACTCTTTATTTCCATCACTTTTAATTGGGAAGATCTCCAAGATGGTTAAATACTTCTCTTGGAAAGTCTAATTATCATGAGAGGATTAACACCATTGACATTTACTTAAGAGTTTGTGTTCTAGTGTTCTAGACATCACTAGAGTTGTAGTGCCTTAAAAGAACTTGGAACATGTGGTAATAGGGTGTTAGCTTGCAAGTAAAATATAGGACTATAAGGGAATCCTTTGTCGTGATTTTCGATTCCTTTATAAATCCTTTACGCCGTTCTTTTTATTTTTGACATATCACTTGGAATGTTATGCATTCTTTTCTATCTTACATTACAGTACACAAAACATGAATACAATCTCAACGAAGAAGAAGAAAGCAACCTTATTGCAACCATATTAAAAATCGAGATTTCTAAAATAAATTATCACTTTCTTGGAACTAATACTAGGATGAAATGTGTAAATTATAAGTAAACATAACAAGCTAAAGTGAATTGATTGATTATATAGTGTAACCTCAGGTCTAAGGTAGGAATCAGGATTTAAAATTCAGATTAGGCACCTATGTATCCCCTATGAACTGACCATGTTACCTTACTTGTCTCTGTTTGTGAGAGTGAAGACTGTCACTACATACTAGCACAAGTCCTTCTAATACAATTTATTCTCACTCATATATTTTATAGCAAAATGTTCGAAAGGTCACCCAGCATATTATTAATCTAAGTCAAACATGCTTAACTTTAGAATTCCTATGGTTAAGCCATCGAAAAAGGAAAATGCAACTTATTGGTATAGGTAGTAACGATCAATTCTTTTAAGTTTCTCGTAAACATACTCATATCCTAATAATTCTTTTAACTTAGATATGATCTTGGTTCATTCATATATCTCTCTTATACCTGGGTGAGTTCACCTAAACCATATTCCTATTGAGAGAGGTCCTAATTCGATATCATTTGTAATACCCCAGGGCCCAAGATTTAGACTAGGATCCATAATTCATATTCGACACCGTCCCCTACATTCCTCGATGACCTGACCATATCACCTTATATGTCTCTAACTACTTATGAGAATAGAGATTGTTCCTTAAAACCAATATGAGTACTTTAAGTATGATTTGTCTTCACTCACATTCTCCTTAGAAAAATTTTCATAAGGTCACTCAACATAAGATTACCAAAAGTCAATTATCCATAAATTTTAGCATTCGCTATGATTGAGCCACCGAAAAGAAAGGTGCATGTTATCGGTATATGTAATTACTATTAATTTTAGCATTCCTTCTCGTTTATATATGGTATTAGTTAATTCATGTGCTCTTCTCACAGGTCACAACAGCCTCATAATGCAATCAACTATTTCAAAGATGGTGCACTTAAAAGGTCTCATATTTAACTCATCCCAATGTTCATGTTACCGCTAGCCTCATCAATGGGCCCAAAGGCCAACCCAAGCCCAGCTATGCTCGATCCAAGCTCGGCCCAAAGTCAACGTTTGACCGGCCCAATCAGCCTAACCCATTCATTCCTTTAATTAGATGTGGATCACCATTTTGATAATCAGGACCAAGTCGTTTAGGCCATATTTGGATCAGCCTATTGGGACAGTCCAATGGGCTTATCATTGGACCAAACAAAATATGTATGCATATGTATTTTGGATATATTGTAGTTTAAAATTCTTATATTATATTATATGTATTAAAAAAGTAAATTCTTTTAAATTCTTTTTTAAATATATATAGATATATGGTAGTTTTTAGTTAATGTAATTTTTTTAATTGATAAAAAACTAATAAAACTTTTTAAATCATTAAATCACCAAAATAAAATTTTATAACATAAATAATTTTATCTAAAAAATAAAAATATAAATTAAATTAAATACAAATACAAATACAAATTTAATAAATTTTAATAACATTTCATTAAAAACATCTAAGATATCCGTGTATATTTTTAAATATTTAAATGGGTTAATCCAATGGATCAGCCCAAATCCAATCCAAGCTCGACTTAAACTTTGATCCAAAGAGTAAAGCTAAGGATTAGGCTATGGGCTTGCCTATTGAAGATTGGGTCGACCTGATCCAAACTCAAAAAATACCTGATGGGTCGACCTGATCCAAACTCAAAAAATACCTGAGGCCCTTGGACTTGAGCTTGAGTCGAGCTTGGACCTTCGCTTTCTAAAATTGGGCCGGGCCAATGGTGAGGGTGACTTACCACCAACAAATGCTTGCATTGAGATAAATTTGGAGAGCAGATACCATATTGGAAGTTGGGATGAGTATTGGTTCAATTTTCCTGGCTTTGGACTAAACTGAGCGAATGGGCTCAATTTTTGCAAACAAGAAACTAAACCAAAGTCCAAAATCAAATACAAAGCCAATCAATTTGACCCTCCTCAACTCAATTTTCTCAGTTTTTTTCTATTTTGCAATTTTGACATATCTTTTTCAATCTATATTCATATTATACTTTTTCAATCCAACGTATACTATATAACTTTGAAAATCCATATTCCCAAGTTTCTAACAAATACATAGAGAGACTATAAAAAAAATTAAAAAAAAACAATAATAGAAATAACAAGGCAGATGAGAGACTACAAAATTAGTCTTTGTCGGTGTCGAATGACGAAAATGATACCAAGTCTATGAGGTATGAGCTACGGGGCTGATAGCTGTGAGGAACAAACAAACAACGGATCTGTGAGTTGTGAGAATCAAACAAATCAGATAGAGAAGGGGATGGCTCTTTTTGTCGATTTAATTCAATTTTGGTCGAGTAATTTAAAACTAAAACCAAAATTTATAAAAAGCAAATAAAACCAATCAATTCAATTGGATTGGGCAGTTTTTCAAGCACCCCTAAACCTATAAGAGGTAAATCAACATTTTCATTATTTCATGAAAAAATTTATGAAACATGAAAAAGAAACGACAAATGTCACTAATATGAATATAACATTAATAATAGACATTTTAATTTGTTTTAAAAGTGTAAATGTATATATATTAAATGACTTTTTTTTTTATAATATTTCTAGAGATATCTATCAGTATTTTATCTATACTTCCATCGACAATTCTGTAAAATTGAGAACTCAACCTTTTCATCGATGTCACATCTTAAACATTGAAAATAATTTCCCAACAAGCTGAAAAAAAACATTTATTTAAAAAAAAAAAAAAAGAGAACAATTTTGTATAATGTATCACTTAAAACTTCCGAGTAATAAATAACAATTAAAATTTAGACCCTAAAATAACATTCACTTCAAAACCCTTTTCTTTATCAATTTAGACTTTTTATTAATGACTCATAACTATTTTACAATATTTCATTTAAAATGAACTTAAAATCTCTTAAATTAATATTCTCCCAATATCCTACCAAAATAAAACAAAAATTATCATGTACTTGTTCCAACTTATGTAAAGAAAAATAACGGAAGAAAAGAAAAAATATATAAAAAAGATGTTTTCAAATATAGAAAAATGAGCCAATTTACAAATATTGAAAAATATTACTATCTATCTAGAATTCTATCGCTTGAGTGATTGATAGTCGCTCAAGTGATAGAATTCTATTTTGGTCTATCGTTGATAGACGATGAAATTTATTTATATTTGTAAATAGTCTGATATTTTCTTCCGTTTATACTAATTTCCCTTAAAAAAAAATACCCAGTCAGATCAACAAAATACACTACTAGCCATTTGATTCTACTATTTCTTTCTAATATTATACTAATCCTTGCGCATTTATAGAAGTTTTCTACACGTACTAGAATTATATATTAATTTATTGTTATCACACGTGAATGTTCAAAATTTTAATCGATATTTTTAGTGATACTGCCCGGATTTCATTTCCCATACTTAACTAGAGAAATAGAAGATTTTGAGGGTAGTCGAATGACTGAACTGGAGTAATTAATTTACTTGGATAGTATCTGGTGCTCATTATTTTTTATGACCAATTTCTAAACAGAAAAACTACTCATCCTCAGCAGGGTGAATTATGAACATGCTGTATGTTGAGAGAGATAATATACATAGCTTAAAGATTTAGTGGTTTAATTTCTAGAATCCTAAGCCAAAACTCAGAACAAAAATATAATAAGGCCAGCTTTATCAAATGAGTTCTAAGATCCATCCCAAGATCTCACTCTTCTTGTTGTTACAGTATCGATTTTTCTTCCTTCACTCATATAAGTTAAATTTCCTCTAATAATTCCCCGCAGGGAGGCTAAACAATATGACCCAAAATTTTTGATATTGTAAAATAGCACTGCATGATGGCAAACGCACCTTTTGGATTTTCTCATATTGCAATACCTATACTCCAGTTGAGGCTGAAAATAGAAACAAGGAATGAATCAACAATACATCTGAGAGCATAACAACATAAAAGAGGGATTAAGATCCTCCTCTAATTCAGGATTCGCTTAATGCAAAAGCTGCAATTTAGTTTTGAAAAACAAAATTTCATTTTGAACAGCTACAACAAGGTTTAACAAGCCATCCATTTTCCCCCCTAAAAGTCAAAATAAAAGTTGATCCTGTGCACTACAAGAATCAAAGAAGCAAACGTGGGATGTTATTATCAAAATAACAAGATTAGACAGGTTTTGTTTTTAGATAAGGCCTTATCACTTATCAGAACTGACAACCAACAAAATAAGTTAATAGCAAGAGACCAGGAATTATATTACTATGTACCTTTGGGAGCTGGTGGTTCATCTTGAGGCTTCATGGCTGGGAAGAGAAGAACTTCCTGTTTTCACAAAAAGAACCGTTTTAAAAAAAATGGAGTATGCATCAACAGAAGCGCAGCGATTATAGAGTAGGTGGTCACGCAAAAAAAAAGAATGAAAGCGATGAAGCACAACCTTGATGTTCTGTGAATCCGTCAACAACATAGCTAGTCTATCAATGCCCATTCCCCAGCCACCGGTAGGAGGCAATCCATACTCAAGAGCTGTACAAAACGTTTCATCCAAAGCCATTGCTTCATCATCACCCGACTGCCGGTCCTGTTAAAGAAAACAAGTACAATAGAATTCAACAAATCATCAATCAATTCACCAAATCATCATTTATATTTCTGAGGGTTTTAACTCAAAGCTGTGGTTGGTTGTGTATTAATTACAGGGTAGGATACCTTAAGTTGTTCAGCAAACCGCTGGCGTTGAACAACAGGATCGTTCAATTCTGTGTACGCATTACATACCTAAATGGCCATCAAATGTTAACAGCAGAAACATAAGGCACACACGTGCAGACACGTGCATGTTTAAGAAAGAACAGAAGGCAAATTATTGTTAAGTTTTGGTAGTAGCATACTTCATGCTTGTTGACGAACAATTCGAAACGTTCAGTTAGACTAGGTCTTGCCCTATGCCACTTCGCCAAAGGACTCATAATCTCTGGATGGTTGATGATGAAAGCAGGATTCACGCATGTTTCTTCTAGGAAGTGCCCCACAAGCTGCCAAATTAATTACTTTTAAAATACTAATGTGCAAAATGAATTAGTAGGCAAGCAAACCAGGAAGAGCTCTTGGAAAAATGCATGTGTAAATTTTCCAGAAATAAGATCAGCTACTAGTCTTCCTTCTTGTATTTTCACTTGCTAAAATTTCTTATCAAACATGATACGTTTCAAAAGATAAAATCACATGACTAAGAGGATTACTTTATCCAGCAAGCGAGCAGTTGTTTCAGGTGGTGGACATTTGATTTCAAACTTCTGGCATGTCTCTCTAAGTTATTTATTAGCTTCATCACTAGATAAGTCCTTGGGTATATTGAGATTTGCCATCTTTTCTAGTTCCTCTATCATGTCAATCCTCCTGCAGTACGTTAAGAAAAATTCAAGATAATCCCAAATAAGATTCTGGTCAGCAATCAACACAGAGTAATTTAGACACGAGCTAGACAAAATTATTGCAAACCAACCTGAAAGGAGGCGTGAAGTCGATCTCAATTGGATCATTATCAAGCCCATTTGAATGATATTTTACTTTATAGCCCCCTGTAAGCTCCTTCACCATCCCTATTTAGGCCCAAAGTTGTCAAAGAAGAATAGATACAAGTAGATAAAGATGGAAAATAGGAAACGCAGTGATGGAGAATCCATAGGAGTTAACATGCATGCAAAATCCTAAATTTCAAAATTACCACTTAGCATCTTCTCAGTAAGTTCCATCAAATCATTGTAGTCAGCGAACGCCATGTAGAACTCGCAGGTGGTGAACTCGGGATTATGGGTCAAATCAATACCCTCGTTTCTAAATTGCTTCCCTATCTCATATACACGGTCTAATCCACCAACCACCAACTCCTTAAGATAGAGTTCAGGTGCAATGCGCATAAACAATTTCATGTTAAGATCATTGTGGAAGGTCACAAATGGACGGGCTGCTGCTCCTCCAGCAATCATGTTCATCATTGGCGTTTCAACCTAAGGGTCAAATCATTATGAAAAAGATAGGAAAATAAATTACAAGTACATTTAATCCAAAATCATAAATGTCAATCATCAATGGTAAACAAACCTCCAAGAAGTCAAGATCGTCAAGAAACTTCCTAACATATTGGATTACTTTAGCTCTGGTTTTGAATATTTGCCTCACTTCCAAATTTAACATCAAATCCAGATATCGTTGACGATAGCGAGTTTCCTGAAATTAAGAAATTGAACATGTCAATACCATAATATTTGGAAGATATCGCCATGAAATGTTTAATCGGTGATGAGAATTCAACAAACCAAGGAACTCAGATGGTGTCAACAGCTAAAATGTTAGCATTTTTTTTAAGTAACAATGACTTTCATTGAGATGAAAATGAAAGAAAAAATGTTAGTATATAGTTCGGGAGAGAATACATGAATCAGGAAGACTGAGATATTCAATGTGTACAATACAAGCTGCGGGCATGTTCATAACAAATGTAAATGTAATTCGATGGAACCTATGTATGTATAGCTAGTTCATTATTTACAAAGAACCACTGTACAATATGCTCAGTAAGAAGGTTAGATGGGTGTTCAAGCCCGAATTTGAAAAAGTCTATGACTTAGGCCCCGTTAGGGATTGCGTTTGCAAACATAAAAAGCAATTATGGGGTAATCTTAATCGTCCAAGCTGTTTGGTATAACAAAGTACATATTTATCTACCAAGAATCACTTTTCAATTTACTGTGTCTAAGATGCAAAGCTGATAGATACCAATTTTTAGATTTAACTTTCCTAAAAATTTGCCACCTTCCCTAACCGTTTACAAATCTCAAATTTAACGTCCCACATTTATGTATTTTTTCACATCTATTCTCATGATGTTTTGGTTGATTTGATTTTTTACCACAATTATTTCTCTTAAACTTTTATCAAATAATTTAGATTGCACAAAATTAGGTGCAATTTAAATCATATAAATTTTTAAATATTTATTCGATAATAAATTATAAATTAAATATTGAAATAATGAAACTTACTTTAGTCCTTATAACTAAATCCCACCAATTTAGTCTTAATTTACCAAACATCCTAACTAGTTCTTTCTAATCTAAAATTGAAATATACCAAACACTAGTTTACTTCATTTTACAACTAATTTTTCTAAAAGCACAACAGACAAAAATTACTTTAAAAACTACAACAATTTCGAACTAAGCTTTAGTTTATTGAGATTTTCATCCTAAAGCACTTAAAAGAAAAGGCTTTGTTGACCCCTGAATCATGTGGATGAAGGCCTGTATTTCCAGCACTACCGATTCCATTCTCATCAATGGTAGACCAAGGGGTAGCATCAAGCCTCAAGGGGATTGAGACAAGGTGACCCCTAGCTCTTTTCCTCTTTTTGATCATGACTGAAGGTTTTAGTCGAATCTTAGAAAAAAAGGTCAAGGATGCTTCTTGGAAAGCCTATCAATTAGAGGAGAGGGACTTCACTTCTCTCGTCTCCCATTCCCAAACAATATGTCACTTCTTTTAGTGAATGAGAAATCTAAGCTTAATAACTTGAAAGATTTAATGGGATGCTTCGAAGTAATATCGAATTGAAGATTCATCTAAATCCCTTTTGACTAGGTTGAACATCCCTAAGGAAAAGGTTTCAACAATTGTCTTAGGGATGCCCCTTAGAGGAAATCCCAAAAAGCCTTATTTTTGGTCGTGGATTATTGACCAAATCGCCATCAAGTTGGATTGGTGGAAGAATTAAACCGTCGTTAGAGGAGGAAGAGTCACTTTAGCTACATCCTCACTAGCATCCCTCCCTACTTTTTCTCAACTTTATCATTCCCTAACTCAGTTATTAAGTCAAGTCCTTAGGGAGGTTGATTAAGGACCAAGATTGGTGATGCAAAAGCATTTTAGGCAAAGGAGATAAAACGAGACTTGGGAAAGATAAATGGCTGATGGATTTGTCTCTACAACACTTTTCCCAGACGTTATTGGACTGTTGACTATAAAGTTCCTTTGGTTAACCATTGTTGGCAAGTTTTAATAGCTGGAAGTTGAATTTCAAAAGTAACCCTGCTGATTTAGAGGTGGAAGAATGGCCTACTACACTCTACCATATGCTTTCTAAAATATCAGACCTAGTGACAGATGTTAAAGTGAGGACTCTAGAAAACAGGAGGTTGTTTTCTGTAAGATCCTTCTTGCCAAAGCTAATTATGCATCAAGCAGCTTTGGACCATCAACAATCTAATATGATTTGGCAAGCTCTTTGTCCAACAAAGGTTGAGGTTTACTTGTGGATCTTCTCTTTTGAAAGGTTGAATACTTGTTGTCAAATCCAAAGCATCCTGTAAAACATGGCTCTTTCCCCAAATTGAGGTAGTGCAGAAACCTTGATGTGTCTCTACTTTTATCCCTTTGCAACTGCTTGTTGGGAAAACCTAATCAGCTTATTTAATCTTCAATGATGTTCTAGCAAAGCCTTGAATGGCCTCCCCAGCTTATTGGTGGTACACACTTCAAAGGGCAAGCCAAGATCCTTTGGACTGATGAGGTGTTTGTGCTTCTCTCTCGGCTTTGGTTTGAAAGGAACTCAACAATTTTCCACAATCAAGAACCAAAATTACAGCAGAGGAGTGTTTTGGGCCTACTTTGTCTAGTCACTAAATTATTTTGTCATTATAGCTTAACTCAAATCTTCACAAGTTAAGCATCCTTTTTGTAACCCTTTGGTGTGTGAGGATATATCATCTCCCCTTCTTTTGTAATCCTCTTTTGATAATGAAAAGTTTGTTTCTTACCCCCCCCCCCCCCCCCCCCCAAAAAAAAAAAGGGAGTGGTCAAGTGAGACATAATTAATATTTACTCACAAGCCTTGTTTCCTTTCCTATTGTCTCAACTCATCAACTACTTAAATCAACCTAACAGCAGTTCAAGCATCCACATCCCTCTCCTCCACAAAGTTTAATATGAACATGCACGTCCAAGAGATAAAATGTGATTTAAGTTCCATTTTATGGTCTACAATCATATACTCTCCTTTCACAGAATTTGTTTCTTACAGAAACTTTTTCTATCCTTTAATTTTGTAGTATTTATTGAATTATATTGAGAACCTACGTTTATATATATATTCATGCGTGTGTGTATAATTATCAATGATAGAGCAACTTTTCCTCCCAAGAAAAATAGAAAGATATAACGAAACAGATGTTCTTGTCAGTAAACAAAAGGAAGTGAGTGACACAAGTAGAATGGGTACCTGATCTTTTAAAATATAGGTTTCAGGATTCCTGGTACAACCTGGGACCCATGCGTCATTTTTCTGAACCAAAATGAGAACATAATGAGAACTCATCTAAACAACCTAGGCAGAAAAACTAGCTTCATTCACCTTCAAATTTGCATTATCAGAACCAGGAGCCGCCTTCTGCCTTGGCATCATGTGCAAACAGTGAGAAAGGACAATGAATGATTTTGGAAAGATACTGAGCTCTCCCCTCTTCGTTTTTCCTGCAATAATAGAACATATCAAACTTACTCCAGAAGATATCTTTTCTGTATTCATAGAAGTCATGTGATAAAAGGAAGTGAAGAGCTCAAGGAAGAAAATGCCAAGCTATGGGGTTTTTTTTTTCCTTTCATTTCCTTTCCTTTTTTCATTTTTTTTCTGGAGAAACCTGGCTTGCATTGAGAAGAAATAAGATCAGGAGAGGTGACTGACTACAATTTTATTGTGCACACCCACTACAACTGAGAGACCAGAATGAAAAAGAACTCTGTGGTGTGAATCCAGCTCCTCTCTTTTTCCTTACAATGCAAGGGATATATCTAACAATGATGACACACAGAAGGGACTATAAAGGAAAAAAACAATTGAAGAACAAACATCATAAATTTCTCTGCAAAATATAGGAAAAATATGAGTAAAAAAGAGTGACTAGGCAATCCTTGCACCCCAACCTGGAAACCCAGTGACACCAACAATATCCCCACGCTTCACACTGGCATGAAACCTTGCAAATTCAGCTTCATCTAGCTCTGAGTTACTGCATCATTAAAATGGAAATATTATAATCTTTGTGTTCTCTTATCCAAAAAAAAAAAAAAAAAGACTTTGTATTGAATTGAAGAACAAAATAGGAACCAAATAGGTCTCATTGGATAAAACACAAAATAAGTCTTGACAACAACTTTGATGCATGCACATGCACTTCATTAGACTCATACAAGATGCAGCATACTGGGTGGTTTGATAGGATCTACTAAGATAATAATTTGTATGGAATCTAGAAAGTTATCATATCATTTCCCAATAATTTTTTTTTATATTCGTGAGTGTCCGAGCCAGCTTACGCGCACCTCAACTAATCTCACGGGACAACCCCTCTGACCCTACAACATTTGAGTGTCAAGGAAACTCATAGGAAATTAATTCTTAGGTAGGTGGCCACCATGATTGAACCCATGACCTCTTAGCTATTTATTGAGACTTTGTCTCCTTTTTACCACTAGGCCAACCCATGATGGTTATCATTTCCCAATAATTAAAATAATTTTTCCCAATTGTAATGTAAAATCATGAAAAAAAATTTTATATGTGTGAGTATAAAATTTATATCATTAATTAATAATTATTTTCAATCTCATTTTAACAATGAACTAAATTTCCCAATTTGTAATATATGTCGTGTATAAACTTTTTAATAAATTCAAAGCACATAATAATTTTATCATAAAAACTAGTTTTCTTTTTTTCTTTTTTCTTTTTTTGGATTTTCGTGAGTGCCCGGACCAACTTACACATACCTCGACTAATCTCACGAAACAACCCGTCTAATCCTACAATATTTTAGTGTCAAGGAAACTCGTAGGAACTAAATCCTAAGTAGGTAGCCACCTTAGATTGAACTTGTGACCACCTTAGATTGAACTCGTGACCTCTTAGCCCTCTATCAAAGTCATGCCCTTTATTTACCACTAGGCCAACCCATGATGGTCCATAAAATCTAGTTTTCATAGTGAATATAATTGAATTTCTTCAATTATAATATGAAATAAAGTAAAAAATTCCACATGGTCGCTTCTAAAAAAAAAAGGTCACATGGTAACAAACTCTTAATATTCACAATTAGAACTAAAGGATAAGAAAAATACTTTGGTGCAGCCTACAATCCACCCAGTTGTCCAACCACAATATTATCTGGTGTGTGTTTGGTCAACAAAGGGGGATAGGTGCAACCCTACATGCACCAAAATATTACTCAAAGGTTGAAAGCAGGGAGAGATACAAAATAATTCCATACCGTGCATCCGTCATAACTTGGATCTTAGCTCCAGAACCATGGAGATCATAAAACAACAACTTCGAGGAGGATGACCTTTTGCTCATTATCCTCCCTTGAATGAGGCAAAAAAAAGCAGAAATAAAAAAAATGATTGGGATATCAACAAAAAAAATTGTGTGAAAAAGTTAGAATTTTTGTTCTACGTACCGGCAAGAGATACCAAGACTTCCTCAAGATGATCACCATTGCTTAAGCTTCCATATTTCTCAATATACTCGGGGAGAGACATTGAAACCTGAAACTTGTGAGGATACGGATTTTTACCATCTGCCTTCTGAGATGCAAGATATTTCAGCCTATTTTCAAAATATTGCTGCAAAAGACAACCCAATTGGGGGAGAAAAAATCAGTCTGACAACAGTTCTAAAAGGTCTGCAGCAGAACTAGTCAAAATAAGAACTTAAAAGTTGTACCGTGGGATCCATTTCTTCATCATCTACTGCTACAGATTTCTTATTCTGGGGTGCTTCCTGGTACACAAATACATTACAGTCACAAAGAACTTTCTGTAGTGGTAGTCCAAAATAACATTATAGAATGGTATGTGGCCACGTCATAACTCATGTTCTTTCATAGAAACATGGCTGTTAAACTGACTGCCAATTAGAACACCCTGCCCTATTCTTATGAAATGCATTCTACACACTCAAATCTTTTGGTGTTCCATTAGTGACCACTAGTACCTGTTTTGCTTTCTCCTTCAGTTCCTCCTTACGCCTCCTTTCCTCTTCCTTCTGCTTCAGCTTTAATTCCTTCTTGCGTGCACTGAGAACATTTCAAAGTTAAAACCCGAAAACTTAAAAAGTCGTAGCTTTGACGAAAAACTACCCAACTAACAACAACATTAAAAGAACAAAAATGAAAATGAAACAATCAAATAGAACTCTACTAATTAAGAATAAACCCAGGCTAAAATGAGTGAACTCTAACATCCATTTCCACACAACAGCTAAAAACGCACCAATGCACAAAAATTCAACAAAACACTTACTTCTTGCTTGTATTTTCTTCAGCACTTGGAGCAGAATCGGCCGTGTCTGGAGCCGCAGTAGTGGAAACCAATGCTAAATCAGAGAACGCCTTTGCAGCTCCGTCGATAGAACCCGCCATTTTCAGATGAAGGGAGAAAGCTCCAACGGGTAGAAGCTTATAAAGCACGCAGATTCCTTGGAGTGCAAGGCGTGGAGGGGAGAAATGACGAAGACAGAGCCGCCGCCGAGCCGGAAAGGATTATTCTAACAGCAAAAATTGGAAAGTGGGTTTTAAGTTTAGGGTTTCACGGAGACGAAACTACCCCACCATTTCATAAGACTGGAAAAAGTAAAATAATGTAAAGTAATTTTTTTTTTTTTCTTTTTGAAACGCTAAAATCAATTTGGTGTTACTGTTAGTTACCAAAAAAAAAAAAAAAAAAAAAAAGTAAATTGAATAGAAATCCGCCTAATCTATATTTTTATTTAAATGGATTTTTTTTTTATGAGTGAATTGAGTGTGTAGTGTGTTAAAACTACCCATTTAGAAGTGATTTACTCACTTTGAGTTATGAAATCTAGAGTTAATATATATGTGAAGTAAAAGTAAAAATATTGTGATATATTGTCGGTATATCTGTAAAATCACGTATATATGTAAAATTACGCATCCGATAGAGATATTAGGAGTAAAATCGTTTTTCTCAAAAATAACAATATATCGTCAATATATTGTTTTACGAAGATATGATTCCTAATGCAAGAAAATTGTGAATGTTTTGCCGATTTATCATAGAAATATTGCCAATTTATGGTGAAAATATCATCGACATGTCGTTTGAATATCTATGTCGTTTTTTTTTCTTTTTCCAATATTAAGTTTTTCCAATGTGTTGCTTTCTCCAATTTTCAACTTAAAACTTTCATTTTCAAAGAAATTAAATTTTAAAAAAAAATACAAAAAAAAACCTCATTCAAACTTTTTCCAATGAATTTTCAGATCATTTCACCTTAAAGTTGAATTAATGTGATTTTTGCTTCTTTTACCATCCAAACTTTTCAAAATTTCCAAAAAAAAATTTAATAACATATATTTATTTTTAACCTCATTCAAACTTTTCCCATTGAATTTTCACATCATTTCACCTCAAAATTGAATTGTTGGAGTTAACAATATGAAGGACTTAGCCATTTCACTAGAGAATCTCAATTCACGCATGCCACACGAGACACTAATCATGGCCATTGAGCTAGTGAACTAGAAATTGGAACAATAGAAAAATTTTTCATTCATAAGAGATCCACACATAACAATGCTCAGGTTGATGCAGATTCACTTTTTTCAAGTATAGAGGGGATGAGTTTGGCCAATCAATATGGACATGAATAATATGTCTATAAACATAGTAATTATGGTTATTCTCATAGTAACCATAGTAATTCAACTGATTATGGTTCCTATGGCTATAGTGATGGGAGTAATACACATCGATCTAATGGGGACCACAAACTTCCTCATGAAAGCAAGGAAGACTCAGACTCAGACTCAGGAGCCTCTCTATTATCTACATTTTTTAGAGCACTTTCATTTGGATGGAACATGATTTGATCCAAGGTATCCTCCTATTGGTAGTATCAAGATCAAAGTTGATAATCATGGGCGACATACTTCTAATTATATCAGGAATTTTAAACATACCAACTTGGGAGCAATATTGTCATTAAAAAATAAATTATATCAATACTGGGCTAGTACCTCCTAGATCTTTTTACTATTGAATCTTGTATTTGACCTTCATTTTGTATGACCTAGACTTTATTAATGAAATATTCTCTTCATAATCCTTTTTCGATATTCACTCTTCACTATAATCTATTATTACATTATCAATCATGTTTGACTTCTAATTATTGATTTATTTGCTTAAAGTCATAGTTTATTACTTAAATAAGTTTGTCCTAAACTTTCACTAAAAATTCACAATATTTTTTATAAATTTCCATGATATTTGTGATCTTTCCCAAAATATGTGTTGATATATCCGCAAATCTAAGTTACTGATATTTACACCAGTAATGATATTTTCATCCTTGGTGTGGAGTTAGGAAGTCTGTGTTTGAGGTACATAGTTGATTATTAAGTAAGGGGTATTGTGCACTTTTTGTAATCTGAAAAATATGGTTTTCTTGTGGTTAATTTTGTTTGCTTAACTTTTTGTTTAACCCTTGCATCTACATATTTTAAAAATTTTCAACACTCAATTGAGATATCAACTTAAAACCTTCACGTATATGATACAATTTTTTTCGTGTAACCATTGTACTTGAGATAGACAAAATACACTTCTTTCATACAAACAACAAAATTATAATATACTTTCACATTAGCGGAATGTATGTGTGTAATATGCACACAGAAAAAACAGGTCATCAAAGGGTTTGTGGCTTTTAAAGGTACCTTATGTCAAATTGTAGGTTAGGGTTAATTATGCATGAATGTTGGTGTTGAGAATGCGATCAAAGCTTCACATTAGCTAGATAAAGGGATGATCGTGAGTATATAAGGGAGAACAACTATCACCAATCGTATGGGGCCTTTTAGGTGAAACCAAATTAAAGTCATGAGGGTATAAACAAATATATAAGACAATTATTAAACACCATGAACTAATCATTTTAATTTTATATTTAAAAACACTTTTGTCAACCAAGTTTTTTGTTTTTTTTTTTTTTGTATATGATCAGTTGAGTTGGTTGTTTGAGTTAATTGTGGGAGATGATCAATGGAGTTGATGGTTGGAGTTGATCACCATAGATGATCGTCGAAGTTGGTCTTCAGAGGTGATAGTTGCATGGAGTTGACGTCAAAGGTGGCGTTAGAGATGATTATTGGAGGTGATTGTCGTTAGAGGTAGTTGTCAGAGTTTGGCCATAGGAGGTGGTTGTCAAAACATATCGCCTGTTGCTATTAATGCTCTAAAGCCTCGTAGTTAATTAGTTATTTGATATAATAGTCAATTATTTTTAAAGATGCAATAATGAGTTATCCATTATGGAAAAATACAAAGTTATTTTCATAAGACTTGAACAGTATGTAGTGGACATATATGTGAATAATAATGTTCAAGTAATAACCTAAAGGGTCTATATTATATGGATTAAGTTGGTGTTTTATCCTGGTAACACTATGGATACGACCAACTTTGTAAGTGTTACAAACAATGTGATTCAAATCGTTCGTGTGGAGACATGCGAGTGGGGGTATCTTTATACAATGAGTTTGTATAAGACTGGACCGCGAAATACTTAATCTCTCTTTGTAACGTCGTTGACTAAAGAGATTAATATTTTATAGGATAGTCATATGTAACTCGATCTCAATCTTGAGTGAGTTATGAACTCCTGTCTGTGAGGGCTCGTACTTTGATCTGTATGGGTGGGAGTGACTCGGGTCGCCGACTCAATAAACCTACCATTTTAGGAACATACAAGATAGAACAGTGAGACTTAAGGAGTAAAAGGTAATTGCATGGACGGAGAATGTAATTCACTCCTTCCTGACTTTAAGGTAATAGATGAGTTGTTCCCTTAAGTACTGACTCTAAGCCTTGAACAAGGGACCCCTCCCTCTCATTCGATAGGGACTTTGTTTGTGGTAGGACCATAAACAAATTGTTCATTAGAGGATTAGTGAGACTTAAGGAGCAAGAGGTAATTACAAGGGTAAAACGATAATTTGACCTAGCTGTAATTATAAACGACTCGTGAAGGATCGACTTATTTATAACGGTTATATCCATGGACGCAAAATATTCTATAGTTCATAAAAGTGTAGCTATGGGTCTTTAGTGGAGTAACTCATAGTTAATGAATGTTGATTAATTAATTAATTTAATTAATTAATCTCGAATCATGAGAACTTATAACTGTAGATTCATTAGGTCTCTCTGCTAGCTCACAACGAATAAAACAAGGATAATTTGTTTTGAAAGAATTTGAATTGTTCAAATTGGTTAAGGGAATTCAAGTTAATTATATAAGATACAGTTAGTATAATGTATATAGATACATTATAATATAAAGTTAATTTTGAATGAGATTCAAAATTAAACTATATAATATGAGAGTATTAATGTTTGAATAAGATTTAAATATTAAATTAATATGAATGAGATGCATATTAAAACTATAGGTTAAATTTAATGTGAATGTGATTCACATCTAAAATCATAGGTTAAGAGAGAGGATAGTATTTTAATATGATTCAAATTTGTGTTTAATTAAATATGGAATATTTAATTAAATTAGTTATTTGTTTATTAATTATTTAATTAAAATATTTAATTAATTTTAATTAAATTAGCTTTAATTTAATTAAAATAAATAAATAATAATAAAACTCCCCTGAGTTTTACAGGGGAGTGGGAGTACGTGATGAGTGGGAAGTTTTTACTCCCCCTCTCTTTAAATACATAGAGAGGCTTTTTGTAAAGGTTACATAAAAGGATTCTGTGTTTTCACGTTACAAAACTCCCCCCCCCCCCCCCCCCCTCTCTCTCTCTCTCTCAAGATCTCACACTGTCAATAACCTACGGAGAAAATTCTATGTAAAAAAAAAAAACACTTCTCTTTCACTTTCATAAAGGTTCCCACGAGTCGATTCTTTCCTGAAAATAGCAGGGAAGATTCTTTTGATGGTGTCCAAGTTCGTTGAGACGGAAGAGAACCTGCAAAGAAAAGAAATTTGAAGATAGTCTTCAAGGGTAGAGTTTCGTTTCCTCTCCGTATGCTCAAGTAAATGTATGTTTAGTTCTTTGTTTATTACTTCTCTGTATTGTGTAATTCAAATTGAAATAAATGGCAAAGGTGATTGGAGTGACTCATAGTTAATGAATGTTGGTTAGTTCAATTAAAGAGTTTAGTTAATTAACCTCGGCTCATTGAAGTTTCTAATCTGTAGGTCCATTAGATCCCCTTGCTAGCTCACAACGAGTAAACAAGGATCAAGTTTTGAAAGAATTTGAATTGTTCAATTTAATTAAGGGAATAATGTTAATTGTATATGATACAATTAATATAATATAATGTGCATAGATACATTATAATATAAAGTTAATTTTTAATGAGATTCAAAAATTAAAATTTATAATAAAAGGAGATTGATTATTTGAATATGATTCAAATAATAATTAATATAAATTAGATTCATATCAAAATTATAGGTTAAAATTTAATGTGAATAAGATTCATATTAAAAATTATAGGTTAGGAGAGAGATGTGTATTTGAATATGATTCAAATATACATTTAATTAAATATGAGATATTTAATTGATAATTAATAAATTAATTTGATTAATTAATTATTATTTAATATAAATTAATAAATGAAGTGGGTAGTTTTTTTAACTCCCACTTCACGTTAAACAAAAAGAGTAAGAGAGAGAAAATGGACTCTCTCAGTTGAAGGATCTGCATAGAAGGGTTCTGCAATTTACTCACTCTCACTCTTGATCTGTCTCCTTCTTGTTTATAGAGGATGGAGTTCTTTATGAATTTTCTCGAACCACAAATTTCCTTTTCTCTTTCAAAAGGAGGTTCCCACCAACTGGTCTCTTGTCAGAGAATAATAAGGAAGATTCGATGGTGGCGGTTCGTGAAACAAAATTCTTGATTGTGATGTTCCGTTCGAGAAGAAGAAGAGTTACTGTGAGTTACTTGAACTCGAAATAGTTCTTCAAGGGTAAGTTTTTCTTTGTTCCTATAAAGTATGCTTAAATGCTTAATCTAAATGTACAACATTGTGAATGTTCCGTTTATTATACTATTCTATGTATTGAATTTTTTTAAATAAAAATTGAAAGCAAACTATCCCTTGCTTCCGCTATGGGATTCATTCCCTGCATTACCAATGGTGGTTGTGGCGATAAACAAGTGGAGTCGTTGAGTTGCTAAACGATAAGGATCTTAGAATTTTCTCTCTCACTACCTCATTTATTTGGCAACATCATCTCATTGTTTTTTGGCAGCAATTCCTTTTCTTCATATCCATTTGCATTGACTTTTTTTTTTTTTATGGTTGAAGCTTTCGACAGCAGGACTCACATTTTTCAAATGTCTCAATCCTTGACGCTAGTCCTTCATGTCAGGTCTATTGCTAGCCTAAGACCCCATTTGAGGTTCTTTGAGATGAATTATGAATCCAATTTTCTAAATGACTAGGTGAAAATTGGAGCTACCCTCGAAACTCAAGTGGTAACACTTTGATGGTACTAGATAATATTACTCTCCATGGTTGTATTTCAAAGGCGTTTGAGGAGGAAATTTTACTTCTTTGGGTTGATGCAAATTCAAAGATCCTTTAGAATCTCTTAACTGGATCCACTCGTTATACCAACAAGCTCCTAGAGTCAACACGTAATCTTCATCGAAGTGGTATGGCCCTTGTCATCCTTCTGGTTGAAATTACAACTTTGTTGTCCATATGCTTGCTATCCATGCTCAAAAATAAAGATTTTCATCGATTTAGCTTGAACACCACCCCATGTTGGTTGATTACCTTTTATGTTTCGATATTTATGTTCTTTAGGTTATTTGTGTATGTTGCTTTTGCTTAAAATAAAAATCAACTCCCCAATTAATAATTACTTACCACCAATAGATTAGTTATAAATTGATTACTTTTCCCTCTTAAATTAATTAACAATTTATTACTAATTCAAGCTATTTATTAATAACAAGTTAGCATTAAGTGTAATGCAAACATTTTTTATAGTAAGACTTAAAAGTTATTTAAGAGAATATAAAATAAAATAAAATAAAATAAGTAAATGTAGTTGGACTTAAATTTGTATATAATTATTAAATAATAAAAAAATTATTATAAATAGAAAAAATATCAAACTATTTATAAATAATAAAAAATTCATTGATAGATAGTAAAATTTTTCTATATTTGTAAATAGTTTGGCTCATTTTTCTATATTTGAAAACAACCCTATTTAATAAGTAATAATAAAGTAAATTATTGTTTTTAATAAGAAAACAATGTAATGTTTTAACTTCAAAAAATGAAAAAATAGGTTCTGAAACAATAACAGTATTTTCTCTATGACAAAAGACTAGGTCATCTAATATCAAGAGTAGCAAGAAAAATGATTAAACCCATTTCAAATAAACATTTATCAAAGTATCAAAAAGTTCTTTTACGTTCATACCCAAAGCATAAAAACAAAAGGTACACGGACGTCTAGAATTAGAGATTCAAACTTCTAATTTTTTTTTTTTTTCAAAATTGTCTAAAGATTCTCATGAGAAAGAGAGAAACAATAAATTTGGATTTCACCTGATTCTAATTGTTTTATTATCATTATTTTAACCTAGGTAAGTGATTTGTGTACCTTCATTAATGATTGTGTTGTCTATATAGTACAATAGAAATGGAGTTTCAAAATAAAGGAATTTGAGAGAAATGTATTTCTCCATCAAACTAATACAATAATTCTATCTAGAAGTTTGTACAATACACATACACTACCTAATCAAATTCTTGCTCAGCCCCTCACCTAACAAACGGTATCAGCAAATACTCGGCATAAAAAAGCTGCACGCCAGAAAATTAGAATAGACAGTCAGAAAAAGGGGGAGTTTTAACGATAATAATAACAATAACTTTCATTAGAGCAAATGAAAGAATACAATGAGTCCTACAAAAAATCTATTCACATCAAAAGGATCCAAAACTAGTAACAAAAACTAAACAAAAGGATCCAAAACTAGTAACAAAAACCAAACAAATTGACCCAAGAGCTTAAGTTGATAGGTGAAGGCAAATTTAATATCATAACATTTAACACTCCCCGTTACTTATGGACTTGAAATATGATGAAGATCCAACAAGTGGAATCAATATTAACTAGGGAGGAAATAACAGTCCAAGGGTTTGAACATAGGACCTCTTGCTTTAATATCATCTTAAATCACCAATTGACCCAAAAACTTAAGCTGATGGGTGAAGACAAATTTAGTATCATATAAAAAACAAAGAGCCCTAATTATAAAAGATAGAATAATAAGAATAAATACAAAATTTCTTAGACACCAATACTCAAAGAGATTCCATCTAAGACATTGAGTAGACTATGGCTAGCTATCAGGGAGTCAACTTTGCATATCGAATTTTTCAAGTTTATATCAAAACCAAATGGATGCTAATTGTCAAAAAGCATATAGCAATTAGCATTCATACATATCCAAAGAATCAATTTAGCCTAACTCAACTGATTTAGGCATATACTCTCGACTAAGAGGTCAGATGTTCAAATTTCTCAATCCCACATGTGGTTGCACTCAGCGGTACTCAACAAGACTTATGAGAAATATATAAGACTACCTCTGACATTATTGCCTGACTTTGACTCTTGAGATATATAATGCCCACATACGGAATGGTCAACTTACAATTGATTTGAAGTAATACGTTGATAATTAGTAAATAATAAACTGTGCCATATGCTCTATGCTTCCTGCATGCACATTCTAGTAGTTTGCTTTGAAGAATTGTAGATTAGATTATATTTGATGGCATACATTTCTTAGAAGTCAAGTTGGGTATAATCGATCTTATATACATTATTAAATGATTAGAATCTATTTGATATCTATTCTATTTCAAACAATGTATGCAACCAATATCTCCAATCACAAAGATGAACGTTGATCAATTCAGGGAATTTTTGGGTATAAGAAAATGAAGAAAATGCTAGGGTTCAAACAGAACAAGAGATGATAACTTGAGATATAAGTTTTGGGGTTCTTATCTTACACAGTTTTTGTAAAGAGTCTAAACAAATCTCACAGAACAAAAGCCTCCACACCATTTTATTGACATAGGAACATGCTTCACAAGGAAGATAATGACATAACCAAAAATTTGAATAACTAGATTAAGATATCACCAAAAGCATTTAAAAGAATACAAGTATGGTAGTATCCGAGAACTAGCTTTTTCTAATGATGAAGCATGCTTTGTGTCAGAACTCAGAAGTGAATCCATAGCTATTAAAATTAACCGAATCAATCTATAATCCAACAGCATAAACAGTAGAGTGATTGATTAGTTAAGATGTTTTTTAGGAGACCTTAACTTCGTAAAAAACATTTATTTAATCAATCTATAATCAAACAGCATAAACAATTAGTGATTGATTAGTTAACATGTTTTTTAGGAGACCTTATCTTAAATTTATAGCTACTATACTGCATGTTAGACCACCGCATAGAGTAGCTTAGGATCATGCAATTAGCAGCAATTTAACTATCAATTGTTTCTTGTTTAGTAAGAAACACAAGCTCCTACAGCATACCTTCCATATAAACATGTAGAAGGATGTTATGGCAGCTTTGCTCTTCAGATCAACTGATTTGGCACGAATCCAGAGAATTGACGCCAAGGTGGCATGTCCCAAAACCTAAAGAATGTACAAAGATATTAAGTTAATTAGAAAGTAGAGAAATAATAAAGGCATATTAGGAGTGATTTTGAAAGGGTTAAAATCATTTTTGTCATGTTCAAAATCACTCTCAAACAAGCATTTAATAATTCAAAATCCATCTCATCTTGCAGACTAGGTCTAGGAACTTTTTTCCCTTAATATTTACAATCCATTCTTCTTTTAATAGAACTATAACTAAAAAGAAAAATATGTTGTCTTTGTATGCGTTTCAAGGAACCAGAGATTTACCGTTAGCCATTTACTCCACGGGGAGGAAGATGCAACTCCCACTAAAATAGCAGCACTATATGCTAGTTCAAGTAAGGATATACAACTCCAAAACACCTGCAGAAGTGAAATCCTCATGTTAGGATATATGACTATACATGTTTGTGCCAACATGGAAGATTCTTTGCATAAAAATTGAATTACTCAATACCAACCCGCTCTTGCCCTAGACGTACTGTAAAAGAACGGATGCCAAATATCTTATCTCCATCGATATCTGGTATATCCTAGAAACTCAAGTAGAGTAACAAGTTACAAGAATAATCAAGCAAGAGTTAAAGTAAATGTTACTATTATTGTACTAAATATGAACCACTAGGGTCGACCTTGTAGTCGATAAGGTTCATGTAAATAACAAAAGGCTTAGAGAGAATGAGTTCAAGCTACGGTAAACTCCTACCTAGAATTTAATATCCTACAAATCATCTTTGACAATCAAATGTAGTAGGATTATGGGGTTGGTCTAATGGATATTGAAAAAATATTATTACATTAGATATGAAAAGATAACAAATGAACTATTGAAATTCACTTTCCATTTAAATCCATGTTTACCTTAAATAATGCTATAACGACCGAGAAGAAACTCATAAATGCAGTTGCAAAGATCAAAGAACGTGAAAAAACTGCAGGTCTCTGGAACACGTGAGTCTGTAAACATTGATACATTATTAGCCATCCCCAAAAATGAAAGTGCACAAAACAAAGAAGATATGAAACAACTTTTAACAGAAATGCTCATGTGTAAAACTTAAATATTAATGTTTTTGGCACATACATCTCCATTCTCATTTCCCATTTTACGATGATTATTACCCTACATCAAACTATCACTCAACAACTATTTGGCTTTGCAATAGAATAGAAGGCTCTTGAGAAATAAGTCGTGCTTGGAAATTTGAGGTCGATCAGTAGCACTTTTGATAAGGTCCAAAGAAGCTATGCCTATCGAAGTATCTGCCGGAATGTGTGTCCTAACTCCTATGCGAAAGGCGTGAACACATTTCTTTCCACCTCCTTCTCCACGAAAGTTTTAGAAATAGAGTGTGGGATTATTATTTTGGCAACCTGTTCAGTTTGAATTGGCGCAAGCCTATGTCTATAGATATTTGGATGGTGGAATCCATGAATGGCTAGGGTTGAAAAGACAAAGCAAGGTATGAATCAATGCTTCGAAGGCTATTTTGTGGTCAGTATGGAAGGAAATAAATACTAGAGTCTTCTAAAATAAGTTCAATTCGTTTGGTTATTTTGGTGACCTTGTACTGTTCACGACCTCTACCAACACAAGTTCTTTTGTAATTGCTCCACCTTCTTCATTACTTAAATTGGAGTAGCCAACAAAAGTTCTTCTGTAATTGCTCCATCTTCTTCATTACTTGGATTGGTTGGACCACATGTTGTTGGGAAGGGGACAGCTCATCCCATTGCCCACTAGGTTGTGATTATGGTTTGCCAGTTTTGAATGAAGTGGTTATTATCTTTTTTTGTTTGTTGTTTTTTTTTTTAAAAAAAGGGTCGTAACCTAATATAGATCTAGAATCTATATTTCCAAATTCTATCAATTTCTTACCCAAGAATATACACATGACCTCTACAAAGGATAGCCTAATCAATCAGCATTGGTCTGATTCCTCAGGTGGTTGGATTGTGCCTTTAAGGAGAAACTTGAAAGATAATGGAACTCTTGGGTGGATTGCTAGTTGATATTAAAAATGACACTGGCGATCTAGAGGGCTAATGTTCCTAAGACTAAGAAAGTGAAAGTCTTCTTATGGGTCCTCATACACAGGAAGCTAAACACGGAAGAAATACTTCAAATTGTTCCCTTTTCTGTGATGTGTGTAGAATGGATGGAGAAAATCAGCAATATCTTTTCTTCAACTTTTATCTGGGCGAGATTATTGAGCCGCTTATTTTTTTGGAACTTCCTTCAAGAATAAACCTTGAATTCTTTGGTCTAACGCTATGATGGAAACTTTGTGGAAGCATTGACTGGAAAGGTACTGGAGGGTCTTCAAAAAGAAGCTGATTAGCCTAGATGAGACATGGGACTCCATTAAACTATTTACACCTATTTGATGTTCTTTTTCCAAGTCTTTTGGTAATTATGATCTAGTTCATATTCGGCTACTTTTTTGTAACACCTTTTGGCCTTACGCGGATACCTCAACTCCCCTTTTGTACGATCTTTCCACATCCATGTATTCATATATTCTTTTCTCTTATCTAGAAAAAAAAAACATTGGCCCGCAAAATTCAAGTTAAATCTGATCTAATCCAAATCAAATGTCAGTCTTCAATGAACACGTCCATTTCATTCTAGTCTAGATCACATGGTCTTTTAACCTCTTTCTAATACAGCTCATGTTTGCTAAACTTACTGGTCAATTTATCTAAACCTTTCCAATGCAGGTTTTTTTCGCTAAGCTTAATTATGTATGCATAAACTGCCACCAATCTATCTACCCGTTCAAGTATTATCTAATCTTTGGTCCCACCAACTTCTGTTTGTTAAACATAATTTTTATGTCCGTCATATCTAGATTTCTACATGCACATTCATAACCACGTCTATACTTTCATCAGCGACCTGGTTTCCAATACAGAAATACACCCATAAGCACGATACCAATGTACATGCATATTGATACTCCTCATAAAATAGCAAATGGCAACACACGTTTAAGAAGAAAAATTAACAAGCCACAACATGACTAGAGCATTGATACCAATCATGATTTATTCAAAATAGGAGGTATCTTTAAACCTGCATGTGTAGAAAAAAAGCAAGTTGAACAATCACAGCTCGAACAGCTAGAATGCACATAGCGGCAACCACAGCAAATCTCTTCCATCTCAACAGTGGCAGCTGAATTAACAGAAAAGTTAAAGACCATCAAGCTCTCAATCAAAATCAATTTTCTTTCAAACATTTAACTATACTCACAATAATATTTGTTTCCATCCTCTCGAATCACAATATAGAATATTGAAATTAAGGAGGAAGAAATTTCAGTGAACAAGAAGGGAAAAAGTCAATTTATCCTCTACTTTGTAAGGTGAATCAATTATAACCCTAAACTTTTGTAAGTGTATTAATTTAGACCATCTATTATTGATGCACAACTACTTTTACTTAATTCTATTTAAAATCAATTAAAAGTTACATAAATAAAAAAATTCCCAAAATTCTATCAAGTACCAAGAAAAATTACATGAAGAAGATATTATGAAGATCGCCCAATAACCCACTTGATTCTATCATTTTCCTCTGATATTATGTTAAGCCTTGCCTTTAAAGAAATTTTACACATGAGAATGATGTGTTAACGATTTTAAAACGAAATCTTATCAAAGGGTCAAAATTGATTCACTTATGAAAGTTAGGATTTCTACATTGATACTATCATTAGTTTAGATTTTTAATTGATTTGACCTACCAAGTTTTGCAATATAAATTGAGCTTTTATTAAAAAAAATAAGTTATTTTTTAAATTGAAAGGGCTCTCCTCTTATAGATCCTTTTTGTCCAGAATTTGAAGGGTCTTCTAGTTCAGAATCAGGCCAAGGAATGATTATATTGTCATTTGATGCAGACATATGATGCACTTCTTAAAAAATAAATGGTTAATTACAAATTGGGTCCCATTTTTATCCGATCCTTATACTTTAAAAAGTTTCCAATATGTATGAACTTTTAGGGTTACACCTATTTAGTATTTAGTTTTCAGTAACTAATGGGTTCTCTCATCAATTTGTTTAATACTTACATGGCATGTTGATGATGTATTATTTAAGAATTACGTAGCAGACTGATTTTGGATTAATCCTTAAATAATACATTCAACATGCCACATAAACGTTAAACTAACATGAGTGCTTATTGTACACAAAATTGAAAATTCCAAAACTTAACATAAATTTTTAAAGTTTAAGGACTAAATAAATACGACCATAACAGTTATTAGAAACTTTTTGAGTGCATATAGTAAATAGAAAGATTATGAACCATTGTATGAGATAACCAAAAAATCTAATTGACCTCCTAAATTCATAAAAACAAAATGTGTGGTTTCCCGACTCTTGGTAGAGAGATTGGAAAAAGTGTTGACTTCTACTATCAGCTTCTAGAATGGATTTGTAGGTGATAGACAAATTCTTGGTCCAATTTTGATAGCCAATGACTGGTGAATAATTACAGAAGACAAAAGAAGAGAGTTTGGAAGATGGGACCTTGAGAAATCTTTGCCTTTCTAAAGATAGATCTGTTATGCCATAGTCAAGGTGTCTTATCTAGCCTATCATTTATCAACCTACTTTCTGTACACCCCCAACTACAAGGGACAGTAGCACTGACAAAGGAAGGTCATGAAAAGGAAAAGAAAGTGAAAATTGACTACCTAGTTGGATCCTGTGCAATTATCATTATTGCTACCTCACGTTTTAATTATGGAAAGGATCGAAAGATTAGTTTCAACACTCCAATTAAAGGTTCAAAATCAGCTTTACATAATGCAACCAGACCAGTACCTTCATGTGATGATCAGTTTACAAAGATATTGTGCTAACGAAGAATATTTGCAAGCATAAAACTTCAACCAAATGTGGCATAGATATCTGAGTCAACGTGATAATAATTTTGTTAAGTAAAGGTTGTTTCACCTCTTTTCCAGGTTAAGCTTTTCTTTTTGGAGCCATAAGATGATATGTCAAATCAAGATTTCAACATGTCGATATTGTAGCCAGTCAGATAAACATGCTGGATTTGGCTTTTTGACAGATAAGCTGCTGGAAATAAATGATAAGATAAAGGAACCCACTCACATCAATGGAATAAGCAGTCCCAAGAATAAAGCTGACGAAAAGAGCCCAAAACAGTGGCCATGAACGAACAACCCATCCTAGCCAAAAACTCTGTACAAAAGCATTGGGATAGTAAAGTAGTTTCAAAATGGAATCTTGGCGCCAATTATTTGTAGTTCAGATACACAAATGAAAATAACCATAAGAAGTATTCCACATGTTGTTGAACAAGAAAAAAGAAAGAAAAATATCATTTTGGTCCCTAGGCTTCAAAATGTTACACTTTTACCCTTATAAGTTTGAGTTTAGTTTTTATTCTTTTTAACAAAATAAATAAATAAACTTTTCATCGCTGAAATGAAAAGGGACAAATGCTTAAGGATACAATCTCTACAAGGGAGAGAAAGAAAGAAAATAGTGCTAAATTACCAATCAACCCAAAATCTTGAGTGGATAAGTTATGGTAAAACCAATATTATATTCATACTTCAATACTTCAACACTCCCTCTCACTTGTGGGCTTAGAAATTTATAGAATACCCAACAAGTGGAAACCAATATTAAATGGGAGAGAAAATGATATTATGAACACATGACCTCTTACTCTAATACCATGTTAAATCACCAATCGACTCAAAAACTTGAGCTTATGGGTTATGGTAAATTTATTTATAACAATACTTCAACACAAAGAAATCAAATGAGTAAAACAAAGCAAACCAAAGGTCCCAAAAAAAAACTAAAGAAAACTAAACACAACACTAGAAACAACCATATAAAACCACAGTAAAAACCAAAATTAAAAAGCGACCACAATTGAACTTTGAGGCAACAACAAGGAACCAAAGACCAAGAATAGTAGGAACCCAAACTCCAAAATCGAAAACAACCACAATGCAAACAAAGATCTGAAGCTACATTACAACCAAAATAAAACTCTTCACCAGGCACAAAAACATTGATCCAAAAGCCTTGAGAAAGAAACAACTTCACGTAAAACCAATGATAGGAAACTGCAAAAAGATATTATTAAGCCCGTCCATGGATGCCATCAACAAAGATAGGAATTTCACGCAACTCAAGGCCACAAGCTGCTAAAAAAATGAAAAAAAAGAAAAAAAAAAGCCACAAGCTGCAATAAGAGAATCAAATTTTCTTGGAACTGAGGACAGATGAAGAGAAGACTAGTAAGCACAATCTTGAAATAAAGAAACTAGAGCTTCTGAAAAGCAATCTTCTGAAATATCATTCAAAATGTTATTAAGGGCGGGCAATACAGACCCTACATTACTCAAGTTGACCTCTGAATTAGCATTTGAAGCATCAAAACCAAAAGGAGGATTAATAATAGTTGAATCTTTTGTTAAATGAATGACACCTTTAGTGAATAAATGATTGGACAAATCCATAAAAATGAGGGACCGGAAACCGGAGGAGGAGATGATTCTTTACCGAAGGAAACCACAATACCTGAAACCCTATCTTTAAGAACATCTGAGTCTTCATTAGGGATTACAGCTGGCTTTTCCCGAGAATAGAACTTAGGAAAAGCTTCAATATAAACCTACTTCACTTCACTAGTCGGCAATGAAGAAACCGCCAAAAGAGACTGATGGGTACTCGATTCATCGAATTCCAAAACACTAATCTCATATTCTGAAGCAATCAAACTAGGATCAATAAATGCCCCGTCTCTTGACTCAACAATTTCTACCACACCATCAACCGGGAGCATATCAGTAAATGGAACAGAATCATCCACAGAAGAAAGTAACTACTTCAGCATGCCAATGTGACGTTTTGTCTTCGATTACCATATTAATACGAACCAACTCCAAAGGATTAAAAAAAACACTAGATTTCAAGATTCCTCCAAAAGATTGTACAAAGGGAGAAGGCTCAATAGAAATTATATCTCCAAATTAAGATAAGTGCTACCTAAAAACTTGTCTAGAATTTCAATGGAAGTAGGAATAAAACAACAAGAATTCCTCCTTACTTCAATAAAGGAGAACTACAATCCAACATATTTGGGGTTTTAGAAGCAACCATAATCAAACCCCCAAAATACTCACCAAACTTTGAAAGTCTGCAATTTCTAATAGTGCAAAGGTAAATTCTTAATCTGAATCCATCCACCATAACCTATACAAAATTAAAGTTTGTTGTGTTTTGTGATAATCAAGCTTCAAATTTCAAATGAAAAGGTCCAATGTGCATCCCATTTCCGATTACAGCCAAGTCTCCCAAGAATCCTACCTTCATCCATTTGTAATAAAGCTTTGTCAGCCAGAAAAGGGTTGAGCATGAAAGTAGCCTTACAGTGATTTTCAATGCCTTCCTTAATTTCCCTTCAGTCATCATGCACATTCAACTGACAGATCACCATGAGAAAATTCCTATTCACGGCAATCACTTCTTTATCTTTTCGAATCCCATGAGAACTTGGAGCACCTGGACAGGGCAACACCTTTGGAGGATCACTTGACTTGGACGGAGCATGCATGAAACTTAACAGTTCTTAAAATTGGAGATAAAATCCTTCAACATATCCCAAAAGGTAGACCACCCCGCTTAAAACGAGCAACAGGCACACAAATGACTTTCTTTCCACCTAGTGATTGCTCATACGATACACTCAATTATCCAATTTGGAAAAAGAATATCACTTATGTATGCTAGTGGTATCAAATTCATTCCTGTCTTGCTTAAAGAATTCTGAAAAAACAGCACCCTTTGTTAACTCAACCAAAGAATGTTCAAACCAAACAAGGTGAGAAAAAGAGAGAGGAATGACAGAGCCATATCTTCAATGAAGAAATGTTCATCTTTGAACCAAATGCGGAAATACTTGTTGTCAATACAACAACTACTATGCTCCATGACAAAGTAACTTTGATAAATGACACACAACATTGTAGAAAACTAGAGAAGGTCGACGAAATCCAAAGAAAGTTGAACCAACAGTGACGAACCAGATCTGAAACTCAGAAAGAAAGCCATGATGGAAAAAAAACGTAAAGATCAAAACTTGATACCCACATAGAAAAAAAATTGAGAAACCATTGATTTCAACCCTAAATTGCAAACCAAACTCCACAAACACAAATGACTGGGTGGCAGATGAGCGGTGGATGAGCGACACACAAACGGCATAAGAACAACTGAAAACAAGCGCGATGAAGGAGGTCAATGAGCTAACAAGTTGTGGATGAGTGACAATGGAAGCAAACCAAACGTCTTGCGAGCAATAGGGTGGAGGACGGGGAAGAGTCAATGATTGGCAGTGGTGGCAAGCAGCGGTGGCTGGTGGCAGGGAAGAGCTGGTGTGTTTAGGGACAAGAGAAAGAGGACCTGCCAATGAATTAGTGATCTAACACACAAATCTCCCATTTAGTTTGCATTTGGTCCTTAAGTTTTAAAATATTACATTTTTACCCTTGAATTTTATTTTTATTTGGTTCCTAGATTTCATTTGATCCCTAGGTTTAGAACTAAGGACCAAAAGCATATTTTTCAAAAAAGAAAAAAAAAAAAAAAAAACAGTACAGATATATTTCTATATAAAATTATTCAAATAAAACCCAAAAGATATAGAATAAAAACTCTAACAAAGGATCTCGCAAATGATGTGACACATAAAAAGTACTACCATAATGGAAAACGTGGAGACAATTGCAACGCCTGTTCCAAAAGAATATTCCCCCGATGCTAATGGAAGATATGGCTTGTTAATCTGCAATTAAAACACATCGAAACCATTAAGTTTGGTCTTCTTTCATGCCTGCAAGAAAGAATATTGTGAGCTTCGCTTTTATTATTATTCAAACATTATCCAGTGAAGGTCAGATTATATGATAGCTTATTCTGCAAACTCAAGGTGCTTCCACGCATACTTAAAGAATACACATTAAAAAAAATATATATGGTTGAAATGCTCATACTAGTGAATTAGAAAAGATTATGATAAAGTGCCCAATAAGGAGATCACTGCAGAAATGGGCATGATACTCTGCCAGAAATGCTTTCAATGTAAAAATAGGTCCAAAACCATGACTGCGCATATAATGTGATACATTCTCAAGTCCGCTAAAAATTATGAAGTTTGGCGTGTCTAATTTAATATGCACCGGTGGGAAAAAGAATACAAAAGAAGTACCTTGTCTATTTCAATGTCAAATAGTTGATTCAGACCTACAATGTAAATATTCATAAAGAGGGCTGCAACTATAGCCTGAAAAAAATTGCAAATGTGTTAAATATTTACAAATGCACTCAAAATTCAGATTATAAATTCTGTTTGAAACATCACCTCCAACACTCCAGTTAAAAATAATGGTGACAAGTCGGATAGTTTCTCAACTGCTAGTAGAGAAACTGATACAATGCTCAATGCCTACAAGCATGAAAGAAAAGCGTAAGCTGAGGACACATATTTCAGAAAGTAATTTTCACCATGCGTCCAATCATTTAGAGGGTAGTCGCCATGATGTTGCAGCTGCCAGCTACATCGAAGAATTTTCCCTCATAAAGAAAGAAATGAAAGAATACGTTATTGACCTAAAAGGACATGAGTTTTAAAAAACGTAACTGTACCAATAACTGTGTGCGGCCGTGAAAACCTGTAGAAAGCATCCAAAAAACTCCTTACAGAGTCACCATAATTTTTGGAACTTAAGGCTCCGGATTCGGTTTCAAAAGGCTGATTAGAGGCTGCTTTTCTAACTTGGATTCTGTTGTCTTTTCTCTGGTAGAAGGTGTATCTTTCCCGGTGTCTTTTAAAAACACATTCAAAATTATGTGATTCATATTCAGATTCCACACAACAGTGCCTTTTAGAAATCTTCAATGCTCCAGGCCTTGGACCTTCAATTGTGACATGTGAACAGATGAGCAAGCATTCTCTACCTCTTTCCTTAATTATTCTACGTTTTCAAATAAAAAACAACAGAAGACCTATAACTGCACATATCAAAAGAAAGGGAGGAAAAATAATAATAACCATATTTAAAAAATAATAATAATAATAAATTTAAAAAAAAAATAAAAAAAAAACCCTTTCTCTTTTAGTCTTTTCTAAACCTCTTTATGAAGTACATCCCCAATGTTTTTAAAGGTGGAAACAGTGTTGTTATACAAAACTTACAAAAAGAAGACATAATAAAGGTCACCAGTTCTTTAAAAATATGTTTAAAAAAAAGAGTTGACTCCCGGAGGAAAAAAAACTAACAATAACATCCCTCAGCTCCCAGACTTCTTTAGGATTATCAAACATCCTTTTATTTTCTCTCTTCTACAATTCTCACAAAACCAAACAGAAGACAACATGTGGCCAGATTTGATTGTACTCAAAGTTATGGCCACCGTAACTTAGAAACAAATCCTCTTTCAGACTATAGGCAGCAATATTTCAGGTTTGAACAACCCAAGTAAGTTCTTCCAGCAAAACCGCTGCAAACGAACATGAGACTTGAGAGTAAGATACGATGTAGGACCTTAAAATTGATCTTGTAGATATTCCTTCTCTAAATTTTACTGTATCCGTCAATGTCACTCAAACTTTGACCACAGACCATACAAACTTGGCATGTTTTTGAGATCGACGCTTTCCACAAGACCTTGCAGAAAACTAGCACAGAGGAGAGACCCCTTCAAATAAATACGAATCTGAGAATCCCACCTCCCCAATCTCCTCACAAGAATAGGTTCGTCCCTGACCTGATGTCCAAGTGTTGAGAAAAGAGCAGCTCCAAACTAGAGATAATTTCGTGAGAGGGGGCCAACCAAGTAGGTTACATGGATAAGGAGGAATATTTAGTCTTAATCACTTTACACCAGAGAATGAATCTATTAACATAAAATGAAATGGTAAGAAACAGCCTAAGACCGGGTGTGGATGGGCCTCCTCGCAAGAAGTTGAAGGAAACTACATTAAAATCTGTCAATCACACATGAAAGGAGTTTTACGCATCTTCAGGCCACAAGCTTCAATAAGAGAAACAAATTTAGAAGGCATTGGTGCATGAGGAGAACGAAGAACCACCTTTTTTTTTTTTTAATGAAAACAACAAAAGATTATAAATAAAAATAAATTAAAAAAAAAAAAAAAAAAACAATGAAATTAAAGCCCTTAGCAACTAACCTTACTTTGTATCTTTTAATGCTTCCATCGACACTACATTTTGTAGTGAACGTTCATTTGCATCCCATGTTTTTTATTTTTTTTGTAGGTCTACTATATCCATGTATCATTCTCTTTGAGAGCATTCATTTCTTCTATAACTGTTAAATTCCAATCCAGATTATTTAAAGGTTGGATCATCCATTCAATTGGGTAGGCATACCGATACATCAAATGTGTATAGCAAGAGAAGCCAACAATTGAAAGCAAAAGAGCAATGTTGAAAAAGGTGATCTAAGGATTCATCACACTTATAACAAAGACTACAAACTGTACACCCACTTTGGGAACTTCTTCTGAAGCTTATCCATATTGTGGCTTTTATAGCAAGCGTCCAATGGAGATTTTGATTCCTTTGGGGCCTTGAACTTCCAAATCATTTTCGAAGATCTCAATCTAAGATGAAGAAAGACCAATTTTCAAGAGAACAAGCCAATAGGATCAATAGACCAGCACAATTTGTCTTGGCCTTCTCCCAAACTGATCGAGTCAATCTTCTCAATAAGCATAATCCAAATGTCGAGCTCTCTATCAAAAATCCCTCTTTTTAGTCGAGTCCAAGTTTGGTTGACATCCAATAAGTAATAGTATTCCTATAACACTCCAGGCCTAGGATTCATTCTTGTCCCCTCCTATACTCAAGGCGTTACAATTCTCCTCTGAACACTGGTCTTGAGATTTCTAAAATCTACTCTGTAGAACAGGCACAGTTGTACAACTTACAGAACAAGTACAACTAATTGAGTAGATCCGGTTCAAGGAAGGTCAAGTAAGGTCGTCCTAAGATCTACTTTATAAACATGTACTTCCTTAATATTGATCCGCACCGCACCTTCCCACTCTTATGACACGTACACATGCAAGTCGCAAATGTAATTGAAATACAGGCAGATTACATATGTGCATATAATAATCTTTTTCCTATTATCTTTCCTATTTTTGTCTCCGACTTTCTCCGTTTGGACTTGGAACAAAATTACGACATGCCATGTGCCACTAGTCAGTGACAGAAGGCCAACATCTCGCAGGCAGGCACTTTTGTTAATAGCCCACATGCGGACATACACTATTAAACGTGTCTTACTTGCGTCAACCACGCCAGTTAATGACATTTGGTAGCTTAGGTCCAATGCATTGTTCTCCCAACTTTGGAGGGTTAAAGATAAAAATTTATTATTCAAGGACATTCATAATCTACAATAATTCACATTTTTTTCTTCAGAGCTACCATTTAAATGAGGTTGAAGTCTTTTCTTCTAACAAAAGGTTGAAAATCTAGTTCATCTATGCTTTAAAATTTCGTTATTCATGCTGCTGCCAACACATTTGTGGGATATGTCTTTTTCATGGAAAAGAAATACAAATACTAATAAACTAATAGATTTAAGAAAAATGTTTAGAGGTAAGAATTCTTTTTATAACAAACATAACTTTCGTTGTCAAAGAGAACGATACAAAAAGAGGAGAGATGAGATATCCTCACATAATAACTTACAAAAAAAAAAAAAAAAAAAAAAAAAAAAAGAGCCCAACTAATAAAAATTTGTGTTAGACTATAATTATAAAAGAATGTAAAAGTAGAAGATCAAGTTGAAGCAAAAAGAGTGAACAAACTCCAAAAGAAAATTCACTATTAATTTTTTTATCACGAAAGATTCTAAAGTTTCTTTCAATTTACAGCCTCAGGTTAGGAGGTAAGATAACTCCTACAAAAGACAAAGAAGTTATAGAACATCCTCCAGTACTTAACCACAAAACAAAACTAAATAAAAGAAAAGAATAAGTAAATAAATTATAATTTATTTTATAACTACTGAAAGATAATCGAGACTACACGAGCTACGGGATAACATTTAATAATTAATAAAGGTTCTTACATTTATATCATCACAAGTTTTCTTTGGTTTCTTATGATATCAAAAAATACTGGCAGCTATAGAAATACATTTTTACTTTCTTAAAATCAGCGACGAAGTCTTTCGACAATTGGACTGCCAAACTTGAATTCGAAATATCAAACAAAAGTGATAATGAAGTGAAGTGAACCTTAACCAGTCACAAAAATTTATTTTGAACATACATAATTATTGCACTAACTAAAAATAAACTTTAACTATGCTACCACTGATATTATAATAAATCGCTACTCGATTAATATTAAATTATTCGTTTATCATCTTCCGCATCAAAATTTTCGCAATTTAGCCCAAAAGAAAAGGGCAAAAACATTATTATAAAAAAAATATTGATTTTTTTTTTTTTTAAAAAAAAAAGTAATTTTGAGAAACTGTAATTTTTTTGTTCAGTTTTAAATTGAAATTGCTGGGAGTAAAACGAACTTCCAGAATATTAATTGCCACTGGCGCTGATGCCGCTTTCAGGCTATTGGCAGGTAAGTTTACACACTAATTATTTTATAAAAAATTAGTTTAATTTTTATTTCAGTGAAAGAAAAAAAGAAGAAGAAAAAAGAAATCATTGTTCCCAACTCTCAAATAGCCCCTTCAAGCTTATATGGGAATCCGCCGCCGGGATAATCCCTTCCGCTAGTTCAATTCATCCAACTTGCACAATCAACAACAAATTCTTTTAAAAATTGCACTATCAAACATGAAATTCGAAGAAACAAGCAAAAATGACAAGAATGTTGCGTGTGCCATTGACGAATTAAAGGATACCAGATAAGACGAAAAGCGAAAACGATAAATGCTAAGAAAATAAAGATTCAAAGACGAATTGGTCTTACTTGGAAGCCAAACATTGTTGACGTCACGATTCGCCCAGCCGTTTCCAATCCCACCTACTGAACAGAAACAGAAAATTACACAAAACGAACTGAAATCAGCTTCAATCAAGTAATAGGATGAGAATCGCGAGAACATCATCGAGTTACTCATCAAGCGCAAATGAAAACTAAGCATCAAAATAGAAAATAACAGACTCTATAACAAAAATGCAGCAATCAACGAGGGGGAAAAGAATAAACTCAAACAAGATGCAGAAGTTTCGGTGGAGAAATCTAAGATTGAACTGACTGAAACAGTCTCAAGTCACTTGGATCGGAAGAAGAAAAAAAAAACGGCGTACCTGATGCAAGAGTAACATGACTTCGGTAGGCTCTAACGAAGACGGAATCCATTGCCAAGACGGCTTCCTCCTCTGAGAAGGAGAAAGAAAATGGTGGAGATTCGGAGGTTTGGAGAATGCAGAAGTAAATTTTGCTCGTTCTCTCGTTTTCTTCACTCAAGTTCTAAACAGACGAATCTCTGTGAGGGACAGAGTCAGTTCGGCTTTGAAAGGCCTTTCTGAATTTATTTATTTTTTCTTTCTTTCCCTTCTTACGCCTAACGTCCGCCCATGGTTTATTTATTTAGTTAAAAATATCTTCCCTGAAAGATTAATTATATAAATATAGAAAAATTTTATTATTATAGAATTCGATAGGTTACCGATATACAGCCAAATTTAATACAAGTTTTCAATGGAGTAATTATTTTAAATGACAAAACTATTGAAAATATTTTTAAATGTATTAAAATGTCACACACGGATAAACATCACTTCTATTAATGACATTTTGTTATATTTATAAATAAGTTGACTCATTTTGTTATATTTGAAAACAATCCCTTTTAAGAATATATGCATTTAATATTTAATATTTTAAATTGATCTATTTGACTTTTCAATAATAGGTTTAAAACGTCTTTCAACTAATAATTCTATTAAATTTAAACATAAAATTACTTAAATAAATGAGGTGGCAATATGAGTTGAAAAAAAATATATCGTTTGCTAATGTTTTCCTCTCTTCTCTTTCTCTCTCCTCTCTCGTTTTCTCTCCTGCCTATAAATCTATTAAATTTAAACATAAAATTAATTAAATAAATTGATATAGATACCTTCATTTTTTTTTCTTCATATAAATACTCTCATTTGTCTACTTTTTATACAATTTTATCATAAATTAAACATGACCTGAAGTTTTAAGTTAAATTATAAAATATCACAATTCAAAAAAGTCCCAAAATCAAATTTTATCATCAAAACTCAGTAAAATAATGAATCACTAAATACAAAAAATGGTCGACAAAGAAATATCATCTTCAATCATGGAAAACCTTATTAACACATCATAACAAATAAACTAACAAAAAAAACTAGATCAATAAACTCAGCCGAGTTTTCTTTCTTTTTCCTCCCATTGGTTATCCTCAAAATTATGATCCAAATTTATAATGTTTTTGTTTTTATTTTTGTGCATTAAACTCATACTCAACTACTAATGTATAAGTGTAACCTTGTTCAAATATTTAAGTCCTAACGTCTTTTGGTAGTTTCATTATTATTCTTTCTTTTCACTGTAGGCATTAATTGAAGGGGGTGGACTTTTAGAGACTAATGAGAGGAAGAGGGAGAGTAAATGGGGCGTTGAGTTGGTCATTATAGTCAGTAATTATTATAGTATGTAAGTTACAATAGTATATGTTGGGGTGCATGTTATTTTAGTATAGGTTATAATAGTCCATGTTTAGGGTACAGACTATTGAATTTGAGTAGAAAATAATAAACACGGTAACAAAGAGGAAAAGAGAGGATGAGTAGAAAATAATAAATACTGTAACAAAAAGAAATTTGAAATAGTAATACTAAAGTTAATTCTAGGTTGTATTAGTTGGAAACTCCAACTATTATAATTGGAACTACAAACATAGCTCACTCCATCAATTTCAAGTTCGTGTCCTAAACACTCACTAAAAGAGTATGAAAAAAAAAAAAGAAAAAAAAAAGGAAAAATAGAAAATTGTTAGGTTATAGAATCAAGCAACAAGGAGAGGAAATGGACGAGTGAGGTAATGAGGTGTAGATAAACGGTGTTTGTCCATATACTAATTGTAATTACATTTTTTTATTTTTTTTTTAAAGGTTGAGGGTGTTAAAGCAACTTTTAAAAGTTATTTTTGAAAGGCTAAATTAAAGAAGATACCCTTAAACTTTGTAGTTTGTTTCAAAAATACCCATGAACTTTTTTATATTTGTTGTCTACATTTCAGGAGTATTTCAAAATCAAGACTAAAATTTAAAAGCTAAAGCTCGTTTGGTAACCATTCGAATATTTGTTTTTAGTTTTTTTTTAAAAAAAGCAATTAAGCCTATGAACACTCATTCCACCTCTAAATTTATTGCATTTTATTTACTTATTACCAATGTTTTCAAAAATTAATACAAATTTTGAAAACAAAAAAAAAAATAGTTTTTAAAATCTCGTTTTTTAAATTTGGAATTTGACTAAGAATTCAAACTCATGTAATTAAGAAATGTGCAAATCATTGTAAGTAATTATGAAAAAATAAGTTTAATTTTTAAGAACTAAAAACAAAAAATGAAATAGTTATAAAAAAAAAAGCCTAAAAAAATACTTTTCAAAAACACATTTTTGTTTTTTTTTTTTTATATTAACTAAGAAATCAAATGTGTTACATATGAAATACGAAACCATGAGTAATAAATTATTGAGAAAAAAATAAGCTCAATTTTTAAAAATAAAAAACAAAATATAAATACCCAACGACTTTTAAAAAATTAATAATAAAAAAATAATAATAAATGAGATTTAAATTTTAGTTCGAATTACGTCATATAAAATCATAATTGAAATCATTTTTAATTTTAGCTTAGCAATCACAAACCTACTTTTCCTTTTTGTCATTTTTAACAACCATTGAAAATAAATCACGTTTTAAAGTTGACCAATAAAAAAGCTAGGCAGGGTGTGGGGCCCACTGCAAGTGAGAGAACGGCGTAACCGTGCACGGCTCTGGTTGCTGTTCCGTTTGGGCGAACTTAACGAAGCGAGGTAACCCTCGTAGAAAAGAACGATTGAGCGGACAACAAATATCTATACAATTGGGTTTACACCTAGTGACTTTACTTTTGATTTCATTAAAAAAAAAAAAAAAACTATACGATGATAATTGTTCTTCTATTTAATCAATATGAGACTTTAATCGTATTCTCATCTTAAACAACGTTGTCTTTTTTTTCCTCTTTTTTCTGTAATTTATAAAAACAACTCATAATTTTCTAAATAAATATATTAAAGAAAAAAATAAATATGTCAATTAGGATGTGAAGTTGTGATTATCTTTATCTCTAATAATCTATCTTACTATATAATTGACGTCTCTAAAGGGCCGTTTATATGGCATATATTATTTTATGGGTATGAATATTAAAGATATGAAATTTAATTATTTGGGATAATTAATGTCTGTGTTTGGATGTACAGAATAATTAATATGTGAAAGTTAATTATATATGTTTGATTTACCCAATTTTTATGTAGGGAAATTGTTTTAAATGAAAAAATAATGAAACTATTTACTAATATAGTAAAAGACACACATTGGGATGAATAAACTTTTTGTCATTTTGCTATATTTGTGAATAGTTTTATTATTTTATTATTTATGAAAAAACTCCTTTTATATATGAAAACCAAAATTAAATGTGAGAGAATATTTAATGTAGTCATAAATTAAATTTAGCCTTATTTAATATATATTATTATTTTAATTAATTATTTAATCACTTAAAATAAAAAATGAATATTTTTATATTAAACATTAGTTAAACTTGATTAATTACTGTAAATATTAAATATATATAAATTAATGAAAAATTACTATAAACAGAAAAAATATCAAACTATTTATAAATATAGAAAATTTTTTTTATCAATGATAGACCGTAATAGAATTCTATTGCTTGCTATCGCTCAAGCAAATAAATTCTATCGCCTGAGCGATAGAAAACGATAGAATTTTATATCGCGATCTATCAGTAATAGACTCTAAGTTTTTTCTATATTTGTAAATAGTTTGACTCATTTTTCTACATTTGAAAAAAGCCCTAAATTAATTAGAATATTAATAAGGTTTGTTTTCAAATATAAAAAAAATGAACCAAACTATTTATAAATATAGAAAATTTTTAGGGATGTTTTCAAATATAGAAAAATGAGCCAACTTATTTACAAATATAGAAAAATTTTACAGTCTATCGATGATAGACCGCGATAGTATTTTATCGCTTTCTATCGCTCAAGCGATAGAATTTATTTGCTTGAACGATAGAAAACGATAGAATTCTATCGCGGTCTATCACTGATAGACAGTGGAATTTTTCTATATTTGTAAATAGTTTGATATTTTTTCTGTTTAGAATAATTTTCCAAATTTTTATTGTCTATCAACGATAAACCGTGATAGAATTTTATTGCTTGAGTGATAAATTGTGATAGACTTTTATCGTTGCGGTCTATCGCTAATAGATAATAAAAATTTTCTCTATTTGTAAATAGTTAATTTTTTTTTTCTATTTGTAATAATTTTATAAACATAAATAAATAAGTAAACAAAATTTGTGGAATTGGATAGTTAGATTTGTTTGAAGTGTTACTTGTGCGAGTGTCAATGTCTTCTGTGGACCCCTATGCATGTGTGGTCGGTTTTTTATAGGGACAAGATCCTTTTGTTTTATATATATATATACATATGTATCTGTGTATCGATCTTTTAACTTCAAGATCAATAATATAAATTTTATATTTATTCTTTTAGATAAAATTTTATATTAGTTGAATTATGTTCATCTTGGCATAATTTTTTTTCTCTCTCTCCAATCATACAAATCATTCAATTTTGATTCATTAACTTTAAGTCACTCTATTATAATCTATAGACTTAGAGTTGTACTTTTATGCACTGTAAAATAAATTGTATCTAGCAAGTCGATTCTCATGAGTTGTTCGTAATTATTGTTAGATCAAAAGTTTATCTTATCCCTATAATTAATTTTAAATACCAATGATCTTCTAGTGATCAATCTCTTTAGAATCCAATCATTAACTTAATCATTATTGAGCTAGTGAGAGGACGAGATTCTATTGTTTAAGTTTTGAAATTAATACTTAAGGGAGCTACTAATCCACTCTCTTTGTGTGAGAATGAACAAATTTTATTTTGTAAGACTTATGTTTCCAACTCTCTATTTGATCAAGTTCGTAAGACTTATGTTTCCAACTCTCTATTTGATCAAGTTTCGATCATAAAATGATAGACATTGAATCAACCATGAAGTTCATCCTCACCCATGAATACGTGCATCCCAGTTTGTGTGAACGAAATGTAATCAAAGAATATTGGAGTTACTTTAAAGATTTTAGTAAATGACATGTAATCTTTTTCTTAAAATCAAAATTTTAAAGTAAATTTTTTTTGTATAATGTTGTACTTCATAGAATTACTAGTTTAGAGTTCTAAATTTGAACGAACTCAATCTATATATAGTTCAACAATATGTGGAGTGTTCAGTTTTAAAAAAAAAACTTGTGGGTTTGGAGATTTGAACCCTTAATCACTTAGTGCATGATACATGTTTTAACTAGTTTAACTATATGGTTATAATTTATATTATCAAACACATTTTAAATGATCATTTAAATCAAAATCCAATTTTTGAATCTGTCGTCAAATACATATGAAAACATGACATACAACTTTATTTTCATTGAATTTCTTATTTTTGAATTTTTGTTTCAGATTACATACCCTATAAACGCTAAACAATTTACTTTAGGAGGTGGGACAAAAAAAATGAAAGAGAAAACTAGTTTTGAATTTCTAAGACCCGTTTGTAACCATTTCGTTTTTTGCTTTTGATTTTTGAAAACTAAACTTATTTCCTCACGTTTTCTTACGATAGTTTGCATCTTTTGTAAGTACAAAAGTTGAATTTTTAGCCAGATTCCAATAACAATAACAAGTTTTTAAAAATTACTTTGTTTAGTTTACAAAATTTGGCTTGATTTTTAAAAATATGGATAAAAAGTAAATAAGAAAGAAAGATATTTAAGGGTGAAATGAGTGTTTGTAGACTTAATTTTGAAAAATAAAAAACTAAAAACTAAATGGTTACCAAACAAGGTCTAAATTTTCAACTCCAAATGATATGAAACAAAATAAGTAAGGACCAACACGAAAACTCAACTAACATAATATTTGTAGCGTCGATTTTAGATTTAGAGATTTGATTCTCCGACCAGATGAAAGGAAAAAAAAAAAAAGTCAATAGGTATCGAAATTGAAAATAATTGAGAGGCAATTCAATGGGTACGTAGGGACAGTCGAGCAGAAGGACGAAGAAATTAGTCTTTAAATTTCTGCCACAAATATTTCAAAAAATTAAAAATAAATAAATAAAAGTTTTGCAACAAAGTGTTCGATTGTAATAAACTCCATCCTCTTAAGTCTGCATCAATGTATGTAGAATTTTCTTTTCTTTGTTTTTTTTTCTTTGACATTTGGGGTTCCTCATCAGAGATATTTTTAAACAGCCAAAACTAGTTTTTAAATTTTAGGTTAGTTTCAATTATATGATGATTCTAAACTTTGAACGCACTCTTATAGAGATTTTTTCTACTAAAATGATAAATGAAAATCAATGAGACAATCACGATGAAAAGTTTCTATTAAAATCTCGAAATTTCAATTGAAATTTTGACATTTCGATGGGAAAGAAATTCCTTTTTTCCCATTTCGAGAAAATTTTATTTCTTTTAAGAATTAGTTACGTTAGCTCAACTCAATTTTTTTTTTTCTTTTCAATTTTATAGAACTGATTACACACAAATGTATAGTTTCGCATGTTAATGTCGTTTTCGACGAAGGATGAAGTTTTGTCAATGTGCTACTTTTTCTAATTTCCAACTTTTCTCAAATTTTAGCTTTATTTCCAATCGAAAACTTTCTTTCCCAAAGAAATTGAATTTGAAAAAAAAAAAAAGAAAACCCACAAAAAGAACCTATATTTATTTTTAATCGCATTCAACTTCTTCCATTAAAATTTCACCTATATTTATTTTTAACCGCATTCAACTTCTTCCATTAAAATTTCACATCATTTCATCTCAAAATTAAATTGATGTAAGTTTTGTTTCTTTTATCATCTAAAACTTTCATTTTCACATAATTTCACCTCAAAATATTTATAGGTTTTATATTATTTTGTAATTAACTATTTTTTAAAATTTCTGCTATCGCATCGACATTTACACAAATATTTACAATTTATACCTAAATGTAGTCTTAGTTTTTTTTTATATATATATTTCCATCGATATTTCTATAAAATTGGAATCTCAATATCTCCATCGACATCGATATTTCGAACCTTGGTGACAATTAATGTATAAAAAATCAAAGACATATATACAACTCAATTTCAAATGTATAAAATATCGTAATCTATTGTTCTCATTTTTTTTCATTCAAAAGATATCATTTACAATATGATTCAAATAATTAATTTTTACACATTAGCTATCACGTCAAGTAACGTGAATAGTTGTTGCAAATGATGTTATGTATGCTTTTGAACTTTATAACTTTGTTGTGGCATCAATTTCCACCACCATTTTAACTCAATGTATGTACAATATTATATATGTATGTGTTTAAAATGTTGAGTTTTATGTCCTAAACTTGTGGTTTGTAAATAAATAAACAAATTTATGATGATTAATAAAATAATTTGTTATTTTATTATATGTTTTCAACTTGCATAACTATATCCAATAAAGCAAAATCCAAGGTTATTTGCATGAGACTTGAACAGTATGTAGTTGGCATACAGTGGATCATATTCAAGTAATAACCTAAAGGATCTATAGTAGATGGATAAGGTTGGGTGTTTTATCCTAGTAATACTAAGGATACGACCCACTTTGCAATCGTTACAAACGATATAATCCAATCCGTTCGTATGAAGGCATGTGAGTGAGGGTATCCTATACAAAAAGTTTGTATAATAATGGACAACAAAATAATTATTCTCTTTGTAACTCCGTTAATTGAAAAGATTAATATTTCTTAGGATGATCATATGAAGGCATGTGAAGGCATGTGAGTGAGGATATCCTATACAAAGAGTTTGTATAATAATGGACAACAAAATAATTAGTCTCTTTGTAACTCCGTTAATTGAAAAGATTAATATTTCATAGGACGATCATATATAACTCGATCTCAATCCTAAATGAGTTATGAACTCCTGCTTGTGAAGGTGAGTCCTTTGATTTGTATGGATGAGAGTGGCCCAAGCCGTCGACTCAATAAGCCTACCATTTTGGGGACTTGACCAAATAGGGAACTGGGAACGTAATTTCAGCAGATAGAATACACTCCTTCCGTATAGGGTAAATAAATGAGTAGTTCTCTTAAGTGCTGACTCTAAGACTTGAACAATGGGGCCCCACCTTCTCATTGACCCGAGAGGGACTTGGTCTTTAGCTAGACCATAAACAAATTGTTCATTAGAAAATAGTGGTACATAAGGATATAAAGGTAATTATAGGGATAAAACGGACATTTGACCCAACTGTAATTATGAACAGCTCGTGAAGGATCACTTACGGTAAATGATTATATCCACAGCCGCAACATGTTCTACAATGCATAAGAATGCAACTATGGGTCGGTTTGCCCCATAGTTAATGAATGTCAGTTAGTTAATTAAAGAGTTTAATTAATTAATATAGGATCATTGAAGCTTATAATCTGTAGGTTCATTATGTCCCCTTGCTAGCTCACAGCGGATTAACAAGAACCATAATTTGAAAGAATAATTTGAATTGTTCAAATTAGCATAGGAAAATATATATTAATTGTATATGATATGATTAATATAAAGTATAATGTATAAATGATACATTATAATATATAGTTAATTATAAATATGATTTAGAATTAAAATTATATTTTATTTGAAAGAATTAATGTATTTGAATTTGATTAAAATATTAAATCAATATAAATAGGATTTATATTAAAACTATATGTTAAAAGTTAATGTGAATGATATTCATATTAAAATTATACTTTACAAGAGAAATTTACATTTGAATATGATATAAATGTTTATTTAATTAATTAATTTTAATTAATTATATTAAATAAATTAAATAAAAATAACTCCTCTACAATGCAGAGAAGTGGGAGAGTGGCAGAATGGAAAGTTGTTCACACTCTACGATTAATACAAGAGGGTCCTGTATTCTTTAGTATTCTTCTGATGACTTTTATATATATATATATATTAAGAAAAAGCTCTCCCTTTTTTAAGATCTCTCTGAGAAGAATTTATCGTGAAAATTCATCTCCTCCCAAGATCTCCCATCCCATTCTTTATTTCAAACGAGGATTTCCAAAAATTGGTTCTTGCCAAGAGTCATAGCCAGTAAGGCTTTTTAGAGGCATTCACAGTGAGGAAGAAGGAGAATTGTAGAGGAATTGCTATTGGAATTCGTTGAAGAAAAGTCTTCAAAGGTAAAATCTCTAAAGTTCAATTTTTGCTTAACCTTGAATGAATAACATATGATGATATCTATGTTTTTGGTTTTGTTTAATTATGTATTTTTCATCTTCCAAAATCAAAACAAAAGCGATAAAATGCTTCCGCTGCGGGATTCGATCCCTTCATTAAAGACATTTTTAAATTTTTAATTCACCTAAGTAAGAATAATTTAATAATATCATATTTCTATTATACGAGCATTTTGATATTGTTGATGGCAAAATTTAGACAAGAAGACTCACCTGACCTTGACGTGCCCTCAACAATAAATTTGTAATTTTTGATAAGAAAGACAACCTACAAAACAAAGAAGAAGAGAACAACGATGTAGTGTTTGCCACAAAACCTCTAATGCTTAAGTCAGTATTCAACAAAAAGTCAGAGCAAGCTAGAGATAAGAAGAATTACTCACCTTGGGTGGTGCTTATGACCTCTTATTTACAGAGGAGTGAATCCTAGAGTTCCTAATTCGAAAGGGATTTAGGGATGCCAATTTAGGCCGACCATGGGGGCTAAGACTGTGGCCCACAGGAAGTGGTCCTTCGTGAAGGGAAGAGAGTGTCTCGACCTCGATCTCTAAGGCCGAGGCGGCGACAATTGGGCCGCTTGGCCCAATTTCCTCTATTCTCATGGTCTCTTCCTTCATTGGCCTATTTCTTGCATTCTTTGGCCCTTATGTGACTATTGTTATTCTGATTTTACCCTTAATGTTCTATTAGTTGACTTTTTGGTCCTTAATCTCAAATTAGTTAATTTTAATTAATTAACTAATTAATTAGTATTTTGATGATAACAAACTTACTTTTATTCACTAATACTTTTAGTTTTTTTGAAGATTTCATTGCATAGAGCTCAGAATAACGATTCCAACACAATTTGAATCACTCAAATTAGAGCTCAAACGAAAAAAATATAGTCGAAACAAGCTTAGCGAAAAAAATACCCGAGGTGATGATGTGACAGCTTATTCATCAAATTGGACCCACATAGAGGGTGACATATAAAGCATTGGAAGAAAGACACGTGAGCTTTTGTTGGGTTTTAAAAGAAAATATTTTTATGTTTGTGTCTAACAGCTAGTTGAGTTAAAAAAAAATGGCACATGCTACGATTTCTAGTATCTATACCTTTTTTTTTCCTTAAAAAAAAATTATTATTATTATTACTACTTTTAAATCTCCACCGTTGATCTCATTTTACCAACATCCAAAGGCCCAAATTGAATTTGGATTTCACCCTACTTCCCTTTCTTTTTAAACTCTTCATCTTCTCCAATATGTCAACAACAATTTTCATTTTTTTCAATCCTCCATAAAACATAAAGCTTCCATTGTTACTCTCTCCAAGCTTCAATTTTCTTCTTTTCTTCTAATTCTTGGGAGAGATTCATTGTATGGTGAGGATTGATTTGTTGAGTGCTTAAATTTGTAAATCTACTTTTTAAGAGAGTTTTTCTCATCTTGTTCTTCATTTCCAAACATTTTGTAAGGGTTGCTCTTGATCCCCAAAAAAAAAAAAAAAAAAGCGGTTGTAATGGTTTGATCCTCCATAGAAAGGATTGAGTTTGCTATTGAACTTGCAAAATGAGTGGTAGATTGACTCTAATCCGTGGAAAGAACTGGTGAAAGATTTATCCAAATACCTAAGAAAGAGTCTTTGGGAGTGGAGTAGGGATTCCGAACCACTATAAAGTTTCTGGTGTTAATTTCTCTATTTCTCTCCTATTTAATTTTACAATTAACTTATTACTATATTTTATGCATGAAATTAATTGCTATAATTTATTTTTGAAATTAATTGCTCACATTTGTCCATTTTGCAGTGAATGCATGTATGAAATTATTGTTTAAATTACTTATTAGTAAAAAGTTTATTGATTTGCTTAATTGAGCCCACATTTAGGAAAAAGTTTAATTAGTTTAAATAAACCATATTCACCTCCTCTGGGATTGCCATACTGATTCCAAATTACTCTTTCGAGCTTGCGACTCTTGGTCCAAAATGACCCATAACATTAACCCTAACTCCCTAGTTGGGTTTTAAGGACACAAATTTTATGGATTTGTGTTTAATAGGTTCCGACTTAGGAGTATTATCTCTTTTTAAGCACCTCTTTCATATTTCTCCTAGCTTCCATCTTTTGCTGGGTGGTTTGTCTAGATTCTTTGATAGTTTCAATCTATAACAATATGCACCTCAGAGTTTTGGGCCCCAAATGTAAAAAAAAAGATGATTTTTTTCCTTTTCAAACTATATGGAAAGTTTTTAAGTTTTCTTGTTGACAAAATTTGTTATTACTATGGAATGACCCTATCAAGCCCCTCGACCGATTTAAGGCTTTCCTTGGTTTAGGAGCTCTTGTGTTGGTGTCTCTAGATTATCTAGGAAATGACCCATCAAGCCCATCAAACTGATTTCATGTTGTCCTCGGTTCAAAGATTCTAGAGTTTCTAATTTCTAGATTATCCATAAAATGACTCATCAAGCCCATTAGGTTGATTTTGGGCTTTCCTTGGTTCAAAGACTTCAAGGTTTGTAATGTTGGGTTTGATGCCCTAAAACTCGTAGATAGTAAATGTTGTATTTTGACCGTCATTAATAAATGATTATTCATTATTATTCAATAAATGTTATTGATTATTTTATCTTGTTTTAATAACCCTAAAATCCAATAAACTAACATCCTAGGTTGTTTTATGATTCTTGAACAATATGTAGAGACATATAGAGATCAATGTTCAAGTTACAACCTAAAGGGTCTATAGTATAAAGATAGGGTTGGATACCTTATCCTGGTAACACTATGGATACAGCCCACTTTGTATTTGATACAAATGCAATGATCCAACGCGTTCATGTAGGAGACATGCGAGTGGGGGTATCCTATGCAATGAGTTTGCATAAGACTGGACCACGAAATAGTAATCACTAGATGTAACTCCGTTGACTGGTTAGGTTTCTATTTCAATAGGTTGACCTAGGCAACTTAGTCTTAATCTTGAGTATATTGTGAACTCCTGTTCACGAGGGATTGTCCTTTGATTTGTATGGGTGAGAGTGGCCCGTTTGTCGACTCAATATGCCTACCATTTTGGGGACAAAATTGAGTGGGGAGCTGGGAACATAATTATACAAGATGGATTTCACTCCTTCTCGACTGTAGGGTAAGTAGATAAGTGTTCCCTTAAGTGGTGTCTCCGGGACTTGAACATAGGGCCCTACCCTCTCACTGGCCCGAGAGGGGTTTCTGTTTGATGGTTGGACCATAAACAGGTTGTTCATTAGAGGAGCACTGGTACTTAAGGATTTAGAAGTAACCCAGGGGTATAACGGTAATTTGTCCCAGCTGGTGTTACGAACACTTGTGAAGGACTAACTTGCTGTCATTGGTCTATATCCGTGGACACAGAAATATATCTACAGTGAGAAGAGTGCAACTATGGGTCTTTAGTGGAGTGTACCCACTAAAGACTTCAAGGTTTGTAATCCCTAGATTATCCATGGAATGACCCATCAAGCCCATCAGGCTAACTTTGGGCTTTCCTTGGTTCAAAGACTTCAAGGTTTGTAATCCCTAGATTATCCATGGAATGACCCATCAAGCCCATCGGGCCGATCTTGGACTTTCCTTTGAAGGCTCCAAAGTTTGTAATTCCTAGATTATCCATAGAATGACTCATCAAGCCCATTAGGCCGATTTTGGGTTTTCTTGGCTTAAAGGCTCCAGGGATTGTAATCCCTAGATTATCCACGGAATCACCCATCAAGCCCATCAGGCTAATTTTGGGCTTTCCTTGGTTTTAATTGATTTTGTATTTTTCTATGAAGCATGCTCTTGTTGGGTTTTATGTCCTAAAACGCGTGGTTTGTAAACAATAAACATATTCTATTTTCAATAAAGTTGTTATTGAAGTTTCTTCAGTAAGGATATTGTTGAATATGTGAAAATGCATAAAATATAATCTTAAATCCAATAAACTAAGAACCCCTTGCTATAGTATGAATACTTGGACTTTATGTGGAGATATAAAATGGATCAAATTCGAGTAAATAGCTAAAACAGTCTATAGTATAGGGATAAGGTTGGGTACCTTATCTTAGAGACACTATGGATGTGACCCATTTTGTATTTGATTCAAACGATGTAATCCTAAATCGTTCATGTGGAGACATGCGAGTGGGGGCGTCCTATGAAATGAGTTTGCATAAGATCGGACTACGAAGTAGTCACTTTTACTTTATAACGTCGTTTACTGTTAAGACTGATTATTTCAATATGATAACCTAGTTTTAACTCAATCTTAATCCTGAGCTAACTATGAACTCTTGTTTATTCTAAATTTTTCATTAATCTTCATGGGTGAGAGTGGCTCGAGTACACCGACTCAATAAGCCTACCATTTAGGGATACGATCGGGTTAATAGCTGTGGCCATAATCCTACAAGATGAATTCACTCCTACCCGATTCTAGGGATAGTAGATAGGTTGTTCCCTTAAGTGCTGACTCCAGGTTTTGAATAAGGGTCACCCTTCTCGTTGGCCTGAGAAGGACTCGGTTTGGTGGTTGGACCACAAACCAATTGTTCATTAGTGGATTAGTGGGACTTAAGGAGTAAAAAGTATTTACAGGGATAAAACAGTAATTTTGACCCAGCTGTAATTACGAACAACCTGTAAAGGATCGACTTACTAATCATAGTTATATCAAGTGGACATAAATATATCTACAGTGAGGAGAGTGCAGCTCCTGGGCAATAGTGAAGTGTCTCGGTAGTTAACAAATGTTGGTTAGTTAGGTTAAAAGGTTTAGTCGGTTAATATCGGATCGTTGGATCTCATGATCTATAGGTTCATTAGGTCCACTGCTAGCTCATATCGGACTAAACCTTAGGACAATGTTATGAGAGAATTTAAATCGTTCAAGTTCGGTTTAGGGAGTAAGCGTTAATTATATTCGATATATTTAACGTCTTATCATTTAATTTATGAATTAACAATAAGGAGAGTTGGAAATATTTAAATGTGATTTAAATATTGTTTACATGAATAGGGATTCATGTTCAAAGTTAGAATTGGTGTAAAATTATTAATTTGAAATTTGATATCAAACTAAAATAATTAATTAAAATGTTTAATTAATTATTTAAAATTAAAGAAAATTCATTTTAAATTGAATTTTATGAAAATTCAATTTTGATTTTTGGAAAATTAAAAAAATGATGAATTTTTGGAGGTAAAAATCCAACTTTGAACCTCAATTAAACACATCAATCGCCACTTAAATTGATCACTCAATTGATGTCTTCATGATATTAATTCACAATTGTATGTTAATCTCTATATATAGAGGTTTGAAATGCTGAGATTTAGGCTAATCCTTAAAGATTAAGGTTGGATTTTTCTCTAAAAAATTCAATTCTCAAATTCTCCCAAATTCCATTTCACCTTCCATTCATCACAAATTTGGATCTCACAATCCGTTCTAAGGCTGGAGAATAGCGGAGAAGACTCTAGCGGTGGTCCATGAAGTGTTCATGATAAAAAAGCAACTAAAGAATTGCTTCAATTTTGAGCTACAACGAAGTAAGTTTCTTGAAATTATGTTTTTAGTTTGAACAAGCATGCTTAATCCTTAAAATTGATGTGATTAGAGTGCTTTAGATCCAAATTGCTTCTGCTTGTATGTGTTGGGATTGATACCTTAAATCTCGTGATCTTGTAGTTTGTGAACTTGTATTGTACAAATAAATTATTTATTTAATAAAATAACAATTATTTTATTTGACATTTAGTTGCATTAACCCAAAACCAATAAACTAAGATCCTGGGTTATTAGTTGTAACTTAAACACGTATGTCGAGACATATAAGTGGATCGTGTTTAAGTGATACCTAAATGGTCTGTAGTAGATGGACAAGGCTGGGTACCTTTTCATGGTAACACTACGGATACAGTCCACTTTGTGATTGTTACAAGTGTTGTAAAGTGTCACAAACGTTTCAATCCTAAACGTTCATGTGGAGACATGTGAGTGAGGGTATCCTAGACATATGAGACATGTATATGACCATATTTATTATTTCATCGATAGTGTATGCTTGCACTTGGACCATATTTATTCTCATCTATATTTTTATCACACATTTGTTGGGTTTTATGCCCTAAAACTCGTAGGTAGTAAATGTATTATTTTGACCGTTATTAATATAATGTTATTCAATAAGTTTATTGACTATATTACTTTTATTTTATATTAATAACTCTAAAATCCAATAAACTAACATTCTAGGCTGTCTTTTGATTCTTGAGCATATAGGGATCAATGTTCAAGATACAGCCTAAAGAGTCTATAGTATAGGGATAAGGCTGGGTATCTTATCCTGGTGACACTATAGATACAACCCACTTAGTATTTGATACAAACGCAATGATCCAACGCGTTCGTATAGGACACATGTGGTTAATGAGTTTAGCCAATTAATCTCATATCGTTGGAGCTTCTGATCTGTAGGTCCATTAGGTCTCCTTCCTAGCTGAGTATTGAGGTAATTAAGTTTTGAATGAAATTTGAAATGTTCAAATTAACTAAGAGAAATAGTATAATGTATAATGATACATTATAATATAAAGTTTATTTTATAAATCAAATTTTATAAATTTAATTTTGAATATGATTCAAAATTAATTCAGGAGAGAATTAAATATTTTAAATAGTTCAAATATTAATTTAATATGAATTAGATTTATATTAAAACTATAGGTTAAAATTAATGCGCATTAGATGCACATTAAAACTATAGGTTATGTGAGAGAAATTTATTTAAATATGGTTTAAATGAACATATTAATTAAATTATATTTAATTAAATATTAATTTCATTAATTAGTTAAGTTTTAATTATTTAATTTAATTAATATATTTATATTTAATTTAATCATATTAACCAAATTGGTTATGGGGAAGAGAGTTATCTGAAACGTGAGATTGATCCCACGTTCTCTCTTCCCCCTCCATCACTTTTCAAAAAGGGATTGAGAGAAGAAGATTGGGAGTGATTTTTAGTTTATTTTTTTTCAAGAAAAGTTCTGTAAAATTCTACCCAAAAGAAATTTCCCAAAAATTTCAAAGAAGGTTCTTACAAACCTTAACCTCAATTATTCAGAGTTTAGGGAGGTCTCCCATTGGTGGTGTTTGATTTCATCGAAAGGTATTTTTTTTATTCTACATTTGATCCTTAATCTAGATAATACATTAGTTTTTTCTGTATAATTGCAGTGTATGGTATTTCCCAATTTCTAAATTATAAATCGAAATTGGTCCTCTGTATTTTTTCGCTGCGCTAGGGTTTTTATCCGTAAAACATACACATTTGGTCGATCAGATGCCAATTCAGGTCGACCATGGGGGCTAAGATCGTGGCCCACAGGAAGTGATCCATCATGAAGGGAAGAGAGTGGCCTCAGCCTTGGCCTTCGAGAATTGGGCCACTCGGGCCAAAGTGACCTCGACCTCGAAAGTGGGCATATTTGGGTTGCTCAACCCAATTTCCTCCCTTCTCCCGGTTTCTTCCTCCCTTGTTTCATTTCTTGCACTCTTTTGATGCTCATGTGACTACTGTTATTCTGATTTTACCTTGAATGTTCTATTCTTTCAAGTTTGCGACTCTTGATTCAAAATGAATCATAACATATATAATGCATCTAAATCATTAATTAAATATTGAGAAAAGTAAACGTATAGCCTTCTATTCATCCAAACAAGCTAATTTTAGCATTTCCACAGTGCACACGTATAGTTTTGAAGTTTTATTTAGTTTTTGAGAGTATTAGTCAACAAACACTTGCAAGCATACATAATCTTTAGTTTTAATTTTTTTTTAAATAGTGGTTTTTTAGTAATAAATGAATATCATATAGATTTTTTTTGGGTTGTTTTCAAATATAGAAAAATGAGCAAAACTATTTACAAATATAAAAAATTTCACTATCTATCAACGATAGACCGCGACAGTTTTCAAATATAGAAAAATGAGCAAAACTATTTACAAATATAGAAAATTTTCACTATCTATCAGCGATAGACCACAATAGAATTTTTCTATATTTGTAAATAGTTTAATATTTTTTCTGTTTATAGTAATTTCCGTTTGTTTTAGTTAATAACTTTTAAAAGTTAGATAATGTGACAATTTTTATTTTAATGTTTTCATATACATTATTGTCTTTTTTTTATATAAAAAAAATTCTACATGGTACAAAGAGAGAAGAATTGTGATAGTAATTAAATTATCGGATGAATATGTTAATATTTTAGTATTGTAATATAGATAATGCAACAATTTTTATTTAATATTTTCACATATCTATCATCGAAGTCACTCTCATAAATGAAAGGATGCATTGTTAACCACTTTCATTGGATCAAATTCTCTATATTTTTTGTACTTTACTCTAAATTTGGATCACATGAAATTATTTTATTAAGAATGTAAACACAAGTATTATTTTGTTTTTCTTTTACACATGTATCTCACACATACAATAAAAGAGTCGATGCACTAGTTCAACATGTGACCACCTCTACCCGAACAGAAGCATCCAATTGGCATCAATTGGGCTTAATAGAAAATAATACTATGGAAGAGTCGTGTCCCTTCTCATCTCAATGAGTCACGTCTTGTCAACATCAATTGCACTTATTTGATCTAATACTTTAACTTTTTAATATATAATTTTATTTTGTAAATTGATACTTAGAAAGGTCACCTCCATTGCCTTTCAAACAAACAATAATCCCTTTTATATATAATATAGATTTTCAAAAGCTAGAGAACGAGAAAAATGTAGTAATAAATTTAATAGTTTTTTTTTAGAAAAAAAAACAGTAAAGGAATTACAAGGACATCGAGACTACATCCGCCTCAACCAAAAGGCAAAGCCAATTAGGAAAATCGTCTCACCACTAAGGTTCAACTCCATCCGTTGTCCAACAAACCATACCATCAGCTACTCTATTCTAAGATAGTCAAATGTGACCGAACTGTATCTCTCCTTGCGCCTCCATGGACAAAATGTCTTCCACTACATATTTCACCGGAGTTAATATGTCTTCTTCTCTTATCAATAACTACATTGCTATCACGTTGTCCGACTCCACCATCAACGGTAATTGCACAATCAAGTCCACAACCAATCACCCGAACCTCAACAAATAACACATCAAAGGAACCTCAGATAGTCTTTCCCTTGCTACATGTAATGAGTGTACCTTGATGATCCAAAAGCACACCCAACTGATACTACCCTTACATTTTGTTGCTTCTCGAGTTACCTCAGAAGACAAGGCTAACCAATTATTAGAGGGGACATGCCTACAGGACATGACCATAAACATCTGCAATCCCCCTATAGACAGATCCCCCATCTCAACCACTGCACATACCCCCTCACTTACCTTGCCCCAAAACTTTGAGAGGTACCCTCAAATTGAGTCAAGTAAAGTTGCCACCATACCATCATTCTCACAAAAAGTCACCTGACGTGCCACAACACACTATGAAAGATACCAACTCCTCTTGCTTGCCATGCTCCTAAACCTATCCAAAATGATCTAACACTGACCACTTGTTCCTACAACACAAAAACAAAATAACATTAGTGGGTAAAATACGATGCCAAAAAGCCTTAACCATCCGACACTCCTAAAACAGGTGTGTTGTCATCTCCAACTCATAGTGACATAAAGGACACCATGTGTCCAACTCGACACAAACAAATTTAAGGCTAAATCTACAAAATTTTCTTAAACTTTATACTTTATGCTTTCAAAAGTTTCAAAAATGCCCTTAAACTTTCAAAATGAGTTAAAAAATACCCTTATCGGTAGTTTTGGATAGAAACCGTTAGTGTTTTGTGTCACCCCTAAACTTTCAAAAGTTTCAAAAATATCGTTAAACTTTTTTTAAGAAAAGAAAAAAACCCTTACAGTTATATGAACAGAAATCGTTAATATCATCTTACTTCTCTATTTTATCTCTTTTTTCTCCCATCTCTTCTTCAACACCCTCTTACTCTCCTTTTTGTTAATTGTTTGACATTTTTTATCTAAAAAAAGTTACACTCTTCTGTTAAGATATATGGATTATAATAAGAATAAAGAGAATAAAAGAAGCATCAAGGAATTTTAGGACTCAAATATTTTAACAAAGTTGTACTTCATAAAACTTCAAACAAATTAGTACCATATTAATGGTAGGAACATTTTTAATTTTTTTTTTTTTTTAAAAAAAATTTAGAGTTATTTTTGCAACGAGGAATTAATAGTTTCTATTCATATACGAACCGTGAGAGAATTTTTAATTTTTTTTTTTAAAGTTTAAGGGTATTTTTGAAACTTTTAAAAGTTCATGAGTATTTTTGAAACAAAACTTTAACGGTTTCCATCCAAAATTAACGGTAAGAGTATTATTTTTTTTAGTTCTTTTTGAAAGTTTAAAAGTATTTTTGAAACTTTTTAAAGTTCCTGAGTATTTTTGACACAAAATACAAAGTTCAAGGGTATTTTTTTATATTAATTTAGCCCAAATTTAATAGTTAAAACTAAGAAATAAAATAAAATAATTATCAAACAATATAAGTCATATATATAATAAAGTAGAAAGATTATTTAAGTCATGTTTTTAAAAAAAATAAAGAAAGATTTGAGTCGTGTACAACTCATTTTATTTGTTTGAATTGTTATTAGTGGACAAAAACAATAATACATATCAATTATATAACTATCCATGTGTACTTGCATGACTTTTCTTTTCCCTTGACAAATATCACTAGTTGATAGAAAATTGTTTTTATAACTAAGTCATATATTAAAAGAAATATCATCTTACTTGTCATAGTGTATACGTTAAAAGAATATAGTTTAAGAGTAATTAACATCCACCACCTTATTTGAAGTCGAAAATTTAAATTTCTTGTTTGATATTGTATAAAAAAATTGCACAATATATATTTATCATATAACTCTTCAAAAGCAAGCATTATAATTATCTAATTTGTAATAATGAATATAATTTCTACTATTAGACTGGTGCTTTTTTTCTTCTTACTTCAATGCACTTTAAAATAGTTGTAAATGTTTTGAAGCAATTCTTAACTTAATTTTAGAGAAATTTTCACAGATAGAAAAAATGTCAAACTATTTACAAAAAAATAGTAAAAAAAATATTAATAGACATTGATAGACTTCTATTAGTGTCTATCAGTAATAGACTTCTATCATTTCTATAACTGATAGACCTTGATAGACTTCTATCCGCGTCTATCACAATTATCTAAAATTTTTACTATTTTCTGTAAATAGTTTCTCTTATTTTTTTATTTTTAAAAATTTTCCTTAATTTTATAAGTATTTTGGGATAAGATAAAGTCAATGTAAAAATGCTGCAAAAAGAAAAAGAAAAAAAAAAAACGCAATCAATATGTTTTCTTGTAGTAAGAGAGGGGATTGTATTCATCGTTTTTGTCCACCTTTTGGATTTATGTTTTATTGGGTTGGTATTAGAACACAAACTTCTCATTTAATTTGGAACAACAAAGTTTGGGTGAAGCTTCAATCTCATTTGAATGGATTATTTTAGTTACACATTAAATATTGACATACTTACCGACTTTTACTACTATAATATACTAATCAAGTTAGCTTAAATGACTTAAACTATCTGTTGGCGGAAATGTATATATGAACTGAATACACTAGCAAATTGATTACAACTCAACTAGAAACAATACAATCAATGTATGATATTTAACCAACAAGATGGTGTAACAAGACTTAAATATGATGGTAACCAAAGACTTGAAAGAACCTCAAAACCTTTGTAGACTCAAAATGTAATCCAGGCATGCTTCTGATAAGCGTTGTCCTGAAGACAATTATTCGCTCTGCACCAGATGCAAGCAGACTACAACGATCATCTCAGCAGGATACAATGACTAACTTCGGTAGAACTGCAACCTCGAACTACTCGGATCTGGCAGAACTCTTGGATACCTGCTCTCAACTCAACACAAGATGAAAAGAAAGAGAGATAGAAAGAAAGGAGAGAATTCTTCAATTTGAAGTGGGATGCTCCAAATGAAGAAACAAGTTGTTATTTATAGGCTAGCAACTTAGTAACTCTCCAAAATACAAAATAAAATCAAATACATATAAAAATTGAAACATTTGACAAATTTAACTTAATTTAGTTGTTACTTGACAAAAATCACACATAACTCATTCAAATTGAATAAACTACAAATTTAACTTTCATACATGTTAAATTTGTACATGAAACATCATCTTAATTTGATGGTTTCAATCCAATTTGAAGTTTCCAACAATGAATTTAATCTACACAATTAAATCCAATTTTTATGTTTCAAATATTCACCAAAACCTTACTTTCTTTCCCTATAAATATCCAACACTATTAATTCCACAAAGATGGTTCTCCAACCAAAATTATTGTAGTGCAATGTGCAACTATATATTAGTTAAGGAAAGAAATTTTAATAGTAATCTTAATGATAAGTAGTAAATAAATTTAGGTTAGAATTGTTCCAAATATAGAAAAATGAGCCAAACTATTTACAAATATAGAAAAATTTTACTGTTTATCGTGGTCTATCGCTGATAGACATTAGAATTTTTCTATATTTATAAATAGTTGGATATTTTTTCTGTTTATAATAATTTTCCTTTAGCTTACGTACCAAGTAATGAATAATTATATAAACATTTGATAGTATTTAATATATGGTTTGAGGGATTTGTTAAACTTAATTTTATTAAATATGATGTTAAACTTGGGGTTTGTTAAGTCTCCGTTTGGATATTATAGAAGATAAATTTATTCAGTCTAGATTTAATTTGTTAAACATGTATTTGAATGTCGATAGGCATGTATTTAAATTCTGATTTATTAAATTTAGATCTATTAAAAAGTGCATTTGGTTGGACAATATGAAATTTGTAATAAATAATAAATAATTTGTATATTAATCACTTAATTAACATAATAAAAAGAAAAATTAATTTAAATGACAAAATTATTAAAAATATTTATAAATATAGCAAAATTTTACTAAAGGTGCATTTGAATTGATAAATTTGTTGCGTCTTTAATTTCATCTCGATAATTTTGCTCATACATTGTACCTTGAAATCCTAAAAAAGAACAACATTAATTAGGTTCAATGCCAATTAAATAATTTAAAATTATAGAACAATGAACGTATTAAACCAAATGTGTGTTTGAATTAACTTTTTAAGTGTTTAAATAAGTGTTTATAAGTGAAAAAAAATATATTTATAAACACTTAAAAAGTCCATCTAAACAAGTCTTAACTCTTCTATTGTAGGTGTGAGATGCATGTATAATTTAGCCTTAAAAAATCAATCCAAAATAGACTCTCTCCCAACCCAATTTATATATTTAAATAATATTATTTTAAAAACTATTAACTTAAAAGACAAGCTAATCAAAATAGTTTAAGTAATTAATTTTAAAAATATTATTTAATTAATTATGCTACTATGAGTTTTACATTTTTAAAAGAAAAATAGTTTAGCAAAATTGTAAATTTAGAGAAATGAACCAATTAAGGTTGCATTTTGAGAGAGCTAAAAGTGATTTTGAAAAAAATAAACCGATTTTTGTGTTTGGTATAACATTCTTTTTTTTTTTTTTTTTGAAAAGAAGTATAATATATTGTTAGTGCATGTTTGGAAATAATTTTGAAATGGTGAAAATCACTTTTGTCATGCTTAAAATCATTCTCAAACACATTCATAATCACTCAAAATCAAATTAATGTTTAATTTTACATTTTCAAATGTATTTTTCAAACTAATAAAATTGATTTTAAACTATTAAAAGTATTTTTCGAGTGATTTTGAAAGTGACAAAAATGATTTCGACCATTTCAAATCACTTTTAAAATACACACGTTTATTTTCCACCATTTTTAAAAATAGTTTCTAGCTTTTAGATTTTGATAGAATCACTTTTTAATAAAAAATTTAATCTTCAATTTTTAATTTTATACTTGAAAAATTAAGATTTATTTTATATATAATATTTTTCTTGCATAATCAAAATCCATCCTATTATTTTTCATGTAACTATTTTCTTTTAAATCATACCTTATCAATTTTTTATAGAAAAAAAATTAAAGCTATTTTCCATAATACTTAACAACTAATCTAGAGCATAATAATAATAATAATAATAATATTTTAAATTATAATTTAAAATTTGTAAATTTTAAAACTATGTCTATTTTAGTATCCAAAACACAAAATTTAGACCCCGTTTGAAAGTAATCCTTCGCATTATTAATCACTATTATGATTGTATGATAACTTTGGTCAATAAATTTTTTAATATTCAACAAACTTGCATAAATGAGATTTTGAGTTTGTTTATATATTATAACCTAAGGGTAGAATATGACCTAACTAATTGTCAACCACACCTACTAGATTAGGATCATTGTCATTTGGAAGTGACATTTTAGAATAACTTCAAACTTTAGCATTAATGTCTATTAACTAATTTAAAATAATTATGAAGTAAAAATTTAAAATTAATTTTAATAGTTATGAAAAAAATCGTGAAACTTAATTAATTATAATTTTTTAATTATTTTAAATTAATTAATAAACATTAACATTAAAGATCGAAAGTGAATATCGAGTTAAAAATCGAGGTTAAAAGTGTAAATCTTGAAAGTTAGAGATCTAAATTAAAACAAAACTCAAATTTTATAGATAAAATTGTAATATTTTTAATAGACTAAAATGAAATCAAATTCAAAATTGTAACATTGTGAACCATAAATACTAAAAGTGTAACATTTTGAAATGAAAACTAAGCCAAAAATTGATTCAAATCACAAACATCTTAGTCGTTAACACATGTGGTATGTTAGTCGATTATACTCAACATTATTTATTTTTCTTTTTCTTTTTTAAGATTGAAATTTTTTCATGTCTATGGTTTATTTATCACTTTATCTTAAAAAGTTTTTCAAAGTAAAAAAATCAAATGAGTTATGTGGCTTGAAATGTCATTGTTCCCTTGAAATGGCTATATCCCATCTTCTCCAAATAAAGACCAACCGTTCCTTCTTCCCTTAGCCCCTCCCCGCTCTCTCTCTCTCTCCTCTCACTCTGTGAATTTAAGCCCAATGCATCGGCTAAGCCTTTCACTCTGTGGAATTAGTTTTCCTTATCCTTCTCCTCCGTCAATAATCGAGCTCAATTCCCCCATTTTTATATAACCAAGAAGCTTCAACCTCAAGCTCCATATTCAGTGCAAAAATGGAAGGCGCTCTCTTCCCTAACAGATGCCCAATTCCAGTGAGTAGACCTATTCAACCAAATCAAACTTTGAAGTTCAATTCAACGACTCTTCCGCCTCCTCCTCCATCGCCGCCCTCTTCCTCAATTCCGATCGATACCCTTCTTCAGCATCTTCTTCAGTTGTCTCTGTCTCCCAGTGACAGTGCCCATAAGCTCAAACCTGTAAATGTTGCGAAAAAAAATGTTGCCCATTTGCCTTCTCTTCAAGTTTCAGTGGATTCAACTAAGAAACGGAGAGATGGGGCTCAGTTGAAGAAACCCGTCTTGAATTCAGCTCTGCAATTTGAGTACAATGAAGAAGAGATTCGAGATGGGCCTCTTCAATTTCTCTCCAAAAAGGGCATGTGCTTGCTTAATTCCATCGCTGAACAGCCTTTTGATAGCTTGAATGCCTTTTTTGATTCTGTCAAGTTTGAGTTGCTTGAAGTTGATTTGGTTAGTCTCCTGAAAGCGCTAGACGTTTCCGGTAGTAGCGAGAGAGCTATTTTGTTGTTTGAATGGGTTGTGTCGAACTCCGTCTCTGGAGATGTGAAACTAGATAGTAAAGCTGTTGAACTTATGATAAGGATTCTTGGAAGAGAATCGAAATATTCAATTGCACTCAAGCTGTTCGACGAAATTCCTATTGACAAATACTCGCTTGATGTTCGCGCTTGCACCACCATTCTTCATGCTTATTCTCGCAATGGCAAGTATAAGCAAGCCATTGCCATGTTTGAGAGAATGAAGGACTGTGGCGTTTCTCCAACTTTGGTTACTTACAATGTCATGCTGGATGTTTATGGGAAAATGGGTCGCTCTTGGGATAAAATTTTAGGCTTGTTGGATGAAATGAGGAGTGAAGGTTTGCAATTTGATGAGTTCACCTGTAGTACTGTGATATCTGCGTGTGGAAGAGAGGGTTTAATAAATGAAGCTAAAGATTTTTTTGTTGAGTTGAAGTCCAGTGGTTATAAGCCAGGAACTGTCACTTACAATGCTTTACTTCAAGTGTTTGGAAAAGCTGGGATTTACTCAGAAGCCTTAAACATCTTGAAAGAAATGGAGGACAATAATTGTACCCCGGACTCTGTTACTTACAATGAGCTTGTAGCAGCTTATGTTCGGGCAGGATTCTACGAGGAAGGAGCTGCTGTAATTGACACAATGACACGCAAAGGTGTGATGCCAAATGCTGTGACTTATACTACTGTCATAAATGCCTATGGTAGGGCAGGGAAGGAGGTGAAGGCGTTACAATTATTTAACCAAATGAAGAAATCAGGATGTGTTCCTAATGTGTGCACATATAATTCCATTCTTGCTCTGCTGGGAAAGAAGTTGCGGTCAGAGGAAATGATAAAGATACTTAGTGATATGAGAATAAATGGTTGTCCTCCAAACCGAATAACATGGAACACTATGCTTGCCATGTGTGGTGATAAGGGGAAGCACAAGTTTGTGAAACATGTTTTTAGGGAGATGAAAAACTGTGGTTTTGAACCAGGTAGAGACACATTTAACACTTTGATTAGCGCGTATGGTCGTTGTGGGTCAGAGCTTGATGCAGCAAAGATGTATGATGAGATGATTAAAGCTGGATTTACACCATGTGCTACAACCTATAATGCACTTCTGAATGCTTTGGCTCGGCGAGGGGATTGGAAAGCAGCAGAATCTGTCTTACTGGATATGAGAAACAAGGGATTCAAACCTAATGAAACCTCATTCTCATTGATGCTTCATTGCTATGCAAAAGGGGGGAATGTGAGAGGATTAGAGACGATCGAGAAAGACATTTACGATGGTCAGATCTTCCCCAGCTGGGTTCTCTTGAGAACTCTTATTCTTGCAAACTTCAAGTGCAGAGCAGTTAGAGGAATGGAAAGAGCATTTGAGGAGTTGATGAAGAATGGATACAAGCCTGATATGGTTATATTCAACTCTATGCTATCAATTTTTGCTAAAAATAACATGTATGAAAGGGCCCACGAGATGTTGCACTTGATTCGTGAAGGTGGACTGCAACCGGATCTGGTCACCTACAATAGCTTAATGAATATGTACGCCAGAAGAGGAGAATGCTGGAAAGCAGAAGAGATCCTCAAGGGACTTATAAAATCTGGCGAAAACCCCGATCTCGTGTCGTATAACACCATAATTAAAGGCTTCTGCAGACAAGGGCTCATGCAAGAAGCAATAAGAATTATGTCGGAGATGACAGCTCGAGGGATTCGTCCTTGTATATTCACCTACAACACTTTTGTCTCGGGGTATGCAGGACGCAGAATGTTTGCAGAGGTAGATGAAGTCATAAGCTACATGATTCAGAACAATTGCAAACCCAATGAACTTACTTACAAGATCATAGTGGATGGTTATTGTAAAGCAAGAAAATATCAAGATGCTATGGATTTTGTGTTTGGGATCAAGAACATCGACGATTCGTTTGATAACCATTCCACGCAAAGACTTGCTTCCCATGTAAGGGACATGATGAATTCTTGATCTCTCTAGGTATTCCTGCTTAAAATTTCTTTGTTCATTTATAGAGATATATAATAACCATTACAAAACATCAAGCACCTTAGCAGCTCATTGATAATTCTTTTCTGGTTCGTCACTTGATGGTTCTGGTAGGAATATATGAATTATTATGGATTCATCTTCATCAAGTTTTGCAGCAGTCTCAGTTTCAAAGATATCCTTTAGCAATGAACATAAATTATGGTTGTAGCAATCTGCCGGTACATAAGTATTTACATGGATTATCTAAATAAACATATTGTCCCTATATTCTTGTTTTGATCTCTCTCTGTCTCTGTCTCTCTCTCTTGTTTTAATCTTTAATGTTAAATGGTGGTGTCTGATCTAGGAATCTTTGTTTGGAAAATTAAGACTAAACGAACTCGTTAACTTCATTTCCAAGTAAAACTATTGGGACGGGAAAACCTTGCGAGAGCTATAAAATCAAGACTTGAAACGTGTTTAACTTTAATGCACTAACGAGTGGAAAGGAATATGGTTTTCTTTAATTGGTCTTCTTGGTTAGTTAGCTTAATGTTGGATTGGATGAATTGGAAAGTTTTTGGTCTGTGTTTATAGCTGATGGGCAGGTTACTGGAAACCGTAGTGTGTTCTCTGGAAGTTATGATCGATATTTATGCAACTTTCTACATCTTTGCATTTCATTTCTTGTGACTATTTAGCTTCGCTGTGAGTTTTTGTAATCAGTTGGAGTTTGAAGAATTCTACTCGTACAAGTTTCCAGAAAGGGTCTCTTTTCTCAACATGAGATGTATCTTCAAAGAATGGGGATACTGCTATAGGATACATGAGTAATCTTGTGCCTATGTAAATGAACACTCCTTTTCAAGTAGAGCAGAAGCAGAAGTATCATGAATAAAAGGCTTTCTGACAACGATGGATATTTTGTTCCCTAACCATGAAGTGATGGACTCTGAAAGGAATTGATGAAATTAGTGCAAGTTTCTTAAGAAATCATCCCATGCCTTAACATCCATTTTGCAATTTCTATCAAGTTGTTGCACCGAAGAATGACCTTTTTGTTCTTATATTCTATTATTCTCATTTTAGCTAAGAAATTCCGTTTAGGTTTCCCTTTTCCCTGACGGAGGATGTTGAATATTGGTGCTTTTCTAAATGTTTTTTCCTATCTTGTAATGACTACTTTTTACCCTCAATTATATGGCCAAATTCCTAGGTACGTCAAATGGTTTGCATGGATACTGAGAAGCATATCATAGAAATATTTTGAGGCAAAAGTTTTTCTATTCGTATTAGCTAAAATTTAGAAGGTGTGAGTTGCTTTCGAGGTATTAGGAAGCACCAACCACAGGATTTTGTACTATGGCAGTATTCTTGGAATGAAGGATCAGGCTTATTGTTGTGCTTGTGCTGCAATGTGGGGGAGGTATTTTGACTGCTTTTGAGGCTGTAAAAGATCTAATTCTTAGGATTCTTATAATTCTGAGATGCAAGCTTTTAGGGTAAAAATTTTAGGTATTTTGGAGATCTAGTGTGTATTATCCTCTGAAAGATGGACTGTAATCTTCATGCTCAGTTTGGGATCTTCAGTACTTGAAGTTGGTGGAGATTTTTTACTGGAAAAATACTTTGTAGAATGAAGGATATAAAAAATGGCAAAACCCCAAATCTAGGCAAAGGCAAAAGAGTTACAAAGTTTTGATTTAACTTTAATACTTGATTGTAAAATGATTTCAAATGGTTTCAACTTTCAAGATGACATTTTTCAAAAAGTTTTGGTTTTTTTTATTCAAGGATGAGGTCATGGAGGTGCTAGGATTTCCCGGTGAATTGTATTTTGAATTCCCCCATGAGAAGACTTCATTGGCTAAGGAGAAACAAGAGGTAGAAAACTTGGTTACCAGTATATTCAAGATCTTTGTTTGTTTTGTTTTTTTTTTAATGAATAATCAAATTCATTCCAAGCAAATAAAAAAATACAAGGGCGTACAAAAAATTAAAAAAAAAGGGAGCAAAACTAAATCAATATGTACTAGTCATAGTCAAGTAAAATAAGACTTAAAAGATGATTACAAGATCACTCGAGTCCCTTTCAACACCTCAAAGATCTTATTATTTTCCTCTCCTCAAAGGCCCAAACCTCCCTTTCTTTTTTGTTGGAGAGACCAGGGCCAAATCCCTCTTTCTAGGTAAAAGAAGCTGAAGGGCAGCCTCAAAGGCAGTGTAATTTCTGATTATTTTGCAGGTAGTAGCTGAGGGCAATGGCCACATATTTATAAAGCCCTTGAATCTATTTTGGTATAACCATACAAGTAATTCCAGGTCTGAAAAATGGACCCATTAGCATGGACCATTGTGTACCAACTGTACTTGAGAAAAAAAACGTTGAGATATTCAAACAAATGAAAGAAGATCATGAAATAGCGTTCTTATGGTGGCTGAAGCTGTAATGACTCCAAATTTCAACACTAAACTGGGTCTATTACTAAAGTTAACTTGTAACTAACCTTACTATCTCTTATACTTTAGAAAAACTTTCGGCAATATAACAACACTACCACAACAAACCAATTTTTTTTTTTACACTTGTTCAAAAAATCATGCTCCTAGTAACATTCAACAACTAACTTCTTCTCCAACAAAACTACTAGAGTTTTAAAACTTAAAATATCAACTTAATCAGATTCAACAAAACTTATCGAAACTAATCAAACTCAAACTAAAAAGTCTAATACAAATATCTTAACTCAACCCAATTGAAAAACTTACTTGAATCTAAAACATAGTTCCAATTCCCAAAAGTTCAAATGAAAAAAAGTATGAAGAAAAGAAGCAAAATGATGAACTATGCCCAACGGTCAATCTTTCTCAAGCTCCCTCTTTAGCATCACTAAAGTCACAGTATTGATTAACAGCTACAGCTACAAAATCTTGTATGTGCGGTGGGGGTGGGGGTCAGTACACGTACACACTTGTATTAGTAAGTGGCTCATACCTGAAGAGCCATCAAACAATATACAAGACAGGTATCATACTATTCACATTTCACACCACATATACATGCTTGTAAAATAGGAACAATAAATGATGTCATGACATGCTAACACATGAACCAACACATCATGCAGCCCACACTTAATCTTTAATCAAGTACACAAGTACACCCAACACTTATGTTTAGTCCACAACTAACTTTATGAGTCTGTCTCCTTCGAGATATGCTTACTCCTGATCCTTTTTATTCTCAACGTTCTCTACAGTGCTCGATGTTTAACCCTTGACCATTTTTATTCAAGGCATCAAACTGCGCATCGCCAGTAGCTTCGCAACGTTACTCTATTTTGACCCTCTTGGGTTTGAAGCGTCGAGCTCAACACCTAGGGGTGCCGTGTGTCACGGTCGGGCTTCTCCAACCGTGCGGCACCATGACAGTCACTCGTACATGGTCAGCCTTAAGGGGAACTCAAGCCCCAACCTTCTTTCCTCCATTCTTTTTGAAGCTTCAATGGACCTTAGGCGAGGTTCTCTCGTCCTCAACCGAACTGAGCTCATGCGGAACTGAACTCTATTCAGACATACACGTTACCTGTACGTGTACTTCCCTCCATCAAGCGACTCCATCTGACTTGCCTTTAATCTAGGCCAAGTCTTACATCTCAACCTTGCCTTTGCATGAGGCTAAGGTTATTAGCTTCCTCTCTCCAACTCGGGTCTGCTTGTCAAGAATCGTCACAACTACCCCATGGGCATATTTCCAACGTCGGGACTACTCGGACATCCATCCATCCGAACATAACGAGGCATGAACCCTTCCGTGTCCATGCTAAATTATTTGCCGAGATAAAACGGCATAGCGGGTGCTATATCGAACCTCCGGCCCATGGGAGAAAGCGCAATGTCGGCACACCCGTGCCACTCGACACTGTCCTTGAGTTACTCCTCCTCACAGGAAGATGTCCGAGACACTCGTCTCACGACACTCGCCCACGCCATGACACACTCATATGTCATGGGGTGGCTCACTTAGGCACCATGGCCCAGGGGTGGTGGAGAGCCAACACCATGCCTCCCCCTATAGTACATTCTGAACAATTTTCACCATGGCACCAATGCACGCTCATAGCGCTACCTCGTCACACGTTTTTGGTAGAGCGCCCGTTCGAACTCCGATTGACACGAAATTCGACGTGCTTCCATATTCCATCAATATGGGACTAACTCCAGAGCCGCTCGTCCAAACTCGCGACGAAACTCCTTTTCCTGAGGATACGGCCTGGGGCCCCATCTGGCCCACCATGGGCTTAACGCTGACACTACTCATGGCACTGATGCTTGTCTTCTTGCTTGATGCTCAACCTTGCATGCTTGCCCACTTATCTTGGTGTGTTGGATGATGCATCGTCCTCCTCGATCGCATCATGGCACTTCTCTTTCCCGACCCTTTAGTTGGCCTGACAGACGACACCTTTCATGTGTCGTCGTGCTTACTTCGACACGTCGACGTGCTTACTTCTTGCGTGTCGACGTGCTTGCTTGTGCTTTGCTCGCTTCGTGGGAGTCTCAACCCACTCTCTTATAGTAGGGTTGAGACACCGTGCACTCTCTTGTCTGTGTTTTTCAAAGCTATTTTTACACATTTTCTTGCCCTAGGTCAAAGTTTGACCTTCCTTGAAGTATTTTGGTCATTTTACACCAAGTTTAGCCCGTTCTGGTTCAAATGTTCGATTTCCTATGATTAAACATAAAAGCATCAAATATCACAAATTAAACATAAAACTAACTAAATTCTAAGCATAAAGAAAGCATTTTTTAAGTGCGTTTCACCCCTTGATTATTTTTATTCAGGGCATTCGATGATTTCTTAACTACGTAACGCCCCTTGACCATTTCTATTCAAGGCGTCCGATGACTTCTTAACTATGCATCGCCCGTAGACCATTTCTATTCAAGGCATCCCATGACTGGCACACACACTCCTTTTAAACTCATCATATCAACCTTTGATCATTTTTATCCAAGACATCAATAGTACTCTAAATCCAATAATGAGATATCACCCCTCGACCATTTTTACCCGAGGCAAATGACATTCACCTTACTTTCCTTTACCAATTCACAAGATTATCTCACTTTCCTTTACCACATTCATATTAATTTAATATTTGAATCTTATTCAAATTAATACTCTCATCTTATAAAGTTTAATTTTGAATCTAATTCAAAATTAAATTTATATTATAATATATCTACATACATTATATTAATTGTATCTTATACAAGATACAATTAATGCACATTCCCTTATTTAATTTGAAAATTCAAATTTATCCAAAACAAATTAATTCTTGTTTTACCCTTAGTGAGCTAGCAGGGGAACCTAATGGACCTACAAATTAGAAGCTCCAATGATTCGAAATTACCTGATTAAACTCTTTAATTAAATTAATCAACATTCATTAACTGTCATTCCACTAAAGACCCATGGTTGCACTCTTCGCATTGTAAATATATTTATGTGTCAATGGATATAACCGTTATGAGTAAGTTGACCCTTCACAAATTGCTTGTAATAACAATTGGGTTAAATCATCGTTTTATCTCTGTAAACCTCTTACTCCTTAAGTACTATTGATCCTTCTAATGAACAATCAGTTTATAGTCCAACTATAAACTAAATCTCTCTCGGGTCAGTAAGAGGGTGCTGCTTCATTGTTCAAGACCTAGAATCAGTTCTTAATGGAATTCATCTACTTACCCTAAAGATAGGAAGAAGTAAATTTCATCTTGTGTAGTTATATTCCTAACTCCCTACTTGAACAAGTCCCCAAAATGGACTGCCCTCATAGACAGGAGTTCATAACTCACTCAGGATTGAGATCGAGTTACATTCGGTCATCCTATGAAATGTTAATCTCTTCAGTCAATAGTATTATAAAGAGAGATTAATCATTTTACGGTCTGGTCTTATACAAGCTCTTTCTATAAGATACTCTCACTCGCATGTTTTCACATGAACGATTTGGATCAAATCGTTTGTAACACTTACAACTCTTATAACATTTACAAAGTGGGTTGTATCCATAATGTCACCAGGATAAGGCACCCAACCTTATCCATATACTGCAGACCTTTTAGGTTATTACTCGTACATGATCCACTTGTATGTCTACCACATACTGTTCAAGTTACATAAAATAACCATGGATCTTAGTTTATTAGATTGAGTTACACAAGACTAAAAGTGAATAAAATAACTCTTTATTTTATTAAATAAATGAATATTGTTTATACATTATAAACTACGAGATTTAGGACATAAATCCCAACAAGCAAGGGGTAAAAAATCTTAAGTTTAAAAAAGTGGGGCAAAAACCATTTTGGGCTTGAGAAGTAGGTCTTTTAATCAATTATCTCCATAAAAAAAAGGGAGGAAAACTATCTAAAATAACCCTTTGAAGTTTTCACATTTCAAAACTAGCACCCTTTTTTAAAACTCATTCAACTAGTTTTTCTTGGGCCATCTCGGCCTAGGTCGATACCGAGATTGAGTTAGAAAATTGAAAAAAAAAATTCCCCCACGTGTATGAATTCATTATTAGAAATTCAATTTACCATTGTGCCCTTAGATATTATATTATTACATCATTATTATATCATTATTTTAGAAACCACAAATTTGGCTTGCTTTACAAATTTTGCAAACCAAAAATATTTTTTCAAGTGTTAGAAACCCTCTCATCCCATCTTTTTGCACAAAATCACAAAAATAAGGTATATATCTTGATCCTTTCTTTATTAAATGTGTTTAGATAGTAACATGAATGTTGTTGACCCCCAAAAAAGTAGTTTGAGTGGCCGTTTACGTAATCTCAGTCTAAAATCAATAATCTCAGCCGAGATTGATGCCATTTGTCCCGACATTGACCATCATCTTGGACAATCTCGGGCAAAAAGTTGACATTTTCTGACCGAGATTACATATTATCCCCTAGATTTTGACAGTTTTTACTAACTTTTTTGTATACCTATTTGGCTTTTTTCAGAATGTCTCGTATATTTGTTTGTTTCGGGGGTGAATGGAAGGACAATGAGAAAGAATATGTAGGGGACCAATTGAAAGGTTTTATTGTAGACGTCGGAATAACTTATGAGAAATTTTTACGGCAAATATATAAAATAAGTGAGATAAATTCTGTTGACTTTGATTTGGTTATAAGGTGTTTTGTATAATGTTAGGCCAAATGTATATGCTTTTCTGATTAGTAACCAAGAAGACCTTCATTTTTTCTTAATCGGTGACGATGTGTCTCAAATGGCTTTTTTTGGTTTCTAATTAAGTTACCAATAGTAGTCCATAACACTAGAAGTACTATGCTGTCATTTTCAATTCCAATGGCCCAAAACGTTCCCTCTTTTCCATCCCATCTTGATTTTATTCCCAAATACCATATGAGTTTGAATGATGTGTGATCGTTAAGTCCGTTGAATGATAATCTAATTCTATTAGAATTGTGAGACAGTACAAATGAGTTGTTGAATAGGGAGTCTGTATTTGATGTAGATATATCAATAGATTCTAATGTCAGCATTAGTGTGGAGGATGTGGATATAGTTGAGGCAACTGTTAATGTTGTTCCTATTGACTTAGTTAATGACCAAAATCCTATGAACCGCAGAGGTAGATTCGATGTTGAACGTAGAATCACAGACTAGCAGAGGACCGTTGGGTAAGAGTAGACCGACAACTACTAGTGAGCATTATACTTCAACATCGATAACAAGTAGTGAACCGGGTGTCAGCTGTGGCAATTGGAAGCGTATTAAAAAATTAATAATGGACACCAACATCGTCTCATTAGAGTCCATTGTAGAAGATGTCTAAGTCGGTAACCTATTTTTAAACAAGAAAGATTTGTGTAAGAAACTGTATGTGATTGCCATTAGGAAAAATTTTCAATATTGTGTCGATAGATCTACAAAAAAATCCCAAATTTATAACTTGAATGGAAATTTACATAAAGAGTCTATTCGCCCATAATTGTACAGTTAACTGACGCCTAAAGAATTTCGTGCTTTCCTACATCAAAGTATCTAAAGGAGTTTGTGTTATATCATATTAGAAATATTTAACACAAAAAATCTCAAAGTCACCCCCACCTGTCTGTTACGGTGCGTTGTTCACTCGACATACTCTCTAGGGCGTGATAGGCAGGTTCAACTTTACTAATAAGACACCGACCTTCTTAAGTAACGGTGAAAGTACTGTCTCATGTTGTCCAGCTCTCTTAATAAGTCAGTAGCTAAAGTGAGGTCACGTGGCGAGTCCCAGGCCAATATCTGTCCCACCACCATGTCGATAACCAGAAGCACCCAATGGCACCCCCCAATGTTGAACAACATGTAGACGTAATCGAACTTCTTCTAGTCGATGGTGTAATCTAGTTGTTTCCCTTCCACATACTTCAGCATCAATGCATTCTTTGGCCAAATGTACTCCAACTCCAACGAACTAGTGCCCCCCTTTATTTCCTCATTAGTTCGGGGCTACGTCGAAGGAAATTCTGTAAACGAACAAGTAAGCAGCCAATCAATATAAATAAGCAATGTACAATTAGGGTATAGCAGTTCTTATCGCGACAACTCTCATGTTGGAGTTGTAAAACTCTTATTCACATGGATCTGGGTCCTCAGTAACCTGTGGATCCGCGTCCTGCGTAACCAGTGGATCCACGTCCCCAGACACCAGTGGCTCCAGACTAAGGTCCTTTGTAATCGGTGGATCAAACCGAGATGACGGACCTTCCTTATCGACAGTGTGATCAGGATCAACTACCTTACCCTAAGATGACAAGAAATATAAGACATAAAACCTGCATGAATATTACTCAACACAAGATAGATCGTAATTGACCTTCAGAAGGATGTTTAACAAGTCCTTTATCGCCCTCAGCTCAGTCGGGAATGAGGACTCCATGCGATCCAGCCTACCGTCAATGCACTGTAAGTGTTGACTGCACTTACACGTTCTCACAGGTGGACTCGCACATGTGGGCCCCACACATGTGGACATGTCACCATTGGCTCATCAACCCTGCCAGGTGCATCCAACTATTCCTCGCCCTCACCCCCAATGGTGCACCAATCACATTCTCCGGAAGAGGAGGATGAGACTCCACGTATCCATCTGCGCTCGGCAGGTCTAAGATTCGACTCAAGTATGCCCACTCATGCTCAGTCGAAATGATGTCATTTATACGAGTCTGCATGTAATTATTAAGAAATTAACTCAGAATTACAAAATATAAAATGTAATTATTAAACCCTAAACCTTAAACCTAAATCCTAAACCCTAACCCTACAATGTAATTATAAAATGTAATGAAGAACAACTTACCACTAGAGGACCCAAACACCTAGGTCTGAATCACCTTGGATGCAGATGAGTACGTGCAACTCCATCGCATGATGCGCAGGATGACATCACTGGACAATCTATTCACCACCCATCCGCTAAGCGAAGAAACTATCTCGTACGCCGAAATCTATAAATTTCAACAACAAACGAACAACGACCATTACGTGATAATTATAAGTTACCAATAACGAGTATGCTAAGGTATAATAAACGAACTTGGAATGCAAATGGAAATCCATATAATCTATAGGACTCGGGTGACTTACCATTCACATACTTGTTCCTGTAGAGTGCAACTTTCCATTTAAGTGCACCCTATAAGCTACTCAAGCTCTTCGTAAAAATTAAGTGGCCCCAATCATAGCTACGAAAATCCTTCCAATCATCAATCAAACCGAACATGGACCAATCCATGTGTTGCCTTCTTTCCCTATCCATCATAGCCAATTGATCAACCAAACGTGTATGAGTGATAAAAATGATAATAAATATGGTCTAAAGTGCAAGCATACACTGTCGATGAAGTAATAAATCTTAGAGTATTCCAAGAGTCGAATCCCACGAGACTATTTATGCAATTCAATTTTTCTAAGAAAGAGCTTTTCGATGCAAACCAAGGAGTAACCGGTAAGTAAATGATTTTGAGGTTGAATAATGTGATAAAAGCAGTAAACAAGAGTGTTGAACAGGGATGCCGTTATGTTCCAACCTTTCAGGTTTTATGTTATAAGTGATGTGGCTACATCATACCAAGACAATGAAATATGCATGAACAGAAAACTACTCCTATTCGGTATTGTGTCAAGTTTCTTTAGGAGATCTAAGCAGCTAATGCCTAATGTTTCTATGGTTAGCTGGATCTTGAATTAATTCAAGCTTAGATTCTTTATCCTACGGTGTCCCTTATTTCTAAGGTGACATGACCATCCTATTTCTAGGCTCCCAGTCTCATATTCCTTTGTGCCATCAGTTTATATCCTAACCTTCTCAGCATTAGGACTCCACTAGATTGATAAATTAAGCGATCAGTTTAACTTAACAATATTTTCTATAAACTCAACAACGAAAATGCATAAGACAAAAATGTATGAAGCATAAACATTGCTCAAGCCATAAAACTCTAGGGTATCCACATAACTGAACCCCTTAGAGAATTTAGCTCATGACTAATGATAAAATAATAAACTTTATTGAATAAAAAATCATAGCTACAAGATGATGTTCAACGGATGAAAAGAAAAGAGAAAAGTACAAGAAATAAATGAATATAAATGCTAGAAAAATACAACTCAAGAGGTCTTGGGACAAGTCCTCATTATTTAGTCTTTCCCTAGGTTGATTCTTCTTTTTCAAGGAAGAATCGTTTCTCACCACACGCTTTCACGGGATGAGATTACTTAGAGCCACTACGCCTCAGAGGAACTTTCGTTCTTAAGACTACTGACTTAAGAAATTGAGAAAATGCCCAAGGGGGCTGACGATAATGGTGAAATTGTGGAGAAAAGTGTGGTGAAATCGTAGATGGAGAGTTGTTGTTGAAGGTGGAGGGCTTTCTTGCCTTTTAAAGGCCCCAAATTTGTTAAGGAGTGCCGAGATTCACGTTCTGAAGATTCAGCAGGCAGAATCGAGGATTTTTAGCCGATAAAATCGTGAAAATCGCAATTGATCTGGGCAGAATCGAATCTGGAAAATTAGGACTCGACAGTGCTGGTACATCACTTGCTGTTGTGGGCGCATCACATGAAAAATAGCCAGAAACCTGTCAAAAACGTACCAGATCTGCACCAAATCTGCAAAAATCATCTTTTACGCATAATTAACCCTTATTAAGCTTATTTAAACATATTAATACCAAAGTTGGGATAAAATTCATGCAAGAGTTCATTTTTCTCATTAAAAATGCCCAAATAAAAGCCTAATTTCATGCATTTCATAGCATGAATCACCAACTTAATGAAATAGACTACGACCATCTTCATCGCATCCTCATCACTCTCAAAGTCATAGTCAGGAAATAACTTGTCCAACTCAGTCCCATTTTTCTCAACCATCTCGGCCATGTACAACCTCCTAAGCCTGAGAGCTTTATTCTGATCTAACTTAACTACACGCCTGGAGCTGTATCTCAAACCTGTCACTATATCAAACTTCCCCCACCGTAAGACAACTTCCTTCCTAATAACTTAAAGTTAATGGTGTCTTCCCTATCCTCCTCTACCTCCCTCAAAAGAATATGGCATAGAGGCTCATTAAAAACTAACTTCACATTCAACAAATGTCTCTAGTGGTCTAGTCATTAACTTATTTTTAATGATAGAAACTGTTTCCCCTATATGGGAACAACAAGTCAAATTCACCATAAAATAGTTAGACGGGTTTTAAGAGTACATCTCAGTCGAGATCGGGATGCCATGAGTTTAAGGGTTTTAGAGGCATTCTGTATAAAATCTCGGGGCCAATCTCGGGCAACATAGCCCCAAGATGCAATATAGAATGCCTCTAAAACCCTCAACAACTAGCGTAATCTCGGGAGAGATTCGATGAATCTCGGGCACACTTCATCCAATCTCAACCAAGATTCAAACTGATTTTGGGCAAGATGACGCTTAAATCCCTAGAAAATCAACGTACATAAATCGAGATACAAACAAAAATAGCCCATAAACTCACAAAAAAGCAGCAGATTTCTCAGATTTCTCAGACATCTTTGAAACCCTAACAAGTTGAATAACTTTAGACTAAAATATTTAACTAAATGAAGGGAATAGTGAAATACATCTACTATAACAAAGGTTAACGACAACGAACAGATAAAATGAAACGTGGAGATGGACAAAATTTCAAAGAGGAACAGTGGATGAAGAAGAAGTGAAAAATCGAAGTCTGACTCGCTGAAGAAGAAGGCAACCTTTCCGTTTTTGCATAAAGGATATTTTAGTCCTTTCACACGACTAAAAAATTTGAAGTTGTAACGTTTCAAGCCAATCTCGGATCAATCTCGGTTGAGATGGCCTGAGACAAACTAATTGAATGAGTTTTAAAAAAGGATGCTAGTTTTGAAATGTGAAAATTTCAAAGGGTCATTTTGGACAATTTCCCAAAAAAGGATGGAGCCTAGGGCTTCTTACTCTTTTCTTTTCTTCTTTTTTTCCTAATTTCTTTTTTTTTCTCCTTTTCTTTTTAAAAAGTAAATTACCCAACTTTAAAATAAAAATAATTTGGGGGATTTTCCTTAACTTTCTTAATTTTTCCTCTTTTCCAAACTTGAGTCTCCAACATAAAAATTAAAAGACTTGGGAAATTAATGTTTAAATATTAAATATTTTTTACCAACATTCTACAAAATTTAATTGAGCTAATTTAAAAGGAAAAAATGGTTGAAAGAGATTTAACGACGTAATTTAATCCAAAATTAGCCTAATTTTATAACGCAGGGCATTGCACAAACAATCGAGAGCACACAAATATAAGAAGTGTATATCCTCTTAATCCCTTTGATTAATCAATTACAAGGGACAACAAGATTTGCGATTAATCATGTAAATTAGTTGAATATTGAATCATAGAGGCAAAAAGTAAAGAAAATGAATGAGATCCAAGATGGAAGGCACATCAAAAGCAGGAGATTCAATTTTGGACTAAGACGAGCATTCCTTCTTCCTCAACTAATCTTCAAGTCCTTGATCAAGGATAACAAAACCATAATGTCTCTCATTTCCCTATCAGATAACAAACGATAAAACCCCAACGATAGAGAAAGAGAGCTCTCAAAATGAGATAGGACATTTGCCTCTCGATTTCTCACACATAGAGCATAGAGGTCTATCTTCTAACCACTCATCCTATCAATAATAAACATCCCTCCCATCGCTTGTGGAACATTAAACAAATTGAGAAAAGAACGGGAGCTCATTGGAAATATTTTTTTCAAAGATTTTTGGAAGTGCCTTTGGCCCAATTGGACATCGACACAAAAGGGCGAGGACCATATTTGGTTACGATAATCCTATACCATAAGGATTGAGATTCAAGGGGAAGCATTATTTGACGAATAAGGTCTTGTTTTGTGCCCTTAAATTCTCTAACCCCTTCCCAGGTCCATTGATTTTGCCACCACTTCCTATCATATAAGGCAAGACCCTTTCCATTAATGACCCCCCCTCCCACACACACACACATAATGTCCCTTGTAAACTTTTATAAAGTCTTACTAACAGAACTAGGGAATCTAATTAGGTACAAAAAATAGACTGAGATACCACTCAAGATTGAACAAATAAGAGTCATTCTACCTTCTTCTGGGAAATAACTCTTCTCTTCCCCGAGGCTACTTTCTTATGAACCTTATCCACTACTGGATCCAAATAGAGATTTTTCCTAGGTTATGGCCAAGAGTAAGGTCTACATAGGATGAAGGGAATGAACTCGCCTCGCACCCCACAAGGGCAACCCATCTATTCGCCTTGCCAGGGTCACAATTCAAACAAAATTCTAACACTAATGATCTGTCAATCTTAAGCCCAAACATAGCCTGATGATAGCTAAAATGTGATTTAGATTGAGGAACAATTTTTGTTAAACAAGTAGAAAAAGATAGTGTCATTGGTGAATTGAAAATGAGATGGAGACACCTTATCCTTCCTATTGTCAAAACCCTCAAAGATACTGTCGTCAACCCTTAGAAATAATTATACTTAGAATGTCCACTGCGAATCTGGAAAGAAACAGAGGACCAACATGTATAGGAACTCTCAAAGCTCGAATCAACGATGGCTTATCATTAATGAGAATGGAGTACGTAACTGTTATGATGTAACTCCAAATCCACAATCGATATTTATTCCCAAAACCTCTCTTCTCCTAAATTTTGTTAAGAAAGTTTCTATCCAAGTTATCATAGTCTTCTCAAAGTCAATCTTTAAAGTAACCTTCTCTTGTTTGGAAGTGTTATATAATCCTACAGATCCTCATTAGCATTAAGGGGTTGGTCTAAAATTTTGCCTACCCAAATGACTAACAAATGTCTTGGTTGAAAGTTTAATGGGTGTGTTGCGTTCTACAATTTTGGCCTATCTAAATGCTTCTAGAGGGCAGACAAATACTTGATACTATACTTGTGGAAAATGAAATAATGATTATCAAAAGAACTCTGATTCTCTCTAAACGATGGATGGAGAAGGTATTCCCGGATCAATTCACCCAAATCTTTGTGATGGGCTAAATAAAAGCCAAATGCCTAAAAAATGTAGCTCCAAACAAACCATCATTGTCACAACTTTAGATTCAGGTTATTTTCCTTTGCCCTTCAACAAAGATTGCAACCAAACAACACGACTAAAGAGGAAAACTTCCTCGAAAGTCGATTGAGAGTATTAACTCTTCCATGGATGACTCGCCAAATAAAGAACTTCATCTTCTATGAAATTTTCACCTTTCATAGAGCAAAATAAACATGACATCTAGGAAAAGAAGGGTCAAACAAGCAACAAAATAGAGAACTACAAGAGAAACTCCTAGAAAGGTTGAGGCTTCAAAGAAGAATACCCATTCTTCAAGGACTAAACTCCAACTCTCCAATCAAAGAAAGGAGAGTCATGACATCCGTCATCTTCCTATTGAACAAAGGACGACAGAAATCGAAAAAAAAAGGAAAAAGGGCTTCCAAAAAGAACAAAAACATCATTCACACAATGATTTTTCATAGAGAATAAATGGAATAAACGAGGAACTGTAACGTAGAGGGGTCTATCATATCCCCCATTGATCCTTTTAGAAATTGAACTTCATGAGGGTTTTCTTTTGGGGTCTTTGGCTTGAGCAAAATGGTTGTATCTTCAATGACAAAAGCATGACACTTCGACTTCTATAGAGTCTATCACCTTCTTAGCTTGATCTTGAAGCAAGTTAAGACCTTTTTATAATTACAACTTAACTACTCTCACTACACAATGGACTAGCTTCTTATAAATACTTCTTGATAGGACCTTTCGTATTCATTTCACCACATCAATATTTTTTTTCTGATCAAAAGAAAAAAAAAAAAAAGATCACTTCTCCAACTCTTAGTATTGTTTCAAGTCTTCTTCCATAATGCTTCTGCTAATTGTCAATTCAATGAAAAGCTTGTTTCTTGTTTGAGAGAGTTAAAAAAAAAAATTGCTGATGAGTTGATTAAGGAGTGGAAGAAGAAAAGAAAGGGGGTTGTCTTCAAGTAGAACCTCAAGTATGCTTTGTGGATGGGGATAATGTTTTATTGGATAGCCATCCTTGTTAGGATTTGATGGAAAACAATGAAAGTGGATTCAAGGATCCGTTATATTTACCAATTTTTTCATTTTTGTTAGTGGGAAGTCTAAGGGAAGATTTAAGCTACTAGAAGGCAACCCAATATTCCTTTCTTTTAAGCTCATGTAGTCGATTGTTGACTAACAACTCAATTGACGAAGTATGTTGATGGTTTTAGCCTTGGAATGGAAAATCTTCCAATTTGCGGGTGATAAGCTTCTGTTTTGTTCAATCAATAAATCTGCTAAAACTTGTTAGAAATTATGATAAGCTAAGTGAAGGATGTCTTTCATGGGTACCTCATGCTTTATGAAAGATGAGAATAAACCTAGAATCACCTTTTCCTATTGTGTGAGTTTGCCCAACGACTCTTCCTCCTCCATTGTTGCCTACTTCCTGATTTTCAACTGATTCCCTTCTTCAGCATCTTCTTCAATTGTCTCTGTCTCCCAATGAAAGTGCCCATAATCTCAAACCTGTAAATGTTGCGAAAAGGAATGTTGTCCATTTGCCTTCTCTTCAAATTTCAACGGATTCAACTCAGAAACGGAGAGATGGGGCTCAGTTAAAGAAATCTATCTTGAATTCAGCTCCGCAATTTGAGTACAATGATGAAGAGATTCGAGATGGACCTCTTCAATTTCTCTCCAAAACGGGATGTGCTTGCTTAATTCCATCACAGAACAACTGAATAGCACCTAAAAAAGTGCTTTATTTGCCTTTGATTTAGAGATGTTTTTATTAGATTTGATGTTGTTTGCTAGTGGTGTTCAAGTAATAATGAAGAAAAATAAGTTTTAAAAGTCAAAAGAACCAAACTGAGACAAAATCGGGTGAAAAATAGAAGAAAAAGTGCAAAAACCCTAAAACGCGACGCTGCCCTTGGTGCAAAAATCCGAGAGCAAGGATTTTGAGATATCTCAAGAGCGTTCGGCACTATAGGCAGCACCACAACACTCTGCAAGGAATGCTGCAGTGCTATGTGCGATGCTTAGACACAACTTCGAGGGTAGGAAAAGATGACGCATAATGTCGTGGCGCCAGTTTTCCAAATTTGAAAAATTGTCATTTTAGGAAAGTTCTTGGGCTGCAAGTTTGTAAAATTCTATAAATTGGAAAGTTCTCAGTAGCCCTAAGCACAGAATATCAGAGTCTAAAAGTGTGAGATTGCTACAAAAAAGAGAGGTAATTATTAGAGAAAAGTTGGAGGCCGTTCGAGATCACGAGGTACCTACCAAGTGGAGATCGAAGGAGTTCAACACCAGAAAACAATTCAAGAGTTTTTCTTCCTAAGTTTTCTCTTCCTTTTTACTCTTAGGCTTAAGAATTCCTATGAGAACATGTATTTGATGGCTATGTATGACTAAACTCTTAGTTTTAGAGTGTTGGATGATTTAATTATGGATTTAAGTTAATGTCTTAGTATTTTTCATGGATGTTGTTGAATGATATGTTTTTTCAATGTTATTGTGTTATATTCTTTATTGATTGATCATCAATGATTGTTAGGTTAGATGTATGATTGAATAATGATATGTCTAATTAGATCTATGACATTGAATCTTTATAAATCTTTCATGAAAATAGCTATGTTGATAGAGGAAGTTGTTAATGATTATGCTTAATTCTATGCTTCTTAACATGGTTTCAAGAAATTGGTAATCAATTGATTTGCATGAGAAAGGGTTGTTTTGTAGAGAAAATATTCCAGATAATAGTTTCTAGACTTAAACATATTGTTTACACATAATTCCTTGAAAACCTGAAGCATGATTTAATGAAGTAATTAATGAAATCAACACCCTATAACGCTTTTGTCTCTTGATTTTCAAATTGTCTTTATTTTCTTTACTCGTTTTCAAAATTCAATCACAAATTTGATTTTGATTCCTTAGATAAAATTGATTCAGTTCTAGAATAGCTAGACAATTAAACCGTACAATAGTCCTTAGTGGAATGATACTCAGTATGGACCGTTTTATATTATAACTTGACCCGTGCACTTGCGGTTGTCGCTATCAACAACCTTTTTATAGCTTGAATGTTTTTTTTATTCTGTCAAGTTTGACTTGCTTGAAGTTGATTTGGTTAGTCTTTTAAGAGCGCTAGACATTTTCAGTAGTAGTGATAACACTGAAAATGTGTTATCTTGCTCTACTTAATTCGGGATCCATCTCCTATTTTACGTGTTTATTTCCTGACTTTGCAGATATTGAGCATAATTTTGGTATAACCAACCTCCAGAGCCATTTTCGAGTTAATTCATACTGATAAGGAAGATTAGAGCTACAACTGAGGCAAGAGTGTGGATTTGGCATTTTGGAGGCTAACGTTGCGGCGCCTGCTCGACGTCAATTCCAGTAACCTCACTTTGGTGAAGTCACGCTGCGCTGTCCTGTAGCGCTGTGGCGCGACATACTTTGATGAATGGTACGCGCGCGCGAGGGCGCCGCAGTGCTGCGGCATGATACTGAAACCCTAGAGCTTCAAAAGCATGTAGCGTCTCGGTGCTGTCCCCTAGTATCGCGACACTCCTTTAATTTTTATAAACTTTACCCTAGCCTTCAGCATTGTTCATCACAGATATATACCTTTTCTGCTACTAAAAAACTTCCCTTCTCTTCTGTATTTGGATTTCTTAGCTACTTTGGGACTTCAATCAACATTTATTAGCTATTTCAAGTATGTATTCAGGCTAAGGTAATGATTATCTAGCTTGAGTTTAAAGGATTTTTCTCCTATTTTGTAATGCTTTTGAGATTTTGAGCTAAATTTCTCTTCATCTTATAATTTTCTAGTTTAAAGATTCTTCTTCTCATGCTTATTCTTCAATTAAATGTGTTTGGGATTATCCAAAAAATTAGCCAAACATATTTACTTGATTAACACCTAATACGTAGTCGTTAGGTTTGGTAATCGCAAAGTGGCTAGGATTAAGCTAGAGTTGTTAGTTGTTTAGGCATTTCCAAGAAATTGACATTCTTCTATCTAGTCTAGAGGAAATCAACTTGAACAATTAATTAGATGATTATAAATTAATTTGTTCATCTTAGCATGACCCTAGAACCTAATGCTTATTAATTCTCATGTTTAGGATGCTTTTCATCTAGGCATGGTGATTAATTTAAACTCATGGACATCCATTTAGGCTTCTAAGTGAGATTGGCTAAGTTTAAACTTGTAAAGTTACATGACATCTCTTAAGATTAATCTGTGATAAAGTAAACAAAATAGGGGAAAACCTTGTTACAAGCCAAGTTAAGTACTTAATTACATCGACATTTTACTCTGTTTGATCATTTCTTTGCCATCCAAATAATTTTCTCCATGCGATTTATTTCTTTCAAGCACTTTTACAATTCTCCCACTCATAAACCAAACCCACCACCTCTAGGTTACAATAGGATAAACATACATACTTAATTAAGCATACTTTTCAAGAAGACACCAGAGAGAAGTTTTTACCTTTGAAGACGTTCTTCAATCTTCTCCAATTCTTCATTGTAGTCCTGATCTTAGTAACTTTGTTGGTCCTCGCGAACAACCACAAACGAGGACACCACCACTAAGTCTTCCCAGCTATTCTTAAGCAAGGACTGAGTTGTGTGGGAACCCTTTTTGGAGAGTTAAAGGAAGAATAATTTTACAGAGAAACTATTTTCTCTAAATTGTGTGGATTGAGAGTTGAAAGAGTTTTGAGCGTGTGAGAGATCCCCAAATCACAAAACTCTTCTGTGTTCTTTATTAAGAGAGAGGAGGAAAGTTATCACATATAACTTGAAGGGATCTAATCCCAATGTGGAAGCACGTAAACACCGGTGCCATTGTAATTCGATTTAGAAAACCATAAAATAGAGAAAAAGAACAAACATAAATTTTGCAGCATGCTTTTTACAGAAGAATTTTGGGAGAAAAGAAGATACCTTTGAAGACAACCTCTTCAATTATTTTCCTAATCCACGCTATGATCATGATCTCAGCAATTCTACTTCGGATTCGAACAGAACACCACCAAAGGGTCTCCTCGCTATTCTCCGGCAAGGATCGGGTTATGTGGGAACCCTTTTGGAATCTCAAAAATCTTTTCTTTGATATTTCTGTGTTGAGAATTGAGAGGGAATCAATAGAGAATTGATAAAAAAAAAAAAAAAAAAAACTCACTCACCATTACATAATACCTTATTCTATTTTTGCGTAGAGAAGGGGAAGTTATTTCATAAAATAACTTCCCTTAACCAACCTTTTAACTCCCCTTAACCATTAAAAATTTAACTCAAGTTAAAATTAAATTAAATTAAATTAAATTAAATCAATATTAATTCATCTAATTAATTAATATAAATTAATTAAATATCATATATTTAATTAATATTACATTTGAATCATATTCAATTATATTTTCCTCTCATAACCTATAGTTTAAATATGAATCTCATTCATATTACTTAATATTTGAATCTTATTCAAATATATTATTCTCTCATATAGTTTAATTTTGAACATGATTCAAAATTAACTTTATAATATAATATATCTATATACATTATATTAATCGTATTTTATATAATTAACATTTAATTCTCTTACAATATGAATCTTCTTCATATTAATTTAATGTTTGAATCTTATTCAAATATTAATACTCTCATATTATGAAGTTCAATTTTGAATCTAATTCAAAATTAACTTTATATTATAATGTATCTATATACATTATATTAATTGTATCTAATACAATTAATGCACTTTCCCTTATGTAATTTCAACAATTCAAATTTTATCCAAAACTAATTAATCATTGTTTTACCCTTAGTGAGCTAGCAGTGGGACCTAATGGACCTACAGATTAGAAACTCCACTGATTTAAGATTAGTTAATTAAACTCTTTAATTAAATTAATCAACATTCATTAACTGTGGGTCACTCCACTAAAGACCCACAGTTACACTTTTTCCACTGTAGATATATTTCTGTGTTCATAGATATAACCGTTATTATTAAGTCGACCATGCACAAATTGCTCGTAATTACAAATTATCAAAATTACCGTTTTACCCTTGTAAGTACCTCTTATTCCTTAAGTACTACTAATCCCTCTAATGAACAATCAATTTATAAACTAAATCCCTCTCGGACCAGTGAGAGGGTGAGGCCTCATTATTCAAGACCCAAAATCAACTCTTAAGAGAGCAATTCATCTACTTACCCTAAAGGCGGGAAGGAGCGAACTCCATCTTGTGTAACTATGTTCTTAGCTCCCTACTTGAACAAGTCCCCAAGATGGTAGGCATATTGAGTCGGCGACACAAGTCACTCTCACCCATACAAGTTAAAGAATTGTCCTCATAGACAGGAGTCCATAATTCACTCAGGATTGAGATCGAGTTACGCGGTTATCCTATGAAATGTTAATCTCTTCAGTTAACGGTGTTATAAATAGAGATTAATCATTTCGCGGTCTGGTCTTATACAAACTCTTGTATAGGATACCCCTGCTCGCATATCTCCACATGAACAATTTAGATCAAGACGTTTGTAACATTTACAAAGTTGGTTGTATCCGCAGTATCACCAGGATAAAGCACCCAACCTTTATCCATATACTGCATACGTTTTAGGTTATTACTCGAACACAATCCACCTGTATGTCTACCACATATTGTTCAAGTTACATTAAATAATCTTGAATCTCAGTTTATTGGATTGAGTTAAACAAGACTAATTTGAATAAAATAAATCTTTATTTTATTGAATAAATGAATATTTGTTTATACATTACAAACTACAAGATTTAGAACATAAATCCCAACATAACTTCCCCTTAACCCATCATTAACTCCCTTAACCATGGGAAGTTAAACCTTAACTAATGTTCAATTAAATCACATTTAATTTAACTTAATTAAATTCATATTAATTAATTAAATATCATATTCATATATTTAATTAATATTACATTTGAAACATATTCAAATGTATTTCTCTCTCATAACCTATAGTTTCAATATGAGTCTCATTCATATTAAACTTTGAACTAGGGTTTTAATATGAATCCTGTTCATATTAATATTTGAATCTTATTCAAATACATTAATATCTCATCTTATATAGTTTAATTTTGAATCCAATTCAAAATTAACTTTATAATATAATGTATCAATATACATTATGTTAATTGTATCTTATGCAATTAACATTTAATTCTCTTATAATATGAATCTCATTCATATTAGTTTAATATTTCAATCTCATTCAAACATTAATACTCTCAAATTATAAAGTTTAATTTTGAATCTATTCAAAATTAACTTTATATTTTAATGTATCTACATACATTACATTAATTGTATCTAATACAATTAATGCATTTTTTTCTTATTAAAATTTGAACAATTCAAATTTTTTAAAACTAACTAATCCTTGTTTTACCCTTAGTGAGCTAGCAGGGGGACATAATAGACCTACAGATTAGAAGCTCCAATGATATAAGATTAATTAATTAAACTCTTTAATTAAATTAATCAACATTCATTAACTGTGGTTCACTCCACTAAAGACCCACAGTTGCAGTCTTCGCACTGTAGATATATTTCTATGTCCATGGATATAACCAATCAACAGTAAGTCGACTATTCACGAATCACTCGTAATTACAACTGGGTCAAATTACCATTTTATCCCTGTAATTACATCTAACTCCTTAAGTCTTACTGATCCTTTAATGAACAACCTGTTTATGGTCTTACCATAAACAAAACCCTCTTGGGCCAATTAGAGGGAGGGACCCCATTATTCAAGAATCGGAGTCAATACTTAATAGAGCAATTCCTCTACTTACCCTAAATACGGGAAGGAGTGAATTCCATCTTGTGTAGCTATGTTTTCAGCTCCGGACAAATCCCCAAAATGATAGGCTTATTGAGTAGGTGAATTGGCCACTCGTACCCATATAGATCAAATGATTGCCCTCATAGGTAGGAGTTCATAACTCATTCAGGATTAAGATCGGGTTACCTATGGTCATCCTTTTGAAAAGTTAATCTCTTCAAGTAACAACGTTATAAAGAGAGATTAATTATTTCGCGGTCTGGTTTTATACAAACTCTTTATATAGGATACCCCACTCGCATGTCTCCACATGAATTATTAGGATCAAATCATTTGTAACACTTACAACTCTTGTAACATTTACAAAGTGGGTCGTATAAGTAGTGTCACCAGGATAAGGCACCAAACCTTATCCATATACTACAGACCATTTAAGTTATTACTTAAATATGATCCATCTATATGTCAACCACATACACGTATAAGTTACATTAAATAAACTTGGATCTTTCTTTAATAGATTATTGCATATATTAAATAATCAACTATTACTTCAAATAACATATAACTACGAGATTTTAGGGCATATATCCCAACAATTATCGCAATGGCAAGTATAAGCAAGTCATTGCCATGTTTGAGAGAATGAAGGATTGTGGCCTTTCTCCAAGTTTGGTTACTTACAATGTTATGCTTCATGTTTATGGGAAAATAGGTCGCTCTTGGGATAAAATTTTAGGCTTATTCGATGAAACGAGGAGTGAAGGTTTGCAATTTGATGAGTCTACCTGCAATACTATGACATCTGCGTGCGGAAGAAAGGGTTTTATAAATGAAGCTAAATAATTTTTTGTTGAGTTGAAGTCCAGTGGTTATGAGCCAGGAATATCTCTTACAATGCTTTTGTTTGGAAAAGTTGGGATTTACTCAGAGGCCTTAAACATCTTGAAAAAAATTGAGGACAATAATTACACCCCGAACTCTGTTACTTACAATGAGCTTGTAGCAGCTTATGTTCGGCCAAGATTCTACGAGGAAGGAGCTGTTGTAATTGACACATGACACTCAAAGGTGTGATGCCAAATGTTGTGACTTATACTAATGTCATAAATGCCTATGGTAAGGTAGGAAAGGAGGTGAAGACATTACAATTATTAAACCAAATGAAGGAATCGGGATGTGTTCCTAATGTGTGCCCATATAATTCCATTCTTGCTCCTTTGGGAAAGAAGTCGCGGTCAGATCAGGAAATGATAATGATTCTTAGTGTTAGTGATATGAGAATAAATAGTTGTCCTCCAAACTAAATAACATGGAACACTATGCTTGCCATATGTGGTGATAAGGGGAGGCACAAGTTTGAGAACCATGTTTTTAGGGAGATGAAAATTTGTGCTTTTGAACCAGGTAGAGACACATTTAACACTTTGATTAGCGCGTATACCGGTTGTCGGTCAGAGCTCGATGCAGCAAAGATGTACGATGAGATAATTAAAGTTGGATTTACACGGTGTGCAATAACCATTACAAAACATCAAGCAGCTTAGCAACTTATTTGTAATTCTTTTTTGGTCAATCACTTGATGGTTTTGATAGGAATATATGAGTTATTGTGGATTCATCTTCATCAAGTTTTGTAGCAGTCTCAGTTTCAAAGATATCTTTTAGCTGTGAACATGAATAATGCTTCTACCTATCTGCTAGTATATAAGAAGTATTTGTTATACATGGAGTATCTGAAGAAACATATTGTCCCTATATTTTTGTTATGTTCTCTCTCTTCTTCTTTTTTTTTAAAGGGCAAAAATTTAGTTCCTTTAATTTAAAGAATGTAATATTTAGATCTTTAATATTAAAAGGTGGGGAGTGTTCTAGTTTATCATTAGTTTTGAAAATTAAAAGTGAGACAAAAACCTTGCCAAAGCCATAGTAGAACTATACTTGTCTTTAACTGGGTTTAAGTTTTAATCATAATGATACATTTGAATCTTATCAACGATTCTATTATGAGGTCAGTACCTTATGGTAAAAAGCTATTGTCAGCAGGTACATACCCATCCCTTTGAGTGGTCCAGTGAGGAGTTAAAAGGCACTCCAGAATCTCGTAAAAAGGATTGCTTCTAAGTTTTCTCTTATTCTCAGTTTATGTGGTGGAAGATGAGTGAGATACTTATTTTTGGGAAGACAAATGGATGGAGGTCGATTGACCTCTCTCTGCTCCTCATAACACACACACACACACACCAAGAAAAAAATATATAGATGCTAGAAGAGGAAGAACAAAGCGTAAAAAAATATATAGATGCTAGAAGAGGAAGAAATCTAAACGAAACAATAACATAAAATTTAAGAATGCAATAAAATAGTAAAAGAATTACACGAATCTTATCGACGACGCCCTTCTTTTTTTAGAGTCCAAATGATAACGGTTAATTGTTAAGAATTTTTAAGCAATGGTTAATCGATATAATCCCTTTAAAACATTTAAATTTTCAATTGTGGTTGGATATAACATATACAATATTTGCAATAAGTCTAAATATATACATATACGCACACACATATAGATAATTGACTTTTAAAAAATAAGATAACATGGTGTTGTAGGCGAAAGCTTTAGCCCTCTTGTTCGGTTTGAAGGTTGCGCATCGTCTGGAAGTTTTGAATCTTTTGGTGGAAATGGATGCTCAAGCTTTGGTTAACGTGGAGACTCATGCAAGACATCTAGTGTGTGAGTGATCCTTGAGGAAATCAAATCTTGGATGAGGAGGGTCAACATCAGGAGTTTTATTTATATTCCAAGATCTTGTAATCAAGTGGCCTGGCTACTTAGGCTTGGGCTAATAGGAGGACAAAGAAGTGGGTTCTTAGCTCTCCGTCTTGGTTGGCTCCAGTTATTCATTTTGATGCTTCTCGTTGTAATTCTTATATGATTTCTTCTTATTAATAAAGTTTTTCCTCTTTTCCTCAAAAAATAAAATATAAAAACATGGATTTAGATTAAAATAATTATAGTTGGGGCATTTGGTTATATGGTATCTAAAATACTCTAGAGGACATTTTAGAATTTAAAAAAATAATTGGGAATCATGTAAAAAAAAACCCTTTGCCATAAATGTGAACAAATTTCATTTTTGACATTAGATGTCCACGGGGCGAGGCAGGACAGAGATAACTTCCTTATTCCCCGTCTCCGCTCTCCATTTTATTCTCAATTCCTATGAAATTTCCCACAAGTAATTTGCGGGGTTGGATTCTCTGGAGAATTTCTCCCCATTTGGTTTTTTTTTTTAAAAAAATCAATCAAGTTAAATAAAAAAATTTTAATTAAACAGTTAAACTTCTCGCTAATTTTTTTTAATATGATTAGTTCCACGTGACAATTTCAATTTAAAGAAAAATTACTCCAATTTTCTAGTATAAGAAAATAATTATCAATCAAATTATTAACATATATAATCTAAATTTAAATGTTCAATTTAAAAATGTTCATTATCTTAACCATTAATCAACAACAACAATAATAACAACAACATCGAATTATTATAATAAACAAAAAATATAGGCTAACGGCGCGGGGACAAAAAATGCATTCCTGACCTCATCCCAAAAATTTTCTCCCACTTCTTAACTCATTTCTCACAGAAAAAATCGACATCTCTACTTCCAAACTAAATATTAAACTTTTGCTACATGGTTGAATTTCCCTATTTTATTTTCTTAGACCCCCAAAAGAATCACAAGCCACAAATGAGAGGGTTTGTGTTTTGAAATGGGCTAAAGGTGAAGTGGGCCTTGGACCCTAGGTCAGAATGGGCTGTACATATTGATGAAGCCCAACTTTTTCTTTCAAATCACCAAATGTGTACTCACTTTCCACAACCATGTTGAAGTTGTCTATTTTTGTATTATTTTATCCCCCTTGCATGTTCTGTTGGTAATTATATTGCACTTAGAAGACTCAACTTCCAAAAAACCATTTATATGCACATGCCCCTTTATTATCGTCATATTGTATTGCCTTATATAGTAGAAAGCACATTCCATTTGCCAATTTGGCTTTGCCTAAATTCTCACTTTTGGGTTATGTACATATATAAACTTTTTTTAGTAGTTAATGATAAATGGGTTATATTGCATCATTCTTAAAATTTTAAAAATTATTATAATTATTATTTACATTTCAAAATTTAGCTTGGTTTTAAAAATTCAGCGACAGACAATTTGTAACAAAATAAAATAACTTATAAGTAATAATAACATTTATGAGGTTATCTTTTTTATTTAAAAAAAAACTAAATTTATTGTCAGATGGGACCTCGATTATTTATTTATTTGAGTAAAAGCCTCAATTTCACTAATTACATAATTTACTTCTTTCCATAAACATGTTGCTTTTATGATCAAATTCTTCACTAGCAATAAGAAAAGAAAATGGGTAAACTTGATTATTACCACTAAATAACCAGTAACTCACAAGATATCTTGATATTTCTGGTAAAGAAAATTGACATTAATAAATATCACGTTGCAATTAATAACTTTCTAACATAGAACCAAGTGTCATATTCAAAACATGCCATATTTATTTATCACGATAGAAAGTGACAAATTTAGAAATAAGTTCAAATATTTCACCTTTTAATTTTTGTACATTCAACAATAAATATAGATTCCAACTTCAACATGGCATGACACTTTTATCGTAGAATTATGTTCATTTTAGCTTTATCTATTAGTATAAAATGTAATAATATCTCGATAAAACATAGCATATGTAGATTTAAAACGAAGACAAGGTTGTATATTCACATGAAGAAAACACCAGAATTAGGAAGGAAATGCAATGTTTGAGCCATTTTATTTGTTGTCAAATACCCCACATGTGAGAACTGGCAATGAAGTAGGAGGACCCAAAGCATCCAGCGTGGGAAAATGAAAGCAGTAAGAAGGGAAAAAAATGGTGAAAGATAAGAACAACAGAACACAAATTGAGATGCCCTTTTTTCCTCAAAATCTCAAACAACAAGAGTTAGCGTAGACCTAAAGCTCAATGAAAGCCCGATTGAAGGAAAGCAAAGTCAAGCCAAGCCAAGTCAAGCCTCGCTCGATCCTTTCCTTTCTTAGTCCTTAGCCACAGTAAAATCCACATTTCATAAAGGCCGTTCCTTTGCTTTAAGCCTTAACCACCCAGTTTCTCTTCATCCCTCAGATTTTTCTTCCATCAGAGGGCGGTGAGCGAACACGAAAGGCAAAAAAACCAAGTTTTTATTAACCCCGTCAAACCCAAAATCACTATCTTCTTCTATCTATACCAGAGCTAAGCTTTTAGCTAAATTGTCGAACCCTTTCAACCACTCGTTATCTTTTTCCCTCTGTGAACCGTCTCAACCTTCTTCAATTTCGGTTATCGAGTGTTCCCACCGTCTTAATTGGTCGTTTTTGAGCTAAAACCCTGTTTTTTGGGCTCCGATCGCCGGAATTTTTTCTGGGTTTCTTCCTAATTGGATATCTGTAAATGGGTTGAAGATAATATTTGGGTTTTGGAAGAAAGGAAAATGGAGTGGGACAGCAATTCGGATCTGAGCGGAGACGAGGAAGAGGAGGGCTTCTTACTCAACGATGGTGGGCCTCTTCCTTTTCCTGTTGAGAACTTATTTCAAACTGCGCCATGTGGGTTCGTCGTCACCGATTCTCTTGAACCTGACCATCCCATCATTTATGTCAACACCGTCTTCGAAATGGTTACTGGATATCGTGCGGAGGAAGTGCTTGGTCGCAATTGGTCAGTTAATTGTAAAGTAGTAGTATTATATTGATTCAGTGTTTTTTTTGTTCTAATTCTGGAGCTTATTTAGGGGTTGAATGCGTTTTTTTCTCTTCCTTTGGTTGGGGTGGGGTTATTTCGGTTGGTTTGAGACGGGGTGGCATTTGTTTTTGATGTGTATTGTAGTTGTGTTTTGTGGTTTCTTGGGCGGATAGGAAGTCCTTGGCCTAGTTATTCTTTAATTGATCTTCGGTTTAAATTGGTCAGTTAGCTTAATGTTGGATTGGATGAGTTGGCAAGTTTTTGGTCTGTGTTTATAGCTGATGGGCAGGTTACTGGAAGCCGTAGTGTGTTCTCTGGAAGGTATGATCGATATTCTACATCTTTGCATTTCATTTCTTGTGACAATTTAGCTTCGCTGTGAGCTTTTGTAATCAGTTGGAGTTTGAAGAATTCTACTCATACAAGTTTCCATAAAGGGTCTCTTTTCTCAACATGAGATGAATCTTCAAAGAATGGGGACAGTAGGATAGATTACATGAGTAATCTTGTGCCTGTGTAAATGAAGACTCCTTTACAAGTAGAGCAGAAGTATCATAAATAAAAAGCTTTCTGACAACAATGGATATTTTGTTCCCTAACCATGAACTGATTGACTCTGAAAGGGATTGATGAAATTAGTGCAAGTTTCTTAAGAAATCATCCTGTGCCTTAACATCCATTTGGCAATGTCTATCAAGTTGTTGCACAGAAGATGGCGAAGAATGACCTTTTTGTTCTTATATTCTATTATTCTCATTTCAGCTAAGAAATTCCATTTGGGTTTCCCCTTTTCCTGTTGACTTGACGGAGGATGATGAGTATTGGTGCTTTTCTAAATGGGTTTTCCTATATTGTAATCACTACTTTCTACCCCCAATTATATGGCCAAATTCCTAGGAACGTCAAATGGTTTGCATGGACAGTGAGAAGCCTATCTTAGAAATCTTTTGAGGCTTAAGTTTTTCTGTTCTTCTAAAATTTAGAAGATGTGAGTTGCTTTTGAGGTATTAGAAAACACCGACCACAGGATTTTGTTCTATGGCAGTATTCTTGGAATGAAGGATCAGGATTATTCTTGTAATTGCGCTTGTGCTGCAATGTGGGGGAGGTATTTTGACTGCTTTTGAGGCTGTCAAAGACGGATTCTTAGGATTCTTATGATTCCAAGATGCAAGCTTTTAGGTATTCTGGAGATCTAGTGTGTATTGTCCTCTGGAGGATGGACTGTAATCTTCATGCTTAGTTTGGGATCTTCTCTACTTGAAGTCGGTGGAAATTTTTTACCGGAAAAATACTTTGTAGAATGAAATATATAAAAAGCGGCAAAACCCCAAATATAGGCAAAGGCAAAAGAGTTGCAAAGTTTTTATGTAACTTTAATACTTGATTGTAAAATGATGAAAAATGCATGAACTGGAATCTTCAATGATTGGTTATTGAGTTTCAAGGAGTCTAGGGTTGACCAACTTGATGAATACTTCTTGGTTAGGTTCTTGGTTGAGGACAGGGAGAAGAGAATCATTCTTGGTTGAGGACAGGGAGAAGAGAATCATTCTCAAATAGAAATTTGTGGAGTTAAAGTCACAAAGAGGGAGTCTAGTTTCTACAAAAAGGAAAAAAAGTTGGTTTGACTTAGTGAGATGACTATTTAGCAGGTTTTCGTAGGTTAGGATGAAATTATGGCTTTCTTTAGCAAGCTCTACACTACAAACAGAGAGTGTTAAATGGGAAGTGGTGTGTTGGCAGCGAAGCTTCAAGAATGGAAGTATTTGGCTCAAAACACCTTTTGAAGGAGGTGACGTCTTATTAGCTTTGAAGAGTTTAGACAAAAACATTGATTAAGATGGTTTCAACTTTCAAGATGACATTTTCCACAAAATTTTGGGTTTTTTTTTTCTCAAGGATGAGGTCATGGAGGTGTGAAAGGATTTCCCGGTGAATGGTATTTTTAATTCTCCCATAAGAATACTTCATTGGCTAAGGAGAAACAAGAAGTAGAAAAAGTAAAAATTTTCGGCTGATCAACTTGGTTACTAGTGTATTCAAGATCTTTTAATTAATGAATAATTGAACTCATTCAAAAAAATAAATAAAAGAATACAAGGGCACATATTTATAAAGCCCTTGAATCCATTTTGGTATAAGTAATTCCAAGTCTAAAAGACGGACCCATCAGAATGGACGAAAAAAGGGAATTACAAGAAAACCCTTATGAGGGTTTTGGGCTAAGACGAGCATCCTTTCTTCCTCAACTAATCTTCAAGTCCTTGATCAAGGATAAAACAACCATAATGTCTCTCATTCCCCTATCGGATAACAAACGAGAAACCCCAACAATAGAGAAAGAGAGCTCTCAAAATGAGAGAGGACATTTGCCACTCGATTTCTCAGACATAGAGCATAGATGTCTATCTTCTAACCACTTATCCTATCAAGCATCCCTCTCATCACCTGTGGAACATTAAACAAATCGAGAAAGGAACGAGAGCTCATTGGAAATATTTTTTTCCAAAGATTTTTGGAAGTGCCTTTGGCCCAATTGGACATCCACTCAAAAGGGCGAGGACCATATTTGGTTGCGATAATCCTATACCATAAGGTCTTAGATTGAAGGGGAAGCATTATTTGGCGAACAAGTTCTTGTTTTGTGCCTTTAAATTCCCTAACCCTGTCCCAGGTCCTTGATTTTGCCACCACTTCCCATCATACAAGGCAAGACCTTTCCCATTGACGACCCCTTCCCACATAAAGTCCCATGTAAACTCTTCTAAAGTCTTACTAACAGAGCTAGGCAATCTAATTAGGTACAAAAAAATTGACCGAGATGCCACTCAAGATTGAACAAATAAGAGTCGCCTCTTTTTGAGAAATAACTCTTCGCTTCCACGAGGCTACTCTCTTATGAACCTTATCCATTACTGGATCCAAAAAGAACGATTTCCTAGGTTATGGCCAAGAGTAAGGTCTAAATAGGACGGAGGGAATGAACCCGCCTCTCACCCTACAAGGGCAACCCATATCCACCTTCCCAGGGTTACAATTCAAACCAAAATCTAACACTAACGATCCGTTAATCTTAAGCTCAAGCATAGCCTCGGTGATCACTAAAATGTGATTTTTCGTTGAACAAGTAGAAAAAGACACACCTTATCCTTCCCAATCTCAGAACCCTCAAGGATACGGCCATCAATCCCTAGAAATAATTATCTAAGAATGTCCACTGCAAGCAGAAAAGAAAATCATGCAGATGTATTTTGTTTGGTGGGCTTTCCACAGGCCGGACAACATGGGCATAAAGAAAACAAAGGACTTTCTGAATGATGGAGCGCTATTTTAAATGTATTTGAGAGTAAATGATTTTGAATTTGCAATAATGGAAGTTTTTAGTATCCAAGGGATTATTAATTACATTGGATCAACTGGTGTTAGTGAATCTGCTTTCCTATTTTCTCCTTTTTCCAGAGCCATTATGAGTATTGTGAAGTTGGTGTATAACATTAAGGACATTTAGAAAAATACCTGAAGCTTAAGAAGACCTCATACTTGGAATCAAGTATGACCCTTCTAAACTTCTTTGTTGTTCTTGAACTTCCAGGTTATCATATGGGTTGCCAATGACAGTTCAAGTCACGTGTTCGAATTCAGCATAGAGTCACCAAAGAGGATGCAATGAAGTGTTTCAAGTTGCATATGAATGTGCCATCCTTAATAAGTCTTAAAACACTACAGACTAGTTAATCCCTCAACTTTGGTAGCCTTTTCAGGATTTTGTAGCCTCCTTATTCCATTTTGTTAATAGGAGGAAGGTGGTTCATTCGTTCGATAGGAGGTCTTGGTTTTGGTAATACTCTATAAATAACTAAACAGCTTCTGGCACAAGTTAGCTAGTAAGTATGGTACCGAACCTTATGGGTGGAGTTCTAAGAAGAGCAATTATGTCGCCTTGTGTTTAGATTTAGAAAATTATACAATTAGCTTGTTAATTAAAAAAATTTGTGGTCAAGGAAAGTAGTAGGTAACGTTCTGGCTGATCTTTGGTTGGCAGACTTTTGATTTTCTTTTGGAGTAGGTTAGGGAGTTTGAATTGGAGATAGTTCTGCTTGCTTTCTACAAAATCCACACGCTACTTGATGTTGAGGATCATTTTTCAACTTGATGCTAAAAGCTCTTTGGAAAAAGAAAGTGGAAGTTCTTTCGTTATCTCTTCACCCCAGTGGAATTAGCACTCACGATAAATTCTGCAATGAAATTTATGTAGTTCTTTAATTGGAAATCCTAATTTCAATAAAGATTTCCTTTGCGAGCTTAGTCTTGGAGCCACTGCAAATAGACTTCTACGACGAATGCCTTATATGAAACTTTCTCCCTCATGGTGCATTATGTGTGATTTTATGTTGAATCTTGAGGTCACTTGTTTATTCATTGTCCTTTTGCATCCCGTTATTGCTTAGTTCTTCGAGGCCTTTGGTTGGACATTGCCTTTTCCTGGCTATATTCGTGGGTCATCCTTCTACTCAAAAGATGTTGTCGTTGGCTCTCACTCGTGCATTTTCCTGGCATCTTTGGAACGAGCGCATTGATCGTCTTTTTAGGGATTTCTCCTCCTATTTTGATCATTTTATGGAATTTGGCTCTCTATTGCATTTTTTGGTGCATAGCTGTAAAAACCCTAACTCAAATTTCTATCTCCATTTTGCTGCGAAAGCCCTCTTCTCCTTCGATCTTCTTTAGTTCTTTGCCAATTAGCCACCAGCTTGCCCTCGCCATAGCCTAGATCCTTGGTAAACGCTCTCTCTCTCTCTCTCTCTCTCTCTTTTGCCCCAATTGTTTCTTCGCTCTTTCCATTTCACTCTTTACTTGGTTCTTCTCTCTTCATCCCACTAAAATTTCAGCTTATAATTACTCTTTCTTTCTCTAACTCTCTGCATTTTTTAAAGTAGAAGTCTAACTTTCTAATAATGAGACAATTAATTTGATCAATTAGGTTGGTAATTGGTTAGACATTATCTAGATGGTGAGACCTATGCAAAAGCTCTCAGGAAGACTCAATTCGCATAATCGAGGACGACTGACTATTACTCTTCCAAATCTAGCTAAACATTTCTATCTATTTTTACAAGGAATGTGGCTTTTGTATCTTTTCAACTAAATATTTGTTCCACATTCAATGAGATCAGTAGATGAGCTGTGTTACTTGATTTGAACAGTCCTGGTTAAAAGAATGATTGTAGGGAAGGGGAAGAGCAAGGAACTCTTGATTTCTTTCTTTTTGGGATGAAATCACAAGAAGCAATTCTGCAATGAACAATTTTCCAAGCATAACTGCATAAGGTTTTGAACTTTGATTGTCACTCTTCATTGGGAAGGGTAATTTCACAATTCTTTGGTGAGGGTGCTTTTCATTTGAGTGGTCTCGCTTTATCTTGTAAGCTTTGATTCTTTATTATCAAATTCTAAAAGTGCTCCTTTAACTCTTGGAGAATCCTTAGCCATACACCTGTTGAGACAACATAATAGGTTTAACATTTTAGCAATGTTTCCAATAATGGAAGAGGGTTTCTAATGGATAAAGATAAAAAAGAGGGGCTGTCTTGGCTTTGATGGTAGAGTACACCGTTTTATAGAACATAGACTTTGTATGACAACATAATAAACAAAAAAGACCCTTCTTGTTTCTTGGAAAAGTGATGGTTTAAATCTTTACTTTCGATTCTTCCTCTTCAAGGTCTGAAATGGTCTGAAATTTTCTGCATCGTTTGAAACATCCTTTGGATTTTTTGCAAGCTAAGAAAGTTAAGAAAGATGAACAGTCTTTTTATAAAGTTTCCTCTTTTTACATTGAAGGGTGTCCTTTTTTCTTAATAAGAAACATTAAATTAAATACGTGGTAAGGGTGCTTAGTTTTATACCAAAAAATGTGGTAGACAGAACCAAATCCATAAAACGATCAAAGGTGGAGGAAGAGTCCCCACGATGGCTGTTGCGCTCGCCCCAAAGAGTCCAAAAGAACACTCGCAAAAGAGCCAACCATATCGTCGGTTTAATACCACTAAAAGGATGACCCACCAATAATGAAGCAAGAAGATCAAAAATATTGTTAGAACATGGCAGACGAAAGTTGGTAAGGAGTGAACATGGAAGACGAAAGTTGGTAAGGAGTTATTTGATTCCAATATGGGTAAATTAAAGCTGGCTGATGCAACTTTCAATACTCTGTTTTTTTGTGCACTGGTTGCGACATTTGACTTGGTAGGTAAAGATTTTGCTGTTAAGAAGTTGACTGTTGATGCTCTTGTTTTGGAGAATTCCAGGGTCTTTTTACATGCCGTGTTTCTTAACGCATAGGTTGATGAGGACTTGGTTGCTGGTGCAGTTAATAATTTACAAAGTTGGTTTGCATGTTATCAATGCATCAACTTGTGTGACGAGGGTTGTTGGAGTACTTAATCCAACAACTTCTTAGTGGCGTCAATTAAATGAAGGGAATTCTTGGCCAGTGGAGCCTTCTCTCCCCCTTATGTTATTTGATTTCAACATGGCCTTTGTTTAAGTACCCTACCCTCCTATTGTGTATACTAGAAGGCCCCAAATAAATTCAAATCTATCTTAAAGAATATTATGGGTGGCATGTCTTTATCTTGCCTTCTAATGATAAGGCTTCCACTTTAGGGGATGATTTTTCGGATGAAGATGATTTTACAATGGAAGTGTTAGTAGTTATGAGTCTTTTGATGGAGAAACCATTCTTGAATATTCTAATACTGGTCTTCTAGAAGACCTTATTGAAGATGGTTTGAACTTTGATCTCTCTTTTCAACGAGGATATAGATCTGGATTGGGTTCCTTCTTATAATTGCCTATTCTTGATGAAGAAGTTGGATCTAAGCAAAATGGTCACTCCAGAGGGTTTTATCCCTGTCATCTTGAAGAACTCAATTTTCCTGATTACTTTAATCAAGCTGGCATTATTCTTATTCCTATCAAATGCAAGGGCAACTATGACGATTAAAATTCCAAAAGGGCTAGAAGTTTCTAGTTTTTCTGCCATTCTTTGGTTTGCTGGGTTTAAAATTTGGGGAGGAGTTTCTTTTGGTCGTTTTGGTTAGCTCGTGGTTGTTCTTTGGTCTGCTTTTGGATTCTTTCTTCTGGGAGTTGCTGTTTTAGGCCGTTTTATTTGGTTCTTTTTGTTGTTTGTTTTTCTTCTTTTTAGGAGCTTGTTTCCTTGACTATCATCTTTTTCATCTACAATGTAAAGTCGTTTATTGTTCAAAAGGGAAATCCAGCTCAAAGACCAACCCTTACATTTCTCATTTCTTCCAACTCAAGAGTCCAATTAGCCACCAATATAAATCAATAATCAATTTTCAAGAGTCTGACCTTGCAGTATTTGGAGTTGATAAATTCATCGTTTTAACACTTGAATTCATCATTTATTCGGGTTGAAGGTGTCTTAATTTTTAGCTTAGTTCTTTGGTTAGTGGGTCAGGCATACCCACTTCAGCTACGCCTCAATCTTGTGAGCACTCCCATTTATCCCACACTCAAGGACCTCTTACTCTCACCAGCTGCAACTTCCTCCTTGGTGAGGGCAACTACCCCTAAGAGGTTTTTAGGTAACCCAACTTCTCTTATTACTGTTTTGTCAGCCTTAGTGTTCTTCTCGGTCATTATTTTGTTCAGACTACATTTATTGTTTATTTCAATTATTTTTCCTTTCTTCTCTTTATTTTGTTTCTTTAAAAAATCCTGTATCTGCTCTTTCATTTTTTTTTTTAATGAAAGGTCAGTCATTAGAGGGAAAGAATAGGGAGAAATTATAATATTTTTAATAAAATATTGTTCAGATTAATGCTTCTTCTTGGTGCTGTCTTTCCAAGACATTCTCGGATTTTTCCATCCAAGACATTAGCTTGAATTAGAAAGCATTTATTTATTCAGATTAATTTAGTTTGGCTTGTATTCTTGGACTTTTAGACTATCAATGTTATTTGTATTCAGTTTGCTTTGGTTGCATTGTTTGATGTATTTGGAAATTATGAGGGTGCTATGGGGTGTCAACCTAGTTGAGATCTTCGTGTGCACCTCTTGATTCGTAGGTTCTTTTTGTTCATTGTTTCCTTATTTTGTACTTTGAGCATTAGTCTTTTTTCATTAATTCAATGAATGAGGCTCTTTTCCGTTTAAAAAAAAATTGTAACTTTACGTATATATGAAATGCAACATTTAGTACATCTGAGTATAACCAATGTTGTTTTCTAGCCGTTCGTTTTTAGGGTTGATCAATCATGAGCAACACAAGTTCAAACTTAGGTTTGATTGACCGAGCCCTTTTGTTGCTAGAGGGATACATTATTCATTGTTCTACTTAGTTTTTGGTATATTACTAAATGGAAATCTTATGATAGAGATTGATAATTGAGGATGAGCTTTCACATTCGTGCTTCATAGGGTGTAAGCATTATTCAATACTTACAATCTCAATTCTTGCATTGTATGGAATATGGATATCTTAAATTAATAGTATTGTCACTAACTGAATTATTACCTACTTTGTATAAGTAACATTATTTTTCAGTATACCCAGACGATTTGATTTGACGTATCTACCGATAACTTTTGTTGAGTTGTTTCTCTATGAATTTTCAAAGATCCTGATTCTGTAAGTAGTATTTGAGAACGCTTGGACCACTCTCATAAGTTGTAGTTAGGAGCATTTAGATGCATTCCTAATGCTCTACCTAATAAAAGGATAAGATGATTGGAATTATATTATTTCTCTAATTCATGATGCTTAGCTTCTCTAATGTATATGGTATCCTTTCTCTGTCTGCCCATGCAAGATTATTTTAGCTTATCGTTTCTCTCCATGTTGATCTTTTTTATTCATATATACTTAATACTTGATTATTAACACATTTGGGATGTTCTTGCAGTCGATTCTTGCAATGTAGAGGTCCATTTGCAAAAAGAAGACACCCACTAGTTGACTCATCGGTAGTTTCAGAGATCAGAAGATGTCTAGAGGATGGCACTGAATTTCAAGGCGAATTATTGAACTTTAGAAAAGATGGAACCCCATTAATGAATAAATTGAGGTTAACACCTATCTATGGAGATGATGAAACAGTAACACATGTTATTGGCATCCAGTTCTTCACTGAAGCAGATATTGATCTGGGACCAGTGACCAGTTCTACAACAAAGGAGTTGGCAAAATCATCTGATAGGTTTCGATCTGGCCTTTCATCTTTTCACTTTACATCTGTTGGGGACCGAAATATTTGTCGTGGTGTATGTGGTATTCTCCATTTAAGTGATGAGGTGATATCTTTGAAAATACTTTCACGATTGACACCCAGGGATATTGCATCAGTGGGATCTGTCTCTAGGCGGTTTTATGAGCTGACGAAGAATGAGGATCTTTGGAGAATGGTCTGCCAAAATGCCTGGGGTAGTGAAACAACACGTGTTCTAGAGACTGTGCCTGGTGCAAAAACTCTTGGCTGGGGCCGGTTAGCTAGAGAATTGACAACTCTTGAAGCTTCTGCCTGGAGGAAGCTGACCGTTGGGGGATCTGTCGAACCCTCACGTTGCAACTTTAGTGCTTGTGCAGTTGGTAATAGAGTTGTGCTATTTGGTGGGGAAGGTGTTAATATGCAACCGATGAATGATACCTTTGTACTGGATTTAAATTCTAGTAAACCAGAGTGGCAGCATGTTCAAGTTAGTTCTCCACCTCCTGGTAGATGGGGTCATACTCTTTCTTGTGTAAATGGTTCTCATTTAGTGGTCTTTGGAGGTTGTGGTAGACAGGGTTTGCTTAATGATGTTTTTTTATTGGATTTGGATGCCAATCCTCCTGCCTGGCGTGAAATATCTGGATTGGCTCCTCCGCTCCCAAGATCGTGGCATAGCTCCTGCACTCTTGACGGCACCAAGTTGATAGTCTCTGGTGGTTGTGCAGATTCTGGAGTACTTCTTAGTGATACTTTTCTGCTCGATCTCTCAATGGAGAAACCCATATGGAGGGAGATACCTGTATCTTGGACTCCTCCCTCTCGGTTGGGGCACACATTATCTGTATATGGTGGCCGGAAGATTTTGATGTTTGGGGGTTTAGCTAAAAGCGGACCTCTACGGTTTCGATCCAGTGATGTCTTCACAATGGATTTAAGTGAGGAGGAGCCATGTTGGAGATGTGTAGCTGGAAGTGGAGTGCCGGGTGCTGGAAACCCAGGAGGGGTAGCACCACCGCCTAGACTGGATCATGTTGCTGTGAGTCTCCCGGGTGGCAGAATACTGATCTTCGGTGGCTCAGTTGCCGGTCTTCACTCTGCATCACAGCTTTATCTCCTTGATCCAACAGAAGAGAAACCAACTTGGAGAATATTGAAAGTACCTGGGCGGCCTCCGAGGTTCGCATGGGGACACAGCACATGTGTCGTTGGGGGAACGAGGGCAATAGTCCTTGGTGGTCAAACTGGAGAGGAGTGGATGCTAAGTGAGCTTCATGAACTATCATTGGCCAGTTCTGTCATCTGATTGAAGAGAGTGTAGAATCATGAAGGAAGCTATTATGGAGGGGGGAAAAAACAAACACTTGAGAGAGCCATGAATTGCAAGATTGTGGGATCTTTATGAGATTGATGTGTTGGCAGAAATGTTGTTACTCTGGTCAGGACTCTATTAGATGGTTTGTTCCAAAAGTGCATATTCTTGTAAGGAATTGTTCTGACTCAGAATAAAACTTTAAATTCAGTTTCAACGAGTGACACCGATACCGATTCTTGTGTTATCTGTGAGGTTTAGCAAGAATCTTTTCTTCTGTATGCACAATGGAGTATATTCTTCTTCCATAGTAGGTTAGATTACATTGATAGACAGATAGGTTCAATTATCTATATAAGTAGAAGAATATTTTGGTCTAATTCAGATTCTATAGGATTTGGAACAAGCAAGAGGGAGTGAGTCCATGTCTGTCTGTAATGACTTTCTGCTCAGGTTGGCCATCTATTCATGACCTCAAGAAGATGTGAAATAGAAGCAACATTGCCCACTGAAGGAAGAAGGAAAAGGCATCATTCAAAACCCTTCTCTTTTCTGTAAAAGTAACACTCTGCTTATCTTATTTATATATTTTGCTGTCTTTGGTTGGCTGTGTACCTTTTAACTTTTCCTCATTTCTCTGCTTGGATTTACCTTTCTTTTCAACTAACTTTCACAGGGATTTTATCTGCCTATTCCCCATACAACTCCCATTCATCAACAAAAACTTTCTAATCAGAAATATGCTTTTTAGACTCAATCTATTTTTTGGTTTTAATTAGACTTTGAAGGTTATTTATGGAAGTTTTGAAAGTTTTAAGGGCATTTTTGCCATGAAAGCTTTCTTAAACTTTTTTTTTTGAAAAAAAGTTTAAGGGTAATGAACTCTTGCAAGTTTGGAGGTATTTTTAAATTGAAGTATAAATTTCAGAGGCATTTTCTATAATTTAGCCAAAGAAAAAATATTTGAGTATAGTACTCTTATCATAGTTGTCCATTCTCTTTGGCTATTTATTTATGATGTTAAAAAAAAATATATATTAATTTGTCAACATGAAAATAGTTCAACATTTTGAAGCACTTAAAGCTTTTCTCTACCTTCATTTGATGAGAAATATCCTTTTCGGCTAGATTACACAAAATGTTCCTGAACTTTGTACTTTGTGTCAAAAATATCCTTAAACTTTTTATAGAAAAAGTTTTAATACCCTTATTATTAGTTTTGGATGGAAACTATTAGTGTTTTGTTACAAAAATACCCTTGAATTTTTAAAAGTTTAAAAAATATTTTTAAATTAAAAAAAATACTCATACTTTTAGTATATGAACAAAAATCGTTCATACTTGTTTCAAAAATATTCTTGAAAAGTTGCATTAATACTTTTAGCCTTAAAAAAAAAAAAGTTTAAAAAATGCTCCTGCAATTGGTATACTGATCAATTTGTTTGAAGTTTTCTTGAGTTATAAAAAAATCAATTTTAAAATATATTATATAGATATTTTCATTTTTTTTTTCATATAGATACTCTCATTTTTCTCCAATTTTTTCAATTCTTACACCAATTTTCTCACAACAAAATATAGATCAAAATTTCAATTTTTTTTTTTTTTTTTTTTTGAGAAAAGGACTAAAATTTCAAGTTAAAAGCATAAAATCCCACAAAATTCTAAAATCAAAATCTACCCTTATAACTTACTAAAATGATAAATAGCCAAATATAAAAAGGCGTATTTGACTATTAACGCACGTTCAACTATTAATGTATATTCAACTAGTAACGTGCAATCTTGTTAAAACATTTAAGTCCTAAGCTTTCTTTGGTGCTTCCATTATTCTCTTTCTTTTTGTTATAATATATATACCTTAACTTAAGGGTGCATATTTTTAATTAATTAATGAGATAAACAAAGGCCAAACAATTAACAAGAGGGATAGAAAGAAGGGAGAAAAAAATAGAGAAAATAGAGAATTGTTAGGTCATAGATTGAAGTAGGAGAAAGAGAGGAAATGGAAGAGGGAGGTGATGGAGTGTACGTAAATGGTAAGAGCATTTTTAACTCTTTTTTTAAGGTAAGGGTTCGAATGCAACTTTTGAAAGTTTAAAGTATTTTTGCAACAAGGTACTAATGATTTCTATTCATATATTATCAGTAAGGGTATTTTTTAAATTTTTTAAAGTTCAAAGGTATTTTTTAAACAAAACATTAACGGTTTTCATCTAAAACTAATTGTAAAGGTATTTTTAAACTCTTTTAAAAAAAATTACAAATATTTTTAAAACTTTTGAAAGTTCATGAGTATTTTTTACATAAAGTATAAAGTTCAAGGTCATTTTTTTTTTCAATTTAGCCTTTTTTTAATAAAGGAAGTCATTAGAGTTATGAAATCATGACAAAAAGTTTAGAGATCGACAATTATTGGAAAATTTAGATAATATTTTGGGAACCAAAAGAACTATTTTCAAACTTTTTTTTAAGTACAACTAATGTCGGGATGGGGGATCGAACCTCCTACCTCTAGAATGGAATATCATGTTAATCATTGTTGAACTAAGCTCAGCAACTATTTTCAAACTTCAGGTATGACTATAAATAAAAAAATCAATACATAAGTTAGTTATTGTAGTATGTTTAGAACAAAATATTACATAAAATAATGAATATATAATTAAGTAAGTAATTTTTATTGATTAGTTCACTAATATATAATTTAACTAATTATTCTTATTAATACAATTTGTCAATACTTAAAATGAATTATTAGACACAAAATTAAAAATTTAGGGACCTAGTAGACACTAATTTAAAAGTGAGAGAACTTGTAATGTGACATTCATATAAATATAATTTAAATACATAATTATAAATATAGAAAAATTTCACTATCTATAAGCGATAGACTTCAATAATAGCGTGACATCCAACAATCAATGATTGGCACATTTATCTAACTGAACTACTCTTTCATTCATAGATATTGGGTCAACTGACTTGCAAAAACGAGGTATACATATACCATAGTCAATTTTTAGATCAAGGTCTAAATACTCGTACTAATATCACAAAATAAACAAAACAATTTTTTGGTTCTAAAACATTTTGTTACCTAAAAAAATTTTTAAAAAAATAATAATAAAAAAAAAATTATGGAGATTATATCCTATTTCTCCATGACTGATAAAAACAATCATACCCCTACTAAATCCATGATTTCTATGTAAAACATTATGGCCATAGAAATATTTGGCCAACCCAACCCATGATGATCAAATAAGTCACTTTTGTACCAAAAAGAAATGCTAAACTTAAAATCAAACAATGATTTCAAGAAATTGATCCTCTCACATTATAACCAAATCCACCAGATCATATAATGAAATGAAAAATACCAATATTTACATGGTCACAAGTATGATGAACATGTTGAGTCTGAACTAAGAATACCTTTTTGATGTCCAAAGAATTGCTACCATTATACCTTTCAACACTTTTGGATTACAACTTCATAGCAGAATGCAAGAGTAGGCAGATCAGTGCCACAGCTTCATACAGAACCCGGGCGGTGTAGTCATCGGTTTTTTGCTCGAAATGCATTCTGAAAAAGTATCTACAAGTTGTTCGGCAAGAGATGCTGGATCATCAATAAAGGTATCAACAAACACCTTCACAATCTTCACTTCTTGTTGGGATGCTCTCAAGCTGTACCAAGTGAGAAATTTCTGCCTGAAATTTTTTTCGATATGACCCTCGCACTCTAACCATCTAATTACCTTCACATAATGCTCGAAATCCCGATCCGAGACACCGTTTTCAGCACATTTGTCGTCCTGTCTTTCCCCAGTTCGCATCTTTGACGTGCCACCGTCTTGGGGTTCCCCTCCTTTTCGAGTCCTATTATCGAGGTCTTTGCAGCCGGACTTCGGTCTCTCACCTCTACCATGACTATCCTTTAGCACTTCAAGCTTGCAGGGAGTAATAGGCAGGCCATCTTCAGAACAGCCAACGAATGGCTGGCGCTCCATTCCAGACCGAACAAGGGCGTTTAACTGATTATCGGTGTTGAGTTTTGGGGCAGTTGGTCCATGCCTGTTCTCGAGCTTTGATGCAACAGAGCTGGGAATCAAACCAACCATTCCTGCAGCATTTGCCTCATCCAGCACAGAAACTGTTCCTGCAGGTGTTCCTTCTTCACCATTGTCACTGAGGTTAAAAGCATCAGTGGATAAAATAGCCGAGGAAAGCATTTCGGTACCCTTTGAATAGGCAGTGGAGTTCTTTCCTATGTTATCGGTTCGATCACCATAGGGAAGAATGTCGGTAGTTTCGTCTTCAACAGAAGAAGGATTAGAAAGGTCGCTACAGTTGGTTGCGTGGCTTTGGCTTCTCTCAATTTCTAAACAGCCTGGGTTCTCTTCTACCTCCCTAATTGTTGAGAACTGAACTTCAAACTCCCTCAACTCCCTTGTCCCCTCAAACTGAACAATTTTGAAATGATATTTAGTAGCAGGTGATAGCCCCATCACAACACACCTCGCCTTCGGTTGTCGTAGAATACATGTTGGTTCCGCCAGGTAATCTGCATCATCTGCCTTACGATGCCATATGGTGAAGCCAACCTGGTTCTCAGAGGACCCATTTTCACAACTCAAAACTAGAGTGAGGGATGTTGTCTGAACATCTTCGAATCTAACCATGTTTGCAGGAAGAAAATTTGCATCTGCAAAGCTAGCTAACTAAATCAGATGCTGACAGAACGCACTTCAGACAGAATTCCATGAGAATAGGAAAAGAAAAAAAAAAGCATTACAAATGTTAAAAGAACAACAGCAAAGATGGTGAAAAGGATCTGCTTAATATAATTTTACCTTGAATGTCAGGATTAGGCGAAAGATGCAAGGATTTGCTGGAGAGCATTGAGTCCAGTAAATCAATAGCAGAAGCGCAGAGTTTTTGAACTTCGGGTCCAGATGAAAGCCTGTTCACGATACCTCTACCCATCTTTACCGGTACACCGGCTATTGGTCCCACTTCAGCTTCAAGCTTCCTCACAGACTCATCAACAATCTGATAAAGCACTTTATACTTTTCAGTTCCATGGAGAAGCTTTTGGCTCAAAGAGACACGATAACACAGTATGTCAACCCTTCTTGTATCTTTTGCATGAACTAGTTGTTTTCTGCAGCACCTGGAGAATGGAATGCAAATCAAATCCCCTTCCTTCTTTCTATGAATAGAAGACAAAATCCTAGCCAATTTACTTTGATTTTTCACCATTCAAAAAACAAAATTGTTATTCAAGGAGGTGCTGATCGACATGAACAGAAAGTGTACAAGAGCAGCACTGGGCAGTGGTACTTCATGTTACTAGTCAAATAAAAAGTTTTGCCATCGCAAGGAATTAACCAAGCATTGAAGTTTCCAATATGCAATATGCCGCAAGTCCCAAGACAATCTAATCAATATCGAACTATTGGGAATTATAGAGAACATATACCTCTACAACTGTGTACTTATACGTGTTACCTTTCATAGTGTTAAAACTGGAAAGATAAAAGAAAGGACAGAAGAACAGAAAGCCTAACATACGGAAGAAAATTTTAAAATGCTCCTCTAAATCTCAGAGGTCAACTTTAACAGAGAGAGAAAAAAGTAGAAACCGCCACCTATTTATGCAGTCTCGTTTATTCAACAAGAATACACAACTAGATCAATTCAGCAAGAAGAGGAAATTTGATAATATTTTAGAAGAATTGGATTGGGTCTAATACCATGAATATAACAAAAAAGTTATATGATAAGGTCTCATTGTTGAAGGATCTGTGGAACCAAAAAACTCCTTTTTTATTTGTTTGAGAACTAAAAATACTGAAATGTAAGAGTAATTCAATTACTGATTCTGATACTACAAGAATATATATATATATAGAAGAGATTATTACCCAAGCAAATCATTTAATTTCCCACAAGACACACAGTAGAAGCTCCCATCAATTCCCCTGCTTCGTCCTGCTTTCGAAATTCCTGATCTTTCATCTTTTAAAGCACATTCAAGATGACATGACATGTTGCATGAGTCACCTTGAAATGGAGGCTCCTCACTGCAACTTATCCACAAGCTAGGATCCTTGTTATCATCATACTGACGACAGATGCAGCATGAACACCTTCTACAAAAAGCATCTTCTGGATTTAGAGTCGCTCGACAAGCCAAGTTTTTGCAGCAAGCCGTATGACCCGAATCATTATGGGAACTACTGGTTGGAAAGTCACTTGCAGGAACAGAAAGTTGAGCTAGATGCTCAGATTTCCTCTGCCTTTTGGTAGTTTTATGGCCAGCTACAGGAGACTGTGGCTCAAGGTTTTTCAAAACCTCAGGCACAGATAACTTCTTTTCAGAGATGAGTCTCAAAAGATGCTCTATTATCTTCTGCTTCGTCAAGCCTGTATATTTTCTTTCTTTCCCCATCTCTGCACACAGGACTTGTAGAATATCTTGACGGCTCCATGACTGCAGTGTCTCACTTGCACCATGTGACTTTGAAATTTCATATACAAGTTCTCTCTTCTCTTGCATAGTCAACTTACTACATTTTGGCGAGTCGAAAATAGCACCTAGAATGTAGTAAATCAATATCCATACCAGACTCCAGCAAATGGAACAAGAACCATATGAATACCAATTCATTAACACTTAAGCGACACCACAGCTAACAGGCAAGAACAGAAAAACAGCCAAATTTAGAGGCAAAATAAACACAAACTTTTATGCATAGGATTAAAAAATGTTAGGAAATTAAAAAATTGCACATAAAGTTTTGGTCAAATTACCATCCTAGTCACTATGATGTCTGTTTGATTTTAATTTGACCCCTATGATTATAAAAGGTTCAATTAATTTCTCTATGGTTGGGTTAGATCTCCCGAGACCCCTATGCTATTATCAGATATAGATGGTTTTCTTAGATGACATATTTTCCTTAAACTTGGGATACAAGCTCCTGCCCTCTCTGTGCCATGAGAAAACATACACTTTCTCTAACTTGATGAACTTAAAGATAGATAAGATATAAGAAGTAAAAACAATGAACCATATAGCCACTAAAACCAATACTTGGGTCAAATCCAACCTCAAGAACACAGAAAACTCTCCTTGTAATAAAACTCTAATGCAAAAGAAAGCCCTCTTACCCTGGGAAGCCTGAAAAAGAAGACCATCTGTACCACTAAAAACAAAAACCCAAACCAGACATATACCAAAACCAAAACCAAAACAACACAGTACAGAACCCCAGAAGAATTTAAACGAAAGAATTAGAAACAAAAAACAAAATCTGAAGGAAAGAGAATCAAAAGGGTACCATCAAAGGAAGAATCAGCAGCCATGGTGAAAGTGCTCAAGCCTCCACATTACCACCAAAAGACCAACATGTTTAAACCTGCCAAATAAGCAGAAGGAATAAGAAGATGAAAAAAAAAAAACACACACACACACACACACATATACAATTCCTGAAAACAGAAGAGAACAGAGAAAAAGAAAACCATAAAATTAAGAGAAGTAGAAGAAAAAATTAGGTATATTCAGAGAGAAAGAGAGCGGAATCACAAGTACCAATAAAGGACGCATTGTATTCCGCCACCACTAAAGATCCCATCATGAGGGTTGAAGCCTGAGAGAGCTCTCTCTCTCTCTCTTAACTCTTTTATGGTTCCTTTTTTATCTTTTCAGAAACGAAAACCCAGAAGAGAGAGAGAGATTTACAGTGAGGAAAGGAAAAAGAGAGCAAAAAGGAAGGACCCCAAGTGAAAAAAGGGGACCAATTTGTTATTAAAAATACAATTTTTTTTTGGGTGGCAGTTTGAAAAGTTGCAAAACTGAGGAGTTTGGGAAATTTGTAATGCAAAAATCCAAGCACCCATTGTACAATTTCTTTTCTTTAACAATTTTTGCATTTGTTATCAATTGGGATCAAAATGAAGCAAAGACCAGATGAAGTTATGCTCTTATTTTCTACTCTATGAGAATTTTTAATTTTCATTCATGCTTCATTTTTCTCGTTAACAAGACATAGACCTTATTTAAGAAAAGTATTTTCAACTTCATTTAAAACAATAATGTTTTATCGAGTAATACTTAAGTGCAGCTTTTATACATTCTCTTTAACTACATAGTAAAAAAGTTATTTAAAAAAAAAAAAAAAAAAAGTTCTTTATGTGACAAACATAGATGGAATAACTCGTAGACTATATAATGGGGTGAAACATAAAATGTATCATGTATTTTTCTTTGTTATCCTTTTGAGATGAAATTTTTAAGGACTTTTGTTGTCTTTTAAGAATACAAGAGGTTAAGATTCCATAAAAATGATTATTTGTATAATAATCTATTTTTCATAAATTGGAATTTAAATTAGATTACCTTTGATCTCATTTTAGAACCTATGAAATGTTGACAGTTTTTATGAACTTGAGAAGTAAAAAGAAAAAGAGAGGGGGAAAAAAAATTATATATAAAAAATGGTGTATGATGGTGCATATTATTATATTATTTATCAAAGTCTTTAGGTAGAGGTAGAGGTTCATTGATTATAACTTGTTTTTTTAATTAAAAAATTATTTCCATTGTAATCTTCATCTTTGTAGTGGAACCCCATAGATGTTGGAAATAAGACATGGCTTTATTAAAAAATAGATTATATAATTTTTATGTGAATTATTATCTCTTTATTATTCCATTGTAAGGGGATATTGAAGTATACCCCTCCAAAGCTTCACATTCTTGACTATTAGTATTAGAATGATGTTCAAAACTTAGCCTATATAAATGAAATTTTCAAGTGCTAGACAAAATTGGCAAGTCTTTAAGACGAGTTACGTAAAAATATGAATAAAACTTTATATGTCGAATAAAAGTGATAGAGTTCTAATTATCCTATTATGTGGTGTATATGCATAATAAAATTATAAGATTAGTATCATCTTTTGATTATTAAAACAAAAATTTGTTAAGAGATTTTGTGGATATATTTGTTGCAACAAAGACGATTAGCATCAATAATATCATAATGTGAGAGACCGAGCAGTGTTTTAAAAAAGAGAAATTAACTTGAATAATAGCAAATCTTCAATATTATTCAGGGTTAAAAATTAATTATAGGAGTTTTAATAGTTTTTTTTTTTTTTTAGTTTTTTTTTTATTTCTAGAAAGCATTCTTAAAAGATGAAAATATAATTCCACGTTATTAAGAAATTGGAATTTTGTTTAGTGGAATCCAATAAAAAAGACCAAAACTTTATAGTCTCAACATAGACAATATCATTACGTTAGTGAAAATATAGCTCTATTGTCCTAATGAGTTCACAAGCTGAACTAATTCAAAGAACTCACAAACCAATTTAAATTCATACAATTTTCAACTTCACTTGAACCAAATTAAATCAACTCGATATAATTTATAACAATCAAGAAAGAAGAAAGGACACAATTGCCTTAGTTCATCTTACATGAAAAATCATTAATTTAAAGATTTTATAGTTTTCATTCAAATTCAGTTAAAAGGTTTTGGTCGATTTTAGTTTATAACTTCTTTTAATCATACTTATTGGACTTCATGAGTCGGAAAAAATTTGTATTTGTTATGATAAATCTAATAGTATGTAGCAGTTATAAATGATAAAAGATAAGAGGGTTATATTATAAGTTTAGTTCTTTAAGTTTCAAATTGTGTCTAGTTTGACCCTTAAACTTCAAAAGTATATAATAAGTCTCTGAACTTTAGAAATATCAAATAGGTCCTTGACATATTCAAATTTTTTAAAAACTAAAATTTTATATTTAATAGAATCCTAAACTTTCAATTTTGTGTATGGTAAATCTATGAATTTTAAATAATATGAAACAAGTACATGACTTATTAAACAGAAAATTAAGCATTCAAGAATCTATTAGAAAAAAAAAATTGAAGATTTAAAATCTGTAGACACTTAATTTTGAAGTATAAAACTTATTAAACACACAAATGAACGTAATTTATTAAATGCATTGAACAAACAAATAGATATAAACTTTCTTAAGAAAAACATTTTTAATCCCTAGATTTTTATAGAAGCATTTAATACATAAACTTTAGTTGGTAATGATTTAGTCCCTTCACTTTTGTAAAAATTTAGTCATTGAAAATTTCAATAAGTAACAATTAGTCCATGTACTTAATAATTTATAATGACTTAATCTCTATGGTGATTTTTTTTTAAGATTTAATTTCTTTTATATTTGTAGATCAATAAATTGATCTATGATTAAAACAATTATAAACTATAAATAATAAGTCATTATGTAATAAAAATTATCACTTAATTTTGATGAGATTTTTTATATTAAATTGCTACTTATTAAAGTTCAAAAACTAAATTGTTACTTATAAATTTTAGGGTTGTTTTCAAATATAGAAAAATTAATCAAAATATTTATAAATATAGAAAATTTTCACTGTCTATCAGCGATAGATCGAGATAGACCGCAATAAACTTCTAGCAAATAACCTTCTATCATTGAGCGATAGAAGTCTATCGCGGCCTATCTCGATCTATTGCTGATAGACAATGAAATTTTTATATATTTGTAAATAGTTTGATATTTTTTACATTTATAATAATTTCAGGAAATTTTTAAAAATAAGGGAAACTATTTACATAGCAAAATTTTTATATAATTGTAATAGACACCGATAGAAGTCTATCAATGATAGGAATGATAAAAGTCTATCAATGTTTTTTTTTTTGACATTTTTTTTTATCTGTAAAAATTTCTCAATAATTTTTCTAAATTTTAAATTATAGAGACTAAATAAATTGTTACTTATTAAAGTTTTAATACTAAATTATTATTTTTTAAATAATTTAAAAACTAAAATGTTAGTTAAGTGTTAAGTAATAAACTTGTTGAATGACTAAAGTAAAAGAAAAATAATGAAAATATAAAAAAAAAAAATATGGGGCGATGATAAGCAATAAAATAAAAGAAGTAAAAGGGAGTAGGTGGATTGCATCGTCTACAAGCAAGCAAGCAAATTGATAATTCTACAACGGCTTTAAATCTATCCTAATTTGTCGGCAGTTCTATTGGCTTTCATTACCTTATCTTTTTTGTCATATATTTGTTAGGCATATATCATTTTCTTAGTTTTTAATTGCACATGGGTCCAATTTTTAAATATGAAGAATACAAGAAGGGTTTTTTTTTTTTTTTTATGTATTGGTATTGTAAACAAGTTTGAATTTAAAATGATCTTTGTTTTAAATGGATGTACAATTAATTAACATGATGATCTAGGAAGTTTTTGTGTTTTTCTAGAAAAATTGAATAGATTCAATCAGACATCTAAAAGAATTGAAACCCACAAAATGAAATATAAAAAGGTAAAATACGTTTTTGGTTATTAGATTTTGAGTTTAAATTTATTCTGTTTTCAAAATGTTACATTTTTATCTCTGAATTTTGAATTTAATTTCTATTTGGTCTCTAGATTTCAAAATGTTATATTTTACTTCTAAATTTTAAGTTCGGTTTCTATTTGGCCTTAAAATTTTAACATTCATTCTTTTAACTTTGATTTTTCATTAAATACTCACTTTGGTGTTAAGGTTTATTATTTAGTTTAAAAGAATTAAATTATTATTAAACTAATTTTCATTAATTTATATCGAAGTCAAATACCAAAGTGAGCATTAGTAAAAATTCGAAGATAAAGGGTTAAATATTGAAATTTAGGAATTATATGAAAACTTGACTCAAAATTCAGGAGCAAAATTGTGATATTTTGAAATCTACTGAGTAAATAAAAATTAAGCTCTAAATTCAGAGATGAAACTGTAATATTTTGAAATCTAAAGATCCAATAGAAATGAGATTGGATCAAAATTGAATAGGTGAAATAAATTTTAATATTGGAATGATGTAGAATCTAACCTATCATTTTTTTTATTGTATAAATTAATGGTTATCATTGTACACGAAAAGTAATGCATTTATTCCTATTATCACATCAGTTTGATTAATTTAATGAGATTTTACAAAATGTTATTTATTTGTTAAAAAAAATACATTTTTTAAAATATTTGAAAAATGAAGCTATCCACTGAAATTTTCCTATTTTAATATTATAGCATCCTCTAAGTATTTTTTGTAGTTACATATTAAAAGGCACAAAATATTAAAAACTGTATAATAATTCTATATAATACCTTTTTAAAACAAGATAAATATAGATAAATATAAGGCATAAAAACAACCTAAAATGAAGAATCTAAGAGTTGACATCTTTAAATGAAAAACATTTAAATTGAGGCTACCATTTTTGCATATGATTGATAGCTAGCTAGTAGCTAACACATAAAGAAAGAGAATATTAATTATAAGAGAAAGAGTAAGTCATTCAAATACTCATTATTGCAACTAAAACTTCTATTCTAATCCATGACTATCAAATGAGGAATATTATAAAATACTTTTTCATATTTTTTTTAAATTATCTTTTGTAAAAAAAGATTAAATTCTCCACAATGATTGACTTTGAGGCATATGCCTCCATAGAATCATTGCACTCAACATAAATTACCTATGTGTACTAATGATTTGAGTTTAGTTTTTTCTACAATTGTCAAATTTTCAATTTGGTTTTTATCCATTTAATTTTTATGGTTGTTTATTATTATTATTATTATTATTATTATTTGTCAGTGTCATAAACCTCATCAGTCTTCTATATTGTTACTAGGTTAAATTATCAAAAATATTACTAAATTATGGAGTTGTTTCGATTATACCGTCAAATTTTGAAAAGTTTCATTTTAAGTCTTGAAGTTTGAAATTTTTTTTCCTCTTCTGAACAACTTTTAAAGGCTTTTGCTGTTAAACTTATGGGCGAAACTTTTTGTTGTATGCTCATGAGTTACTTAAGAGAACAAATCTAAATACATACGGGAAGTAAATTTGTGTGTTAGGATTAGAGAAAAAATCCAAAATAAAAAATAGAAAATTGGAGGTGTGATATTAAAAGAAGAAAATAATAGCAAATAATAAATATAGTTCCAATAATGCATCGTGTGTCTTTATTTTTTTCATGTATGTATTTAGAATTCTTCACATTAACATATTTAAACTTTTCTATCCATAAATTTAACGACAAAAGACTGCAATGGTTGCTTTGAAACAAACTTCAAGGGTTAAAATGAAATTATTAAAAGTTTAAGGGCATAATTGATACCAACCTAGTAAATCAGGAATATTTTTGACAATTTAATCTTGTTACAAAATTGAATTTAGAATACACTTCTATTTATGGGCAATTTAAAACCTGTTTGGATTGACTTTCTAAGTGTTTAAATGATCACTTTAGAAGTGCAAAAAAAATGATTATAAATTGTTAGAAAGTCAATCCAACCGAATTCTAGATAACCAAGAAATTTATTAAGGAAAGGTAAAAAAACGATTTAAGAGACGATTGGTAGACTTTAATTACGATGGAATTTATCCTTTATTATTACATACCCAACTACATACCCATACTTGTGTGTATCTCTCTCTAGAATAAAATGAATATTTAATTTAATCTTATAAAACTAAGAGTAAATTACCATTTTAATCACTTTCAACTTCATACCCATACTTGTGTGTATCTCTCTCTAGAATAAAATGAATATTTAATTTAATTTTATAAAACTAAGAGTAAATTACCATTTTAATCACTTTGTACTATTAGGTTAATGATGGTACTAAACGATAGAATTCTATCGCTTTCTATCGCGGATAGAAAATTTTATATATTTGTAAATAGTTTAATATTTTTTCTGTTTATAGTAATTTCTTTTTAATTACAAAGAGGAAAGAACCAAAAAAGATCCTAAAGAAAAAAACCTACAAACATGAGCATGAGGAACAGATAAGGGGTTTTTACTATTATTTAGGTATAAAAATCAATTTAGTCATGAATTTTCAATAGGATTTGGTTTTGCTATCTCTATTTTCTCTTCTTCGTTTTAATGTTATTCATTATCAGTAGTCGAAGCTATGAACCTTCCTGTTTATATGTCAAATTTTGCCAAGAATCTCGAGTGAACGGAAAAAGAATGAAAGAGATAAGAAAATAAAACAAAATAAAACGGAAAAAGAATGAAAGAGATAAGAAAATAAAACAAAATAAGGCACATATGTCCATTAACAAATTTTTCTACCTCAATGTCACGACATTTTTTCAATTTTAAGTGACAAATTATTTAGAATTATTTTTCAAATTCAAAAGATTGAAGTGTTTATCTCTTAAAGACCAAATGACTAATCCAAAGTCGAGAGACCAAAAAATATATTTTACCAAATAAAAAATAATATAGCAAAGACGAAAATAATTAATTTTAAAAGATTACAAAATAAAATAAATATTTCAAAATTTCAAAAGTTAAAAATGAAACTTGAAGACCAACTAAAATAAACATTTTCAAAATCTAGAACCAAAATGATTTTCAAACCTAAGTAAATTACAAGCTTAATCTTAGATGTTTGAGGTTGTTGTCGTTACCAAGAACCTTCTAAATTTATCAAATCTCAATTTCCACCCTTCGCATGCGGTTATATTTTCTATATTCACTTTTTTAAAACTGAGGACACAATTGTACAACCCTGTTCGAGTAGGGTCATTATTCACTTTTTTAAAATTAAAATATGATTTTTTTTTATAGCACAATAGAAATATAAACAACAAACGTCTCAACATATATTCATTACCAACATAATCCATGATTCTACATCTTACAAATACTACCCTTTAATACCATTTTAAAATGTTTCGAAAATCGACTGTGAATTTCCCTTCGTCATTTTAACAAACAATGACCATCCAAGCCCAAGGTCAGAGATCAATGTACAATTGAAACCTAATAATATTTGATCTAATTTAAACGTACTAAAAATACCATAATTTAATCCCTTTTTTCCAACAAATCAAAGCTACTAAGGAATTTGAGTGTAGATGAAGAATCGGAAATTTTGGACTTTCGGGGGCGTAACAAAAATGTTAAGGTATTAAACACCAAACCAACCCCGCTTACATAAATAAACTAAGAAAAAATCGAACTTGAACTCAAGCTAATAAACCAACTGTTGTTCTCACAAAAAGGTCAAAAGTACTATAATTAAACAACTATTACCAGCAAAATCGAAGTTCCAAAATAACTGCGACAGCTCGTCGTCTTCATAAGAAGAAAAGCGAACAAGAAACAATGGCCGAAAACATTTTGATAACAAAATTTATGCAGCACCAGCTCCTTTTCCCTTCTTTCTTTGGAGCTTCTTCATATAGAATTCAAGCTCTTTGCCCTCCAATATATACCTGTCAAAAATTGCAAACCTCAGGCAACATTACCCAGATAACCTTCCGCACCTCAATGATTGTGCTCAACCAAGTAAGAAAGAACATGACAGAAATAGAATATAGAATCATTAAGAGCTTTGCAATGCTTACCCATCTGCTCGGCCACATTGACCAGGCCTTGATGAGATACAAGCCATCAAACGACCACTGCTGAATTGTTCTTCAATATGCGGATCGAGCTTACGGTCCTGCTGACGTTTCTCTATTTCGCGCTGGACATGGTTACTCTTCTTTACCTCCTCAGTGACAGCATCACCTTCCTATCAACCATAAAAATCAAGTTGTGATATGAATCAAGTGGTGTCCCATTATACTATCTGTAATGATTACGAATGCACTAACTTCTCATAAGAAACTTGATTAATTACACAAAAACTTGTACTGAAAATTGTATAAACCAAATCAATCATTTAATCTATAAATCTTCCTCTACCTCTTCCTTCTTAGCAGAGGCTGTGGTCTTCTTCTTCCGTCCAATATCCACTCCATAATGCTGAAGATACCACTGTTTAAATGGTGCCGCATCAACTTGAACTATGGCACTTTTCACCAAGGTTTGAGTACGAACAAGCTCATTGTTTGATGCATTGTAGACCACATCAAGAATACGGGTCTTTCTAGTCCCAGCCTCACTACCCCAAGAGTAGTTTCCAGTATCCAGCCTAAAAGCGCGCCACTTCACATTACCACCACGAACTCGAATCCTCCTGATTGACTTGTCACTGGATAACTTGGTGTTGGCAGGTTGCCTTCCAAGCTCATACCTTCACAAACAAAGAGGAAAGAAACAATATCATGAGGACTTTAAAAACATATTAGCAGTTGAAAGTTCTATCTTGAATTGACAAAAAAAAGAATCATCCGTGATAGTTAAAGAACAATAAACAACAATCTATCAGAGAGAATTAGAGAGCTAATGTAGATTAATAAAGCATAAACAACCGAAAAGAGAAGAACAGATAGCTAATACATATTAATTAAATCCACTGAAAGATAAACAACAATCTATCAGAGAAAATCAGAGAGCTAATGTAGATTAATAATACATAAACAACCAAAAAGAGAAGATCAGCTAATGCATATTAATTAAATCCACTGAAAACTATAATGGAGAAGAAAACAAATGACAAATCCTTGTCACCAACTACCACACTTTTCCAAAAAAAAATCACCCTAACCTACATAATTACAGAATCATACTGAAATGGCAAAGAAAGAAATTACAAACTTTCCGTGGAACTATTAGCAGTTATAATGTGAGGAAATGGAAATAAAAACCGATTGTTCAAAATACACTCGGCGAAATATAAGAAGAGGTAGTTACTTTCGCTTTTTTCTCCAAGCCTTCTTCTTGCCACCAGTGGCGCGCCTCTTGTGCATAGAATCACGGGAAATACCTATAAAAGAAGGTTCTCTCAGATTAACAAAAAGAAAACACGTACAGAATTCAGATGTGTTAACAATCTGCAAATTCTATCTGGCATACCCATCTTGGTGAGACAAGAGCTCTTGGCGTGAAGACGAGTCTACAGTACCTGAAAAAAAAATACCAAACAGCCCTCAAACTCTAAAACTGGGGAAAACCTAAATGAGACGAGTTCAGATTTGAGAACAAAAGTAGATTTCCTACAGATCCCATCATTTTCTTTTATAATCTTTGTTTTACTACGATGCAGTAAATAATCAAGGCTGAACAAGGGTTAATTTTATATGGGTATATGAACCATGACCAAAATTATTATAACAAACCAATGGCAAACCCAACCGTTTGTTGAAAATTAAAATATTTGTTTCGAAAACACAATAAGAAGAATAGTATTTTCAAACCAAATTTTCTTAAAGTTCCAAATATCACAAACCTCACAAAGTACTGATAACTATTACAAAATATCAGAAGTTCTTACAATTCATAAAGCCCAACCATCAACATCACAAGTTACCTCGGACCCGTTCGAACATGAGCTTACAATAAGTTAACCAGATCGCTGGAAAATTGATAGAGCTAAAACTACAGTCTAAAAGCTGATACTCAATAACCAAAAAGTGAAGAATTACAAAGAGGATATCCAGAATATAAGAAAAAAAATGAAGAATTGGAACAGCCATTAACCAGAACCACCAAATAATCGCAAATGTATATCAGTAATAAATCAAACTGCGACAATATCCATGAAATCGCCATGAGCAGAAAGAGAACACCCATTACTACCTACAATTCAATATTTAACATTCATACAAAAGTATGGAACTGTGAGAAGGACTAAGCAAAATAAAACAAACAAACATTCAATCAAGACTGCCACAATGGTAAAAACCCAAAAAATCTTGAAAAGAACAAGACACATTCAATCGGGAACGAACCTTGAACGATCGAGGGAAGTCGGGAGAGAGATTGAAAGGGAACTGAGAGGGGTTTTGATGCGGCGAGGGTTAGGTTTAATTTGTTTTCAGTTTGTTTAATGGGCTGGGCTAAAAAGTCTGTTGTTTTATCTTGGTTTTGGGCCGTCTAGTTGGGCCTCGTTGGGCCTTGCTTTAAAACTTTTAAGGCCAACCCTATCAAATTGGGAAATTAGATGGAATAGCACAAAATGAGATGTTGTTTGGATTTATGGCAAAAATGAGGAATAATAAGATTTATGGCAAAACGTGTGCAAGGCACATGAGTAAATTTTTTATAGTACTTATTTTGCCCTTGATTGGTTTGCAAATTTCTTCCTTATCTTTCTCTCTGGATTTTTATTTTTAATTTATATTTATTATCAACTTTTATTTTACACTTGTGGGCCCAATTTATAAGGGCTGACCAGATAAATAGCAAATTTAGAAGTTTCATTTGAAAAAATAGCAAAAAAAATTTTAAATTGTGAAAATAGAAAAAAAATAAATAAATACTTAAAAATATATCAAATTGTCAAAACTGCCCTCACTTACAAATAAATACCTAACATTCATAACTTGAAGCTGAAAAATTTCAAAGACGTTAAAAAAAACTTCAAATACACTGTAACTAAACCATTACTACATACTAACTAATGCAGCATACCAAAAAGAGCAACGCAAATACAGTATTATACAAGATACACAAACATAAATTAAAAAATAATATTGATGCAAAATATATTGTGTCGAACACATTTTTAAGGCAAGCAACCAATTGGTGGATGATTGTCGCAAAAAACAATATTTAGCACGTTGGTTTGTGGTTGAAGTAGTGAGTGAAATAAGAGAGGAGATGGATCTTGTTGGCATTCAATAATGGGTGAAAACATCATAGAGAAGAAGAATGTAAAATTATAGATGGGGAGTTGTATGGCTACCGATTATAGATTCATGAACGACCAAAAAAAAGTGGAAAAACAAAAAAAAAAAAAAAAAAAAAACTTAACCTGCTGCTATGCGATAATGATAGAACAACAGAAGTGGGAAGAGAGAGAAGTTGTAGCTCGTAGGGTTACATTTTTTCCTTTTTTTTCTTTCATTTACTTATTATTATTATTATTATTATTATTATTATTATATTATTATTATTATTATTTTATTTACTTTTTATTTATTAGACATTTCAAATTGGTTGAAATTATTGGTTGTTTAAAAAATAATATATATATATATATATATATATATATATATATAATTTCAATTAAGGTTAACTCTATAAAATTCCAATTAAGGTTGACTGTTATGCTTTTCTCTCCTAAATTTAAAATTTATAAGTTTCAAGTCTTTTATCAACTTACATACAAAATTTTCAAATCTTCTATAAAATAAATTTAAATTGATTATCTTCTCAATTATATCCATTTTGACACTAAAATACAAAATTAGAAGGAACCAAAAGAGAATACTTATTTGCTCATAAATAACAACTATTTTCGTAGAGATAAATGATATATCATTTAATATATTTCAAAAAAAATTTAAAAAATATACTAACATAATAATATATCAATGATTTACAATGTGAAAATGAAATATGAAAAATATACAATCAATTTAATCAAAATATGTATAAAACAATTTAAAAAAAGATTAAAATGCAATTAAAATACGTTATATTCTTGACCAAATTTTAAATAATTGTTGAATATTAAAATAAAATAAAAGTTGATAATAAATATAAATTAAAAATAAAAATCCAGAGAGAAAGATAAGGAAGAAATTTGTTGAATTTGAATTAATTAGTAAGGTATTTATGAAATTCTATTTTAAATATTAATAATAGATTTGTATTCAATGAAATTTGATAATAAATATAAATTAAAATTAAAAGTTGAGGGAAAAAAATAAATAAGAAATTCGTTAATTTTGAATTAATTGATAAAATAGTTATGAAAATCTATTTTGAATACTAAACATAGATTTGAATTCAAAATCTGAGCGAAAATCAAGGGATGATGTTGAAATTCAGTTTTAAAATCGAATGTGTTAGGTATAATCTGATAATTTCAACTATCAATCAAGTTCCACAATTACAATGTATTTTAATTTTGGTTATTAATCAATCTTGTCATTTACACTATATTTCATTTGTCGAATATGCAAACCAATCAAGGACAAAATAGGTACTATAAAAAATTTACTCATGTGCCTTGCACACGTTTTGCCATAAATCTTATTATTCCTCATTTTTGCCATAAATCCAAACAACATCTCATTTTTTTGCTATTCCATCTATTTTCCCTTGATTTTAGAGATAAAACCTTTTTTTTTAGAATCTTCAAATTAAGAACGCACCTTTGTGTAAATTTTTGTACTTTTTAAATCAACTAAAATAAATGCTAACAAAATTGAGCATATTAAGAAGGAGAGAGGTGATACTAACAAAAACAGTTGCAACAAATAATATTAAATCGTATTCTATAAAATTAGTACAAATTAATTTTCTTCCTAACGGTTATTAATGACTAAAAAATATGCATAGAGGCTTATAAAAATGGGGGATCAATGTGGTAGTTTTCTAATGAACACACCGATTAAGGTCGATGTGTCTATATTTAGAGTTACACCTATAACTATATATGGATAGGTATATAATAAGACGTGTATATGTAAATATACCCTCATTTAACATGATTGTTGACTAAGAAATTTTTTATCAATCATAAATTACTACGTCATTTCTCAAATTAACCATGAAATTACAAATCATCAAATTTGGGACTAAATACAAGTTGACATGTGTCTCGAATTAAAATAATAAAAAAAAAACAAAAATTCAATTGATTCAAGTAATGCCACGTGTCTTCATCACAACCATTGGATTGAACAAGCTAGTTTGGTCCAACGGGGTCATAATGTTTGGGCCCAAAGTCAATAAAGTCCAAGCTCGTATAGGGTCTCCCAAAACTTTATAAATAGAAGAGGTCACCCATCATTTGAAGCATTCGATTAGAGATTAGAGAATTGATCCAGAATTCAGAGAATTTTAATTCAAAGACTATAGAACTTCAATAAAGTGATTGTCTTCTCTAACGAATTGGTTGTCAAAGATTTAAATAAAGGCTTCAACAAATTCATTATCTCTTCGCCATCTATAAATATCTACCTTGATTTGAGAACAAGCTCTCTAGCCCTCAGATCAAAGTCAACAGATCAACGAGCTAAAGACCGATCCAAGCTGATCAATAAGCCAGAAGGTCGATCCAAGTCGATCATCCAAGAAGATCAACAAGCCCAGAAGACATCAAAGAAGATCAACAAGCCCAGAAGACATCAAAAAAGATCAACAAGCCCAAAAGTCGATCAAGATCATTAAGCCCCAAGGCCATCCGACTTCTTAGCATTCGCAGGGCGAGAGTCAAAAACATCGAATAAGGAAAAGATACTGAGGAGTCATTCAGAGTCGGGGCTCGAGTTTTTGAGTATATTGAACGAACAAGAGAATCAAAAGGGTTCAAAGAAGAAGAGAAACAAGGTGTATAGAAAAGAGCTTGCTCTTGCTTTAGAATTAGAGGATAAAAATAGACCGTAACACTTATACTACAATTCAATAAAATCAAGTTCATTTTCACGTTCTAAATTTTCTTTGTCGAAATCTGATGTGAACAATGATATCAATTATTTATAGACACGCTGGTAAAATATGGTACTCTAGATAATTTATAGTGTTCGTATATATTTATTGGCAAACCTATAACTACAAAAGGGTAGGCATGAAATATAATGTATATATTGTATATATTCCTTTATTTAACATGATATCAATAATCTATGACGATGTTAGTAAAGATGGTAGTTTAGATAACTTTTGGTGTAAGTGTATATAAGGTAAATACTAATTTTAACTATGTATTAAACATAAAGAAGTACAAATAGATTTGAATGAAAAATAATTATAAAAGATTTATTAACTTAGTTAAGATACATATATTTTCAACCAAAAAGTTAGAAGTTTGAAATTCTATTTGTTGAAGTAAAAAATAAAATAAAACAAAAATTGTGCATTGGCAATCATCGGAAAAAAATCGGTGCCTCAAATCTCTAGGAAAAGTAAATTATTGATACATATGAATTCAATTAAATATTTTAAACAAATAGTCCACAAGTGTATTTAGCATTAGGTAGACTCTCCATACTAGTAAGCTACACGTAAGTTAATCTGAACATTCACGACCCTAAACCCTTAGGCTCTGTCTAATACATCCATAAATTTCAAAAAGTGTATAACATGTCATCAAAACTTTAAAGACTCTAATATATTCCCAATTTTTTTAAAATGGGTAGATTCTTGAACTTTAAGAATTGTTATTTAAAAAAAAAAAAGCGGTATCTAATAGATTAAGAAATCTATCACTTTAAAGAATTAATGTGTCTACTGAACATAAATTTAAATTTTGCGTCTAATAGAATTTACCTATATTTATCCTGATTGGTTGATCTGCTTATTATGGGTTGGCCTAGTGGTAGTTAGAACATTAAAAAAAAAAAAAAAAAAAAAAAAAAAAAAAAAAAAAACCAAAGACCAAAGGCCTAAGGAGTGTTCAATCCATGATGGGAGTGTTCAATCCATGATGGTTGCCTGCGAGTTTCCTTAACACTCAAATGTTGTAGGATCAGTATGACTCAAGAACACTTTGTTTTTGCAGAAAAAAAAAACAGTTTTTATGTTTACTACTAAAAAATAACTTCCTTTATTTTTATTTTTATCTTTTTTTAAGAGAACTTTGTTTATGTTTTTTAAAGTAAATAAGAAACAAGAAATCTGATATAATATAATATACATTGTTTTCTCAAAAAAAAATTATGTAAATAAAATGGAAAAAAATCCACAGACCCATATATATTTTAAAAATTAATAAAAGGAAAAGACAGAGGATTTATGAATAATACATATTACATATGCATTCGGAAGCAAACGGGGGTGTAGCTCATATGGTAGAGTGCTCGCTTCGCATGCGAGAGGCACGGGGTTCGATTCCCCGCACCTCCAAAGTTTTTTCTTTCTATTTTATTTATTTTTTTAATTAGAAAAAAAAGAGTCATTTTTCGTTTTTTTGGCTCTGGCAAGTTCTTTCTTCTCTAATTTATTTATGATTTACGATTTTATTTATTTTTGTATTTTTCGTTAATTATTACTTTTATATAAAATGGTTAAATTATAAATAAATCTATTAAATACAAATTTGAAAATTTGAAATTCTATTAGGCATAAAATTTAAATTTTATATTTATTGGTTATATTTAGTTAGAGATCTATTGTTTAGAAATCTTATAAACACAAACTTATAAGTTCAATGACTTATTATATAATTTTGAAAGTTTCGGACCAAATAATCCTAAATCTCAAAATTTAAGGATTAAACTTGTAATTTAACTTTAATTAATTTATTATATTAATCTACTTTTTAAACAAAATAATATTAGGATAGATTCTATTTGGTTTCTAGACTTTTAAATTTGTTTTATTTTAGTCCTTCAAAATTTCGAGATATACATTTTAGTCCTTTTTTAACTTTAGTCTTTAAATTTTTGTGTTTGTTTCATTTTGGTCTATAAGTTTTTATTATGTTTATCAGTCACTAAACTTTTTTTTTTTTATGAAATAAGTCTCTAAATTTTTAAAAACAACCATTTTGATACTTGATGGGCTATTTTTCCACTTGATTTTTGTTTAAACTTTTTTTTTCCACTTGATCTATGTGGCTTAAAATTAAACTCAGGTAAGATATGCTAGTACAAATATTTAAAGTTATGTGTAAATTGTGGAAATTATAATTTGGATTAGGTCAAGCAATTAAAGTCATTCGGGTCCAAAAAATCTAAGACAATTCAAATTCATTGTGAAAATTTTGGCTAAAGAGGATATTGGGCCCAAGCCCATGTGGGGAGATTCAAATGTTGAAGTTCTAAAGATCTAAAAAACACAACTCTCTCAAAACTTTGAAAATCTCCTGAAGATCTAAAAGACTAAAGCTCAAAACTATTAAAGTAAGAAACAAGCCAGAGACCAATCCAACAAAGTCAGAGGTTGATCTAAACTGATCAACAAGCCATAAAGCTATAGGCTGATCCAAGTCAATCAACAAGTTAGCTGGATCAACAAGCTAAAGACCAATCCTCCAACAAGATCATTAAGTCCAAAAACCGATCATTCAAGAAGATCAACAAGCCTAAAGATTATAGTTTACTTTACGAAAGAAAGCATTAAAGAATTATGTATTAGAGAGTGTACTCAATACATTTAAACTTAAACTAATATAAATACGAGTTCAAATTCCACTAATTAAATTTATTTAGAAATCTCGTCCAACAATCTCAATCATTAGTTTTTAGTTCATTAGATTAGTTCATATACTGCCCTTAAGCCATATTTTAGTGCTTTTCATATAGGGATTTGAGGGATATTGAGAATGGACACCAATTTGACAAAAAAAAAAAAGATTCAATATTGTTTTTACTAGATTTGTTTTGAAATTCAATCCAAGAATTACTGGTACTTGATACAAACAAGAAACTCATAAATAAAAATTAAAAAAAAAAAAAAAAAAAAAAAAGAACCCAACAAATTAGTAGACTCATAAAACAAAAAAAATCAAAACCACGAGTTTTAACCTCGCAAAAAGAGCAAATCAACTAAGAATAACCTTCATGGACATGTGTTAGCCCTTATGAGTGATTATAAAATATTTAAATCACTTTTATCGTGTTATAAATTACTTCTAAATATATTTTTTAATTATTTAAAAGCGACTTAATGCTTAGCTTTACACTTTTAAATGTGTTCTCTTATAATCAAAATTGATTTTAAATAATTAAAAACATCTTTTTAAATAATTTTGATAGTGATGAAAGTGATTTTAACTATTTAAAAATTAATCAATGAATCAACTTTAATTTTTTTTTTCAATAAACAACAAAGATGAAAAAGGAAAGAGATTGATTTACAATATATTTTTTTTTTATCCTTTTTCATTCTCAATTGAAAAAAATATGTTAGTCTTTCTTTCATTGAATAAATTTCACAAGGCAACACCAAGGCATAGAAGGCAAAAACCATTAAGAGAGTTCATGAACATCAACCATAAAATTAGCATTGAGTTAATACCTTAAAGTAATTTAAATCCTTTATTTAGTTGATATCATATATATTAAACTTAAAAACATACTAAAATTCCCTAGGAATGGTAACAAGCTAGAATTCTATTAATTTGCCTAGCACTGCAACTTGAAGGCCTCCCCGTATTTCGCAAGGTTAACGAATCGAGGAAAGACGATGGCGATGAAGAAGATGATGACGTTGACGATGACATTGAATCCCGAGGAGACGCCATGAACTCGCAATCAGAGCTAAGAAATGAAAAGGTTTCCAACTTATCATTATGACTAAAAGGATCTCCATTGCTATAGTCTATAGTTGTTGCTTGGGCAGCTCTCGTACCATCCTTACTCTTCATGATCCTCTTCCAAAACCTAAGCCTCATCCGGAGTCGGGGTCGGGATTTCGGTTGCTCGATGCACGGTTTCGGTACCCCGAGGCTGAGGACCGCGGGTGGAGGGCTAAGGGGTGGAAGCAAGTCTTGAGGGGGAGGATCTTTGGGAGTTCCTGGTTGTGTTTCCCATTTGAAAGGGACTCCTTCAGCTGTTCCAGAGTAATAAATGCTATGAGAAGAACAACCAATGGAAGATGTTCTTGATATCACTTTACTCTTCATATCCCAATGAAATTGCCCTTCCATTTTCCCTAGAATTTGATTGAATTTGTGTGGGGATTTGTTTGGTTTTATTGGAGTTTTGAGTGTTTTCTTGAAAGTTTGTATGAGATCAATGGGCTTTTTTTGAGGTTGTATATATAGAGAAATGTTCATTGAGAGGATGATTCAATTGGAAGAGCCTGTTTTTCAGGATTTTGATGGAGTTTTGTGGCACATGATCCTGTTCTTATGAGGATTAATTTGTAAGTTATAACATGTGTAAAGTTTTTCTTTTTCTTCTCTTTTAGTTTCTTCATATTTGAGTTTATTCTTTCCATTTCTTCTCTTCTTGGGAATCAATTTTTTTTTCAGTACATTGGGAATTTAAATTTGTAACATTATAAAAATTGACATCATTTCATGATATTCAGTTTTGACTTTTGTGATTACAAGAGTTATCACGTATAACTCTACAATTCTATACAATTTTAAAACTATATGGATTCTTGTCATATATTTAAGTATGAAGGCCAGTTGAAATTGAAACTTTAAAAATATAATAATAATAATAAAGAAAATAAAAATAGATAAAGGGAAAAAAACAACCCAAATGTATTGAATCAAGTTGATGTTAAATCGATTAAAACTTTATACCCAAATTAGTTTCAATTGGTTTTAGTTAGATGAGATTCACACGGGGAAGAGATAGGCAATAATCTATGTATTTCGTATTGATATCTAAAGATACTATCAGCCTATTTATAAAGAGGCTAAATACATGTTTGAAATGATCGAGACGGGAGGTTAAATCCACAACTTGAGCTTTGAAAGAGATGAAGTGAACAACAATATCTTTACAAACAATATTCTCACAAATAAAATGATAATCAATCTCAATAATGCTTAGTATAAGCATAAAACTCGAAATTACTAGTTAAGAATATAGTAGAGGAGAAATTGACAAGAATGAACGCTTCCAATTTTCAATTCTAAAAATGCACTCATTTTTTAAAATATTATTTTTAGGGACTAGGTGAAAAGACACAAAGGTCCTCCTAGGGTCCAACTTTTAAACTTCTCATCTTCCTCTTTTATCTTGATAGAGGAGAAAGACGATAGGAGTTTTTAAACTCGTTTGCATACACATCAACTATTTTCAATAAACAACTATTACCACTCGTAGGTAGGTAGCCATTGAACTTATTATTTACATGGCTCTTAGAGGCCAATACATGGTAGTCAAGAGTAAATCATACTCATTGATATTGTGTTATTTTAGAACCTACTATTAGAATATAAATATGGAAAACTAATATTGTTTAAATATTGTGCCAAAAAAGAAAGGCCAGTAACTTGAACTTTTGGAATAATATTATTTTGCAATTGCCCTTAATACCGTCCAAAGTAAAAGTTGAATTATTTTAACCGATTCAAGTGGATAAGGTATCGATTACTATTCCAAAAAATTAATATAAAAACTTGAACATGCACAATTTGTATTTGATTCATAGGTAGTACTTTATTTTTATATTTTTTGGGTTAAACTACTATTTTGATTCCTATATTTTGAAGTTTATTCAATTTTAGTCTATACTTTTAATTGTCCAACTTTAGTTCTCATACTTTCAATAAATTTAAAATTCAGTCCCTCAAAGTAAATTTTTATCAAAATTAGTTTAATAATAATAATAATTCATCCAAAGAAATATAATATGTGAATATAGTTTCAAAATTTATTGTAAAAATGCTAATAGATAACAAAGAGTTTTTTAAAAAATAACAATAAACTAGCATTGAAGATTAAATTTAGTTTAAGATTTATTAAAAATACAAAAACTAAAATTGAACAATTGAAAGTATAGGACCAAAAATGATATTTTAACCCTTTTTTCAAATATCCGAAAGCATTTGGGCCAACTTACATGTATCTCGAATAATGTCAAATCCAAAGCTCAAAAGTATAGGCTATAGCAAGTCTAGTAGACCAAACCTAAGCTTGATTTAATTTCTTACTTTCAAGTTACACAAACTTAACTTATAAACCAAACCCTCTCTATACTAAGCTTCTCCCCCTACCCTGAAGGCTTGAAATAAGGTCGAGTCGGTCACCAAAATGGGCAGTTTTTAATGATTTGACCTTCTTGAGTTGACTTTTGAATCGTTTGAAGGATTATTTTGCAAATATATGTAAGAATAAAAAATTTGAAAGGCCAAAAGGAAAGTGGAGAAATTGACCTAAAACCGAAGCAATCTATTCCTTTTGGATTATATTGGGAACCCTTCAAATTAAACAATAAAGCTTCAACTGTCTGTCCAAGTGCATCTGTACATATCTTCCTTCACGGGCCCTTTAAAAAAAAGCTTAGAAACTAAATATAAGTTAAAATTTCCTAGAATGTTTTTTGTCTAAAATATTGATACTTCTAAAGTTTGAGTTTCCTAGAATGTTTTTGTCCAAGATATCAACACGACACTTTTTTTAATCCACACGACAGAATTGTGAGAAAGATTTGCAATGACTTTTGAAAAATTAAGCACTATTTTGAAAGGTTAGTTTTAATGACTTGTGAAAAATGTTCCAAAATTTATGTTTCTTTCCTCCTAATTTTTCAATTATGCTTTTCAACCTTGAAGAAACACTTGAATTCTTAATAAAAATCTAAAAATAAAAACAAAATTTCTGTAACTTTATTTGTCATTCATATATGCTTTTTTTTATGTATGGTAGAGAATTCAAACCTCTTAGTTAAAAATGTACATATTTTATGCCTGACAACATATGAGAGAATACAAAGGGCATGAAAATAATAACAAGAGCCCACGAAAAACATAGGTTAACTCTAAAAGAAATGTCTCCATTCAAGCAAAAGATAAAACTATGAAAACATGGAATTTGACAAAGGACCAAGCATCATAAGAAGAAAGGTTCCCCATTAGGAACTCAAACGCCACAACTCATATTGGCGGTAGTCTCAATTGGTTAGGAAAATATATCTTTCATCAAATAAGTATTAGAGTGGCTTTCTTCTTCTATTTCTGTATGAATTTGTTTATGGAAGAAACTAATGTTCTAGGTCCCATAGTTCTGTTACCTCATATTAGAGGTGATTTTGAAATAGTTAAAATCACTTTTGACAAATTCAAAATTACTTCTAAACATGTATTTTATTTGATCTTGAATGAATAAAGATGTGTTTAAGAGTGATTTTGAAATTTGAATATGATAAAAGTGAATTAACTCTTTCAAAATCACCTCTTCCAAATGTGCCCTTAACTCTTCATCCCCATTTCTAGGCAAATACACAAGCTATCTAATAGGACTACTTGCCTTTATGGTTTGTGTCCTATAAATTTAAGAAATCAAAACAAAAATTAATATAAATAGAAGTCTGCGAGCAATGGCATTAATAAATTTAAAGGGAGAAGGTTGCATACTAATTACATTGGTAATTAAGGTTAGAGCTATATATGCCTTTAGTGTGTGTATCAAACAAGTAGAACAAGACTCCTGAATCACCTGGTTAAGAATTGCTATACAAAAAGACAGGTCTTACTCGTTTGCTTGTCCCTGCGGCCACTCAACTCTATAATACTCTATAGCCGCTGAGCTTGTTTGTTTCCTACTCCCTGCACGTGTGACCAGAAAGGAGGAGACCAGTTATGCAACCAAAAATGAAAATTTAACATTGTGAGAAGTCTAAAGTAGCCAAGAGAATTACAAATGAGGGTAGATAAGACAATGTCTGTAATATAAGATAATTTAGTTTTATACAAAATATCCTTGAACTTTGGGGTAGATTTCAATTATAGCCCTAGACTTTGATAAGTTTCGTGTTTTACCAACTTTAAAATTGTTCTAACAAATATCTTTTGCGTTAAAATAAAGTATGGAAATTAATGTGACAGTTGATGTGAAAAAATTAGAAGATATACATATATTATTTACAACCATACAGTAGATTAAGATCGTTTTTTATGATTAGTTTCATCTCAAAATAAATCGTTAACATCATTTGCATAATCCATTATTTTTGCACATCAAGTGACATGTCAATTTACGTAAATGATGCATGTAGACATTCCAAATTTTACACATTCTTCGTCGCATAAATTTCAATCTCACTATAAAGACAAACTCTACAAGGGTATTTTTTAGAACAACTTTCAAAGTGCGAAGATAAAATGAAACTTTTCAAACTTTGGGAGTATAATTGAAACTAGATCCAAAGTTTAGAAATATTTTGTATAATTTAACTTAAGATATATGAGTAAACCATTAATATGATTAAAATTATGGCATTAACCATATTTGGAGAACTTGAATGCTTGAGTTACATCAGAGAAAAACTAAAACACAATCGAATATAAACAAGTTCATTGCATTCTCAAGCACGTTTACAATATGCACAGACATGAAACTAACCACAATAACATCAGACCGCTGACAGCTCACACTGAAAGAAGGAAAAGAAACACACACACAAGAGAGGGATTGCCAACAGGCACAAACAAAGAGAGAAGTTAACCAAAGAGATTTTGTCTTTTGACCGTTTTATGGATTCAATTTTATCTACTGCATTTTTTGGTACAAATTAAAGCATTTGTTAACTCATTATAGCTTGTCTTATTTACTTTCTAATTGGAGAGCTTTCTTGTAATCACCTATAGATGTTGGGATTTCTCCTTATTTCATCCATCAACAAAATGTTTCTTTTACACCAAAGAAGAAAACTGGGATTTCATATTCCTGTTTAACATGGCAGACCATCTAAAGCAACCAATAACAAGATAAGACTAGAATTGGAGGGTCGTAGGAAGCTAACCAAAGAGATTTTGTCTTTCAACTGGAGGCCACCAAAGAAGAAAACTGGGATTTCATATTCCTGTTTAACGTGGCACACCATCTAAAGCAACCAATAACAAGATAAGACTAGAATTGGAGGGTCATAGGACTTCAAACTTTATCTTGCGTATTTATATTTCTTATTTTGGTTTAAAGTCGTGTCTTTCTGTGAATTAGTTTCCTACAATGCTAGTGGGTTTTTTTTTTTCTCATAGTCCATTTTCTAGGCTGCAGCTGTGTTTGCGGGTGCTGAACATCTAGAGGTAATTTTGGATTCTGCCGAAAACTCTTCTCAGCTAAAAGTTAGCGATGTTAAGGCATTATGCCATAACATTATGGAAAGAAGGTATATAGAAGCTGTACTATATAGCATGGCGACTACTGAGTGAGTAGAAGAGAATAGCACATGGCAGTTTACAATTTATTTTGGAAAGACTACACACGCACAATAAAATCAAATACTAGTTACGGTTAAAATTTGAAGAACAAAAGACAAAAGGGGTCTAGTTGACAAGAATCTGAATGATACCTACCTCAGTGGGAGATGAAATGATGGATTCTCTGCCAGAATCAAAAGGGCCATTAAGACTTCTGAAAAAAATGTTGGTGGTATGTCAATTTAAATCCAAACTACAGTAAGATGTGTAAGGAAATACATTAATACCTTGGCCTCTCAGACTTGGCAAGATGTTTAGACATGATTGATGCCTGAAATAGAGGCCAATTTGTACAGTTATTAAGTACGAGAAACTTTTAGCTTCCCAAAAAAGATGATTAATATTTTGGTTTGACCAGATGGATAAAAGAAAAATATATGGAAAAGAACAAATTAGACTGAAGAAAGAAAGTCCAATCATTGTGTCTAAGACAAATAATCAGTGCAGCTGCAGTCTAAATAAATACCATGCAAAAAATTTCTTTTATTTCCAAACAAGCAGCAGCTTTACCAGCACATCAAATTCGGAGAGATGCATGCTTTCAATGTAAGAACTATAGATCCAAAGGACCAATCACAAATTGCTCTGATTTATATAATTTGAATGCTTTTCACACTACACTACACATTCAGTCAAAGACAAAAAGGCAAGGCCTCAAAATATTAAATGTCATAAACATCAGTAGATATACAAAGTCTAAAGATCTTTCGTTTTCCTTCAGAAACTAACAAACATGCAGAAGGTAATCGATCCAAGAAATAACCATAAAATAAATAAAGAGTGGCATGATTGAAACTCAGGAAAAGCTCATTAAACCAACTTGGAAACTTAAGAGAAGCTTGTTGAAATTGAAGATGTGATACAAATTTTATTTTTCTGAGCAAGAGAAGTAGAGTACCTGCTCTTGGATTATGCTCCTTGCCTCTACAAGTTGTGCCTCTAACTCAAGTTCCCTCTCGGTAGCTTCAGAAGTAACTTCAGATTCTTTCTGAGCATCCTGCAGCTGACCCATCCGCTCCTTCAAATTTCAAGATACCATTACTAACAAGCATCCATCTCTGTCTAGAAAAAAGTGATGTAGTGTGAAAAACAAATCACCTTTATAGAAGCCATCTTATTCCGAAGGCTTTCTTCAATCTTGTCTCTTGCCATATGGAAGGGAAGGTCAAAAACATCCTGCAATAAAACAATACTGGTCATTTTACCAATGCATCAATCAGGCGACCACATGAACATAGTTCAGCCCATACCGTCCTCCCACCAAATGGAGACTGTGCACCTTCACTTTCAACTCTTTCATTAACTGCAAGGGGTTGCTTAGGTAGTCCATTTGGAGCATTTAGGAAATCCCGCATATCAACCTGCCAATCAATTTACAAGCTAAACTGAACACTGATTGGCAATGCCATAGAGGTCAAAAGTACAGATGACTAGTCACAAAAGCAAAACTCAAATAGCATACAACAAAACAGATTATATACAAGTGTAAGCAACCAAAAAAGATGTAGGTCAACAATTCAAGAAACAAGGAATAGACCACTTTTATTAAGAAGGGAGAAACAAAATCCAACTTGTAGAAATATTCTGGAAATCAATTGAAATAAGTGGTCGGACACAAACTACTATCATAAAGATCCAAAAGATTCAAACATCATACAAATAGACTAATGAGCGCTTCAAAAGTACCAGACAACCAGTCATACTTGTATAACAGATTGAAAGATTGTAATGTTGCATTGTTGCCAAAAGATGCCACACATCTCAGGTCCATTGTAATAAAGCTTAATGTTTGTCAGTTTGTGGTAGTATCAACAATGCATGAGAAGCAGTGTTGGAGGTACGTAACTGTTTCATTTGCATCTTCTTGGCCTGTGAACTAGCATGGCCTTCCTCCATTAGAGGAAATCCCTACTTGGACTATTGGAGCTCTCAGGTTGAGAGAATTAGCGGTAAATGCAAATATGGAGGACTTTTTCCTTACCACAGGCGGAAGGCTCAATCTTATTCAAGCCACATTGCCTAAGAAAATGTGAGAAATAGGACTTGGGAGTTGTTTATGTAAATCAATTTGTAAATTAATGGTTGATAGTCAGTGACACAGTAAGTATATAGGGCTTCATGGAATATTGAGAAATCAACACACTTTAAGCTGGTTATAAATGAGAAAATAACTTCCGCAACTTTGACTAAAAAGTTTGAGCTCTAAAAAATAAAATCCAGCAATACTAACAAAAGTTTCCACAATATTTACATTATAAGTAAGAAATATTTTCAGTACTTTGTGTCTGATGTAGGCATTCCTTTTACATTCCTTATTCAGCTAGTTGATTAGTAAACTAGCTGTTGGGCTGTTTCGTCAGCAATTAAATTAGGAAATCTTATTAGTTATTTGAGTAATTTACCACTGGTAACTTCGTAAAACACTAAATGATCATAAGCTTAAGTGTTTAAGTTATCATGTCTATTCCGATTCATTCACCATTCAATCAAACAAAACTTCAAGATTTGGATCACTCCAGTTTCTTTTCCTTTTTAAAAAAATCAAAATAATTCAATAATTCAAAAAAAGTAGGAAAATTATACCAAACAAGGAATAAAAAAAAAAATAATAAATAAGTAAATAAAAGGATGATGACTCTTATGAAAACAAATTACCAAAAGCATAATAAAAGAATGACAGAAAACCTCAGCAGCATAGAATCCACCATAATAGATCAGACATATTCTGCAACCTTATTTTATTGCGTGCCCTCCATTTATAGGATAAGAATTTCAGTAAGCTTATAGTGCAAATAGTTATAAAATGGTTGCAAACCTGCATTGACCGCAACAATGCCTTCAAATCAGCATTCTCTGACATCAATTCTTGATTTTTTACTTCATAAGCATCCACCTGACCATGAAATATTTGTGAGAATATTTTAACCACTAAAAAGTCAAGCTCAGGTACAAATACTTTTAAAAGAAGTTGTTCACATAGAACATTAATGAATAATTAAAATATACCTGTAGCAAATTCATTATCTCCATTCCTGATCTAGATTCTTTCTTTTTCTCCATTAAAACTTGGTTTAGCCTTTCCTGCAGACATACAAAAGCTTCTCTTTGTAAATATTAATCTTCTCCAATAGAATCCAAACCTACCCTAGGACTGAAAAACATCTCAAAGACATCCCACCTGCAATTTGATGTACTCCTTTTCTTTCTTCTTCATCTCATGTACTTGTTGAGTTCTTACTTGCTTCAGCCACATGAACAGAAAACATCATCAATACTTACATTATTACATAGAAACTAGTATCTATCTCACAGCATTCAACTACCCTAACCTGATTGCCAATAACCATTCTCTGAAACTCATCCTTTTCCTAACTACCCTAACCTGATTGCCAATAACCATTCTCTGAAACTCATCTTTTTCCTGCTGTAGCTTTTCAATTTGAGCTTTAAAAGCTGCCTTAGCTTTGGCTTCCTAATGGGAAAGAATTCCTTGTTCAATACAAATTAGAGAGACAAATCATAGAATTTAGAGAAGTCTCGAGATTGTACTGTTCGTGTAATTGTTGCAATCTCCCTATCTTTAACTTGTATTACTGACTCTAGCCTCTCAACTTTAGTCTCCAATCTTGAAATATCTGAAAGTAGTCTGCCACAAGAAAATAAAGGGACACTCCATCGTATAAATGAACATAAACGGTCATCCAAATTTGAGAATGAAGACAAGCTACAGATTTGATGCAAAGATGTGAATATCCTCCAAAATATTAAGTAATAAGGAGCTAACCACTTCAAATCCAGGAAAAATGATTTATATCTGCATAAACAGCAAGTTTTCTAGACCACTTCAAATGACTTAAAAAAGTAAGGAGAGTATTATGTTTTATTTTCTCTTCTAGGGTTTTGTTAGGTAAATCTTTCAGTAATTGTGAGCTATCTCTGAAATGTACCAAATGTAGAAATCTTTTGTAACTCCTTTTGTTTTTTGTAGGCTGATGTTACTTCCATTAATCCATTTCACTTATTAATGAAAGTGTTTCCTAATAAAAGCAGAAACAATGGGAGTATTTACGATATATATCCATAACATAACCAAACAAAGCATTTTTTCATCAAATTCTTAGCATAGTCATATGAATTTACTCATAATAGAAGCGTTCAGAGATGTCATACGCTACATTAATTCTAGAAAATGGCGTTACCTTTGTCTCTGTTCATTAGCAGATTCCCTAAAATCAATGTCACGCTGCCTCTGCTGAAGCAAGAAATATATACAATTGCAAGTCCTCGCAATCGACACCTACATAATTCAGTAGACATATCACCAACAACCAAACAGAAAAAGAAAAAACGGAAACCAGATTATTTACAAAAATGTTCAAAACAAACCGGATCATTCGAGAACAGATCGAGCGAAGCCGGAAATCCAAATGTGATAAGCGTCTGGTTCAAATACTTGGCGCAATGGTCCAAGTTAGTGACATCCGCAAATGTATAGTCACTGAAGCACACACAAAACCTCAAAGCATCAACACATTTCGCTTATACACTCATCGCATTAGCTACAAAAAGAAATGCAAAAAAAAAAAAAGACAGAAAAAGTTCCGTAACAAAAACAGGTGTGAAAGCCCTAAAATGCCGAGGAAACTGACCCGACCGAGTAGATAGACTGCGGAGATGGCTGCAACGGAAGAAGCAAAACGCAGAGAAAAACAGAAGCACAATCAGACAAAAAAGAAAAGAAATGAAATGGTGTAACGCAATGTGAGAGTTAGGGAGGGAAATTACTCTGAGATCAAAGTCTGTTTCAGTCGCTGCCATTGTTGAGAGCTTCAAGAGAGAGAGAGAATGAGTTATGAGACTGGTTGAAACATGGAACTTGGAAGGAGGAGGAGGAGGAAGAAGGGCGGATCAGGTGGTGGATAGATCCATGGCAGAGCGGTGGAGAAATTTAAAAGAAAAGTAGATACGAAATTTGGAGTTTGAAGAGAGAAGGGGTGGTAAAATTTTCCGTTAACGGACGTCGTTCCGTTTGTATTTGTACTCCCATGGGTATGCTTTGAAAGAACGGACGTCTCTTGCCAAGGATTATTATTATTACTATTATTTTTAAGAAAAGTCAAGATTAAAATAGGGCTCTTTTCAAATATAGAAAAATAAGTCAAATTATTTACAAATATAGAAAAAATTTACGGTCTATCACCAATAGACATTGATAGACTTCTATCAGCATCTATCAGTGATAGATTTCTATCAGCATCTATCACAACTATCTAAAAATTTGGTTATTTTGTGTAAATAGTTTTCCTTATTTTTCTATTTTTAAAAATGTCCCTAATAACTAAGTGTATAACAATATTTTTAACAAATTACAAATATAGCAAAGTCTATCAGTGATAGATTTTTATAGTTGATAAACTCTTATGGTCTATCAGTGATAGATCACCTAGACCATTTTGTCTATCAACAATAGAAATATATCACTGATAGACTTTGTTATATTTGCAATCTAAAACTTTAGTGACTATAGCTCAACGATAATTAACACATATTTCTTATTTTTAAGTTTGAGCTTCAAATTCTCATACACTCAAGGTTCGAAATATCGAGGTCCCGATTTTATGGGAATATCGATATCGATGGAAATTTCGGGAAAAATTATGGAAATTGATGGAAATTTATAGAAATTGCTATAATTAATTGATGAAACTTTGATTGTGGTTTAATTATACTATAACGGACCATTTTTAATCACAATTTCTATAGAGTGAGACCATATTTAGATGTATGTTGTAAAGAAATACGCACATCAATTTAATTTTAAGGTGAAATGATGTGAAAATTTAATGGAAAAAGTATGATTGAGCTTAAAAGTTGAAAATTAAAAAAAGTAGCCCATAAAAAATGCTTAATCCTTTGTCGAAAGTGATATTGATGTGTGAAACTATATAATTGTGTGTAATCATGACCATAAAATTGAAAATTTTGAACTGAGCTAACATAGTTAATCATAAAAAAAATCAAAATTTTCTCGAAACTTCAAAATTTTGTCGAAATGGGGGAATCAGAATATTCGAAATTGGGGGAAAAACAAAATATCCCCCAATTAGATTTCAAGACCCTAGAAATTTCGAGATTTCTATGAGAATTTCCCAATATGTATACACCTACTTGTTCTACTAAAAATAAAACCCCAACTTAAAAATGGTTAATTATTCTAATTAAATTCTAAGATTTGTCTCTTTGAACTTTTAAAAATTAAAAAGTGTCTTTTAATTTCTTAAGTTCAATTTAGCACTACACTAATAACTCTCTAAATTTTAAAATGGTTGAATAAGTCATTGAACTCTTAATTTTGTATTTGGATCATTGGCATATTTAACCATTAGGGATTTGCATTTGCGGGAGCAAAAGACAATTGTGGGAGAATTTTAACTTTTTAGGTCGTTTGATAAATTTGATTATTGATTAATTTATCTAAAATCACTTTTAAATTGGTCTTAGATTCAAAATCACACTCACAACAGCTTTTGAATTCATCTTCTCTAAAAAATCGTATCTTCTCTTCCTTCCCCGTCTATTCACTTTTCAATTTTTAATAACTATTTTTTTGTTTAAATTTTATCAAATAATTTAGATGGAACTAAAGTTTATTTTTATTTAAAAATATAAAATTTTAAAATAATTATCTTACAATAAGTTTGATATAAAATATCAACATATAATTGAAATAATATGTCTACTTTAGTCATTATAGCTAAATCATAACAATTTCGTATTAATTTTATGAAACAGTCCAGTATGCTTTTTCGAGTTCAAAATTGAAATTTACCAAACACTATATTTACTTGTTGACACAACTGATTTATCTCAAAACACTGCTACCAGCAATTATTTTGAAAGCTACAACAATCTCAAACTAAGCTTTAAAATCCTAAAACTTATTGAATCCAAAGAAACAAAAATCTTTTAACTTGTTGAATTCAAAGGAAAAAAAAATCAATGGACTTAGTAGCTATATGACTTCCTGAAAGAATACATCATACACACAAAAGAATACATCACTTTGACTTAAATAATTGTAATGGGGTAAAGAATAATGACTTTTCCTTCAAAAATACCTTCACCATTAAATTGTGATGTTTCATATCTATGGTCTAGTTCACACCCATATACGAAAAGATTTTCTACTTCGAACCTAATAGTTGAGAGTGACAAATGTTATGACGATATGTTCAAGTATATTTCCACCATTAGCTCAAAAATGTTTAATATCTTTGGTCTAGATCACACCACTCTTACACGAAAATGATACATTACTTCATTGTGTAACCACTTCGACACTAATAGTGGTAACAAATGACAAAATAGATATTAGAATGTAAGGACAAAATAGAGATGTAAAGATTCTTTTTCATAAACTTCTTATATATATATATATATATAAGAAAAATTTTACTGTCTATCAACGATAGACTTCTATCATAGTCTATCATTTTATCACTGATAGACAGTGAAATTTTTTTATATTTAAAAGCAACCGTACGTATACGATGAGTTATTTTTAACTTTCATTATGAGACGCGAGAACATTACTTTGAAGGAATGGTTTAATTATGACGAACTTCATTCTCCTCATGAAATTCCCTCCACAAATATATCATCGGTACTTTTTGTTTTCTTCACAAAATATATCATCGGTACTTTAAATAATTAACCTTTTTCCCCCCGCATTATAAACAAACACATGAGGAGAGTTACTTTTATTATGTTTACTTCAATTTCATTCCTCCATTCATTTGGTTATGCTATTGTTTTCGATGACGGATCTAGAAATTCATGTTACGGGAGCACAATTTTACATCATTTTGAACTTTTAGATTTATGTTTATATATAATTCCTGTAACTTAAAATTTTTCTAATAAATCCATAAATTCTTGATTTTTTGTTTAACAGATTATCAAAATATTAATTTTACATCCAATAAATCTCTTGCATATTTAAAATTTTAAAAACTAAACGAATCTATTAACTAAAAATTTGAAAATTTAAGGTCCAACTAGAGACAAAATTAATTTTTTATTTAATTAAATGGTTAATTTTTAAATATTTTAATATTTATGCGATTTATTAAATTTAAAATTGAAAGTTTATATCTTCATATAAATATGTAACTTTAAATGCAATAATATATGATATCGAGATTAAATAGTATTAATTAAAAACTTCTACAAACTTTTTTAGGATATTCACATAAATATATTAACAAATAATTTAACTTAGATATTCGTAGTTTTTTAAAAACCAACCAAGTACTTTTTTTTAAAAAAAATATTATGTATATGCAGTGAAAATTCTAATATATCTGATGTTAAAAAATTAGAAATATGTATGATAAAATAAGATAAGATAAGTAGCAAAGAGATAAGTAATAAAGGAAAAAAGAGGAATTCAAGTAATGATAAAAATTAAAAATTAAAAAAGTGAATTTTTGAACCTTTGACCTTTGACTAGAAAGCAAAAAATGTTGCTTCGTTCAACCGCTGTAGCAAAATCAAATAATTATATTATGATTAACAAAAGGAAAAAAGAGGAATTCAAGTAATGATAAAAATTAAAAATTAAAAAAGTGAATTTTTGAACCTTTGACCTTTGACTAGAAAGCAAAAAATGTTGCTTCGTTCAACCGCTGTAGCAAAATCAAATAATTATATTATGATTAACAACATATTTTTTATTTTCAATTAAAAAAGTACACATTTTTATTAAACCCGACCATTTGAGGGGGTACGTGCCCCTGACCCCTTCATAGATCCGCCACTAATTTGTTATGATGTATAATGCTAATGTGAAGATGGTTTAATAGTGAAAGCAATTCTTTTTGGTAGTAGATCTGAAGCCTCGCCCATAAATGTAATCAAATGTTCTTAAAAATAATTAATAATGTCACCAATAATGTTATCAATAATGTCATTTTTAATGTATCTATTAAGTTATGTACTTAAATTTTTCAGGTTTAGTTAGTTATATATAATAATTTATATGCATACATATAACAAGTTAATATACTATTTTGGTTAGAGGTGTTCATAGGTCAAGTTGAGTTGAGTCGATGTATCTCTTAGACCCAACCTCAATTGTTCGGATGTGGCCTTCTTCAATCTAAATAATCCTTATAAAATATGAATTCGACCTAACCCAACCATAAAATATTTGGATTAGGTTGCTTCAGGACATTTATTCATTTTTTTTTAGAAAAAAGTAAAAGGTTAATTACTAAGGCCCTGGTTGATAACTATTTCAATTTTTTTTTAAAAAAAATTAAGCCTATAAACATCTCCTCCACCTCTAAATCTCTTGCTTTAACATCTTCTTTTTACTCATGTTTTCAAAACCTAAATCAAAATTTGAAAATTAAAAAAAGTAGTTTTTAAAAACTACTTGTTTTCATTTTTGGAACTTGACTAAGAATGCAACTCTTCAACTTAAGATTGATACTAATCATGGTAAGAAAATCAAAAGAAATAAACTTAATACTTAAGATTGATACTAATCATGGTAAGAAAATCAAAAGAAATAAACTTAATTTTCAAAAAAACAAAAACAAAAAAAAAATGAAATGGTTACCAAATGAGGCCTAAAACTTTTGTTTATTTATTTTCAAACGTTGAATGAAAATTAACAACTCAAATTCAATTTATATGATAAAAACATACGTTCTATAGACATAAAAAAATTATACTTTTCAAAATATTGGAGAACAAATCATCCACAATAAATTATAAATATATGGCTATCGTAAATAAATGAAATACTTTTAAATAATATATTTGGGTTTCGTTCGATTCAACTCAAACTAACTTTAGGTGAACTCATGAACCAACCCAACTTATATAGTTTTCGTTTATTTGAACCCAATTCAACTATAATAATAAATAAATAAATAAGAGAGAAAATTTTCAATTCGGATCTCTAAACTTTGGAGTTGTATTAGTTTAAACCATGAACTAATAATTGTATCAATTTAATTCCTAAACTTTTATTCAAAAAAAAAAAAAACTCAACTTTTGTAAGTGTATCAATTAACACCCTCCTTAAGGCTTAGTTTGACAAATATGATGCAAAAACATATAATTATTTCCATTCAACTTCTAAATTATTATAAGTTAATCAATTTAAATAGACCCTTAATTAAGGATTACATTTGAATGAAAATCGTGAATGCATTCAATTTTTATATGTGTGTAGACTTCCTTTTAAATGTCAGATTAATTATAAAATGGAAAATTAGAATTGACGCATGGACAATTTTCAAAAGGAATCTTAATTGAAAGCCAAATTGATTTGCTTATATAAGTATGGACATTTAATTGATAAAATTATAAGTCTCACACGATTTTTATCCAAACAAAACGTAATAAAAGAGTAAATTGATACACTTATATGAAAATTCAAAGTTTAAATTGATGCAATTATTAGTTTATGGTTTAAATTGATGCAACCTCCAAAGTTTAAGGGTATAAAATGATCTAATGGTTTGTATGATTTAATATCAATATATAATAAAATAACATGCCAACTTTTATTGATAAATTATATTTTTAAAATTGATAATGTACGTGCATCCACGTACTAATAAACTAGTATAACAAATGGTTACAATCTTTTAGAGTTGTTTAGGACATTGAGTTAGTTATTATATCTATGGATTATAATAGTGTATGTTTGGAATGTAGGCTATTTAGAATGAATTATAATAGTTTATGTTTGGGGTATAGGCTAAAATAGTTTGGGTTATAATAGTGTATTTTAAAGGTGTCGAGTATTTTAATCTATGTTATAACTTTGATGTATTTTGGGTGCAGGTTATTTTAGTCCGTGTTTGGTTTTTTCTACTATTTTTTCAATTTTATTTTTTGTAATTACATTTTTAATATTTTAATGTAAAAAAGAAATTTAATTACATTTTTATATAACTATACTAAAACTAAAAATAAAAAAATCAAAGTTGAAACATTTTTTTTTTTTACCTTTTTATAATTATATTTTTAATATATTTTAAGTTAAGAAAGGAATTTGATTAATTTTTTTATACTTCTTTTATATATATATATAACTATACTAAAGGTAAAAAATAAACATACAAAAATAAACAAAAGTCACATAAGTGTCTATTATCATATATTCACCGTAGCTAGTTGTGGGTTTACTGTAGGTAAAAAGGATCTCAAAATAGTGTCTAGGGTAACAAAAGGAGGATTTTATATATTATATCATTAAAAAAATTCATCAAAACATAAAAATAAATAACAAATGTCACTAATATGAATATAATATAAATAACAAACATTTTAACTCTTTTAAAAAACCTAAACGGTTTATTTATTTTTATAATATCTATTGACATCGACAATTAATCTATATTTCTATTGACAGTAAAATTGAGACATCAACATTTTTAAGCACGTCCACATGTAAACCTAAAAAGAAACTAGTTTAAATAACATGCGTATTGCACATAATTAAATAGTTTTAGAACACAATATATAATTTCCACCGAAAATATACTTTCTGAGTTTCTTATGTCTATACTTGTTAAACATGAGTTATTGTAAATATAGAGTTTATGATAAATAATTATCGAATTATATTAAAACTCTAGTTTTTATTTTCATTGTTTTGTTTTGAATGAATGTTATGTTTTTATTATGAAATCAGGAAGTATTATTTTAAAAAACAAATAAAATATTTCTAGCAAAATTTTTACTAATAGAAAAAATGTCAAACTATTTACAGAAAATAGTAAAACAAATACGGATAGATATTGATAGACTTCTATCAGCATCTATCAGTGATAGATTTCTATCAGCGTCTATCACAACTATCTAAAGATTTTATTTTTTTACTATTTACTAAAGTGTGAACAAATAGCCTAGATCGAGTTGTTTTACTAATATCTATTTTTTTTTCTCTTAACAACAAGGAAAAAACAGAGAAAAGGGAGAGAAGAAGAAGAGAAAATAAGCAAGGGAAAAATCTACAAGAATGAAGGAAAAGAAGAAACCAAAAACGAGATGAAGAAAAAGAAAATGCCAATGGCTAAGGACATTGATGGTAAAGAAAGGAAGATGAAATTAGGAGCAGAGGAGAAGAAGAAAAGGAAAAAAATGTTTTTTTATACAAAAATTCATAATTAGAAATTAGAAAAAAAAATTATTTTTTAATTAAAAAAAGGTGTGACTAACGAGATTTCCGAAAAAATTTAATTCATGGAATTTGAACTTTATATTTGTATCAATTTTAGTATTTGATCATTTGATTCTTTCTCTTGAAAAGTTACAAAAAATTTGAATCTTCCAAATCTTCTTAGAGTTTTAGCTTTCACCGCCTTAAGGAGTTTTAGCCTCCTAAGTCTTTGGTCTCAAGTTTTTAGAGTTTGAGAACTTAAGAACTCTGATTTACGGATTTTGAGGATTTCAGAGCTTCAATCTTTAGAACAAGTGAGTTTGAAAGCTCTAGGGATGGCAACGAGGCGGTGTGGGGCCAGAAATGCACTCATCATCTCGTCCCCGCCCCATTCCCCAATTTGGAGAGTCCGAGTAGAGGAATTTTTGTTCGGGGATTCAAGTCCCTGCGGAAAAATCTCCGTTTTTTATTTTATTCATTTATTATTTTTATTATTTAAATTAATTAAATTTTAGTATTTATATTGAAATTGTAGATATTTTAGGTAAGAAATTAGTATTATTATTATATATGTTTGTTTAAATGAATAATTAAAAATATATTTTAGTTTTTTATTATAAATTTAATAAAAAATAAATTTATTATATTAAAAATAAAAATTATAAAAAAAATTAAACTAAAATAGTAGCTCAGAAGTCTTTTTTAATATATATAATCAAAATGTTTTACAATTTTATATATATTTATATATATAAAGAATTAAAAAATTCGGGGTGGGGTTGGGAACCCCCTTCCCGTCTCCGATCAGGGACCCGATTTGACCACTGACTTGGTCAAATCGGGGATTTTCCACCCCAATTGGGTCGGGGACCCGCCCCCGCGTGAAATTTTACCATCTCTAGGGAGCTTCGGTCTTCAGATGAGAGCTTTGGTCTTCAATTCTTTAGAATTTGTGAGTTTGGGAGCTTCAATCTTAAGATCTTGAGAGCTTTAGTCTTCAATTCCTAGAGCTTGAGAGCTTCTAGAGTTTCCAATGGGCTTGAATTGTTGTTGGACTCTAGACCCGAGCGACTTTAATTACTCAACCCGATCTAATTCATAATTTTCCACCATGAACTTGGGCTTTCAATGTGATGACATGGTGAAATTTGATTGGCCAAAATTTTTCAGTTAACATCCCATCAACTTTTTGTTAGTTTAAACTCTCATAGTTAAAATTGTTGAGTTGGCAAACTCATACGCCAAAATACAAACTCACCCAAATCTTAGGGACTATGTACTTTTTTTTAAATTTAATTATCTGTATCTCCTTATAATGTGAACTAAATTTATTTATTAATTATTTTACAAAATTACTATTAAAACTGACTTTCTTCATTTAACCAATATATATGGTTGTGAAATTAATACGTTTGAACTAAGATCATTTTAAAAGCAATTAACTTTGAGGCATACTAACCAAAATAGTTTTTATTTGACTAATTTTACAAATATCATGATTTTAATTGACTAGGTTGACATGATTTATGTACAGTTTTTAATTTCACGAGAAAATGAGTTTTTTTTCTTTCGAAATAACAATGGATACAAAATCAAAGACAACTAAGATCAACCAATCGAGTTAGGAAGAAACACGAACACACTCATATCCTCTAAAGCAACTTGAGATCAACCAATCTTGAAACTTCGTCTGACATTAAAAGGACAATCGAGTAAACTTGTCTAATCAAACTGTCAATTGTTTTGTTCTACTAAAGAGAGATAGATCTATAATAGACCAAAGGCATAATGCCAGCAATGCTCCAGATGCCCTCTAGGATATCCGGGAGTTTCACAAAAATTGTAAATTTAGAGAAATTTACACATTACTAAATCTAGATTGATATAATTTTTTTTTTTATATCCGTGAGTGTTCAGGCCAGCTTACGCGCACCTCGACTAATCTCACAGGACAATCCCCCAGACCCTACAACATTTGGGTGTCAAAAAATCCGTAGGATATTCAATCCTATGTAGGTGGCCACCATGGATTGACCCTATGACCCTTAATATATGATGATCTTCTTTACCATTTACATGTTAATAAAGAATTTAATTTAAAGTATAACAATTTTTCTTTATAAGCTAGTACCTATTATTTTGTGAATAAATAGTTTGTTTTCAATGTCATTGTTAATCTAAACTCTTTTTGAATAATTATTTTGTAATAATTAGTTTTGTAATTTTTTTTTTAAATATTTATCCATCGGTGTGTGTGAACGAAATGCACAGAAATTTCTCTCTATAAAATTATCATTATAATTGCTCTAATGCATGAAGTTAATGACAGGTGCAAATGAAAATATCATTATAATTGCTCTAATGCATGAAGTTAATGACAGGTGCAAATGATTTTTTGTGTTGAATTGGTTTGGTCAAAATTTTATGAATTAATCTCTTAAAAAAATTATGAATTAATTATTTCTATGAAATTTTAACTATATTTATTTGTTATGAAATTATCATTCCCCAAGTTCTTAATTGAACTAATACATTTTTTTAAAAAAAAAATTGAACTAATACATTTTATTTCATGTTAATTTACAATAAATATGAAAGTATGTTGCATCACGTGGTTCAAATTTTTAAAAACATAATTTTTTAATATGAAAAATGGACGATCCAAATACAAAGTCCATTTTATATTCGAATAAAAAATAAATATAATAATCAATATTCTAATTTGGTAGAAAAGCGAACAACATCATCATTCTTTTTAGAAGACAAGGATACTAACAAATCACATATGAACACACAATGAATAGCAATAGAGACTTTCTATCATCCAAATTGTACGCCCAATCAACATCAAAATTAGTTAATCCATGCTAATGAAAATTTATTAGAGTTTGAAGATATTGGCTTAAAAACAAAATACTTGGTTTGATTTGAGTGAATTATTGTAGCTTACCTACGGCGCTTTTGTATAACTTTGGATCAGTCATCAATTCTCCTTCATTAATTATGCGTAACTTTAGATTTACAACTTATTTATATTGATTTAACTTATGAAAGCTCACCATTTAATTAATTAATCCTGTTATATGCAATTTTGGACTGGTAAAAGTCTGAAATAATAACTGGACCAAGAGAGTTTTACCTAGCCCTTGGAACGAACCTAAGACTAGCTAGAGGCATGCCTAGGAGAGTTCTAACGAATAGAGGAAAAGGGAATTGGGCCCAAAAGAGCCCATTAAGCCCGCCTTAGCCCCCGAGGATAATATAGGCCTTTATGGCCTAAGATTTGACCTAGCTCCTTTGAGGCTCAACCGCCTCTTTAGTGAGGCCAATTCAGATTGGCCCTCTTGTTTGGAACATCCACAGCGGCCGAGTCTTAGTCCCGAGTGTCTATATCGCTCCTTTGAGGCTCAACCGCCTCTTTAGTGAGGCCAATTCAGATTGGCCCTCTTGTTTGGAACATCCACAGCGGCCGAGTTTTAGTCCCGAGTGTCTGATATCGGAGTGGGAAAAGGGAAGTAGATCTCCTCCTTCAAAAGGGATAAGGAATAAATCTGAGGATCAGTAATAAATAGAGCATGCTAGTGAATGAAAGGTAAGCTCAACTCCTTAAAAACTACTTGCTTTGACCTTTGTACTAAATACTGACTTAAACATCGGAGTGTCTGTGGCAAACACCACATCAGGGTGTTATCTTTTGATTGTTTTGCATGTAACCACTTTCTTCAAATTATAAATTTACCGGTGGTGGCACGTGAAAGTCAAGCGAATTCACTTAACCAAATTTATCAACAAATACAATTATTAGTGTGGATCTTAGTTTATTAAGAGTATAAATTTATTTAGTTCCTTTGTTAAGCTCTCACCAAACTATAACTTCATGTTAGGTTTGCCTGGGAAAAAACAATCCACGTTAGAAGCATGTGCATTTGACAATAATATTTGACCAACATATAGTTAAATATACACATAATAATTTTCCCTATTATATACGATAGTACAAAGTCCAAACTCAAATAGTATTAAGAAAAAGGTCCACACTCAAACGTCTAAGGTAATCATTTTTAAATTTACTTTTTGATTGCAAAAAATTTGAAACAGTGAATTAAATAACAGGTTAGGCTAGAAAGTCAAATTAATTGCCAAATTAATACTGTCAGCACAAAAAATTAGAATATATTTGACTTTTTGCCTATAACGTTTAGAATGTGTGTCAAAGTAGTTTATTTGAATGCTCTATCTCGATCTTTGAATTATTAAATATATTAATAGTTAACGAAAGTTGGCGTGACAATATTTAGAATAACAAATTAATAATAGTAACTTTTTTAATAAAAAGAAAAAAACCCTCTCTCCCTTCTCTTTCATCCCCATCCTTCCTTAAACTTTAATATATATATATAAAAAAAAAAATCTTATCTTTGCTCCAAACTAAGCATGCTTAACTTTGGAGTTCTTATCGTTGAGTCACTAATTAAGAAAGTGCACATTGTTAGTAAGATAGTAACTTTCTTAAATATACTTCTTTATACTCACGAATCTCTCATTAGATGCGATATCGATTCATTCATGTAGTCCTTCTAAATTCAAGGGCTACAATATTTAGATTAAGTAATGTGTACACGATTACCCAAGAGCCAACAAATACTTTGATAAATGAAGGTAAAACATTGTACATGCATATACATATAATTGACTGTTATTTGAGGCGGACACGTGCGTTCTAGTTTCTGGTCTATACGTAGCTTTGCTCCTACATCTATCATCTTCTTCTATTTGGAAAAAAGAAAAAAAAAAATACTACAACATATCGAATCGTACGTGAGGAACTGTGTTTAAAATCCAAGCCAACTATTAGAAACTAATAAAAAGGTTTTAATTACATGTATTTTGTTTTTTGAATTTGTTAATAATTCAAATGTTCTCTTAAGAAAAATAAATACTATGATAAAGAAATTTTGGGGAGAGAAATATAATTTTAAAAACAAAAAAATATTTATCAACACAGACCTTATTTAAAAGAAGTTGTTAACAGAGTTGAATTTTTGTCAAAATTAGTGAGTTTGAGGAAATTTATATCATGGTTAATTTTAGAACTGTTTTCAAATATAAAAAAATGAGTCAAACTATTTACAAATATAGGAAAATTTTATAGCTTATTAGTGATAGAACGCAATAGAATTCTATCATGATTTATCACTGATAGACAGTAAAAATTTTCTATATTTGTAAATAGTTTGATATTTTTTCTGTTTATAGTAATTTCTCCGCATTGATTCATTATAACTCGATTTTCAATAAAAATAATAAGTTTGAAAATTTTTACATTTTTTTTTAAAAATAAATAGTGAACATGGTATAATACACGTTTAAATGTTTATACTATTGAATACAATTGTATTTGAAAGTGGGTAATAAATTAGGAGGATAATATTTAAAATTTAGGATTGTTTTCAAATATAGCAAAATGAGCCAAATTATTTACAAACATAACAAAATGTCATTGCGTATCAGTGACAGACAACAATAGACAATGATAGACTACTATCATTTATCATTGTCTATCAACGATAGGCAATGACAGTTGTCTATCGGTGTCTATCACTGATAGACAATGACATTTTGCTATATTTAAAAATATTTGCAGTAGTTTTGACATTTAAAATAACTATCCTACAATTTAATTAAAATTAAATGTACAAAAATTCAAATGATCTCATAGAATTAAGGCAAAAAATTGTCAAACTTAAACATATCTCATTAGCTCAACTGGTAAGACATATATTTCAACACAAAATCAAAAAATCAAAACTCCACTTTCATATATTGTTGAACTAAAAAAAATTATAATGATGAATAATTTTTCGAAATTCGTACACTTTTTAATGATTGTTTGATAAACATTTGAAAATATATTTTACAAAATTTATACACTAAAAAATTGTTGGAACGTATGATGCACATAAGAATTGAATAACACTAGCAAACTAATGACACCTCACCTAAATACAAATAATTACAGTGTAAAACATATAGACACTGTATACCACAACAATTTTAGATACCTGATCTCAGCTCAATTCAAGATAAAAAAAAAAAGGAAGAAAGAGAGGAGAAGAGAACTTTCAAATTGGAATGAAACATTCAAAATCAAGAAACAAGTTGTTATTTATAGGCTAATAACATAGTAACTCTAAAAAAATAAAATAAAAATAACAATTGAAACATATGTCAAACATAACTCAATTGAGTAGTTACTTGACCAAATTCAAACATAGTTCATCAAATGGAAGTAACTATAAGTTTAGCTTTTATATGTTAAATTTGTAAATGAAACATCATTTCAGTTTGAATATTTTGACACTAAACAACAAACTGACGTTTCAATATAATTGAAATGTTTTGCCAATAAACAACAAATGTTAGATCTTACGATGAATTTAATTTACATATGTTAACTTTATATATTTTTTCTTTTGTTTTTAAAAAATATTGTAAGTACACACTGACATACTATAGTGAGCATAGTTCAACTATAATTAACACGTGCTCTGTTACTCAAAGTCAAAGGTTTAAATTTCAAACTCTCGCACTATACATAAAAATGTAAAACTACCAAACACATTGACATACCAAAGTAAGCATATTTAGTTCAACTATAATTGATATGTAATTTGTTACTCAGCCAACTGTTCAAATCTAAAACTCTCACATTGTACTAAAAATATGTAGGGAACATACTTTTTAGTCCCTAGGTTTTGGGTTTAGTTTCCATTGGTTCATAGGTTTCAAAATGTTACACATTTAGTCCTTAAGTTTTGAGTTTGGTTTCAATTTAGTCCCTAAAGTTTCAAAATGTTACAATTTTACTCTTGAGAGAATTGAATTTTGTTTCAATTTGGTCCATAGATTTTAAGATTATACACTTTTAACCTCGTTTTTCATTAAGTACTCACTATCAGTCATTAACATTAATGTTTATTAATTAATTGAAAATAATTGTGAAGTGAACTTTTAAATTTAATGTTAATAGTGATGAACAATAGCGAAACTTAATTAATTAATAGATATTAACACTGTTGACAAAAAAAAAGAGTATTTAGTAAAAAAATCAAAATTAAAAATATGAATCTTAAATCTTGTGGATCAAATTAAAATAAAATTTAAATTGTAACATTTTAAAATTTAGAGACTAAATTGAAATAAAATTCAAAATTGAAAAACTAACCTTTTGAAACCTAAAAACGGAATAAAAATTATACTAAAAAACTTATCAACCAAAAAGCTCTTTTTTCTTTCTAAAAATGTAGTACTACCGGACACTGTTCGAGAATTAATTAAAAAAGTTGGTTGACTTGAAGAGGACGGCAGGGAAGGTGTGGCTATTGGTGGAAGGATTTTGTGGTTTTTAGAGTGTCAGCACGTATGTGATGGTAAACACTCGTTTTCATTATTTTATCACCACAAACAATATCTATCTTGCCGTTTGGAGATTGCTAGTTTTGCAAATTCAGGCCACTCCATGTCTCTTTCTCTCGAATTTGTCTTATTATTTTTGGAAATATTATATGACTTTTCCAAACAAAAATGCTATTTTTAGAAGTGGAAATTAGAATCTACAACTTTATACAAGAGAAAGAAATGTATTTGATAATGAATATACCTACTTTCAAGGTTTAAAATATTAATATTGGATGTGGATGAAAATGTTTGAGATCTCTATTTTATAAAATTATAGATATTGATGAAATTTTCATATAGATATCCCATTTTAGGGGGCCAAACGAAAAAATGGCTCAAGGTTCAAAAAGTAATGAAATTTGACATTTTGCTTACGTTAGTGATGTGTGAATTTACCACTCTGACCTAAAAATCACTAGTTTGATCGCTCTCCCTTGTGCTTCCTAATTTTCACTCTTTCTCCTAGATCTCGTTTCTCTCTTTTGTCTCTAGGTCTCGCTTCTCTCTCCTCAATTCATGATTTCTATCAATTCTCTCTTCTTTCTAGATCTCGTTTCTCTCTCTTCTCTCTAGATTTTGCTTAGCTCTTATGGCTTAATTATATATATTTTTTTATTGTATTTCCCTTTTCTACTATTTTTCTTTGTTGGGTCTGTTGGAGTCTATTTATTCTCTAGGAATTTTGTTTAAGCTAATTATTCAATAATATATAAAAATTTATATGGTATCAGAGCCATAAGTCCTAGGGTTTTATACTGTCCGATCTCTGCCCCCGTTGACGGTCGGTCGACAGAGGCAGATCCACGAAGTCTCGTCGCCATTATACTGCTCTGACCTGTACATCTATCTCTGCATCTGGCACTGATTTTGTTCTATTTTTAGATCTACATTTGAAGGTCTCTATTCTGTTTTCATATATGCGTTCGTAGGTCTCTGTTCCGTTTTTAAACTGGCTGTTCGTGGGTTCTGTTTCAGATCTCTATGTAGATCTCTGTTTCCAGTCCAGAAATTCTTCGTGGGTCTCCATTTTCGGTCCAAAAGTTCTTTGTGGATCTCTAGGCCCATAAGTTTTTCGTGGTCTCTGTTTCCAGCCTAGATATGTCGTGATTTAGTTCAGAAATTTTCGTCATCGGTTTCTCTCAACGCTTCACAAACTCAAGTCTACCACCTTGAGTTTGAGGGAGGGTATTAAAGAAAATTATGACTTAATTATACTTTCCTTTCTTGTATTTTCTTTTTCTGCTATTTTTCTTTGTTGGGTATGTTGGAATCTATTTATTATCTATTTCACTGTATTATGTTTAAGCTAACTATTCAATAATATATACAAATTTCACATCATTGGAATTTTTATGTTATTGCTACGAGTGTTCGTCAATGAATATGGCCAATGTTGGAAATAAATTCACGAGAATATAAAATTTTGAAATAGTAAACATAAAAACATTAGTAAATAAAAATTAGAAAAGACAACAGTAAATTAAAACAATAATAAAATAAGAGAAAAGAAAACGAGCAATTTGTAGATTGATATGCCAAAGTGAGCTTAGTTCAACGGTAATTGACATGACCTTCCTCCTTAGAGGTTGAAGGTTGGATCCCCCGTCTCTGGAGTTGTTGTACTAAAAACAAAAGAAAAGAAGAAAAGATATATCCCACTATATTGAATTATTTGCAGATATATTTTAAATAAGCCCATATGAAAATCCTTAATCCTTGATTTTTGAAGTATTTCCTTATAAATTTTGCAGTTTCTGAAGAAATTATATGACCATTTTGGAGATTTTATCCTCCAAACGATCTCGAAGAAACTCTAGCTTAAAGGCTATAAATGGAGCACTAAGTTGGGGACTCAAGACACGCCATTTTTTTAAGAAGAATTCCTCGTTTACATTTAGCACTCTGTTTTAGTGTTTTGTTAATCTTCCCTTACTACCCTTTATTCAGTCCACCATAGTCAAAAGATTTAAAGGCATTAAGACCCAAGTATCCTTGAAAAAAGGAAGTTTGGTTGACTGAGGGAAGTGCTAGTGACCTCTTGGGTTGAGTTCATCGTTTTCTTGTAATTCTCTAGTTTTTCGCACTTTTTCAATTAAAATTCAAGCACGGTTTTGATTGATTTATTTTGTATTCTTTTCAGTATCAAGTTTAATTTACATTCTAGCTTTGCACTTCCGTTCAATCATTTTTAATACAAGTTCGATGTTTGATACTTTCACTTCCATTTGTCTTACTACTAATATGTTTACCACTTCAACATTTATTTTTGTCCTTTCATTATGAGCTAAACTCTTTCGTGGGATTCAAATATGTAAATACCCCAAGGGAGGAGAATAAGTCTTTCGTGCACAAAAAGTAACTTTGCTCTTGCAATAACATGGTTTGCTTTTATCAAATTTCTTCCATTATTAGTCTAGATTGATCACCTAAATTAGTATATAAAAGTTGAGTTTAATACTAAAAGGGTTAAATGAAACTTGGTTTTCATAAAAGCAATCTAAGAAAAGAGCTTAGATATAAGTCTTTGCTTTTGACTCTAGACATAGGGAAAAACCTATAAACATTGGACTGTGTGGTATTTATTAAGTTCCTTTTAGCCATAGACATATAAATTTAATGGCTTAGGCTCCTAAAAATACTTCATAGAAGGTTGAATAAGTGTTTAATCTGGTTCACTATGTTAGAGTTTGAGTCAAAATTGCAATTGCATGAAAGGTGTCAGTCTTAAACCAAGGGGTATGCATGCACATATTTGAGTCACTCTTTTACAATTATCATTTCTAATTTTTTTTATACAAAAACCACCATCTCCTAACTATTTTGCCGGTTACATTACATTTTCATTCTTGAGGAAAGTCTCGATCCTATTAGAGTTTTGTTACATCCATTTTCTTAAGTTCGATATCTAGAATACTTTCTGTATCTATACGAAAAGAAATACATCATAGTCAAATTAGAGTCATGATCGGAATATGAAAAAACATGTTTAACTTTTTTTTTTTCCTTTATTCTCTTCTTCTTTTATTAATCTCTTTCTTTTTTTATTTCTCCCGATCAATCATTGCATTTTCTCATCTCTCGGTTAATTTTTTTTAGCCTAAAAGAGAATATACTTTCTTCCATTTTTATCATTTATCTCTTAGGTTAATTTTTTTCACGTAATCTCATACTCCCCTTTTTCTTATACACTAAAAATAAATTCATTTTTTTTTTAAAAAAATCTTTTTGTCACATGACACATTTTATGTTGCGTATGCAACACCCAAATTTTTTCTTATTAATATTAAATTTTTACTACTAATGTTGCAAGAATAGAAAAATAGAAAAAACGAAAGAATCTTAGCCTATGTAGTTTTATTCTTTTTTTTTAAAACAAATACTTTTGGATTCATTGGGTTGAATGAACTTACTGAATATGCACACATTCATACTTACTATATATATATATATATATACAATCTTTCATATAAAAAATTTATTATATTATTCATTCGATTAATTTGTGCTTGAGCTTTGTGTCTTTTCAAATTTTCATTAATGGTAAATGCTCCTGATCTTTTAAGTCATCTCGAGTTTTGAGATCCTCTTTCACCTTATCTCTTCCTCGTTTGTGATGAATAATTAACAAGCTTAATTTGAAAAGATGAAGTTAAAAACAAATTGACTGATATTCATATTACTGGATCAATGCCCCTATTATTATTATTTGCATATGACAACCTTCTTTTTCTAGTATTCAAAATTCCAAAAGGTGACTAGAATTTTATCGATTTATGAAAAGACATCAAGACAGATCATCACCTTTAACAAGCATGTTGTTTCTTTTGCCCTCTACGCTTTTGGATGATTTACAAATCTCTTTGGCAAGTATTCTCAAGGTACCGATGGTTCTTAACCATGGAAAGTATGTAGTGGTCATTTCTTCTCTTTTCAAGAATAAGTAGATATCTTAACCCGGAAAACTTAATTGTCAATAATTGATTAAACACCATTTTTTTTGCTGACCAGAGTACACTCATACTGTGAATGTGAGTTATAAAGAGATTGTAGAAATTTCGTTTGGTTCAATAATGGGTTGGTTCCAATTTTTCAAACGAAAAATATTAGTTCAGTTTGGATCATGAAAACCATCTTAGCATGATTGTAGATGTGGTAGAGTTCAAATTATTAAAAATGGGAAACACAATTGTTTGACAACATTATTAAATATCTTCATATACAAGGTATTTTTCCATAATTTTCATTAATTATTTTTAAGAATGTGCTCTAACAACTGATTTCTAAAATATAGTATTCCTATCAAAAGATTTAGTTTGTTAGTAAAAAGTATTTGTACGGCGATTGATTTTATTTTTGTTGTATTTGTAGACCTAACTTAATGACTTTTAATTGTTACAAAGTATTTGTGTGGCTCAATTTTAAGATCTTATTATTATTATTTTTTCAATACTAGGCTTGTAGCAAAATATGATAAAATATGACTAAGATGTATTTGTGGTGGAGAAATTTAATCTATAATTATTTTGAATACAATGTATTTATTTAGGCCATGCCTAATTTTGATAATTTTGTTAGAAACCTAACTTAGGTCATCAATTATTGTTTAATTATGTTTTTTTTTTAATTTTGTAGATTTTGTTGAGGCAATGCATTTTTTTTCTTATAACATATGGTTTAAGTTTTTATTTGATGGTTATGATAGGTTATGATGGTTTTCTGATATGATGATGTCATTAGTGATTAAAACCTCATATTTTTCACTTGTTCCCCTACCTAGGATTTATCATTGTAAATTTAGATATTTTTACAAGATTTTTGGTTGGTTTGTTAAGATGATTAAATATTGTTTTTAATTTATTAGATTTATTTAAAACACACCATAATAATTATAGGGATTTGATAATAATGATATATTTGTCCATTTTTAGATTTTAAAAAGTAGAGGATTTAGTTGGTTGGCCATTTTTCCAAATTGAAACACTTCCCGAGGACAACTCCACATAAAACTTTAGCAACAAAGTTGTTAGATGACTCCCTTCTTCTAGAATCCTTGACAAATTTTGGCGACGTGATTCCGGATTCCAATAGTGAGATAGTGACGACTGGATAACTTCTAGTTGTTCCTTAGATTAGTGGAACTCTTAGAGGCAATGGCCCTTATTGAAGTCATTTCAAAGCAATAGTGGCAGGTATTTATCCCTTTTGGACCGAGACTGACTCAAAGATCCTTTGGAGTTTGTTGCTAGGAACATCTCGTTATGCCAACGATCCCCAGTCCTTTGTAGACTATGTGCACCATTACCATAAAAGGGTTGTAGTCCTTGGATTTCTCTTTGTTAATCTCAAGAGCAATAGTCCATGAACTTGTTTCCATGCTAGAAGGCAAAGATTGTCTCAAATTTGGATGAAAGACTATTTATCCATGGGTCAAGTCATTTTTTTCTTCTTTTTGATTCTTGTGTTTTCTAATTTGTCTTAGTGTTGTTTCTCTTGTTTTCCTATAAATTATAAATTATATTATATTGTGCAATAATACTTACAAAACTTATAACTAAAACTCTCTAAAAAATAATATATATAGTTTCATAAATTAATTAATAATAATTTAAATTTAATTTAATATTTAGTTAGTAACTAAAAATTTATAAATATATTATCAAACATATTTTAAATAAACATTTTTAATTGAATTTCCAAATTATAAATATGCTATTAAAAATTTAATTTTGAGAATTTTATGTAATTGATCATTCCATTTTAAACGAAAAATTACTATAAACAGAAAAAACATCAAACTATTTACAAATATAGAAAAATTTCAATATCTATTAGTGATAGATCGTAAAATTTTTCTATATTTATAAATAGTTTTGCTCATTTTTCTATATTTGAAAAGAGTCCATTTAAAACTGTGTATAATAACTTTTTAAATAATAAACTGTCTAATAAATTAGTTGAAATTTTGTATCGAAAATATCTCATAAATTAAACATTCATTTGGTAGAGTGAGTTTACTAGTATTTGACACTTGGGGTTAGATATTTAATCTTATATACTCGAAATTTTTGTATGAAAAAAATTAAACTAAACTAGTAATTTTAATATATTTTTTAAATAGAGAAGATTTAACCATGGTTAAGTAGGATGGGGTTAGGTGGGTTTGACTCTTCAGGTTTGGTAAGCGTTCTCTCAGTTTGGTTCACGAACGCGCTCTCAATAAACCCATCAATCTCCCTCTCTCTTCATTCTCTCTGTTTCTCTCTCTCTCTCTACCTACAACCAACCACCGAGGGAGAGAAGTTTCATAATTTTTCCTCTGTTTTTCCGGCCACTGTTCTACCCTCAGTTCTGTAGCTGTTCTCCGTTTCTCGCCGGAATCCGGTGCTCTTCTCTTTGCTATTATCATTACGTCTACCGGATTCCGTAGGTTGTTTCTATTTCTCCTCGTTTCTGTTCATTTCCGGTGTTGCTTTGGCCGTATGCAGCCGGAATCCAGGTCGATGAAGGTCTCTCCGTTAGAGCTTATGTCGGCAATAATCAGGAAGGCGATGGATCCGTCGCAGGATTCGTCTGAGTCGGTTCGGGAAGTAGCTACTCTAATCTTGGACAACAGAGAGTTCGTCATGATCTTGACTACATCGATTGCGGTTCTGATCGGCTGCGTTGTGGTCTTTGCTTGGAAGAGATCCAGTGGTCAGAAGGCTAAACCGTTCGAGCCTCCTAAGCAGTTGATAGTCAAAGAGCCTGAACCGGAAGTCGATGATGGCAAGAAGAAGGTCACTGTCTTTTTTGGCACGCAGACCGGCACCGCTGAAGGCTTTGCAAAGGTGTGCTTGTAGGGAACACGTGTTCGTTCACCGACTTGGATTTTTTTTCCTTTTTCTGGCTTTGGATTGAATTTTTAGCTAGGTTACTGCTGAATGCTGATGGTTGATTTTTATCTGATGATTTTGGTAATTAGGCTCTTGCCGAGGAGGCGAAAGCTCGATACGAGAAGGCGACATTTAGAGTAGTTGATATGGTATGCATGACCTTGTTTTTCTTTTCCGTCAGTCTTTGACTGGCATTTGCTGGATTCTGATTGGGTCTAGCTTACACGTTGCTCATTTCGGAGCTGAACTTTTCCGCAGGATGACTATGCAGCCGATGACGATGAGTACGAAGAAAAGTTAAAAAAAGAAACTTTAGCTATTTTCTTCTTGGCTACGTGAGTTTCAACGCACTTTTCCCGTCGTTTGTATTTCTTTTCCTTCTTAATGGATCTTTCGTTGGGCTTTTGAATATTCATTTCCTTATAATTACCCGTGCATGCAGATATGGGGATGGTGAGCCAACGGATAATGCGGCAAGGTTCTATAAATGGTTCTCTGAGGTATATTCTTTCCCTTCCCTCAACTTTTTGTTTGTTTGTTTGTTATTGCATTATTCTACTCTTCAAAGTTTGACTGAAATATATGTGTTTTGTCTTCTAGACCTATAATTGATTTTTACTATTTGTATCAGGGGGAGAAGGGAGAATGGATTTCAAATCTTCAGTATGCAGTATTTGGCCTTGGTAACCGGCAATATGAGCATTTCAATAAGGTTCAATTACATGAAGATGTTCGGTTTTGGTATCCATGTTTAATGAATTTAAAGGCTCACTCTTGATTCGTTTTTTTGTGGTTGAAATAGATTGCAAAAGTGGTGGACGAACAGCTTGCTGAACAGGGTAAAATTACTATCTCGTTTAACTTCCTCTGGTTGAGTACTATGGAGCTTCTTATTACTATTTGATTATCCAATAAGAATTTCATTCGGATGATGCTTTTCCAATCTTGATCCAAAACATGTATTTGAAGGGCTGTTTGACCTCTTGCATAGTAAAGTATGATCTTCTGCAAAAGTTGTGGGTTAAAGTATCAAAAACATCTTTCTGTTAGAATGGAAAGGCAGAAACGTTTTAGCTTCGTGTACTGAAAGATAAAAATGGACACAAAGCATGCAAATTGTTCATCAACAATGTCTTTCAATCCTCTTCAAACTGAAGCTCTTGCTTAATAATATGGTTATGACTTTCATTTGAAAAGGCTTGCATGATTGCATCGAGCTCAGCTTCTGTGCCTGCGACACTTTGTTGCTCAAATTATAGTGTGGTTGAGAGGGTTTTGTAGCTCTTCTGTGTAAAAGTAGCTTCATAATTCACCATTTTCTGTTTAACCATCAAAACATCAACGTGCCTTACCTAAAAAATGGCCGGCCACCATGCCAGATAACCCATCTACATACCAAGGTAGTAATGAAGCTGACCAATATCTTTAGGCAAGAACTACCATCAAAAGTGCAAATAAAGTGCTGCTGCCCATCCCTATCATGCGGTAAATGTAAACTAGAATATAAATGAAGTAGAAGGAAGCAATCTAAACATAGATGAAGCCACTCAAACTAGGCATTCTGTGGCTATATAAGTCCAAACAATGCCTTTTGATTGTGATGAAGGTCATGCCAAACATCTATTCATTTGGGCCTTCATTTCCTAGGGTGAACTTGTGGTAGAACTAGATGATACTGTTGCTTTTAGAAATTTGGTCTTGAGAAGGGGATGTCAACTTAAATGTGTGCCTAGGAGAACAATGATACCTTATTAGACAATAAGTAACTTGTGTCTCAGTGAGTACTGCAGATTTAAACATTTAATGAGCTGTGTGTGAAATAAATAAAAGGTACAAGTGAGCATATGAGAGAAAGGCAGCTCCACAGCCAATGGAGGTTACAAGAAAACCCTCCAATTAGCCAAAATGTCAGTTGAAGAATAGTTATAGAAGGATATACTTACTCTTCTGAGGATGTTGTTCCAAAAGGAAGAAAAAGCACTCTTTTACTGAATAAAAAATCTGTGATTCCTTTGAATACAAGTGCCCCAAAGGATGCTTCACATACAATGAGCCAGAAGACTTCAGCTTTCTTCTTAAATGGATGATTTAGATGAAGATAGGCAAGAGAGGCATTCATTGAAATCATGCACCAGACCAGCCAATAGAGAACAACAAAAGAAGAGATGGAGTTGAGATTCCGAGCTTTTTAATTGATGGAACATCTATATGGAGGATTGCTGAGGTTGGATTTCATAATTTATCACAAGGCTTAATACTTTCAAGGAGAACTTCACAAGTTAAGATCTTCACCTTTTTGGGGTAGCCACTCTTCCAAATGATAGAGCATAAAGGACTATCTAACACTCTTTTGGAGGAGGAATTTTCATTTCTTAGAATTGGTTCAAATCTGCTTTGTCTGCCTACATTGCATTGCATGTATTATTGAACTTTTCAGTAATAACTGCCGTAGATAGTTATTGATTAACAGAATATGCAAGTGTAACTATACCACCATGGATCGATCTAATAAATTGAAGAACCATAGCCTAGGCATCTTTAAGTAAAGTAAGTAGGGAACTCTATTACCTTTGGGGTCTTTGGGTTCATGTTTTGTCAGTCACCTGGATATTAATTTTTTATGAGTTTCTTGATGCTAAATGTAAGATGATCACGTGAAGATCATTCAAAGAATGAGTTAGTTTTAAACACTTGTGATTGAAAAAGTGGAAGAAGAAAATAATGTTTTACTATAACTAGTCTAATCTAACTTGCAATGTTATACAAGCATGTGGCCACAGCTTATCCAACTTAAAAACCCATGAAAGTTGAACCAAAATAAAAAAAAAAACACAAAATTTGATGGCCTTGTAATTTCACTGGATGTAGTACATATGGTCAATTTGGAGCTCATTTGCCGTTTCTGCATGAGCAGCATGATATGTTCTGTGTATTTGCAGGTGCAAAGCGTCTTGTCCCAGTGGGTCTAGGAGATGATGATCAGTGCATCGAGGATGATTTCTCTGCTTGGTATTAGGAACATCTATAATGGATTATCTCATAGCAGTAGATATTCTCTTTGTTCTGTTTTGTGAATGGAACATGACCAGTTCACTGATTTCTGTTATATCTTAGGCGTGAAGCATTATGGCCTGAGCTGGATAAGTTACTACGAGATGAGGATGACTCTACAACTGTTTCTACCCCATATACTGCTGCTGTATTGGAGTACAGAATTGTATTCTATGATGCTGCAGAGGTATCTGGTGGGGATAAGAGATGGGCTTTTGCAAATGGCTATGCTGTTTACGATGCTCAACATCCATGCAGGTACCTTAGAAGTGATTACTTGGGGTTTGAGATTGCAACAATTTCTTGCTCCCACTCACCTTTATGGTATTACTGTCTGCAGGGCTAATGTGGTGGTGAGAAAGGAGCTTCATACTTCTGCATCAGACAGGTCTTGCACCCATCTGGAGTTTGATATTTCTGGAACTGGACTGACGTAAGTTATCTTGCTTGATATTTTCTTTTTCTAAATATATATTTCTATTATTTGCCCAAAACCTATGCTAATAATCTGATGTATTGATAGCTAACATTAAAGAAGAAAATTAGTTGTAGTTGTAGTATGAGATAATACACTGACTTATTAAGCTGTTTTTTTCTCCCCATCAGATATGAAACTGGAGATCATGTGGGTGTTTTTTGTGAGAATTTGGATGAAGTGGTAGAGGACGCTCTTCATTTAATTGGTCTGTCACCTGAAACATATTTCTCTATCCATACTGATAAGGAAGATGGGACACCATTAAGTGGAAGTTCACTACCACCACCTTTTGCACCTTGCACTTTAAGGACTGCATTGACTCAATATGCAGACCTTTTGAGTTCACCCAAGAAGGTTTGATTTGGAGCCCTTGCTATATGATTTCTTATTATTACTTCCTCTTTCTTTTCTTATTTTTCCCCTTTTTGCAGTCTGCCTTGGTTGCTCTAGCTGCTCATGCTTCTGATCCAGCAGAAGCTGATCGACTAAGGCATCTTTCATCACCTGCTGGAAAGGTACCATACAAATAGATTGATTGTCACAATCTTCTGTAGTACTATTCATTCATAGATTTGTCACCTTTTCTTTTCAACGTTATTAGGATGAGTATTCTCAATGGATAGTTGCGAGTCAGAGAAGTCTGCTTGAAGTTATGGCTGAATTTCCATCTGCGAGGCCACCACTTGGTGTCTTTTTTGCGGCAGTTGCCCCACGCTTGCAGCCTAGATATTACTCTATATCATCTTCTCCAAGGTACACAGTTTGCTGACAGATCTTATCACTGCAAAAATTCATGACAAGGCTAAAAGTAGCTCTAAGTGGTTGGATAAAAGGTGAAATAGGTTTTCTTGAAGTACCAGCCATGTTCCAGAGAAGCCATTAGGTTGTTGAAATTATTCTTTTAATGAAGCTAGCTTGGTCCCTTAACGTCAGTATTTAAAATCGAGAAAAAGAGGAAAAAGGAACTTGATAATAAGCATGTTGCTATTTGAAATTGTGTATGGAACTTTTAAGATTGCATCAGAGGGAAGAATTTGGAATCTTCACAAGTTCTGGTGGTTGTGTTATTTCATACACACACACACACATTGTTGCTGTGCATGAAAGGTCATAATAAGAAAACGAATAATTTCATATGATTAAGTTTTCTGAATAAATGAGATGAAAATGAAAATAAGTGGTATTTATTGCTTATCTTCTTCCTGGAATAGAAAAAAACTGCTGCCTTACATGGACAAGAGGTTTGTTCATTTTCTACATAGAGCTCTCTAGACTACTCCATATCATTAATCTACAATAAGCATGGGGACTGTTTCACTTTTAGTTAGTACAATACATAAAATGGATTTGAAGATTTTGGAAATATATACAGGCCTACAAGGGGGAGAAGCACCTTGATCATTTGTTCATACATTGCCCTTTTGCTTACAAGGGGCTGGACCTTCATTTTCAAAGAGCCGGGCCTCTCTTTTTATCTCCTAAATTCTCTGGATGGTTATTGGAAGCCTTGATGGGTACGGGATTAAGAGGGAAAGCTAGGATTCTTTGGTTTTCTGTAGTGAGAGGTGCCCTTTGGTTAATTTGGAAAGAGATGATCTTAAGAGTCTTTGAGGATGAAGGTGTCTACAGAGAGGTCTTTTGTGTATAGCGTACAGAATTTGGCTTCTTGGTGGAGTGCTAACTATATTCTTTCCATGATCATTCCAAATTGGAAAACTTTCGTGTAATAGGTTTTGTGATAGGTTGCCCACAGGTTGTCATCTTTTGAGCTCTTAATGAAATTCCCTGATCAGTTTCTTATAAAAAAGAAAACGAAATCTATATAGGCGTTTAAGAGCAGGAAGATTTGTTGAAATTAGATTTAATTATTATTACTAAAGATGCTGCGAAACTTAGCCATGATACAAAGAAACCTTATGAAGCTTTGTTTACTCGACATAAATAGTTACCAAGTTTAGAACGATTTAAAAATTTGATGTTAGTATTTCCTTTCCTTTTCCGTGCATTTAATTTTTATTGAACATTCTGGAAATATATTCACAGGATGGCCCCATCTAGAATTCACGTAACTTGTGCATTGGTCTACGACAAAACACCAACTGGACGAATTCACAAAGGTGTATGCTCAACTTGGATGAAGGTACTTTGATATCATTTCATTATTACTATTATTATTTTTTGTTGATAAGAAACCTGGATTTCATTAAACCAAAAAAGAAGGGGGGGGGGGGGGGGGGGGGGGGGAAGGAGCTAATCACAAAAAGGCCTTCCAAACCTGGAGAAAGGATGAATATGAATATACGTGATGACAAACCTCTACATATATTGGGGAAGGGATAAAGTTCTGATAATTTTTCTGTGCAGAATGCTATTTCACTGGAGGAGAGCCAAGCATGCAGTTGGGCACCCATTTATGTTCGGCAATCAAACTTCAAGCTTCCCACAGATTCTAAATTGCCGATTATCATGATTGGTCCTGGAACAGGGTTGGCTCCTTTCAGGGGGTTTTTGCAGGTTGCTACTTTTTCACTTTTTTTTTATGTACTGAATTCATCTTCACGCTACAAACTGTATTAGTTTGTATGAGCCTATCATTACATTTTGGTTTTTTTTTTGCAGGAAAGGTTAGCTCTGAAAGAAGCTGGTGTTGAATTAGGACACTCCATATTGTTCTTCGGGTGCAGGAATAGGAAAATGGTAAGTGGTGCATGGTGGATGCTATATTTTATTCTTAATCCGTAATGAGTTTATTATAAACTGTTGTTATTCTCTTTAGGATTACATCTACGAGGATGAGCTAAACAACTTTGTCGAAACTGGTGCACTTTCTGAGCTGGTTGTTGCGTTCTCGCGTGAGGGGCCCTCCAAGGAATATGTGCAGCATAAAATGGTTGAAAAGGTGAACTTCAAAACCCGTTTCTACCGTATTCAAGTGTATGAGTTTGATGCCTATTCATTTTTCTGTTCGACCTACATGCTAAAACTTCTTGTTTCTTCTGCAGGCTTCAGATATTTGGAATCTATTATCTCAAGGGGCTTACATTTATGTTTGTGGTGATGCTAAGGGCATGGCCAGAGATGTCCACCGAACTCTTCATAACATTGTGCAAGAACAGGTTTCTTCATTACAATCCATCTTTATTCTCCGTTTACTGGTTTGATCAACATATGTTGGAAATGGAACTACTGATATGAATTTGACCTTAGAAACTGTGTTGCATCAAAGAACTTTATTCGTTTGTCGAAACTTATAGATTTCTATTGCCTCGACGAGTACACATGTTGTCAATCTCAATTAAATAATTTTATTTCTTATTTAAGCAAAAAGTTACCTACATACATTTTGGAAGAGCAGCCTAATTAGGACCTTATTTTGACCATCTTTTACTAGTAAAAGGTAGATCTTGTTATTTTTAAGTTATTCCTTCTTGATATGCTTTACACGTAGATTTTGAAAGAGGTGGTAGGATCGACTCGTCCTTGATCCAATTGTCCTCCCATTATGTCATTGACATCGAAACTTTTTCGTGATTTACTTTTTTAGAATTGTGCTTTTAGCACTTTCTAATGAAAACTTACTTGTGCCAATTTTTCCAGGGATCCCTTGACAGCTCGAAGGCTGAGAGTATGGTTAAAAATCTTCAAATGAGTGGCAGGTATCTCCGTGATGTGTGGTAAAAACTTTCGATTCATATAAGCTTTTGGAGGAATGAGAAAAATATGGAAAAGTAAAAGTATTATTATTATATCTGCGTCAAGTTTTAGAACAAAAAGGGCGCTCTTCCAGTGCTTATTGAAGGGCAATTAAGGTCAGCTTTAAGCTCTGCATTATTATGGCAGATAGGTTTGTGATTCATTTCTTTCTTTCTTTATTTTTCAATTCCTCTCTCCTTATACAAAAGGATTCTTTGTTGTAATTTATAGACCTAATAAGTATGATGAGTAGGACTAGTTCATGAACTCCTGATTTTCCCTGTAAGAGCCAACAAAGATGGTTCAAATATCACACAAGACTTGTAATTCTCACCTTATTATATATACGTAATATATTAGGATCATGTTTGGTTTTCATAAATGTGTTTGGAGGAGGAATTCAAATCTCCAAGCCGAACCCAACATTTAAAGATGAGGGATTCAGACCTTTGATTTCTTGATCGAAGACATACTATACCTACAATTGAGGTATGTTTTAAGTTAGCATTTTGATAAAGGTTTTTTTTTTTTTTTTTTTTTTGCTTGCTTGCAATGTATGAATAAGATGCTCATCGAACTCGTCCCCCTTGAAATGGTGGAATTTGATAAATGAAAAACCGTTTATAATAGTGGAAATTGTATATTTTGTTCATTAGTTGGTTTCAATATTTCTCTAATATCATGTTAATTTCTCTTATATGTCAGAATGATTTATTAATAACTTTCAAATGAAATTCTATCCAAGGGTCAAATACTGGTCTAACTTTAGGAGTTTCTAGGCTTTTAATTTTCTAATCTCTCGGTTTTTTCCAAGTCACTTGCCACATCAGCCTTTAATAAATTAAATTTAATAGTTTTATTGATAGAGGGATCTTTTAAATCTATTTTGAAAGCTTAGGGACTAAGATGACTAATTTGAAACATTAGGAACCAAAGGTATATATTCTTAAAACTGGGGACTAATTTAATAAAACTTTCATAGTCTCAAATTGGATAAAACTTTACTATCCACACAGTCTTTATAGTTTAATAAAAACTATAAAATTCTTATTAGTCCATAGTGTAAGAACTATTTCAAATTGTATGAACTAAATTTTGAGGACTAAATTCTGACTTTTAAATAATTTTTTTTATGGTAAATCCTGAAGACTAAATTTTAACTTTTGAATAATTTTGAACACTAAATAACAAACCTTTATCAGCAAGGGTAAAATAAATGTTTATAATTAATTTTGAGCTGAAGGTACCCAAAGTCAACTTGTTATGTTTTGTATATAATATATAGAACAGAAAAAGTAAGCCTTTAATTTATACAAATACACCAGATTAAAACAATTTTTTTTTATTAAAAAAAGAAAAAAAGAAAGAAAAAAAAGGGACTCCATAGTGCAAATTGAGACCAAGCTGGTAGTTCATCGAATGTAGGAGTGGTTAATAATAAAATCTTCAACTTTAGAAAAAATTAGAAATGCAGAGTTGACAGAACCTCCAAGATCAGAAAAATAATGTAAACTTGAGGAGAAACATTGAAGTATTATAACTTTGACTAAAATGTTAAACGCAAAAATCATCATATTTTCACAATGGATATTTTATCACTTAATTATATTATGATTGACAAATTGAATATGATTTAAGTGATGAAAAAAGGTACAAGAAAAAGTGTCCTTTCTTAAAAGAAAAAGAAAGAGAAAACACTTTTAGTCTATGAATTATTATAGATTGACCATAGTAAATAAGGAGCATGATCTTAATAAAAAGTTAAGAGGTCATGAGTTCAATATTTAAGTGTCAAAGAAACTCGTAGAATATTAAATTATAGGTGCAGATGAGTTGTCCTGTGAGATTAGTCGAGGTGTACAGAAGCTGGTTCAGACACTCAAGGATACAAAAAAAAAATACTTTTAGTTTATGAGGTTTAAGTTAGGTCATATTTAGTTCTTTGAATTTTCAAATGCGACATTTTAGCCCCTAAATTTTAAGTTTAGTAGCACCCTTGGTCTTTGTTTGTTATGTCACAACGTGACATTATTTCATTATTAAAAATATATTTTTATGAATCTTTTTTTTTTTTTTTCTTAATCTCTTACCCTCTTTCCGTTGCCCATCTTCCTTCTCCTTCCTCTTAAATGGGCGACGGTTCTTTATTATTTTCTCCTTCATCTTTTTGATTTAGAATATGGGAAAATAAGGGGAATGAGAGAAGAAGGATGTGGAGAAAAAAAATTTAGTTGTCAACGGTTGCGAACCATTGATATGAGGAAGAAGATGAAGGGGAATGGAAAGAGAGGGAAAGAAAAGAAAAGGTTAAAAACGAATTTTTTAATTAAAAAATTTTATATTAAAAAATTTAAGAAAAACATGTTTTAAAAATATAAGATAGCTGCCATGACAACTTTACATTAGGGATTAATGACAAATCCAACCGAGGAAAATATTGACAACAATGAGGTTGTAGAATTATGGATTGGATACACGGTTTACCCTAAACTGTGTATTGTGTCCACGATTTAAGTTCTATATGGCTGTTGCGTTCCATTTTTTTGCCATGTATATGCCACATTTCACGATAAGAATCGTGTATCGAGTACACGTGTATGGTAAGGGAGTTGTGTACTCTGTACACACTTAAGCAACGAACTTGTAGATGGGCGTTCCCTAAAATAATCCCTTGCCCTTAGATCTGTTCTTCGCGCTGCCGCCGTCACCCCTTCTCTCTACTTTCTTCTGTCCAGAAGCTAGAGGTGATAGTCAGTTCGGTTTTGGGGTCAACCAGGAACCAAACCAAACCAAATGGTTTTATAAAGAAGAGATCCAAATTGATGTCCAATAAAGAACAAAACCAATGGATTGATTTTTATTTAGTTCGGTTTATTATCGGTTTGGTTTTCGGTTTTGATATTTTTATTTTTTCTCTTCCAAAATTTAATTTTTATTTTCAATTTTGTTTTGTATTGGTCATTTTTACTAATTTTAAGTTAAAATTAAGTCCTTTCTTTCTTTCTTTCTTTTTTTTTTTTATAGATTGAAATTGGACATTTTTATTTTTCTTCTTGGTACTTTCTAAGTGGATATGATACACACTCCATAATAATTAAAACACTAAAAGATACCTAATATTGTTAGAGTTTATTTTTAAGAATATACAGACTCTCGGTTTGGTTTGGTTTTGATTGGATTTTCTGGAAAATCCAACCCAAACCAATATTTTTTGTTTTTCTTCAAATAAAAACTAATATGTCCAATTTTACACTAAAAAACCAAATCAAACTAGTGGATCGGTTTGAATTGGTTTGGTTTTTTGATTTTTTGGTTTTTTGTAACACTCCTACCATAAGCCGCCACCACCGAGATTCTTGCCGCTCCTTGCCGCCAACTGCTTTAGTCTTGGAATGAGTTTTCACCCTACTCATGGACCTTGTATACGAGTCTTGTACAGTTGGCAATCTTCGTGATAGGTGAGGTGGAGCACAGAAATTGTGTATCCGATACATGATTTCCTTGGGCACCAAAACTACCTTAATTTTGTCTATAGTTTCTAACTAAACTCTAAATGAGGAATTTGGTTTTTGAACAACATTATTTTTTAAAAAAGATTTGCCACTATTCTATTTTTATCATTTTTTTTTCAAAAACAAGTTATTTTTAAAATTAGTTGCGAACTAAAGGTAGTACTAAAAGTAAAATTCAAGAGTAAAATGTGTTTTTTCAAAAGGAGAAAAAAAAGATTTTATTGTGAAATCTCGACCCATAAGTTGTTGACTTTTTTGTGTGATCATTTTTTTGTTGGGTGTTCGCTTCGTGTAAGGGACGACAATGCACAGGCGAACACGTGAAGACTTGAGCATTCCACAAAGTTCACAATCAATTTAATTAATGCAAAATAAAAAATAAAATAAATAAATAAATAAAGGAAATAAAAACCAAAACCCTCTAAATTAAATTAAACTTGACAATCACAAGCGCACTGCCACGTGATTTTGAAATAAGAATTAGGATTTATTTATGAGTTGGATTGTTGGGAATTTTTATTTTAAGCCTTTTCTTTTTGGGTTAAAACTTATGACCTAATTGTCACACTTTAAAATGCATTAGAGAAAAAAAAAAGGGGAATTATAAAAAATAACCCCTTCAAATTTTCACTTTTCAAAACTAGTATCCTTTTCGAAAATTTACTACAATAGTTCTTTTCGGTACATGTTATCCATGATCGACCATCGAGATTTACTTAAAAATCTAACTTTTTATATGTTATTGATTGTTTCCGGCTTTATACGTGGAATCTCGGGCAGTATTAACACCGAGATTCTACACTTTTTTTTTTTTCAAATATTATGTAATCTTTTCAAAATTTATATCAAATCTTATCTCATTTTTCAAATCTTTCACCCAAATAAAGAGAAGACGGGTGAAATAGTAAGTTTCGAAATGGTTTTTAATACCTGGAATTCGTTAAGAAAAGCGTATGATTCAAACTTAACAGCTAAAATAATGAATCTAAAACCCAACTACAAAAGATAAAAAAAAGATGGTCTCTCTGCAAATTAATATTTAGATCAGATTAAAGATGTTGCTGATAAATTTTTTGTCATAGAAGAACCAATCTCATATAGCTAGAGATCATTTAGCTCATATTTTGGATGGTTTAATTTAGGTAGTGAGTATAATGTTTTTGTCACTACTATATAAAATCGATCTGATAGCCCTGCTTTAGAGGATGTCTAAAGTTTATTGTTAGCTTATGAAGCTCGTTTAGAATGACAAAATATCGTCAATCAGCTGAATGTTGTTCAAGCAAATTTAAGCACATTCTCACTTCTACAAAACAATCGTCAAAATCGATTTTCCATGCCCTCTTTCCTTCCTTCCAAAGGCCACTTGCCCATGAAATTTTCTTGGAGTGTGTTTGGAATACATTTTCAAATGTCTAATTTAAAAAATAAGTCATTTTGAAAAAATATTGGAGTATTTGGTAACCAATTAAAATAGATTTTGAAGTATATTTTAAATAGTTTTTATCGAACGAGTGTATATAAAAATGAATCTTTTGAAAAACAATTTTTTATCAAGTCAATCCAAATGGACCCTTCATCAGAATGTTTCACCCAATTTTAGTGTAAAAAAATTTGAAGAAAGAGCTACAAATTAATAGTTTATTCATGGAACTCAACTATATGTTAAAGTTGCAATTTTTTGTTTTGGTAATTTAAAGAAAATTAATAGTTTTTACCTGTTGTTATTAGACAAGCTAAGTGTTACTATTGTTGCTCTTCATGCATGGAGTGCTTAAGACCTAAAAATTACAACCAAATTCAAAGTCTTAATAAATATATAGTTTATTCATGAATGAATGAATGAAGTTAGATTTTTAGATCAGGAAATTAAAGTTGATATAAATATAAATCTAAGCTTGAGAATTTAAAATTTTAGGGATAAGATGGCTGAGAATGAATGCTTATGACTAATTTTATGTTTTATTGGATGCATTATGTAGGGACAAAATCATATGATATAACTAAGGGACATTTTGAAGTTGTTATTTATTGATGTGTTTCAAAACATCGTAAGCTTTACTTGTTTAATGTTTATAATGTATCGTAACTTTTACTTTAAGCTACACTTATCTTAGGTTAAACGTAATCTATCAATAGTAATATAAAAAGTGGGTCTCAGTTGGTTACGTTTATTGTTGTTTACCTGTGTTCCATAATCGTAATGAACTTAAGGGTTTACTGCTCAATCTGATTCGGGTTGATAATTACGTAAAACTCACTACCTTTACTGTTACCGTTATAGATATTGTTACTGTAATAGTATGAAGATTATGAATCTGCCACATTTATTGTTACCTTTACCTTTACTATTACCGTTAGAGTCAAACAATAATGGTAATGGTAACAGTAATAGTAAAATGTGACAGATTCATAATTCTAAGTAATGCGATAAAAAACAATTCAATTACATTTGCGATTCAGGCCCATTAGGATTGATGTATTAATAGAATCTCATTACGATTACAAAAATTTTCATTACGGGTTGGTAAATGTGGCCTTATTTCAATCTCGATATTGTCCTAGAAATATTTATGGATATTACAATTTTCAATAATCAAAAGAGAATTACTAAGAAAATAACAACTTCCAATTCATGTAGTCAAAATACATATTCTATATATTTAGTACTTGCTTGCAAGTAAGTTATAACGCATAACGCACATCTTGCCAACAAACACAAACCCCACCAAATGAGCCCATACTTAAAAGATACACATATATATTAGGAAAAATAGGATAACGATTAACACGACACCAGAAGCCACCATCTCCTCCCTAACAAAAGTCGAAAGCCAATGAAGAAGAGAATCAATCCAACGGCAACACACTGAAACATTAAAAGCATGAGTGACCAACTGATGAGCCACCTGATTACAAGCTCTAGGAACATGACAAAGCCCCACAACATTAACCTTACTTAACAAATTAAAAATTTAAGCATAAATTATTCAAAATGGAGATAAGATAAAGCTCATAGATTGAACATTCTTCACCACCACTTAAAGATATTTTTTAAAAAAACAACAACAATAATTAGAAGAAGGGTTGTTTTCAAATATAGACAAATGAGCCAAACTATTTACAAATATAAAAAAATTTCACTATCTATCAGCGATGAATGCGATAAGAATTCTAATACACATTATCAATTAACTTAGGTATAAATTTTGTCCCCTTTCCTTTCACTTGCCTTTTACAAGAACGTATATTGTGGCCACTTGTACCACACTTGTTACATCAAATTAGACCTGATCTTAGATTGATTTTAGAAGTTGACGACTCATCAACATCTCTTTTTCGTAATCTCTTTGGTCTCCCAAGTGGTCTCTGGGAATTATGTGTTCTATACAATTGCAGGCCATAAATTTACCCCATTGATTGGCTAGAGGTAACTTCTTAACAACCCTACACATTAATGAGGTGTTTGAGCCCTTAACTTTAAGTGGGTAGGGTGGACTATTATAATCCACTTTCAAACTATTATAACATATAATTAACTACAATATTACTATTTCAAATTCCTCTTTGTTACAGTATTTGTTCACACAAGATTTTAACAAGAAAATTTAATTCGTGGAAATAAACTTGATTTTATTGATTTAAAGTATATAAGTGTTACAATCTTTAATTTTTATCCTATGATTCTTTCCCTTGAATGCATACACTTTAATCCTTAAACTTGTTGATCTTCTTGGATGATCGACCTTTGGGCTTGACGATCTTCTTGGATGATTAGGCTCTGACTTGTTGATCGGTTTGGATCGGCCTCTGGCTTGTTGTTCGGTTTGAATCGGTCTCTGGTTTGTTGATCGACTTGGATCGACCTCTGGCTTGTTGATCTATTTGGATTGGCCTATAGCTTGTTGATCGACTTGGATTGGCCTCTGGCTCGTTGATCAACTCAGATCGATCTCTGGCTTGTTGATTTGTTTAGATTGACCTTCGACTTGTTAATCGGCTTAGATCAACCCATGTCTTGTTGATCGACTTGAATCGACCTTTGACTTGTTGATCGACTTGTGAGTTTTTTCTTGAGTTCGAGGAGATTGAATCTTCAAACTTGTAGGTTGTGAAGAGACGATCAATTTTGTTGAAATCTTCTAGTCTCTGAATTACCTCAATTTTAAATTGTCCGAATTATAACTCTGGTAGACTTTGATTGAAGGCCTTGGTTTTTGACTCATCAGTGAAGATTCAATGTATGTTTGAATGTCAAATCCTCAATCTCTGACTCAATACCCAAAATAAAGGGTGACCTCCTATATTTATAGAGTTTTGGGAGACTCTACATGGGCTTGAGCTTGAGTTTTGTCGACTTTGAGTCCAAATATTATGACCCAATTAGACCAAACTAGCTTGTTCCATCAATGGTTGTGATGAAGACACATGGCATTACTAGAATCCAATGAATTCTTGTCTTTAGTTTTAATTTGGGACGCATGCCAACTTGTAATTAGTCCCAAATTTGATGATTTGTAATTTCTTCATTAATTTGAGATATGGCGTGACAGTTTGTGATTGTTCCAAAATTTCTCATTTAATGGTATTTACTATTTCCTACTTATCCTCTATTTTTATCTTTGTTGCACTGTTTACAATTTTCTACTCAGACTAACATGACTTGCACCCTCCACACAAACTATTATAACCTATACATACTATTATAACTCACAGACTATAATAACCACTAGCTATAATAACCAATTCAGTGCCCCCAAACAACCCCTAAGTTCTTCTTAATCATTTCAAACATTGAAAGGATGGGTTTTCTCATAGCTTCCATAATGTAAAAGTTAAATGACTCACTAATATTGTTAAGTAGCATATCACACTTGAAATGTGCACCAAATACATGTCTTGACCAATATTTTACCGGTATTGCAATTAGCCAATCAAGGGCTACTTTGTCCAATTGAGCCAACTTCTTCCATTCTTTTTCTAAGTCAAATTTAGTTGTGTTACTATTATGTCTCTCATTGAACTTCATCTTATCATAAAACTAGTACTAACCCTTTTTAGCATCAAACAATGAATGAAGAACTGCAGGATCTAGAAAAGACTCATACTTGGGACTACGTGGATTTGCTCCCTAGCAAAAGACTTATTGGTTGTAAGTGGATTTAAAAGACTAGAATGCACTCTGATGGGTTTATTGGACAATATAAAGCTTTTCTTGTTGCAAAAGACTATTCTCAAGAATATGACATTGATTATGGAGAGACATTTTGCTATAGTCGCTCGAATGACATTCTGTAGTCTCTTAGCTGTTGCAGCTGTCAAACAGTGGTCCTTTCTTCAGACGGACGATAAAAATGCATTTCTCAATGAGACGCTATCTGAAGTAGTCTATTTAAAACAACCACCTGGTACTTTTTATCCACCTCAAAAAGTGTCTTTTATGTCGAACCTCATGTGGTTTGAAACAAGTTTCACGAGCTTGGTTTGCCACATTCAGTTTCATTATAACTCAACTTGGGTTTGCATCCAGTCCACATGATACAACCTTGTTTACTCACAAAACTTCCAAGAGTATTGTTATTTTACTTCTCTATGTTGATGACATGATTATTATTTGTAATGATCCTTAGGCCATATTTGGTTTGCAATGTTACCTTGAAAAACACTTTGAGATTAAGGATTTGGGGCCCCTCAGTTATTTTCTTAGTTTTGAGGTATTATCTAGCTTTGATGGGTATTATTGGTATTACTTATCTCAAGCAAAATATGCTTCTGATCTCCTGGCTCGATTCGGTATTACTAGCACTTGCCACATCATCAACACCACTAATAATAATAATAATAATAATAATAATAATAATAATAATAATAAATAAATAAATAAATAAATAAATAAATAATAATAATAATTAGAAGAAGGGTTGTTTTCAAATATAGAAAAATGAGCCAAACTATTTACAAATATAGAAAAATTTTATAGTCTATCAGCAATAGACCGCGATAGAATTCTATCTTTTGAGCGATAGACAGCGATAGAAGTCTATAACTGATAGATAGTAAATTTTTTCTATATTTATAAATAGTTTGATATTTTTTCTGGTTTGGTAATCATGTAGGCCCTATTTTGTAACTATTTTATTTTTTGTTTTTGTTTTCGAAAATTAAGCCTATAATCATTACTTCCACCATCAAATTTATTAATTTGTTATCTACTTTTTACCAATAGTTAAAAAATCCAAGCCCAAATTTGAAAACTAAAAAATGCACCTTAATTTTTTTTTTTTAGAATTTGACAAAGAATTCAATGATTATACTCGAACAAAAAACGAAATGGTTACCCAACGAAGCCTTAGTTTTTGTTTTTGAGTTTTTAAAAATTAAGTATATAAATATCACTTCCATCTATTGGTTATTTGTTTTGTTGTCTAGATTTTAGGAGTGCTTTCGAAATCAAAGTCATAATTTGAAAACTAAAAAATAGTTTTCAAAAACTTTTTATTTTAATTTTCTTTTGAAAGTTGAGAAATTATGAAAAAATAAACCTAACCTTAAAAAATAAAATAATTATGAGGACCATAATTAATATGATTTTTCTCATTTCTAAAAGAAGTACCAAATTGAGACAAAAGAGAACTTCCATATTCCACCAAATGTGGTGATTGCCAAAAACAAAAGGCAATCCAACTCACAAACAAAATAGGCTTCTACATTTTTCTTTATACTTTGGCAATATTTTTAATATCACATGTTTATCTGCTTTTGGATTTATGTGCCTATCAATAATGTTGTTTTTGGATTAAAATATATTTTAATCTCTATATTTTTTTTAAAATTTTATTTTATTTTAATCCTTATACTTACACATAATCAAATTTAATCTCTATATTTTAAATAAATCTTAGAAGTAAATCTAAACTCAATTTTAGAAATAACTTAAGCTCTTAGTTTGTTGTTGACTTATTATTATAATTTTTTTTAACAAAATTTCTATTAGTATTTTCTTTATAAATATTGAAAACATATTTACACAATATTTTTTTTTGTATGAAAATTGTTAGAAAAATTACACTCTTGATTCTTGAGATTTTTTTTAGGTTTAGATTGCATTTGAACAAATGAGTTTTTAAACTTAACATTGAGGTTAACATTTGGTAGCATCATTGGTCCCTCTTTCCAATAAAAATAAAGGTGTATTGTTAAGTTTAATAATCAAATGTCTAAATTTAGTTTCTATAGATTCAATAAACCTAAAAATTGGTCTCTATTGAATAATTTATGGTTAACTTTTGCTATAAAAAAATTAGTCCCTATAAATATATTTACATTATAACTTTTCTCAAATGAAATTATTATTATTATTTTGACAAGTCAAATAAAAATTAACTTATTCAATGAGGTTGACTAAGAAATTTTGGCCTATCACAAATTGCCACGTCATTAATTTAGATCAATGATTAATAAACTTGAGACCAATCACAAATTTACATGTGTTCTCAAATTAAAATTAAAGACATAAAAGTTGACAAATGAAACGATGCCACTTGTTTAATTTAAGCATTGATCCATCGGGCAATGATAGCTCGTCCAATCAAATTATGCCACGTGGCGATTGGGCTCGAAGCTAGGTCATCTTGGGTTTATTAAAATAAATTGGGTCAAACTTCAATAAAAATCTATTTAAAAAAAGATTAATTTAAGTCCAAGCCTAAAAGTTGGACCCAAAGCCGACCAAGCCCAAGTTCATATAGAGCTCCCAAAACTCTATAAATAGAGAAGACCACCCATCATTTGAGGCATTCAGAAATGAGAGAAGTCAGAGAATCCAGAGAATTTCAACATTCAGAAGATTCAAAAGACTAGAAGATTTCTCCAACAAATTAATCATCTCTTTGCCATCTACGGATTGAAGATTGATTTTCATTGATTTGAGAACAAGCTCGCCAGTCCTCAAATCAAAGTCAATATTCGAGAGGAGACATGAGAGGATTACATATCAGAGACTATAACACTTATACTTCAAATCAATAAAATCAAGTTCATTTCTACGAATTAAATTTCTTTATCGAAATCTTGTGTGAACAGAATAATTTAAAAATATTAAATTTAAACATCTGAAAATAAAAAGATTATACTAGAATTAATCCCAAAAATAAAGATCATAAGATTGTGAAAAGGAGAATAAAACGTAGATTAAAAAGTTCTATCGAATAGAAAACTATGTAATAAGCTATATATGGTTAGAGCATTTGATTAATTTTCGACGACTACTTACGATTTTATAGATGTCTGATAATAGATTGTTGAGAATATGAAATTGTTGAGAATATGAAATTGTTGCGTATGAAAATATTATTAGAATTTAAAGGAAATAAATTATGTTTATATTTATTTTATAAAATTAAACATGGTGAACTCATAAATTTAACGTATTAATTTATAAAAAAAAATTAATTAGCTATTAACAAAGTAATCATTTTAATTGGATAGTTAATTATAAAAACTATTAAAAAAAGAAAAATTATACTAAATTAACTTAACTAATATGAAATTTTTTTTTATTGAAACTAATACTAAAATTTATTAACTCATATTCTGAGTAAATATCCATAATCACATTAATTTAATATATTTGTATCAATAAAAATGAATTAAATAAGTATATGATTATTTACTTATTATAACCAATTCCTTGACTTTAATTAATTAGAACTCAATATTATTAATTATAAATTGATTTGAATCAATAAATTTTAATTTAAAGAAATATATGTTAATAAAAAATATAAAAAATGAGGGTAAGAAGAAGAGAACAAAATATCATATGTTAATAATGAATGATATAATCAAAATAATTTAAAAAATAATTACTTGGTTATAAAAAATTAATAATTAATCAATTATAAATGAATTTTTTACTAACTTAATTTAACTAGTCTTAGTTAACTTATTAAATATATTGTTAGCTAATTAACTAATGGGTGTACATAAGTATTTGCATTCACTTAATAAATTTTTATTTGTATAAAGGAATTGAGTAAGTATTTTAATATATTATTATTGATTTATTAAAACAAATAATTATATTAATAAAAAAATTAATTAATTAATTAATTAGCTATCCTCAATATAAAATTATGTATAAAAGAAAAAGTTTGTTTTCAAATATAGCAAAATGTTCCTATTATATTAGTGATAGATATAGATATTGATAGACACTGACATTTTGCTATAATTAAAAATATTTCTAGCAGTTTTTCCGTTTAAAACAATTACCCAAAGAAAAATAAGGTGGGCAAATAGAGAAAACCAACCGTTTTGGAAGAGTATAACAAATCTAAGATGCTTGGAAATAGTTTACTTCGAGGTAAAGTGTTGAAAACTATATAACAAACATGGATTTAGTTTGCCCGTGTCAATTTTCATCTAGAAAAATCACCAACAGTCTCTAAAAAGTTAGAGATCTCTAAACACATATATTAAAATTTTAATATCTATTAAATATATATCGAAAATGTAATTAGTCTTTTATAAAAGTTTAAATATCTATAAAAAAATTTGACACAAATCTAAAATTTAAATAAAAATGTTCACACCTATTTACAGAAAATAACAAAAAAAAAAATATTGATAGACAATAATAGACTTCTATCATCTATCATAATTATCTAAAATTTTTTTATTTTGTATAAATAATTTTCTTTATTTTTCTATTTTAAAAAGTTTCTAAATTTAAACTTGTTTTAAAAACAAATAATTAAAAAAAAAAAAAAAAAAACCCTGCCCCGACCATGTAAAGGTCAAAGTAGGAGCCGTTCGGCGACCGCAACGGAGCTATGTCATCATCTCCCCTCATGCATTTCTATTTAACTATTTTATTTATTTATTTATATTATATATTATATATTATATAATATATATCATTTCATTAATTACTTTTGCTTTTCCTTCACGCACATTGCCACAAATCCCAAACTTTTTTTTCCCCCTTTTTTTTTTTTTACTAATTATAATATTATTATTCAAGTTAGTAACAGATACGCCCTACACAACCTCATCTCAAAAAACAAATCAACTCCTTATTAAATACTTCAAGGTTTCAAATAATAGTAATAATAATAATAAAAATAAAATAAAGACTTCAATATTATATTGTAATTAAACTCTCAAAATATTTATTTTTAGTTAACTTTTATATGTTTGTTGCCTTATGATATCTATATAACTTTCAAAAAGTCTATAAACTTATATGTATATAAACCGAAAAATATTTAATATTTTTTTTAGTCTATAGATTTTGGATTTAGTTTCTTAAAAGATTATATATTTTTTTTTTTTGTTGCGGTCAAGTTTTGAGTTTGATTTCAATTTAGTTTTTAAGTTTCAAAATTTAAACTTTTAATCTTTGATTTTTCACTAAATACTCAATTTCAATCTTTAGTAGTATTCATGTCTATTTATTAATTTAAAAGAATTAAAAGAATTATAATTAATTAAGTTTTACTATTTTCTCTCATCACTAATGAAATTAATATTAAACTGTTACTTCATAATTATTTTAAGTTAATTAATAGACATTTATGCCAAAATTGAAATTATGAGTATTTAATAAAAAATGGAAGTTAAAAGTAGGGGCATTTTTAAAAATAGAAAAATAAGATAAACTATTTACACAAAATAGCAAAATTTTTAGATAGTTGTGATATACGCTGATAGAAGTCTATCAAGGTCTATCGGTGATAGAAATGATAGAAGCCTATCACTGATAGATGCTGATAGAAGTCTATTATTGTCTATCAATGTTTTTTTTGTTATTTTCTGTGAATAACTATTTTTTCTATCTGGAAAAATTTTCCTTCAAAGTATAAATATTGAGACGTGGAGACCGATTGAAACAAAGCTGAAAACTTAAAAACTAAAAATGTAATATTTTGAAACGTAGGGACCAAATTATAAACTAGACTCAAAACCTAGGAACCAAAAATGTATTTATATGGTTTAAAATTGTGCTCAGTACGAACATTCAAAATCATAGAATTGATTTGTTAAAAATAATGATAAGGACCGAAATGACTATTATTATTTGATTTAAATACTATTTTGGTTCATTTTAGTTTTTATATTTTTAAATAGTGATGATTCTAATATAAATTGTATACACAGTGGAATCTCTTTAATAAAAATTTGTATTTATATTTTTAAACTGTTTGTGAAGGAAGTGTTATGTTAAAATTTTTCATGATAAAAAATGAGATAAAATGAAAATGAAGGGACCAAAATGACCGATTTTTAAAAATATGTGAACCAAAATAGATCTTTTGAAAGTATATGGAACAAAATTAACATTTTAAATGTATATAAACTAAAATGAACTATTGTCGAGAGTACATGGACCAAATGATTATTAAAACCTCATGTTTTTTAAAATCTGATAACTAAAAAATAGACATTTTAAAAGTTCAAGAATCAAAATCGAACAAACTAATTAGCCTATTTTGATACAGAATTTTAGTTATATCCATAGTTTAAAATGTAGATGTTGATGAAAATGTCAATGCTTTCTTCTTCTTTTTTTTTTTACGGAAATGTCGGTGAAAAATACCGATAAAATGTTGATGTAGATAGATATTTCTAGAATATTTAGAAAATAAAAAATTTGAATAAATTACTTAAATTAATAAACAAACATTTATGCTTTTTAAACAAGTTAAAATGTTGATTATTTATATTTACATTCATATTAGTGACATTTGTTGCTTCTTTTCATGTTTCATAGATTTTTTTTTCAATATAATGGAAATTAATATCTATTCACCACCCCTTATGTCGATGTTGAACTCATGAAAATGTTGAAATTAAATATCGATGGAAATGTCAATATGTTGACGAAAATTTAATACCATAGTTATACTAGCTAGATAAATCTTAGCAAGAGCTTCATGTTTAACATGAAATAATTTCAATCTCGATCCCCAAACATTAAAGTCTTGCTTAATAACCAATTGATTTCTGATTTTTAATTTTTAAAATTAAATTAATTAAGCTTATAAACACTACTTCCAATTTATAGATTTTTTTTTTTTTGTTTTCCACTTCATAACACACTTTCAAACTTCAAGTCAAGTTTTGAAAATTGAAGTCACATTTGATAACGATTTCATTTTTCATTTTTGTTTTTGAAATTTATGCTTGTGATTTGAAACAAGATGTCCTTGTGTTACTTCCAAGACCAATCACACGTTTAAGGGCCAATGAGCTACGGTTAGCTCAGAATTCGTACATACAAATAGAGATGAACTCAATTAAGGAAATTTAAGGAACAAAATTAATCAGAAGCTCTATAATTAGTTTCATATGATGCTACAAGATGAAATTACTTGAGCTTTGTTAAAGTTCATTTAGTGTAATTTTTTTTTTTTTGTACGCATACTTTATTTTGATATTTTTGTTTGGGGCCCTTCTCTGTCTTAGTTGAGGTTATTAATTTTATTATGTATTTTTGAGTTAGGGGCCGGGTATAATAGACTTTTAATTTTTTGGCTAAGCATGGACATGTTTTAAAGTTTTGAAGGGGAACACTATGTGATTAGTTTTTTAATTTTGAGTTGAATGAAATTCTCTAAGGGATGAAAGAGTTTCATTATCACTTTGTAATTTTTGAACTAGGGTCGTTTGTTAACAACATTTATGTATAGGCGTTATCAAATTTTAGAAACTAAACTTATAATTTAATCCATATGAATTTTTGTCCATCCAATAATAGGAGTATTCGTGGGTTGAATTAAAGCATTTTGTAGACACAGTCTAATTGTTCAGGTTCTAAATTTTTTTTAACCCAAATAACCAAGTAATTATTAAGTAATGAACCCGACCCAATTATGAAACATCTAGGTTGAGTTGGGTTGGTCCAGGTTATTCAATTCCTTTATTTAAATTTTTGTTCTAAAAATAAGTAAATTGTAAATATGTAGAAATTTTATTTAAATATTTTTGTATATTGAACTAAGATTAACCATTTCAATTTATATTATAAAATTTTTTTTTTCAAAGTTCCAAAAAATTATTTTTAGGATTTATTGGAGAATAAATGATAAAAAAATCATGAAATTGCATAAAATAAATTAAATATATGTATATATAATTGTATCATAGGAAAAAGAAACATACATTTTAAAATCAATAATAAGTTCGGTTTAGTTTTAATTATTTTAGGTGAACTCATGAACAAATCCAAGACATAAAATTTTCATTTATTTGAATCCAACCTAACTCAAATGAGTTGATAACCAATCCAATAATAAGTTCGGAATGAATTGTATTGACCGAATTTTTTGAGTCATCAAATTTTGTGTACACCCCTATCTCACGACATATACTTTTGGATCAGTCACTAGATTTAATATTAGGCTGGTTTGCGGATTTTAGGTGATTTATTAGTTTATATTTGAACAACCTTTTTATATGGTTTTTAATTAACTTTATTATTAAATTAATTTCGTTAGAGACAGCCTCTTTTGCATTCACAAGCAAACATGCTTTCACCCACCCTTCTCTTTGTATATATTATATAATATAATATAATATGACTACTTAATTATACTTAATTAGCTGTCATATTGTCAAGGATATATATATATATATATATATATTTTACTCTTCCCTATAAATTTCAAATATAATAATAGGTAATAAGTATAGAATGAGTTGTGTTGGAGTTCAAATAATTTAATAGTTTCCTTTAATATGATATGCATTTATTGATTGATTTTTTTTTATAAACATAGTTTAATTTCTATTTCGATTCTTATATATATTTTTAAGGTTTATTTTGATATACTCTTAACTTTTTTTTAACATAAAAATGAGTTGTTTTTAAACATAGAAAACTGAGTCAAACTATTTACAAGTATAGAAAAATTTTACTGTCTATAATAGACCGCGATAGACTATTATCGTTTGAGCGATACTGTATCGTTCAAGCGATAGTTTACAAATATCAAAATAGATATTTTAAATAGTTTGATTCATTTTTATTTAGTATTGCTCAAGCGATAAAAATTATTGCTGATAGACAGTAAGATTTTTCTAATAAATTAAATTTAAATAGATTTATGAGAACTTACTATAAAAGAAAAATCAATGACAGACAGTAAAATTTTTCTATATAAATTTATTTCCACTTTTTTTCAAATTACAATTCTTTCATTTTATTTGATTTATCAACTGTACGAAACCAACATTACACCTAATAATTTTCGAACTTTTTGTCAAACATAAAAACTTTACATCTTTTTAAAATAAAAATTATTAAGTTAATCTTATTTGTCTTTTCGTACACAATTTATTACCCTTTTTTAAAATAGTTTTTGCTATTAGAAAATGAAACAAATGTTAACAAGTATTTTTGTAATATTTAATTTTTAATTATTATAAATAAAAAAAACCTAATTATTATGGAGCAAGTTTTCATTTCAATGATGGAAATAATAATATAGAGTAAATTAAGAATATTAATGCATCAAAGTACTATCACAAGTTCTGAAATAAAAAAAAAAAAAAAATTACAACTTGAAAAAAAATATATGAGTGAAGAATCAATTATTTATTTATAAAATGTATAATATATTTTTAAATGTGAAGTCTACACCAGGGAAATTGTCATACAAATAAAAAAAAATAAAAGAACATTATAGTTATATTACAAGTGTTAATTTTTGCAATTTTAATTTTGTCCCTCTACTTTTACAACAACGTTAGGTTTAGTTTTTTAACTTTAAAAAGTGTCTAATACGTTCATTAACTTATAAAAAAAAATATGTTCGTTGAATTTTTATGTTTATGTCTATTTAATTTTTAAACTTTAGAAAATATCAAATAGATTTTTAAACTTTTAATTTAGTATCAAATACATTTCCGAATTTTCAATTTTGGCGTCTAATTAATAAGTCCTAGAACTATTTTAATTTTTTTCAAAATATTCACATGCCCACTAGACAAAAAAAAGTAAAAAGTTAGTATTTTATTAAACATAAAATTTAATTTTATATAAAATAGTTACGCTAGTTACTTTTTAAAAACTTTAAATATATAGGAACATATCAAGGTCGTTTATTTTTTTAGGAATGTAGATAATCAGAATCTTACATGCACATAATTATAGATATACAAAATTATAAATGTCTGACATCTTTAGATTACCATGTTTGTTTTGTAAAAATATTTTTGGAATTATTTGGAAATATTTTGATGACTGTGTTTGTTTCGTAGATTTCTACTCAGAAATATTTTAAATTTACATAATGTTCTAAGAATGCACTTACAACTATTTATTAATTTATAATTAATTTGATATAATTTGAACTTATAAAACATATTTTATTTTTATCAATTTACATTTCTTTTTAAATTAATATAATTTATATTATTTTCATTTGTTATTTTTCTCAACAAAATAGTAGATCATAATTTAAGATTTTTAATAAAATAAATATTAATTTAAATTTCAAATTGAATATATTGCTAAATAATAATAATAATTATGACATAACAAAAAAAAACAAATATATACATGGTTTGATAGTATTTATTTTAATTATATAATGTAAATGAAGATTAATATATATATGTAAAATAAAAAAAAAAGGAAAGACAAAAATGTAAAATGATGATGCTTACAACTCGAAAATCTGAAAAACTTATGTTTCAGAAGGGCATCTAAAACTCTTCAGATGCCCTCCGTCCGGCCATCTTATAATGTCCGAAAATCTCCAAATGTTAGGACATCTTACAATACCGCAAAATAACTACGATAATCGAGATACCTACTTTACAAGAATGTAAGATACTCGTAAAACAAATCGTCCCTTAAAGATTTATTAGGTATTTCTAAAGTTCAAAAGCCTAGAGGGAAAGTTGAAAGTTTAGGAATGACCATCAAATTATAAATTGTAACTTATAATTTCATTCACATGTACTTTCACTTTAACGGTCCTTATGATCCGTGCCACACTAATGAGTATTAAAAGAAAAAAAAATGGTTGGCCTCATTAATGTTCCGATAAGCTTTATAAATAAATGCTGTAATACTTTTCAAATAAATAAATAAATAAAGAAATGTTGTAATTAGACCTTCTTTTAAAATAAATAAATGTTGTGTTAGACCACATAGATACTATGTTGATGTGTTAAGTTAATTTTTATTATCTATAAGACTATAACGCATTACTCATTAATGGTAGATAATGTAAAGATTAATAAATTAAAATTAATAAAAATTAAAGTTATTTTTAAATATAATAAAACGAGTTAAAATATTTAGAAATATAACCAAATATCACTATCTATATTTAAAAATATTCTAATAGATTTATATTTAAAATAATTGTTCTCAAATTATAATAGTATAAGAATGAAATTAATGCAAATATTGTAAAATTACAACCTTAACCAAGAAATGATTTTTATAGTTGTATTTATTTAGTTTCTAAAATTTTCAAAGTTTTAGCACCGTTTAATTTTTTTATTTCGAGTAGTATATAGTATAAGTATAACACATGAAATTATTGGAGATTTGAATTTTTAACTTCGAGGAGAATTTGTAATATCTTAACTATTATTGATCTATGCCTTCCTCCCAAGTTTATATTATTATATTTAATATAACCTCATAATTGACAAATAATTAATAATATATAACATGTTATGCTCTAAGCTTAAAATTATTTGAGAACTAAGATTTGGAATTTAAATTTAGTTCACTTGATTATCTTGACCACCTAAACGAACTACCACCTACTCATTCATGTTCTTCAGTACTCATGTTTGCTCGAAAGCTTTTTTAAGAGACCACTCACCAAAAGATTGCTTCTTATAATTAATGAGTCCCTAAAAAAAGAGTAATTGTAACGAGTAACACTTTTAGGGATAATAACTAAGTACAAGCAATATTTTAAAATAATTGTAAATATAGCTAAATCTATTCGTGATAGACTCTATTATTGATAGACTCCTATTAGCGATTTGGACTATCACTGATAGACTTCTCTTAGTGATGTGGTCTATCACTGATAGATTTTGAAAGTTGAATCTAAATTTTGCTATATTTGCAAATCATTTTGTATTGTGTTATATCTATAAATACTTTAGGCCTGATTTTGCTATATTCGGTCTATACTAATAGACAGTAAACTTTTTCTATATTTGTAAATAGTTTGACTCATTTTTTTATATTTGAAAATTCCTTAAAAGAAAAATACTTTACCTCTGCTCTTATTCGTGGTACTGTCTTTCTTTTGTCTATATATATATATATATATTCTTTTGTCTTGAGAGTTAAATTTAATTTCTGTTTCATTCTTATAATTCCAAACCTAACACTTTTCGTTCTATGTGACCAGCAAAAAGATATTGTTGCATATAAGTAGATTTTTCTTTTAAAAAAATCAAGTTTAAATCTAAAATTGTTAGGTTGTATCAATTTCAACAAATAAAGAAAAAAAAAAAATCAATTTCTTCATATTACACCTTAAATTTAAATAAGCATTGTAATTTTATCCTCGAGTGAATTTTCGTTAATTTACTCACTAAATTTTTTCTTTTTGGAACAAAGTACTTTTTTTTCACTAATTTTAGCAAAAAAAAAATGATGTAAAAATCTTTATAAACTCATTAATTTCAACAAAATGAATTATCCAAAAATAAGATGGACATACACATATTAACTATCAAATGACTATGCCAAATTCATAAATTTCAAAAGAAAAAAAAAACTTTAATGTTATTTTTCTCTAAAATTTTATCTTCGCATCATACTTATGTTCAACTCATGTCATGAAAAGGTTTTTAACAATCTTTCGAGTGAGAACTTCTAGATTAAAACTATAACATTTTCCAAAGTTTAAATTGAAATTACAATATTTAAATTTGATATGTAATTAGATGAAATTAAAAATTTTAGGATTAAAATTGAAACAACTGCACAAGTTTAAAATCAAAATTAATTAATTTTTTTTTTCTGAATTCAACAAATTGCAAAAGCAGAAATTGTTTTTATTCACTAAACTATGTTCGGATTCACTAGTTCGAAGAAACGTATCGAGTCGAATTCTGACACTTGTCTGACTCATTTCCGACATTTGTGCTCTCTCTCTAAAACCATTTTTTCTCTCTCTAAAAACTTTTTTCCTTTTTTTTTTTTTTTTAATTTTTTTGGTCGTCTCTCGTATCCATATACATATCATTTTTCTTCACCAAACAAACAAACCCAATTCTCTCTCTCTTAACGCAGATGAATGCTTTCCAGTCTCGAACGACACAATCCCCTGCTGCCGCCGCCGCCGCTGCAGAGTATTTCAAGATGAGGCGGTGGCCGGAGAGGAGACTGGGTCCGCCGCAGCAGGCGGAGGAGGAGGGGGTGGAGGATTTTGCGGCGGTGATTCCGCCAGTGACGGTGGTGCTGGAAGGGAGGGCGATCTGTCAGCGGATCAGCCTCCACAAACATGCAAGCTACGAGAGCCTAGCCAAGGCTCTAAGACGGATGTTCGTCGACGATGACGACGGCAGCGGCGGTGGTGAAAACTCCGGCGAACGACGGCTGGACCTGACGAACGCGGTTCCGGGTCATATTGTTGCTTATGAAGATATTGAAAATGATCTTCTTCTTGCTGGTGATCTCAACTGGAAGTTAGTACTCATCATCCTTTTTTTTTCTCTTTCCAATTAGGTTTTAAATATTTTCTTTCTTTTTATTTTTTTGGTTTTTCTAATATATATATATAATTATAATTATAATTTGTTTGAAAATTTTGAGGTTGCTAGTTGGCTATGAATCTCATTATTCTTGAAGTTTGTTGAGATTGCACTCTTAAATTAACTTTAAAGGAAAAATAAATAAATAAATAAAAACAAAACTAGATAACTATTTCATTTTTTGAAAATTATTCTTATAAATACTAATTTTCATTTCAAACTCTATTCAATTTCTATCACTATATTAAAAAATTAAGTCCAAAAATATGTAAGTTTAAGTTTTTATATTTATTTTTACCATGTGTGAGAACCACACTGAAACTCTCATAAATTTCAAAAATAGAAAAACACAATTCTTATCAAACAACACGAAGAGTATTTTAAAAAATCCAGAAATCTTTTTAAATAAAAAAAAATAGTTTATTTTTAGAATTTACCTAACAATCAATTGTTTAATTAGTAAAAATAAGAAAGTAAATAAGAAAACAAGCACATTTTTAAAAATAGAAATCAAAATAGTTATCAAACCAAATCTTAAATTTTTAGCTTGAAATTTTCTTATGAAATATTATTGAATTAAACTCAACTAGTGTAGGTTAGAGTTGCAACAAAGTTCTGTGTTAATTATTGTTCATATTTAAAAACTACACACAATTTAATTAAGGGTTTTTTCTTACATTTTTTTAATTCTAAAATTGAAGTGTGTACAGTTATTTCTTCCATCAGGGTAATGTAAAGATTTGTTTGATAAAGATTTTATTTTTATTTCTAAAATAACATATTTATTCATTAGATTTTATTTTTTATTTTTTCATATATTATTATTTAAATTTAATTTTCAAAAGCATAAGACTGAAATAAAATTCCCCTAGTAGTATTGACAGAAAATAAAATATTGGTTAGGTTATCCTGTACTTTAAGTTTCATATCTATTTATCGTATCTAAACTTGACTTAGTTTTAAAAAATATTAGCGATGATCATAAAAACATAAAAAATTATGAATTGTAATATTTATAGACTTAATTTTTAAAATAAAAAAACAAATGAAGCTTAAAATTTCATTAGACATAAGATTCAAATTTATATATATAGTTTGATCAATTAATTTTTTATATTTCAAGAACTACACGCAGAACTAAAGAAAATATACTTTGAAAATAGGAAAGGAGCAAAAATTTTGGATTTAAAAACATAAAAATTATTGTATTCCGTTTTTCCTCTCTAAAAAATTATGTAAATAAAGAAGAATTAATTAATAATATGAAATTTGTGTGTGTGACAGTGATTTTGTGCGGGTGGCGAAGAGAATTCGAATACTGCCAGTAAAAGCAAATTCAAGGAGAGGAAGAGGAAATTAAATTAATATATGTGTTAAATATATATTTTATGAGAGCCATTTGTATTAATTAATATTATCTTATAATTATGATTTCTTTCAAAAAAAATTTGAAAGAAATAATAAGATTTTCCCTTTTGTTTAATGTTATTGAATGCTTCAATCTATGTTCAGTACTCTACTCAAAATATTAAAAAAAAAAAAAAAAAAAACCAACTTCTAAGCATAATATAATATAATACAATTATGTAATATAATATAATATAATTATGTTGTGCCCTCTCTCTCTCTCAATTGGAAGATTCCATTATAGCTCTTAAATCTTTTGTTTACATTTTGAGAACACATTATAGTTTCTCTAAGTAGATATTTACTTCATAATTTAGGGTTAAAAAAAATTTAACTTTTTCTGAAATAGGGTTTGGTAACTTTTGTACTTCTTCTATCTTAATTTTTAAATGGTATTTTTTTAAAAAAAAAACATTTTTTTTGTTAGTTCAAAAATGAGATAATGATGTAATAAATAGAGAAATTTTCAAAAACAGAGAAATAAAGAAAACTGTTTATACAAAATAGCAAAATTTTTAGATTGTTGTGATAGACGCTGATAGAAGTCTATTAGGGTCTATCAGTGATAAAAATGATAGAAGTCTATCACTGATGGATGCTAATAGAAGTATATCTGTTTTTTTTCTCCTATTTTCTGTAAATAGTTTGACATTTTTTCTATCTGTAAAAATTTTTCTAATAAATATTTTAGTCTTTTTTTTATAACAATATGGAGGAGAGAGGATCGAACCACTGGCTTCAATTGATAGTTTAAAATTGGTTTAAATACTATTTTGGTCCCTGTACTTTTGGTTCTTATACTTTCAAAATGTTCATTTTGGTCCTATACTTTCAACTTTGATTCATTTTGGTACCTATACTTTCATAATGTTCATTTTGGACCTTATACTTCCAAAAAATGACCATTTGGTCCCTCCATTTTTATTTTTACTTCATTTAAATTCAAGGACCAAAATGAACCAAAGTTGAAAGTATAAAGACTAGAATGAACATTTTAAAAATAAATAGACCAAAATGAACCAAAGCCAAAAATATAGAGACCAAAGTAGTATTTTTAAACCTTTAAAATTTGAAACATAACCTACTATATAATAATGGTCTAGGTAGAGAGTTAACAAAAATGATATAAAAAATTAAGAAAAACATATCAAAAGTTTAGAGGTAATTAATACCAAGGAGTATATATAGAACTCTAAAAATTAAAGTAAATTTTAGATTTAGCTAAAATAGAGTTTAGATTGAGGATTCTAAAGTAGTGCATTAATAAGATAAATGAAATTAGTTTTAAAACATTTCCGTTTCATGATAGCACATGATTTTTAATATCTTTGTAGAATGAAGCTACAAAGATGGATCAATAAATTACTAATTTGGTCTAATATAACATTAATGAGTTCATTAAGCTTAATTAATAAGTAGAACATAAAGAGGGCCACCCTAAGTTATTCTACAAAGTTTAAATAATATTGCAGCATACTTCATCACCCATGGTTAGGTTAGAAACTTGTATTCGTCATAAAAAAAATTAAATCTGATTATTTTTATTTAGTTTTTTAACTACGAGTTTATGAGAATTTGATCTTCCAACGTTAAGAGAGGTAGTTAATGTCACTTATGCATTTTTTTTAATTGTAGTTAAGGGAAAAATTGATACTTTGGAATGACGAAAAAAAATTGTTTGTTTGTGGAGTGCAACGTGGAGTGAGATTTGAACATTATTTGACTTTTTAGTCGAGATTATGATGTTTCGACTAATTGAGCTATACTCAAATTGGTGAGAAAGTTTTTTTTTTTTTTTTGAAGAATTTTATGAAGAGAGTGTGTTAGACAAAGAAGAGCTGAGATTGCATTTGGATAGAAAAGTGTGTGTCAATTAACAATAAGTTAAAAGGAGAATTTTTAAAAATAAAAAAAAAATAAGGGAAATTATTTACACAAAATAGCAAAATTTTTAGATAGTTGTAATAGACGCTGATAGAAGTTTATCAGAGTCTATCAGTAAATAGAAATGATAGAAATCTATCACTGATAGATGTTGATATAAGTTAATCTACATTTTATCAATATTTTAAAAAATTAAGCTAAAATTTTGAAAATTAAAAAAAATAGTTTCGAAATATTTATTTTTGTCTTTGAAATTTGGCTAACAATTCAATTAAGAAATATGTAAATTATTATAAAAAGTTGATGGAACTAAACTTAATTCTCAAAAACAAAAAATAAAAAACGAAAGAGTTATGTATTAAAAGAGGCCTTAACTAATCGTTATTTTTTTCCAAAAAAGAAAAAACCAATTTTATTGTTTTTCGCAAAGTGAGAATACTGTCTAAATTTTACCATTATAAATCTGTACGTTCCAGAGCAATAATTTATATAGATTATTGCCCTTATTCGGTTATCCTTTCATTTTTTTTAATTTTTAGTTTTTAAAAATTAAGGTTATAAATACCTATTTCATCTATAAATTTTTGTTTTGTTGTCTATTTTTTATCAATATTTTTAAAAATTAAACCAAATTTTAAAAACTAAAATCTCGTTTGATAACCATTTTGTTTTTTTTTTTTTAATTAAACCTATAAACACTAGTTAATTTCACCTCTAAAATTTTTACTTTGTTAACTATTTTTTTACCAATATTTTTAAAAATCAAACCAAAATTTGAAAACTAAAAAAAAAAAAATAGTTTTTGTTTTTAGAATTTGACTCATAATTTAACTATTGTACTTAATAAAGATGCAAATCATTGAAAGAAATACAGAAGAAAAATACACTTAATTTTCAAAAACTAAGAAAAAAATGAAATGATTACCAAATAGAGCCTAAAAAAATAGTTTTTAAAAAGTTGTTTTTGTTTTTAAAATCTGACTAAGAATTCAACTCGTTTACTTAAAAAAAAAAAAGATGCAAATCATTGTAAGAAATTGAGAGGAAATATGTTTAACTTTCAAAAGTCAAATAATTACCAAACATAGCCGGAGTGATTCACATGCTAATTTACATCATATAAATATATATATTTTTATATATAAGTTCATATTATTTCCCATTAGATATTAATATTTCCATCCTATATATAATTAAACCTTTATTAAGACTAACCTTATCAGAAAGTTGTACAAAATTTATATAGATTGACAAGTCACATAATGAAAGTATATATATACTTTACAAATAATTGTATATACTTCTGTTTTATTTTATTTTTTAATTTGAAGACAAAAAACTTGGTTTGCAAACCAATAATTGTTTATAATCTACTCCCTGGACAAGGGGGAGAGAAATATATGATTTAACCTCTAAATTTTGAATATCTTTTTAATTTGGTCTCTAACTTTTTAAAAGTTTCAATCCTCTTCTCTTAAATTACTAAATATTAAAAGAAATACTATATATATATATATATATATATATATGAATTTGAAAACAATAATAATCTTTTTTTCATTACTCAATTATTAATATACTAACACTTTGGGGTAAAACAACGAGCTATTTTGGGTTAGGAAAATTATTACGTGCAAAGTCATATAAAATCAATAAGTTTTAAATTTATGGGTAAGTATTATTCCTATTACATCAAATTTAAATATATTCGCATTTTCTTCTTTCTTCTATTTTTATTTTATTTATATAGAAAGAATTACATGATAACTTTGTTTACCACCTTAGTGGAGAAGAATAATGTCATTTAAGACCATGTTTGATAATATTAGTTTTGTTTTTTTAATCATTTTTGGTTTTTTTTTTTTTTTTTTTTTTTAACAACTAAAAATAAAAATATGTTTGATAACTAATTTGGTTTTTGTCTTTTGAAAAAAAAAAAACTTGTTTGATAATTGTTTTTTTTTATTTTTCTCCTTTTTATATTTATTTTTCCTTCATTTTATTGTTTATATATGTTGGAGATTTGCTTATTGGTTTTCTATTTTTTGATAAGGCCATTTTTGATGACGTGTTCGGTTGTCACAAATAATATCTTAATATCTGCATATGACAAGTCATATTTCTGAAAGAATATGTTTCTTTTTCTAATCTATAATTTATATGTAGAATTTTTTTTATTTTCCAAACTAGAAAATCTCAGCAGAAGTTTATTGATGGATATTTTTCTTTTATGGTGAAGCGCATTTTGTTAAAAAAGAAAATATTTTGTATGGAACTCTTTCCTTATCTAAACTCGGATATTAAAGGAAGAAGTTGTGCCCCCTCTTAGGGTTACCGCAATTGTTAATTTTCAAGAGAGTTTTCTGTACTAAGTGGCTGATGTTGTACTTCATCGTGTTGATTTGTGCTCGTTGCGTTTTCCGCTGTGCAAGTTAATTACACGACGATCTTGAAACCTTGAAGATCATCACTGTCTTAGGAGGAGCCTAAGAAATTACTTCAGAGAAGGATTTCTCTATCTTAGAAGGACCTAAGATTAATTAGTGAAGGGAGTTCACTAAGTCTCGAGGAAGATAATCAATCTGAGGGGAGTCTCACACACTGTTAGAAGTTGAAGTGTTCATCACTAATATTATCACACTTAGGGGGAGCTCAAGTTCCATTGAGAGGGAGTCTCACATCTAGAGGGAGCCTAGGTGTATAGCAAGTTAAGCTCTGCACGAGTCACTGTAGAAGTTGTCACTTTACAGATAAGTACTTTTGTTGGAAACACTTAACTCTTTAGCATTAGTGGATTATCTTTCTTGGGCACGCTGCCCTCCAGATGTAGGTGGTTTATCACCGAATTGAGTTACCAATTTCTGTATGCAATTATTCTTTTACTTGTTGGTTTTGCAGTTGTTATACAGTGCTTGTTTATGCTTTCTGTTTAACATTCGTAGTTTGAATGGTGAGATATCTTATTGCTTTTTCAATATATATATATATAACATCCATTAAATATAAAAAAAAATTACATTATACAATACAAATAAATTCAGGTGCAAAATTAACATCCTTTAAATGAGAAATATGAACATGAAAAAAAAAATGAACGTTACCAAATAGATCGTAAGTAACTTTAAATTAACTTAAAATAGAATGAAGCGAAAATAGCTATGAAGCAACGATATCAAACAGTAATTCACTTTCAATCTTATTTAAAAATAATAACAATAAAATAAAATAGACAGATGCCTAATATATATTAAAGAAATAAGGAAATAAAACATGGTAGAGTTATCCAAAATCCAACAAAGGATAATTTCTTTTTTTAAAGAATCCTCCATTCTCAAAAATTATTTTGAAGACCTTTCTTATTTTATAATAAACAAAAATTCAATTAAAAAAACGCGTCAAAAATATATAATAGTGGTTTCAACGTATGCAACGACATTAAACATTTATCGATTGTCAGATAATAATTGTAGAAAACAAAAATGAAAGCTACTTTAAATCTTTTTTTTAAAAAAAAAAAAGAAACAAAAATTCAATAAAAACATGTCTAGAATATATAATAGTGTTTTCAAGTACGGCATTAAAATTTAAAAATAATTTTAAAAAATAATTATAAAAAAGAAAAAGAAAAATTGAAAACTAATTTGAAAAGGAAGAACTAGAGAGGAAAAAAGTGATAAGATGGTATAAGAAAACAAAATTTGGGAGTCCCCAAAGAAAGCATAGGGATTAGCAAAGCATGTGCTTTAAATATTTATACTGTTGATTTGTACGTATAAACAGGCTTTTTAATTGTCAACTTATAAATGTTGGTTTCCCATTTCTATCTAATTAATTTTCTCATTAATTGTTTGTCTGTGGATCATTATAACCTCCTTTTTCTTTTGGTCCCAAATGCTATTATTACAAAATAATACACAATAACTCACAAACCCAAAACTACTCAAAATAAAAAATAAAATAAAATACTTATGTGTTAGTTGGGTTGCACCTACTTTTTGCAGTACAACTATAGTATTAAATTTTCATTGACATGTCGATATTTTCATTGATATTTTCATGTTTTCATAGACTCGATATTAATATGAGGGGTAAATCGAAATTTCTATTATATTGTAGAAAAATCTACGAAACATATAAAATAATCAACAAAATGTCACTAATGTAAATATAATATAATAATATATATGTTAATTTATTTAAAAATCATAAAATGTTTATTTACTAATTTAAATTTATTTTTTGTTTTTATAACTTTTTTAGAAATATTCACCAAAATCGGCATTTTATCGATATTTTCATCGAAATTTCTGTAAAATTTGAACCTCTATATTTTCGTTGATATTGGCATTTTAAACATTGAGTAGTTGTTCAACCACAATATGTCACAGTAATAATTTTTTTTAATAATGTGGTTTTTTTTTCTATTGCGTTTCTTGGATTCGGATGCAAAAGATGGGTGCAATATTCAACTAGAAGGTAAGTATTGTTATATATATATATAGGAAAATTATCATAAACAGAAAAAAAAAATATCAAACTATTTACAAGTATAGAAAAATTTTACTGTTTATCAGCTATAGAATTCTATTGCAGTCTATCCCTGATAGACAATGAAAATTTTCTATATTTGTAAATAATTTGGTTCATTTTTCTATATTTGAAAACAACCCATATATATATATACATACATATATATATATACATACATATATATATATATATATATATATATATTGGTCTTACATTTTGATTTTTCAATAATAATAAAATTTGAATGAATATATTTTATATTGATTGCAAATTATAAATATTTGACATGAAATTAAAAAATAATGAAAAAGAGAAAAAAATGGTAAAGAGAATACATGGATGATTAAAATTAAAATACATATAATGCAATTGAAATAAATTTTGTAAATCAAAATTGAAAAGAAGTGAAATAATATGATAGTTTATCACCTCAGAGCAAGTTCTTTGGTTTTCTTGGAGAAGATTGATTTCTAGAGGGAAAAAGAAAAAAAAAAGTGTTTTAAAAATTGGATCTTGATTATATGAGAATGTCTTTATAAATTAAAGAATATTTTAGGCACGTAAGCCACATTCATTGATCCCTGTCTCTACCAATTTCAATATCATTTCATGTGAATTTGTGAAAGTACCAACAATGCAAACTATCTTAGTTTTTCTTTGAGACTTTGTCATGCATAAAAAAATAAAAATAAAATAGCATGCAATACGAAAAAAATTATTTCATTTTAAATAATTTAAACGGAAAACAAAAATAAAAGAATAAATAACATCATATTCCATAATCCAAGATTCATTTATTTGCCGCAATAAAAAAATAACAAATTAAAACTTCGATAAATAAATGACATTGTTAGATAGTTTTTTACCTAATGAGTAATTATTTAGTGTGTTATTTGAAAAAAATGGTTTTGGGAGAAAAATAAAGAAAGAAAGGAATATTTAATTAAATGAACTTTAATCATAGGAGAATCTCTTTATTAATAACATTGTAGGCACATCCCTACTATTAGATTATAATATTTTATATCTACGGTTTGAATCGCATCAATACGTGAATGGATGCTTTGGTTCAATTTTAACCACCGCTATTTGATTATTCGTGTCTCCCAATATAAATTGTAACTATCCGATGAAGGGCAAAGTAGGAATTTATTAGAGTTGTAAGGGTGAGAAAGGGAAGTAAAAGATTCTCCTCCATATTCTCATTTATATATAGTATAGATAATTAACAACAAAAGGTGAGAATTTTTTAACCTCTCACAGTTATCAAAATTATAATGTCTTAACAAGTTTACCATCAATAGTTGATTCATGGTCTGTTTGTTTCATGAGTTTTGCTATAGTTTTCAAACAAACATTTAATATGTTTGTTTTTTTTCACATTATTTCAATTTTTACGACTTAAGGATATTATTATCCTAAGAACTTTAAAAGTCATGCAACATGAATTTTCTAATAATCTCTAACTAGCCGTATATGATCTAACTAGTTAATGAGTTAATATTAATAATCATAACTGATTAATTATTAAATATAAATATATTATTAAGAATTAATAAATTTCAACTAATGCATTTACCATTAATATATTATATATTTTTTTTAGAAAACAATTAATATATTATATTATCTTAACTATTTAATATAAATTTTTATCATTAATTATTAAAATTTAAGGTAATAGTTTTAAATGGTAAAATTGCTAGAAATGTTTTTAAATATAACAAAATGTTACTTTCTATCAGACATCTATCAGTATCTATCACCGTCTATTGTGACATTTTGCTATATTCGTAAATATTTTGGCTCATTTTGCTATATTTGAAAACAACCCTAAAATTTAATTAATTTCTACTCATTTAATTGTTTTTATAATTAAATTAAATTATTTAATTATCAATTTTACTTTTAATTAATAGTTAATGTAAAAATACTTTTTATTTTTATTTTCATAGTTAATTAATTAATATAAAAATATATTAAACTACACTCTTCACTTACATTTAATTAAGTAATTATTTATTTATTCTTTAAAAAGTAGTTATTTAATTTTGGCTTGTAAATAAAAGGTAAAAAAAATATTGAACTCTCAAATATTAACTTTTCTGCCTATTTAAATTTCAAATATTTAATATTCATACCTGTGAAGGAATATTTGTAATCTAAACAGATCTTTTAGTTATAATGCTAGTATTTTCATTTATTTTCTTTTTTTTTTTTAATATTTTAGTTTTCCTTTTACATGTTTTTAAATATTAAACCTATTAATTTATATCACCTAAATTGAATTGGACAATTACAAATATAGCAACCACACTAAATTATTATAGCACAATGCAATTCTAAAAATAGAAAAACACCAAAGTATAATGAAAATTTTGAAAAATTAGAAAATATTAGAAAATTTTGAGAGGAAAATGAGCTAAAATTATAGTTTTTTTTTTGGGTTTCTTTTTCCTAGAGTTTGAGAAGCTTATTGGCCTTTTTGTGTGCTAATTTTGAAGTGGGCTTTAAGTGAAAGAAGAAAGAAAGAAAGGAGATTGAAAAGCACCAATTGGTAATATGAAAGGAGGAAAAGTGAAGGATGAGAATAAGAAGAACTAATTAAATTTTGAGGGAGAAACCCAAAGGAGAGTAAGTATAGATTTTAGAAATATGGTTATTTAATTATTACTTGGTCGACTAAGGTTTAAACTAACAATTATTTTTGGTTAACCCATAAGTTTTGGGAGAAGTTCTTGGGTTTAATAGTGTTATATGTTCTAATTGGGTGATTAAAATTAAGCTTCTTATACTTCTAAAAATTAATTATTTCAGGCCAACTCCAGATTATAATAGTTTACAACTCAAATTTCCCCATCAAGATTACTGTAAGTGTTTTATTTTGCAACTACTTTTACTATTTTACCAAATTATGATAGAGTTTTTGAAATCAATTATGATTTATGTTCATACCAATAATTTGGGTATTCAAGATTTCAAGAAACTTATGTTTATTATGTAATTGTTTACTATTGAAAGAGACTTCATGGGATTTATGTTTAAGTACAATTTTAGCTATAATGGTTTATTTGTATTATTGGAGCTTATGAGAGGTAGATTTCTAAAAATTTCTTGACTTTATCCATTTGGCAATAACTCAAAATTATTTGATATGAAATCAAGTATTTGTGACTTTTAGAAACGACTTAATTTTCGAATCAAGAATGTATGAATACCTGAGTTAAGTCAAAATGTGAATTAAAATGTTTATGGCTTTGGTATGGCTTGAGAACTTATGTTTACTATGCTAAATTTATTTTCAACCACTAAATTTTGTACCCATGGTGATTTCCAAAATACACCTACGTAAATGTATATTTGTAGTGTGAATATGATATGTATGAGGTCTTTGGGACCTACTTTAGTATACACATAAGCTTTCGGCCGTGTGTCAATGTGCTTTGTCCTTTGGGGCCACTCTACGTACATGTATGACTAGAGACTTGCTATGCTATGTACCTGGAGATTATTTGGTGCATAGTATGACTAGAGATTGATCTCCTTTGTACTTGGAGATTACTTAGTGCATAGTATGATTGGAGATTATTTTGCTATGTATCTTGAGACTACTCGATGCATATAGTATGACTAAAGAGTAGAGATTGCTTTGGTGCATATTGATGCTTCTTAATTTATATATGTCAGTATGTATAAAGATTCGGGTACAGATTTGGTGATGATTTTGTTTTAAGCTTATGTCTACGTTTTCAAGAGCTACTCTTATGAAATTTGTATATGTTTTTATTATCTCGAGTTTTGAATTCTCTAATGATTTCCATTGTTTTACATAATTCTAAATTTTTATTGAAAATGTGAAAAGTTTCTTTTAAACTTATTTTCTTATGAACTCTCACCACTCACTAGGCTTTTTAGCTTCTTCTTTCTTTTTTTTTTTTTTTAATTTTTTATAAGGTAGCATTTGAGGTTCCAACGACCTATAAGAGTTGAGATCTGCCACACTAGCTTTATTTAGATTTCGCATTATTTCATATGTATTTTGCTATCAAGTCAAATGGACGACGTTTGATGTCTCCAACCATGAGAAGCAAGGTCGTAGGCTACAGAATTGCAATTGCGCTTAACAAAATAGAAACCATCAATAGCACCACTATGATGTGAAAAGAACGAAGAGCATCAATGAAATTTTGAATCTCACTGGAATATTGAGTAGAGTTCGTTAGAAGGCCCTAAGGAATCAAAGAATTGGTCTCATCCCTTAAAGGATGAATACCAACTTCCAAAGCTTTGAAAAACTTGAATAAAAAAATTTAAAAAAGAAAAGAAAAGGAAAAACCATACAAACTCACCCAAAAGACTGTCAAAACACATTTTAAAGAAAAACAGATCCCAAAGGGATAAATTTACACGAATTTCCTAGATCAATAGAAGCTTCATGCTACTTAGAACAAAAAAGGAGCACATCAAACTAAACAACCTGACAAATCACTTAGGGGGACGCAAGGTCATGGATTCGAAGGCTACGCTTCCTCCAAATATAGTAATTAATGATAGCACACCAGACTATTCTCCAAACCTTTCACCTCATACTATTGTGCTCTGCACTATAAAATGATAAAATCAATCAAGCTCTATGCCACATTGAGATATCCTATAAGAGCACATCTCTCCAAATAGTTCGGTTAAAAAAGCAGTCAAAGAATAAATGGTTGCAAGATTAACTCCACCATTATAAAGAACACACAATCAATAGGGACATTTTAGCACCAACAAGGAATATGATCCTGCGTCTATAACCTATCCCTCAATAAGTTGTTCAGAATCCCACATTGAAAAATCATAGGACCTCCCATTCTTTATAAGAGAGATAGTTACTCCTTCAATTATCAATTGGTTATAAGATAGAATTCATGTTATCTAATATAGTATCAGTGTAGTCTATAAAGACTACATGAGTCATCATCTAGAGGACGAGTATGTTGAGAACCCTACCTTGAAAAAAATCTCCAAAAACTAGTTTGAACTTATAAAAAAAAAATATGTTCCTGTGAAATAATATGTATATATGTGAGTTAGGGTTATAAAATATGGGTGCATATTTTCATCTTCTTGTGAGTTTACTTAAATTTATCTGCACAAGAGATAATTAAAGTTGTGGTCCAGCTCAAATTATTAATTCAACTTTCTCTTTTCATTTTTAATACATTACAAAAAAAAATGGCTAATTGGCTATTGACTTTGTGGTGGAGGTCCCTTTGGGTGGCCATTTTTCATCCATACAACTAAATATATTGAAGGGTAAATAAAGGTTTTAAATGTTGATAAAATGTCAATGTGGATGTAATTTTTTAAAAAAAGTTTCATAAAATTAGTTAAAACTAGCTAATCATTTGACTATTTTTAAACTAAGTTAAAAGTTTTGTACTTAGTAAAGTTGTCTGGTTATTTTTGTTATATTTCATCGATTTTTAATGATATATTTGTAACGACCAGAGTTTAAGAGGGGACATGAATGAACCGAGATCACATCCGAATGAAAGGAATATTAAAGACATGAATGTATAATAAGAAAAGCTTAAAAGAATTGAAAAGTTACTACCTATACCAACAAGGTGCACTTTTTTTTTTTTTTTAATAATATGATGACCTAAAAGATTTAATCAATCCAAAGTCAAACAATTTTGGTTAAGATAATCAATTTGTTTGAATAAATTAGCTTAGAGTAAGCTGATAGTTTGTATTTACATTACTTAAAGTGTTATCATTTTTGCTATTTTTTACAACTTTGAAATAAACTACCAAAACAATTAAGAATTGGTCCATCGTAACTCATTTGATAAAAATTAAACATAAATTTTAATTCTTAATTGAAAAACATGTAATCTACTTTTGTGTCTTTTCAAAATAATTAAGACGATAATGTTTGTTTGTTAGAGTGAATTTGAACCTAACAAAATAAGTAAAAAAAATTTAAAAAAAATGATAAGATAAGAAAAAGTAAACTTGATTTAAATAAATTCAGGTGCCAAACTAATCGTTGATCTACTCGTATTTAATCCTAACTTGTGTAGGATAATGAAAAATCCATCGCATCCTAATCTTAAGAGAAAAAAGTAAATTTCTGACCGTACTCTCTATAAATACATCATTACAGCTCCATATGAGGTAACTTAAATCTGACTCTCAAACACTCTAACTTCTACACTCTTTTACTCTTTGACTTATGCAACAAGGTATGTGTGGCAAGCTAGGAGTATAAATGGGTCAAGTTGGGTCAATTTTTCTTTAAAATCGACCGACTCGGTCCTGTTTTGGTTGGATCAGGTTAATCTTGGGTGTTTCCCACAAATCGATGAGTAGAGCCTAGAAAAGATAAAATTCTTACAACCCTCACCAATACACCCATTTTGAGGCCTCGCTTAGAAACGACCGAACTTGCAACCTCACTAATACGCTCAAATCCTTGCAATCTTCTTCTTCTTTTTTCATCTACGACTTCGACTTATTCTTCTTCTTATTTTTTCTTTTGCGGCTTCGTTTTCCTTTTCTTCTGTAGCTTATTCTTCTTCTTCTTCTTGAGAGGGAGGGAGGGACCTGATGGCAAAAAAATAGAATGGATAAGGGACCCTAATTTTCTACTTTAAAGCAATTCGGTCGAGCAAACTGGAAACCAAATCAAATCAGTTTGGTTCGGTTTGGTTTGGACTAACACTTATTCTAATAAAAATCAATCCAACTTAACCTCGAAGCGATTCGGTTTGATTTGGTCCATTGGTTCAGTTCGAATTTTTACACTCTTGCGGGCCTGTGGCAAGCACTACACCAATGTGCATGTTTTCTCATTTGCAAGTCACATTCTTCTCTCCTTCAAACAAAATTCACTACTGATATCATCTGGATGTTAGGTGTATTTATTCTATCTGAATTTTGGCATCAACATTCTTTATTAATGAAAGATAATATAATTCATATTGATCTCTTATGGATATGTTTCTAATTTAGTTTTATATTAATTTTCTCAACAAAAAAAACAAGGAAAGAAAATAAGTTCAAAAAATAAGAAAATAAAAATAAATTCAAAATTCAAATTTATTTATAAACTATATAGGCTAAGTCATGATTTAAGAATAATTGACACTTATTTATTTTTTTATGAAATTTTATCCGATAAAAACTAAATCGTTACAAATGGTAAAATACATAGACTAAATCTTATTTATTAAAGTTTAGTAACTAAATTGTTACAAATTTAAAAATGTAAGGACTAAATTGTTATTAACTAAATTTTAGGAACTAAATTATTATTTTAAGGAAAGTTAAAATTGTTTTTTAACCCAAAAAAAAAAAAAATACATAGTTGTCAAATGGAGGGAACCCCAAAATTCAAATCCTCCAACTTTGGCGATCGATATTCAGTCGGCATTTTGAGAATCAGAAATGACGCCGGAAAATCTCCTCCATCTCCTTCAAACCACCCAAAAGTGCACCTTCGGATGTCCGATCATCGACCGCTCCGTCGGCGGCGGCGTCACCTGCAGCTCCCTCACTGAAATCGTCGCCGAGAGCGGCTGCGGCAAAACCCAACTCTGTCTCCAGCTCTCCCTCTGCGCTCAGCTCCCTCTCTCCAATGGCGGTCTCAACGCCTCATCTCTCTACATCCACACCGAGTTCCCTTTCCCTTTTCGACGTCTTCAACAGCTTTCCCAAGCATTTTCCTCTTCATATCCCCAATTTTCTAATCCCTCCAATCACATCTTTGTCGAACCCGTTCACTCTGCCCACCAACTGTTCGACATAATGCCCAAGATAGAATCCTTCCTTGAAAATCGAAATTCCCAATTGCCCATCAGGCTTATTGTGATTGATTCCATTGCAGCGTTGTTTCGCTCTGATTTCAACAACACCCCATCTGATCTCAAGCGGAGATCTTCTCTGTTTTTCAAGATTTCTGGAAAGTTGAAGTTGTTGGCTAAGAGGTATTCTTTGGCTGTGGTGTTGACGAATCAGGTGGTTGATTTGATGGGTTCTTCTGATGGATTGAATGGTTTGAGAATTGGGAATTTGAAGTTCTTGTGTTCGTCGGGACGACGTGTTTGCCCGGCGCTGGGGCTCGCGTGGGCTAATTGTGTAAATACAAGATTGTTTCTGTCAAGAAATGAGGAAGTTGTTGGGGAAGGTGATGGGATGATGAATGGAAGTGAATTAGTACAAAGAAGAACTAGAAGATGGCTTCATGTTGTTTTTGCACCACATTTGCCTAAATCATCTTGTGAGTATGTAATCAATAGAGAAGGAGTTGTGGGAGTTGAAAGCCAATGACCTCTTTCTAATCAACTTATTAATTTTGTGGAGGGAGAACTAAAGTTTGTATGATCTATGTTTGGTTGTGTAAAGTTATGAATTATAGAAATCTAAGTTTGTGTAACGTGCTTTTTTTTCCTTCTATGTCAGGTTGGGAGGATTTGAACTCTAACCTTCTAAGTTGAATGTATGTGTCTAAACGAGTTGAATTATACAACTATTAAAAAATTAAATAGAAGTATAAAAAGTAGATTTCATGAATTTGAGTTTTGAAGGATCAATGATGTAGGATCATATAACCCTAGAAATTAACAACTTTGTAGTTTGGTTTTTTCAAAGAAAAAGGAAAGCAACTTTGTAGTTTGGAAAATGCAAATTTGAATACAATATGTGGATTTTGACTACTTAATCGTTTAGTACATCTGTCTAATTCATGAGTTAGGTTTAGCTTGAGATTGTTGTAGCTTTTACAATAATTACTGTCAAATATGTTTTTAGACAAATCAGCTCTAATACAAAGGAATTAAGCATTTGGTAAACTTCAAATTTAAAAGTAAAAAAGTAAAATAAAAGGGGAATCAATTAGGATTTTTGAAAAGTTGGTTCAAATACCCACCTAATCATTTTTAACACCTCTAAAATCAAAATTTCAAATGGAGTCTCTTAAATCGTTGATTGACCCAAAAACTTAAACTTATAGGTAAAGACAAATTTAATTTTATATCACCCATTGGTAATTAAAATAATTATGCTAAGAATACTAATCTAGAACATTTCAAACACACTTTCAAAAGGATTAAGTTTATAAGTACTGGAGTGTAATATTGTATTTGTTAGCATTAGAGTGCCTTTTAACCAACTCATTTTAGGGGAAATTGGCATGGATAGCCCAAAATAGAAGGCCCAAATGCAATTTGACCTAGATTTTGAAAACATTCGTTTTTTGACCTTTTGCTTACGTCATGTCCCGGTGAAATTACCAAAATCACCCCAATTCTTTCTTCCTTCTCCTTTTTCTCGTTCTTCTCGCTCTTCCTTCGATTCACACTTTTTTTTAATGATCTTCTTCTTCGGCAACTTCTTCTTCTTCTTCTTAGTGTAAATCATAACAAGGCCAAAGAGTGAGATCAAGAAGAGAGCCATAGTGCGAGACCAAGGAGTGAGAGGAAGAATATGAACAAAGGAAAAAATTGCAGAGAAAAATTTGCAGTTGTGTCTGATGAGGAACAAGAGTGAGAAACAAGAGGAAGGAGCGAAAAGCGAAAGAAAAGAGCAAGAAACGAGAGGAAGAAGCGAAAGGCGGGCCCTCGTGCACGTTTTGAGGTCAAATGGGTACTTTCCAATGGCCAAATTTCAGTTGGGCCCCTCAAAAGAGGTCATTCGTTCGAATTTCTCTCATTTTAGTATAAGTTCATTAGAAAAAAAAAAAAAAAGTAATGTGTTTTTTGTTAAAGCATTGATAAAGTTTAATTTATTATAATCCTTCATCTTAATCTTAAGCTTTTGAGTTGATAAATAATTTTAGATGACATCAAAGCAAGAGACCATCTATTTGAACTCTTATAATGTCATTTCCTCCTTGATTTCCACTTGTCAAGCCATCTATACATTTTCAAGCTTACAAGTAAGGGAGAGCGTTATAGTATCGATATAACTAAATTTACTATAACTCATCAAGTTAAGTTTTTGAATTTATTAGTGATTTAACATGCTCCCCAATTAACCGTAATCCATCAGCTTAATTTTTTAGACTGATTAGTGATTTATTTAACACTTGCTATTTTGTGAGAAGTTTGACTCAAGGAAAAAAATAGGATTTTTAGAGAGGTAGAAAGATCGAGTGATGATGTTAGAGAGGTTGTCAAATTTAATGCCTCCATGTGGCCACGGTCACTAGGCCTTCTTATAATTATGATCTTAGCTTTTGATTTTATTAGATTAGAGTCGCATTTTGTAGTTTTTCAAGGCCATCCTTTTTGTTGATTTTTTTTTAGTACGTTAATGTATATTCTTTCATTCTACTAAGCTTTGTCTCTTACGAGTCGAAGATTCCTTCACAGTGAACTTAGTTTAGTTCAAAGGTAATTAACAAGACCTTCTTCTTAGAGGTCGAAGATTTTGATCCCCCACCCCCCAATGGTTGTTAAAAAAAAAAAACCACCCACCCTTAGATTGTGCCTTAAGGGAATGCACATACTTGACTAAAGTGGCTCATCCTATGTTCAAAATCCCCCCTCCTACATCCTAATAAGGGATTTCTATCAGAATCCAAGAGGAAAAAGTTTTGAGTAAGTAACAGTTCAGTTGTATATCAATCCATTTGGTTGGAAAAGAAATAGAAAAAAAAAATCCTTCAAGACAAAGTTGTAGTTCATCATATTCCAATTCTTTTTGTGACTGCAATCACATGTTAATATAAGCTGTTTTTCTTCTTCTTTTTGCTCTTTATATGCTGACTATATCATGATAGCATTTTCTTCTATTCCTTGCAATAATCCAGCAGTTTTAAACTTTTTCATAGTGACTGCAGTTCAATCCTGATGCCGCATTAGGTTAAGGAATTAGACGATATTCGCTCCTCGGCACCCCAAAAGCGTTCAAGCACAAAACTAAGTAGTCCAAGTTAATCCACGTACAGGAACAATGGATAATCACATTTCTTAGAGGTACTAAATACAACTCCATGAATAAACAAAATGAAAGTGGCATTAATGATACAAGATCTATGGAGAAATCATCTAAAAAGAGACTAAATCTTTACTGTAAGATTACTCTTTCGTATTAGAGCTTGATACTAATAAAACAACAAAAACATTGAAGAAAATAATAATGGAAGAACGCCCGTCTTGGAAGTTTCTTTTCTGTTTTTTTGTTCTTTTTTTGGATCTCTACAGTGATTCTTTTTGTGTTCCGATTTGTTATGTTTTTTTCACTCTCTTATGGAGTTTGTATCTTTAAGCGTTAGTCTCTTTTCATTAATTCAATGAAAATTTTTGTCTATGGTTAAAACAACAATAATAATGGCATAAAGCCCGAATATATTTATTTACATTGGTGATGTTCCATGTAATATTTTAATAATTCAACCAGACATTTACACACTTTGCAGCCGCAACAATAATGAATACATACCTTGGGCATGGTATGGAACATGAATGTTATGTTATCGTTCTTCAAACACGTGTTCAACGCCTGTGTAAGTAAAATAATGAGCTGATTTAATATAAGCATAACTCAATTAGTTAAGACATATGTCCACAACCAAGAGTTCAAATCTCTCCAACCCCACCGGTTGAACTTAATAATAGTAATAATAGAGTAGTAGTGAGATCAAATCAATAGTGCCCTTTAGGCAGGATAAGTTTTCAGATCCTTTGAGCTTCCAAATTTGAATAATCTACCTAGCAAATTACACATCACTTCCTTATTTCTCATTTTGTGGTATCTTATGCCATTCTGCTGGGCTGCCATAAAAACCTTGTAATCAACATCTTATAATCTATGAGAAGTTGATAGAGTGAAATATTATTATATGACAAGTAAAAGAACTTACTTTTGTTTTTCAAGAATTTAGCCCAAGTTTTCATGGTAGTTTTAACTTATGTTTAATGGTTTTCCTTTAGTGGTTACTGTGGTCTGGATCCAGGATCAAAATGTGACATTGATTGGTGATAATAAAATAAACAAGGGACATGAAAACCTTCACAAGTAAATTAAGCTCTCTATGACCTATATAAAACACAGAATATAAGTGCATACCTGTTATGATCGAAAACGTTGGCTGTACAATCGACTCAAAGTATCAAGCTGAATAAAAGACAATGGGGACTGCAAGAGAATATAGGGAAGAACAATAAAGGGGAACTGTCATTAGCAAGATTTGCATAAATAGACCAAAAGGATTTAGTCACTAACAGTGTATACAATCTGAATTTAGAAACCATTTACATGCATTAAGATATCTAATGACATTCCAAACCATCATAACACAGAAATATATGGTTCATTAAGTCCAAATCTTATGGTGTAAACCAGTAACCAGCAATCCAATCATCAAGAAGAGGTATAAAAATTCCAAATTGAAATAGGAATTAACTGGTACCAGCTCTGGAAGGCTAACAGGTGCTTGCTTAATGCAATAAAGAATGGCTAATTAAATATGATATGAACAGATTGTAGTCAGATTGTCACTGGTTTACAAAAATAAAAGAAATACATTGAGATAAAAGAAAAGATAAAAAGTGAAGAAGTCAGATCCAAATGCCTAAGCCATCCATTGTGGGAAATACCTCTCTTGTACTTGGTTTTGAAGATCTCGTTCTCCACTTCTCCAGATCTCCTCCACAAAGTTTTTTTATTTTCTTATTCTTATTAATTGTTGCAACTATCAAATTTCTCAAAATGGTTGTGTGCTTGACCTTTAAATCTTAGAGACCTCTAATCAACTGAACCAATAGGTCGCCTTCACGTTTGAGAATACCTACCCAACTTTTCCAGCTAATTTCGCATTTTGCAAGGGAAAATGACAAAGCATAAGAAGATGATCAATATCTTCCTCCAAATCTCAATAAATACATATCTCTGCATGTTAAGGTACAAGGAAGGATATATCTTTATGCAACCACTTGATGTATCGGATATAAGCTACCAGCCTTATGAAAACCTCTACCTTTATGAATACCTGTGTCTAGGGCTTCCCAAAGCAAATTTGAAAGACCTCTTCATCCTCGACCTCAAGTATGATCTAGAAAATACGAAAAGGCCTATTCTAGATATATCAAATTCTAGGGTTAACGTAGATAGGATAGGAGAAAGAATCTCCTTTCACAGAAGGACAAGCATGGTGGATAGGAAATTCACGTTCCTACAAAAAATGAAGCATCTTGTTCATGGAGCCTTTACATGACTTCTAGGTCTTCCATCAACAAAAATTTTAAAAAAAAAATGGTTGGGGAAATTCACCCATCAATGCAACCTTTTATCCAAGAATAGAATGCTTAGAACTCTAAAAGATATCACTTCTCCAGATCATTATCCTTTTCCAAATCAATATTAGAAACAGGGCCCAACCTTTATCTTGCTCTACATTCTTTGATTATTAAATGAGAGCAATGCATGACAGCTAAAATTTGTACATTTTAACCAAAGAAACTCAACTTTGGAAATAGATGATTAAATGACCTCTTTTGACCTTGAAAGTAAAATCTACACTGATAGTTTATGAGTATGGCTGGAAAGAAATAAGACCATTTTGAGTTATGACTTATGACTCTTTTGACCTTGAAAAGGCATTGATTTTTTAATAATGGCTGGAAAGAAATAAGAGGATTTTTTAGGATAAATATTGTTCGTCGTCCGACTGTTTGAACCAGCTCATCTCAAAGCATCTCTTTGATGTTTTCTATATCTCATGGATTTAATGGTTTCTCTCTAAAGGATATTAGTTTGAATTGGAATTCTTTCATATTTCCTTTGTAATCAGTTCGTCTTTCTTTTGCTTTGTATTCAGGTTTTCTTTTTGTTTCACTCCTCTAGAAGTTTATATCTTTAAGCGTTAATTTCTTTTTCCATTAATTCAATGAAAAGTGTTGTCCAAAACAAAGTTTGAGTGCCCGTAATGAGACGAATGAATTATGAATCAATATTCTGAAAGTCTCATAGCATTTCCAATATAAGAGGGTTATAGTCAAGGCTCAAGCATTAGACAATAGGATCTTGATATGAACCACCCAAGACATCAAATTATTATTTAATAATTTTCAAATTTATCCTTGTTAATGACATTTTAAGTAGGGTTATTTTAGACATTTTACTATGAATTATGATAAGCCATTAGGGTTTTATTGGGAGGTTATTTAAAAGCTTTGCTTTAGGTTGTTTAGAACAGTTTTGATGTTTTTAGAACTTTAGGGTTTTCTTGAATGAGAATTCTCTAGTAGATGATAGAGTTTCATCACCAACCATTTTGCAATTCTTGAATCAGGTTGCATGCCAAGAGCATTCAGGTAAGTCTGATCATCTTGCTTGTAGAGTTTCGAACTTGGAGTAAGGAACTAGTTCTCCTTATCTCTTGGTCTTCGATCAAAAGGTAATCCAATTCTAGTCTTTTCCTTTGGATTGATGTCAATTGATTTGGGAGTTTTGAGATTTGTTGTTAGGGGTTCAACAATTGGATTCCTAATTTTCAAATTGCTAGGGTTTTCATATCAAATCTTCCCAAACATTTTCTGATTTTCAATTGATCAGAAAGAAAGTAAATCTAAAACCATGTAATTTCTTGGAGTAAAGATTCTCTACACATAAATAACATGCTTCAAATTGAATCCAAATTCGCACAACCTTGAGAAAAATTAGAAACTCACCGATCAAGAATATAGTCAACATCAAAGCAAGAGTAAATTGAACAGAACATGCAAGCTGAAGATGCCAGGGTCTGTATATTTGTCGCTGCTGAACCCTACCAAAGAGCTGAGAGAAAATGTACAGTTACAGTTACATTTCATTAGGAACCCATAATCGCACAATTACACATAACAAAATATACTTTGTTTCATGTTCAAGTGAAAGTTCGGAATGGGAATAGATTATATTCTGTACATAATGCAGAAAAATGATAGAATATGGGTTCATGCCTCATTATTTCATACAATAGTATGGATAACCTTTTTTCCATTGCAATAAGAAATTATGGCTACATCAGTTACATTATAAGATAACAGCCAAAAAAAACTAAAATTGTTGTTTTCCCATCACACAATAAAATAGAAAACTAAAAGACAAACAAAACCAAGTCTACCAGATTGAAGCAGTTCCCTGCAATGCTCACCTGAGAAAAATTTCCACATCCGTGTTTCCAGAAGATTGATCCCGATTTTCCTTTTCTTGAAACTTCTAAACTTGTAATAGACTGTTTTCTCTCTTGATTTTCATCCAGAATTACAATTTGCAGGTCAGGAGCAGTTGGCGGATTTGCTCTCCTTGCCTTTGCTGATCTATCCATTTCGCATAGTGCATCATCTACTCTTCTAAAACTTTCTTTCACTTCCAGATCTTTGACTTTCAGTGAATCTATATCTACTGCATTAACATATTCACTGCCCTTCATTTTAGAGGAATTACTCAAGCTACAGGTAGAAGTAAGATTCATATCTGCCACTAATCGTTCATGATTCTCAGATATAGAACTTTTTGCTGAAGACCTACACACAGAAGATTCGGTTTTTGCACTTCGTGGTACTTGCGATATGCCAGAGAGAAATGTAGCCAAATCATTGCATTCTTCCTCATTTAGATTTACCCATCGAAGTGGCTGCTTGCCCTCTTTGTCATAAGATTTTCTTAAAGCAGCTTCAACATGGGAAATTTGATTTCCAATGGCTGCAATAAATAGTCTATGTCTTTCCAACAAATGTTCTTCACTTCTGGAACGATAGCTAACTCTAACAGCTTTCTCAAACTCTTCCAGCTAATTGTCAACAGAAAAAACAACATTCATGTTTGTGGTTTGTAAAAAGTAGAATTATAGGTCCAAATAAATCAATGCATAAATATAGCTTGACTATCAAACATGACCCATTGTAAGTTGTCACTCTAGTTATACATCTGGATTATCATCTAAGAATCCTAATTAAGCATTCCATTAGATTTTGGAAGAAATATCTGATATTTTCATGACAATAAGAAATAGAACAGATGCATTTATTAGTTCAATTCAGTATCCTACCTGCCATTTGGCTGTGCCAAGAGCCGTTTGCACCTCTCGACGGAGTTCGTCCAAATCACCTGGACTTAGCCCTTCTCTTTTCTCTCTTATCCATGTCCTATATGCAAACTCCATTCTGAAATAAAAAATCAATAGAAGAATCAATATAGAAGAAAAAGGCAATGGAAACATCTTTGACTAACTGAAGTTTAATGGCCTAAGAAATGGTCAACAAATGAAGAAAGCAGTAGAATCCCTCCAAACCCCATTAAGCATATAAACTTATAGAATTCAGAGCAGCTTTCCAAATGCAGCAAACAGAAAAGAAAACCTCTTTGGGGGATAAATTTTAGGTTCTTGAACCATCACTAAACTCATCCAACGAAAACAGAGAACATAAGCTTAAGCATCTTGAAAAGGAAAAATACAAAGAGAGAAGAACAAAACACCCACAAACAGATCATCACAGACTCAAATAAAACTAACCCAGAAAAGAACCCAATAAATTCAACAACAAATCGAAATAAAACTCAATCAAACATGGAGAGCGAGAAAAAAAAAAACTCAAATCAAAGGAATAGTAAAAGAAACGTACGTATCGGCAGATTCTTGGACCTGCTCGGCGGCAGAAAAGAACCCATCCTTCTTCCACAAATCGAAACTATTTGCAACTAACATTGTGGATAAAGAGGGGAAAACAGAGCAGAGATTATGAAAATATGAAAGAAGGAAGAGCGAGGTTTAGAAATCAAAGATCATCAAAATGGGAAAATGAAATGTTGGTTTGATGGAAGAAATGGGAAGGTAAAAGGGTTTGATTGTTGAGTAATTGGTGTGTTGGTTGCTTGAGAGAAGCAAGAAGAGAGATGAATACAAAGAGGCAAAGCTCACACAACCATGAGACAGAGATGGAGCTCTCTCTGTTGTTGATTCTTTCTTCCACAATTCCCCACCTTTCTTTTTACAAGGCTAATAATTAAGAGAAAGAGACTCAAATTTATAAATAAATAAATACTAATAATAAGAAGAATGTTAAAAAACATTTTGCTTTTTTTTTTTTTTTTTTTTTTTTTGAAGAATATGTTAAAATAACATTTGACTCCATATCCACTATACCTCAGAGTATAATTTTAATATGTATTTTTAATAATTATTAAATTTAGGTAGTCCGTTCTCATTTAATTCCTAACTTTTTATATGTTATTTTGAATTTTGTTTTAATTTAATCCATAAGTTTTAAAATGTTACATGTTTACCGTTGAGATTTAAATTTTGTTTCAATTTGGTTGTTTCAAGATTTACACTTTTAATCTCAGTTTTTATTAAATACTCACTTTTAGTTATTGGTGTTAGTTTTTATTAATTAATTTAAAATAATTATGAAGTAAAATTTTAAATTTAATCTTAGTTGTGATGAAAAATATTGAAACTTAATTAATTATATTTCTTTTAAGTTAATTAATAGACATCAACACTAAAGACAGAAAGTGGGTAATTAATGAAAAATCTAAGTAAAAAGTGTAAAACGTGAAACTTAGGGACCAAATTGAAACAAAAACTCAAATCTCAAGGACAAAATTGTAACATGACTATGAAACCAAATTCAAAACTTAAGAACTAAATGTGTAATATTTTAAAATATAGAGACCAAATGGAAACTAAACTTAAAACCTGATCGAAAAGGTATTCTTTTCCTAATTTTTATTAAAACAAATATAAATAATAATAATAACTTTTCATGTAAAGAAAATAGAATATGTAAATACGATTTTAAAATTTATAGTAGAAATGTTAATAGATAATAAAAAAAAAATTTAACAAAAAGTCAACAATAAATTGGTAATAGAGATTAAGTTTAAAATTTATTGAAAGTATATAACTAAAATTGGATATTTTAAAGTAGATAGACTAAAATTGAACGAGTCTCAAAGTATAGGGACCAAAATGGTCTTTTAACATAATAATTATTATATTACTTCGTTGTAGAATCAACCTTCTTTTTCTAGCCGAAGTAGGTTTAGCTTAGTAGTAATTGACATGTAGTCTCTCGCTTGAAGTTGAAAGTTCAGTTTCTCATTTGTGTGTGTGTGTATACATATATATATTTCAATTGTATGACATTTAACCTATTAGTTGATAATATATGTCTTAACTAATTAAATTAGTTGAACTATGCTTAAGTTGACATCGAATTGACATAATCACTATTATTTTGATGACCTCATAAAAATTACTACCTTCGTATATGGTTGACGTTCTTTTAACATTTTATGATTATAATGACTCAATTAAAATAATAATAATAATATATACATATATACAAGTTTACTAGGGTAGAAGATTAGGAATAAAATTGAGAAAAAAAACCCACATTACGAACTAAAATATATGTTTACTCTTTATTTTAGTAATCATTAATTTCAATCTAACTACCATTTTGAGTATAGTTCAACTATTTGGATAAAAAGTCATTTTATTATGTGATATTTTCATAAATAGTTTAATTGAAATTCTGTACCACGACTTTTGATAATTTATAGGATGAATATGAGTAATGAAGGTTACATAGACTATTTTTAAAACAAAAGTTACATAGACTATTAGGGATACATTTGATAAATCTTAAAAATAGTTTATATCACTCATTTATAGATTAAACCTTTTTTTAAAAAAATAATTATTCTCTGTCAATCTTCTATTTATAGATTTTGGAATCTATTCACATTGTCTCTTAAATAAAAAATAATAATATTTTTTATTATTATTATTATCATTGTATTGTGTCTCTTAAATAAAAATTATAATAAATAATTATTATCCATCATGTAAAGTTAGAAGAAAAAAAATGAATGTTTTCAAATATAGGAAAATGAGTCAAACTATTTACAAATAAAAAAAAGTTCTTTGTCTATCAACGATAATAGACCGCGATAGAATTTTATCGCTTGAGCAATAGACGGTCTATCGCTAATAGTAAAAAAAATTCTATATTTGTAAATAGTTTGATATTTTTTTTTGTTTATAGTAATTTTTCAAAAAAAAATTAACATTCAACGAAAAAAATAATTAATTTTAAGATTTATTGACAGGATTGAAATTAGGGTGGGATGATTTTCAAACAACTTAGATCAAAATAATATTCTAATTTAAAAATATCTTTTAAAAAAAACTTTCCAAAAACTAAAGAAAAATAAATTCAACAATTTCATGATTAAAAAAAATAAAATTTTGGAAAATTAAACATTAAAAACAGATACAGATACAGATTTTCCAGCCGAAAATGTGAAAATTATCAGCTGCTTCTCGTGCATAACATAATTGGACGGAACGACAGCGAATACTTGTCACGTAACCAAAGTTAAGAGTAATTAATCAGCAATTGATGACGTGGAAATGAATGATTGGATAAAAAAATAGGAGAATTTATTAGTTTGCCTGTGCGATAAATAGACACAGCGTCGGCAACAGAAGAGGAGATGAATGGGACAGGTTTGTTTGTTGAGCTGGCAATTTGAAGTGCCACTCTGTCAATTCTTTTCTCTTTTTTTTTGTCGCTAAATTTGAATTGAGTCATTGAAAATAAAGATACAACTCGTTTGTACAAGGAGTAGACTTTTTAAATATTTATTAACTATACTTTTATATACTCAGAATTTTATTTGAATGTGATTTTGAATCATTCATATAATCATTTTTCTATACTCGAGCGTTAATTTTCAAATTTTTAAATGGTACATCAGACAAGGGAAAAAACGAACATTTTTTAAGAAAATTTAGGCATGTGCTTTAGTAACATTATTGCTGAAGTGATACATTATTAGTAGTTGTCAATGGTTGTTGTTGCTAGAGTTGGTTGACAATGGTGATCGTCAAAGTTGGCCATTAGAGGTAGTCGCTCGAGTTTGGAGTTGGAGGTGATCATTGGAATTGATTGTCGAATGTGATCTTTACTAAAGGTAGTTGTCACTGGAGTTGCTTGCATGAGTTGGTCGTCGAAACAGGTCATCGATGACGATTGTTGTCGAAGTGAGGTCGCGATAGTCTGCGACGTTGATTGTTGCCAAAGTTGGTCGACAACGGCGGCATGTGAGTGGAGTCATTGGATACGTTGGAGGGAGGATGAAAAATGAGAAAGAGATGAAATCAATAGTAAAGACGGATGAAGTCGTTGGAGTTGAATTATTTTGTGAAATTGGTAGACATGCACCCTAAAACAAATGAATCTTGTGAATATGTGTCTATTATTTATTTTTTATTTTTTTTGGAAGATTAGTAGATTTTTATTTAGGAAATTACTATAAACAGAAAAAATATCAAACTATTTACAAATATAGAAAAATTTTACTGTCCATCAATGATAGACCGCGATTGAATTTTATTGCTTGAGCCTTGGGGTTTAAGCCGACCAGCCAAGCAAGTAAATATATACCAATCATGAAATAACCAAGCCAGATCCAAGCTGTCACACGCAACCGTAGATGTGCATTAGAGGACAAACTTACAAATAACCTCATTCGACTACCTCAAAGAGGAAGGTAAGTAATCTCAAAAGGAAATACCCAACCTTACTTCTTTTTGCACTTAGTTTAATTAGTTGTTCCTTGTACTAACTTAAGCATTAGAGTACAGTAGGCTTGACACCACATCGGTGCGAGAATCTCTTACGTAGGTCAATTTGGAGAACATCGAGACCAGACCAGAGAAAAATGAGTTGGAGGTCAAGGCCATCGAATACCCTCAACGAAGTCCAACACAGACGAGATCCAAACGCCAACAACTTTGAACATTAAAGGTTGATTCTTTATATGCGTTTTGAAGCTGGGATCCACTACATTCATTCACCTTTAAAGTTTAAAAGACCAAATTTGTTAAGAAAATAAATTGAAAAACTAATGGTTGGTAGTCGTTGTTCAATATTAAACTCATTATCTATCATTGCCACATTAGTTGACAAAGAAAGGTTAGTTGGTGGAGTCGCATTTTTTTTAACATAATCATCACTTTATGAGTAGGAAAAAAAACTTGTAGATTAATTTAATATTATGATTGATATGTAATAAAGATTGTCCTGTTGTCCTCATGTTAAGCATGATTCTCTTAATTAGTTTATATTTTAAAAAATGAACAAATTCTTTTTTTTCTTAATTAAACAAATATTCTTTTATCTACATAACTATGTTTCGATTAGCATGCAATAGTAAAAATTTTATAGATTTAATAAAAGATGAATTAGAAAGTACATATACATGCATTAATTTTGGACTTAATTATGGATTTAAGCTTTATTTGAGTCGTAATTATTAAAAAAATACTTTGACTATCAAATTAAATTGTTATTGACAAATAAGGATACATTGTCAAAGTATCAGTATAATTAAATGAAGAAAAACTCCCACATGAATAAGAAGACAATTATTTACAGAACGAAGTATTTAAGATTATTGACAGTTTTTTCTTGAACGTGATAGAACCCTTGTCAAGTAAGAGAATTATTTAATGGAAGAATCATAACGGTGATAAAACACTTTCTTTCTTTCTTTTTTTTTTTTGCTAAATTAATGAAGGCATATGTTAAAACTTTGACAATCTGATCAACCACTTGACCAACCATCCAAATAAACCAATAAGCAATTTCTGGAGAAGCATAATTGATTATGTGGTTTATTAGGTGCAAATGACATGGATCACAAACAAAATTAAAGCATTAAGTATCACTATTCATAAGCAAAAGCAAAATGATCTAGACATCTATTCAACAAAAGCAAAGCATTAGGCTTCACTGGTTTGCCTCCTTTTTTGTAGGTCAGAATCTTCATAGAAAGGAAACAGTTGAAATCAGCCTCAATCAAAATTGCATTCTTATAAGCACAAGAATTTCTAATTTTCTAAAAAAAAAAAAAAGCTCACAACACGATCAGATCAGTCAATCACTTGCAAATCATCCACCTTTTGGCCTAATTTTGATACAAACACCCTATTTATCTACTTACAGGACTAACAATCTCCTTTATGATAAAATCTAAAAAATGGCTTACTGGAAACGAGCATCGAAGTGTTTGTGTTTTTAGCCTCGAGTGTCCTCTTCCATGCAATCACATAATGCAAATTCCACTATCTTGCGACCAGCATGACACGAAGTCAGACATGAGGAAACTATCTTCCTTTGTAGATCTTTGTAGTTCAGTGCTAACTTTATGTCCCATTCTGTACTTCTCCTGCAAAGACCAAAACATTCAAGTTTATTCCAGGGAAAAGTGTTGCTTCAATGAAGTTGCATACTGCATGTACAATTTACACTTCATTACCTGTCTTCATTCTCATCCTCTAGATTTTCCATCATTCCAGAAAAGATTGACAGGAGTTCATTGAGGACTTCCATTTCATTTTCCAAGCTTCCCTGTCGCTACGAATTTAAGATAAACAAGTAATAATAACCAACGTAGAAAAAATTCTAAATCCTATAAGAAGCATATAGGTATTTGTAAAATTTAAAAGCCTGTATGATAACACGATTTCACTTTTAGTTAAATTCTAAAAACAAAAACAAGTTCTTAAAAACTACTTTTTTTTTTTAGTTTTCAAAACTTGGCTTGGTGTTTTAACACATCGGTAGAAAGTCAATAACAAAACAAAGAAACGTATAGGTGAAACTTATGAGCTTAATTTTCAATAACCAAATAGTTATCCAGTTGGGTCTACTGTTTTCAAGTTTGATGACTATTACAAACATTGGGGAAATTTTTCCTACGAAGTAATAATTGAGAAATAAGCAAAACAAGATTTTAAAAAATGAAAAATTACCTTATGGTTGGTGTGTAATCCAGGGCACCGAGCTTTCCGGAAACACTCTAATAATGGTGAGGGAAGACCATAATGGAATATACTTTGGTTCTTTGACAACCATGTTCCCCTCACCATATGAGTACTCCAGTCTGACGTGATGCTATTGCTATCATCATCACCGAAGTCAATGTCTGCACTCACAAATAAACAATGGTAATACTAATATAAGAAAGATGAGCATTAATTTGTTATTAAAGTAAAAGGAAGCACTATTTAAATGTCTAGTAGACAGAACTAGAAAATACCTAATGGAATGACATCATTTACGTTGTCTCCTTCAGGTAAAAACCCATAGAAAGTAACTAGATGAGAACCAGAGTAATTGCCATAACTAAGGTAACACTCTTCCCCTGCACGGCATGGTCTTGATAGACGGAATTTCAAGGAATTTGTATCTGAATCAACTTTGCCATAGTGTAGTATGTGCGGATACAACTGTCCCAAAGAACCAAATAACAATGAAGCAAAGGAAAATGAGACCTCAAATTCAAAATAATATATTAGAAACATGAAGCAAACAAGGAATAAACAAGAAATATGAAACAACTCAGAAATCAGAATGGCATCCAAGTTTAATGATGAAGAAAAAACATGAATCTATGGTAAGCAGGACAGTCACAAATTTGCAAGCTATTAACAGCCACGTGATTGAGCAAACAAGTATAAAGACGAGAAGAAATCAATTTGAGGTAAGAAGTAACAGCAAGGAAGGACATTTTTTAAAATAAACTAGTTCAAGTAAATTAACCTACACTTCGTACAATTTTTACAATTAAACTCAACCCCCATCCATGAGGGGAAAATGGCGTCTGGGGTATGAGAAGCAGGAATCACACATACCGAGTGGTTGAGAAAACCTGCAATTGGAACCAAGCAGGTTCTGAGTTTTCCATCAGAGAACATGATTTTCAAGCTATTTGAATACCAAAGTTCACAAGCCCACAAGAACTGCTCCCATGAGTAGAATTCCTCTGGGAAGACATCAGGATGGTTGTTACATAACGCAGGAAACAACTCATTGTATTGTTCCCGCAAGTGCTGCAAAGAAGTTAACATTACAAATAAATAGAAGTAGAATATCGAATTATGATATCCAAAAGTCAGACCATCAAAATGAAGTAGGAAACATTGGACAAATGAGCTAAATGGCCATCCTTAAAAAGAGAACCAGACGAGAAATGGTCTTATCTTTTCACTTTATTTCAGTAAATGTTTAATGCATCTGTTCCAAACTTCCATGAACCCCGAAAATATAATGAGGAAAATGTAGTGGGATTACTTTTCAACTACATAATTAAAGGAACCTGTAATTTGCCACTAGAAGTTGTTTTAACAAATAAATAATGACCGAGAAAATTTGTGAGAAATGAACCTCTTTTGCTTGCATTAGCTCATCTAAAAGTAGGGTCCCGTCCAAAGTCATCATTGCGCCAACTCCAAAACTTAACCCTGTGAACTTTTTGTAAGATATTAGACTATGAAAATAAAAATGACTTCATGCACATTTCAGAACACATTTAAGGTTTAGGTGATTCAACATAACTGTAGCTTTGTCATTTTCCCGCTTTAGTGCTGAGAAGTCAAGATTGTAAAAATGATAAAACTATATACAAAGGAAGGGATGGAACATGTGAGATAAAAAGTATGCACCTCAGTTACTATGATAAACAACCTCGCTATCAACTATTCAAGATGGAACTCTTTTTTAGGTTAAATCTCCCATGAATCTCCTCCTTCGTATCTGAGCTATTGTTCTTTCCAATATTATTATCTTTCTTGGGGTTGATCTCTATATCTATTAGTTTCCATATGATACTCCCCCCTCCGCTTCACCAGTTCTAATGTCTCACTTGAAATATCTTTTCAATCTCCTATTTCCTGACAAAGTCAATGGAATTTTTTTTTTTTTTAAATTCAAACTTAAAGCTCTTTTTCCTCCATTGAAAACTAACCATGAGTGTTTGAGGGTGTGAGACAGAGGAAGCCCTTTTTCCCTTCCCATAAATTCTGTATTTACATATCCCATTATAATCTGATAATCATATCGCCTATTTTGAGAGGGAAGGAAAAATGTCTTCTTACGAATTCACTACTTTCACTTTGGTCCAAAGAGATCCAGAAACAGGCCATCGGTGGACGGCATCATCCTATTCTCTTCCACTTCTATCGATAAATTTACAAATCTCCTCCAAGTCATCAGAATGTTTTAAGCTTCCTCTACTCTCAATGTTAATTGGAGCAAACCTGAGCTACTTTGCATCAATGTTGGTGATTCCATCACCCAATCTGCTGCCAAACTGCAGTCTTTTCGAGACCATATTTTAATCAAGGTTTAAAAGAAGCTAAAAGGGCGGAAATGCCTTTCTTCTCCAAAGGAGGCTACCAAACTCTCATCTAGTCCTCTCTCTAGCGTCCCCATCTGTTATATGTCTTTAACTTTATTCAAAAGGCTTTAAAGGATTCCCAAGTCCCTTTAAGAAAATATATCAACTTTCATCGGAAAGATGGCCCTCATTTGGCTGCTTCGGACAAGTTTCATGTCCCATCTCTAAGGGTGATCTTGGCGTTGGAAATCTGCAGGGAAAAAAATCAGTCTCTCGTGGCCAAATGGGGTCCCATTTGGAGGAAATTTATTATGACAAATGGGGTTCCATGCTTCTTGATTGGTGGCCCAATGACAATTCCATCAGTCACTCCAAGGTATCTGGAGAGACATTTAGAAACCAAAGGCTCTCATCTTTTCCATTGGCTCCTTCAAGATTGGAAACTGATTTTGGGAAGATTTGTCAACTAAGATTCATCTTCCAAAGTGATAGGAATGGTATTAGAGTATTATTACAGTATTGGGGTATACTAGTATACCCTAATACCATTCCTATCATTTATACCCGTAATACCATTCCTATCACAAAGATGAATTGGGCCCATTCTCTGGGACAGCAACACAAGCTCCTACAACCTACGATAAACCTACCATTGAGGAGATGTTTAACGATGAGTATGAAGGCTGGCTCTTTCTGATCAGCAACACTGAGGGCGACTTAAGCCCTAACTAGACTCTCGGAAGTGGCCTCTTGACCCAACCAGTTCCTTTTCATGTAGATCTCTCCACCACATTTTAGCCACCAAAAATCCTTCCATCCGCCATGATCTTATCAAAGTTTTCTGGAAAGGGAAATCCCCCAAAAAAGTAAACTTCCTACAGGAGGTGGTCATGGGCTATACTGATGCTATGGATAATATGCAAAGAAGATATCCATTTCTTGCTCTGTCCCCAGTACATGCTCCCTTTTCAAGTTGGACCGTGAGTCGTAAGGTTGTTATATTTCTACAAGCTGCCACTTCGCTTCTGTTTCCTGGGATGCTCTTTTTGAGGCTTATGGATGAACCACCCTTTAGCACAAAAATGTTGTGATCAACCTACGCACTATTATGGTAGCTCACCCCTAGAAAAAGCAATCAAAATATCTGTGGTTGAACTTGACTAGAACTCCCTCTGAATCACTTCGCTTGAGAAGCATAGTGGATGGGGAGAGGAACTACACTTATTTGACCTTATTTTGCACACAGCAGCCCTACAGCAGCCACTTGGTGCAAGCTAAGATTTTTTTTTCTTTTGTAATCACTCTCTTAGTGATATTTAGGCTCCAAATTGGAAGGGATTTTTGCAACCCCACTAGCCTTTTTAAACTTCATTATATTAATGAAATTCTGTTACCCTCTCAAAGAAAAGAAGAAGGCAAGTTAACTAATATCCTTATTCATACATAAAGAATAAAAAGAATTTATACACTTGCATGCAGCAGTATGGAAATAGACATAAAAAGAGCATCGGTGCTAACTGCTAACTGAAAATTCTTCAAAAAGGAAAATCAACCATTTGATAAGTGTGCACCCAAATCTCGCGCTGAACACAATGGAAATACAAGAAATCAGTGGGAATGGTCTAAAGGTAATGGTAATACCAGTATTAAACGCTTCTGGTAGTGTATCAAAGTAGACCTTGAATTTGGAATCGGCAATGTGCTTCTCCTTCATACTCCATAACAACATCATTGTCTCAGATAGCATGCCTTCAACCTTAGATAATATGGGATACTGGTGGAGAAAAAACATTTCACCATGGCTTCATTAAATGATCAAAGATTCTTGAAAATGTAAAATCCCTAAAAATTCTTTAAACCAACTTTAACTCTAGATATAAGCATTTACTTACAATGAGATGGGGAACTGAAATATGGCATCTGTATGGTGAGAATTAATAAGGAATTCATATTATAAATCTTTTCATCCTATTTTTCTGTCAGGAAAGTTCTAGACAATTCAAATTTCAAGATTGGCAACTACAACAACTTCTTAGTGATGAATTTACCATGGTGCTTTTCTGCACAAGTTCCTCAGAAATGATAATAGCCAGAGGGATCTCCAATACAGTGTCACCAACGTCTAAATCTTCTTTGGCTTTGGTTCCTCTACCAGCACCTTCAATATCTACATGAAGAATAAAGCATACAAATTACAATTGTTTGGTATTGCGAAACTTTGGTGCACCTCCAATATTTCGAACTTATAATTCTACAGTAATTCAAAATCAAGCATTAATAGATTTGGATTACACGAATATTGCCAAGAAATTGTGATGGTGAAGACTTACAAGCTATCTCCAAGCTTGTTCTAACACCATTGCTCTCACCCCACTGTAACAAACAGTTTTCTTTAGCGCAGCTGTCATCCAAAGTTTTAGCATCCATACTGTATACATCTCCATACTCATGGATCATGCGAATAACTGCCTTCCGTAATTCTTGCAGGACATTAAATTGAACAGGCTTACAACTAGAGAGAGAGATGCCAACAAGAGAAATTATTGTATTGAAGGCCTCCACTTCATTCCTGGGGCTGTAGAAATCTACTGGTGTACATTCATCATTTTCTCCAAAATACATTTCAGGCTGCACCTCAAGTGTTACAATAGCTGTCAATAACTATTTATCCATACATATATTAGATGATTTCAGACCAAAATACAAATAAATACTACTTGCTTCCCCTCTTCTTTCGCCAACATAAAGAAGAAACTAGAATGCAAATGAATTTTAGCTAGGCACACCTAAGTGCAAAAATTACCAAGCACTCTATCCAATGTAATCCAAGATATCTGGCACTCCCGAATAGCAGTAACTTAAATATTTCCAGACACAGACAAGAAAACATTGAACTAGAGAAACTTCTCAGGTTACCTCATTTAAGTGAATAATTCTTGCAATTTGTACCAAATCTTTCAGCACATTATCTACTTCCTCAGGACACATGGAGCACTTCAAGTAAATGCGATTCTCAGACTTGAAACCCTGTCTTTCCAATAATTTCTACAGAAAAATGTAAGAAATGATAAGGAATAGTAAATCAACTATACGCTACAGTATTATACTGTGTCCACCAAACTAAATGGTGTCCAACCGATCAAAATACATAGATTCTCAAAGAAATACATGTAATGGGATAAATGGTGTAATGTACCTAGTTCGATTGCATAGAATAAACTTCCTACGTTGATTGTTAATTGTATTTATGTCAGAAAATATACATGGCGGTGGAAAACCATGTGGGACATTTCCTTGCACTTCCTTTATGTGGGAACACTTCATGAATGGTTTTGGCATCTCCAAGCCTTATATAACCCAATTTGGGAGATCAAAACAGGATACTATAATATTCAATTAGGAAAAAAGGTTCTTTAGGCCTTCAAAGTTATGCAATTTCTTGGGAAATATAGATTGAAAGTATTAAATGCAAATAATTAAAAGACAAAGATAATGAAAATAATCCATCATAGACTTCACTTGAATGTCAGCATGGGTTTAGTTAGTAGAGGTCTAAAACAACCTTTCAATGAGAAAAATGAAAGAATACACCGGCATCCAAAAGAATAAGTCCACTAAATCAACAGCCTCCAGTCCCTCAAAAGAGTTTGGGAGCATGCCAATTTGATAAGTAAAACTTGGAGGGACAGTCTAGGAATAAATATGGACTTCTGTTGGTATCACTTCCTTTTATTCTTAATTATGGTTTAATGTAAAGGTTCATATATTGAGGTTGGATTCCTGGTCCAACCTTTTTCACACATCATACTTCTTTTATGGGTGTCCCCGTTTCTAGCTACAAAATAATAATAATATTGCAACTAGCAAGGGATTTTGGTTAAAATCACATGTGTTATGTAAGTGCTAGTTTCCTCTTTATTATTGCTTACCCTGTGAGCATAAATTATAATCGTCTTCATCATTCGCATGAATGTGACGATCTTATCATTAACTATCACTCAAGAAGTTAGAAAGTCAATGAATGGAGAAAAAGGATAAACTAAAATTTCTGTCAATAAAGGTAGTAACTTCCTAATTCTGTGCTCCTAGTTTATTCAGATTTTGCTTGAAATTTCATAGGGACACTCACTTTCTGCACTCTCCTGATCAAGATAGCAGTGTACACAAGCAAACTGTGGCTATTCATATTTCACCTTCTTTTTATCGAAAAGATGGTCATTTTGGTCCAATGCAAGAAATATTAAGCAGTCGTTGACATCTCTTACTTCATCAGATGAGGAAGGCTGCAACACACAAGCAAATGCAACAAACAGTTTAGAACTAATTGTTTTTCCCCCTTAAAATAGAGATACTGTTAAGTGAAAAAGACTTGGCGAATAAAAGAAACACAAAGCTTCTCCACGTGTAACCCAAAACCTTCCACTTTACCTTCGTAGAATACCAAAAGTAAAGAAATGGAACATGCAAGGACAGAGAACTTCTGTGATAAAGAAAGCAGGTAAAAAATCAAATGAGAAAGAAGAAGACAAAGCAAGAATTCTAAGCGGTTCAGCAATTAGTGCCTATGACCACCGTGCAAAGGTAGCTTCAACTGTTTTATTCATGTAACTCAAGAACTCGCTGAATAACATCAATTGTACAAAGCTTGGAAGTTTTACAAATACTCTTCCAAAGATAAGTCTACTAACTACCTCAACTGCCTTAACCATTTCTAGTTTAGACTCTTTGTTAATTATAGTTAAGCCTTTAATTGACTCAGGTTTACAAGTGGGCAGCTTGTAATTTGATCACACTGTACAGATACGTTAGCTTCTGGGCTAAGTTCATGTTGAACTAATTAATTTATAAAATCATAGAAACATTATAATAGAGTTCCATGACTTTGCAAGGTTTTCCCACTCCGATTTTTTGGTAAAAAAAATTCAAAAATGGCCACGATTAAGTGGCCACCCATAAAAATTTAACATCCAATTCGCCCTCCAACCCCAAAATAAGAAACGACAATCAAAAAAGAAGCAAGGGTAAGGGAGAAAAATAATACGTTGAACTGAAATATGAATCAAACAGAGAAAACAAGACTAATCCATCTAACCAACCAAGAGAATTTTCATTTCCAAAATGCCCAAGAAACCAACATTCCGGCACTAAACTATAAGCTATCAAAACACCACCAATCAAAGAAGTAAGCATAACAGGAGAAATCGCCCAAGAATCCAAACAAACAAGAACAGCAAGGAACAAGAATTGAAGTAAGGTTCAGAAACACTTTCCCATGTACAGTTGAAATGAAAAAATTGGAAAAAGAAAAGGACATAACAAACAAAGATCAGCAGCGACAAAGTTCCCCCGATGAGCATGGGGAAGTATAAGTAAATTGCAAGAAAAGAGAAGGAAATGAAGAGTTCAAAAGCGGTCGAAGGGTTGTTTACCTGATTGTCAATCTCCATTGCAACGCTGCAGAATTGTAATGAAGAAGTTTGGAGAAAGAAGTGAGGGAGAGAGTGGAATTTGAGCGGCAGAATTTGTAGAAGAAGCTTATTTAAAGCTCTACGCATTTCATGGGAAAATTTTATCAGTGTGATTGATTTTAATTTGACTAATCAGTGTGAATTGATTTTTTTTTTTTTTTTCAATTTAACCGGTTAGAATTTAGTTATTATGATTTATGATTAAAATTTAGTTTTTATTTATGAGAATTTTATCAAACCATATAGATTATTTAGGATATTTTATCAAACTTTGGAAACTAAATTCTTAACTTTTAAAAATATAGAGATTACATTATAATTTTCTCCGAGCTATAGAGACTAATTTATAATTTGATCTTAATTTTAATTTCACCCTAATGTTTAAAAAGTTATAATTCTAATTAGTACCTATTTATTACAAATATTCTAAATTATATTTCAATATTCTATTTAGATGTTTCATAGGTTAAAATTAAATGTCATTCTCGTTTATATATATATATATATATATATACACTTTCTTCAAATAGAGAAACAAACTACTTTAAATACGGTTTAGTTTCTAATCTTGGTGATTTCTTTTCTTAGTTCAACAACAAGGAGGTGTAGAGATTTGAACATTTAATCTTTTTGATCGACAATACATGTTTAAATTAATTGAGCTTACTCAACATCTTGTTAGAATTTTCTATAAGTATTTAAGGTAAACAAAATACTATTTTTTCCTAAGAACGACAAACTTAGAACATGCTTTAACATTTGTGGAATGTATGAGTAGAAAATGCACAAAAAATAATTATGTCATTAAAGGTTCATGATTTTTTTTAATGAAAAATATGTCAAATTATTGTAAGTTAGGGTTTATTATATATGTATGTTGGTTGATTTAGAGCATTTGTATGTGACACTATTCAAGAACATGACATAAAAAATTTTAACAATGTCCAAAAATAGTATGCATGTATGTGACACCATTCAAGAACTTGATTAAGAACTACTCGTCTGATTTTATTGAGAAGAATAATGCGAGATTGTTGTGATGGTGAGGAGGTTAGGAAACGTCTCTCTCTTTTTGTCCTCGCACTAGGAACCAGATTTTTCACCATTTATTCTGTTACGCTACTGGGTTTAAGTCCCTCATTATGGTTCTTTTGTCTCTTCCAATACGGAAGACTGAAGGAGAGTTTGAGACTCTTATTTTCTCAGTTGGTTCTGAAATGTAATAAACATTGATCTTTGTCCTCCTTTGCCTCATCGAGCTTAGTGCTTTTATGAAGTATTTGTTTAAAAAAAAAAAAAAAAAAAGTATGCATGTTTGGGAAAATGCATCTATTTGTCTTATAAAGAAAAATGCATCTCAATTTTTTTAAAAAATAAAAACGTATTTGTATTATGTAGGGTTCTTTTTTATGACATATGAACTGTCTACTTCTTTTTTTAATAATAAAAAAAACTATACATGTATTGTGGGGTTAAAAAAATTAGAAAATGCTAATGTTCTTTTTTAATATATCATTCGATCTTCTTTTAATTACGGTATGTTTAGATTGTCTAGGAAATAAATATCTTTCAAAAAGTTATTTTCATTTTCTCACGTGTTTGTTACATTTAAAAAAAAAATATTTTTGTACACGAGTTTGTTTAGTTTGATAGATACTCAAAGTGAACATATTAATTCAAATTAGATGACTATTAAACTAATATTTTCTAATTTTTATTTATTCATCAACCGAGTTTTTTTAGTCTATGATTGATCGAGTTGATTATTAGAACTAATCGGCAAAGTTGGTGGTTGAAGGTGATTATAGGAATTGGTTGTCGGAGGTGGTATTCATCGGATTGGGTGGTCAAAGGTAATCATTGTTAGAGTGGGTCAATAAATAGAATATTAAAACTTTGACATAAAGTATATTGTGATTCAGTGATTGTGGTCAAAGTGAGCATGACTCAACGTTGAAGTTGAGTTTAAACTTCCATATGCTACTTGTTGCTATTTGAGATATTTTATATTATTTTATATTTTACTTATTTATGTGTGTATATCATAGTGGAAAATTTCCATCGAAATCTTGATGGGGGAAATTTCGTTTTCCCCCAATTTCAACGAAATTTCGAGATTTCGAAAACATTTCGAGAAAATTTTGATTTTTTTTCCTTATTAACTATGTTAGCCCAGTTCAAAATTTTCAATTTTATGGTCTTGGTTATACACAATTCTATAGCTTCACACGCCAATGTCATTTTTGACAAATAATTAAGCATTTTTTATGTGCTACTTTTTTTTAATTTCCAACTTTTCTCAATTTTTAGCTTTATTTTTTACCCAAATATTTCATTTATAAAGAAATTGAATTTGAAAAAACTAAAAAAAAAAAAATCTATATTTATTTTTAAGCTCAATTAAACCTTTTTCATTAAATTTTCACATCATTTCACCTTAAAATTGAATTGATGTGAGTTTTTTCTTTTACCATCCAAAAGTCTCATAATTTTTACATCATTTTACCTCAAAATATTCATAAATTTTTTATTATTTTGTAATTATTTTTTCATTTTTTTTTAAATTTCTACTCTCGTATCAACAGTTACTCAGACATTTACAATAGACATCTAAATTTTGTCTTACTTTATAAAGATTGTGATTAAAAATGGTTAGTTATAGTCTAATTAAGTCACAATCAAAATTTTATTAATTAATTATAATAATTTCTATAAATTTCTATCAATTTTCATAATTATTCTTCAAAATTTCTATGGATATCAATATTTCTATAAAATCAAGATTTCGATATTTGCATCGACATCGATATTTCGAACCTTGGTGCATATATACATGAATATAGGATGAGAGAAGGCTAATGGGTCAAATATGGACAACGTTGACTTGGTCTCATCATCACAGTTTTCTTTTGTCTTTTGTCTTTTATTTTGTCTTTCTTTCTTTTTTTGTGCAAAGCTAATCCAACTTTGATTCCTTTTTATTATTCATATGCTTTCTTTTGAGTCTTCATTAATCACTCATTTAATTTCGTTTTTGTTCTTCGCTTATCTATAAATAATAAGTTTGCCAAATAATTGCTTCCAAATCTTACTTCAATCAAGTTTGTTTACAAAATTTCAAAAATTTTATTCTTAGTTTATGTTTATTTAACCCTCTATAAATGTATATATAGACAAAATATTTAAATTACATGCCGTAGAACTTTACGTCTAAATTTTTCGAATGTATTTAGAGTAAATTTTCAAATTGTATTAGTTATATGATATAATGATTATTGGAGTGCGACCAAAGTTTTATATTGAGTAGATAAGGGAGGGATAACTTTTTCTAATGATATGAGAAATTTTGGGTGAAACAAAAACAAAGTCATGAAGGTTAAGCTCGAAGAATATCATACCATTGTGAACATAGGTGGAGGTTTGTAGTCCCTAAAAATGATCCATATAAATTTAATGGTAAAACTTACAAAAAAATACATTTTGTTTGGCTAACTTATGAATTTGGTCATGAAATTGTCAATGCTTTGTCTATTTGTTCTTCACAATTTTAAAATGTTTCTTTTTAATACAACAAATACAGGGGTAGAGATTTGAACATTCGACCCTAACAAAATGAGTAGATGTTTTAATGGCAATATTTTAAATTAGCTATCATACATTCATGTTTATGTCTATTTACTTGATATTTTATATTTAAAAAAACTTCTAGTAATTAAGTTACTGAACTTTCAATTTTGTGTTTAAAGTCATTGTCATTAACTTTATTAGTTTAACGTGAGGGTTGGGTTGAGTTGAAAATTTCAAGAAAAGAAATTTTAGTTTAACTTGAATCTAACTAATTTTTAATATTATAGTTTTTAGGGTTTCTTTTTTTTCCTCTCTCATTTCACCACATGCATGCCTCTCTTTTCTTTGTCATCTCTCTCATTTTCCATTCGTCGACGTTATATGTCGTTGCTTGCATTCATTGACGCCACTCTCATTTCTTGCCCTCTACCTTCGCTCACGTCGTTTGCTATTGTCGCTCTCGGTGTTCACTGTTGGTAAAAGGTGAACATTCTCCATTTTATTTCGCCATTTGTCGAACTATACCTTAGTCTTTTTATTTTTCACTATTCATCAACAATTTGTTGTTCCACATTTGGGTGCTAGTCACGTTTACCATTTTAATTTTTTTTTAACATTTATATCATTTTTTGATTTAATTAGTCTAAAAAAAGAAAAAAGAAAAAACAACAACCCAACAAACTAATTCAGACCAATTTAGAAATATAAGGGTTGAGTTGAGTTATCCCTTCAACCATGTTAGTCATGGCCGAAAACTTTGGTTTAAAACATATATCTAATCCAATTCAACCAAACTCAACTTTACACACCTAGATCCACTCATGAATTTCAATGAAAAAATATATTCCACACAATTATACTCCTTTAATTCAAGAAATCAGACAATGAACACATCTGTTATAAACCTCACAAAATTTAATCAAAATTCAACTCTAGTGTTGTTTTTCTTTAAATTTACATGAACTTCATACCATATATAGGCTCTATAATTCATTAAACTCAATGTCAAATTAAAAGTAAAAATTAGTTTAAATAGAATATATAATAAAATTAAAAAGTAGTCTAGGTCACTGTACTCTCATGGAAGTAACAATTTAGCATCAGAACTTTAATAAGTAATAATTCAATCCAATCCAATCCCTATACTTTGAAATTTGTAACAATTTATCCGTATTATGAAAAACCTCATCAAAATTAAGTTTTGAATTTTCTTGTCAAATAACTTATCATTTATAGTTTTTTTTTTTAAAAAAAATATCGAATCAACTTATTGATCTACATATATAATTTTTTAAACCAAATCTTACCGTAAGGACTAAATTGTTACAAATCAAAACTAAATTATTACAAAAGTATAGAGACTAAATCGTAAAAAAAAAAAAAAAAATTAAAAACAAAATTATTATTTCTACGAAAATTCTTTTCACCTAAAAATTTACAATAATCAAGGGGGTAAAAGTAGTTGAATTTTAGGGTTGTTGTCAAATGGGTAAAGGTAAATTGTTTAAAAAAAAATGAACGGACGACGTAAAAAAAGAAAAAGAAAAAAAAAAAAACCCTTAGAACCTCAAACCAAAAGAAGAAGAAAGGGAAGAAAAAGAGAGAGGGAAGGGAAAATCGGAAGAAAAATGTCTGAAAGAGAAGACTCTCCTCCTTCACATCATCATCATCATCTTCCTTCTCCTCCTCCTCATGAATCTCTCTGTTTCTTCTTCAAAATCCTCTTTCATTCCCTTCAAATCTTCTCCAGAAACAAACCTCGAATCCGTCCTCCGTCATTCCCCTACCCGTTTCGAGTTCCGTCATGTCTTCTCCGAGTCCCGCAACGACGCCTTCTCCCTTCTCCGTCTTCGCGCCGCCTTCTTCCTCCCTATTTACGGCTTTTCCCTCTTTCTCGCCGTCTCTACCGTTTCCTCCACTCTCCTCTCCTTCCAATCCAAGCGTCCTACTCTTAAATCCGCTCTCGCTGGGTTTAAAAACTCATGGACTCGTCCTCTCGTCACCACGATTTGTATCTACGCGATTCTCGTAGCCTACTCAATCGTTCCCAACACTCTCGCTTCGATTTCTTCATCTCCGGCTTTACGGTTCGCGGTTTTGGTGTTCGGCGTGATTTTCGAGGTGTATTTGATTTCGATCTTGAGTTTAAGCCTTGTTGTGTCGATTGCTGAGGAGAGATTTGGTTTTGATGCGATTCGTGCTGCGGCGGGTTTGATGGCTGATCGGAGATTGAGCGGTTCGATTCTTACGGCGATGTTTCTTCTTGCGTCGAGTTCGATCTCGTCGGAGATGGAAGGGCTTATGGACGGCGTTGATCATTGGATGAGGTCGACGGCAGCGGTGACGTCGAATGTGGCGATCAGCGTCGCGGACAAGATCGGGTTAATTTCTCTGTACGGTATGGTAATTCTTTACGGGTATGTGGTAACTACGGTTTTTTACTGCGAGTGTAGAAAGAGGGATTTTGTTAGGGTGGAAAATGAAGAGGATCGTGATCATATCGTCATGGTTTAGGTTTTCTTTTTTCTTTTTGTTTAAAATTTTTTCACTTTTTCTTCAATATTAATTTTCAATGATAATTTAATTGGAATATAATTGGCTTGGTGAATTTTTGTTTTTCATTATTATTATTATTATTATTATTTTCAATGTGCAGTTTTTTTTTTTTTTTTTTAAATTTTTTATTCTATTGGAACTTAGAAGGCTATTATGTTGTTAGTTGGGATTTGTCTATTTTGTTATCTCTAGCTTTTTCTAACTGATTATTATTTTGATATGATTTGTTAAATTATATATATGTATTGCATAATAAAGTAGTAATTCATTACCTTGAATTAATTTAAACAATAAATGAAAAAATGGATGAAATTTAGTTAGTCAACGAGTATTTTGATTGGTTAACTTTCATAAAATTACCTAACTCGAGCTTAGTTCGATTGGTGAAGCTAGACACTATACTTAAATGAAGTTCGAATCTCCCACCGCTTATATATTATAAAAAAGTAAATAAATAAAAAGAACTATATAAGGTAGGTCAAGTATCTTGCAGGAACAGAAGAATGGTCAGTTTTGAAACTAATTTTAAGATTGCAAGCTAATAAGTGGTTGTGTATAGTATGTTCTAGATTTTTAACTGTGTCTAATACAAATTTGGAAAATTTGTATGGAGGGGCCCTTTTTAAGGGCCTGAAGGAAAGTTAACCCATGTTTAAAAATAAAAGAATTTTGGCGTTTTGCTTATCTTAGCGTTAGGTAAAATTACCATTTTGACCTCAACTACATGCTTCTTCTTCTTCAATTTGTAGTTTTCTTTTTTAAATCTACTTTGCAGCTTGGAACAATTCTTTTTTTTTTTTTTAAATCTTCGATGGACTTCTTCTTCTTCCATCTGTATTTTTTAAAAATCTAATCGATTCTTCTTCTTCAGTCTGTAGCTTCTTTTTCAATCGATTTTTCTTTGGGCTCAGTTTGCATTTTTTTAAAAATAAGGAGAGCGAGCAAGAAGGTTTTTGACCATAGAAAAGCAAATTGAGAGAGAGGATAAAAGGAGCGAGAATGAGAATAAAAATCCTAACGTGTGCATTTTTGGGTTAAAGTAGTAATTTCATGTGGGGCTGTCCAAGCAAAAGGTCAAAATTCATTTATGTTTAAACCTTGGTCTAATTTTTAGGGGCCTTCCATATAAATTTCTCTTTAAGGTTTATAAAATGACTTGTAAGTTTGAGACGTATTAGACTCATAATTGAAAGTTTAAAGTTTAGGAGATCTATTAGTGACATTTATCTTATTAGATGTACATCTTGAAAGTTTAAGAATTTAATTTATAATTTAACCTACAATTTAAAAGTTGAGAAATTTGTACGGATAACTCAAAAATGTCAAATGATTCTAAATTTAAAAAAAAAATGCCAAATGATTCTTTGCTGATGGCAAGTTCGAATGAAATTATTGAAATGAACTCGCGCATGCGGAAAAAGCCCATCTCGCTCTCCCTCTTTGGTCGTGGAGAAGAAGAAGAAAACCATGGGAAGAAGGAAGAAGAAGAAGAAAATTAGAGAAGAAGAAGAGAACCACGGGAAGAAGGAAGAAGAAGAAAAAAATCGGAGAAGAAGAAGAGAACTATGGGAAGAAGGACAAAGAAGAAGAAAATTGTGGGAAGAAGGGAGAGAAAAAGATAAATGTCAAATATGTAACTTCACTTGTCCATGACATCCAAAAATCATTTGACATTTTTTTCAAAAAGTGGGTCGTGTTTGTCATTTTGAGTCTTTAAAATAGATTTTTTTTAAATATAATTAAGCCTTTAAAAATTGTAGACTAATTTAGTTGCCTTTGTCAATTACTTCAATTTTGATTAAACAAGTCAATCTTATCTATTGTTATGGATGTTATGTCTCATCCAAGGTTGTCGTTAACATATTTTGGGCCCATTTATGTTAAGAAATTTAGTATGGTATAGATATTTTGATGTTTGATTCTATATTTAAAAAGATATATTCATTGTTTTTAATGTTGTGTTTACATGTTTTTTAAGATGTCATGTTATAGCATCTTTGAAATGTTGTTCCAAGAGTAGATTTACGCACATTAACATTTTTTTTTGGATAGCACCACACAATTAACTTAAATAATATAATCTTAATGAAAGGTTAGGGATTTAAATTTAGACTCCTGCATTAAACTAATAATACTAATAATAATAATAATAATAAACAAATATGATATTTAGTATCTGACATTCTCTGGAAAACAAATTTGTTTTGGCTTAGTTTAAAAGTAAAATCTTTGTTTTAAAATCTATTGGATTTTCCTTTCCTCCATTGAATGAAAGTGAAATATCATCCAAGCATAGTTTGCATAAGGTGAAGATTTTGATTTTTTACTCCCTTAACTAAAACAAACATTTGATCTCTTCGAAAAAAAAAAAACATTTGATATATTTGTAAAATTGAATCTAAAAATTCACCTAAATCGAATTTGAATTAGATGAAAAAAAAAAAAAAACTAAATATAATAGATGTTTATAATTGTTTCCTCATTTTTCAATGCCTAAATTAAGATGTTTTTGAAATGGAATTTTGGGCACTATATTCTCAATTTGAAGCAAGTAATGAACATTACTCAAATTCTTTGCAATTATGGCAATTTCCTAGCATGTAACTTTTTTATCTTTCATTTGTTATTATGCCATTAGCAATATATAAATAAATAATAGAAATGGAGAGGTACTTTAGTGGGGTAAAACTTGAAAGTGAAAAGGTACTACAAAAGTAGTAAATATCCGGAAAAGGGCAAAGTAGACATTTAGAGAGTAATAAAGAAGAATTGAATATATATATACACACACAACATGATACACTAATAACATTAAATAGTTTTAAAAATGTATTATATTATTTAACTATACTTTAAATGCAATATTTTTGTAATTGAAAAAAATATATTATTGTTCCATATGTGGAGTGAACTTGAGTTTTATTGATTTTTGTGTAGGTATATATAATCTCTAATATTTATCCATTCTCTTTTTCATAGGTATGCTTGAGTTGAGGGTTGTAGCGCTTATTCTCAAACAAACTTGGTTTGTTGATTTTGTATGTTGAAACTTGACTTGTTGCTCTCGTACGTTAGATTTTGACTTGTTGATCTTGTACGCTAGATCGATTATTGGCTTATGATTCTATACGTTGGATCGAAGCCTTGAAGTCTTTGGTGTTTTGAACTTGAGTCTTCAAAAAGTGTTCGAAGTTTAAGGAGTGATTTAATAATTGGTGAATTCTCCCTAAGTTCTTCGAGATATCTAAATTTTTGAACCCAAAATAAGGAGAAACTCCTCTATTTATAGAGTTCTCATTGGACAATATGGGCTTGGGCTTCGATGATGCCTGTTGGGCCCAATCAATTGAATTTTTTGCATGATTAGTATTTGTGCCAAAATAACTTAGTTTTGGCTCAATTCAACTTAAGCATAGACCAAACCAGTTTGTTCAATTCAATGAATATGACAAAGACACATGACATTATCAAAATCTATCAATGTTTGTCTTCAATTTTTTCATAAATAATAAAATAATAAAAATATTTACAAATATAATTTATTCTTTGATGAACTAAACCTTTTATTTTAAAAGCACCTATACATTTTTTTAAAAAAGTTACAATATCAATATTACTATTAACCTTTTTTAAAATTACATTTGGAATATCATTTTAGAAATTTGTTAGAATGTTGTATGAAGATTGGGAACGGGAATGTTGTGCCATGACCTAGAATACAAATTGAGACTTAAACACTGCCACACTATTTTACGTCCGTCACACTCGTTCCACGACCTTATTTTTATCCAACATTCTTATAACTTACAAATTAAAAAGAAAAGTCAAAATGAGTCTAACTCAAGTGTCATAAACCATCAAGAACTCTACTCAAAATAAAAGTAGTTTTGTCTCGAAAGGGCAAAAGGGTTGGTAAAAAAAATATCATAAGACTCTAAATTGTAAAGAAATTGAAATTTAGGGCAAAACCCAATTAAAACCTTCCCTTTTCAATCTCATTTATTTCCAATATTGTTGAGTCAAGCGTGATCAAATATATGATATATGGAAAATTTCATAAAATGATCTAGTTTGATAAAACTTCTCCACCAATGACCTTATTTCAAAAAACTTTTCTATGGTTGACCTTTTCACCATGTAAAATACCATTTTTATCCCTAACTTTTTAAAACCACCCTTTTTCTTCTTCTCCTCTTCAGCTGAACTCAAATCTCCTTCTCATTGACTTCTCAGCTATTGAATGCAACACCAACATTGTACCAAAGCATTTATTTTGAACTAATATTCTACCAACAACATTGAATGCTATTAATATCAACAATGGAATATCACTATCACGGTTTATTCACTAGCAGTCGAACTCCCCAAGCATTTTCTCCCACTGGTAGCTCAAAGTTTCAGTCGAACATTCTCCCTGTCCGTCGCTTTCGACTTCGTTCAGTCTATTTTGTCCTTGGATACAGATCAAAAATTTTCGTCCAAACCAAAAAACGCAGAATCGTCAGGTCAATGTAAGTGATTACGAAGATAAATGTTATCAGATCGCTCAGATCAATGTAAGAGATCGATGTGTATTATATAAATGATCGCGTATTAATAAATACAAGATCGTTTAAATAAACATATGCGATCGCTTATACTTGATAAGCGATCGCATACAAATCGATATGAGATTGCATACAACTTGCTATGGGATCGCTTAGACATTGATGAGCGATCGCTTAGCGAATTGTATGCGATCTCATAGCGAGTTGTAGGCGATCGCTTATTACATACTGAACGATCGTGTATGAATTGGATGAGCGATCGCTTACTTTATATGGGCGATCGCTTACAATCTATCGATGCAAGCTCCTCCAACGGACATAGTGGATGATGAAGACCTTAGCTTCTTTCTAGAAGGCACTGATGCATCCCAAATGCAATTGTTTGTATCAGTTACACCCAACGAACGGCATGGGTTGGACACAAACGATATGTACCAGCAGTGCAATTCAACTGCTCAAAATGTCGGGTTTTCACCCATTCCAACACACATTCCAACCATGTCTTCCCTAGGTGAAAATATAGAGCCGTATAATTTGGGGGATGACGAAAATCAAGAGTGGATTGGTCACAATATCCACTTTACCTGTAGTCCGCACTTTGATGCCGAGCCTGTACTAGAACGAAATTCTGGAGCACCAACCATTCTAACACCTTCCATTCATGTTTCAACACCAACTGCTCCCATTCCATCTATGGCGATGCCTTTAGTTCAAATGCAGTCCACTATGCCAACCCAACCATTTTTAGACATACCAAGACCATCAAATGGTTCATTATATGATGATCTCATCACAATACCACATGATTGTCTGAATGATGAGGATATAAAGGCTGGTCAGATTTTCTTTTCGAAACACGATTTATCAATTAAATTATCAATACTTGCAATGAGAAAGAATTTTGACTTTCGTGTAAAGAAGTCTATGAAGAGCCTGCTAACAGTATGATGTTTGATAGAGGGTTGCAAGTGAAGGGTACGTGCAAAAAAATTTGAAAGAAGTGACTCCTTCAAGGTGACTAAGTATCCAAGCGTCCACACATGTGCACTTGAAATGAGAGTTGGTAACCATCGCCAAGCTAAAAGTTGGGTCATTAGACACTTGATCAAGTCCAAATACGACCAAGTTGGTTGAACATATCGCCCAAGGGATATAATTGAAGATGTCCGACGAGATTATGGGGTGAATATAAGTTACGAGCGGGCTTACCATGCAAGAGAGTACGCTTTGGTATTCGCAAGAGGGTCACCGGAGGGTTCATATGCTCTTGTTCATGCATACGGGGAGGCACTGAAACTTGCAAATTCAGGCACGGTATTCGAGGTTGAAGTGGAAGACGAACAATATTTTAAGTACGTCTTCATGGCATTGGGTCCGTGTATTAGGGGATTCTTAAATTGCATCCGCCCTGTAATCGTGGTCGATGAGACTCATTTGCACGAGAAATACAAAGGTATGTTGTTAATAGCAACATGTATTGATGGCAATAACAACATATACCCCATTGCATTCGGTATTGTAGATATTGAGACTGATGCATCCTGGACTTAGTTCATGACTAACTTGAAGACTTCCATTGGAGACATTGTAGATTTAGTTATTATATCAGATCGTCACAAATCCATTGGAAAAGCTATTTGAACCGTATTTCTTGAAGCGTTTCATGCATTGTGTATATACCACATTATGAATAATCTGGTGGATAAATTCAAGAATAAAGACATACTCCCATACTTTTATCTTGCCACCAAAGCTTATAGGATATATGAATTCGAGATATACTTGGTCAAGCTCCATCGATATACCGGGGTGACGGCGTATCTTGAGGAGATTGGATTACAACTGTGGGCAAGAGTGTACCAAGTCCATTGTAGGTATGACAAAATGACAACAAATATAGTAGAGTGCCTCAATGGAGTATTAAAAGATGCACGTGAGCTACCAATCACGAAGTTGTTGGAGCACATTCGTGAGTGGCTGCAGGGTTGGTTCTATGTCTGACGCACACATGCAATTGCATGCACAACCATCGTATTTGATTATGCAATGTCCATTCTCAAAGAAACAGAATTGATGTCTAGGACATATCAGGTTTCTCCGGTAGACATGCATGTAATTAGTGTCGATGATGGACATTTGGGTGGGTTGGTCGATCTTCATTCAAGGACGTGCACCTGCATGAAGCTCAATTGCATGGAGATCCCATGCTCTCATGCAGTTGCTGTGGCGGCCATCCGAAATATAAATGCGCAAACATTATGTGAAAAATGGTTTACCGTCGAGTGTGTTGTTGCTGCATATGCCGAACCGATCATTCCAGTTGGACGTAAGCAAGAATGGGGACGAAGACCAGAGTTTGAAGAATTGGAACTTCTTCCACCACGAACGGTACCGACTGTCGGTCGACGTCAAACCGTTAGAATCTCTTCAACTAGCGAGGAGCCACGACAAATCCACAAGTGCATACGCTGTGGTCAGAGAGGTCACAACAAGAAAATATGCAGACAGACACTGATCACACCTGGAACGGGTTCATCTAGGTTGCATAACATGTAGGATCTAACATACGATCACTTAGTATTTAACATACGATCGCTTAGTACTTAATATACGATCGCTTAGTATTTAATAAACGATCGCGTAATATATACCAAACAATCGCTTAGTATTTAATAAACGATCGCGTAACATATACCAAACGATCGCTTAGTGTATACCGACGATCTCTTAGTACGTATAAACGATCGTATAATATATGCTAAGCGATCGCTTAATATATGTATTAAGCGATCGTATAGTTAACCACACTTGTATTTATTTCACACTCGTTTTTTTCCTCTTTTTTTTTTTGTTTGATATTGTGTTTAATTGAGGTTTTTACATTGAAGATATTGTAACACACACATTTGTTTAATCACATTAAATTTAACAATTGCCATAATGTAAAATCAAATGTATTAACAATTAAGATAATGTATTACAAAAAAAATTACCAAATGTATTTATTCGCTCATAGTTCGGCAACATACTGTTTCCTAAATAAAGACATGTTATCTTGCCTAAGACTACTATTATCTTTCTTAGTTACAAGATACTCTATAAACTTTACACAAAAAATGTCACAATCCAAAGATTTGTCATATTGGAGGGTAACCTTCGACCGCTTCACTTGCCATGGCTTGTACTTGAAACAATCTTCTGATTGTCAAATCCAATGGCTATCAGGATGGACGACATTGATCGGATGACTCGATTGAGAGTATCATTGACAACGTCCTCTCGGATGTAGGTTGGCATTGAGTCAAACACGTAGATCGTATAGTTGTTGAGATCAGTAGCAGTCATCAGCCAGTGTCGTTGATGTTGACTGGTCCAAATATGAAATCTACCTCAGACCATGCTGGCTTATAATCTTCATGTTGTCCAAGCGCATAGTCAAGAAAGAACATATTATCTGACCAGAACTTCATGTGCGCTTCATTATTTGCCCATGATTCTACTGTCCCGTCACTCATCACCAACCCTTCCATCTTAATCCTTGAAGAAATTCCTTCTTCGATCATGATGGCATCCTGTAGGAAATTATAGTTAGTGCGATACTGTCACATCCCCTCCCAAGTTATCCTCCAAACCTAGGAGAGGATGTGAAGATGATGATTACCAATCCTCTTTTTGGCACTCACCATCCACCATTTAATTATTGGACCTGATAGATAATCTTTACTTCATACTATAATAATATACACAACAGCCTCCTTGGCGCATCCATAAATTTAAGGCAACACCATACAACATCAACACGATGACAAAAATCATAAATCCAACACTACCAGTGTACAATGCCCAAGCGAACGGCTTATATACATATCACTATATGGAAATACAAAAGAACACCTAATCAGAGATGGCTATGCGGAAGTCTTGGTGTTGTGGCAAACGAGATTTGAGTAGGCGAGGCTCCGGGAATCCCTTAGCTACATGGGTGGAAAAGAAAACATTTTTTTTTTTGAAAAGTTAGACATAAAGTCTAGTGAGTAACAGATAGTAGAACATTTCGTAAACATATATATATATCAAAATCTTTATAACTCTTTTCAATTAAACCTGTTTATCAAATAGTCCCTATCTCACAAGTGTAAAACATTACTTAAATAAAACATGGCTTCCAAAACAAAAAAAAAACATTTTCTTTCATAAAACCTCTGTAGCCCGGTCCCCTACATAACCTTAGTTGGTGCGGAGAAACCTCAACGCACACAACGTCTAAAACTATAATCAAGATCGTAAGTGCACATAGACCGACAATTCATGGATGCGCTAGTACCGTCTCATAAGTTCTTAGGTACTTAATCTAGGCCCCCCTGATACCTTCTCAAACAGTCCTTCAGTACCGGGCGCCTGGTTTTGATACCTTCTCAAACAGTCCTTCAGTATCAAACCATAAAATGCTGCAATCCACGACTATCCCGATACCGTCTCATAAGTCCTTAGGTATCGTTATGCAGGTCACCTTGATACCTTCTCAACTAGTCCTTCAGTACCAAGATGCCTGACTCCGGGTACAATTTTCCTAAAACCTGCTCTATATTCCAAAGAGTTCACAAACACACATTTCTTTCAAGTAGCTTTTATAACATGCTTTACATCTCAAATATTTCCAGAATGCTCATAAATCATCTTTCCTTTTCAAACATAACAGAAATCAAGTTTTCTAGTAACATTCATGTAGCAAGTAACATTTCAAATACGTAACACATTTTCTAGTAAACTCAGTTCACAAACCATATAATCCAAGTACATTCTAACGTTTATCGATACAGTTCAGGAAACATGTATAATAACATTTCCAGAATAGATATTTTTCAACATCAAATATCAAGCTTTCAAACATTCTTTGTAAGAAATATTAGAAAACGTTTCTGTTACTCACAGTCTTAGTTTGATTCCCCGGGTCTATAAGCTTTACCAATCTCGGTTTGACCTGAAAATTAGACCCACACCTCTATAAACGTCCCAATCGACCAAACTACTCACAAATACTTATACGCAGTTCATAAGTTAACCAAAATTCCCTTTTCAACCCCAAGAATACCATTATAAGCTTTAAAAAAACAATCAAAGTAGAGCCAAAGGTACTACAATTATTGAATGACTTAAATCTAGTTTAATGAGTGTGTTTTGGTCAAGGGCGGATGTGTTTGAGGGCTGTCGTACACATAAAACAATAATTCAGGCCTTGAAAATTTCTAGATTTGACCATAACTTTAAATGACCATAACTTCTTTAATTCTTAACCAAATAAAATGAAATTTATGGAGAACCCTTCATTTTACAGTCCCCTACAATTCATCTTCAGAGTATAAGATCTAAAAACGTATGGTTTCTTTAGAATTCCCCTTATATCAGTAGCTACTCGAAAATTCTGTTTTAATCCTACTCATAATTTCCAGCATTTCAGCCATACTTCAAAAACTCATAACTTACTCAATACTCAACCAAACAGAGTAAATTATAGATCAAATTCTTCATTTCATGATCCTCTACAACTTATCTGAAGAAAAGAAAACTTAAAAATCACTAGATTACTTGGAAATTACCTCAAATCAGTAGGTATTACCCTTCTCGATTCCTGCAGCTTCCCCCTGTTCAACCTAAAAATTTATCCATATCCATTCATTTTCAGATTCCTCATCCTTCATAAAAGTTGTTAGAAATTGAATTATCAAACTATCCTTACCAATTTCAGCTTCTAATTCTTCCTATAAAGGTCAAACCGACTCAAAAACCAGAGGTATTCCCCTGTTCGCAAAATTTCTCGTCTACTGTTTTCCACCTAAATATTCATCAACTTCCAACCACTTTCAGCTCAGATAATCTTCACAAGAGTTGTAGAAAATTGTGTTAACTTACTAACCTCAAATTTCAGCTTCAAAATCGAACTCTACAGCGTGAAGTCGTCCAAACATCACTGACTGCTCGAGATGCTTCCTGCTTCAGACCATAATGTTATTTTCTCCAATTTTCTACTTCCTCTCTGGCCAAAACTCACCAGAAAACTCTTGACTCCCTCCTTCTCCGGCCAGTTGGGCTTAGTCGGTGGTTTCTCCCTCTGAAGAAAAAGAAAAATGAAGAGAAATCAAATCCCAAGGTTCCCTTTCCTTTATCTCCTCCACCACCGACCCTTTCTCCATTTCCTTTCTTTTCTTTTTCTCTTTTTCCTTTTCTTTTTCTTTTAAAAACACATCCCACTTCCTCATTTATTAATAATAATAATAATAATAATAATAACAATAATCCTTAATTATCACTTAACCACCATCCATTTAATTTCCACACATAATTCCATGAACCTTTCTTTCTTCATTAGGTATTAAATCCTTATTTCCTAGTTCTTTTTCCTTTAATCTTAATAAAATGGAAAGAGTATTAAAGATTGAGGGCTTACAGATACTACAAATATAAACTATTAAAAGTATAAATATCACATACCATGAAACTCAAATCGACCATAGTGAATCGATACGTGCAGAGATCAGGTCTGGTATGCAGCTTACGGTGCACGTGCATCAACAGAACGTCCATAGTTTGGTTCACAAAGTAGATATTATATAAGTAGATGTTAGAATGCACACTTATCATAAGCGCGATCATGTAAGTTATCATAAGCGATCGTGTACACTATATTAAATGATCGTTGTGATAAAGTTACACGATCGTTTATCATTAACATAAGCAATCGTGTAACACTATATAAATGATCGCTTATAGAATGATAAGCGATAACTTATCGTTTTATAAGCGATTCGCTTATCATTCTATAAGCGATCGTTTAGACAGTATTACACGATCGCTTACCCTATACAACAACGATCATGTATTCGAATGCAAGCAATCGTTTACATAATCATATACGATCGTTTATATAGTGGTAAACGATCGTATATGAATATGAGAACGATCGTGTAGACAAGAATAAGCAATGTGTACTTACATCCCCAAGTATCCACGTGTTCTTCTCCAGGTTTCTGAAGAAGTCCTTGGTCCGAAATGTATAAACCACTCTATGCTCCTCGTCCTTTGTCTTTGGGTTGCTCCTCCACTTTCTATATGCTGTCCGAAGAACGTCTGGCACTGGGAACAACGGGTCATACGATCGCATCGTCCTCATGGGAAAATCAGGAACATGGACCACCTGATTGAACTTATGACACCTGTTGGAGGTTTTAGTTCAGCAACAGATGCCTCAGTCTTTGTTGTCCTCACGATTACATGGGACTCAGTTACCTGGGTTTCTTGGGTTGTTGATGCCAGTTGGGCTTCGTTGTCTGCCGATGGAGTGGCTTCACTGATGGCCGTATCATCGACATGTGCAACCAACTGATCGCTGTCCTTCTTCTCACCAGATACGACTTTCTTTGCCCTCTTGATGTCTTTGGGTGAGAACTTGGATGACTTGCTTCTTTTTCGACGCTTAGGTCGATCATTTCCATGCTGTGTGTCAAAGGTTCGTCAATAATTAAAGCAATATGGATAAACGAATGTGTAATTAACTAACAATCATCCATACCTTCTGATCACCATCGCCAGTCTGAATAATACTCCCCTCTGACGACTGCACGTCGAAATGAGCCCTCAAGGTAAATGGTTGGATTGGGACTTCTTCGACTACAACCTCAACCAACGGTTGCACGGTTGGATCATCAGCAGTTTTGATGGGAATTTTTGTGGCAGCTTCGATGGGGAGTTCTACCACAGATTCGTCAGCCGTGGTCTCCTTAGGTACAGTAGACTCTATGACCATCGTAGACACCGTCATAGAGTCCACATTCCCAACCGTGGACGGTTGTTGATCTTTAGCTACGCATATGTCCATTTCTTCAGCACGGCGCCCACATCAGACTCCACGTGGTCGGCCGCTGAAGTGGGTTGACCATCAAACCCCTCGTTGTTATTGTCCATGTCATCATCATATGTATCATCGTGGGGGTTATCCTGTTGGTTATTGTCATCCTATAGAAAATATGAAACTAAGTTAGTTCACTTTTAATAAGAGGTAGTATAAATATTAAACGATCGTATACCATATACTAAATGATCGTCTAGGTTTAATAAACGATCGTATAGATGTCATAAGCGATCGTGTAGGATTTCATAAACAATCGTATACCATATACTACACGATCGCGTACTATGTACTATATGATCGTGTACATATGCTAAGCGATCGTTTATAGAAGATCCAACGATCGCTTACTTATTATGATCCACGATCGCTTACTTAATGTATAGGATACTAACCTTGTTTTGATGTTGTATTAGCATCTTTATTTGATTCAATTCTTGGGTGATGCGTTCGTGCTGATGGTTCCACGCATCACCCATTTGACGAACAATTGTTGTTAGGTTCGCCAAGTCCTTGCGAACGACTGATATTTCTTCTCTCACACGTCTGGAGGTGTGAGTGTGCTTATGCCGTTTTGAGGACTTGGATTGTTAGTGAGAAGTTCTTGAGGGTTGAGTGTGCTTCTCAGAAGGCTTTGCATGCCTTTCACTGCGTGTGGTTGGCTCTACCACGCGCTGCTCCACTACCTTACACTCCTAAGTAATCAGCGGATTGTTTTCAGGGGCTTCATATTGCTGATCAAACACTTCATCTTGCTGCCCCTCATCCGCTTGTCGATGGTTAGCTCCAACCTCACCATCACCACCTGATGGGACATCCTCATCCTCAGCCTGGTTTGTTCGTTCGTCATTAACTTGGATGAGATCAGTCCCAGCAGTGCGATCTTCCTTGTACCAAATCTCAGGTGGTGTGAGTGTAAGTCTTGACATAACGATCGTCTGATATGCATAAAATATGACAACATGTTAGTCATGTGTAGTTTAAGCTATGCGATCGTGTAGTTTAAGCTACGCGATTGTGCAGTTTCATCTACGCGATCGTCCAGTTTAATATACACGATTATATAGTTTAAGTTAACTAATAAGTTAAGATATATTGATGAGTATTCTTACCTTTTTAGGTTGGAAGACATTCTGATCGAGCGTCTTCCACGATGGAGCTTGAGAACATGTCCACCTCAGAATGCGTGAGACTGTATTCTTGTTACTTTTGGTGGCTATGAACTTGTTTGAGGATGACAGTACCTCGTAAGCCCATACCTATATTAGGTAAACATGCAGTTAGTATATATATAACAATACATATCAGTTTGAATAAACTAGATTGAAATGTAATAACCTAGAAGGCATGTGTAAATCCCTTTGCACAATAAAAGGTTACATGTTTGGGATCTGATTGTTTCTTTATCTCGTAGGTCTCCTTCTTCCCACGCAATATCGTCTGCAGACTATCCAGCAATCGTCTGTAGATGACCGAGGACCAATCATAATGAACGAAGACTTCCGTATCGTCAACTATCCCAAGTGTCCTTAAATCGAACTGTGTTTTCTTGTCTTTTCCCATCAACACAGTCTCTATGTACAAGGCTAGTGCAACCTTCACTGCATCTTCGTCGCTTGCAAATCTGGCCTTTACAAATGCATTCTCCACATCCTTGCAGAGAACTGGTTTACTATCTATAGTTGGTCCAAGGATGACTTCCCGTAGCCTGTCACTGTTGGTGTCCTGTTCAACTGTTTGCTTGGTAGGCCACAAACCGGTAATCAAGCTGAAGTCATCCTGTGTGAATGTGACCTTCTTCCCCAATATGTTGAAGCATACAACATCCGGATTGTCATCAGTGACCTCCCTGAGCAGAAAATAATGGATGAGTTGTCCATTGAAGACAATATTCACGTCGAGAAGTGGTCCAAAGCATGTTTTCCTAAACATGCCCAACTGTGATTCAGTAAGCTTCTTCTTGATCAGTTCATTTGTATTGCCAATGTGCACCAAACAAGACACGGTAGCAGGGAAGTATTTTTCAGCTGGTACTGAATGCGTCATCTCAACTCTACAAAACAGACACATTAAATAAGAGATAAGTAATCAGAATATCTAAGCGATCGTGTATCATAAACTAAGCGATCGTGCGTACTAAACTAAGGGATCGTGCATACTATACTAAACGATCGTGCACCCTATACTAAGCGATCACGTATGAACAACTAAGCGATCAGACATACTAAACTAAGCGATCGTGCATACTATACTAAGCGATCGTTCACCCTATACTAAGTGATCACATATGAACAGTTAAGCGATCGGGCATACTAAACTAAGCGATCGTGTATGAAAAGATAAGCGATCGTTTATCAACAACTAAGCAATCGTTTATTTAATCCTACACGATCGTGTATCAAAACCCTAAACGACCGTGTCTTACATTCTATAAGATCAAGTATTAAAACCCCAGAGATCGAGTATCAAACTCTATGCGATAAACCATTACACTCTATGCGAACGATCATTCAACAGAATGTAGGTGAACAATAAGAACATCAAAAGGAGGATGTGCGATAAACTATACAAAATAAGCGATTGTTTAATAGAACATGCACTGAATGAACATACCTCTCGAAGAAGGAGCGTGAATGGAAGAGACGATTGACGAGCAGCTCAGAAACATTCGAAGAAGGAGCGTGAGGTCGAATACGAACTTGAGAGAGGGATAACTTGAAAGAGAACTAAGCGTTGAGTGTATAGTAAATGAGCGAAGAAAGTCAAATGATCCTTTAGTATTTGGAATAGTAAGAGATGTGAGTTGGGGGAGTGCGCGCTGAATTGTTTTAAAATTGTAGGGGTAAAAATGGTAATTCACATAACAAAAGGGTCAATGTCAATAAAGTTTTAAATAATAGGTCATTGGTAGAGAAGTTTTTGCCAAATGAGTTATTTTATGAAATTTTTCATGATATATCCATTTAGATGGATGAGAACTGGCTCTGTACAGCCAGCGATGAGAACTATTACACAAATGTCATTCTCCGGAAGATAAAGTGTCGATGTGGGCACCTGAAATCTATAAATGGATAAGTTTTCATGTAAGAACCCGCTTCACTTTGGAGATGGCTTCCACTGCGCTGATTCTCCCCATCAAAGGACGGAACCTTCCGCCTTCTCAGTACCTGTCTTTCCGCCATACCCATCCTTCTGCTACTTTCTCCAGGTAATTTCGGGTTCTTCCTCAAATACCCATTTCTCCAATCGATGTAATTGATGGGGTTTCCCCCTTTTTCATCTCATGTGATTATATCTGTGTAATTGGGGTTTCTTTTCTTGCTTTTCATAAACCATGATTTTCTTTGTTTAATTGGAGCTTTGTGTCTAAACTTTTGTATGTTGTTAAAGTCTTTGCTCCAAATGGTGTTTGATGGTTTCTGGTAAATGTTACGAGCTACAGAGTGATAAATAAAAGCTTGTATTTCCCTTTTTAGGATTGATTTGATTGGAGTTTGAATTGCTCTGAGATGTGTTGGAATTTTTGTGTTCCGTGCTCTGATTATTGGTTAAGCCATTTAGATTTTCCCTGTTCTGATTTAGTTCGTCATGCTTTGAGAAGTCTGGTGCTTACTTTCATGAGTTGGGGACCTAGCTTAATGCTTCTTTTTGTATATGTCTGGTTGTTAAGTTTTTTCTCTGCTTGTTTTCGTTTTTTTTTGTAAGTGGGTAATGGAGCTTCTCTCCTTGCTTGCTCATGGCCACTAGTCGTCTCTGGAAGGCTTCGTCCACTTGAACAGCTCTAGGCAAAAACAGGGTTTTGAGTCATCCCGATTGATAACCATTTGGATTTTGATTTTTTGGGTTTTCAAAATTAAGCTTATTAAGTTTCTTTGTTTTGTTATTCATCTCCAATAATGTTTTAAAAAAGGAAGCCAAGTTTTGAAAACTTAAAAAATGTTAGTTTTTACTTGTTTTTGTTTTTCGGATTCAACTAAGAATTCACCATTTCTTAAAAACTGACAACCGTAGTGAGTTTCAGAAATAGAAAACTAAAAATGAAATCGTTACTAAACGGGGCCTAAACTTTCGTCCTAGGCAATTAAACCGTAAACTTTGTAGGGTATGTCTAAACATTCCGAGTAAGTAATAATTAATTTTGCATTACTCGTGTTTGAAACATGCCACGTGTTTTGACGTTTTCCCTTCAATGTTGATCCACTACTGATACGAAAAATTAGGTGGTTGTTGTACTTTGATCAGAAAGAATGTTATCTCTTTAGATTTGAGTTACAAATAGGATCAGATAAGAATGCTAATCACCAAGAAACTTATATAAAAGCTCTAAATGAGTGTTAAAAAATAAACCAGTACAGCTAGCCTGGTCGTCTCCTATTGTGAGCCTTCTTCACGGCTCTGTCTTACTGTAACCCTTGCTCTTTGTACATTCCTTCTGTGAAGGGGTCCCTTCTTTTCTCTAGCTGGTGGTTATAAATACACAGCATAATAAAGAAGGCTCTCCAGAATTTCGAGCTGAACACTCACGTGTCCGACGCTTACCTTGGAGAGGGCACTCCAGCCTTTTCAAGTGCCCCAAGTTGGCAAAATAAAAATTTATGGAACTTCCCTAAAAAATTTTTAATAGCTAAGTAAGACCTATATTAGATGCCCCCCCAGGCCGAACAAAAGAGGGGAGGCGAGGACTTCCCCCTAAGGACCAAGTGGATACAAAAAGGAGATCCAATTGATCAAGGTATGTACAAACTCATAATTACAAAAAGAATTTGAAGGAAAACACCAGACGGTAGTGAAGAGATGAATGGAATCCCAAATTTGGTCCAGTCTCGAGAACTTCTATTTGAAGACCCTTTGATTTCTCTAAAACCATAACCTTCAAATATTAGCATAAACACATTAGTTCACAAACCTTGGCTATACTTTTGAAGAGTCAACCCCCAGCTGAATTATATCCTCACTAATAGAGTCGGGAAACCACCACTGCAAGCTGAAAGTCTGGAAAAGATTAGCCCAATGGCTACTGGCGACAGCACAGTGTAAGAAGATGCTCGTGGTTTTCCAACCCGTCATTACACAAAATACACAGCTATGAGCTAAACAAAGTCTTGGATTCTTCTTTGTAGCAGATCATTAGTATTTTGTTTTGTTTGGATACACACCCTCACGAAAACTTTCACCTTCTTCGACACCTTGGCTTTTCAAATGATGTCAACTAGGATCGGGTCAAAAGGAGCATGATTGGGAGAGGACCGGAGTTAACGAGCTGACTGAAAACACCCCATTTTGGTGGAGAGCGCAAACTGTAATTGATAAAAGGGAAAGACATGTTTATGCCAATATGATTATGAAGCAAGAAGAAGGATGTTGTCAACTAAACCTTCAAAAGTTCCTTCTTTGTCCTGAAAAATTTTCGTTTTCCTTTCATTCTAAATTAACCCCAAAATAATCCTTGTTGATATTGATCCAAAGCATCTGTTTCTCCCCTTTGAATGGATGATCAAACAAGAGTGAGCCAAACTTCTAGATTGAAAGGAGGCAAGACAGACCAATTAAAGCTGATTGAACATGCACCCAAATTCTATTTATTAAAAGCTATGACTCTATATTAGAATTGCATGGAGTACTAAAATATTGTCTCGTTTACTTTTGAGCCATGTCTCCAAAAGAATGCTTATTAATTATTAATTTTTAACTAAATGTTCCAAATTATAGCCTAAAAATTGAATTTTTAGAATTTTTTCGCCCTTTCCTGTTAGTTGATGACTAGCAAAATAACTTAAATAGTTGGATACAAGTTTCAACACATTACATGCTGCCTGGTCATGGGAAATGTTAGAACTCTAGTTTTTGAAGTATCATTTAACAAATAGTTAGAAGCAAAGACCTAGAAAGGAAGTGAAACAATATTCAATAAATTTGTTTAATTTATTTTCCATCTTGATCCTTATTTATTTACTTAAAAAAAAAAATTCGCTGCTAATTGCTGCATCATTCTTGATAGTTCCTTTCCCTTCCAGGTGGGGTTGGAGTAGGGACCAAAATGCTGGCAAATGTACTCACAGAACGAGGGGTCAAGCATTTCAAATCTCTAATGTATGCTTCAACTCAAGCCTTCTACATGTTTAATAGCAATATATTTTTTTTGAATATGGTCGAAGATTTTGTAGGTATGTCATTAGAAATTAATTAGTGCGGCTTCTTTATGGTAACATATAGCTGCAATGTATTCCTTACAGTGTAGTACAGTAACCCCTTCATTATATTTAACTTGAATGTTTTATTCTTGTTCTCCCAATGAAAGTCACTTTCTAGTTGTTTATGAGTTTTTGTTCTGCAACTAACATATATCATGCCAATTGTTCAGGCCTCTCCTGGTAAAGATGGCTTAATCAAGCAGGTGATTATGGTTGACCCTTTGGAAGCCAAACGTATGGCAGCAAAAGAAATGGAAAAGATCAAAGCAAAAGAGAAGTTCAAGGTAAAGGAAGTGATCATCATCAATGATGCAAAACTTGTTTATAAACCATATGAATAGTTTCCCCAAGATCATTTTGGAGAATGACTGCGCAAATGTTGTGAAAATGTGAATGCAGAGAAGACGTCAAATAGAAGCGATTAATGGAGCATGGGCAATGATTGGTCTGACAGCAGGGCTTGTTATCGAAGGTCAAACCGGAAAAGGCATTCTAGCACAGGTGAAAAGTTATAGCATCTTGGCATTTATTTTAACTTTTTTTCCCCCTTCTTTCCTTTAACAAGTTTATATTGGTTTAGAACATTTGTTGATTCCTATATATGCTTAGGAGTATTAGCTTAGAAAATTTAGATAAGTTATCAATTACCAAATTTTATAAGGTTATAAAGTAGTCACCATTTTTCACTTGAGTGAACATGGAGGTGACAGCTTCATCACATGTTGAAGGGTTGGAAAAAAGGAACCGATTTTTAAAGTTATCAACTCTAATTATCAGCAACCTCTCATGTCCTTCAGTGTTGGTCTGGAAAAGATCTTTGATGTGATTAGGTTTAATTCCTCCCGCTGTTGTTTGTTAATATGGTTTTTCTGTAATTATTAGCTTAGCAATTTTCTTTTGGATTGAACCCTTTCTGAAATTGGGTGAGAGTGCTGTTTTTTTTTTGGCTTGTTTTTGTATGCCCTTGTATATTCTTTCATCTTTCTCACTTCTAAAAGCCTGCGTTTCTTATTTAAAGAAAATGTATATAATATAGTCTTATATTTAGTTTTGAACTTTTAGAAATTAAGGGCTTGTTTGGTTATGATTGTGTTTTCTGTTTCTAGTTTTCATTCGGTAAGGCTATTTCCTGTTTCTGGTTTTTGCTACTAGCAATTTTTTTCTTTCCTAATCTAACTGAATCTTAAAGGAGAGCAGCTATATGTTTTTAAAATCTGTGCTTTCAAATAAGTTTCCATGAAAATAGTAAACAAGCTTAGTTTTGAGAGAAGCTATAAAAAATATAGTTTTTGTTTTTAAATTATATGTAAACAAGCTTTGTTTTTATAAACAACGAAAGTATAAATGAAAATTTAACATTACAGTCTATAAATATGAGATGCGATGACCAACATGTGTATAGCTTAGTAGTTCTTGTCAAATATTGTTGTATGTAAACTTACTCGCTTTTTCTTCACATATTTTCCAGTAAAAGTTTCCATAAAAACAGTAAACAATCTTTAGTTTTTATAAACAAAGAAAAACGAAAAATGAAAAATGTAACATGCCAACATGTGTATAGCTCAGTAGTCCAATATTGTTTATACTGTTTATACGCAAACTTCTTAAATGTTTTCTCTTCACTTATTTTCCAGTTGGCCGACTACTTCAGCATCATTATCAACTTCTTCATACGGTAGAGACATCTTCAAGGGGCAAAGGAGAAGTCCTTGAATGAAAAGAGTTATGCTCTTCTCGACTCTTGTAGCAAGTTTTTTTTGCTTGTTTGTTGTAAAAAATATAAAAAAAAAAAAAAAGAAAAAAAGAAAAGAAGAAAAGAAGAAAAAAAAAAAAGAAAAATACTAAGAACCTAAAAATAACTGGTGTTGAAGGTATTTTCTTGGGCTGATTCTTTTCTCTTTTGAGGTTTGATTTGAATTCTTCTCATTTCATATACAAAAATTGTGATTTAATTGTGAAGGCAGTGGGATGAAGCAGCAGATTCAGATGCTCTTGTTTTGGAAGATTCTATTGGCAAATGCCAATGCAATCAAATGTATTACCATCTATCTTTTTATTTATTTATTTATTTATTTATTATTATTATTATAATAATAATTATCATTATTTTTTTAATATCAAGCTTTCATATAGAGGGAGAGAAGAAAAACCATAGTAATAATGCTTGTTTGGATATTTTGTTTTGCTATATTGCTTCACATTATGTCTGGATTAAGTTTGTAGGATCTTGAAAAAGATGAATATGCCTTAATTAATAGGGTCAATTACATTTTTTTTTTCCTTTCTTGGAAACTGAAATAGATTGTAATCAACACAACAGTCCAACAACAATACATCAGATAAGATAAAGAGAAAAAAGTGAGATCTAGAAGAATATGTCAAAACTGCTCGATTATGCTTATTATGGGTTCCTTTGTTTTTCAACTTTGGGAAATTTTAGCTTGTATGGATTATGGTTCAATTTTAGATTTTTTATAAAAAGTGTAAGATTACGCTTTTGTGACCATAATACTTAGGGTTTAGGGTTCTTTTTTTTTTTTTTTTTTTTTTTTTTTTTTTTTTTTTTTTTTTTTTTTGTATTTTATCAAGTCATTCTTATACATTTGATATAGTGTAGTGTAGGATTAGGCTGTGCTAAACATCGTGATCTTGTAGCATTCATGCAAGAGAGACGAATTAAGTGGAAAAGCTTCTAGTAGATCAAAATTAAGAGGTTGGAAAATAAAAAATGTAGGAGCTCATGAGAGCAGTATGATCGTGGCAAGAGATCACGTTGAAGATCGCGATCTTGTAGCACTCGTGCAAGAGAGAAACAAAGTATCTACAACGTGAATAACGTTACCATTAAAGGACCCTTAGATTCGTCGGAAAAAAAATGCAAAGTTCTTTCACTTCGTGTAATCGAGAGAATGAAATAGAGTTTATAAGACAATTGAGTAAAAGAGGAAGAAGGGCTCGGCACAAAAAGATTTCTGTTTTATTGAACTGAACTGAACTGAACTTCTTCCATCCCTCCCTCTGTTTTGGGCCTTCATTGGTGAGTGGCCCAATCCCACCAGGTTAGTGTTCATCTGGTTGGGCTGGGCCTAAGCCATGAGACCAACAATAATATCCAAGTCCAATATGGGCTTTGATTGTTTGGTCCAATTCCAAATGGGCTTTAGCTACTTCTTGCTACCTTGTCTTAGAATTATAGAACAAGACATAGACCAAAGTCATTTTCCATATAATTTGTAATAAAAATTTAAGATTTTAAAGTATTAATATCTATGTCGTCGTTACTAATTTACTCTGTATACCGTGTAATTAAATGATAACATGACATGTTTATTAAATATCATTTTTTTCGAAACAACATATTAGATTTCTTTTATGAATCATATAATTTTGTTTTGTCCTACTAATATTATTGTACATATGAAAACAATAATTGAACTAAGTACTGTTTTTCTGTTTTTTTTTTAATTAAAAAAAATAGTTAAATGATGATATGCTTGGTTGTAATTCTATTTATTTGGAAGATAGTGAAGAACATTTATGAAATGATAGGGTCTTAATTGGGAAAAGTGGTGACATTATTTAATGCAATTAAGTAAGTGTTGAGGAAAAAAAAGGTGAGAGAAATTATTAAGTTAGTTGAATTATTAAATGGGAATAAAGTTGTAAGAATTATTAATTGAATCATAGTGGTGGGAGAGGGAACAGGTAAGCATGGTTCCATTAAAAGCCTGCAAATCTGCAAAAAGATGACCAAAAAAAAAAAAAAAAAAAAAAAAGAGAGAGAGAGAAAATATAAAGGGTATGTTGTAATTTGTCATATGCATGTTTCTTATTTAATTTAATGCTCAAATTCCTATTCTAAATAGAAAAAAAAAAAACTTTATATTTATTATATCTTTTTACTTTATTCCTCTCATTTGATAAACAAAGGGGCAGGACAAATGAAAATGAAAAAAAAAAAAAAAATCTTACTTGATTATTTTAAACTTTCAAATTCATTCTGAAGAGAGATCTCCATTTATCTTTATGTAAATTTTAAAACTAATAGATTGTCTAAGTCAAGTTATTAAGTGACAAAATAATAACAAGAATTAAAGTACTTAAATGATAGAGATTTTAAAATAATTATATTTAACTTCTAGGTTTGAGGTTTGATCTTCCTACTCCACGATGTTGTAAAAAGAATTATAGATATTTTTAGAGGTTAACTTAAATAGAAAAAAATATTTAAGAATTTAAGTTTATGATAAAGCGCAAATATCAATTTATACTCATAAATTTTGGGGCTTGTATTAATTAAAACACTAAACTAATGATTGTATCTAAATTAAACCCTGAACTTTCATAAGTATATCAATTTAGACCATTTTTTAAATTTTGTTGGGCCAATATCGTGTGAAACTTATAATTTGCGTTAATTAAACTACTAAATTTTCATAAGCCAATCAATTTAGACCATTTACCTTTGAAAAACATCCGTGCATTAATTTTAAAACGTGATAGACTTCTTTAAATGTTGATTTTACAAAATGGGACTATTAGAGTAAAAGAGTAAATGCATGGATGATTCTCAATGAAAATTCTTACTAAGAGTCTAAATTGATTTTTAGGGTTTAATTGATACAATTATAAGTTTCAGATAAGATTTTTCCAAATAGAACGTAATGGAAAGTATAAATTGATATACTTACAAAAGTTCAATTGATATACTTACAAAAGTTCAAAGTTTAAGGGCTCGTTTGGATTTGCTTTCTAAGTGTTTATAAACACTTTTTTCACACTTATTTAAACACTTAGGACCCGTTTGGATTGACTTGAGAAAAAAGTATTTTTTAAAAAATTCATTTTTATTTAAACTCTTTTGATAAAAACTGTTTAAAATACACTTCAAAATCAATTTTGAGTTGTTGTCAAACGTTCTAATTTTTTCCAAAATGACTTATTTTTTATTAAACATTTGAAAATATATTCCAAACATACACTTAAAAAGTCAATCGAAAAGTGGATATTAAATTAATACAATTATCAGTTTAAATTTTAAATTGATACAACTTCTAAAATTTAGAAGTATAAATTAACATTTTTCTATAAAAAAAAAACAATGAAACTTAATTAAATGGAAGGAATATGAAACTTGAGAAAAGATCATATAGTAAAGTACAAAACATAAATTTATATATACATTTTTTTTTTACTTATTGGGAAAAAGATAATAGGAGTGAATTAAGTAGCTTTTTGGAGGTCCAACCCACTTTTTTTTTTTTTTTTTTCTTAGAAGACAATCTTTTTCTTTTTAGGGTTTTAGGTAAACTAAGAGTTTGGCATTGGCATTCATTTGAGAGAGAGAGAAAAAGGATTATTTGTTTTTTTGATTTTCAAAAGAAAACAAAATGGAAACAATAACAAGGAGTAGGTTAAAAGCATTCTTACTTAAAAGTGTTGAATCCCCTTTTGTCTCATATTGACTTTATGGGAATTTTATTATTTTTTTCCTAAAAAAATAATAATTATCTATTATTAAATTTTAAATTAATTTACATAGTACAACTTTTAAATTAATTCATATCCACATGCACCTTATTATAATATCATTGCATTTGTGTGGTTTGAATCAATCTTTTCTTTTGGTCAATGGAAAAAAGGTCTTCATCAAAATAAATGGAAATAAACTTTATATGATTTAGGCTCCTTTGCTTAACAATAATAGGATATAACCAATAATCAAAATAAATATTAATTGAATTCAATTATTTGATTCATATTCATTCTCACTCATTTTATGGTCCGATTCAATTAGACTATTTTTTTTTTAATGTAAACTTAAAATCATGAAATTGTGATTTAATTCGTAGTTTTTTCGAGAGTTATTTTTAAATATAGAAAAATGATCTAAACTATTTATAAATATAGCAAAATTTTTACTATCTATCAGTAATAGATCGCAATAGAATTCTATCGCTTAACCGATAGAAAGCAATAGACTTCTATTACAATTCTATCGCGGTCTATAACTGATAGACAATGGAATTTTTCTATATTTGTAAATAGTTTGATATTTTTTTGTTTATAGTAATTTTCCTTTTCTTTAATAAAGAAGTTTCAATTATTCTCTTTTTTTTAGTATTTGTGAGTGTCCTGACCAGCTTATGTACAACTAGACTAATTTCACGGGACAATCTGCTGAACCCTACTACATTTGGGTGTCACTATTAAGGAAACTCGTAGGATATTAAATCATAAGTAGTTGGTCAACATGAATTTAACCTGTAATTCCTTAACCATTTATCAAAGTCATGCTCTCTATTTATCATTAGGTTAATCCACAATTTTTTTTTTTAAAAAAATTATTCTATTTTAGTCAATTAAATTTTCATAATTTTTTTGTCTCTAAATTTTTAAATATTTTATTGGGTAAATTTCACGAAACACCTTAAAATTTAGGGTAAGTTAAAATAACGCATCAAGATTTGATTTTAATAATTTTATGGTATAGGAAAATGAGGCAAAACACAAATATAGCAAAATATCACTATTGTCAATTGTCTATCACTAATAGACAGTGACATTTTGATATATTTGAAAATATTTCCAACAATTTTGCAATTTAAAACAATTATCTTAATTGTAATAATAAGTTTTGTTTTTGTTTTTTTTTTTTTTTTTTTTTTGAATATCTTATATTTAAAACTAAATATGTGATAAAAATAATTTTGTTGGGTGGTAGAGCTTTTGCCAGGTTTTATAAAAGGATTTATGATGTAATTAAGCTTGGGAGGTGTGGTGGGTGAAATTTAGAAGATCTTATTTTAATAATTTTATTCAATTGTAATATATAATATGAAATGTGTTAGGATTTGGAAGTTTTTTCCCAAATTATTTTATTGTCAATTTGTCATAGGATGATTAATATATTTACATTTGTGGGATGTATAAGAATATTTTAAAGTATTTCCACAAAATATATTTTCTAATAAAAAATTATTATAATTACAAGATTTTTTTTAAAAAAATAGAAAAATAAGGAAAACTATTTACACAAAATAGCAATTTTTTTTTTTGATAGGTGTGATAGATGGGGATAGAAGTCTATTAGGGTCAATCAGTAATAGAAATGATAAAAGTCTATCATTGATCAATGCTAATAAAAATCTATCACTGATAGATGATAATAAAAGTTTATCAATATCTATCAGTATTTTTTTTACTATTTTTTATAAATAGTTTCACATTTTTTCTATCGGGGAAGATTTTCTTAATTACAATACAACATTATTATTTTTAAGGAAAAATCTTTACCTCTGCATGAGTTGAATTTTGATCTTAATTTTTCAAAATTTTCCAATTTAACTCAATAATTGGTGACAATAATATCTCTTCAAAACTAACTTGGAAAAATATTCATGAATTAAACAATAAATTATACAAAAATTCAACTAACAAAGTAATCAAAATGATGTCATAGAAATTACAAAATATCTAGACTTATAAAGTGATCAAACTCAAGAATAAAACAATCAAACTCATGAGAAATTACAAAAATATATATCTAGTCAATATTGTAATTAAAAAATAGTCTCATGGGAAAAAATTTGTGAGATAAAAACTACATGAACATAGCCAAAAATGCTACAACAATTCATTTAATAATTGGTTGAACAATTTTTAGCTAGTCTCAACTAGGTGCAAACATAAGAAATATCTAAATATCTAACTTAAGAGTAAATAACTTAATAGGATTTAATATCCTACGAGTAAATTGACACCCACCTGTTGTAGGGTAAGGTAGGTTGTCTCGTAAGATTAGTCGAGGTGTGGGTAAGCTGGCCTGAACACTTACGAATATAAAAAAAAAAAAGATCTAACTTAAGAGTGAATCCCAAATTATTCACTTGTAGTTTGATGGTGGGCAATTGGTCCAAATTATTGTCTATTCTTTGTGGGTAAGCAAATCTTCTCTCAAACTTTCAATTCATGTTGAAGTATTAATCAACCTAAAAAAATATCGAGTTATTGTAACACTGGAGTAGAGAAGAGATACATAAACAAAACTGTACCCCAACTGAGTAAGAGTGGTTTTGAGATGATCATGCAAGCATTATTGAAAACAAATAATGTATTTAGTTAATAAGAGATGAAAAAGAATGTGATTAGAGCAAATATGTATCGAATTTGAATTTTGAATCTGTTAGAGGGGCATTTTAGGAAAATCTATTTGTTTAGATTGTCTTTAAATATTTTAATTTCAGCATTTATTTTAGTTTAGGTGTGATCCAACCCTTGTCCCTTGGGTCTATTTATGGGACATTCCCCCACCCTCATTTGACAATTAATAAAGATTTTCTCTTCAAGAATTACTCTAAGATTCTAGTCTTCATCCAAATCCTAATCAAAATGTATGAAATTTCTTTTTCTCTCTAATTATTGTCACTTCCTACCCTCAATTTGTAAACTTTGCAAAGCGCAAAATGCGCACATTGAGTTGGAACTTGGCGATTCACTAGAGAGAGAAATATCCAATGTAAACATTAAACTTTTTAAATAATGTCTTTTTAGTACAACAATCAAGAGCTACTTTGACACTTTTAAACCATAGCTTAAACCCTAAAAAATCAAATTGTACCTAACAAACATTTTTTTTTGACAACATGTGGGATTGAAGAATAAATCTCTGATTTGGAGTAGAGGAGAGATACATATATAAATGAAACCACACCACATCTGAATAAGAGTGGTTTTGAGACCATGCAAGCATTATTGAAAACTCCACTCCACAAATAATGTATTTAGGTAATAAGAGATGAAAAAAAATGTAATTACAGTGACTAGATGTTGAATCTGAATTTTAAATCCTAATCAAATTAAAATAACGTATGAAATTTTTTCTCTCTAATTAGTATCACCTCCTACCCTCAATTTGTAAACTTCCAAAAGCATGAAATGCATCAATTTGTAAACTTCCAAAAGTATGAAATGCATGATTTTATCGAGTTGGAACTTGACGATTCACTTGAGAGAGAAAATACAATGTAAACATTAAGACCCATGTGGTAATCATTTGATTTTTTGTTTTTAAAAATTAAGCCTATAAACATTATTTTCACCTCCAAATTTCTTCATTTGTTATCTACTTTTTACTAAATGGTTTAAAATACCAAGCCAATTTTTGAAAACTAAAAAAAAGTAGCTTTTAAAAATTTGTTTTTGTTTTTAGAATCTGACTCAAAATTCAACCATTGTACCTAAGAAAGATACAAATCATTGTAAGAAATAGGGAGGAAATAGGCATAAGTTTTAAAAACCAAAAACAAAAAATGAAATAGCGAGTCTAAATTTTTGTAATTACTTTTTAAACAATGATCTTTTTAGTACCACAATCAAGAGCTACACACTTTTAAACCATAGCTCAAACCCTAAAAAATCAAATTGTACCTAACAAACAATTTTTTTTTCTTGACAATATGCGGAGTTGGAGATCAATAAATTTCTGATCTTAAAATTGATAGTACAAGTTTTATGTTAGTTGAACCATTCTCATTTTTACATTAACATACTACTTTAGAACACAATAAACAAAAAAAAAAAATTATATTGAAAGAAGTGGGTTGGGGTTCAATCAAGAACTTTTAAGAAGACTTTCTAGAAATGAAACATTAATTGGCCAAATGAAACCAAACTTTTTTAACTAAAATTTAGCTTTGAATTTTGACCTTTTCCATACCCAACACATTTTAGGCTTTTTTTGTTCAAACTTTTCCAACAAATATTAATCGCTTTTAATTCAAAAGTTCTTTTTTTCTCTTAATCAAATGCAACTAAACCTAGGTCTTCTTAAAAAAAAAAAAAAAAAAAACAACCTAAGCCACTAATTATATATAACCCTAACGTTGTATTTAAAAAAGAGAAATTAAATTTTCTTTTGGGTTGTTTTCAAAATGGAAAAAATATCAAATTATTTATAAATATAGAAAAATTTTACTGTCTATTAGTGATAGACCGTGATCGACTACGATAGACTTCTATCACTGGACGATAGACCACAATAGACTTCTATCGCTCAGTGATAGAAGTCTATCGCGGTCTATCGTGGTCTATTTGAATAAAAAACTTTTCTATATATATAAATAGTTTGATATTTTTTCTATTTATAATAATTTCTCTTTTCTTTTTTCTATTTACAAATTTTATTCTTTATCCTCAATGATGGGATTTTTTTTTTCAATTTGGTTCCTAATCTTTTAAAAAATTTCATTTCATTATATTTCATTGATTTTCTCAATCAAATTCTTATTGTGACACAAATCATTAATATTAACTAATGAAAAAAGGATGATGGAGTGTCACACTATGTAATTCTAAATGAATATTGTTGTGCCATGGATAAACCCACTACATTAAAAGCAAGAATGGCACGACCTCGGTGCTATAATATCGCAAGAAGTCGGTTGCTCTCCAAAGTTCGCACAACATTCGGACGCTGACGTGCACTCGTCGGAGAACGGATTGGAACCAAGAAAAATCTAGCTCAGAAATGGCAAGAACGAACACAGAAAGGAGAAGAACTTCGCGACACCAAAAACCTTTTGAAGAGGATAAAAGAAACGTTTTTTAGATTTTGAATTAATTTGATATTTATTCGGATTTAGAAAACGTTTAATGGTAATAAAAAATAAAATTGATGTAATAATTATTTTAATAACATCTAGAACGGATAGGTAGTAAAAAGTTATTTTTTTTTCGCGGAAGCGCGGTTACCAAACCCGACCGGATGACAACAATAATGCGTGTGTGGTAAAAGGGCTATACTTCCAACACCACCACACTTTGAAACCTTCCTTGCAAGCATTTGTATATATATATGTCAATCCTTAATCTTCCAATGTAGAATAGCTTCTACCTCATTTCTCATAAAATTATCTTTTTCGTTTTTTACTATGGGCCAAACCCCCAAGTCATTCCCAACAAACTATACATCCCTAACTAAATTTGAATGTTTAATCATTTACCATTTTGTTGAACTAAAAATACTTTATTAACTGAGTTGAAAATATTTTATGTTTTAATTATTTCATTCACAAATAAAATTAGAACTATGCAGTAATAATTTGGCCAATAGCAACATATTTTTCCTTGCAAAATGACTTAATTATTATTTTTTAGTGTACACATTTCATATGATTATAAATACAATGTCAACTTCAACGTAATTTAACTTATTAAGATATATATTCTCAGACTAAAATGTGAGATTTTGAAATTCTCCATTCTTTATATGTAGTTAAACATAATTAACAAAAAAAAAGAAAAAAAAAAGCTGTTATTGACACCCTCATAAAAATTATTGTTTTTATTGTTTTTAAAATTTATATATATCACCATCGTTTTAACATCGAGGAATTTAAGAATTACATTACTAAAAAATCAATTAGAAGCCAAATCGAAAAAAAAAAGATGAAAATTAATTTATACCCGTAGACTTTCATAAGTGTATCAATCTATACCTTGTTTCAAATTTGGTTTGAAAAATATTGTGTAAAACTTATAACTTTGTATCAATTAAACACCTAAATATGTATAAAAGCCCATCAATATTTTGATCCTTCTTTATGATTACCTTTGAAAATCATCCATGTATCAATTCTAACACATGTGTAGACTTCTTCAAGGTTTATCTTATAAAATTGACAACTAGAATTGATGTATGGACGTTTCTAAAGAGCAATCCTAACCAATAAGAACCTAAATTGATACACACTTATTGAAATTAATGTGATCCATCACACAGAACACAAGTGTTCAATAGAAGACCCTGACAATCACAGAGACAACAAATAAAGTGGAGAAATAAAGTAGGAAAGTAACACACAGAGTTTGGTAACTCAATTTGGCGATATACCACCTATACGTCAGAGGGACAGTGTGCCCGAGAAAGATAAATCCACTAATATGAAAAGTCAAACGTTTATAACGTTGTACTTATTTGTAAAGTAACGACACATATAGTGACAGACATAGAGCCTAGCTTGTTGTTGACCACACCTAGCTCCCCTAGATTTGAGATTCCATCTCAATGGAACTTAGGCTCCCCTAAGTTTGTAAATATTAGTGAATAATAACTCTCAGACTCCCACTAAATGTGAAACTCCCTCTCAAGCAATGACGCCTTAGGATTCTCCTAAGTGTGAGACTGTTTCTCACTAAACTGTTATCTTTCCACTTTAAATGAAGACTATTTCACTTGACTGACTTAAGGATCTCCTAGGTTTGAAAATTCCTTCTCAATTAATAATACCTTAGGATCCTTTAAGGATGAGAATCCCTTCTCAATCAATAACGTCTTAGGTTCTTTCTAAGACTAAGAAACTCTTCTCAAGATTGATTCAGACTCCTCTCAACTAAAGTCAATAAACTTAATGTGCCTTTTTTTTCTTTTTCCAAGTGAGGCATATAATCAATACACAGTATGTTTCTAAACATAGCCTTTCCCTGAACTTTACATATTGAATTCAAGGCTAACTCTTTCGTAGGACTCCACTAATCGACATAGCTTTTATACACCAACATTTTCTTCTTTAGCCAACTAACTAATCTAGTCTTTTCATTACAACAATGATAAAGAAAAAAACCCACATAAATTGAGGTACCTTGAAAGATAAACTTTTGTTCCAAACTCACAACTTATTTTTTTCGCTTTAAACCTCTAATCCTCATTTCAACAATTTAGCTTTCTACCCTCATACATCATCTAGGCTATGTACCCAATATGTATCTTTTTTCCTTTTTTGGGCATAGCATACAACAAACCAAAATATCTTACTCCATAAAACTTTAGTCACATACATGAACAACTCTTTGTTTTTCTTCCCAAGTACAAACCTTAGGTTACGAGAATTATTGTATAGTCATGGGAACAAACCTTAGTTTACAATGTAAGCAAGTCTATATAACCTCTAACTTGGGCTCTGATACCAACAAAGTTCACCTTCCTTTTTCGGTGGCTCAATCATAAGAACTCCAAATTAAAGTGTGTTTAGCTTAGAGCAATCTTTTGTTGGGTGACCTCTTAGGAATTTTCCTAGGAAGCATGTGAGTGAGGATAAAACATTCTGAAAGGACCCGTGTTAGTTTGTGGGGTTAATCTTCACTCTTAGAAGCAGTTCAAGACAAGCAAGGGCGACATTGGTATATATTTATCGGCTTGGCTAGTCGGCCCAAACCCAGAGGTGTTAACATTTTCCTTTTGGGACTTGTGCTCTCCTATGCCCTTTCCTAGTACCCTTTAGACTTGCGCCTGCTTGTGAGGTTTGAGCCTTGCCTTAGACAACCCTCAACAAATAAACTTTAATTATTGCAATCATACTGTACCTTTAGAAAGACAATTGTTCAAATAACAAGTCTGAAGTAAATTGTAACAACTTCTATAGTTCAAGAGCACCTTTTACAATACTTGTCAATATTGAAAAATGACATGAAACAACTAACCTAAATATAGTTAAAGTAGTTAAAACACTACAAATTTGTTCAGAAAGTCATATTTAAATTCTCACCCTCATATTGAAGTTAAAAAAGAAGGATAAAGTCAAACTTAGATCTCTACCAAAAAATTCTACCATAAAATTAGGTAAGTGTTTCCATAGTTCCCTTAGCAAAAAGACCAATATGCACATATGTGGTGGGGCCCTTTTTTTTTTTTTTTTTTGATGTGATCCATAAATGAAACCCTAATAGGAAAATATACATAAAGATAGAGCTTAGATCCATTAATTAGGGAGATTGGATGGATTTGGTGTTGGAAAAGTAGAAGAATAATATGTTTTATATATAAGAAAGTGAGAGAGAGAGAGAGAGAGATGTCATGTAAAGTTGAGTTGGGTGGGAATGAAGTGTGGATTTGTTTGGGTTGGAAAGAGGAAAATTCCATTTTGCCTTTTTCATTTTTTTTTCTTTTCATTCCTCAAAATTAAACATATTTTTTCTGCATCTTGACAAAACTAACTCCACCACCTTTTCTCTCTCTCGCTCTTTCTCTCTCTCTCTCTTTCTCTCTCTCCCAAACAATTATTCTTCTCCCTCTCTATGACTCATTGTGGGGTTGTTTGCAAATTTTGATTGCGTTAGGCCCTTAGCCTTATATTTGAAGGGTAAGTTACCTATTTTGGTCGTCCTCATTGTCAGCGGGTGGTTAACAACAACGAAAAAGTTTTAAATGTCAATGTCGATAAAAAAGTTGATTTTTAAATTTTGTGGAAGGTTGATAGAAGTATTAATAAAATATCGTTATCAATATGTATGTTTATTAGAGAAAAGACACGAATATAAAAAATTTCATAAAAAGCATTTAATTTTAAAAAAGTATTTCACTAATGCTTTTTTAGTAATTAATATTTTGAAGGAAATACTAACAGGGACTAATAATGCTACCAAAAGTAAATTTTAAAAGTAAAATTAAAATGGTTGAGTTTGAAAATTTAAGGCTAAATACAACCTAAAACAAATTTTAAGGGCAAAAATGTAATTTGATTTCAAATATATTAATAATTGTCTTTCTATTTTTCAAATTTTGAGTAATAACAATTATTATGTTTTGTTGATTTCGAAAGAAAAAATTATTAGGTTTGTTGATAGTTTTTTTCTTTTTTTTTTAATTTTTTTTATCATATCCAGTAAGAAGTATAGATTTTTTATTTTTTATTTTTTATTTTTGAAAAAAAAGAAGTATAGTTACTTGTCCATTCTTATATTATAATATAAATACATGGATGAATATTTTCAAGTTTAAATTATATTTCATTTTGGATCATCACTTTTGAAGTGTATCTTACTTAAATAATGATTTAAGCCTTCAATCGGAAGAATAATAATATTTTATTTAAATTTAAATTATGATTAGTGTTATGAGTGATTTTAGATCAAAGGACGTAATCAACATTTGATGAGGTTCAAAGACAAGCAGATTAGAAAAGAGGCAAAATTCGGGCCAAAGCTATACACCATAGGACCCAATATTTGAGCCTAGGGAGAAAAATGGGTTGGACCTCAACGAATTCAAGGCCAAGGACGAGCCTTATACTTCAATGAAAATGGGGCATGCACAAGGCATGCCCTAAATCACTGATCTGGTCACCTTACGTTCGACTTTTCTTATAAATACATCATTATGACTCTAAAGGAAATAAGTCAATTTTGACCCTCAAATCATAAGCTTCCACACTCTTTCACTCTCTAACTTATCAAAGTCTGTGTGATAAAGCACCATACTAGTTTGTTGGTTCCCCTTTCTTTTGCATGTCGCGTTCTTCCCTCTTTTAAATAAATTTATCGTTGTTATCACATAAAAACCGGACTCTTTTTCTTGTATTGATTTTAACATCAACAATTAGGTAATAAGTTGAACTTTAGACTTTTAAATTTTTTATTTTCCTCCCTTAAACTTTAAAAAACTATTACTATCCTTAAACTTTCAAAATATCTATTTTAATTTTTAATTTTTTCTATCAATAAAATACTCTAATTACTACTATTATGTGCCCTCACATCACCAAATTATTTGGTGAGGCCATCAAAGTGTGACTAGTAATTTTCTATTATCGAATTATGAGAGAGAAGTGTACTTTAACAATAATATTTAAGAACCATATAAATTTTTTAATCCATATTTAATAGTTATTATGAGACAATCACGTTGTAGCAACCGAATTATTTTTTTCACGTCAACAAGTTAATGTTTCATGTTCAAAGCCACTCTCTACATATTAAAACAATTAATAAAAAGACAATGATATAAGATTATCTTTTAAGTTCAACAAATAAAGTAAAATATTTGGTTAAAATATTATTTTGGTCTATATAGGATATAGGATATGCTCATTTTTAGTGTTGCACTTTCAAATGTCTAAATTTAATTCCTATATTTTTAATAAATCTTATATTTAATCTATGCACTTTAATAAAATCTAAAATTTATTCATTTGAAATTAAATTATATAAAAAATTAGTTAAATAATAATAATAATTGTATGTGAATATATTTCCAAGATTTTTAAAGAGGAGAATAATAATAGACTTAAAAAAATCAAGAATGGACTAATAGTTGAATCTATTTTTATATTTATTGAATGTTTAAAGTTTAAAATGAAAATATAAAAGCTAATTAAACTTATACAACTCTCAAATTACAAAGGTTAAAATTATAATTCAACCTAAAATAAATTTAAAAGTTTAGGTCTTATTTGGTAAGTATTTAGTTTTTTAAAATTAAGTCTATTTCATCTTTATTTCTTACAATCATTTGCATCTCTTATAAGTATAAAGTTGAATTCTTAGTTAAATTCTAAAAATAAAATCAAATTTTAGAAAATTATTTTCTTTAATTTTTAAAATTTAGTTCATTATTGGTAAAAAAAATAGATAAAAAGATAAGAAATTTAGAGGTGGAATGAGTATAAGCTTATTTTTCAAAAACTAAAAATCAAAACTCAAATAATTACCAAACGAGCCATAAAGGTAATAAATAATAATACACATTTCAAAATTTTATAAGTGAAAGTATAATATTTTAAAATTTTGAGGAACAAAATCAAAACTAAAGGATACTTAGATATTGATAACCAACTTTAACATTAGAGAGTTTTCAAAAAAAAAAAAAAAAAAAAAAAAAAAAAAACGGAAAAAAAACTTAAAATTAGAGATGGGTATTTGGGACTCAAAAAGTTTAAAATAAGACAATATATCTATCAATCAAAGAAATTTGAACTTTTAAGTCACATCTCTATTATTATTGCTTTTTTTCTAATAATAGATGCATAACAACAAAGCACTTCTGGTCACATCACATCCATACAATACAACTAAATCAAACATATAATAATAATAATTTCTCTCTAAAAGTTTTCGATTATTTTGTAATTTTTGTTAAAAATGTTTTCAAGAAAATAAAAATTTATTGCTAGTGGTTGGCATGTCATTTATTAGTATTGTTTTTCCTTTTTGTGATTGGATTTATGTAATATTTTATGTTTAAAAAAAGTGAGTAACTTGGTATAATAAAAGATTGTGCATTCCTTCATAAATAGGACTATTTTTTTTAATTAAAAAATGGCAATCTTTGTAATAGTTTTGGACTACCTATTTGTTATTGGTATTTCCTTTTTCTTTTTGGTATATTTTTGTTTTTCTCTTCTTGTAGTTGGTTTATTATAAAATTAAAAAAATACAATTTGTTTTTGAGAAAAATACCCTTAAACATTATTTCCTAAAGTTAACAAACACTATGTTTTTATATATTCTTACCAAATGTTTGTACTTTTAAACTAAAAATGAGATCTAGGGCTACTTTATTAGTTTGTTGGAATGTTTTTATGATTTTGAATAGATAAGGACCATATTATATATATATATATATAGATGAAGAGAAACCATTTAACTAAAAGAAATTTAGTTGATATAAAAAGCTCCTTTAAAAGGAACTTCTAATTCACATCTTTAGTAAGTTGTAATTTATACAAGTTTGAGATTGAGGAAATCAAATTAGTATATATCTACGTTTAAATTGGATGAAAAAGTGAGTTACAAAAATTTAAGGACCGGTTCGGTAGGTAATCTGAAAATAAAAATTTAAAAACAAGAGATTCAATAAAAACATAGTTGTATTTCATGTTTTCAGATATGTTTTTAGATTCTAAAATTTAAATTCCAAATTAAATAATTGTTTGAAATTTATTTGATAATATATTTATGAACCATAAAACTAATTATAGTTTATTCACGGAATAAAAACTATTATTGGTTAATTTATAAACTTGGTTTATTTTTAAAATTTTGTATTATCATATAATTTAAAAGTAGTTGTTAATATAGCAATCAGACCAAAAATATTAGTAGATATAGGACAATGCAAAAGAAGTTGCAAATGTAGTGAAATTTAGATCTAGCTTTATTTTGCTATATTTGCAATTCTTTAAAAATGTTGCTATATACTTAATTATTAACCTTCAAAGTGCTACCTATTGTTAATATAGTCAAGATGCGTAAGCTGGCCCGAACACTCACGAATATAAAAAAAAAACTCATTGCAGTTAACCCTATAATTTATAATATACTGTATAATAAATATTTTAATTAACAAAAATGATTGAGTTTATTAGATGAAATACTATCGTTGTTAATATTTTTATCTTTTTGTTTTTAATATAATTTTGTATTTTAAAATTTCAAATTCAAAATCTGAATATATTGAAAACATAACAATGTTGTTTTCAGAAATTGCACTGCTTGGATCATTAAATTGGATCATAGAATCTGATATAGTTTTGAAAAACAAAATTTAGACTGTCCACCAAACAAATTGTAACACCTCGAGTTTAGGAGGGGGACATAAATAAACTAGGATCACATCCGAATGAGATAGATCTTGAGGACATGAAAGTATGGTTAAGAAAGGTTTAAAAAGAAATGAAAGTTACTACGTATACCAACAAGGTGCACCTTTCTTTTTGGTGACTCAATCATAAGAACTCCAAAATTAAGCGCATACTGAAAGGACTCATGTTGGTTTGTGGGGACAACTTTCACTTTAAGAAGTATTCAAGATGAGTAAAGACGATGTTGTCAGGTCGCATGGGATATAAGAAAATACCCGAGCCTACACATAACCACCCGAAGTTTATATAGCTTGAATTTGACGAATATATTCATAGTGCAAGAGATAAGTTTATATAATCTCATCTCAATTGTATTGTAGATGATGTGAATTAAATTTTATCTCTAAGTTTGTTTTTGAAAAAGAAAAATAATGATTAATTGATCATAATGAAGTGGGGCCATTATTTATTAGAGAGAAATCTAATAAAATGAAGGAGAACACATGCATGGTTGGGCTGAAAGGGGGACTTATGCACATTTATTTCTTTAATGAAATGATTGAAACTTTTTGGCTACAATAAGATAATGGGGTGTGTTTGGAGATATATACATTCTTTTTCATTTTCATCATCAAAACTTTGGAATAAAGTTTTTATTATATTATTCAATTCTTTTATATTTTGTGAATATTTTAAACAATATGACAATGTGTAGCTTTATTTAATATAATATTATTAAAGAGTCTCATGTTAACCACAATAGAACTTTATTATGATATTATTTTTAGTTAATTTTTTTTTTCTATCTTTCCCTTTTCCTTTTCATCACTATCTTTACTTGGTGAAGGATGATGAAAGAGATGATCCATTGTCTATAATAGCATGTCCACAAACTATTTGCTCAAGGTAAAATTAAACCTTTTTTTTTTATATTCAAATTTCCTTTGGAAAAGAAATAATAATTAAATTTCAAATTCTCAACATATTTAGATGGAAATATCATAATTTCTCAATGAAGATTATGAGAATATCAACAAACATATAATAGGAATTTCAATTGAAAAGAAGTATTTTACTCTTTCTAGGTGAGTTATTATAACTTTTTGGAAAACTTTTAAAAATAGAAAAATAAGGGAAACAATTTACACAAAATAGCAAAATTTTTAGATAGTTGTGATAGACGCTGATAGAAGTCTATCAGAGTCTATCAGTGATAGAAATGATAGAAGTCTATCACTGATAGATGCCTATCACTAATAGATGCTGATAGAAGTCTATCAATGTCTATCAATGTTTTTTTTTTTGTTGCTATTTTCTATAAATAGTTTGACATTTTTTCTATCTGTAAAAATTTCCATAACTTTTTTTTAGGTTAAACAATATTTTTTATTCCTAAACTTTTTTTTTAAAAAAAAGCAATAACCTAATTTTTAAACTTTTAAGTCTTAAACTAGTCTCAATATAATTCTAACTTGTTAATAATTTAATATTTAAACTTTAATATAGAACAATTAATTTAGTTTTTGTATAATTTGTAACGATTTAGTTTGTATAAAAAAAAATAGGTTAAGGTTAGTAAAGTTTCCTAGCATATTAAATCAATAAACTGATTTAAAAACCAAATGTATCTAAGCTACTACCTAAGAAAGAAATACGTTCATTACATAATAAATATTGACACTTAATTTTAATTGAATTTATCACGATATGAATAAAATTGTTAAAATTTTAAAATACAAAAACTAAATTGATGCCTATACTAAAATTCTAGAACTAAAATATTATAAACTTCAAATTGCACAAATTAAATTGTTATAAACTAAAGTTTATAGATTACATTGTCACTTCATTAAAGTTTAAAAATCAAAAGTATAAAATGTAAATCAATATTATAACTCTATTTTAAAAATATCAATTTGACCTCTTGATGAATATTAAACCCTTTGATTTATGAAACTATCACTGTCTCGTGATAAATATTTTATTAATTATCCTAACTTTCTAGAATATTTTTATTTTATATAATATTTATTAGGTTAGAATAATGTATATGTTATCTTATTGGTGATAAAACCCAACTAGTAAAGATTGGTTGGGTCAAGTGAATTTAACAATAGGTTTTAAAAAAACAATATAAAATTTTAAAAGATTAAATAAAACCTTAAAGTCCCTTTAAGAATTGCCTTTTTTTTTTAAGGAAAATAAAAAGAATAGAAAATGCAATTACCTTTTTAACTTTACTTTTTTTTTTTTTTTTTTTTTTGACATTTACCTTTTTGACTTACTTTGGCTTAATTAGAGATTTTAGAAAACATTCAAAAACACGCAAAGGTAAACCATCTTTATATGATCAAAAAGTAATGATATAATTTTTTATTATTATTATTATTATTATTATTATTATTATTATTATTATTATTATAGTTGTGAAGAAAAAGTTTAGTTCCAAAGTCAAACTGATCAGCCCTCTTCAGTTTTCACCCTTTTTTTTTTCCTTTTCCTTTATGAATATATATTTAAAAATTTAAATATAATACTATTTTCCAATTTTTAATTAGTGTTAGTTTTAGGTAATCATAAATTTTTCTTGAACTAATTTCAACAAATCCATCTACTCATTTGATTTTACAAGCATGTGAAAATTTATAAATTTATTTTAGTACATAAAAACAATAAAAAAGATATGTTCTAAATTTCATATATATATATAGAAAAAGACAAAATAAGAATTTATGATGATTTAAAAAAACGAATGACATGATTGTTTGTTCAAACATTCGATCATGATATTCCATATATCTACTATCTAGATTATGCCTATTCATGAGAGGATATACCATATCGTCGTGTTACCATTTCGATCTGAACAGCTAGTTGTATGAAACTTAGGACGTGAGTGTTTGTTACAACATATCTGCACCATTAATTTATGATATTTATCTATGGTCTAGTCAAAGTTATAAACGAAAGAATTCACCACTTCGTGTGTAACCACTTCTACTCGAATAGTTGCAACGAAGAACAAAATTAAAATTATTAAAAGATGTATGGGCAATAATTCTGTCATAGCCATTATATATATATAGTATAGATTATGAATTTAAAAACCAAACGACTAGAATAAATTTTCATCACAGGCGGAAAACTATGGGTTTGATAAAATTCATATATTAAAAAAAATTATATCGAATACATATTTGTTTCATGTGTTGTATAACCTTTGTGATTTCTTTCATCTTTTGTAACTAAATTTTAGTTCCTAATTTATTATTTTGTAAGTACAAATAAATAAAAAAATCAATTTTTTTACATCTTACAAAATGAAGGGAAAAAAATTGAACAGTCAACCAATTCTACAAACATAAATAAATAAAATAAAATTACAAAATCAAAGTGCATCTTTTATTCTTTGAAATCAAAGTGCATCTATTTTCCATGAGTTTTGTTTCATATATTGCAAAATTACATAATCATCAATTATTTTTTGATTTTGACTTGACATATTCAAAATTAATTTTCCAACATTTAAAGTGTGAAATTAAGATCCTCAATTAAAGTTGATTGGATAAAGCTAAAATGAAGGGATAGAGATGGAAATTGAAATTTGACCAATCTTTATGAAGGAAAAAAAAAAAAATTAAATGAAATAAAGCAAAGTGTAGGTATTAAATGGAAAGACATGCATGTCAATCAATGAGGGTCAAATCAAAAATCTAAAAACACACACACAAATATATATATATATAATTGATAAAAGGCAAAAAATAATTTTGTCAATATTCACTTGAAAAACATGAGAAATAAAATGACCCATTTTTTCTTTGGTCTAATAAAGTGGGTTAGGTGGGTGAACATGTAATTTCCTTCATTTTATGGCTTATTTCTTCTGTTCAAATTTGTGGTTCAAGATTTTGTTGCTCTCATCCACATAAGCATATGTCATGGGGGATTAGAATTTGCATTTAATTTTCAATTTGGAAGTTAGGTTTTTAAATATTGTTTTTCCTTTTTTTTTTTTTTTTTAATTTCTAAGAAGAGTAGGTAGGTTTTTTTTTAAATTAAAAAAATATTATTTTGGCAATTCATTTTGTAGCAATCTATTTTGGTCCCTAAGTTTGAAAAACCTTATGTTTTGATTTGAAAACTTTGCCTAGGAAACATTTTAGTACTTACCATTAATTTTTATGGATAAATTATTAGTTAAATTACTTGGTTGTTTAATTTTGAGGGTTAATTATGTATATTGTGAGTTCATACATTTAACATAGTTTTTTTTAGGAAAAATATCAAATTAATTATATTCTTAAATTTTGGAAAAATTTAAAAATAAAAAAAATAAGGAAACTATTTACAGAAAATAGCAAAATTTTTAGATAGTTGTGATAGGCGCTGATAGAAGTCTATCAGAGTTTATCAGTAATAGAAATGATAGAAGTCTATCATTGATGCTGATAGAAGTCTATCAATGTCTATCAGTATTTTTTTTGCTATGTTCTGTAAATAGTTTGACATTTTTTCTATCTTTGAAATTTTTTCTTAAATTTTGGTGGTAATTTTGTAGTTTATACTAATAATTGTATCAATTTAGTACTTAAATTACCATCAATTTTTCTTTTATGTATTCAATGAACTATAAAACTAAACAATGTTACAAGATTGATAAAATTTTGGAGAAAAACGAAACTAGAGTTTTTTTTTTTTTTTTTGAAATTTATGAATTTTGGCAAAGTTAATCAATGGTTAATTTGTACATTGTTCGAACTTATTTTTGTGCAAAATTTTATTTTATTAAAGGTTAATGAGTTTGTGAAGATTTTTACATTTATCTTTTGTTAAAATTAGTGAATAATTTTATGAAAGTTTAATTGGAATAAAAATTACTAAAACTTATTTAAATTTAGGGTTTATTTGAGACAAGGACGGAAATTGATTTTTCTCAAAAAAAAAAAAAAAAAAAATCATGTTTAATGTTGTTTTCTTTGCATGTGTTTTCATATTCGATGTATTTAGCTCTTCATATTATTAATATCGGTTAAAATACTATTTTGGTCCCCGTACTTTAAAATTTATCCAATTTTAGTCTATATATTTTTAAATGTTCAATTTTAGTCAATGTATTTTTAATAGATTTTAAATTTAGTCCTAATATATACTAGTTTATTGTTGATTTTTTTTTAAAAAAATTATCATCTATTACTATGAACTTTGGAAGCACATTCCCACATGTATTTTATTGCATGAAAAATTATTATTATTATTTAACTAATTTCAATAAAAATTAACTTTAAGTGATTAAATTTAAAATTTATCAAAAGTACGTGAACTAAAATTGAATATTTGAAAGTATATGAACCAAAAAGGTATTTTAACCTAATAATTAAATAAATTTTTAATTTTATTTCTTTAATTAATTCAAATGTTAGCAAATCCAATTAATAAATACATCATAACAAGAATCATCTATCTGAGTATTATCAAGGATAGTCTTTAAATTGGTCTAAAAACACATAATTTTGTTTCTATTCTTTAAAGTAGACTTGATGGTCCTACAAAACTTTACCCTTCCATAAAGTAGTTAGGGCTTTCATCTTTATATGAATAAATCTCAATTAGGTTCTTAAAATGGTAATCAAATGAATATACCAAAAATTATGTCCTATAAAATCTCAAAATGTCAAGAATTTTACGTAAAATTCTTTCAAATTTTTCTTCACTTATACTCAATCGAACTTTTATTCGAGTCTCAATTAGATTCAAACTGAGAGCATATTTATTAATTTAAGTTGAACAATCTCAACATACATATGTCGTGTTTTTAGATTTCTTAAAAATAACAAAACAACTCTTTTAGTTATATGTGCGACTCTCATTAGATGCGCGGTTTCTTTTCTCACACGTATGCAAAATTTATTTACACTAATTTAATTAGAGACATCAACACTATTCAATTTAGTTGTATTAGCACCACTAATCATTTTAAAATTCTTATCTTTCAATAATTAGGATGCTTCTCAACCTACACCTACCTTTAAAGCAATTAAAAAGATTGAGTTTAATAACTATTTTCTAATCTAATATTGTAGATATGTCACACCACACTCCCCTTAAATAAGGATTGATTTGATAAACATATCATGTCAACCTTTTATTACAAGAGTTCAAGAATGTAATCCAATTTTCTTTCTTCAAAATTTTTAAAGATTGAATAGACATGAGTATACGACTTAAATACAACTCAACTAATTTAAGTATAAATCATCCATTCAAAAAATTGGGATTCAATGAAAATGGAGTTGTATTTCATGTTTTTCAGATATATATTTTGGTAGCAGATTCATAATTTGGATTCTAATTTAAATAATTGTTTAAAGAGAAATTTTTAAAAATAGAAAAATAAAGGAAACTATTTACACAAAATAACAAAATTTTTAGATAGTTGTGATAGACCTGACACTGATAAAAGTCTATCAAGGTCTATCAGTGATAGAAATGATAGATATCTATCAATGATATATGTTGATAGAAGTATATCAATATCTATCAATATATTTTCTTTTTTGCTATTTTCTGTAAATAGTTTGACATTTTTTCTATCTATGAAAATTTTTATTGATTAAAATGTGTGTGATACTATATTTATAAATAATAAAAATAGTTCTAGTTACCTACTGGATATTAGTTGACAATAAATTATTATTAATTTATTTATAGACATGTTTTATATATTTTTGTAATATTATATAATTTATAACACATTACATAATGTTATTATCTTTATTTAATATAATTGATATTTTATTATAAAATTGGAAGTGAAATGAGAACTTTACCCTTACTTTGTGACAAAAAAAAATAATAAAAATAATAATAATAATATAACTTGAGCTATATTGGAAACTAATAACCGTCACCCACCTTATTAATTCAATAAAATAATATATATAATTCTTTAATTGCTATAAATTTGGAGGTAGTAAACATAAAGAAATCAAATAATTTAAGAAAAAATATTGGGAAATAAAAAAGTAAACTTGGCCTAAGCCCTCTCAGGCTCCCTCATATGGCTCTTTTAACCTTTTTTTTTCTTTCTTTTACGATTTTACCCTTCCATTCAAGCATATTTACATCTCTATCCAACAAAGTTACAAAATTCCAACTGCTATGATCCTCAGCATATCTCACAGTTTTTCCCCCACAACCACCTTGATGCTACAAGGCAGCTGACCTTCTGAGTTCCGGCAACCCAAGTCGCCGTCGGACTCGAGCTTGACCACCATGGACTCAAAGGCATTGGCAGTTGGAAGACGAGCTTTGAGCTCTTTCAAGCTCGGAACGAGAAACTTCTCGGTCCATTCTTCGGCGTTCGTGTTCCCAAGCCATACCCCACTCATGATCTTCTCAAGAGCGTTCTCCTGTAATTCAAGTGAGATCTTTTCTCCAACAATGGATGAAAACTTCTTGTTGATGGAGCTTGTGATGTTGTGCTTGATTGGAGAGAAGTCCACTGGTTTGAAGACGATTGCATCGTCGACTGTATTGAACATCTCTCGTGAAGCTGATGGAGTCGTGAATGATAACTGTCGAGTGTTGAGGCCATGCTCGGTTTCGTGATCGGTTGTTACGTCACTGGAATTCAATGATCCGTCTGTCTTCTCATCCTCTGCATCTGCAGATTCGTTGAGATCAAATCCTATGGCTGAACCAGTTTCTACTCTGGGTTTCAAACACCGCTCTTCACCGTTCGCCCATTTGGCTCGACGTTTAACTGTCTGCTCGCTAATGGATAGTTTCAACTGCCAAGTTCTTCTTGCTAAACAAACAAACTTCTCTTCCTCGAGCGGATTCCCGTTAGACAAGTGTTTCATATCATCCGGTATCCAGGTTGCTGTAAGGATGAAGATGATATTACCAAGACTGATTTCACGGCCGTGAGAATCGGTGAACCGACCTCTCTCCATAGCCCTTCTTATGCTTCCACGGACCAACAGATCAGATTCGTCGAAATCGTCAAGCACAATGACGGAAAATCGGTTCCTTCTAACGGCCTCTGATATTCTATCTAACACGGTTCTACCACGGATACTGATCTCCGATTCTCCATCACTGCGTTTTGAGCCAAGACAAATGGTTACAGGATTGGACCCAGATACCAGCTCTGCAAGAGCAGTTGCCATCTTCTTCTTTCCAACTCGGTCGGGACCCAAGAACAAGAGCCACATGTCTCCTTTCGGAACCGTACCTCGGCGTTTTCCATTTCCCAATTTGAACTGAGTAACACTTGTAGCCAAAGCAGACGCTGCTTCTTGCTGCCACCATACCTTCTCTAATATACCTTTGAAGAGCCTCTTGTACGAGTCAATATCCGATGTATCGACAAATTTACTACTCCGCAGTTCACAGACTTTGTTCTCGGGTTCAGAAGATATGCAACCAAGAAAGTCCTTCACGCGCTCTTTATGTGTTTCCTCAGCCAAGAGCTCGCGGTCATTCTTTCGTCCAAGAGCCAACTCTGTCCTTACAGGGCTACCCGATCGCAAAATTGACACAACCTTTTCAGATGGTTTGCTAGCTAGAAGTGGATTTGTTTTCAGTTGCAGGGTTTCACCAAATCCTTTATTCAGTTGTAACTTGGGTTGGGAAGGTTGATGCCCGAGCAAGTTTGGACTGTACAAACCCGTTAAAGGAAGAGACACCGGTACAGTTCTCTCCGATCCGAACTTGTTTAGATTATGGAAATTAGGATGAAGACGCAAGCATGTATCGTGCCATTTCTTCTGTAGTTCTTGAGTCTTTTGCTTTCGCATCAGTCCTTTATCCAAATTCTGAAACAGGAAAGATTGCTCATTTAACAAAAGCAGATTGCCAATAGTGATTACTATCAAAAAGAGATGCAAACGAGTAAACCAAGAATCGTAGTAAAACTCACATCGGTTGTTTCGTGTTTCTTTGCATCTTTATCTTGGGCCTTCGCATTCTGCAGCCATGGAGGGAGAGCGGATGCTTTGGCTCCTTCCGGTTTAGGTACAGAAGATGGTTTGTCCAACTCACTCGCCACAAAATTTTCCAGTTCCTGTTCATAATTTTGCATACATTGAGAGCAGCAACTTGTTTTCCGAGACGAATCCAGGTTCTCGTGCATCACTGGTCGCATCGGAATGGTGGTGACAGTCGGAAATCCCTTAATCGAGGATAAGGATTCAACCGGGCTATTAAGAATCCCAGTGGTACCAAGCCTAATAAACAGGACACAGATTAAGTTTGAAGAATTCAATCATAAACCAACAACAGAATTTGTAAACTTCAGCTGTTCTAAACTCAAGTTGAATCAGAGAAATGAAGAAGTATCATTCTAATTAGATTGACAATCAAAATTTCATCTAATTTGGGAATTCGAATCATATCGGTCAACTCCTAACCACCTAATCAAATCAGATGTCAACTACTATCAGAGCTGAATAATTCAAAGCTACACAAAAACATTGACAAAACATGAATAAGCTATTAATTCATAAACAGGTCGAAATCGATGAAAGACTGCGAACAATACCTTGGAAACAATCCGGGAAGAGGCGCTCGGGCAGCAATGGGCACAGCCTGCAAGTCCCAATCATTCTCCATGGAAGGGTGATAGACTTGACACCTTAAATATGTCTCACAAGTTGCAGTACCAATCAACCAAAGGCGACTACCGCCACCATTGCCATACTTAGCAAGAAGCTTCCCCATCTCCGTCACTGCAGCACGCCCACCTTCCGAAACAACCTGCTGCTGCACCGTGCCTGACCCCGAAACACCCCCGGTTGCTGGGGGCTGCTGAACCAGCCATTTCAAATCCCCCATATCAAGAATAACCCCTCCACCACCATTCAAATTCTCCATTCTACTCTCCACTAAATCTCCCAATTCCTTAAGCTTAGCACCAATCTGCAACCTATCAGAAGAACAAATCTCCTTCTCCAAATGAATCACCTGAACATTACAAAGTGTCCCGTCTACCAATTCTCTATTCTCAATCCTCCTCAACAATTCCTTCACCACAGCCTCTGGCTCCGACTCCCCAACGAGCACCGGATTCCTCTTCTTCGATCGAAGCAATATATCAAACACCTTCCGGACTTCCTCCCCCCTCTGCTGCACCGGTGGGGCGACGCTCCCCTGCTGCTGCAGCCGTGGATTTAAGTACAAATTCCTCGGTGGTCCTACCGGAGAAGGTCGAAACCCCAATCCCCCAATCGGTGAAGAACTCGCCGGGGCCGGCGAATTCATGGACTGTTCAATGGTGGCTTTAACAGCAGGGCTAGAAAAACTAGCCTCCCTCATAACACGGCTCACACTTGGGTCATCAAGAATCGAGATAATCAACTGTTCGAGCTCAACTTTGACGGCCAAGAGCGGCTGTTGCTGTTGCTCCGGGCAGCCACGGCGCTGGTGAGCTTGGGCGCGCTTAAGGGCAGCCATAAGCGCGTTGGAAATGGGCGGCTCGGCGCCGGGACTAGCGTTTTGGGCCGTCGGAAGCCGCTCGAGGGCAACGCTAAAACAGAGCTCGAGAGCTCGGCACTGAAGTGGATGAGAAGAATTTGGGTGCGATTTGATACAAGCTTGCCGGAGAAACCCACTCGGCGAAGAGAGAAGCGTTGCCGCCACATGAAGCGGCGTCGTTTGTCCATGATTCCGGCGACCGGCTTCAGCTATGGAATGATTCAGCACACTCGCCGCTTCCGGCGTAAGAGTCTGCTGAATCGTACTCAACCCAGCTCTCATTTATAGAAACAAAACAAAACCCAGTCCTAAATTTACTGAAAAACCAAAGGAATCAAAGAAATCAAGGATTGAAGATGAAAACCCAGATGAAGAAGGTCAATGAGAAGATGAAATTAAGTAAGAAACCAAAGAAATTCCCATACCCCAGAAGCCAGAAGGGAAAAATGAAATTAAGAAGTTTAAAGGATCTATGAAATTATGAAGATCAATCCATGTGTATCCATTTAGAATCAGAACAAGTGTAAGAAGAAGAAAGAAAAAAGGGAAGCAAAGTCAGAATTCAACAGAGAGAAAGAAAGAGAGATCCCCTCATTCACAAGAACATCTATCTCTTTCCTTTTTTATTTTCTTTTAATTTCTCTCTCTCTACAACTTTTTTATCTGCATCCATCTGAAAGAATAACCCAAAATATCCTAGACAAAATTTCCTGAGTAATAATTGGAAATAGTAAAAGAAATTAAGAAACAGAAATGTGAATGAGAGGAAGAAGAAGAAGAAGAAGAAGAAGAAGAAGAAGGAAAAAGGGGTGTAATGACTCTCATCTTTTGAAATATCATTTTACAAATTGAATAAAACAGACCCAAGTGAGTAAAAATTTTGATTTTTAAAACAGAGAAAAGGAAAGAATTTCTGGAAAATAAGGGAATTGAAAGTACTATATAATCAGTTGCAAAGATTTCTGGAAAATGCTTTTTGGGCAGAGTAAAAGAGCTCTTCTTTTGGTGTCATTAAAAATAATTAATAACTAAAAATAAATAAATAAATGAAAATAATAATAAATAAATAAAAAAGAAATATATATTCTTGAATGTAAAGGAAGAAGCTTTTTTAAACCAGTTTTGTCTCAATATATTAGAGATAATGGAGAGAGAAAGAGAAGGGGGTCAGGTACTGCCTTTTTTAGAGAGAGAAAAATGAGGATTAAGTTTTTTTTTTTTTTTTTGGGACTTTTGTAATTGGATTTGACTTTATATTTTTATTTTGGGAAAAACACATTCATTTCTAATCCTATAGTTTTTATTTTGTCCTAATTTTAAAATTTTATCTGAATTTGATCCCAATTTAATTCTAAGTTTTAAAATATCATAATTTCATTATAAATAAAAAATATCAAATTATTTACAAATATAAAAAAATTTCACATAGACTTTTATTCCGAAACGATTTTGATATCTTTTCTAACTTTAAAAATAGTCCTGTTAGATTTTTTTATTTAAAGAGAGTAATAAATACTAATTAGAACCTAATCTCACGCGCTTTTTGTGGGGGAGTTTGAGTTTATTTTGGAGTCAGTGGCGTGGTTACACGCGCTAAAATTTGGGATTAAAACAAAACTTTTTTTTTGTGTCTAAAATTTGAGGTTTTTTTTTTTTTTTTTTTTTTTGTCTACCAAATTTCAGCTTTTCACACGCAATCGCTGCAAAGGCAATGCACGGGTTTCGCCTTTTCATACTTTGCACTGTCTTTTTAACTTCCTCTTTTCTCTCTCTTAATCATATTATTATCTCTCTCTAACTTTTTTTTTTTCCTTTACCCTATTTTTCCTTGCAATTAAATCTACCACCTCACTCCACGATGTGATCGATAGTTTTATATAAAAAATAATTAAATATTTTTTAATTCTTTTTATTGTGTGATTAGAGTTGATTTGAATAAAGATGGATGCAATCTAAGATACATTTAAGTATTACTTATTTTATTTTATTCGAATATTTAAGAAGAGAATTACGAAAAATATTTTGAATATAAATCTTTGATGAATATTAATGTGACATATTTTGAATATGATTAGTTTCGTGGTTATTAAGAAGTAGTTAGATTTGTGGTGGTCTCATTTTGGAGAAAAAGATGATAGAGTAACACATTGATAAGCTACAGAAATAAAAATATATATATATACAATGTTAAGGACAATGAAACCACAACATATCTCTATAATGATATGATATTTTCTATTTTGGACATAAACTTTCATAATTTTTTGTCGCACTCTAAAGAACCAAGCTACAAATATATAAAATTACTTTTCTTCCCTTCCACAAAATAAAACAGTCAAGTTAATAAATCACAACAATAAATAATAAAGATATATAGGAAATATACTAGTTTGTCCCAAATTCAAAGTTATATGCATGCAACCTTCAATAACTACATGTTCTACTATAATAGAGATTAGAAAAGGCAACCCTCACGTTTCTGCTACAAATCATCCTTAAGGAAGTCCACCAAAAATTACTTAATTTCTAAGGCATTACATTTGGTAGTTTATATATACACTGTATTCCTTTTCACTGCCTTGAAAATACTCAAAGAACTTCACGCAATATTACAAAATTGGTGACATTTAACATAATCGAATCACGCTGTCTTTTAAGTTGAGACGTGACAAATGTAGTATTCCATTTGGCATTGGGTAAAGTTGTTGAGGGGATATGCGACAACATTGAGACGTTGTCTTCAGTGTCTCAATGCTATGAACTTTTTGTAGTGCTCTTGTTTTCCACCATACTTACAACAACTTCACAACTCTTTCCGAGCATATTAACACTGTCATCTTGATCTATATGTGACTCATATTTTAAGTTGACGTATGAGTTTAGTTTCTATAATTTGTGCATAGTTTCAATCGAGTTACTATGATTTCAAATGTTTCGATTTTTTTTATTTTTTTTTTTTGAGTTCAACAATATGAGGGTGGAGATTCAAATTAAACCTCTAACATTTTGGTCAAGAGTACGTGTATTTACTAGTTGAATTATATGCTCACATTGGCTAAAAAAATTAATTTTAGTCTCTTTATAATTTGAAGTTTGTATCAAATTAGTGTTTATAATTTTCTTAAACCTCACATAATCACTCTAAATTATCTTCTACTAAAAAACAAAACAAAAATCATTATATTTCTTTCTTAGTCTTTTTTTTAATTTTTAATTAGTCATATACCACAATGCAATCAATCAACAAAAGTTAAGCTTATGGTAATCGCTAGGACGAGTTTTAAGGTTTGTACTACATTAGAAAACTTAAAATTAATTTGTGTAATTTCTTTAAAAAAATGAATTAATTTCTTATTCATTATTCTATTTGAAAAATGTGTTATATTTATGCATTCAATTTGTTGATTTCCATTGATTATGTGTATATATATTTGATCTTTTAATTAAAAATTTAATCTCAAACTCCTATTGTTTTTATTTCATAAGTACTAAATGTTGATATGGTATGTCCATATTGAACTAATATTTAGCAACAATTGAGTAAAAGGAAGTGGACAACTAGATAAAATAAAGTGACATATAATTTATAAAAAAGTTTCACATGTTTCTTCATAAAGAGAATATATTGCATGTACCAATTTATTATAAAAGAGTTTTATTAGGTAGACAAATATAGTGGTATTGATTATGAGAAATTTAATAAAGTAAGTGGGATTTTAGTTTGAAATTTTTAATAACCTTGAGTTTGTGTAATGATAAAGTTGGAACATGAATGTCTACAATATAACATATCTTTATAATAAAATTTTCACAAATAAAAAAAAAAGTCAAACTATTTACAGAAAATAGCAAAAAAAAAAAAAAAAAAATTGATAGACATTTTTAGACTTCTATCAGCATCTATCAGTGGCAGACTTCTATCAACGTCTATTACAACTATCTAAAAATTTTGTCATTTTGTGTAAATAGTTTTCCTTATTTTTCTATTTTTAAAAATTTTCCTAAATTATATGGTTGTTTTCAAATATAAAAAAATGAGTCAAACTATTTACAAATATAGAAAAATTTTACAATCTATCAGTGATAGACCGCGATAGAATTATATCGCTTTCTATCGCTTAAGCGATAGAATTTATTTGCTTGAGCGATAGAAAGCAATAGAACGAAATTTTTCTATATTTATAAATAGTTTGATATTTTTTTTTTGTTTATAGTAATTTCCCTAAATTATATGTATATAAATGTGCAATAATTTTTTAGCATTAGACATGTAGAAGTGAGATTCAAACATCTAATATTTAGATAAAAAACAATAACGTCCTAACTAGTTTAAGCTATTTTAGTTTGCGTAATTTGTATTTGATTTGTGGATTTTTTTAATTTGTAAATGTAGGCTATAATATTAAACAAATTTATAACCTATGGTACACAAATCTAACTTATTAGCTAAATGGCCCCTAAGATGGATTGAAGTATAATAATATTGTGGAAAATTCTAGATTGATAAAATTGATGAATTATTATGTAAAAAATGTGATATATTTGAAATGAAAAGGAAAGATTTCAAACATTGAATTGCCCTCATTTCTAGGGAAGCAAACAAAAACATAATTGGGACTTGAGCAAATTGAAGTGCACACATGTCACCTTTTCAATCACACCCATAACTCAAAAAAGGAGAACACACGCAATATCACTTTTAAATTATTCAAATAATATGGGCCAAATGGAAAGAAAGAAATAATAAGAGGGAATTTCAGGGGCTTGTTTAATAAATATTTTTAATTGTTTCCCATTTTTTGGTTTTCAAGACTAAATTATATTTGTTGGGTAAATCTCACAATTTATATTTTATTTAAAACTTTATGGACTAAGGTATCATTTTGAATACTTTTCTTTATAATAATTCCACATATAATCAATTTTATCTTAATCATATAATTTTAACTTAACTATAATCTCAAGAAGTTAAAAATCAGATTCATTGTTGATATTTTTTTTTTCTAAAAAAATGAAAAAATCTAGCAAAGGCAATTATTATTATTATTTTTTTTTTTTAAAAAAAAAACTAGTTTATTAGTAGCTTGAAGGGCACAAACAAACAAACATTATTCAATTCAAAAAGGCCTTCTATTAATGCAAGAGAAAGAAAACTCAGGTTATATATTTGAGAAGAAAAAAAAAGGGAGATAATAATTGATCATTTGTCCCATTGTATGATTCATTTTTTCTATTGTGACAATTTTTTTATGGTTATAAATACAATTTAAGAAAATTTAATACTAATATATAGCCAACACAAAAAATGTAACGATGTCTAATGAGTTGCTAATTATTTATATATTGTTGCTGTCAAAATTTGAACAGGAGAAAACGTACACATGATGTTCACATGACAACAAGAACAATTTTGTAATTTAGGAAAGACGTAACTTGCAAAACAAGGAAAATCTGAACATTAGTGTAGTACTTACCCGTTGTCACAATGTCTCAAATGCCTTAGCTTTTGGTTGTAGTAAAAATTTTAGGGACGAGAATGAACTTACTTGGCCAATTGATCTAGGGTTTTCCCTCCTCTCTTTGGAACTAGACTATTAGTGTGTGGATTGCCTACTCCCAAATCGAAGGGTCACCCTCGACTCCATGTTCTCGGGCTGAGGCCAAGAATAACTCCTCATGAGCCTCAACTCGGGCTCGTCTGGCTTAAAGTCCATTTGATCAGTCTTGAGACTAGTATTTCGATCTTGAATTTTGTCTTTTGTCTCATTTGAACCTGATTCTTCTTGAGTTCAAATCTATCCCGAACATATATATTTATTTGATTTAGGGTAAATATATCACAATTCCTAATCTTTTACACGATTTCATATTAGCCCCTTGATTTTTTATAGTTCTCAAATGTGTCCCTAATGCATGGAGAATTCTCAATTAAGTCATTTGGACAAATATTTATTAAAATGTATTAAAAAAAAGTTTATGTCTAATCAAAGTAATATTTCATTAACAAATTTGAATGCATGCTAGTTGAGAGTGAAATAGATTTGTTAATGGATAGGTCTAATTTTGAAGATAAATGAGTTCGTTGATCTCACCTAATAAAAAAAACATTCGTCCATTTGTTCAAATATGTTAATAGAAAATTAATTTTATGATCCATCAACTTCTTTATTTTTTAAATAATTAATTTTTGACAAAGAATTATCTAATTAGAACTTTTGAAATGTTAAGAATAAATTGAAATTTGCTAGAAAGATGTTTTGTTAACATTATTTATTAATAAGGTAAAAGAAAGTTTTGGGAAGAGAAAATAAATTAGGAAAATTATTATAAATAAAAAAAAATCAAACAATTTATAAACATAGAAAAATTTCATTAGACTGCGGTAAACTTCTATTATTCTTCTATTGCGGTTTATTGCCAGTGATATAAGTCTATCACGGTCTATTGCAGTCTATCGTTGATAGATATTGAAATTTTTCTATATTTGTAAATAGTTTGATATTTTTTCCATTTTTAAAAACAATCCAATAAATTATAGGCTAAATTATAGAAAATATTCATCAACTCCGTACTTTGTATAAAAAAAATAAATCTAAAACTTGAAATTTTTTATTAATACATTTAAACTTTTTATTAAAAGAAAGAGTATAGTTAATTTTTAGACGAAACTATTAGTCTTTTTTTGAAAGACCTCTTTAGACTTTCAAAAGTTTTATTAATATCCTTAAACCTTAACAGAATTTAACTTTTGTTTTTTCTTAAAGATAAAAAAAAAAAAAAAGATTAATGAGACTTTTGAAAGGTAAAAAAATATCAATGCCCTTATGAATGAAATTTGTTTATATACATCTCATCACCTCTTTTATTTTCTCTTTCTACTCTATTTCAATCTATGACATGATGTATAGTACACTTTCCTATTTCTCATATGTTAGTTCTTCTATTTTTCTCTCTTCTTAAATATCATAACTTTAAATAAATAAGAGGGGTTAATTTCTCATTTCTAAGCATGCTCAAATTTAAATATAAAAAATTTCAACGCTCCAAATTAATAACTTTGAAAAGTTAACTTAGATGGGAAAGAACCCATTCGAAAACAATTCATCCAATTGCTCTCATTTTCTTTATATATATTTACTCTCATTTTTTCCTCATTTGTCTAATTCTTACACTAGTTTTCTTAGCAACCAAATTAGATAAAAAACTTCAAGTCAAAGTATAAAAATCTCACACAGTCTCAAGATCATCAAACTCAAGAAAATGATGAATAAAACGAAATACAAAAAGCTGAGAAAGGAATATCATGTTCGATCATGGAAAACCTTCATAATTGACCACAACCCAATTAACTAATTTGAATTGCAAAACGGATTAACAAAATTTTCATTGTTACATAAATTTGGTAATGCACATGTTTCTTTCTTTTCCTCCCACTGGTTGCCTTTAAATTATGAACAAAATTCTCAACGTGTTTATCTTTTTGTATACATGAAACCAAAATGTATTAACTCACACTCAACTAATAATGTACAACCTTATTAAAACATTTAAGTTCTATTTCACTACAAGAAAATTAGGTTTAGCGGATGAAACTTTTGCCGACGCCATACATAGCGTTGGCAAAAGTGTTCTCTATCGATGCCCATTTGAGTGTCGGTGAGATATAGCCTATCCCGTCATATTTATGTTTTTTTGTTTAAGTGTTTTTTAATTAAGACTCAAGTGTTTTGTTATTTTAAGTTTAGTGTATGTTATTGTTATTTATTTTGTTGTCGAACAATATAAGTTGTAAGAATATTTATGATTATTTGAAGAAAATTTGGTTAATTTTTCTTTTTATTTTTCCTTACATAGATATAAAAATTGTCTAAATATTTTGTAAGGATATTTGAGTACAATTGAAGTTAAGAGAAATAAAACTATTTTTTTTTTATAAAAAAATTTAAATAATGGTGTCAACAAAAGCCAACTATCCCGACACATCATTGAGGACGTCGGGAAAGAATGTATGCCTATGCCTAAGTTCGGCGTTGGCTAAAGCAGTCTATCCTGACGCCATATCTATGCGTCTAGAAAAGGTGACTGTCGACGCCTTTAATAGGTGTCGGCGTAGACAAGTTTTGCCGAGCTACTTTTTGTTGGCACTGGCAAAGAACCCAAGGTTGACTATCGGTTGATCGGCGTTGACATAAACTAGACTGTTTATGCCTACGCCAGACAAAATTGCATCAAGAGAACCTCTCCTGAGGGACCTATCCTGTCGCGGTGTCCATCAGCGAATGGTCACTTTTTTATTAGTAAGGTTCATTATATTATTGGTAGTTCTATTATTCTCCTTTATTCTTATTATAGCCTATATACCTTGATTGAAGAGAGTATGTTTAGAGATTGGAGTGAAATAACGTGACTAAAAGGGTATTGAAGAAAAGGGGGTAAAAAGAGGAAAAATATTGAAGTGTTAGGTCATAGATTGAAACAAATGAGAGAGATAAACTTTTGAAAGTTCAAAGATATGTATGTATGAAACAAAGTGTTAATTGTTTCCATCCAAAAACTAATGACAATGATATTTTTGAATGTTTTCTAAAGTTCAATTGTATTAAATAAATTTTTTGAAAGTTGGTGTTTTTTTCTAAAAAGATACAAAATTGATAGATATTTTCTATAATTTAACCAAAATTATATTTGTACATCAATTAATAAATTAACATAATGTCACATAATCATTTAATATCATGTAATTAAAAAGTGATCCTAAAAGAGTAAACTTTCCAACATGAATAGACTAATTTTTTCTACCTGAACATTAATCAATTGTCATAAGACATATAATCTTAATCATGTGAGGTCAGAGATTCGAATCCTCCAATCCAGATTGTTAGATCTAACATAACTAATTTTAACCATTATTCAGAGCACCAAAACTTAAGTTTTCTTCAAATTTATAGACCATAATAAATTGTATTTCTATCATTTTTATAACTTAGAGTTGTGATAGAGAGGAGTTGTTCTTCTCATTTTAATTCAACGATATGAAGTGAATTTTCGAACCTATAAGCGATAAAAGTGGTGTCTATGCATATAATTAATCAATAAAATAATAATAAAAAAATTCCCACTTAACAATTGCTGACTCGATATCACAATTTTATTAAGCTATGCAAAAGCTGAATTTTTGAATCAAATATCCCAACGTATTTTATAAAAAGATCAATGAAAAGAGATTCTTGAACTTACCTCAAAATTCAAGTCAACAAAAAGAAAAAAAATTAATAACAAAAAATTCAAATATAGTTTTGAAAAATCCAACATGATCTAAAAGAACACCAACTACCATAAAAATAGTCTCACTTGACCTCAAGAAACCACCCATAACTAACCACAATCTTAAAATTTAATATGATTATTTTACCAATATAAAAGAGTTAATTTGAGAAGGGTTGCACCGATCACCATATATATATGCGCCCCTTCAATCATAAAAGAAAATAATATTCTAAACAAAGTATTATATATGTATATATAATCTGATCTCTCATTGTGCTATTGATTGAATATTTTGATGGGTTATACAAAAATGAGTGTAAGATGCATTCAAGTATTTTTCATCTGAAAATAGCTTTGTGGATAAGACATCTATTACCATCTCAAAAATCGATGTATATGATTTGATCTCTCATTCTATCATTGTTGAACAAAAAGAAAAGCTTTCACGAAATTAAAAGTTTACAGTTAAGATTGACCCAACACACTAACATGGACTTAAATGAGTTATTTATTTAGAATAATGAAAGGTCAAATACATTAATGATATAAAAAGAGATTGGAGAAAGAAGTAAAAAGGAAGGAAAACAAAATTAAAGTAGAGAAGAGGAATAAATGCATGGAAACAAAATAGGTGAGAAGCAAAGTGAGCAATAAATAAAAGGAAGGGAAAAGGAAAATGGCCCAAAAGCTTTTAAAGTTATGAATTTGATTTGATTTTTCTTTTATTATTATTATTATTATATAATTCTTTTTTTTTTGGAGGTTAGGTCGGTCGGTCGGTCTTCTTCATTCACTTTCAACTTTTCATTTTCAATTTCCCTCAACTACGTACCACTTACGTCTCTTCCTCCTTTTTTATTTTATTTTCTTTAATTTAATTAAATCAATGCACTATTACGACAACGAGCCTCTTTATATCATTGTAATAATGTGACATCCTTCACCTTTTCTAGAGGAAAATATCTTTTTGGTTTTTAAATTTGTCACGTTTATCGATTCGTAATGAAAATTGATGTAATTGTAATAGGATTCTACTAATAGATTTGTTGAGTTTTTTGGTAAAATATTAGAAGTGCAGTTGTCCTAGATCGGTTAAATTGAAGAATGAGGGTAGACTCTAAGTCTATAAAAAGAGCCTATGCCTCTAGTTTCAAGTCGTCATAGTTAGAGTTTCAAGTCATCATAGTTAGAAACACTTTAAGCTTAGTGTGCTAACTCTAATTAAATTCCTTTTGTATTCTCTAGTTTGAGAGTAGGAAAAATGTGTGAGTACTATAAAAGCTTTTAGAAAGTGCTCTTGTAATTGGGATCGGGAGAGAAATATTCTATGTGATTGTAACAATTTTTCACATAGTGAATTTTTCTTAGTCTGTAGTTTTTCTCCGAGTTGGGAGTTTTCCACGTTAATTCTTGTGTTTCCATATTTATTGCTTTCTTTTAATTTGTCATATATTTTTCTGTTTATTCCTACGGTAAAAGTGTGAGGTTTTTTCCAACAAGATTAATTGTAATGAGCCACGATTGAAAACGTAATTGGATTACTTTTGATCACCGTAATTAAGTGGTCCATTTCACCTAAAGTAAATGTGGTCTTCGTTTCCACTAAGTTACGTTTTGAATGTTTTAAGGCATGCAAATACGATTTGGACGATTTTTTAAATTAAACTTAGGCAATGTCTACCAATCCATAATGAAATTTGGTGTAATCTTAATGGAATTTCATTGATGGATCAAACGTAATAGGCCTAAATCACAAACGTAATTGGATATGAATGAGAGGGATTCTGAATATATGAATGAGAGTGATTCTGAAGACATGAAAGTATGATTAAGAAAGACTTAAAAAAAGCCTTGAGCAATCCTATATTAGGTGACCTTCTGGAAATTTTCTTAGGATGCATGTGAGTGAGGACAATACATGCTAAAAGGTCGGGGTGTTAAGAGCTTGTATTGGTAGTTTAAGAATCTTCTCGTTCCTTTGCCTTTTATTCATTAATTATGACTGGATTAGTAATGAGAGAAGTAGTCCATCTATCTTATAAAGAGTGTCAGGTTCCTTGATTTTTTTCAATATGAGATCCTCAACATTCGTGTAGCTGAGAGAATGAGTATTGGTCAGCTTACAATCCACTCAGACTCCTTATAGATTATTCAAATGTTGAAAAATGATCTATAATCTATAGTTTGGTTCATCACCTAGTGAAAAAAAAAAGTTTTATTCTCTAACTAATTTTTGGCTTTCTGATCTTTTTATTTGCTATAGCCTGTGAGGCTTCTTCGTTTAGTTTATGAATTGTTTGTTTCAAAAAAAAAAAAAAAAAAAAAAAAAAAAAAAAAAAAGATGTTGTTCTTATTAAAATAATCAATTAAGATATTCTTTATATTAAACTATTGGATGACACTAGGGCAAAGGCGGAGTTGAGAATGTGCTCCTTAGAACAACAAACATCAATATATTTTGCGAAATTCGGTTTAAATACTATTTTGGTCCTTAACTTAGAATCTTGTTCTAATTTAGTTCCTCAACTTTAAAAAACAACTATTCTAGTCCCTGAACTTTTAAAATGTGTTAATTTTTTTCTCTACTGTTAAGATTTTGTTAACTCTCTAACAGAAATATGAGGTGACTTGTATTTTTAGATGACTAGACTCTAACTAGGTTGACTAGGATGTCAAATACTAGTCAACTTTAAGCTAAAAATTCTAGAGTTCTAATTTCTTGTCGATTGCGTTGGGTGATGGGTTAAATGCATATAACCATGTTGACTCTATGCGATAAATAATCAACAAATCTTACTAATTTATTATATGCATCTTTTGTGCCAACAAACAAACATAGTTAATAGACTTGAATATGAATCATAATCATAGAAATCACTTAAATTCTTTGACATTTCTTCTTTGTTCAGCTATCTTTTGTGGCTATTGTATAATCCAGGAAAATGGAGGATTTCTCTCAAAGTGTATTCAACATTTTTATTTTCATGTTTTTCCTTTTATCTACCCATTTTTTCATGTAACTACATCAAGTTGCGTTTTTCTCAATCATTTTTTGATAAGAAAATAAGCTTACATATTGTTCTTCACTCTATTCTATTATGAAAGCTTTTAAACCCTAATACAATATTCCATGGAAATGTAAAATAAATTTTTAGAAAAATGCAAATAAATGTAACCCAATAAAAAATAAACTCTAAAAAGTTACAAATAAATGTTACCAACCGTATACAATATATGAGAAGAGAAAAAAGAGTACCTCAATAAATCACAGACAATATCTCATACTCGAGAGAAAAAAGCACTTAAAATTTGTTTAAAGGATGAAATTGTATCTAACATGTATTGAGTAAGATGAAGGTAAAGTAAAATGCCAAAAAAACAATGCGCTAAAATAGTGAAAGACCAAAATCTTGAACGCAAAATGACTTTTGAGTATCCAAATAGAAAAATCACTTTACCACCTAATTCAAACTTAAAATCCTAGATTTTTTAACATGATTAACTTATTTGACAACTTAGTCATCAAAAAATACAAGCTACCTCACAATTCTAATTTAAAGTTCGAATTTTTTTTTTTTTTTTTTTTTTTTTTTTTTTTTGAGATAGAGGTAGAGCTAGTGGTAAATGTTGGGTTTTTGGCAAAATATTAGAAGTGCAGTTGTCCCACATCGGTTAAATTGAAGAATGAGGGTGGACTCTAAGCCTATAAAAGGAGCCTATGCCTTTAGTTTGAATTCGTCCCAGTTAGAAACATTTTAAGCTTAGTTTGCTAATTTAATTAAATTCCTTTTGTATTTTCTAGTTTGAGAGTGGGAAAAAGGTGTGAGTAGTATCAAAGCTTTGAGAGAGTGCTCTTGTAATTGGGATCGAGAGAGAGAATTATTCTGTGTGATTGTAACAATTTTTCACATAGTGGATTTTTTCTTGGTCTGTGGTTTTTTTCCAAGTTGGGAGTTTTCCACATTAATTCTTGTGTTTTCATATTTATTGTTTTTTTTTTAATTTCTCTGTTATTTTCTATTTATTCCTGCGGTAAAAGTGGGAGGTTTTTCCCAAATAAAGTTACTTGGTAAAAACTATATTCTCCTTCTCTTACCTTGTACCCAAATTTGAATCAAGCAAAAAAAAAAAAAAAAAAAAAAAATCTCGATTAAATCGAAAAATTCATGCCTTTATCTTAGCTTTTTGAACATGTTCACTCTACTTAAACCTTACTTTTCTTTGTTCATATATTTATATAATATCCCATGAACCTTACTTTTGTTTAGTTACATAAATATTTAATTTCCCATAGTTGATTATGTAATCTTTCAAGGCTCATTATCCCAAACCACACTCCAATTTATTTATAATCAATTGGGACATTGCCACCCACACTTAAAAACTTTCCCAAAAGAAACATGCTCCAATGGCAAGCATTTTCACTTTTTTTTTTTTTTTTTTTTTTTTTTTTTTTTGATAATCTAAAACTCAATCATGCTTACATTCCTTCATTTAAATATTAATTTATCAAAAGGGCATTTCACTAAAGGACAATAATATGAGGCTTACTAATGATAATCACACTTTTTTTGGGATTCCCAAACCCCATATTGCTTCCCAATTACCACTCTTTTTTTTTTTTCCTTTTTTCAAAAAAGAAATAAATTTATTGTTAATTAGGTGTAACTTATAATGGATCATTATTTTAAAGTCATGGGAAGACTTTACATAGTGTGTAACAATAATATATTATAGCATTAATTGAGTTCATAATGTAATTTATCTTTAGTGGTATTAGAAAGGGGATTGGTTGCATTGTTTAGGAAAATAAAAAATATATTTTTGAAAATTCATATTTTATATTTAACTCAAATATTTTAAACCTTAATTTTTCAAATTCATTAGATTATTTTCGACACTTGAATAAGATAAAATAAAATTAAAGATGAAGTTGGATTAAGTTTTACATTATTATCATTATCAATTTAACATTAGAGTCTATGATGGCTTCTCAACATATTTATTTATATATCTGACTTTTTTTTTTAATTAACGATAATTTTTTTCAGCAGTGATTAGGAATTTTTTTTTTAACAACATCTAGAGTGGGAGAATAAAAGTACACACTTTATTATTTTTTCTTTTGTTTATTATTTGCTTATTATTGTTTTAAAAGCTTGATTTTCTGGCTAAATTTATATATATAGTTTTTATAAATGGATTGGCCATCTATATAACTTAGATTTCGAATATTATCTTGAATTGAGTTGTGTGATTGTTTGGTTGGTTAGTAGACAATGCTTGGAGTTGAATATCAATAACATTAAAAAGTAAAATATTAAAATTCATTGTGTAATAAACACTAAGGTAAAAATGATTTTCAATTATCAAAAAAGAAAAAAAAAAAAAAAAAGGTAAAAATGATTTTGCACTTTTTCGCCCTTCTTTAAAATCTAAAAAGAGTGATTCTTTATTTTAAAAGGAAAATTATGAAGAATAAAAAGTTGACTTGTATACTAAACGTGTAAATTAAGGCAAAAGTCAAAGTCGTGTGAAAAAATTATGTAAATAGAAAATTTATATCTTTTGTCAATGATCAATAGTTAGCGTCAACTTTTAAATTTGTGTCTATTTGGTATTTAAATTTTTAATAGTATTTATTAAGTCTATAATTTTTAGTTTTATATTTAATAAGGTCTATGAACTTTAAAAATTATCTAATAAATTCTTAAAATATTTTAATTGCATTCCATAGATGTTTGAACTTTAAATTTTGTGTTTGATAGATTTTAAATATTCAATACTTTTGAAATTCTGGGAACTACTAGACAAAAAATTGAAAGTCATGTTATTGCTTTTTGGAACCAATTTTTGTCTTGATACACAACCAGTTAAAATATAACATGTGCTGCCAAATGTATGAAAATATTTGACATTTTTAGATTTTCTCCCCTCCATATTTCATAATTTGGGCACACATACCATGATCCAAGAGCAAGTCGGTCATATCAATTTATACCCCTAAACTTTGGGAGTTGTATCAATTAAAATTCTAAATTGTGATTGTTGTATATCAATTAAAATTCTGAACTTTTGTAAGTGTATCAATTTATACTCTCATTCATATTTCGTTCGACCAATATTGTATGAAACTTATGATTTGAGTCAATTGCACTCCTAAAATTTCATAAGTCATTCAATATAGAGATTTTATTATGATTACCTTTGAAAATCATTCATGCATTGATTCTCAAATGTGAGTAAACTTTTTCAAATATTGGTTTTTCAAAATGAAGAATTAGAGTAAAAGCAGGAACAATTCTCAAAGAAAATTCTAACGGAGTCTAAATTGATTCATTTATGAAAGTTTAGGCATTTAATTAATACAATTATAAGTTTCACACGAAGATTTTTCCAACGGAACATAATGAAGGGTGTAAATTGATATACTTACAAAAGTTCAGAGTTTAAATTAATATAATTATTAGTTTAGGGTTTAAATTGATACAATTATTAGTTTAGGATTTAAATTGATACAACCCCTAAAACTTAGAGCTATAAATTGATACTTTTTAAAAATTTTATTTTGACAAAATAGGTTTTTGGCTCCTAAATTTTGGGTCTAGTTTCTATTTGGTCCCTAGGTCTTAAAATGTTAAAATTATACCATTAAATTTGAGTTTTATTTCAATTTAGTCTTCATATTTCAAAATTTATACTTTTAACCTTCATTTTTCTACTAAATACTAATGTTAGTCTTTGATGTTTATGTGTATTAATTAGTTTAAAATAATTATAAAGTAAAATTTTAAAATTAATTTTAATAGTGATAAAAAATAGTGAAAAACTTAATTAATTATAATTATTTTAATTTATTTAAAATAATTAATAGACATTAACATTAAATAGTGAAGTGAGTATTTCGTGAAAAATCAAAGTTAAAATTGTAAATCTTGAAATTCAAGAACCAAATTGCAACCAAACTCAAAACTCAAATTTTAAGGGTAAAATTGTAAAATTTTGAAATCTACATACTAAATTGAAATCAAACTCAAAATCTATGGACCGAAAATGTAACATATATAAAGGCTAAATACAATTTGGATGTAAAATCTAAAGATAAAAAAAAAAAAAAAAAGTATTTTAGGCATTTTCAAAGTATTTTAGGCATTTTAAATTAAAAGAACTAGATCATCTCCTCTTAAAATGATGGTCTAAATAATTACTTCTAGACCTCAATTTTTTTTTAAAAAAAGATAATAATAACCATAGTTTTATTTCATCAAAGAAACATCCATTTTCAAATCTACTAAAATTATGAGGGAAAAAAAAAAAAATCATAGTCACAAGAGAGAGGGAGGAAAAAGAAATAATAATAATAATGATGATAAATAGCTTTTTGAAAGCGCACGCGTTAGTGAGTTTGACTTAGGGCTTACGCGTTTTTTAAAGACCTCAACTCAAATCCAATCTAAACACACACACACTTTTTCAATCAAAACTTACACCTAACGTGGATCCTCCTTTTAAAAGCCACATTTATTCTTTGCTCATAAAAAAAGAAAAAATAAACATTTAATGATGAAATTTGTTCGTATCTCTTGATGTTAAATTTTGACTAAAGAAAAACCCACATGACTTCCACGTGACAACAACGGTAAATTTATAATTTAGGGAAGAGAGGACCTACAAAACAAAGAAAAATGGCTCTGATGCCTAAGTCAACATGAGAATTATTGAATCCAGAAGAAGAAGTTAGAAGTTCTTTGGTACCTCATATGAAATCATAATAGTCTATTTATAGGAGACTTAATCTACGGTTGATATGAGATTTAACCCTTCTAAAATTAGGAGATCAGGTTTTCCTAATCCCAAGTAGAGGCGGGATCAAATCTTATCTTATTCTATTTTATCTTACATTTATCTTGTTTTTTGGTTCTATTATGCTTGATCAAAATTCACCCGTAACAATATCCATTAAGCTTAATATAAAAATATTATCATTGTTCAACGATGTAGAAGAGAAGATTCAAATAGTTGATTTTTTGATATAGATGCGTTGAGTTTCGGTAAAACATTAAAAAAGTGGTTGTTGTCTTACATCGAAAAAGTTTAAGTGATGGACTTCAAACACTATAAAAGGAGCCTATGACTTAATTTGTTTATAAATTGTCTGAGTTAAAAATACTTTAAGATTGAGTGTGCTAAATTGAGTTAATTTCTCTTTTGTATTCTCTAGTTTGAGAGTGAGATTAAAAGGTGTGAGTGGTACAAAAGTTTTAAGAGAGTCTTCTTCTCGTAATTGGGTTTGATTAAAAAATTATTCTATGTGATTGTACCAATTTTTCACATGGTGAATTTCTTTCTGGTGGGCCGTTGTTTCTCTCCAGATTTGGAGTTTTTCACGTAAATTCTTGTGTTTCAGTTTTGTTGCTTTACTTTAATTTCTCTGTTTTTTTTTATTATTCATAGGGTAGTAGTGAGAGGTTTTTTCCAACCTAATATATATAATCATGATTATGATATATATAGTAATGTCTACATTAAATTAATTATATATCGTTGGAAAAATTAATAGACTTTACGATATTTATAAGATACATGAACTATACTTCTTTTCAATGCTAATTAGTTTTGAGATCAACTTCTAAAAATTACATGGGTATGCATGGACTATACTATATCTAGTTTAACACAAAAAAGTAAAGAAATTTATGATACTATGCACAATTTTAAATGTTGATCTCAAATGGAATGTCAAGTTCAAATTTGTAAAAATTTCGATAAAAATGTAATCATGAACATTAAAATTTCAATTACAATTAAGTCAATTTAAAATAAGTTAAAGGTTCATATTATAAATACTTTGTTTATATTAGTGATTTTTTTGTTTATGTTTATTTTAATACTTTGTCAATATTAACCATCATGGTGGCCACTTATCTAGGTAGTAATATCTTACGGATAAGTTGGCTCATTTTACTATATTTTGATAACAATCCAAATCACAATAAATCAATTAAAACCTCTTTAACTTAAGTTGTTATTAGATTCCATAGATACTATTCCTTTGTTTTAAAAAATTCCAATCCTACATTAATATATTTAAGAAACTACACTCTCTATTTTAGAAAAATAAACAATAAAAACAAAACAAAACAAAAGTTTAACTTGTTGAATGTATCTTTTTTGTATTATTTTCTAAAAAAGCCCAACTTATTCTTTATTATAGATATATAACATTTAAAAGCTATATGAGTATGATTTGGGGATCCATTAGTCAAATTTCAAAAGTCAAAAAGACATTTTCTTTGGGTAAACTAATTTCCAAATATTGTTCCAAGTGAAAAATTACATGAAATGGGAAAATATTGGTTCATTTCTTCCCCAAGTGATGTGTACACAAATAATTATGGTAGATAGTCGTTTTTCTTTCCTTTTTCCTTTTCTTTTTTTTTTAATCTAAATTGAATAAATTATTGAATCATTGCGTATTTTAGACTACATTTCAATTTATATATATATATATATATATATATATATATATATATGAGTATCAGGGCTAACTTACGCATACTTCAACTATTCTTATACGATGTGTATGATCTTACAACATTTGGTCGTCAAAGATGTTAAAGAAAATTATGACTTAATTATATTTTCCTTTCTTATATTTCTTTTTTATGTTATTTTCCTTTGTTGGGCCTGTTGGAGTTTATTTATTCTCTATTTCATTGTATTATGTTTAAGCTAATTATTCGAGAATATAATATACAAAATTTACAAACAAAACTCGTAGGATATTAAATCCTATGTAGATGACCATCATAGATTGAAGGTATTCCCTCTATGCCTTTTATCAAACTCAGGTCCTTTATATACCATTAGCCAACCAATGATGATTTTTAGATTGTGTTTGATAACTATTTAGTCTTTCATTTTGGAACTTTTAAGATTTTTTTTTCTTTTTACAATTTTTTTTATAATGGTTTTTATCTTTTTCAAAGAAAATTCATAACTAAATATTTTTTTTAAAAAAATATTTTTTAGTTTTCAAAATTTATTTTAGATTTTAGAAACATCTCTAAAAAATATTAACAAACAAAGAAACTCATAAATAGAGGTAATATTTATAGACTTAATTTTTAAAATTCAAAATAATAAAAAGAAAAAAGAGAAGACAAAATGATTATCAGCCGAGTCCTAGTGACTCACACCATATCTCTTCATTCAAACTCTAAACTTTTATAAACGACATTCATTAAGAGTTTTGTTTGTTTGACGAAATGCAAAAATCTCGTGTGCATAGACTTCTTTAAAAGAAAGGTTAACAAAATAGAAGGAAATTAAATGTTGAAATCAAATCGATGGTAGCAACTTTCATCCTAATGAGCGAGTTCTTGTCTTCTCTTATTCCTCTACATTTCTCTAGTTAATTTCTCTAGAGAGATTTGTACTTTATAATTTTTCTTGGCTAACTGAGTGGGATTTTTGAAGAAATTAAGAATAATGATATTTAGGTAGTTTTGAGTTTAATACTAAACGTAATTAGAATAGTTATGAATTATGAATAAAAAGTCTAAATTGATTTACGTTTATAATTTCAATTGATAGATTTATTAGTTTAACTTTGACTCAATGAAAACGTGTTAATATCTTGTAAAACGTTTAATGAGAAAATAATGATAAAGATTAAATCAGATAAAATTTAAGGTTTAAAACTATATATTTTCCACATATTCTAAAGCTGAAAAAAATTCAAACTAGAGAAAATAATGCATTTAAATTCATATGAAACAAAAGTCTAATGAATCATTAGTTTTTGTGAACACTTCAAATTTCAATTTCAATGTTTGCATCTTTTTTGGACTTCAATGAACAAAATCTCTTTTTTTTTTTTTTAAAAAAAATAATTTATCAATGTTTTTTTTAATGCATGGTTTTGAGCAAAAAAGTCATTAATGTTAATGTGAATTAGTCAAAATTGTGTAGATGTGTAGTTTTGGAGTTCGTGGGGTACAAATTTAGGTGGAAACATGCCTTCCCTTGTTCCATTTCTAGTTTTTCTTTTTTCCAATCAATATTTAGAAAGAATGATGATTAGTATTAGACTAAATGTCGTTTACTATGATTGCATATAGTTCATACCATTGACACTCTCACTAATGATAAAAATATGAGAAAAGAATTTATAAAGGAATTTTTATTTTATTATTTTCATTTTTTGATCAATTGTTTGATATTGATGAAGTTGGATGATTTTCTAGTATTTTGCAACATCTCAAACCCAGAATTCAGACGAGGATTCAAAATCCAAATTCGGCATCTGATGGCTTCGACATTTCCCTGCGTGTCCTGCAACCCGACTACGTCATCCTTACTTATCTTGACTGCTTCTAAGAGTGAAAGTTGTCCCTACAAACCAACCTGGGCCCTTTCAGCATGTTTTGTCCTCACTCACATGCTTTTTAGAAAAATTCTCAGGAAATTACCCAATATAGGATTGAGCCACCAAAAAGAAGGGTGCACCTTGTTGGTTTAGGTAATAACTTTCATCTCTTTTAAGTCTTTCTTAACCACATTTTCATGTTCTCAGGAACACTCTTATTCGGATGTGATCTTGGTTCATTCACGTACCCCTTCTAAACTTGAGATGTAACATATTTTGTGGAAAAATTTGAGTTTGTTGTTTGGGATGAACTTTAGATGGTTTTTTTTTTTTTTAATATTATTAGAATTTAGGAGATTTTCCAATTTAGATTTTAAGTCAATTTTTTAAAATTCAATTTATATTCCATTTATACTCTTAAACAAAAGAAGTTATATCAATTAAAATCATCCAGTCTCATATAAATAAATCAATTTTAGAATACCCTCATCAAAGATTTCACTTTTAGATGACCATTATTTCTTTAAATGTAGATATTAATGAAAAATGCTAGAATCAAATTAAGGGAAAAGGTTTTAATGACAAAATATTGTAAATATTTATAAATACAGTAAAATTTTACTTTCTATTTGTGATAGATCGTGATAGACCTAGATAGACATTTATTAGTGTTTATCTGGATCTATCGCTAAAGTGATAGATGTCTATTTGAGTCTATCACGATCTATCACAGATAAAAAATAAAATTTTGCTATATTTATAAATATTTTCAATAGTTTTGCTATATTTGAAATTCATCCTTAAAAAGTATCAATTTTCTTTAATATGAGTTGTTTTTAATTTTCCTTTTTTCATAATTTTCCTTTACTTTATTAGAAAAATTAACGTGATAAGTTTTTCTTGCTACTCTGGAAGGATTTTGGGAGAATAGTATTTCTACTTAGATGATTTTGAGTTGATTTTAATTGAACCAAAGTGAAAATAGTTATAAATCACTAACAAGATGGTGTAAAAAAATTGATTTACTTTTGAATATTGAGAGTTTAAGTTGATAAAATTATTACTTTAGAGAGTTTAAATTGATACAAGTACAAATTTAGGGTTTATAAATTGATTTTCTTTTTCCATTTCAACACATAGATGAGGTTGCAAACTTCTGACCTTTTGATTGATGATATAATATATTCAATTGAATTATATTGAAGTTTGACCAATAAACTCAGAATCTAAAGGTGTAAAATTAAAGGTCCGATGTTTAATAAGGGCTAATATATATTAATTAATAAGTCGGAGTAAATCAAAATGAATATAGTTCAACTGACATAAAATTTATACCATCAACTTCGAAGTCAGATGTTTTAATTTCTCAAACCAGGCATATGGTAAAAATAAATTTAACAAAAAAGGCAGGAGCAAGGATAATCCAAACTTTGAATTAGAAAAAAGAAAAAAAGAAAAAAAAAGAGTAGGAAAAGTTAAATATTGAATAGTTTAATGATTATCATTGTTGCTATGATCTGCACAATAATTCCTTCCACTTTTGAACAAAACTAATGGTGACAACAGCACTTTAAACCCTTTTTTTATTTAAAAAAAATTATTATTTTAAAACTAGTAAAGTAATAAATAATTCATATTTTAGAATCCCATCTTTGAATTTGAACTTTTCAATATCTCTCACTAACATTGATTATCAAAAAGGTGATGATACTTTTATGGTTCCTTGGTGAGGAAAAAGTGTTACCCTACTAAGTGCAACCCTATGTCTTTTTAAACAATTTTTTGCCCAACCCAACCAATGATAGCTACTAGAGTGAACCATAATTCACAAAATTAATAAAATAGCAAAATACAATACCCAAAAAAAATTGAGCATTTTCGTTTTGCCTTTTTCAAAGTATTAATTTGTTAGCATTCTGGATTTTAATAGGTTTTTCTTAAATTATATGTAACAATTTAAAATAAAATGATTTTTTTCCATTATAATTTTAATTAAAATGATTTTTTTCTATTCTAGGACTCAATTGTTACATTTTTAAACTACAAAAGTTAATTTAACAACAACCCAAGTATTTTTTTTTTTTTTTTAAACATTTCATGTAGGATGATGAATTGTCAAACACCTATTCTATTGACTTAGTTGTAGCCTATTATCCACTAAAAATCCAACTTCTCAATTGGGGTAAAGTAATTAGAAACAAATGGGATAATATTAATAATAATAATAATAATAATAATAGTAATAATAAAAGATTAAAAAAGAGATGGAAGTAACTTTTTAGGGCCAAAAGGGAAAATTTTGAAATGGATGAAAAGGGTAATTGATGGAATATTATGAGGATCCAAGAGAAAGTGTTTTTAAGTAGTGCAAGAAAAGTCCCACCAAAAGGAAAAACTTTTATTAATTTACGTTACATACAAATACAAATATAAATATAAATATATTTATATATATGAACTATATATTATATAATCATGTCATCAAAGGTCAAACTTTAAGCAAACAAACATCTCATTTCTAAAAAGTTTTGGTAGCTTCTTGTGATCAAAGCAACAAGACTTTTTCTTACCATCTCTTTCTTCCTTTTTTTTTTCTTTTGTTTTTCTCACACATCTTTTTTTTTTTTTTTTTTTTTTTTAAATAATTTAATTCTTAAGTTTTAGAATAAAGGAAAGTGGTGTTGCTTTCAATTTGGGGAGAAGAAGCACCAATCAAGCAAAATATGACCATTGGTTCCCTCTTTTACAATAAAAGTTTAATGGTACCATTTTCATTCCCTTTTTACAAAAAAAAAAAAAAAAAAACCCTTTCCCTTGATTTCCTTCTCTCATTGCCTATCTCAATAACCATCAATGGAATACTATATATACATATACGTGTGTACGTATGAATGAACTTTACGTTCAATTCTTTAGAACATAATTTAGGCCTCGTTTGATAATCATTTGTCTTTTTTGAAAATTATGCTTGTTTTCGTACAACTTCTTTAACATAGTTTTCATCTTTCGAAACTAACCAGTGCTTAAGTTCTTAGCTAGCTAGCCAAATTCTAAAAACAAATACAAGTTTTTCATCTTACTATTTTTTTTTAGTTTTCGAAATATGACTTGATTTTTTAAAACACTTCTAAAAAAGCCTAGTTTGATTCGCTTTTAGTTTGTTGTTTTTAAAATTTATGCTTGTTTTCTGACTATTTTTTAGTATTGTTTTTATATTTCTTAAAGAAACATACATTTGATTCTTAGTAAGATTCTAAAAAAATGGAATCTAAAAAAATTAGTTTAAAAGACTTATTTTTGTTTTTAAAATTTGACTAAGATTTTCAATGTTTCGTTTAACAAAAATGAAAATCATTGTAAAAAATACGAAAAAAAACAAGCATATTGTTCAAAAAAAAAAAAAAAGAATGTTTATTAAACAAAGCCCTAATTAATTATAATTTATTATGACTACAATATAATGGATATCAAGCATATATTTTCATTTGTAAACACGCTTAACTTTAGAGTTTTTATGATGGAGCCACAGAAAAAGAACGGTAGTAGCTTTCAATTATTTTAAGCATTTTTTAATCATACTTTCATATTCTTAGGATACATCTCATTCAGGCGTGATCTTGATTCATTCATGAAACCTTCCTAAACTCGAGCCGTTACAGAAAGAGATTCATACTGCATACCTCTTTGATTACGAACACATATTATATATAAGTTAAACTATGATTTGGAGATGCCTCTCGTGGTCCAACATTTAATATGAATTAATTATAATTCTTATAACACATACATATATTTTCGTAATGGTAAACTCAAATTCTTAGAACATCCATTTTAAGATCGAAGTTTATTATGTAAAGTACAACCGAACATTTATTAGAATGTAGCCTTTAACATATTAATTAATTTTTTAAAGATTTAAATGATAAACAAAATTATATATAAATTATCAATTTAATTCGTTGGGTAACTATTTAGTTTTTAGTTTTTGAAAATTAAGCCAATAAACATTTCTTCCTGTTTTTTTATCTATTTTTCACCAATGTTTTCAAAAAGTAAACTCAATGATAAAAGTTTTAGAAAGTAATTTTTAAAAGCTTGTTTTTTTATTTTTGTAACTTGGCTAAGAATACAACTCTTGTACTTAAATAAGATTTAAATCATTGTAAGAAATGGAGAGAAATGAACTTTAATTTTCAAAAACCTAAAAATAAAAAACAAAATGGTTATCAAACCGGTCCAATTACTTAATGAATTAAAAAACTATTATATATAATTAAATCAATTAATTGACTCATAATTGGAAAAGCATATTCAAAGTAACTATATATATATATATATATATACACACTTAATTATTTGGTCACATTGCATATTCTACATTTGATCAAGATAATTAATTAAGATAGGATTCCATAGTTCAAAAAGACAAGCCATAGTCCACTATTTTTTTAAAATGTTGGGATATTTTTTATAAGTTAATATTACAATTGGAAGATGCCTAAAATTCCAATATGTTTAAAAGCTAAGGATGCTTTAAAAGAATATGGCATCTCTAATACTTTCTTTACAAACTTTATGATATCCTTAATGAATTACCAACAATAGAAAATTCCACTTAGAAAAAAAACAAGAAAAAAAGAAAAAAGAAAACACAAATTTGATAAAGAAATGTCTACTTTCTCTCCACTTCATAGGTGATAGGTGTGAAAATTTGGGCTCTTTTTTTTTTTTTTTAATATTAATATTAATATTAATATTAATATTATTATTGAAGATTCTTTACACACAAGCATTCAACTTTTTCTAAGGAGAGATTATCAAAAAGGTATCCAATAAAGGAGTACTTTCTAGATACATTCACAAAAGGGTATTAAAATCCATAAGTTGAAAAACTTTTGCATTTATATTCACAAAATTTAAATATAATGGATTTAATATGACGAAATAAAGTTAAAAAGTTTTGTTTTAAGTCTACACTAAGCTTTAAATATGGCCATGGTACAAGAAACCTACCTATATGTTATTGTTTTTGTTTTTTTAATGAAAAAGTCCAGAATTATGGGTTAAGTTTGTTAAAATTATTGGAGAATTTTAAAAAATAGAAAAATAAGGAAAACTATTTACACAAAATAACAAAATTTTTAGATAGCTGTGATAGAAGCTGATACAAGTATATCAGGGTCTATCAGTGATAGAAATGATAAAAGTCTATCAATATCTATAAGTGTTTTTTTTTTTTTTTTTTTTGCTATTTTCTGTAAATAGTTTAACACTTTTTCTATCTGTGAAAAATTCCTAAAATGAGATTCGAATGAAAATTATTTACTTGATAATTAATTATGTTAGTAGTGTGCTTATTAAAATATCATATATTTTCAACCAATATATTAATATTTTAATCCTTCACTACATGTAATGATTAGCATAGCTCTACTGACATATAGACTATATTATCAACATCGACATGATTTCCTCCCCACATAGTAAAAAAAAAAAAAAAAACTCCTTCATAAGATATTATTTATACCTATCTCTATTGGATAAATTATTTAAGGTAAAATATCATTTTGGTCCAGTTCATATTTTGAAATTTGTTCAATTTTAATTCTTGTGTCTTTATTTAATCTTAAATTAGCCTCCCGAAGTTAATTTTTTGAATAATTGGTTAGATAATAATAGTAATAATTTTAATGTTAGATAATATATAAAATTTGTGAATATGTTTTTAAAATTTAAAGTAACAATGCTAATAGATAATAATAATTTTTCTTTAAAAAAATCAACATTAAACTAGTAATGGAAACTAAATTTAGGATTTATTAAAAGTATAGGGACTAAAATTGAACAATTAAAAATATATGAACTATAATTGAACAAACTTCAAAGAATAGAAATCAAAATAGTATTTTAACCATTATTCAAATTTTATTCTATTATTTGACATTTTAGCTTTTAAAAAAACAAAATATATAAATGTAACATTCTCTCATTAATTTGAAGAACAACAGTCAGATTGAAAATATGATAAAATCTAACTTGAGAAACTTAAAGAAATAACATGAGTGTAATCCCCAAAACTTATATTTTTTTTAAGTAAATTTTTATGTTGTCTTGGATGAAACTTTTTTAATGCAGTTTCAGGCAATGGAGATGACCTATAAAATAAATTTAATACTTTATATTTCAAATTTTAAGTTAAATATGTGCAATTGATATTGACCGGACGCAGCAGCTCTTTGATATGGAATGCGAGTCTTTTATAGTATTTTTCCGTTGAGTCCAACACATATAATTAGTGTCAATTGGATCTATATGTTCGAATAGAAGTGGTTACAAATTGACTCTTTGTTGTATGTGTGAGATGCATGCGTAAAAAAATAAAATAATATTTATGTTTACATTCTTAATAAAATAATTTCATGCGCTCGAAAGCGGATAGGCAAAAAAAAAAAAAAAAAAAAAATCAATCTTTAATTACAGTGTGAAAGTTCTTCAAAATAATAATAATAATAATAATTTCATGCAATCCAAGTTTCAAGAAAAATACAAAAATATTAGAGAATTTTAATTAAATGAAAATAGCTATATGGTGAAACAATGCATCTTTTTATGCATTAGAATAAAAATTGTTGCTATCAAAATATTAATATATTCATTCATTAATTTAATTACTAGCACAAATTTTCACTCTTTATATTAGATTTTCTTAAAGACAATAATATGAAAACATTCAAATAAAAATTTGTTACAACTTTTAAAGGTGTGTGGTAACTAAAATAAAATTGTATAAGTATTTATTTATCATATACTAAAATACTGGTATTTGAAAAAAAGTTGATTAAAATTATGAGATTTCATCTGGATTGTACATATTTATTTTTGAGAAATTACTATAAATAGAAAAAATATCAAACTATTTACGAGTATATAATAATTTCGTTGTCTATTAGCGATAGAATGCGATAGACTTCTATCGCTGTCTATCGCTCATTGATATTGTAACTAGTTTGACTCATTTTTTTTATATTCGAAAACATTCCTTTGTTTTTTACTAATATATACAAATCGATCAATCTTACCTAAAATAATTATTATAATTACAGAATACAAATTTAGGAGGGTAATTGATAATACATAGACCACAAAACATAATAAGGTTATTTAGGGAAAACAAACGCAGACAAAGAATGCATCAAACTTTTATTTTTAAATATTTTTCTCTGATGTTTGGAGGAAGATTAAATCGTTATTTCAAAGATCAATGCTTTTGTTGGGGAAAAAAAATTAAAATTAAAATGATTTTACATTTTTAAAAATAAAAACTTAAAAAAGGACTAGTTTTCAATAAATCTATTAATGCCAATGGGACCTATGGTCTTAAATTGTTGCAATTGTATTTAAATTTGAATAAGACAATCTCAACTACACTGATAAATACGCTCTTTGGTTCTCCATTTGAATAGAACATTTAAGTTGGTGAGATAATTAATGTCCAATATCTCTATTTATTTATTTTTATTTATTGGTTAAGCTCAACTAACATATTGAGATTTAAATCTTTTGACTTATTAATCAAAAGTAGAAGTGCAACATTAAAAAAAAATGGAAAAATGGAAAAACCAATTGAATGAAACAGATCCATGGTTTTGATTTGATTTTTTTTTTTTTTTTTTTGATATCCGTGAGTGTCCGGGCCAGCTTACGCTTAAATCTTAGGTAGGTGGCCACCATGTATTGAACCTGTTCCCACTACCACTAGGTCAATCCATGATGGTTTGATTTGATTTAAAAATTGGACATCTTGATTTGTGGGAAAAATAAAAATTATTGATTCAAATTGGTTTTTATTAAAAAAAATCAATCAAAATCAAACTGAATCAAATATATATATATATATATATATATATATATATATATATACCCTTAACAGTAAACTCTAACCTTACATATTTTTAGTATTTTAATTAGTATGGTGCATGTATATTTATTTTTTAGAAAAAAGATAAATTATTATGGTGCATGTATGTTTGTTATTTATAAATTGTGAAGAAATTTTTAAAAAAAAAAAATGTTCAATTTCAATCTATAAAAGAAGAAATAGGCCCAATTTTAATTTGAAAATAGCAAAAAGAACCAACTTAGAATGAAAACAATTGGAAAAAAAAAAGAAAATGTTAAAAATCGAGAACCAAACATAATAATTAAACCGAACCAAATAAAAACAATCCATTGGTTTTGTTCTTTATTGGACATCGATTTGAATCTCTTTTTTATAAAACCGATTGGTTTGGTTTGATTTGGTTCTTGGTTGGCTCTAGAACTAAAAAAATCGAATCAACTTTCACCCTAGTCAAAAGTATACATACCTTAGTCAATTGAGAAATTTTCAAGTTGGGTAAATCTCCATACTCTAAAGAGGTGTTACGACTTGAGGATGTACAATTTCAACTGACATATTATCAACATAGAACTTATAGGTTATTTAGATCTTTCTACTATGGTGTGCCAAAATTTTATTTATAAACCATTTCATTTCAAATATTCAAGTTTATAGTTATATATCGAATTATGTTGACAATTATTAAAATTATAAATACGGCTTTTACCTATATTTTTATACTACTTTGGTCATTAGACTTTTAGTTTTTGTTCATTTTGATTCCCTACTTTTAAAATATTCATTTTGGTTCTTATATTTTCAACTTTGGTTCATGTCGGTCCCTATACTTTCAACTTTGATTCATTTTGGTCCATATACTTTAAATATTTTCACTTTAGTCCTTGTACTTTTAATTTTGGTTCATTTTGGTTTTTGAACTTTAAAAAAAATTGACCAGTTTTATCCTTTAAAAATGAAAATGAAGGGACCAAAATGATAATTTTTTAAAAGAATAAGGACCAAAATGAACCAAAATTAAAAGTACAAGGACTAAAGTGAAAATATTTAAAGTATAAGAACCAAAATGAACTAAAGTTGAAAGTATAGGGACCAAAATGAACAATTTGAAAGTATAATGACCAAAATGAACCAAAAATAAAAGTATAGAGACTAAAGTAGTATTTAAACCTTTTTTTTTTATTGTTTGATTTATGTACATTATAAAAATATTTTTAAAATTTAAGTCAAGATTTAAAGTGTATTTGGTATAACTTTTCAAGTGTTTAATTTTGAAATTAAGTCATTTTGAAAAGAAAAAAAAATGGAGTGTCTAGCAACCACTCAAAATTGCTTTTGAAACACTTTTAAAGTATATTTTAAACCCTTTTATTAAAAGAATTTAAATAAAAATGAATTTTTTGAAAATACTTTTTTTTTTCTACTCAATTCTAACCCGCTACTTGCTAAAAACAGTGTTTTTATTTTTGGAGTTTGACTTAAAATTCAAATGTCTCTTTAATTAAAAAAAAAAAAATAGGAATCTATAGCAAAGAAATTATAAGAAAACAAAGTTTTAAAAACAGAAAACCAAAAAAATTATACCCTAGTTTTATTTATTTATTTTTGTTTTTTTTCTTTTAAACTAAGCTTATTGCTTAAAATCTCTATGTTCTATATCAGTATTTTTTTTAAATCTAGCCAACTTTTAGATATTAAAATAAATTGATCCTATAGGTTTTTAATTTAGTTTCTATTTTGGGAATTTTTACAAATAGAAAAATAAGGAAAACTATTTATAGAAAATGACAAAATTTTTAGATAGTTGTGATAGACGCTGATAGAAGTCTATCAATGACTATCAATAATAGAAATGATAGAAGTTTATCACTAATAGATATTGATAGACAGTATTTTTTTTGCTATTTTCTGTAAATAGTTTGACATTTTTTCTATTGTCCTTCTATTTGGTTCATAAGTTTCAAAATGTTACACTTTTAGTTCTTAAGTTTTGAGTTTGAGTTTGATTTCAGTTTATTCTTTAGGTTTCAAAATGTTACAATACTACCTTAGGGTTTGAGTTTTATTTCACTTTAGTTCTTAGGATTCAAAATTTACACTTTTAAGCTCGATTTTTTTTACTAAATACTCACCTTCAATTTTTATTGTCAATGTCTATTAACTCATTTAAAAGAATTATAATTAATTAAGTTTCACTATAAAAATTAATTCTAAAATTTTATTGCAAAAGTATTTTAAATTAATTAATAGACATCAATACTAAATATTGAAAGTGAGTATTTAGTGAAAATCGAGTTTAAAAGTATAAATCTTGAAACATAGAGACCAAACTAAAACAAAATTCAAACAACAAAGCATAGGGGTAAAATTGGAATATTTTGAAATTTATGAACTAAATTCAAAATAAACTAAAAAATTAATGACTAAAAGTTTGAAATATTCAAACCTAAAAACCAATTAAAAGGAAACTATACCTAAAATTTAGGAATAAAAAAAAAATCTCAAAAGAAAGTATACAAATTTTTAAAAAAATTTGGCTAAAACATTTTCATAAAAGGAAATACAAAATGAAATAAAAAATGAGTAGATCACAAGTTTTTAGATTTTTAAAATCACAAAAAAGAAATGTCAAATACAAGATAAGATTTTTGTTTAAATTTATATTATTTACAATATACCATTTTCTTAAATTGAGAAGTAAAACAAAAAATGACTAAGATTTGAAATCTAATCTAATAGTTAAGTAATTCCAAAAATGTATAAGGTCAAAATAAGAAATATGAAATGAATATAACATTGAATATGTTCCTTTAAAGGCTGAAATTGTACTAAATTTAGAATTATTCAAAATCTCAACAACTTTTTATTGCATATATATCACCTTTTTGGGAGTATAATATTGGCCTGAATTACTCATGAGTTAAAGCTTTTGTTTGACTCTTAATGCTAAATATCTGTTCTCTTTTGTCCAATAAAAACAGCTTAATTAATCACCATTTATTTAATTATTATTTCTAGAAAAAGATGGGCCTCATAATTAATTAAGCAATGACTAATGTGATCACAAACATAATAGTTTTAGGCTGCTTAGCACACAGCTTTGTCCATTAATGTAGAGAATAATGAAGTTATAAGATACCCTCAATTTTCAAACATCTTATTTAATGAGCTTTTACTATTTATATATAAAAAAAAGTGTAAGATTAAAAAATATTGAATAAAGTCTTAACTCTATTCATTCCACATGAATGTTACAGTAAAAAAAATATATCTAAATTCTAATACCTTTACAGTAACTATTTTAATTTTTTCCAGAAAATTAAGTTAATGAACTCTTACCTTTTCCTCTATGATTATATTCACATTTTACCATTTTTTTCAAAAACTAAGTCCGATTTTGAAAACTAAAAGATAAAACTCGTTTGGTAATCATTTCATTTTTTGTTGTTGATTTTTGAAAATTAAGTCTATTTCATCTCATTTTCTTACAATGATTTGCAACTTTCTTTCGTATAAGAGTTGAATTCTTAGCAAAATTTTAAAAATAAGAATAAATTTTTGAAAAAACTACTTTTTTTTAGTTTTCAAAAATTGACTTGGTTTGAAAAAAATTAGTAAAAAGTATATAACAAAATAATAAATTTAGAGGTAAAAAGGGTGTTTATAGACTTGAATAAAAATCGTTGTAAGAAAATTGAAAAAAAAGACAAACATAAATCTCAAAAACATACTAGTAAAATGAAATGGTAATTATATCCAATCAGACCTAAGCTTTTTTAGTTTGTAATTTCTTTCTTATTTTAAATATAATTTATGTGTGTCGGACCTGTTAACATTGTCAAAAAGTCAAGAATATTCTTTAAAAAAAAAATTAAAATCTGATAAAGAAAGCATTCATAAAAGAAATAATAAAGAAGAAAAAAACTAAGAGAAGAGTTAATTTTAACAATTCATACAAATTAAAATATTGATATTGGTATTGATTTTGAGATTTAATATTTACTGATATATCGATAAAATATTAATATCGACGAATATTTTTATAAGTTAAAAAATTTTATAAAAATTATTTAGATTAATAATTAAATTGTTTTTACTCCAACTCAAGTTATGAATATTTTTATTAGTATTTTTATTTATATTAGATTAAATAAGTAACATTTTTTTATGTTTGACGAGAATTTATAAAAGAAATCAGAGATATTAAAAGACATTTAATATCGATGTCTAACCCTTCAATTTACAAATATATATGCGAACAAATATATATCGACATGTCGGCAGGTATCTTAATCCTATGGGTTATGAATTATAAGAGTAAATCAAGTTCATTGAATAGTATTCAATAGATTCGATCTATATTGTAAGGTAGCTTGTCGATTGCAAGAGCCGAAATATCTTAACTTATACATGATTGAAATCATTACGTCGTGCTCTCGATAATGTCAATTTTTTTTTAAAAAAATTAAAATTAAAATGAATTAGTTGGTATGTAATCTGTTTAAAGAAAGTTGATTTGGCCTTAAACCAGCATGCCAAGCATATGGACGAGATTAGAAGGAAAAAAAAATAAGTAAATTGGTTGGTGGTTGTAATGTCCACCTTATATGAAAGTAATTCGTCTCATTTAGAATATCATAATCTTTTATAAGATCAATTTTGATATTAATCAATTAGAGACAATCACCATGTGATCAAAGATTCTCATAGAACAATATCCCCCAACTCTTTATAATCACACACTATTAAACCCCATTTAACATCTACATCAACCTTTAAAAAAAAAAATTGTTCACATTTTTTTTTAATTTCCACTGAAACTTATAATTTTTTTTTTATATCCGTGAGTGTCCGTACCAGCTTACGTGCACCTCAACTAATCTTACTGGACAACCCACCCGACCCTACAACAGGCGGGCTGCCAACTTTCCACTAAAACTTATAATTACTACCATTTAAAATGTTATAATTAAAAAAAAAAGTTATTTTTAAATATAGAAAAATAAGCCAAATTATTTACAAATATAGAAAAATGTCTCTATCTACTAATGATAGATGATTGACATATTGTTACCATAATTAATATTTTGCTATATTTGAAAATATTAATTTTCAGCAGTTTTGTCATTTAAAATAATGACTCAATTTAAGATGTACCTGACTAACAAAAACAAATTATGATTGACATACAGTTACCATAATTAATGTGTACTTTTTTTTAAAATATAAAATCTCTATGCATTTTTTTATGAAATTAAATTTCATTTTTAGTCCATATTTATGTATATATTCCCTTTAGGATCAATGCGAATTATCAAATGGTTGATTTTTAGTCCTGAAACTTTTAATTAAAAATAATAATATGGTTATTCTCATTTTAATTATGCGATCATATGACTTATGAATATATGTTGTATTAATTTGCTAATATTAGTATCATGAGAACATAAAACATGGATAAAAACAATATGATCAAGAAAATAATAAAATTTAGGGGAAAATAGCACTCTGAGACCAAAATAGACTTAGAAGAGAGGGTTGTCTTGGACTAATGTGCTTAGCCTCGAGACCAAAGCGTAGCAAAGTATCTAAATGGGCATGCTCGGACCCAAAAAATCACCCTAAGACCAAAATGACCCTAGAAAAATGTCTCATGAGACATGCTCCGGTTTGAAGAGTTATCCTAATATATATAGCTTTGAAATTCTATTGGGAATAATCTAGGTCATCTACTTCTATAAGTACATCATTGCAGTTCTACGTAAAGTAAGTTCATTCTCCATCCTAAAATTCTTTACTTGTTGCACTTATTCACTTTTTGACTTAAGCATTCGAGAGAAGTGTGACAAGTATCACACCAGTGTATAGATCTTTCTATTTCTCTTTTTTTTTTTTTTCACTAAAATTACAAATTTACCATAACCACATGAAGGTTAGACTTTTTCCTAAAAACAATTTGACATCAATAATTAAAATATTGATAGAAGAATACATGGTATTCAAGTGGCCGTTCATTTTTTTTTTTTCCAGCAAGTAAGATGACAATTGTTATATATATATATATATATATATATATATATATATATATATATATATATATATATATATATTATGGGATATTTTAATTCAATCAATATATAAATATTCTTTTTTATTCCAAATGTAATGTAAAGTTATCTTTTCCAATTAGCAAACTTTTCATTTGATTATAAATATATCAATCCCAATATTTAATTAAAGATATGTAAATATAAGTTGTTTAATTGCTTAGAAAATGTATAATTAAGTTGGAGACACTTTGATTATAATGTTTTTATTGCTATCGTTGACATCAACTTCAACCAAATACTATAATTCTATTTGAACTTTTTAGAATAAAATAATGTAGTAGGATACTCTCCACCATATATAATATATTGTTTATTCTCTAAATTAACCTTTTTTTAAAAAAAAAATAAAAAGTTTAATCAACCCAATCTCTAAAATAATTAAAAGACTTTTTTCATGGTTCATTTGAAGCCAAGAACAAGAACCGCAACCACAAGAGACAAATACATATTCTAGATATAATTATATATTACTCGATCATAATTATTAGGTTCAGTCATATTTTTTGTTTGAACTTTTTATTTTTTTTCTAACTACAAACAAATGTGAAATTGAATGATACTATGTTATCTTTTAAAATTTTCACTTATTATTTAATGAAATGTATAATATTACCGTTAATTTAATTTCTTAATCATGTAAACATTAAAATTGATTGAAATAATCATATAATTTGAAAGAAAATTTTTAAAAATAGAAAAATAAGAAAAACTATTTACATAAAATAGCAAAATTTTTAGATAGTTGTGATAGACATCGATAAAAGTCTACTATGGTCTATCAATGATAGAAATGATAGAATTATATCATTAATAGATGTTGATAGTTTATCAATGTCTATTAATATTTTTTTTACTATTTTTTTTGTAAATAATTTAACATTTTTCAATCGGTAAAAATTTTCCTAATTTCAATTTCATGACTCTTTATTTCGAACATACAACATATATTTTTATTTTATAATTTTAAAAGTTTTCCATATTTTTGCAAATAGTTCAAATTAACTCTATGTCTATTATTTTATTGATGATGGTGTCACATTAATAATGAATTAAATAAAGATTAGTTGATTTGGTAACATGGCAGGAATAAAATAGGATAAAAAAGAGTTCAAAGAATATGTCAAATCCATTTTATAGCCAAAATGATATATTCAGATTTTTTTTTTAAAAAAAAATCAAATCTTAAGTGACAAAGTGGGGAAAAAAATTAAGTTATTAAGTGAAAAAGAATTTTTTTTAAAAAAACAACTCTTTCATGATTCTTCTTTAATGAGACATAAGCCTTCCCAATTCAACTCACCTTCAATAAATAAATAAATAGATAAAAATCACACCTTTAGACTAAAAAGTGCTACAACAAAAGTCAACTTAGAATTTTTCGTTCTTATTCTAAAACTATACATAATTATTAGGCCAAGGTGTTTTAATAATGGAATTTTAACATGATAGCTAAATAAAAAAAAATTGTAATGTGATATAAAAAAAAGACGATTTTCAAATATAGAAAAATGAGTCAAATTATTTATAAATATAGAAAAATTTTATTGTCTATTGTTGATAAATAGTAAATTTTTTCTATATTTATAAATAGTTTGATATTTTTTTGTTTATAGTAATTTTTCTAATAATAACGGTTCTATTTTAACATTGTGAATCGTGGTTAAAAGAATAAGCAAATATTTAAATAGCAACCTTTTTTATAGTGTTTTTTAGGGTTTCTAGCCAAGTATTAATTAGTATAGACCCAACCCTCCATCTTAAAAAGTTTAAGGAAAGGATAGCTTAACCACAGAGTAGATTAACAAGAAGAATATCCAAATAAGAAGTTTCAATTTGAAAAATAGCAACAACTGTTTGAAATTGCAAAATAATTTTCTAAATTATTAATTATGAATTAATATTAGGCTAAAATATAGAAAAATTACTATAAACAAAAAAAATATCAAACTATTTACAAATATAGAAAAATTTCAAGTGAAATTTTTCTATATTTGTAAATAATTTGACTCATTTTTCTATATTTGAAAATAGCCCTAAAATATACCCATATCAAATTAGAATACTTCGTTATTAAAAAAAAATTCTAAATTTCAAATTATAACAAGAAAATTTTTAAAAAATATAAAATTAAGGAAAAATATTTACACAAAATAGCAAAATTTTTAGATAGTTGTGATAGACATTAATAGAAGTATGTCAGGGTCTATCGGTGATAGAAATGATAGAAGTCTATCACTAATAGAGGCTGATAGAAGTCTATCAATGTCTATCAATATTTTTTTTTTTTGTTATTTTTTGTAAATAGTTTGACATTTTTTCTATACGTGAAAATTTCTCTTATAACAATCCAAGATTTCATTAATTATTAGAAAATAAAATATTTTTAAATCTTACAAAAATTATTTAAAAAAAATCTAAAATTCAAATCATAACCACCCAGATTTCATTAACTATTAAAAAAAATAAAGTATTTTCAAATATTACATATGTTTAAAATCAATCTAATATGTCATTAGAAATTTTAAAAACTAAATTGCCTTATCTTCTTCATACTTTTGAAAATAATAAATTTTATGAACAGTCGTCTCTTAAGAGAGAAGGATAACATGTGAATGAACACTTTAATCCGTGACTCGATAAATACTATAGTGTATAAATATAATAGTAGTAATTGTATATATAAAAGAGATGAGAATTGTAGTAACAATATTTTTTTATGTTATTGTGTGTTATTATTTTTATGTTATTGTGTGTTATTAAATTGATAAGAAAACCACATGTTTCAAAACTATTAGGAGTAATTCAAATAAGCACATTTTTTTTTAGAAAATACATATTCTACTGTTAAGATTGTGTCATTTACAAAAAAAAAAAAAAACTTACTATATCATGGAGAGTTGTAGTTTTCAAAATTTTAAGATGATGATGATGATGATGATGATGATGATGATGATGATGATGATGATGATGATGAGAATATTGTTGTTGTTTTAATATTTTTCAACCATTTTAACTTGGAATTTTGAAATAGTTTTGAAAAAAAATATTTAAAATATTTTTGTTAAAATAAAAAAAGATAATTGATGTTGAAATGAAGCGTATAACAAGAAAGTATTTTGAATATTTTCTTCCATTCAATTTCATATAAAAAGTGTTAAAAAGAAAAAGAAAAATATATTACACCACTTAGAATTTAAATCCAAGCCTTCGAAGATGTTAGATAGTCGAGCTAACCACTCTATCAGAATGAATATTAAACAAGCAATCAAAGTAATAATAATGAAAATTTTCACAGCTAAAAAAATTTCAAACTATTTTAAAAAAATAGCAAAAAAAAAAAATATTAATAGACATTGATAGACTTCTATCAGCATTTATCAGTGATAGACTTCTATAATTTCTATTACTGATAGACCCTGATAGACTTCTATCTGACTCTATCACAATTATCTAAAAATTTTGCTATTTTGTGTAAATAGTTTCCCTTATTTTTCTATTTTTAAAAATTCTCCTAATAATAACTAGTAAAAAAAATAGAAAATTTTTGCACCATCTTGGGAATCAGACCCGTGCGCTACAAGAGACGAGCCTCTCCACCACTAGACCACGAGCACATGTGTTGCTTCAAAAACAGGATCTTAAAAATGACGGATCGTTTGATAACCATGTGGTTTTGAGTTTTTGGTTTTTTGTATTTTAAAAATAGGTATGTCTAGTATTCAATTCAGTTTTCATTTTTTTAAAATTTAAAAACGTTTTTAAATTGTTAAGAAAATTTAAAAACAAAAAAATGATTTTAAAAAAATGGATTTTAGTTTTTTTTTTTTTTGAAAAAACGTGCATTTATTCTTCTAAAAATCTCATGTGATGTAGGGTCCGTTTGAATTGACTTGAGAAAAAAGTGTTTTTCAAAAAACTATTTTTTATTTAAACTCTTTTGATAAAAACTATTTAAAATACACTTCAAAATCTATTTTGAGTGGTTACAATTTCCTTTTTTTTAAATTAAACACTTGAAAATATATTTCAAACACACCCGTACTGGTTGACCTGCTTCATTTTGAATTAGAGGATATGAATTCAATCTCTTGTTTTTACTTTAATTTATTTTCTATTTTATAATAACATGTCTATTTTTCAAATACAAAAATAAAAGGTAAATAATGTTCAAAATATTTTCTTGCCTTAAACTTTATTTTCAAATAAATTCTCATTTTCTACTTTAACAGGTATATTTTAAATTTTTTTTATTAAACAATTTCAAAATTCAAAGATGAAATGGTTGAAAATATGGATAAACTAAAATTAATATTATTTTCTTCTACTTCATTTGATATATTTATTTTTGTTATTCTTCTTCATTTTATTTATGATTAGTTCATGCATTTAAAATATTGATAATGTTTTATCAATAAAAAAAATTTATATAAAAAAAGTTAAAACAAAAATATAACTTGTATATTAGATAGAAATTTGTTTTTAAAATAACTTTATTTTATATTTATAATAAAATATATAAAACAAAAAAAAGCATCAAAAACTTATTTTTTAAAACGAAAAAAAAACACAACTACCAAATATGTTTATTTTTAGTTTAAAAAACAGAAAACTAAAAAAATATTTACCAAACATATATTTTTTTTTATTATTATTTGTTTTTAAAAAACAGAAAACCAAAAACAGTAACCAAACATATATGATTTTTTTTTTTTAAAAATCAAAAACCAAAAACCAAATTATTATCAAATGGGGCCGATTTTTTTTCGTTTTCAAAATTCCTTCACAATTTTAAAAACATTTTTAAATTTGAAATAATAGAAAACTCAATTGGATACGAGACATACTCGTTTTTCAAAAACTTAAAATCATAAACGAAATGGTTATTAAACGAAGTTGGGTTAGTCTCAATATAATGGCTATATTTCTCTTATCATCTCCTTTAGATTTGAAATAAATTAATATACACTTAAAAAAAGTTCAGGGGTTAAATTGATAGCATTAAGGACTTCAAATGTATGATCTTAATAAAGAGCCTAAAATTGATTCTCTAATAAAAATTTAGGAAGTATAATTGAAACAATTACAAGTCTCACATGTTATTTTTTAAAAGAAATCTAAAAGATGGTATAAACTAGTATACCTATGAGAATTCATCATTTAAATTGATACAATTATTATTAGTTCACGGGTAAAATTGACAAAACTCAAAATTTAAAGGATATAAATTGATATTTTTTTTTTCAAAGGAATTTAAGAATCAATTAAATAAAATAACATTATGAAGCAAAGGAATTAAATAAAATATGGGGAAGGTCCGTAATTGTTGTTTCATCATCACAAGTACATCTAATAATACAAACTTTTCAAAAGCCTTTGCTTCAAAAAAGCTCTTTCTTCTTTCCTGTTTCTTTTGTTTTATTTATTTATTTCCTTTTATCTTTTCTGCCAAGCCCACGTGTAAGCATGCAGAAAAGGCCCTTTTTTTTTTTTTTTTTTTCCTTTTGACACAGTAAAAAGTGTATATTTACTGAGATTTTCTTCAATTCTTTCATGTAGAGAAAAGTTACTGATAAGTCGTTTTTATCACTTTTCTCTTTATCACAAAACTACTTGAGACTTTTTTTTTTTACAATATGGTTTTTATTATTATTTTGTTATTGTATCTTTTGAGCAATCATTGAAGTCCATGGTTTATTTGTCCCAGCTCATATATATACTTTAAGTTTGTCACCTAAGATTTATACACAATTTGTAATTAAGACATTGGCAACAATCTAACATAGTTTAGTTATAACAATTAGTCACACCTAGCATGATTGAAATGGCTAAGTGTAGCAATCATAAGCTTAATCTGGAATTGCTGTCGGGGATACATCATGGTCGGTCGATCGTCGGTTTTTCCATAAAAAATCTACACCCCTACTAACCGACTGACCATGGTGTGCATTAGTTTTTTTTTTTTTTTTTTTTTTTTTGTTCATTCCTCTTCTTCTTCTTTCATATCCACAAGTCCATGGAGAAGGAAGTTCTTTAAAAGAAATTTAACAAAAATTCGTTCAATGGTTTTAAGATATGAGACTTAAAAAAAAATCAACACTGAAAATCCTATAATCTCTTAAAGTCTATTAATCAATTTCATGAGACTGAAAAGATTAAAATACCATTTTGGTCCATATACTATGAAGTTGGTTGTTCTCGTACTTTCAATTGTCAAATTTCAGTCTATGTAATTTCAATAAATCTTAAATAGTCCCTACAACTAGTTTTTGTTGATTTTTTTTAAATTATTATATTAGCATTTTCACTATAAATTTTGAAAACATATTCACACATTGTATTTTTGTTGATTTTTTTTAAAAATTATTATATTAGCATTTTCACTATAAATTTTGTAAACATATTCACACATTATATTTTCTTGCATGAAAATTAATCAAACCAATTTTGGTAAAAATTAACTTTGAATGACTAAATTTAAGATCTATTAAACGTTCAGTGACTAAAATTGAACAAATTTTAAAGTAAGAGAACCAAAATAGTATGGTAACCAATTGAAAATTTACAACAAATTAAAATTGATATAGCATGACAAGTTTTAAGAGTAAAATTTAAAATATTCCCAAGAAGTCATCCAACATAAGATTACTCCAACCTAAGCACGCTTAATTTTAGAGTCTTTATGATTGAGCCACAAAAAAAAAAGTTGTACTTTTTTTGTATGGGTTGTAAATATCAATTCTTTTAAGTCTTTCTTAATCATACTTTCATATCGTCAAAGATCGCTTTTATTCGGATGTGATCTGAATACAATCATATACCTCTATCGAACTCGGACATTACATTTCATAATCTCAACATTTTTGTAATGCATTTCTCTCTCTCTCGCTATGGCTTTGAGTGGCAAAAAGTAGGAAAAAAATGTATTAAATTCTGCAACAACTCCACTAAATTTGAACAAACCCTAAAAAGGAGGAATCTATTTTGTGTGTATGGGACATGAAAGAAAGAGAGAAATGTGTTGTGGTTTGTTTTCAAAAGTTAGAAGCATGCATCTATCTTTTTGCATCACCTCTCAAAAAAGCTGAAAAAATATGCCTAATTTTTTTCATAAAGTTCCACTGCTATTTTCTGAAACCCTACCCCTCCCTTTTCTTTTCTTTTCTTTTTTTTTTTTTTCTTTTTTCTTTTTCCACACAAAAACAAAACTTTACATTTTACTCATTCTCATTCATTAGATTCCCTTTCTCTCTATTATCTCTCTTTTTTCTCTTAACTACAATTTCTTTTTTCTTTTAGAACTATTTGACAGTCAACCCATCGTTCCTTCTATAGAAACTACTCTGCCCACTTCTGAGATTTTGAAAATTACCACATGCTCCAAAAGCGAGTTCTAACTAGGGTTAGCAATGTGACGTCGTTCGAGTTGTGGATCTCACATCAGAAAAATCAAGGATCTTTATAATCTTTGTAGAGTATATGAATTACTCTTCTCGTAGTTAATTGGTTTTGAGATGGAGAACCTCATGTTTATCTAATATGGTATCGGAGCTCATGAAACCCATTTTAGGTATATAGTCCAAAAAAATTAGGGTTCGATATAAAATACATGGATTACTCTTCTTATTGTTAGTTGGCTGTTTTAAAAAATAGAAAAATAAGGAAAAATATTTATACAAAATAACAAAATTTTTAGATAGTTGTGATAGACGCTGATAGAAGTCTGTCACTGATAAATATTAATAGAAGTCTATCAATGTTTATCAGTGTTTTTTTTTTTGTTATTTTCTGTAAATAGTTTGACATTTTTTCTATCTATCAAAATTTCTCAAAAATCAATGAACTTTACGATGTTAATAAGGTAGATATATGGATTACTTTCCTTTCATTGTTAATTGATTTTGGGATGGAACCTCATATTATTTAATAAGTGTTTTTTAGTCTTCAACCATGTTGAAAGAATATATATTATCTACATGCCACAAAAAACACCTGTTTTTTTTTTTTTTTTTTTCACAGAGAAGGCATAAAAATAAGAGATAGAGAGGGAGGCAAAAATTCATTACCTCAAAGAAAAGACATAAAGGGAAAATAACCCATTTCATTAATTACGTTACCTCAACTATTGATTTTTTTTTTTTTTTTTTTTTGGGGGGGCTTTGATTAAAGAACAGATCGAAACTTATTGTTAATACGAGATTCCGACAGAGAAATTTGTTTCCTCCAACAATTATATTTTGTTCTTTCTGTATTAGAGAGAAAAAGAAGTAAGTAAAAACATGTTTAGTAGTAATATATTGTCTTTTTTGGTCCATAAAATTTTATATTAAAGTTATAAAAAAATTCTACATTTAAGTATCCAAAAGATTTACGTTAGATTTATTTTATATATTTATTCTGAATTTTATGAGTCAAGAATGATGAATAATGAATTTATTTATGTTTTGAAAAAAAAAACTAAAAATAGAAACAAGAAATATGATTTTATTATTTCCAAATTTTTTTATAAAATTATGAAAACATTTCTAAAAAAATAGGAACAAAAAGCATGAACAATTCAGTTGAGGTATATAACACATCCTTATGCCAATTGAGTTCGCTATGAGTCAAATGATGTTTTTTTTTAAATAAACAACAAAAATAAACCCGTGTAAATTTTTTAGCTCTTTTCAAATATAAAAAAATGAGTCAAACTATTTACAAATATAGAAACATTTTATAGTCTATCAGTGATAGATCGCGATAGAATTCATTTGCTTGATAGAAAGTGATAGAATTCTATCGCAGTCTATCACTGATAGACAGTGAAATTTTTCTATATTTGTAAATAGTTTGATATTTTTTATGTTTACTAGTAATTTTGTTAAAAAAATTCTAATGGCAAAACATTAGTGTAGGGTCTAACCCCACCCACCCCCCTCCCTAATTTCCTATGGTTTTGTTTCTTATTTTCTCTTGTGATAAACAAACTATCACTCGATACTCTTTTTTTTCTTTCTTTATATATTATTGAAGAAAAAAATAACATGTTTCGTGATTCTCTCAAATTTGAAATTAAAAATGTTAAATTTTTATGTGAAAATTAGTTTCTAGATTTAAATATCCAAAATGATTATATTATATTTGTTTGTAAATTTTTATTAGGGTTATTCTCAAATACAACAAAATGAACCAAAATATTTATAAATATAATAAAATGTCACTGTCTATTAGTGATAGACATTGATAGACTACTAGCATCTACCACTGACAGACAATAATAAACACACATAGATGTTTATTAGTGTCTATCGATGTCTATCACTGATAGATTGTGACATTTTCCTATATTTAAAAATATTTTTAGTAGTTTTATCATTTAATATAATTTTCTTTTTTATTATGCATTTTATAAGTCAAAGATTATAATACAATAATACATTTATTTATGTTTAAAAAAGTTGAAAAATAGAAACAATAAACTTAGCTAGGCCCCATTTCATAACCATAATTTGATTTTTGGTTTTTAGTTTTTGAAAATTAAGTCTACAAACACATCTTCCGCATCTAAATTTCTTTCTTAGTTATATACTTTTTACCAATGTTATAAAAAATGGAGCTAAGTTTTAAAACTTTCTTTTTTAAAAAAGAAACAACTTTTAAAAACTTGTTTTTGTCTTTAGAATTTGGCTAAGAAATCAACTATTTTACTCAAGAAAGATGAAAACAATTTTATAAAAATTGAGAGGATATATACTTAATTTTCAAAAACCAAAAACAAATACGTAGGCCCCATTTGGTAACCATTTTGTTTTTTGTTTTTGTTTTTAAAAATTAAGTCTATTTCCTCCTCATCTCTTACATTGATTTGCATCTCTCTTTTTTTTTTTTTTTTTGAACAATTTACTAGAAGAGGTGGGATCAGGAGGTGTACCAGGATATCTCAACGAGGTTAACACATCCTTAGCACCCTCATCATACTCTGGATCCAAAAGTGATGATTTGCATCTCTCTTAAGTACAATAGTTGAATTCTTTACTAAATTTCAAAAATAAAAACAAGTTTTTAAAAGTTACTTTTTTTAAGTTTTCAAATTTTAGCTTGATTTTTTAAACCATTTGTAAAAAGTAGATAACAAAAAAAAATAAATTTGAAGGTAGAAGTAGTGTCTATAGGTTTAATTTTCAAAAAAAAAAAAAAAAAAATGAAATGGTTACAAAATAGAATCTTAGCAAACGGGCTCAAGTAATTTGAAATTTGTAGTTTCCAAAATGTCTACACATTTGGAAACATTTGTGAGAAGAAAGAAAAAAAATAGTTATATCAAATATTTCTCTCTCAAAAACCAAGAAATAAGAAGAAGAGAAAATTCAAGAACATCATAATCGAATGAATCCTCAATTTTGATAGTCAATACGAATAACTCCCTATACTCATTTACAGAAATAGTCAATTAAAACAATCCATCTTTTGAGTTGGAATATCTTTGACACGATGTTTTTGAAACCCAATCAACACTATTTCAACGTTTTCTTATATGTATGCTTTACAAAGTTTAAAAGTTTCAAACTTTAGGGTTTTGTGTTTTTTTCTTGCTTTCCACATTCATATGGGTCCATAAGGAATCAGAAAAGACAGAGAAGAAAGGGGGAAAAAAAATTAAAGTTATGGTGGATAATTGAAAGCAAAAAAGTGAAGATTTAATTGTGAGATCATATAGTGTAAAGTCATGACATGCAATGCAATACAAGTTCTAAAAGAATCGGCGCCGAATCCAAGTTGGCCAATTTGAATAGGAAAGTTTATATCAACCACATTTCGTTTTCTTTTGCCTAATTCCTTTCCCTATAGTACAAGTTTTGCTTTTTGCAAATTCTCATTCAAACTTTTGACCATGGGGGTTTGTCTCTACTTTGATTCTTTTCATATTATTCTATTAAATGATGCCAAAATTTGTGTAGGATAAATCTTATTTGATCTTAACGTGACAACATAACTGTAAATTTGTAATTCGAGAAAGAATGTGATATGCAAAATAGGAAGATCTGCACATTGGTGTGGTGCTTGCCACACAGACTATGATGTTTAAGTCATAATGCGATTAAGTGCAACAAGTTGAGAGTTGGAGTGTCAGAATGGACGTACATCTCTCCCTAGAGCTATCATAGTTGACCTAAGTGTAGTTGACCTAAATCCTTCCTTATAGGGTTTTGGAGTTGCATTTGGATTATCCTTTAACTCATTGGGTTGAATGTTGTTATCTTCTTGGCTTTGTAGTTTGTTCTTTCTCGATGTCGATTATGCTCTTTGTTCCAAAATTCACCCATAACATAAACCATTTTTCTTGAGCTACATAGTAATTTCTTTTAGGTTAGATTGTCAAAATTGCATCTGAATTATGGGGTTGGTTTCAATTATACTCCTGAGTTTTGAGAAGATTCATTTTAACTTGTGAATTTTGATTTTTTTTTAAAAATAACTCTCATGACTTTTATCACTAAAATTATAAATGAAAAAGTCTATGTATGTTTTTATTTGTTACATGAGTGAACAAATCTAAACACATATAAAGGTAAATTTTGGGAGGAGTTAGGATTAGTGAAAAAATCATAAATGAAATAACAAAAAAATTGGCATCGGGGTATGATGAGAGTGCTTAGGAGGTGTCAACCTGGTTGAGAAGTCCTGGTGCACCCGTATTCTGTTCACAAAAAAAAAAAAAAAAAAAACAAAAAAAAAAAAAAAAACAAAAAAAACAAAAAAAATTGTGAGTATGGAGTTGAAAGGTGGAAGATGACAATATGTATGGTTCACAAATGAGTCAGATGTCTTTATTTTTTTGAGGTGTTTAGATTTGTTCACATAAGTAGATACAAAAGTTTATATATATAAATTTTAATAGAAAAAAAATCCTACCAGAATTGTTTTGAAACAAATTTAAAACGCTAAGAATTAAAATGAAACCAACTTTATAATTTGGGAATATTTGTGATGCTTTAACCTTACTTTTACAAATCATAAACTGTGAACTTATAGAAAAATTAACGTGAGCTCTTAAGACTAGACATCAGCTTTGGATAGATATTAAGTGCATGTTTGATAGGCAATTCAGATCCTGCTTTATATTTTTAAATTCACTGAGTTCTGGTAACATATATTTGGTTGAGATGTCCTGGTGCACCCGTATTCTGTTCACAAAAAAAACAAAAAAAAAAAAAAACAAAAAAAAAAAAAAAAACAAAAAAAATTGTGAGTATGGAGTTGAAAGGTGGAAGATGACAATATGTATGGTTCACAAATGAGTCAGATGTCTTTATTTTTTTGAGGTGTTTAGATTTGTTCACATAAGTAGATACAAAAGTTTATATATATAAATTTTAATAGAAAAAAAATCCTACCAGAATTGTTTTGAAACAAATTTAAAACGTTAAGAATTAAAATGAAACCAACTTTATAATTTGGGAATATTTGTGATGCTTTAACCTTACTTTTACAAATCATAAACTGTGAACTTATAGAAAAATTAACGTGAGCTCTTAAGACTAGACATCAGCTTTGGATAGATATTAAGTGCATGTTTGATAGGCAATTCAGATCCTGCTTTATATTTTTAAATTCACTGAGTTCTGGTAACATATATTTGGTAGACAATATTGATTCAATTTTCAAAAACTGTTGCTTGATTCTGTGATCCAAACCGTGCAAATTTTAAAAATAACATTTTTATGTTTCCAGTGTATCCAGATTTTGAATTCAAAAATTGAAAATGCATAAATATATAGAAAAATGTAAAAAAATAACAAATATAATATTTCATGTTATAAATTCAATTATTTTTGTTAAATTAAAATATGTATTATATATTATATTATATATTATATGATATTACAAAATAATAAGTGAGAAATTACTATAAACAGAAAAATATCAAACTATTTACAAATATAAAAAAATTTCACTGTCTATCAGTGATAGATAGTAAAATTTTTCTATATTTCTAAATAGTTTAGCTCATTTTTCTATATTTGTAAACAACCCATAATAATTATACAAAAACTTTAACATAAAACAAGTTCATAAATTAATTAGTAATAGTTTATATTTAACCAAATATGTAGTCAATAACTATAATTAGTTTTATGATTTATAATTATATTTCCAACACATTTTGAAAAAAATATTTAAATTAGAATTTAATTTCTAAATTTGCTACCAAACACATATATAAAAATATAAAATACAACTCTGTTTTCTTTGAATCCCTTGTTTTAAAAATTTTATTTTCAGATTGCTTATCAAACCGACTCTAATGTATTTTTCCGGCTGATTTTCTAGATATTCTTTCTTTTGTGTTATTAAGATACTAATATATTGTCTACATCTATACTTGAAAAATAGTTTTTTTATACATAGATCGCATCCATACATATGAATGAATGCACTCATTTGATACATAACCACCTATACACAAATGGATTGTTTGGATTGCTGGAATTGAATCAAGATTACTAGAAATATAATTACAATGGGGTTTCTATTCTTAAAAACTCCCCTTAGTTTTATGATTTATAATTATATTTCCTAACACATTTTGAAAAAATATTTAAATTGGAATTTAATTTTTAAATTTACTACCAAACACACATATGAAAATATGAAATACAACTCTGTTTTTTTTAAATCCCTTGTTTTCAAAATTCTATTTTTAGATTGCCTATCAAACAGACTCTAATATATTTTCCCGACTGAGTTTTCTAGATACTCTTTCTTTTGTGTTATTAAGATACTAATATATTTTCTACACCTATACTTGAAAAATAGCTTTTTTTATACATAGATCGCATCCATACATATGAATGAATGCACTCATTTGATACATAACCATCTAAATACAAATAGATTGTTTGGATTGCTGGAATTGAATCAGGATTACTAGAAATATAATTACAATGGGGTTTGTTTTCTGGAATCTAGATTACTAGAAATTTGATTACCGTGTTTGGAGTGCAGGGTTGAGTTTGCTGGTTTTCTAACTACTGTTCTTGGATTGCAGGGTTGGGTTGGGTTGGGTTGGATTTGTCTTTTTTCTTTTAATTATTATTTTAATTGTGTTTTATATATCTATTTTCTACATCATATTACCTAACTTTGTGACATTATATAAATCCTAATTTCATGAACTTTATGTAACACTCCGACTTTCTAGAAATAGATATTTTTTCATCAATTCAAGTTTAATTTTAGATTTCATCTTGTTACTTATTTTGAAATAATTTATGGGTTGGATGAAATTAAATTTTTGCTTAATTTGGCTTTCGGATGGATGTTTAATATCTACGGCAGATAAATTAGATTTAAAGTAGATTAAATTAAGATTTTGGTTTGAAATTTTTGGATTAGAGATTTTGATTTATGTCTCGAGTTCATAATTTTGAGAATTTAATGGAAATTTTTTATTTTTGGAGCCAAGATTGAGTTTATTGGAGAAGATAATTGTTTTATTTAGATTTTTTTTTGTTTGGGTAAAATATTTAGAGAAGATATTGGGATATTTGAAGTTTAAGAGGGAAAAGAGAAGTTTGAGTTGGGTCAAAGTTAAAATTAAGTCAAATTAAGGGTTTGTTTGGATTGCTTAAAAAAAATTCAAAAATTCATTTCTCATTTAAACACTTTTGATAAAAAATTGTTTAAAGTAAAAATAGTCATGGTGTAGTGTTTTTTACATATAAGTTTGGTTGGTTTATTATATACTAAATGTATTTTTATCAATGTCAGATTACTATAAAGGACGACTATAAAATATTATTAACTAATAATTTAAAATAATGATCGCCAGTTGGTTGTTTGGGGTGATTGCCACCGAAATTGGTGGTGGTTGTTATTAGAGATGGTGGTCTCGTAGTGGTAGGGAGTGGTGGTCGGAGTTGCGATAGCGAAGACGTGTGGAAAATGAGAAAACTGGTGTTTGAATGGGGTTGTAATTAAAAAGAGGATGAGTTGGTGGTTGGATTGTAATAAGTCGTTACAACCCTGGCCCATTACAATAGAAATAAACATGGGCTATAATTGGATTACAATCCAATTCATTCCAAAACCACCCAACCCCATCTCCCAAACAACCCAAATAGTCTTGTCCAGCTGGGACAAATTGCTCCTCTATCGTCCTAATATCTCTCATCATATATCTTATTCAAAGAATTGTCTCCCAAATATTGGAAGACATCAACAAACACCTATATTCGAATACTAATTTTTTTAATACATGAATTGCATATATACATGAATGGATCCGTCAATTCAATATGTGTAACTACTTGCTCCGCAAGTGCTCGTTTCTAGTTGGCCTAAATTATGTTTCTATTGTCCTATCATCTCTCAATTGACATTTAACGAAGATTTGTGTCTCAAAAGATTTTGAAGGACAAAGTAAACATTTACTAAAAATGTAGGAGCAAAAGAGGACAAATATTTTTTTTTTTTGCTATGGTCTATTTATATATATATATATATATACTAGTCAAGAAACATGTACAATAATGCACGTAAAATCTTGTAGTTTTATTTTTTTTAAATAGTTGGTCTTTAACACGTAATAAATAAATATTATAAAGTTTTGTTTTGGTTACCATAAACTTTTAAAAGTTAGATGTATTCTCATCTATTTTTTTTAAAAAAAAAATTTATGGTACAAAAAAGAATAATTTGCATTAGTAATTAAATTATCAAATAAATACAGTTAATATTTTAATATTGTAGTATAGATAATACAACAACTTTTGTTTTAATATGTTCACATATTTATTGTCAGTCATTTCCATACATAAAATAATAAAATAATGCAATTCTTTCACCATATAACCACTTCCATTAGATTATATTCTCTAAATATTTTTGTACTTTTATCTAATCTTGGATAGCATAAAATTATTTTATTAAGAATGTAAATACAAATATTGTTTTATTTTTTTTTTATACATGCATCTCACACATATAATGAAAGAGTTAATGTACTAGTTTGATGTATAACTACATCCACTCGAACAAATGCATCCACGACATTAATTGAATCTATTGGGTTCAAGAGAAAAAAAAACTATGGAAGAATCTCATCCCGTCAACATCAATTGCACCTATTCAACCTAAAACTTTAATTTTGAAGTATATAAATCTATTTGTAATTAAATTGAAAATTAGAAAAGTCATTTCCATTGCACTTCAAATGAACCCTTACGCTTGAAAAGTCGCATCCACTAGACAAAATGGTAATATAGAAATTTATTAATAATGTAAGGGTAAAAAAGATATATAAAGATTTACCCCTTGTAACCTTTTATATATAATAATAATAATAATAATAATAATAATAATAATAATAAACTATGTGAATTAAAGTTTCTGTACATAATTTTTGCACACCATCCAAACAAAACCCCCACATTGTTCTATGATGATGGGCTTTTTCTTTGTCTAATATGATTCACGCCATTCACTAAATTAAAGGTGGACTCTCAGTGGTCAACGCATACCCTTTTTGAGTAGTTGCCATAACCTTGGTTGCATAATGTTCAACTAAATCAAGCTTTTTTTTTTTTAATTTTTTAATTAGGATGGTGTCAACATAGCTCTTAATTGGTTGTATGATCTAACATATGTCTTTCAATAAAGTATCCTCTTTCTTAAAAAAGAAAAAGAAAATGTGAAACTAAAAAGCACCAAAGTTCAGATACTGAGGGCCTATTTAGATTGACATTCTAAGTGTTTATACTCCAACTAAGACTTTATAATTTAGTTCTTATAAAACTGTATTCTAGTGAGTTAGTTAGACTCGCTCTAACTTTGATACTACTATTGATGAGTCTGCAATCTCAGGCTCCCCTTGAAACTTTGATACTACTATTGATGAGTCTGCAATCTCAGGCTCCCCCTGAAACTGATGTACCTCGCAACGACTTCACCTTCTCTTCACCTACTAGTTGAGCACACCCTCAACTAGTGACTCACAGTAGCTCATGATCAGTTAACTTGAGTGATGCATAATACACTGGTATCTTGTATTTACACTAACTTCGTCATCACTCTATACTCACAGATACCTCTTTTTCTTCTTGTTGATTTCGTTCATCGTTTTTTTCTTCTTTTTCTATCTAAGCGTCGTCTGTCTAAACACATGCTCTAACCACAAAAAAACCAGTGCCTCTAAATATGACTCACATAAGGAAAGAAAAATAACAACTCAGAAGGAAACATATCCTCCCACGGAATATTTCCGAAGTCAGCGACAAAAAGGGCAACAAGATAAAGAAAATATTATTTGTCAACACAAACAATAACATCCATTTTCCTCGCATGAATAATTTGGATTGGACAACGTCTAATATTTCATATAGTTGTATTACTATTGGAATAATTCAAACTGTTTTCAAAAGTTTCATCGATAACCATGTGAAACCTTTGAATATCGAGAAACTTACTTTTGTGAGAGTCTTCCAATTTTTATCCATTTTTCTAAAGTGTTTTTCAGGCGTATGAATAAAGATGTCCGTTTTTCTGAACATCGTCTAATATTTCATACAACTTACTATAGGAACTTACTATTGATAGATAAGGATATAAAATCAACAAGATTTATAATTGGTATAAATAATTATTCTGGACAAAGATTAAACTGTAAAATAACTCATCAAAAGTTCAAAATCTCTCTTAAGTCCAATGTTCTCATTGCCTTTGTTAATTAAGAAAAATTCTAGTTAGGAATTTCTCACGGATGAATATGGTATATATGTTGAATTAAAAAAAAACTATATTGTAAATATGTTAATCTATTAACTTAACCTTATTAATACTAAAATTTATAGAAACTGATAAAATCATTAATCAAATCCATTAATTAGGGTAATCCGAAACATTAAAAACATAATAAAGAATAATAACAAAGAAAAATAATCACAGGTGACAAAATTGATTGTCATAGAAAAATTACAAGTATGAATTGTTTTTTTTTAAAAAAAAATTCTTATTTAAAGTGACATAATTCTCTTTTTACTCTCTATACCATAAAGTTTTTAATGTATATTTTGCTGTATATTATTATTAGTGATATACTACCATTATGGACCTGGTATGTTAGTGATATGGCCATTAGCTATTATATTAAATGAGCATGAAAATAATAACCCATGATTCAACACAAAGTCAAACATAATTATTCATATAATATTCTTTTTATTAATTTTATTGATCTATGATATATCAATGATAAACATATTAGAAAATAAATAAGTGACGGTGAGTTTCTAGATATTCAAAGGTGACATGTATGGTATTCCTACTCGAAATAATAACAAATTAGTGATTAATGTTTTTACAATAATTTAATGTTCTACTACTATTATTTACTATACGTAAATCGGTTATTTACGAAATATAAACCATCCATGATTTATATTTGGAAAAAAAAATACATTTTTTATCCTAAATTTTGAGCTAATGATTTATATTTTTAACTTCAATTTTTATTTTTTTTTAACTAAATACTCGTTTTCCATCTTTAGTTTTAATGTTTATTAATTAATTAAAAAAATTAATCTTGTTTAACGAGATAAATGACAATTTAAGAAACAATCCTTTAATTTGTTGTTGTAAAAATAGTAAAACATAATTTTTTAAATATTGAAATCAGATTTAATAAAATGGAATTTTTAAAAATAGAAAAAAAAAAAAGGGAAACTATTTACACAAAATAGCAAAATTTTTAGATAGTTGTGATAGACGATGATAGAAGTCTATCAAGGTCTATCAGTGATAGAAATGATAGAAGTCTATCATTGATAGACGCTAATAGAAGTCTATCAATATCTATTAGTATTTTTTTTTGCTATTTTCTATAAATAGTTTGACATTTTTTCTATCTGTGAAAATTTTACTTTAATAAAGAACTAAAATACTTCAATTATAAAAGTAGTTTGATGCCTACAATTACGGAGTATTTACTGACTAATTCTAAAAGACATCTATTTTTTTTTTTTTTAATAATATGTGGGGTGGGAGAACTGAACTTCCAACCTTAAGGTCGTTATTACAAGTTTTATGTTAGTTGAGACTCATGTTGACTAAAAGACATCTAATTAATAGATAACAATTACAACAAGGATTAATAAATCATTCTCGATGGTTTGAAAATGGTCAATTACAAAATTAAACTTTGGTGAAGGAGAACGAAGTCGTTGAGTGAGATGCTTTGGATGTGATCAAGCTATTGAATTTAGAAGTTATGAATCTCATTGGAGTTAATTAGTTTTGTTGTGAATGATATTATCGTTTTGGCCCAAAATTCTGAGCGTGTTGAATTTTCTTTTTGTAATTGTTACAATAACTCGGTTGTTCATTGCCTTACTTGTTGTATTTGAGTGGATCTTCTTCTGTAAAAGACGGTAAGGTCTATTGATTTATGAATTTTCCTTCTCGATTGAGTTCCTTCAATTTTTCCATGGGTTTGAACGTGGTTTGAGATTCAAGTATGTATCTCCCTTTTTGTGCTTCGATTCAACCCAAATCTCTATTATGTAGACTCAAGTTGTCGAAAAAACTTCAACCCATTCAAGCCGCTATTGTGAAGGTCAACAAACAACAAGAAGATTATTCAAGGTTTTTAGGAGAAGCTATGGTTAGTTTATATGAAAAGAAAAAAATATTTAAAGATTTTGTATAATAAAAAAATTAAATGAAGGAAATAAAAAGATGAAAAATCTTAAAATGAAAAGTTTACGTTTAGAAAATTGAAAATTAAAACTCTTTAGAATCAATATACTACTAATAATAAAATATTTACACGGAATATTCATAGTGAAAAGAAAGACATTAGTTTTAAAATTTAATTACCGAACTTTTTGATTCATGAGAGATAATTAACCATTACGAGTTGGCCTAATAGTAGTGAGAATTTCTTTAAACTCGTTGCTCGACTACCTCCTGCAACTCAAGATGACTAAAAAGAGATGGGTTATGAGAAGCAACATTAATTGCTACCGCGTTTTGGTGCTTATGGCTTGAACGAAATAGGAGAATTTTCAGGATTCTAGCAAAAGCCAACACCATCTTTGGGATGATATCATTGCTTTGGTTGGTTTTTGGAGTAAAAAATCATCTCTTTTTTGTAATTACGAGGCCTCTTTAGCTCTTCCATTGCTTTAAACTGGAAGTCCTTTTTGTAATCCCTCCCCTTTCCCACTGTTTGTCTCCCTTTTAGTTTGAGCTTATCTCTAGCTCTCTGTACATTTTTCTCATTAATGATACATCACTATTGGCATAGAGGTATGACGAGGGTGCTAAGGAGGTGTCAACCTAGTTGAGATGTCCCGGTACACTCCCTGATCCCGCTTTCCTATTGTATTTTGTTAAAAAAAAAAAGTAGTAATGGGAACATAAAAAAAAATTAAAGAACTAAGAGATTAGATGAATTATTTCGTGAGATTAATCGAAGTACGTATGAGCTGAGTAAGGAGTTTTAAAATCTAACTACTGAAATATTTGGAGGGGAGAGGCTTGTGGTTCATGGGAGATAATCCTTCATATACCCCTTCACAGAAACAAGAAAAAAAACCCTCAAATCACTACTCGAATGGGCAAAATGGGCTATGATAGTGTATTTCGAAGTGTCACTTTGGCTAAAAATCATAGGTTTTTATTTATTTTATTTTATTTGACTATTTTTCAGTTTTACATGTGGGTTTTGGCTATATACATTCCAATTTTTCAAAAATGAAGGCCTATCTAAAAGGATTGAGTTATATCCACATAAAGCCCAATCCCAAAAGTTAGATCCAAAGTCATCAAACCCAATTTCACACAAAGTTAATAATAATTCTTGTAAATAAAGGAAGTTGACCTTTATTTTTAACCATTCGGTCAGTATTCAGAAGAGCCAAAAGTAGAGAACCAAAAGATTCAAGATTCAAGATTCAGAATTTAAAATATTCAAAAGCTAGAAGACCTAAAAATTGAGCATCTCTTCTTAAGTTACAAGTTGAAGATTAAGGGACGTATTTTTTTTTTTTTTTTTTAAGAATATAGATAATCGGAATCTTAAATACCCGTAATTATAGATATACAGAATTATAGATGTCTGACATCTTTATATAGTCATGTTTGTTTTGTAGGATTTTTTTTTTTTTTTTGTATACATATTTGAGAATATTTTGAAATTCTACGCGGAAATGTTTTAAATTTATATAATGTTCAAATAATGCCCTTACAATTATTTATTAATTTATAATTAATTTGATATAATTTGAACTTATGTAACGTATTTGTTTTTATCCATTTGAATTTCTTTTTAAATTAGCTAAATTATTTTAAATGACAAAACTATTTACAAATATAGTAAAATTTCACTGTCTATCTGCGATAGATCGCGATAAACTACTATCTGTATCGTTATATACTACAGATAGACACAGATAGTAGTCTATGGCGGTCTATCTCAGATAGACAGTAAAATTTTGCTACATTATAAATATTTTTGTTCGTTTTCTTTTATTTAAAAACAACTCTTTAAATTGATACAATTTATATTATTTTCTTAACAAAATAACATATCATAATTTAAGATTTTTTTATAAAGTAAATATTAATTTAAATTTAAATTTGAATATCTTGCTAACAAATAATAACAATTATGGTATAACAAAAAAAATATGATATATATGGTTGACATTATTTATTTTAAGGTTTAAATACTATTTTGGTCCCTATACTTTTGGCTTTTGTTCATTTTGGTCTTAGTACTTTTAAAATGTTCATTTCGGTCCCTATACTTTCAACTTCAGTCATTTTGGTCCCTATACTTTCAAAAGGTTCATTTTGGTTGATCTTATACTTTCAATTTTGATTCATTTTGGTCCTTGAACTTAAAAAACGTGACCATTTTGATACCTTAAAAATGAAGTAAATATGAAAATGAGGGGACCAAGATGAATATTTTGAAAGTATAGGAACCAAAATGAACCAAAACGAAAAGTATAGGGACTAAAGTAATATTTAAATCTTATTTTAATTATATAATGCAAATGAAGATTAATATATATATGTAAAACTATTTTTTAAAAAAGGACAAAGGTGTAAAATGAGGATACCTCCAAGTTGGGAATATGAAAAACCTATATTTTAGGAGGGTATCCAAAACTTTTGTGATGCACTCCATAAAGGGCATCCTAGGATACCCAAAAAATTTTAGATGTCGGAACATTTTACAATATTACAAAAAAACAGTGTAATCTACATACCCAAAAACAAACGACCCCTTAATCTCTCTCCTATTCTAAGAGGAAACTCGCAAACCAAAGCCTACATTTAAGAAAAAGTTAATTTTGTGGACTCAATTATATTATCCCATTTGAAGGCTATTTCCCCCCTATATTTGCACATTCTTGCTATTTGTGCTATATATGCCATTGAGCATTGGACTTTGTTCATCATATTTCCTTTACAAGTGCCCCAAGAACAAACTTTAAAATTGGTGGGTAGGCCTTAAATTGGGTTGGATATCTTTACCATATGCTCTTGTGTTTATATAATATCCATTCAAAATGGGCCAATATATATCCATCACAAAGCCTCTCTTGGCCATTACCACAAACATTATTTTGACCAATGACCCCATTCCTCTGCTGTCTCTCTTATTTATCTTCATTTTTGGTAATTCTTTTTTGAAATCTTCATATTATATACATTATAACCATCATTGAAACATATAATTCATAGTGACCTTCTTTTGAATGCTCAAAATGTCTGTAATTTTATTCTCTAAAAACGTTATAAAAAAAACTCATCGTTGTCTTGGTTCATGAGACGGTTTGACTAAGCAACTAATTACCACAAGGGAATATTAGATGAATGTTAATAATAAAAAGTGGATATGTATTGTCCATAATTGAATATTTTTATAGAGTAATAACGACATAGATAACTAAATTTAAAACCTTGTTTTAAAAATTGACCGAATAATTTTTTTTTTTTGAATTTATATGAAGGAAAATTTTTACCGATAAAAAAAATGTCACACTATTTACAGAAAATAGCAAAAAACACTAATAGACGTTGATAGACTTATATCAGCATCTATTAGTGATAAACTTTTATCATTTCTATCACTGATAGACCTTGATAGATTTCTATCAGCGTCTATCACAACTATCTAAAAGTTTTGTTATTTTATATAAATAGTTTTCCTTATTTTTCTATTTTTACAAATTACCCATAAAATTACATAGAATTATTGAAATAGTTTATAAATTTTATTTTTATAGTTATGTAGGAAAAAAATATTTTGTTTTAATAAACTAAATGGAAAATTTTATATTTTTAAAAAATTACATGTCAGAAAATAGATTACACCCACTTTTTAAAGTACACCCCATAATTTTGTATTTTCTACTTTTTTTTTTTCTATATGTGTAATTACTTTGTTTTTTTTCTATTTGTGAAAAGACTCTTATTTATTATACACAAAATTAAAAGTTGAAAAACTTATTAAATATAATTTTAAAAATTTTAAAAAAATTATTAGATAATTTTCGATATTTAAAGACCTATAAAAAATATTTTTAAAATTCACGAACTTACTCAACACAAATACAAAACCTTTTTAATAAATGATGATTGAATATTCTATTCTTGTCAATGCGTAAGGAATAGAATAATAAGGTTGGAAATTTCGTTTTGCCATAAGGGAAAACGCTGTCGTTCAGACAACTACGCGCTGTTTGCCTTCGCAGGCCGCAACATGATTCGTTGCACGTGACATTGTGGGCCCACCTTTAACAATCAACAGTTTTCTTGTGGGCCCTCCAAAACTGACGGAGAACGATTTAAACGCCCATTTTTTTTTTCTCTTAATTACCAATTATACCCTCTCGTCAAGTGGCTAATTCTTTTTCTTCCTTGTGCCGACTTTTTTTTTTTTTTTTGGTAAAGTTCTTAGAAACGGCTAAAGTACAAATGGGGAAAATTAGGCAGATTGGGTCAGTCCACGATTTATTTATTTTTATTTTTTATTTTTCAAAGATTCATTAAATTCGAGAATTTTAATAGTCAATTTTAATTTTGAAGTATTTATTGAGTTCATCTGTACTTTTATGTTAGTTTATTTATTAAATAAAATGATTGAAACTATTTAGGAGATATTTTTTAATTTCCATTTTTGCCCCTTTCCTTTCTCTCTCTTTTGTTAGAATTAATTTTCTTTTTCAAAAAGTATTTTGTATTTAATTTAGCATTTTTTCTTCTATTCATTTTGTTTCGTCAATTAAATATCAATGTTAAAAAAAAAAAAAAATCAAACGAGAGTATAAATGATATAATTGTATGTTCCTTTTACTTTGTTGCATTTTGTCTTTTAATTTTTCTAAAAAAACAAAGATATAATTTGTTAATTTTAACTTTTATATCCTCAAGATCCCTCTCATTTGGATGTAGTCTCGATTCATTCATATATCGCTCATTTATTTGGGCATTATATATGCCCACCACAACTTCTGCCTTGGTTCGTCCTCAAACCACATTCTACTAGGATAGTTTCATCTCTAATACCATTTGTAATGCTCCTAACTCAAGGATTCAAAGTCTGGATTTGACACCTAATAGCCACAATATTCTTTTGCATCCCTTGTGATCTGGCAACACGTCATCCTTACTTGTTTTGAACAACTTCTAAAAGTAAAGACTATTCCCACAAACTAACATGGATTCTTTCCTGATGTTTTGTCCTCATTCACGTGCCTCCTATAAAAATTCGTAGGAGGTCACTCAACATAAAATTACTCCAAACTAAATACACTTAACTTTAGAGTACCTATGATCAAACTACTAAAAAAGAAAGGTGCACCTTATTCGTATAAGTAGTAACTATAAATTCTTTTAAGGCTTTCTTAACATACTTTCATATCTGTAGGACCTCTCTCATTTGGATGTGGTCTCGATTTATTTATGCACCTCTCCTCTACTTAGAACATTATATTAAATATTGTAGTTGACAAAAATATTGTAGTCTTAATTTTATAGAAATGTCCATGAAAATATTGAAAAATCGTCAAATGTTGATGGAAAAGGTCTAGTGTTTAGGCAACTGAGACTTGAGTCGACTATTCACCACAGTTGAGAATATAAGCTAAACCAACGAGATTATCTAAAATGACAGAGTTGACTTTGGATTTACCTAGATGAAGATGAACATAGATAAAATCGAGATTATCCTAACATATTTGTCGACATTAGTATTTCAAATATTATTGTTTAGAAAAAGGTTATGGGTAAAAAATATGGTAAGTATTTAGCTACAAGAAGATGAACCAATAGACCATTCCGAGAAAAGGGCTTTATTTGGTTAAGTATGGAAGTCGACCTATAGGCTTAACTATTAGAGCCAACTAGAGAGATTAATTCTCATCATAAAATCAACAAGAATCGTAAAGACTGACTCTTAATTAAGGTCGGCCTTGGAAATTAAAAAAGCCATAGAGGCCAACTCCTTAGACTTCATGGAGGCCGACTCATAGGGTCAACCATGAGAGTAAAATATTGCTTAAGTATGGAGGCCAACCCATAGGGATAGCCACAGAAGCTTGAGGAGGGCGACCCTATGAAGGTAAAGATTATGCCTACGTGTTCTACTTTTACTTATGTTTGGGTTACTAGTGAAATAAGTCCAACAATTCATAACAATAAGTAACAGTTCAAAACCTATTTCTATATAACTAAGATTGCTGGTGACATTTCAGGTACGCTAAAATACAATTCTAACTTCTCTACTCTCTAGCTTTCTCTCTAAACAATTACTAACTTGATCGTCAGAGTGTTAGTGGCCAAGCACCACACTAGTGCGAGGTTCTATTGTGAAAGACGTTCGTTCAATTCCCTTCGAAAATTACAAACTCTTAGTTGATACCAAATTTCAATATCAACAAGAATTAATTTCAACCATTAACATTTATCAATACATGTAAAGACCAACGATATTAGGGTGAGAGTATCATTACCCAATCCCTAGCTAGTAAATCTGTCCCTTTTAAATCGACATGCTTGATCCAAACTATGTGGTACTAATAAAGCTTTTGATTGCATTTTAGTGAAGAAACGTGTGATCAGGTCATAAAAGATCTTCTTACTTGAAAGACCTACTGAAAATTTAAAGAAATTGTGATTTAAATTTCTCATTCATCGTATATAAAGTTAGAAAGTGACAACCAAAGAATAACAAACTCATATTGATGTAACACAATGTACATTATTCATTTGATAAAAGAGTTAGTATAATTATTTATACTAGCTAGTCGTTGTGCAGTTAGTTAATAAGTTAAAAATGTTTTGTTTGTTAATTTTTTTTAGTTATTTGGATAAGTTATTGTTGGTTATTTTATAACACCTGTTACATAATTAATCAAACGATTTACTCTATTATTTGCAATTAGGTTTAACATTATCCAATCAGCTGGCAACTGATTAATGCTTATATATCTTTGACTAATAGGTTAAGATTTGAATCTCTATCTCTCGTTGAATAAAAAGACAAAAAAAAAAAAAAAGTTTAAATGTTGATGGACAATACAAAAGGCTTCAAGATTTGGATATATTATTCTACATGCTAATGAGATAGGTTCAATCAAATTCCAACACATTCCTCAAATGATCTCTTATACCTTATTATTTGTGTGTGCTATTATCATATCCCCCATGATGCTCTCTCTTATGGGCCCCAAGTGAGCACAATTTCAAAGGATAAAATCATTAAGACGTGTGATAAGACATTATTATTGTGGTAGAAAAAAAATCATATGATAAGTAAGAATAAGGGAGAAATCATACAAACAAAAACCAATTACTATCCAAAGTGGGAGACAAGATTAATTTAAGACAAGTTGCAATATCTATAAAAAGAATATAAGAATTATTTACAAATCTAACCATGATTTTTTTGCAAAATTTTTAAATTTGATTTCGGTTTTTGTTAATTATAGCAATTTTATCTTTATTAGTGTATATAGGTTATATACTTTATATTTCATATATGAATTATTTATATTTCGCGTATCAATAACGTATCGAATATACTTTATATTATATATATATGTTAAATGATATCTCCAATAACATTTCAAGATTGATTCAAAATTTATTTTATGTATAATCGTGATGTATCAAATATCAATTGTAGCCTATAGGATGAATTGAACCATTGTAAGTTGATGACAATTACTATAATAAGATAATACTTCAAAACATATGAATAAAATTTCACAGTCCGCAAATATACAAGTCCACGAGTATACAATGACATATAAATTTGGTATATTAATGTTAAAATTTAGTATATCAATTATATAGATGATGTAGTACTATCTACTAATATACTATTGATATATTAATGAGGGTAAAATTTGGAATAATAAAAAAAGAAATTCGGTTAATTTTTTTTATATACTTTAAATTTTCAAAACACATTGCTAGATTTATAAAAATAATAAGGAAAATATTATAAATAGAAAAAAAAAATCAAACTATTTACAAATATAAACAAATTTTACTATCTATCAATCATAGACTTTTATCACTGAAAAATAGAAGTCTATCGTGATTAATAAATTTATTATTATTATTATTATTATTTTAGAAAAATCAAATTGCTATGAAACCACATATTAATTAATAAAACAAAAGTTCCCACATTGATTTAAAAATTCCAAAACAAAAATAACGAAAAAGAGCTGAAAGAAGAGTCAAAAGCCGCGTCTAAAACACGTCCACGAAGACATTTCGAGGACATGAAAGTAAATAACCGAATTGTAGAAGGGTATAACTGTCTACAGGACTCCGTCGCCGGACTTTTGTAGAAGAAAATTGTAAATCCCGCCGGAGGTTCCGCCGTCAATGGTTATTATAATAATTGAAATAACCCACCAATCAAATTCCCAATCATCTCTTTTCAATTTCCCTTTCCTCTCTCTCTCGTCTCTTTCTTTCCAACTCCTGTAACTTCGCCGGAATGTTTTTTATTTGATTTCTTCACTCGATCGCCCAGTTCTCCACCATATATATCTTCCCGGAGAACAAAAAACCCGAGTCCAATCCGACACTTGAACATTCTGTGAAAGTAATGGACTCGCCAACGTCGGGAGGCGGAGGCGATTCAACAACTCGAATCGCGGCTCGATCTTCCATGATTGAGTCATTCAAGGGATGTGGATTGACAGGGTTGCGAATTGACAAGGAGGAGTTGCGGAAGAAGCTACAGATGCCGCAGTACCTTCGGTTTGCTATGAGAGATTCCATCCGGCTGCAGGACCCTAGCGCTGGAGAGAGCCGGTTGCCTGGTGCCAATTCTATCTCCGGCCCTGCCTTTGTTCCCGAGAGTAACGACGATGGCCCTCCGGAGTCGCCCATGGTGGTGTTTATTAATCCACGGAGTGGTGGCCGCCATGGCCGCTTGCTTAAGGAGAGGCTACAGATGTTAATTAGCGAAGAACAGGTTTTATACAACAGCAATTCTTTCTTATCCTTTTTCTTGTTTGTGAATCGTACATGTGCATTTGTGTAAATAGGTGTTAGAGAGTTGAATGCATTGTCCTCTATGAGAAAACTAGTATCTATTTAGCTCTTCTCGCAATTGATGGGACATTATAAGTAGAGCTATATGTGTAGCTCCTTCTAAACGTTGGTAGTTTCGTGCAGGTTTTTGACTTAACAGATGTGAAGCCTCATGAATTTGTTAAGTATGGATTGAGATGCCTTGAGTTATTGGCTGGGCTTGGTGATGCTTGTGCTAAAGATGTTCGAGATAAAATAAGAGTCATGGTATGTTTAAAGTGAAAAAGAAGTATACAATAGATTTGTAGCTACACAAATTTTGATTATGGTGGAAACTAAGTGATTTTCCTATGGATAATGGATTAGGTTGCTGGAGGTGATGGTACTGTTGGTTGGGTGCTTGGTTGTGTTTTAGAACTTGAGAAAAAGGGGCGGCTGCCTGTTCCACCAGTAGGAGTAATTCCTCTTGGCACAGGCAATGACTTATCCAGAACATTTGGCTGGGTGAGTTCTCCTTTCTCATTAAAGTTTCGATCATATATATATATATATATAGCATAATTTTCTGAGCCGTAAGATTGAATGCTTTTTTTTAGGGTGGTTCATTTCCTTTTGCTTGGAAGTCAGCCATCGTAAATTGGATAGGTAATTCACTAGTGCAAAATTGGTACTATTGTTTTCTCAGTTTTAAGGGTGCTTTTTCTTTTGCTTTTAAAATTATTAACGTGGTGTGATGTTGATTGTGAATATAAGTTTGCAAATGTGAATGCTCTTACAATGCATTTTTCTGTATATGTAATCGCCAGGAGTGCTTCATGCCTCTGAATAGTTCAAGCATCAGTAAACCGTTTATTGCTCCTCATAAATCTGAATATTGTGATGCAGTTGGCATGTTATTCTCTCTACACCATCTGGAGAAAATGTGGAATTACCACATTGCATGAAACCTACAGAAGAGCATGCTCTTGATGAGGTTTGTGCATTTTATTACTCAGCTTTTAGTAATTTCATAGTCTAGCTGAAAACATCCAAGATCTGCTCTGATATCTTACCAATAACCTTGCCCTTTAATATGTCTCATCTTTCTTTTTGTTATCCGTTGTGCATTTAGGCGTACAAGGAAAATATTAGTGTTAATCTTTAAAATTCTTGCCTCTTCGTTTCCAAATAATCTTGGATTTGTATCTCAGTGGTAGAAGTTTTGTTGTTGTGGCCGCAGAGCTTGGAAATTGAGGAGGCATTATCAGAGAAAGCAAGCTGCCATGAAGGAGTATTTTATAATTACTTCAGCATAGGTATGTCAAGCATTTGCACTTAAGCATTGTGCTTACACTAAAGGATGGATACTTTATGACTTGAGTCAATGAAACTCTCATCAATGATAAACCTTGAAGAAACATTATGCACTTATACATAAAAATGTGAAGGGGGATGCATTTATTCTTCCATTTACGTACGTGTCAATATAAAAGACTTTCGTATGCAGAAATTGATTCTAGTGTCGAAGTTAAAGAGGATTGTATACAGAAATTGATTTTATGTCAATATTGAAGAGGTTTGTAGGCACAAACTGAAGTTCTTTCTGATCCTGAACAAGTCGAGGATTATCGTATCTATTATTATTCTACTTTTTATATTAAGCCTTTGGATAGTCTGGACCATTTTAGAATACATGTTTAGTCCTCACATTTCTTGAGTTTTGTTAATTGTCTGCATCTTTTATAGTTAATTGCCTAATTGTATGGAGTTACTCCCTTGCTTAAAGAGAGTTGGAATTAACATGTAGACATCACATGCGCAATTTTATTTGTTAGCATAACAGAGGGGTGCATTTTGTTAATTTCTCACTTCACAGGTTACAAGAGTGCAATTTTATTGAATGAACTTGTTTGATTACTTGGTCACTTGTGTATAGTAGGTTTATTTATTCATTTTGATCATGCAGGAATGGATGCTCAGGTTGCTTATGGCTTCCATCATTTACGTAATGAAAAACCTTACCTTGCACAAGGTCCAATTGCAAACAAGGTTCGGTTAAATAATAATTTTTGTCCCTTCATTTTTTACTATTTCATGCTTCTTTTCCCTTCTGTACTAGTCTTATTCTTCCTCAACTTCAACCTCCAAAGTAGAGATGTTGAGTGGAGGTGGAGTCTCTTGGAGAATTTGGGAGGGATGTTGATCCTTCATTCCTTTGGTATGAAAATAAAGCCAGGGTGGATGAGGTGGTAAAGAGAGTTTATTCTTTATCTACCAAAGCTGGAAAAACCTTTTAGGGACACTTAATCTATGAAAACGTTGGGAAACGATGAAGCCACAGGGCTTGATGGATTTATAGTTGAGTTCCTTAAAAGATTTTGGGATATTTTTTAAGTTAATTTCTTAAATGTTCAATGATTTTTATAGAAATGTAAGGATGCGTTTAACTGATTTCGATCTCTTATTGCAGCTGATTTATTCTGGCTATAGTTGTGGTCAGGGCTGGTTCTTCACGCCTTGCACTAGTGATCCGAGTTTAAGGTTAGATATTCTCATGAAAAGTTTTGTTTTTGTTTAAGTGGACAGTTTCTGGAGTAATATTCTGCTTGATTTAGATAATTCTCTCTCTTCTTTTTTCCCCTAAAAGAAGTTACCATAAAATGATTTTAGGATTGTTGCTTTGTGATTTGAATATGAGTTTTAAAAATATAGAAAACAAGAACACTCTGATTTAAATTTGCAATTTAGATTTTCTAAGAAAATTTTCTGGTTGTAGGGGCCTTAAAAACATCCTAAGGATGCATGTCAAAAAGGTCAATTGTTCAGATTGGGAGCAGATTTTAATCCCCTCGAGGTATCATGTGTTCCTTTCTTGGCTTAACTTGTATTTACAATGGTGTTCTTGCGTTCATTGCCCGATATGATATTGATAAAATAAACAGTATTTTGTTAATGAACTGTTTATTTGAAGGGAATAAGGTAGTGATTAACTGGGTTGCTAGCTGCTAGGTGGCACCCTAATGGTTGCACCAGCAGAAGTTAGGACATCTAACTATCAAACTAAACCTAACAGCCAAAAAAATTGAGCCTCTAGCAGTCATTACAAATAACCCTACAACTTTTCTGTGTTTTTATCTCATTATGAGGAAAAGGGGATTTTCAGAGGCGAGTTAGAACCATTCATGCAATGGTTTGAAGTGTTTTCCAGTATTAGACATTGTTGAGAATCCTACATTGGAAAAACCAAGCAACCTCACGCTCTTTATAAGATAGATAGATGGGCTACTCCTCTCATTGTCAAATTGTTTTTGAGATGAAACCTCGTGTTATCTAATATGGTATCAGAGCTCATAAAGTCCAAATGATTCGGTCCAATAAAAAAAATTGTGATCCGATTAAGAATGGTGAACTCAAAGGAGGCACCATCTTGAGGAGACATGTTGAGAATCCCACCTTTGAAAAACCAAAGGACTTCACTCTCCTTATAAGATAGATGGACTACTCTCATTACTAATTAGTTTTGAGATGGAATCTCATGTTATCTAATAGGCATTATGTTGCCACTAGCCAGCACCCAATATGTTGTGCTTGAAGTCTGATTAAGTTGTTTGAAATTGAGGGGAGATGATTTTTGCTTCCTAACTTTAGGCATTTACCTTATTGTGTGAATCATTTCCTGCAGTGTAAGATCTCTGGTTGCTTTGAATCTTAACAACTATGGTAGTGGCAGGCATCCATGGGGAAATCTGACACCAGAGTACATGGAAAAGGTACACAGTTCCATTTTTTTACCTTTACAGAGCACACCCGAGTTCTTTAGTTTTTCCTAATTAGATTCTTCTTGCTAGCCCAATTCCACTTGGACTCTGCACAAGATACAGTTTCTGTTTATTGCACAAATTTTGGCAATTTGCTTATGGCTTGGCCCTTTTTATTGTAACCCCTAAGGAATAGGATATAACCTGGATTTTCATTTTGGAATTACATTCCCTGTTGAGATTGCTTTGTAAGGAAGTGGAGTAAATAAAATGTTTTAGTAGTTCCAACTGTATATGGAATTGTAATATCATACCCTAACCTACCATATTCTTTCTACCTCTAAATTCATTATTGAAAATTATGCTTACAACTTCTAGGAAAGGAATACTTACCTTTCACATTTTTCATTTTATTTTTAGAGAGGGTTTGTAGAGGCACAAGTTGATGATGGTCTTTTAGAAGTTTTTGGTTTAAAGCAAGGATGGCATGCATCACTTGTTATGGGAGAACTCATCTCTGCTAAACATATAGTTCAGGTAATTCAAATATGTTGATAACTGCTACATGCCATTCTTGAAGTGTTATTTCAATTCGAGTTTAGAGAAAGGAATGGATGCAAATTGAGAAATGTTGTTAAACTGTTTTTGCAGGCTGCAGCAATTCGATTTGAACTTCGAGGTGGAGAATGGAAAGACGCATTTTTGCAGATGGATGGAGAGCCATGGAAGCAACCGATGAGCGATGAATTTTCGACTTTTGTTGAAATTAAGAGGGTACCTTCTCAATCACTAATGATCAGTGGAGAATAATTTGAGAGAGCAACCACACATTGTTGATGCTGGTAATTTCTTGCTGTTAGGATTAACCATTAATGTAAAGTAATTGGGTCGGTCGCCGTCCTTCTGAAGGAATGTACATTTTTTATATTGTGCAAGTAATTTTTTAGGTGTGGGGAGAGTTTGCTGTTTCAGATTCATTTGAAGGGAAGAACATCTGGTTCTCTTTAGGAATGTTGGCTGAACTGCAAATGAGTTGTGAGAGTGGCCAAAGCCTCAAAGCGTATTTATTGTTTGTATTATGTGACATTAATTCATTTGGCAATTCATGAAGCTCCCTATCTTCTGAAAATAATTCTTGTAAATGCAACTGAAAACGGTATGTGGAATTCTTATTAATGATCTTTTATCTTATCTTAACTTTCTGTTTCCTTCTACTTTTGTTATATGTTGGTTTTGTTATATGTTGGTTCTTGTATTTTCAGCTTTGATTCATTTTGGTTACTGTACTTTCAAAATGTTCATTTTAGTCATGGTACTTTTTTACTTTGGTTCATTGTGGTCTATATATCTTCAAAATGTCTATTTTGATTCGTGTACTTCTAATAAGTGAGCATTTTGGTCCCTTCAAGCTCGTTTGATAACGATCACATTTCCTATTTCCTGTTTTTGTTTCTCATTTTTTTTTAAGAAACGGACTTGTTTGATAATTGTTTCTTGTTTCTAAAATTTGAGAAACGTTTCTAAAAATAAGGTCGAATTTGAGAAACTACAAAAAGTAGTTTCTCCATGTTCCGTTTCTATTTTATACTGTTGTCAATATTTATTAAAACTCATCATTGGCCTATTGGTAGTCATGCATGCCCACACTACTTTTCCATTTCTTAGTTGTGTGTTCAACTCTTAAGATGGACACTTTTATTTGATTTTTTTTTCTTTTATACTTATTTCCATCTTTTATATTTTATTTATTTTCTTTACTAATTTTGTTATTTACATAAATAATTCTGCTATATTTATATTTTATTTTAATTTTAAATTTTAAAATTCTTCAATATTTAGATTTATATATTATTTTAAATTTCAATATGTATATTAATTTTTTTATATTTCAAATTTCAACTTCTAAGATGAACACTTTTATTTTGTTTTATATTTATTTATTAATTTGGCTATTTACAAGAATAATTCTGCTATATTTATATTTTATTTAATTTTGAATTTTAAAATTCTCCAATATTTAGATTTATATATTATTTTAATTCTAATATTATTAGTAGATCTGAAATTGAGTAGAATTTTACAATATATAAATTTTGCTAACTAAGAAATTCATTTAGCTTAGCTTTAATATTTTACAATCACAACATTTACATAATAATATAATTAGGTTGGATTTAAATTGACTTCATTTAAGACAAATGCCTCGAGTTAGAGATGACAATACAAATCAAATTTGGGCAACATATATGAAGGATAGGATACAACTTTGTTATCATATTTAGTTGTCATCAAGACTTACTTGTATTAGATGACATAAACTTTTGATAATATTTTTTTCGATGTTTAATATATGACATTTTTTTTTATATTATATTGTTAAAAAAACAAGAAAAAAAACAAACAACAAACAAGAAACAAAAAATAGTTATCAAACACATTCTTGTTTCTTATTCTAAAAAAAGAAGAAACAAGAAATAGGGAATGAGAAACAAACGGGGCCTTCATTTTCATTTTCATTTCACTCCTAGACCAAAATGATAACTTTTTAGAATTACATGGACTAACATGAACCAAAGTTAAAAGTACAATGATCAAAATAAACCTTTCGAAAGTATAAGGACTAATATGAACCAAAATTGAAAGTACAAAAACCAAATTGAATATTTAGAAAGTACATAGACCAAAATGAACCAAACTAAAAAGTATAACGACCAAAATAAACGTTTTGAAAGTACTAGAATGAAGATGAACCAAAAAAAATATAATTTTTAAAGTTAATGAGCCACACTATTTTTTAATGTATGTTTACGTGGCAAACAATAAATGAGAGTAATATGTGGGAAATTTCCCAGATCCTAATACTCTTCAAACTTCAGTATTATATTTTATTTCTTTTGTTGCTAATGGAGGGATTTCTATCGCAACAACTTTGCTTTGGAAAAATTTACTATACTAATTGGCCTCCAGATGGCGTTAGAAATGAGAATATCATACATAGAAGTTTACTTTGTTAACTTATTGTACTCATTTCCCTTTATTAATTTGTTTGTTAGCATGGCTTCATGCACCACATGCAGCCATTCCCACACTGCCCACCAAATTTTCTTTCTCAAACACATAGATATATATTAGAGTATTGCTAACCCGAGCATAGCTCAACTTTCATAAAGTATATACCTTCAACCAAGAAGATTAGAAATTTGAATCTTCTAGCTCATGTATTATTGAACTACATGCACATACGAGAGTTAAGACTCCATTTGATAACCATTTGGTTTTTAGTTTTTTTGTTTTTTAAATTATATAAACCTATAAGTACTCCTTCCACATCACTAAATTTTTTGCTTTGTTATTTACTTTTTTACTAGTGTTTTAAAAACCAAACCAACATTTGAAAACTAAAAAAAAAAAAAAAAAAAAAAGTAGTTTTTGTTTTTAGATCAGTTTGGCTAAGAATGCAAGTAGTTAAGAAATATACAAATCATTATAAAAAATTGAGAGAAAATAAGTTTAATTTTCAAAAATAGAAAACTAAAAACAATCAAATGGTTACCAATGGGACTTAAATTATAAATTTTCTGTCTAATAGATAAGATGACTTTCAAAATTGTAAAACATCTAACAAATTTATTAAATACAAAATTGAAAAATTTAGATCTCATATGACAATAATTTTGTTTTTAGTTATTTGTTTTTTTAACATAGTTTCTTTCCTAGTTCCTCCAATATGAGTTCCACAACTTTTAAATAAGATTTTTTTTTTTAATTTTGAAAACTTTGTTTAAATGTTCAAAATACTATGTCGAAAGTAGATAACAAAACAAAAAAAATTCATGACTAGAAATAATATACATAAGCTTAAATTTAAAAAATAAAAAATAAAATAATTATCAAACAAGATTTAAATACTTTTAAAATTGAGTACTTAAAAAGAATTTTCTTTAGGCCAACAACCAACAACCAACAACGACAAACAAAACAAAACCCACTACCCTTAAACTTCTTTGGCACGAATAAAGGGGAGAATACTATTTGAAAAAAAACATCTTTTTAGATTAAAGAAAAACTTTGAGAGGATGTCAAAACTGGTAGAGCATGAACAAATTTATTTTCCTCTCTAAGAATGTGACACAGAGTTACCAATAAAATAAATATTCTCAATGAAGACCTCAATATCAGCTAGGGAAGACTTGAACTACAAAACACAAAATCAAAAGTTCTTAGGATAAATTTGTAATTTATAGAAATAAAAATAAATAAATATATGTAGACACACACCTTTTCATGTATTTCATTTTCATTCCCATCATCTTTCCAAAAAGCTCTTAAAACAAACAACAAACTCACATACCAAATAGACTTGATAATAGCCATTGCTGCAGCCACCAGAGAATCTCTTATCAGCATGGAGGCAGCTGCCCCCGCCACGACGTGGCATTCGCCATTGCCGTACTTATTCGGCGCCCTTGCCGTCGTATCTATTCTTATCTCCTTTTCTCTATTGATCCTTGGCTGCTCTTATTGCCGGAAGGTTTCTGTATCTGTATTGAACGGCAACGGTGGTGCTGCTCGAGCTGCTGATGTGGAGTCCGATCGAGGCAAAGACGATGATAATCGGAATCTGCTGCCATCCGCGGTGTTTGACGACAAGATATTGGTAATAATGGCTGGAGAAGTTAACCCAAGTTTTATAGCTACTCCCATGTCGTTGAGTTTAAATTGTAATAAAATTATGGGTTGCCGTGAAAAGGCAGCCGCGACCGCGGTGGCGGCAGAGCATGGTGATGGGTGATCCATTTTTTTTTGTTACTTTTTTTAATTTGAACATTGACCATCTAAGTGTCTCAATTTCATTATTTTAGGCGTGGATTATTTTCTTTTTATAATTTCATCCTTACAATAATAGAAAATTTTCACAGATAAAAAAATGTTAAACTATTTACAGAAAATAGCAAAAAAAAAAAAAAATTGATAGACTTCCATCAACATCTATTAGTGATAGACTTCTATAATTTATATCACTGATAGATCTTGATAAATTTCTATCAGCATCTATCACAACTATCTAAAAGTTTTGATATTTTGTGTAAATAGTTTTTCTTATTTTTCTATTTTTAAAAATTCTCCTACAATAATTACATGTTAAAATAATTACCTATATAAAAATCTACAAGCATTATGAAGTTGATGATTGTTACAATGTATCGACTTTCTATAACAATTAACAAATTTATATTGGTCTAACTATGAGTATAACATAGCAGTAGTTGATATATGTGCTACCTTTTTTGTGATCGGAGGTTCAAATTTTTGTTTCCCACGTGTACTAAATCATATGGAATTATTAAATTTTTTATTTTATAGTTGAGTGATATGTCTATTTGATCAAATTAAAATATTGAATATCTTTGATAATTTTTTTAGTTTTGTAAATTAACTTTAACTTGTGCTAATAGAGATTCAATATATAAAGGATAAAATCCAAATTGTTAAAAGATAAACAAACAAATCTAAAATGTTTGGGACTAAATTTTGTTCTAGTTAGCATTTTTCTTTTTTAGTGCCATAGACAAATTTGAGATATATTATTTAAAAATTAACATAAAAAATAGCACATAGTTTAATTTTAGACAGGTAAAGTATCTATACCGTTCTTAGTTCAAGGTGTTCAAATCTTGACTGCCTTACATTGAACTTAAAAAAAAAAAAAAAAAAAAAAAAAAAAAAAAAAAAAAAAAATCCCTCTTGGCTTTCACAAAAGGATAATGTCCTTGCCCTTCTCTTCTCTCTCTCTCAAAATATCTCTCTAGATAAAGAGATGGCAATATAGAAAAATTAAAATTTATTTGGTAAGAAAGGCATTTTAGTTGGGCAATAATTGATTTTTTGTTTTTAGTTTTTGAAAATTAAATCTACCAACTTTCTTTCCACCTCTAAAAAACTTGTTTTCTTATCTACTTTTTGCCAATATTTTAAAGAACTAAGCCAACTTTTGAAAACTAAAAAAAAGTACTTTTTTAAAAGTAGTTTTTGTTATTGGAATGTGAATATTTAAAAAAAAAAAAAAAAGTTTTTGTATTTGGATTTTGGCTAAGAACACAACTCTTGTACTTAAGTAAAGATGCAAATCATTGTAAGAAACTGAGCGGAAATGAGCCTAATTTTCAAAAATAAACAACTAAAAACAAAATGGTTACCAAACATAGGTTTTGTTTTTTGTTGTTTGTTTTAAAAAGTTAGGTTTACAATCACTATTTCTACCTATAGTTTTCTTGTTTACCTCCTTTTTAAACATGTCTTTTAAAACAAAACTAAAATTTGAAAAATTACTAAGGCCCTATTTGGTAAGCATTTCGTTTTTTTGTTTTTGGTTTTAAAAAATTAAGCATATTTCTTCACATTTTCTTACAGTGGTTTGCACCTTTCTTGAGTACAAGTATTGAATTCTTAGTTAAATTCCAAAAATAAAAATAAGTTTTTAAAAACTACTCTTTTAAGTTTTCAAAATTTGAATAGATTTTTGAAAACATGAGTAAAAAATAAATAAGAAAGCAAGACATTTAGGGATGAGAGGAGTGTTTGTATGCTTAATCTTAAAAAACTAAAAACCAAAAACCAAGGACCTGTTTTGTAACCATTTTATTTTTTATTTTTGTTTTTGAAAATTAAGTCTATAGATACTACTTCCACCTTCAAATTTATTCTTTTGTTATCTACTTGTTACCAATGGTTTAAAAAACCAAGCCAAAATTTGAAAACTAAAAAAAGTAGCTTTTAAAAATTTGTTTTTATTTTTGAAATTTGGCAAAGAATTCCTCCTTTGATATCTTTTTCAAAAAAAAAAAAAAAAATGAAATTGTTACCAAATGGGATCCAAATGATTACCAAATAGGGTCAAAAAAGGGTAGTTGTTGAAACTTGATTTTGTTTTTAAAGGAGTGTTTGTAAAGAAGGTGCGAGACTTACCAAAAACTCGTAAAAAACATAACAATTTTTAAAAACAAAAAACAAGATAACTATCAAACGGATCGTAGTGATAAAAGAAAATGATATTGTGATGGAGAACTTAATATATGTATATAAGCCTTGCTAAAAGGAGAAGGAAGAAGACTGAAATCAAATAATGAAGTATATATGTTTAGGTAACCAAACTAACAGAAAGAGAGAGAGAGAATGACTTATAATATACGATTATTCCATATAAAGAGAAGCATGAAAATTGAAGAAAAGAGGGAAAGAAAGAGAAAATAAAAGTGATTAAAGTTAAAAGCTTATCTAAGAAGAAATAGAAGATATAGCCTATATCACTATATGATAATGTGTCTTTGGAAGTATTCTAAATAGAAAAGCAAAGTTTCCCATTCTATGAAAGATGGAATGACAAATAAGAATGAATATTAAATATTATAGAATTGGAAATCAAATTTCAAAATTTTGTGATTACTCTTTTTTTTAATACCAATTTGGTTTTTTTTTTTTTTTTTTTTTTTTTTTTTTTTTTGTATTTACAAATTTCTCATTTTAGTATGAGCTTGTTGGGTAGGCAATGAAAATAAAATTTTGAAAAAAAGAGATTTAATGAAAATAAATGTACTTTATTTCATGCTTTTAGATATGTGTTTGGTAGCTGATTTAGAAATTAAATTTCAATTCAAATTTTTTTTAAAATGTGTTTGATAATATATTTATAAATCCTAAAACTAATTGAAAAATTTTCACAGTTAGAAAAAATGTCAAACTATTTACAGAAAATACAAAAAAAAACACGGATAGATATTGATAGGCTTCTATCAGCATCTATCAGTGATAGACTTCTATCATTTCTATCACTAGTAGACCTTGAAAGACTTCTATCCGCGTCTATCACAACTATCTAAAAATTTTGCTATTTTGTGTAAATAGTTTCTCTTATTTTTCTATTTTTAAAAATTTCTCAAACTAATTATAGTTACTAACTAAATATTACGTAAACTATTACTAATTAATTTATGAACTTGTTTTAGGTTTAGATTTTTTGTATAATTATTATTTTGTAATATATAATATATAATATATTGCATATTTTAATTTAACAAAAATATGAGTTTATAACATGAAATACTATATTTGTTATTTTCAAATTCAAAATTTTAATTTATGAACTTTTCTAATATAATTCTACAATTTAAATTTTCAAATTCAAAATCTAGATAGACCGAAAACATAAAAAGGTTGTTTTTAGAATTTTCATTATTTGAATCACAGAATTCATAAACAGATTTCGAAAAAAGAATCCAAACTACCTACAAATGCATATTTGCTGAACTAGTTGAATTTGAAAATATAAAACAAAATGTGAATTGCCTACCAAACAAATCATAGTCTGAAGTCTATTTTTTAAAACTATTTTTTGGATTATATGTGATCTAAATTGTGCAAATTTTGAGAAGAACATATATTTTTTTTTTTTTTTTTTTTTTTATGTTTTTAGGGTATTCAAATTTTGACTTTGGAAGATTAAAAAGTTGAATTATATTAAAATGATAGAGTATTTCATGTTATAAAGTCAATTCATTTTTGTTAAATTAATATAATATAATGTAATATAGATTATAAAATATTACAAAATAATAACTTAATATAATATATGTTCATAATTAAATAAATTAATAATAGTTTATATTCAACCTTAGTAACTCTAATATAATATAATGTAATATAGATTATAAAATATTACAAAATAATAACTTAATATAATATATGTTCATAATTAAATAAATTAATAATAGTTTATATTCAACCTTAGTAACTCGGTGTTATGATTTATAAATCTATAATTATCAAACACATTTTGAATTTAATTGTTTAAATTGAAATCAAATTTCTGAATCTTCCACCAAACACATATATGAAAATATAAAATACTACTTTATTTTCATTCAATCTATTATTTTTAATTTTTTTTCGAACTTCTTTTATCTCCCTCAATTAGAAGACTTTCCTCTAGCCTCTTCATTATTCTTGCTGCTCCATTGTCCTTTCTCATTTTGTTTTCACATCAATGAAGTTCCGTAGTATTTGTTTTTTAAATAATTTTCAGATTGTCTATTAAACATGCACTTACTTTCAATAATCTTAAAAGTATAGTTCATCCTATAATTTATTTTATAAAATATCTTTATTAGCATTCTCTTTAAAAATTTTGAAAATATATTCACATAAAATATATTTAGCCAAACCAAGCCAAAACATAGCCATTCGAGGCCCGAACTTTGTCATTCCAGACATAAAATTTTGTCATTCTAGACATAAAACTTTGTCATCCTAGGCATAAACTAATTAGCCATTCCATGTAATGGTTCGATTCAGCTCGATTTTCTTAGAAAATATAAGATCATCTAAGTGTTCCAAATTACATAATTTCTAAGTTGAAGATGTGAGCAGAATGAAGATAAGGTATTTTAGACTCATTTTCTCACTACAACTTTCTTATTAACATGAATCCAATCTTGATCTATAAGATAAAGGCTTTAGATTTTGCTGAAGGTTATTAGTAAGCTTCTATTGGTGGAAAAAAAAAGAGTAGGGAGTGAAGGGCATACTTAATAGGAAGATTCAACGTTGAGAAGAAATACTTCATACAAAAGAAAGGCTACAGAGAATGCAAATCACAATCTGGGCATATAACAAAAAGTTTGTCCTAACATGCCAAGTTCGTCCAAGGGCTCTAGATATATAAGATATTGCTGAAGTTGTGTCTCTCTCTTGTTAGGAGAGATGGTGATCGATTTCTTTTGAAGAAAGACATATAATTTATTCTTATGATATGTTCACTTTTATCATGATAGAGGATGTCACATTATAGGTAAGAATATTTCGCAAGGGCCAATCTTTGAGCCTATACCTTTGTGTATTTCAAGTTCCGCAAAGCCACTTCACTAAGTCAGCAATGTGTCCACTAAAATAAAGGGGACTAGGTTTTAACACTTAATGTGGAAACTTAGGGGTGAGAGAACCTGCAAATTTGTAATTTAGGAAAGAGAGAACTTACAAAATAAAGAAAAATGGCTCCCATGCCTAATGCTCTATTTATAGTAAAAGAATTATAGAATGGAGAAGAAGTTAGAAGTTTTTAGGTTATTTCATATGGAGCCATAATAATGGTCTACTTATAGAGATTAAGATATGAGATTTAACCTTCCTAAAATTAGGGTATCAGGTTTTCCTAATTTCAAGCAAGCTAGATCAAATCTTATCCTATTTTATCTTATACATTTATCTTAATTTTTGGCTTTATTCTGCTTGGTCATAATTCACCCATAACAGTTTATAAATATATTTTTTTTATCTCAAAGCACTTTATTGTGAACTACACACACATATATACATATATATGAGAAATTTTCACAGATAAAAAAAATGTCGAACTATTTACAGAAAATAGCAAAAAAAAAAAAAAAACACTTATAGATATTGATAGACTTCTATCAGCATCTATTAGTGATAGACTTCTATCATTCCTATCACTGATAAACACGGATAGACTTCTATCAGCGTCTATCACAACTATCTATAAATTTTGCTATTTTGTGTAAATAGTTTCCCTTATTTTTCTATTTTTAAAAATTCTCCTATATATATATATATAACCTATTTTTAAAAATTCTCCTATATATATATATATATATATATAACCTCATTTCACCTCAAGCAATATTTTACATGTAAAATACTAAAGTCATTAAGATGCTTGCATAAAAACTAAATTTGTAACATAATAAAATTTATATTAAAAAAAAAAACGTAATAAAGTTTATATATTAAATCCAAAATTTAAGCTATACCAACTAAATTATTATACATACTAAAATTTAAAGACTAAATCCTTACTTTAATGAAAATTGAAAAAGTAATTTTTAACCCATTTTTCTTTGATCACTTTATGCACACACATATCAATTTTTCATAGTTGTATGAATATAATTCTATCATTGCTTTCACCAACACCCTGCATATAATCTATTCAAATCCATTGCTAGCTTCTTGAAAAAAAAAAAATATTAAAATAAAATGGGGCCAATTAAAAAGTGAAAGAAAGGTGCATTCCCAAGCCTTGTCAAAAAGAACTCTTTCTAAGTGGCTAATTGACTTTTCCTACCAAATCCCACAAATGAATGCTTAGAAATATTTATATGAAAAAGGCTTTTCAAATAATTATTTGGCTTTCATGGCAAGACAAAATCATAAATTGCATAATTTCTCCCCCCTCCTTTGCTTATTCCTCAAAGCACCCAACCACAACACAAGAGAGAAAAGAAATAATAACTTGTGTTTGTTCCTATATACTTTGAGAGAGTTTTCATTTATGCTTCTTAAACAAGAATATTGGAATGAAAGCTAGGCCTAAGGTGGCCTCACACTTCAACTGAAACTTAATCATTTTGTTGCATTATTTCTAAACCCTATCTTTCCATATTGGTCCCTTAGCTTCACATATACAAATAAAACATAACAAGAACTTCTCTTACACTCATACTCACAATCCAGTACTTCAATTTTATTTCCAAGTCATTTTCTTGGTGGTGAAGAGATGGGGTTCTCGTCGCCGGTTAAGATACTCGTCGGGATTCCTTCCGGCGACATCGACGAGAGCAAGAAGCTTCTTTCTTGGGCAATCACAGTTCTAGCTCATCAAAATGACTGCATTGTTGCTACTCATGTTCTTGGTTAGATTAAGTTCACCCAACTTTCTTCAATTCAACAATTTTTGTTTTTTAATATTCTCTTTTCTCCCTCTCAAAATTTTGATATGTTTTCTGTGAATTGAATGACAGTCAGCGACGATACAAAGAAGCGTGGATCGACAACCATGACAATGAAAATTCAATCGCAGCTTCGTCGAGCAAAAGCTTACGTCATATCAATTCTCGGAGAGTTCGCTAATATTAGCCAATCCAAGCAGGTAAATCAACTATGTTAAAAACAATGGAGTACTCTATATGATATTGTCTACTTTGAACCTAAACCTGCATAGCTGAAAATCATTTTCAGGTAAATTTGGAAGCGAGAGTTGGTTTTAACTCGAGCATTGGCAGAGGTTTGACTGAAGAAGCGAAGTCGATTTCAGCCGACCTCCTCGTTCTTCGTGGTGCAAGAAACAAATCAAACAGGTAAGGAAGAAGTTGAAATTATAAAAAAAACATTGAGTTGTTTTAGAATGAAAATTAGTAATTTGGGTTGATTAGTGATGATTTTGTTTCTTGTCTTATTTTAATTTGAATTAGAACTCCCAGCATTGCAAGGTATTGTTTTGAGAATGCTCCTGAGAAATGTAGTCTGGTCTTATTGGGAAAGCAAGAACAGTTATTGAAGCAAAATTTGGACCCTCATTCTGATTCTATTCCATCTAAAGGTAAAAGAAAGAAGAGGAAAAAAAAAAAAAGCTAGGGAGTTTATGATGAGAATCCTTTTGTCTTTTTAAACCAATCGTGTCTATTTAATTTTTATTTTATAAAAGTGTTTGAATTTTTAATTTTGTATTTAATAATCGTTTGATATTATTACTAAATTAATTTATCAATTTATCAACTACATTTAATTGGACTGTATTATTTTAGGACTACGTGACTCGTAAAATCTAACTAAATTAAAACTTTTAAAACTACAGTACTAATAATAAATGATTAGGCTTTTGAAATTGTTGAACTATAAAAATGGTAAAGCCTTAAAAACAAATGATTAGATAACATCCTTCATAAAACTTATGAATTAAACAAAATCATTTTCAGGAGAAGGAAAATGCGAGGGAGAAGTTTTCAGAGCTCAAAAGACAGAGAGCAATAGGGTTCCGCCACTTGTGGCTGCAGACGATGAGGTCGAAGCCTCCGGCGATTCCATTTCAAACACCACCACAGAGGACGACTCCTCCACGTCGGGTGACTGCAGCACCATTGGCTCTCCTCCGCCACTCGTTTCCCCTTTCAAATCCCAATCCGGTGACCGGCGACAGCGACTGTCGCCGTGTAAGTTGATATCGTCATTCATCGGATCGCCTTTTCGGAAGAGAAATTGCAGCTTTTCTGAGAAGCAATCGGCTCAGCCTTTGTTGAGATGCTTCAGCTATGAGGAGATTTTGAATGCTACCAATAATTTCCATCCAGGTTTTTTTTCACAAGCTTTGTTTTTTATGCTCAAATTTTCTTTTGCTTTTGGTTTTATTTTGGAGTTTGGTTATTTGTTTTTGTTTAGAAATAATTTGAAAGGGTTACAATGCCTCAATCGTTGGATGTGGATTCAAAAATTTATCGGCGTTTAGAAAAAAATACGAACTTTATAGTTTAACAAAGTTATCAAACTTAATTGTTTAAAATCCAAATTGAAGTTATTGTCAATCGACCTTATCACTTTTTTTCTTTTTCCCTTTTTCTATCTAAGTATTGCAAGTGTATTTATGTATATAGAAACTTTTTTGTATGATTGAGCACAAATGGTAAATAAGCCAACAAGAATGGAGGAAAACAAAAGACAACTAGCTTCCCCATACTTATCAAGTTATCATAAAAAAAAAAAAAATTGTGATTTTTTTTTTTAAAAATACCTTTTTGGTCCTTGGATTTTGAAGAATAGGTATGTTTTTGTGTATGATGTTTCAAGGGTAATTATAATGGGTAACACTTTTAGAGCTAATCTAAGTGTATAGCAACATTTTTAAAGAATTGCAAATATAGCAAAATCTATCTGTGATAGACTCTATTGTTGATAGATTTCTATTAGCAATATAGATTTTGCAATTGTGCTATGTTTGCTAATACTTTGGATCGGATTATTATATTTGCAACTGCCCTAATTTAAATAAAAAATGATAGAGGGGCTTTGCAATTGTGCTATGTTTGCTAATACTTTGGGTCGGATTATTATATTTGCAACTGCCCTAATTTAAATAAAAAATGATAGAGGGGCTAACATTGCACATCATTTTGGAAACTTTTTTTTATCAGAGCCAAGTTTCGATCCTGGGACCTGTGGGTTATGGGCCCACCACGCTTCTACTGCGCCACTCTGATTTGTTGCTAACATTGCAACATAGACTTGAAAAAAAAATATTTTTTAATCTTTTCCATTCTTTCACCCTATCTTTCTCCCTTCTCTCCTTTTCTCTCTCCTCCTTCTCTCTTTCTCCCCATTCTATTCTCTCTCTCATTCTCTCTCCTTTTAGAAAAATTATTAGAAAAATAATTATTTTAGAAATAATTTTAGAGATAAGAGATAATTTTTTAAAATTATTTTTCTAATTTAAAATTTTGCTTAATAATTGAACATAATAAAAAAAATTAATTTAAAAACCTTTTAAAATTATTTTTAAAATTTGAGATTGAAAAAGTGTATTCTGAAAATTTATAGATCAAACGCGAATATTCTTCCAAATTTAAAGACTAGAAAGGTAATTTTTTTCTTTTAACTCTTTCCAAATCAAATCTTATCTTTGTCTCAAGACTTTTAAAAGGTTGATTTTGATCTCTAAACTTTATTATTATATCTTCATCTTTGAATTTTGATTTTTGAACTGCAAAAACAATATCTACAAAATTAAAAAATTTATATCTATATAAATAAAATAAAAAGTGAGATTTTGGTGGTAAATATTTGATTGTAATTTTGGTTTAAAATTCAGATAACATGGTAGGTCAAGGTGGTTATTCAGAAGTTTACAAAGGAGAACTATGTGATGGAAAGATGATTGCTGTGAAGAGACTAACAAAAGACAACAAAGATGGTAACAAAGAGAAAGAATTTCTTATGGAACTTGGAATAATTGGCCATGTCTTTCATCCCAACACAGCCTCTTTGCTTGGCTGTTGCATTGAAAATGGCCTTTATCTCATCTTCAACTTCTCTCAAAATGGAAACCTTTTTTCTGCATTGCATGGTAATTATTTTACCTTTTTTTTTTTTCTTTTTTGCTTTCTCTAAATTCCTCTCTCTTTCATTTCTCTTAAACCTATAATTTCCTTATCTTAGCCTATGTATGAGTTAATCTAGTTCATAGGTGGCTATATAGACTTTAAATTATAAAGATTCAAATTCTCTAAATTGTCAACTTAATATATTAATGCTATGTTAGGTTGATCCACGTCTAAGCTTTCATCTAGAAAAAAAAAATGATAGCATACAAAAGAGTTAGGTAGAAACAAACAATATGGGCCTATAAAAAGTAGCCCAAAAAAAGAGTCCAACCAAAACTTACCTAAACTAAACAACATCAAAAGGCTAGCTTCAATTCAAAACAACAGGATCTCGTAAAGTCAACTATCATGTAATGATTTAGTGGTAAATAGAGGGCATGACCTTAATAAAGACCTAAGAGGTCATAGGTTCAATCCATGGTGACCACTTACCTAACTAAGATTTAATATTCTACGAGTTTTCTTGTCATTCAATATTCAGGCTCTCTCCATCTCTCTAAATATTACATTGTATGGAATTAGCAAGAATAATATTAAAAAAATGCATTTTTAAGTAGTGAAATTATTTTGATAGGGAAAACAAGTAAAATATTGGAATGGTCAGTGAGATACAAGATTGCTGTGGGAATTGCAAGGGGTTTGCATTATCTTCATGAATGTTGCAAACATCGAATAATCCATAGAGACATTAAAGCTTCTAATGTCCTTCTTGGCCCTGATTATGAACCCCAGGTAAAATAAAATATATATATCTATATTTTCTAATATTTATTTGCTTTCTATAATGTAGTAAGATTTATTTACAATGTATAATTTTCTTATTAGTTCCTATGAATCCACTCTTTTTTCTCTATTTTTACACTTTTTAATTACGATCTTCATCACTTCTAGTCAATGTAGTATTAAATAATTAACCTAAGGTTTCATCTTAAAACTAATGGATAATGAGACGAGTAACTCATGTATTTTAAAAATATTTTGAAATCTCTCTATGTTTTCAATGTAGAATTTTCAACATATAAATTACTTTATTCGAATCGTTTTGACATGTAGAAGATCAGTAGAAATAAGATTTTTGTTTAAAGATTCATTGAGTTGGATGGATTCAATAAATATTTGTTCCGTAAACTTTTAATTTTTTTTTTCTGAGTTTCAATTCAAATAATGAAAATTTTGAAAATAATTTTTTTTATGTCTTCATGGTAACCAAAATTTGAATTTAAAATTTTAAAATACAAAATTATATTGAAAAAAGATAAAAGTTTCGATAAATATATTATTTCATTTTATGAACTTATTTTATTCTTGTTAAACTAAAATATATATAATATAATATATGAAAAAGTATATAACATAAAACATAATAATAAATTAACAAAAGTAGTGAGTAAACTAGCATTTAATCGTAATTAGTCCTATTTTTATGGTTTATAAATATATTATTGGACACTTTTTGACCAAATTATTTAAATTAGAATTCAGTTTTTAAATTTTCTACCCACCACACCTCCGAGAACATGAAATACAACTTTTTATTTATAATTGAATCTCACGTTTCCAGTTTATGTTTTTAGATCACTAACTAAACGGATTTAACTTCAAGAACTAAATATTTTTAATTTTTAATTTTTAATTTTTTTAATTTTAAGTTGTTATATGTATTATTTTTGGTGGGTGAGGCAGATAACAGACTTTGGGTTAGCAAAATGGCTTCCAAACAAATGGACACACCATGCAGTAGTTCCAATAGAAGGCACATTTGGATACTTAGCACCTGAATATTTCATGCATGGTTTAGTTGATGAAAAAACTGATGTTTTTGCATTTGGAGTTCTTCTTTTGGAGATTGTCTCTGGCAGAAGGCCTGTTGATTCTTCCAAACAAAGCCTTCTCTTGTGGGTAATATAATTAATTAATAATAATCCATGCCCTCTTCTTCTTCAATCATCACTTAAAAAAAAAGTGGTTTAATTTGGAATATTTGAATAGGCAAAGCCTCTTATGGACTCGGGCGAGATCGGGCAACTAGCCGACCCCAGGCTCAAATGCTACGACGCGAAGGAGTTGCAAAGAGTCGTGTTGGCTGCTTCTTGCTGCGTTCGACAGTCCTCGGTCGAGCGACCATCGATGAGCGAGGTATGCTCCGACAATATGATAGATGATATGACATTATAGAATGATGTGTGTGTGTGTGTGTGGGGGGGGGGGGGGGGGGGGGAGATTGAATTAATTGAATTTGAATGGATCCATTTGGTACTTAAAAGAGTGTTACACTGTTCTGGTTGTCTTCTCCCATCCTATGTTTTAAATTTGACATTTTATATGCCTTTAAAAGAAGAGAGAGAATGGCACTCATTTCAAGTGGTAAAAAAATTCATTAATTCAACTTTGAGTCTTGAATAAGTAAATTTTTTTTCCGATTGTTTGAAGGGTTGATATAAATAAATTTATCATAATCCACATGGTAAAGAATTAGAATTTTTTACTCATCTAGATGAAAAATATATGTTTTAGTTGACTTTTAAATAAGTAAATTTGGTATAATATTAAAAATTATATATATATATATATATATATATTTGTCTCATAAGTCAAGATGTGGTGGAAATTATAGGATTAAAAAGTATACTGTTTAATAGATTTTCAAATTTTTTCATGAAATAGATTGAATGTTAATTTGGAAGTACTTCTACTTGTGAATGGTTTTGTTGTTAGTACAAAATAAGAAAGAATTTGACAGTTTAAGATTCTCTTTATAATTAATTAAGTTAATTGTAACATGTTTTTTTTTCCTATTTCTTTTGTTCTACTTTTCTGAAGAAAGCAAAAAGCAAAACAAACCATGTGTTTGATTGCTTTTTTAGTCATATTTTCAAAGAGAAAATAAAATGTATTGTTAATTACTTTAATTCATATTTCATGGTCTCTAAATTTTGGATAGAAAAGGTTTTTTAAAAATTTTATTTTGGGGACTTTTTAAAAATAAAAAAATAAAGGAAACTATTTACACAAAATAGCAAAATTTTTAGATAGTTAGATAGATGATGATAGAAGTCTATCAAGGTCTACCGGTGATAGAAATGATAGAAGTCTATCACTGATAGATGCAGATAGAAGTCTATCAATGTCTATGAGTGATTTTTTTGCTATTTTCTGTAAATAGTTTGACATTTTTTCTATTTGTAAAAATTTTCCTTTTATTTTTTGAAATTAAATTTTCAACCTTATTGTGTCATTTGGATCTGATTTTATATTTATTATAAATTTTATGGGTTTGTAAATATTAAAAATAAGAAACAATAATCAAGAATTTGAAGCCAAATTTTATATTTGAATAAGAAACATATCATTGGTTCGAATCACCAACCTGATCCATATCTCGTTGAATTAGAAAAAGAAAGAAAAAAAAAATCTAATAGTTGGATTGGAGATTTAAAATCATATTATTTTAAACTAACCATTAAATCTCAAAACTTTAAGGCCTCTTTGATAACTTAGTTTTTAATTTTTTTTTTTTTTTTTAAATCTGGCTTGTTTTTCACACCAAATCTCTATGGAACTTTATCCTTCTTTGTTTTTGAATGACTCGATATTAGATCCGGGATATGGTGATGGGTGTTATGGATGTATCAACTTGGTTGAGATATCCTGGCCATGCACCACCAGATTCCACACACATCTCTAGTATTCTATTAAAAAATAATAATCATAATAACTTGACTTGGTTTCTAAAAACATTCACAAAAATAAAAGTAGGTTACAAAATAAATAAATTTATAGACACCAGTGGTATTTATAAACTTAATTTTTAAAAATCAAAAAATAAAAAACCAAGTATTTAGGGTTTAAATTAATCAAATTAGAATAATTTCAAGGGAAGTTATCACCATTTCCACCCTTTCTTGGTACAAAAAATCTAAACTCTTTTGTAATTATAGTATTTCTCTCTATATCGTTAAATTGAAGGCATTCCTCTAGCCTATCCCGTGTACATTTCTCGCATCATTGAAGTTCTTGGTTTTTTTTTTTTTTTTCATTCTTTAATATGTTCTTTTACATAATTTTACCAAATTAATTAGAAATCTCACTCTCTTTCCTTATTTTGGTATTAAAGGTATTAACAAAACCCAATGTTTTTGGCTTTTAATTTAATGAAATTATAGGTATTGGATGTGCTAAATAAAGGCCATGAATCAGAGATTGCAAAGAGCTTGGGAACCCCAAAGTTCACCTCTGAAGATGACAACGAACTAGATGATTACTCCATGATATTTGGATATGAAGTTCCAATAGACATTCTTCTTGAGGATTATTTATGAGAGTATTTAAATCTATAATTTTTTAATTGGAATTGAAAGTTCAAATTTTAGCCTTCCAGAATCTTGTATTTTATTTTCCTCCAAATTAAGCCTTTATTTATTTTATGAAGCTTGTTGTTTAAATGTTATTAATATCAGTCACTTGTTAATATTTTCATATGTTCATAAAATCATAGGTTAGTGGTTTATATAGATATATTTCTTATACCATTAAGATACCAATATAAGAGTTTTCTTAATATAAATACCAATGCAAGAGTTTGATAGACATAATGTATAAAAGGGACTAAATTTATAACTAAAATTAAAAATACTTTAATATTCAAAACATAGACAAACAAAATTAATAGACATGTTTGAAATATGAAAAAAGAATTTTAAAATGAGGGATTCTATGAAAACAAAGTTGTTTTATTCCATGTTTTCAAATATGTGTTTAGAAAGGTATTGGATTGTAATTTAAACAATTGTATTTGATAATATATATTCATACAATGAATGTCACGAATCGTATATTAATTGAAAGCAACATCATACAATCCTCAAGTGTACGACAATATGATCTAAATCTAATTAAAACAGAATTGACATCGACAAGCCAATACAATATAAAATTTAATTCAAAATCTCACAAATACATAAATAATGGGAAAAACCTTAGAAATCCGAGCTAGAAAGAGAGTACCTTAGACCATCATTGACATGCGGATCAATGGAGAATTGTTTCAATGCAAGAATAGACCAAAAAGAGGAAGAAAAGTAGGGAGAAAATCGATTAGAATCGGCAGGTGGCTCTCCCCCTCAACCCTTGGCGGTAGCATAATTTTTATAAAATTTGAGCTCGCGTCACGGCGCTAACAGTGATTTATTGCGGAATAGGTTTGGAGCGCCGCAGCGCCAAGACCTTTTTCCAAGATCCAAACTCTCAGGAAAGAGCGCCATGGTGGTGCTTTAGCAGTGCCGCTGTGCCATCACTTTAAGGGCAAAATGGTCATTTTGACCTTTTCTCTCCCGATTGACGCAATTAGGCTCTGTTTTAGTCCGGTTTAGCTAAATTTTAGTTCCAACGCCTGTTTCTACCTCTTAAATGTTCGAAACCTACAAAATAATCAATTAAATACGTAAAATCGAGTAACTAACTCAAATTAAGCGGAGCTAGATAGCACTTTTACGGTGCTATCACTAACAAAATATTATGTTGAATATAAATTATTAGTAATTAATTTATGAACATGTCTTATATTAAAATTTTCGTATAATTATTATTTTGTGATATCATGTATAACATGAAATACTATAGTTCTACATGTTTTTATTTTTTAATACAATTATATATTTTAAAATTAAAATTCAAAATCATATAAAAATATTGTTTTTAAAGTTTTCACTATTTAGATCAGAATTTTTTTTTAAAAAAATTGACCGGAATTATTTACCAAATATATTTGTTACATAATCCAAATTAGTTACCAAACCTATCCTATATTTCCTTTGAATTTCCAACAACCAAAGTCTCAAAAAAGTTGGTTCATGTATAATCATTAAGAAGAAAACAGTGAGGCATAAAAGTTGCTAACATGGAGTTGAAGTAGAATAAATAAAGAGAGTGTACAGAGGATGCCACCCAATGACACATGTTCAACCAATTTTTTTTTAAAGAATTAAACTTTTAATTTTAAAATTTATAATATAAATAGAAACATTATCTTAGTTGAGTTATTTTCATTTTGACAAACCAAACAACTTGTTCGATAGTTGTATTGGACTAACACTCATACATTTTAGAGTTATAGAAAGATATGTTGGATACTAATTTTTGAAATGATCGAAATTATTTTTTGAGATCCATAAAATTAGATCAATTTTAAAATGGTGATATTTGGCAATGATATATCACTTGGGAGATAGATTTCCAAAATCAATTGAAGTGATTCTCCCTCAATCAATTAAACAGTCATTTTTCAAGTGATTTTAAAATAAATATTTTCAAACTAAAAAAATTATTCTCATATTTTACTTTATTTGATTACTCATTCTCTAAACTTTTTCTCTCCAATGTTTTCATAATCTCTATTTCTAACTTTATTTAATCCCTAGTTTATATATTTTTTTCTCTCTATAAATTTTTTAAAGGAAAATTACTATAAACAAAAAAAAAATATCAAACTATTTACAAATATAGAAAAATTTAATTGTCTATCACTAATAGACCGCGATAGAATTTTATCGCTTAAGCGATATATTTCTATAGTTGTTTATCGCTATAGAATTTGGCAGTCTATTGCTGATAGCCAGTAAAAATTTTAAATATTTAATTTTTTTTTTCTCTCTTTTATGTACTCTTTTGCCCACTTTTTTCTCTCAAAGTTGTCTCTCTCTCTCATTTGTTTCTCTTTAAAAGTTTATATTCCTAAAGTTTCTCATATATCTTACCAACTTTCTCCATCTAATTTGAATTTTTCTTCTATGATTTAAATTTTATTTCTTTAGGTTTTTAATTTTTTTTGTCTCACTCTGACAATTAACAATTTTACCCCTCCCTGCTTCACATCCCTTTTTCTCTGATACTTTTCTTTAGCTCTCAATTTTTTCACTCTTAAATTTTCATTTTCTTCCTAATTTTTACCTCTCTATAACTTTTGTTTACCACTCTCTAGTTTTTTCCCCTTTTAGTGGACTGGACTTCTCTTTTCAATATTTTGATAATTCTAAATTTACTAAATTTAAACATTATTCATACAAAAATACTAGTGAAGTCAAAATCTCTTCATGGAATCAAATATTAAAATAATTTATAATTAAATACTTGTTTAAAAAATAATAATTATTCAATCATTTAGGCTAAAAACACTTGTTTAGTTATCCATTTTTTAGAGTGGTTTTCATAGGATGAAAAGTGATTTTAAATAGAAGAGATGTTTGCAAGTGGTTAATGGTAGGTTTGGATTAACTTTTCAAGTGTTTAATTTTGAAAATAAGTCATTTTGAAAAAAATTGAAATGTCTCACAACCATTCAAAATAGCTTTTGAAGTGTATTTTAACTAGATCTTATTAAAAGAGGTTAAATAAAAATGAATTTTTTTAACAACACATTTTTTTTCTCTAGTCAATCCAAACAGACTTTAAGAATAAAAGTGTTTTTGAGCTAGAATGATTTATTTATAATTGTGGTTGTAAAAGCATTTAATTATAATATAATTTAATATTTGAATCACATTAGTAAAAGAGGTTTTATTTTAGTAAAAGTGATTTTTTAATATTGATGTTCATCTTATCAAATCATCTTACAATCATTACTAAAAAGCTAGTGCATTTGCACTTGATAGAAAAAGTAGTAGGTGGGCAAACAAAATATTATAGCGAGAGTGGAACAAATTAGGAGGAAAATAAAAGTTTAAGAGAAAAAATAAATTAAAGAGGTAAAAAAATCTAGAGAGAAAAATATGGAGGCAATTTTCATACAATTTTTTGTGCTCTTTTCAACTATGTATATTCATAAATTGATTAGCATGTAAAAGCATCGTGAATTTAAATGCCCTTCCAAGGAGAAGGAGAAAATAAAATTGAGAAAGATAAGAAGAAGATAAAAGTGAGAGACAAAAAAAAAAAAAAAAAAAAAATGTTGTGGATCAAAGTTGAATAAAAAAGATTCGAATGAGAGATAGACGAAGGAGAAGACAAAAAATTAGAGAATATATAGATGAGAGGGGGAGGATAAATTATTTGATGTTTTTGTAATTTAAGGGTAGGATGATTTCCTTTCTAAAAAAACTACCTCTTTAGAAAGTAGATCATTATTGATAAGTTTTTAGTTTTTAGGTGAACTTGAGCAGCTTTCCTACTAAACATCACAATAATTTTAAAATATATAAGAAGTGAATTTGGACATGATTGTCTGATTTTAGTCCTAAAATACACTCCCAAAACATACTTTTATGTACTTCACTTTTTACAACTTAAAATCAAATCACTTCTTAGATCAACACCAAATCTACCCAAACAAAATAAAATATTTTAGAATAATTTATATAGTTCTTGCAACATTATAAGACAGAAAGAGTAAAATGTTATACTCTCATTTTTTGTGACTATTCAAATAATGAGATTGTTGAGTTTTATGTCCTAAAATTCGTAGTTTGTAAACATGAATATACATTCTATTTATCAATAAAGTTGTTATCGAGGTTATTCAGTAAACTTGTTATTGAATAAAGTAAATTGTTGTTAATATAACTCTATATCCAATAAACTAAGAACCCATGACTTTAGTATGAAAACTTGAACTATACGTAATGACATAAAAGTGGATCAAGTTCGAGTCAAATAGCCAAAACAATCTATAGTATAGGGATAAGACTAGGTACCTTTATCTTGGAGACGCTATTGAATGCAGCGCACTTTGTATTTAATACAAATGGTGTGATCCTAAATCATTCATGTGGAAACATGTGAGTGAAGGTGTTCTGTGCAATGAGTTTGCATAAGACTGTACCACGAAATAGTCACTATTACTTTATAATGTCGTTTACTGTTAAATACTGACTATTTCAACTAGATAACCTAGGTAACTCGATCTCAATCTTAAGTTAACTATGAACTCCTGTTTATTCGAGATTATCCTTATATCTGCATGGGTGAAAGTGGCCGACTCTATAAGCCTCCCATTTCTAGAGTAAGACCGAGTAGATAGCCGAGGACATAGTCTTGCAAGACAGAATTCATTCCTACCCGACTTAGGGTTAGTAGATAGGTTGTTCTCTTAAGTACTTATTTCGGGTCTCGAACAAGGGGCCTCACCCGCTCATTGGCCCGAGAGGGACTTGATTTAGTGATAGGGTCACAAACCAATTGTTCATTAGAGGATCATTGTGACTTAAGGAACAAGATGTATTCACAGGGGTAAAACGGTAATTTTGACCTAGCTGTGATTACGGACAACATGTGAAGGATCGACTTACTAATTATGGTTGTATCAAATGGACAGAAATATATCTACAATGAGGAGAGTGCAGTTGCGGGCTTTAGTTGAGTGTCCCGTTAGTTAACAAAGGTTGACTAACTAGGTTAAAGAGTTTGGCCGATTAATCTCGGATCTTTGGAGCTCATGATCTGTAGGTCCATTAGGTCCCTCTGTTAGGTTACAAGAGGATAAAACCTTAGATTATATGGTGAATGAATTTGAAATGTTCAAATTCGGCTTAAGGAATGAATGTCAGGTATATGTGATATGTCCTAATATATTAACGTTTAAATACGAATGAAACAGACAAATAGAGTTAATATTTAAACATGATTTAAATATTATTTATATGAATAGGGATTCATATTGGTTTTTTTAGAAAAATCGGGATAAGTGGGAAAAATAATATTATTTATTAAAATAATATTATATTTAAATAATTAAATATTAAATTATTTTTATTTAATTAATTAATTTTAAATTACATTTTGAAATTAAAAATTAATTTTTTATTCAATTTTGAAAAATTCATTTAAAATTGAATTTTGAGAAATTGAATTTTCCCACTTACTAAGAAACTAGCTTAGTTGTAAACTCCAAGTTTTGCCACCAAATTTGATAAATTTTTTGTAAATTTTTTTGTGCAATTAAGTTGCATGTTAATCCTTAGTAAATAAGGATGAATTAGGCAAGAGATGGGTTTAAGAAATTTGGTAATTTAAGGGTTATTTTGCCAAAATTCCTCCATAGCTTTTCTTCTTGACCAAGCTTCATTCCTTCACAAATTCACCATAAAATTGGATCCCACCATCCAATCTTAGGCCAAAGATTAGTAGAGAAAACTCTTGTGGTGGTCTACAAACAAGTGAAGTTCATTTTCTTCAAGGAACAAGGGAGAATTTAGAGCTTCAAGGGTAAGTGTTCATGAATCTCATGTTTTCCCCTATGTTTTATCCTCAAAATGGAGCATCTTAGAGTAAAATTCGATCAAATAATTTTCGTTGCATGCTCGTATGTCTTTCAACATGATAGATACATGGTGTCAAGGACAACACTCTAAATGTGTCACTTTTGGTATTTGATGGGAAAAGCCTGAATTTCACTAAACATAAACATAGAAGTGATTGTAAGTTTGCCAAGAAATATAAATCTTCCTCGTATGGACGTGAATGTTGGAACAAGATGATGTATGTAAGAACTGAATAATACTAACAAATTGATTACAGTTTAACTGGATATAGACAATCACAGTATGAACGTACATGCACTGTATACATCAACAATTTTCAAACTCAAAAGTAAGCTTGATGGAATAACAAAAGGTTATAAAATGAAATAACCACAAACAAATAAAATTTTAAATTTGGTGGAAAAGCCAATATATCCTCGAGACATGCTTAGAAAGCAATGTCATCTTAAAGATAATTCATGCACTCAGCATAGGTCGGTTGCAAGCATACTAAAGTGATCGTCTCAACAGGGTACAACAATAACTAATTCTGGTAGATCAGATGTAACGCCCTGAGTTTAGGAGGGGTACATGAATGAACCGAGATCATATCTAAATAAGAGGATGTTGAGGATATAAAAATATGGTTAAGAAATACTTAAAAGAATTGAAAGTTACTACCCAAATCAACATGGTACATCTACCTATTTGGTGGTTCAATCATAGGAACTCTAAAGTCAAGGGTGCTTAGCTTGAAATAATCCTATGTTACGTGATCTCTTGGAAATTTTCCTAGCAAGCATGTGAGTGAGGACAAAACATGCTGAAACGACCTGTATTGGTTGCGGCCATTAGGTGCCAAATCTGGATACCAAATCTTGATTTGATTCCTGAGCCTAGGGTGTTACAGATGGTATCAAAGAAAAACCTCCATCAATAAGATGTGGTTTGGGAATGAACCAAGCAAAAGTTGGTGGGCATATAATGCAATGAGTTTATGAGGGGTAGATGAATGAACCAAGATCACATTTGGGGGAATGCTTAGAATATGAAAGTATGGTTAAGAAAAACTTAAAAGAATTAAAAGTTACTACCTATACCAACAATGTGCACCTACTTTTTTGGTAGCTCAATCATATGAACTCTAAAGTTAAGCATGCTTAGCTTGGAGCAATTCTATGTTGGGTGACTTAACATCCTTAAATCTAAGAAACAAGTTCAACATATTAGACGTAACAGTAAATTTAATTTACATATATTAAATTCATCAATTTTTTACTTATATCGCGATTTGTATTTTTAGTATAAATGAGAGGAAGAAATTTGAACAAACCATACTGATAGCCAACTGAAGTAAACTCTTTTCGACACTTATATCGCAAAATTGTTATAATATCTCATAGAAAAAAACATGGATTCACTCATAGTAGTAATAAAAACAAAATTGTCTTTAGTGAATAAAAAGAAGTATTTTGTCAGTATATACCTAGTGCCAAAGTATGTATTATTGCGAACCCTAGATGTACACTCACTTTCTCCCTTGTTTGCACGTAACAATTATAGTGATAATGAAAGTTTTTTTTTTTTTTTCTTTTTCAACACGATAAAATGTATTAGAGCTTTCATTACTTTGCACACGGCAATTCTTGACAATAGTCTCTATCCTACCTGTCACCTTTGAAATGACTCTCTCTCTTTTCCCTTTTTTTTTTTTTTTATTTTTTTTATTTTTATATTTGAATATCTAATTTTTAGACCAATGAAACATACTTTAATTAGTTGTGTTACACACAAATTAATCCTTTTAAAAGACTTTTTATTACTATTTTACATGGAGAATTATATTTTCTTAATTAAGTTTCTTCTCCATCTAAATACATATAAATGATATTAGTCAAGATAACTATTCCATTATTTTTAAATAAAACATGGGTTCTATCACATAACTAACTTATGTTTATTAGAGTTCATGAAACTTAAATTAAAGAGGCATGTTAAAGATATTCCAAAGTGAACTCAAAGCGAAGTACCATCTTAAAGAAATTTCACATTAAAAAGATGAAGAGGAAGAGATTTCACATAAAAAAAAATGAAAAGATTTCACAGTTTTTATAAGATATATGAGTTATTCTCTTTATTGTCAATTAGTTTAAGATGATATTTCATATTTATTTGATAATTATTATATAAATTCAAATCATTTTGGAATAAATGCTGCTTGCTTGTATTTTGTTACAACATTTCACATGTTAGATCTTAATTTAGTATTTGCTTAAGCTTTCATGTATATGTTATACCATTTTCATTAAGACCTAACTAACCTTTGTGCTAAAAATTAACTTAAGTATTAGAATGTTTGTGGCAATTAGCACCACATCCGTGTGTTATTCTAATTGTTTTGCAGGTGATCTCTTCTTACTAAAAATTCACCGTCGGTGGCACGTGAAGACTGATTGAATTTTCTTGGCAAGATTTTGTCATCAACACTTGTAGGGGCTGTTTGGGACGCTGGGATGGGTTCTAACATCTGGAGTTAATATGTTAGAGTTAGAAAGTCTAAGTTTGGGGGTGCATAATTGTTTAGTCTGGAGCTAGGAAGCATTAGAGGGAGGGAGTGAGAAAGAGAGGAATATAGAGTTCATCGATAGATGTGCAAACTCTTTAATAGTGAACAACGGTTGAAGTTGGTAGAGTTGAGTTATTTAACATCGACTTATAAAGTCGGTAGGCCAAACACCACCTAACTTTCTAAATATCCATTACCTTTGTTAATTTAGATCTCATTGTTTGATCTAGAAGTTTGATTGTTGAGTACTTAAAATTTAATCATTAAGAATTCTATAGATTAGTTACTACACAGATATGTTCAAATAGTGTAAATTGTGATTAGTCTCCTAATTATATGAGTAGATAATATGTATACATACATATACATATTCTAAAATTACTGTAGATATATATAACTTATAAGCAAGTCATTAGTTAATGACAATTCATTGAAATTTTTTGTGAACAGTCGGCCTCATAGAGTGCCGAAGATCTAACCTACACTAGGCCATCGAGGCTCCACCTATATTGATTCATTGTCTCTTTGTGACTATATATATACCTCTTGTTATGTAGACTTCAAAGTAACTTCCAAGTTTTCTTGTTGAATATAATTGAATCGTAGAGGCAGCAATTACAAACACAAAATACTAAAATATGTCTTAAATGCATGTGGTTAGAAGCCACTACCTACGTTTAGGATATATATTTATCGCTAAGATTCTTCTTTTATTTGATGTGGTTAGAGAAGAGGTTAAGATCATCATTGCAATCACAATCGATCAGTTAGAATCAGTTTGCCGTTCAAATCAATATGAAATTGACCTAGTTGAAATTGATGGCTTAATTTAAAAGGCTGGTGGGACGGACATACCGATTTTTAGTTGGTCGTTTCAATGCAAACCGTTGATGTCATCTTTTTCTCTCTCTTTTTTTATTTTTCATTTATTTCTTAAAACATAAAATTTTAAGTACTAAATCGTATTTTTTAAGAGGCAACTAAGTTAATTAAAAAATAAAAGTTATTAAGTTATTAAACCATGCATATACCTTTCTTTTAAATTTTATTTGGCCCCTTAATTCAATAGTTATCTATTTATTTTAATTGAAAAAATGTATTTAGACAATTGACATCTATTTATCTTTATTTTTTATATTAAATTTGGTTAGTTAGTGGTATTGAGACTGGTGTTCTAAATCTCTTGTCTCATATTTTGTAATGTTGTAAATAAAAATTATTTATTTAATAAAATATAGAGTTATTTTATTTGACATTTAGATATTGCATTAACTCAAATCTAATAAACTAAGATCCGTGGTTAAATTATGTAAACTTAAACATGTATGTGGTTGACAAACAAGTAGGATCATGTTTAAGTGCTAACCAAAAATGTTTATAATATAGAGATAAGGTTGGATTCTTATTTTGACGACACTACGAATACAACCCATTTTGTAATTGTTACAAATGTTGTAATGTGTTACAAACGACATGATTCTAGTCGTTTATGTTGAGACATGTGCGTGGAGGTATCCTATGCAAAGAGTTTGTATAAAATTGGAGCGCGAAATGCTTAATTTCTCTTTATAACACCGTTAATTGAAGAAATTAACATTTCATAGGATGACCATAGGTGACTAGACCTTAATCTTGAATGAGTTATAAATTTTTGCCTATAAGGGCAATCTTTTGATCTGCATGGGTGAGAGTGGCCAGATTGCCGACTCAATAAGCCTACCATTTTGGGAATTTGTTTGAGTAGAGAGTTGGGAACATATATCTTCACAAGATGAAATTCACTTCTTCCAGTCTTTAGGGTAAGTAGATGAATTGCTCCCTTAGGGACTGATTCTAGGTCTTGAACAATGAGGCATGACCCTCTTACTAGCCGAGAGGGGTTAATTTATAGTTGGACTATAAATTGTTTGTTCATTAGAGGGATCAATAGTACTTAAGGAGTTGGATGTAATTATAGAGGTAAAACGGTAATTTGACCCAGCTGTAATTACGAGCAATTTGTGAAGGGTCGATTTATTGTTAATTGGTTATATCCGTGGACACGGAAATATGTCTACAGTGCAAAGAGTGCAACTGTAGGTCTTTAGTGGAATGACCTGTAGTTAATGAATACTAATTAATTTAATTAAAGAGTTTAATTAATTAATCTTATATCATTGGAACTTCTAATCTTTAGGTATATTGGGTCCCCTTGCTAGCATATTAAGGGTTTAATAAGAATCAATTATTTTTTTATTAATTTGAATTGTTCAAATTAAATAAGGGAGTTAATTGTATATGATACAATTAATGTAATGTATATAGATATAGATACATTATAATAAAAAGTTAATTCTGAAAAAGATTCAAAATTATACTTTATATTATGAGAGAGATAAATATTTGAATAAGATTCAAATACTAATTATATGAATGAGTGATAGCACGGTAAATGTGTTATCTTGCTCCGCTTAATTCAAGGTCGTTGATTTTACGTGTTTACATGGTTATTTTGTAAGTTTCGAGCAATTGAGAGGTAGAAACAGACATTAGAGCTGAAATGGAGCCAAAACAGGCCAAAACGGAGCTTAATTACATCAACCGGGAAAGAGAGGGTCAAAATAACCAAAATGCCCTTGAAGCCATGGCACAACGGTGCTGCTGAAGCGCCAGGGTCAAAATAACCAAAATGCCCTTGAAGCCATGGCACAACGGTGCTGCTGAAGCGCCACCTCAGCGCTAATTCCCAAGATGAGGGCTTTTAACAAATGCCCTGGTGTCACGACGCTCCAAAGTCTAAACGCGTGAAACTTCTCGTCAGTATCGCGACGCCAGTTCAAGTTTATAAATACTATGTTGCCCTCAAGGGTTAGGAGGATCTGCCACCAGCCAACTCCAATCGATTTTCTCTCCACTTTTCTTTATCCTTTTTATCAGTACATGTATCCAAACCCATCATCGGAGTCCATAATGAATATTATGGGGCTAAGGTAATTGTCTCTAGCTTGGGTCTTTAGGATTTTTCCTTGCTTCAATGTATTTGTGAGTTTTCGAACTGGATTGACTTTAGGGCCTGTGTAGTAAACACTTAGAAAGTCAATGTATTTAGGTCTTTAGGGTCTGTGTGGATTGATTTTTCAATGTATTTGGATCTTTATGGCCGGTGTGGATTGACTTTCAATGTAAACAAATTTTTTGCACTTAAAAATACTTATTTAAACATTTAAAAAATCAATCCAAGGTCGATTAGCTCACTTTATTAGATTTTTTTTTGTCATCCCTAAGTCATGATATACATTTAAAATCAATCCTAAAGCATTATACACGCTTGTCTAATTTTGATTTTAAGTTAAACAACAAATTCAACCCCTTGAATTTCAATAATCATATCTATCTAGCAATCAAAATTCATAAATCCAATCTAAAGAATTATTATACACGCTTGTCTAATTTTGATTTAAGTTAAACTACAAATTCAACTCCTTCAAGTTCAATAATTGTATATATTTAGTAATCAAAATTCACAAAAGGATTTGATTACATCCCTAAAACTTGAATTATAATTCTATACACACTCTTCTCTTATTAGAATATCTTGAATATGTTATTTGGCGCTTCAAACGCGTTCGAAACCTAAGTTATTTATATATTTGCCATCTTTATCTTATTTATATTTTTGACCCTAGGATTTAGAGAAGTGCGCTATATAAGCTCTCTAACCCTAGAGACGCTTCTATTCTATATTTCTAAAAAATTCCCTCTAGTAAAATGTCATCCCCGATTCCATTGATGTAGCTAACAAACTGTTAGTGAACTACATAAATCTACGTGTTGATTTTTTACTGTTTACATCTTTTTATTCAACTATATTTATCGATTTCATAACATCTCTTAGTAATACTTTTATCTAAATGATACAACGCCAACTTATATATTACATAGTATAGATTGTAGAAGTTCTTTTCAACCACCATAGCAATCTATTTTGAAGATTACATCACTCCATTTTGTTTTATTTTCGTAGTGTTAAATCCAAACTTAGGGTAATGGATATGAGAGAGAGATATTAATTATATTATATGGTTGAAACTCCATGGGTTTTATATATATATATTATATGTAGATATAGTTGGTAGATAAAATGGAGATATGGGAGTTACTATCATGGGGGTGTGGGTGGACCAATAAGAGTTGGGAAGTTCACGTGAAGAGGATGTGGTGAGGCCCTCCCCTTCACGTGCTTATGCTACCCAACATTTGTACATTTTTCTCAATCTTATGTCTCTTTCGTCTTTCCCACCGACCCCCTCGCCCCCCTTTGGTCCCACCCACGTGGATTAAGGCAAAGAAAATATCTCTCCCATTTTTATTAGATTAATCAAGTAGTTGGAATATTTTGAATATGTTATCTGACACTCCAAATGATACAGTAAGTTAGAGTCAGAGGCAACGCACCCTGGTGAAGTTTCGGAAGCTAACACTCCAAAAGTTAAATTATATTTATATTTATCCTATTTACGTGATTTACGATTTTGACCCTAAGATTTAGAGGAATATGCTATATAAACCCTCTAACTGATCTATTGGCGTATCTGAATATGTAATTTGATATTATTATCTCTAATAATAAACTGCTCTCTCTATCTACTTGTAGATGTAGCTAACATATTATTAGTGAACCACGTAAATCTCTATGTTGATTCATAATACAAGTTTTATCTTAAAGTATTGAATGTTGATGTTGATGAAAATGTAGAGATCTCAACTTTATGAAAATTTTGATAGAAATATAGCGATAAAATATCGATGTTCAGAGATGAACGTTTTCTTGTAGTAGTTGAACTTTGAGTTCATCGTTTCATTCAATGTGAAAAGAGTAACTAGAATAATAATTGTTTGTTTTGAACATTTTCTTGTAATAGTTGAACTTCGTCTCATTTCTTAATAGAATGTTTCTTTTTATCTTCCCTGTTTTTCTATGAGTTTTCTCTCTTTTGTAAGGAGTAGCTAATCTCTAAAAGGCTAGCTGTGGTTAAACCACAATGCTGTTCAATGGGTGCAGAAAAATGAGCATGTTGCTACTAATTAGTTTCTTTAGTTGTTTGTGCTATTCATTGACTCTTTCTATTATATCAAATACCTAAAAGGTTGAATTATGTGGAAGAAATTAAGAGAATGAGATAATTTAAGACTTGGTTGTTTTAGATTTTTGGGTTTAATTAGTTCATTTAAGCCTTTTTTAATGTTTATTTTTTATGTATATGTTTTTAAGTTTTAGTTTAAATTCATTTGCATTTTTTATTCTGCAGTTAATCAATACTTTTTATCTTCTCCCATTCTGCAAAAGTTTGGAGTTCAAATCAGTTCCATTGGAGATTTCTTCATTATTACTTAGTGTAAAGTATATGTGTGCTTTTAAGGTTAGGAAAAATGTTTGAGTGTGCATGTTTTTAGGCAGAAAAGTTTAATCTCTACTTATTTTTGGTGTAATTGCATGCATTATTTTAGCAAACATTTATGCCAAACATAATCATCCATGGAAAAAAAATGTGAGACTCTTTTGTAAAAGTGAAATAAGGCTATTCACCAAATATATGGATGTCCCACATAAAGCACACTGACAATCACTGTAATATTAAAAATACTAATGCCAAAAGAACAAGTAAAGACACGCAAGAGTTGGTAATCCAATTCGATGATAAGCACCTACTTTTGGGGGACTGAGTTCCCAGAAAAAATAGTCCATTGATATTAAAAGTTAAGCAATTTACAACATAGTACTTATCTGATCACTTAGGCTTAATTCTCTGATCACTTAGGCTCTCCCTAGATGTGAGAATCCCTTAAGTGAACTTAGGCTCCCCCTAAGTATGTTAATATTAGCTCCTAACACTTCGGTACTCGACAGTGTGTGAGATATCTCTCATGATGTATCTTTTCTCAAGTTAGTGAACTCCCTTCGCCAAAGTTGAGTCGTAGGATCCCCCTAAGACTGAGAATTCCTTCTCCGGAAGCTATGACTTAGGCTCCTCCTAAGTCTGTGAGAACTTCAACGTTTCGTACTCCAATGAAAAAACAACTTGCACAGCGAAAGGTTATCAAAGAGTCATAACACAATCTGGAGCAAAACAGGTGTTCTAATGGAAAAACCCTTGCATGGACGTAACAATATTCTTCTTACCCTAAAAGGTTAGCCAACAATCCTTTATAAACTATATTTCAAAAAGGTAACAAACTCCAACAAGGAATAAGAGGGTCGTCAAACAATAAAGGAAAATATCGGGCTGAAAATCTCCACCGGATATGTTCAGATAAGGAAAATATTCTACAGGAAGACTTCTGATGTCAAAACAGATGTTAAGCATTTATTTGAGACCTCTACAGAGCTACTGCCTTAAAAAATTATATAGAGCCAATAGCCAAACCTCCAACCTCAATCTGATTCCCATTAATTATAATGTCGGACGACCCACACCACTATTTTGACATACTTTCTCTCTAAATGTTCATATCTATGTCTAGATTCATATCTAGTAAGGACTTTTTCTCCAATTATCCATAATTAAAAAGTTATCATTTTTTCTTTTATTTGTTATTTTTGCTAGACCATATTTACGAGAACTAGAATCGAGTTAGCGTTTTTGTCTTTTATGTAGGCTTTTAGGCCCTTTTTTTACACCTTTACGTTAACAAGAACGAGAGAAATCTTTTTTCTACTATAAGTTGGAAAATCTATTTTCCACTATACATTGGCAAAATTATAAATGATTGAATTTGGGACTAATTAAAGGTTGACATGTATCCCAAATTAAAATTGAAGACATAAGTTGGAAAATCTCGATGATGCCATGTGTTTTCATCATAGTCATTGGATCAAATAAAATAATTTTGTTCAATTTGGTGATAAAATTTGGGCTAAAGTCGAATTGAACTAAAAAATAGACTTAATTTGGCCCAAAGACCAACAAAGGTCCAAATCCAATTAGTTGGAACCAGGGGTTAAGTCCATGGACCAACCAAGCCGAAGCGCACAAAGCCCATATATGGAAGCTCTATAAATAGAGAAGTTCTCTTCATTTGAAAGGTTTAGAAATTTTACTCTCCAGAGAGCCTAGAGAGAATTCTCTCTACAATCATAAGACTTCCTAACTCCTTGAGCTAAATCACACTTGAAGATTGAAGTTCCTTGGAATACATACATTCTTCCAAGACTCAAACTTCAAAAACATTCGCATGTTTCGCTTCCATACATCAAGCATGCACATTCAACTGAGAGAGAATCAGATGATCAAGTATTAGAGATTGAACCGCATTCGCATCAAATCTACATAAACATAAGTTCAACTCTATGAAACACGTTTCTCCAGAAACCTCGTGCGAACACTTGTTTTAACAATTTTGTATCGAAACTAATCATAAATCAAATTTAATATTATTTAGTATAAAGTTTTTGGTTTTTTTCAAATATAGCAAAATGAACCAAAATATTTAGAATTATAGTAAAATGTCACTGTCTATTAGTGATAGACACTGATAGACTACTATCATCTATCACTGATATAGACACTGATAGATTACTGTCTATTACTGATAGACTATGACTTTTTTGCTATATTTGTAAATATTTTCAACAGTTTTGTCATTTAAAATAATTTCCCTAAAGTTTAATTAATTAATTAATTAACTCAAATAAAAATAAGTAAATATTTTTACACTAATCATTAACTCAAAGTAATATTGATAATCAACCATTTTAATTGAATTACTAAAAAATTAAATAAGTATAAATTGATTTTAATAATAAAATCATAGAAAAATTACATTTTTAGTACTAGGGTCCTTTATGCAATAGGCGCATTTTGGTCCCAAATGTTTAACTTCTTAATCCTTGAACTTTTAATAATATGTTTTAAAAGACCTCTGAGTAACTTTTGTATTATTTTAGATGTTGATACGACATTTTAAAAATTAAAAATAAAAATTAAACAAGAGTGAATGAAGGAGAAAGAAAAGATAATTGTTTTAATTATTGTTTTTAATTTAAAATATCACGTCAATATTTAAAATATGTACAAAAAAAAATACTCGATGACCTTTTAAACCTATTCTGAAAAACTCTATGATGTAAAAAGATATATTTTGAAACCTTATAAATCAAACACACTTGTTGCTTAACATTGAGGGGTTTTTCGGACCTCAAACTTCAAGTGGGTGAAATAGGCTATGATAGCCCACTTTACGTTTTAGGCTTCAATTTTAATAGTTTGTGTCTCCAACTATTATAATCTACAATTAACTATAGTATTACTATTTCAAATCTCTATTTATTATAATGTTTATTATGTTTATAATGTTACTATATATTACCCATTCTCTTACCCTCCTCTCCCTTTCTCTCCCTTCTTCCTATTCGTTCCAATGTATTATTTTTTACCCTTATGTCATAGAAAGTCATTTTTGTTGTATGGCCAGACTAAAATAGTCTACACCTCAACAACGGACTATTATAACATTTAAATAGTTTGCACCCCAAGTACAAACTATTATAATCCACTCAACATCCCAAACGCCCCTGAGTAACTAAGAAAATTTTTCCCTAAATCAAAATAAAATTTTTATATTAAATAGTTAAAATCATTTAAATAATGACAGAGTGAGCTATGCTCAATGGCCATCAAAATGTGTTAGTGATCAAGAAGTCTGTGGTACGAATCATCCTACCTCTATTATACTAAAAAAAGATATTATTTAAATTATAATTTATAATTAATTAATTAGGCTATACTTTTACTATTCATCTCTTAGGTATTAGAAAATCCACGTGTTTAAATATTAAAGTGTCACCCCGTAAAATTTGGAGATCAAATAGTATATAAGTAAAACTTTATACACTAACATGGATAATTTTTTCTAACTTTATTTTTCATAAGTAGATTAATTTTCCTTTAAAATTTTTTTATCAAAGAACTCATAGGTCAATCTTACAGCTTCGAATTTGCCCTAATTTATCATTTTGCATTGCTCTCAAGTTGAAATACTTTTTCAAAATTAAATAACAGGGACAGCGCAAACACTTATTGCATTCATAAAGTGCAAAGCATAAGTATGAAATGTGATGCGTGCTGTTTCTACCAGAGGATTAATATTTATTATGTCAAGTGATAAACACAAACTTTACCTAACTTGAATACATGACTTGAATACAAGTATAAATTCAAATCAGGAACCTGGTGAGTTCAGGATCGAACACAGGGACTTTTATGCGATTGTGATTTAAATTTTGCGATGACAACTATGCGATGAATGTTTGTACAGAGATTGAAGAGATGATAACTATCCTAAAATATACTTACAATACAAGAGAGTTATGCAATGAGCAAAGGGGGACATGGTAACTGTCAATGAAGTAGCATGCGATGGCGTTTGAACTAATCTTAATAACAGTATTGAGATTCTTAGTGTTTTCCCTTATGCAAGATTTGCGTTGTCAGCCTTGTAATTTTACAGCGACCTCTCGGTCCTTAACCCACACTTTCCCTTATTTCTAAGGTGCATGCGATGACTGACTTACTAACTGTATCACTTTATCTCTAAAATGCTACGTTTAACTCCTTCACGCTTTCTACACTTTCTTTACCCTCTCAGACAAGAACTCAGGCTTAAACTTATCTCTCAATAGTTTAAAGCATGGATCATTAATGGTGCATTAAACAGTAAAGCCACTTAATCATGCATAAATTCAATCTCTAAGTAAATCTTCCCAACTTGTCAAAAAGATTAATATGCAAACAAGTAAGGTAAGTGGATGAAAGATATGGACTTATATTAATACTTGAATTAGAAATCTTTCAATATCAATTCAGAATACAAATACAAGTAAGAGAAAGAACTAGAATGGAGATGACGGGCGGTTTGAACAATCTCTTGATCTCGCTGGCTTGGATTGACAGCTTGATGATAATAACTTCAAGGTGGAGTATGACTCTTGCTTTTCTAAGAAGAATTCTGCATTTTACATTCAAAATTCTGCAGAGAAAAGCTTGAGGATTGACAATGGCGATGCTCTTCACTCTCTCTTGGGGAAGTTGATCTCTCGATTCAACTAACCACTTTTTCAGTTTTTGAGCTGAATATTTATAGGCGTCAAAGTTAGCTTCTCTCTAATGATTTCCTGATGCATGCATTAAATTTCATGCCCTGATGCGCCGCTTACTTTGTCACAAGTTCATTGGCTCTGCCATGAATCAGTCTAATCAGCCACCAACTTGTTTTGCAGATTTGACACTCGTCGCTTGAACGTGTCAGACCTTTTTGCGTTCATCACATGGTTTATTTTCTAACATGTTGGTCGCCTTCTTTGTGATTGTGCGATCATGGCTTCAGTAGTTCTTCAGCTTCTATAATTTTCTCTTCAATATTCCTGCGTTGAAATAGAGATATTTTCATGATTTCTAGTTTTATAGCATTTGTAAACACATGATCGCAAATCATGCTTATTTGCTAGGATTTATAACACATTTCTATTATTTCCTTGTGAATTTCTCTAATTGTTTTAAGGAAAAGAATAGAATAACTTGTATTTCTACAAGTTATCAACACTTCAAATAAACTTTTTTTTTATTTAAAAAAAATCTTTCATCTTCCTCGCTCGCCATAAAAGTTAAGCCTTTTTAGGTGGAGTTTAAACGAGTTATTATACAACAAAAATATTTAAAATGTAGTTAAATCATGGACGCTATCATTACAAGAAAAATGAATTTTCATACCCTATACACTACTACTGCGAAGCCAAGATAATAGAAAAGGGAGAAAAATTGTCATAAAAGTTAGGGAAATTACTATAAACAGAAAAAAAATACAAACTATTTATAAATATAGAAAAATTTCACTATCTATTAATGATAGACCGCGATAGAATTTTATCGCTTTCTATCGCTCAAGCAAATAAATTCTATCGCTTGAGCGATAAAAAGCAATATAATTCTATTGCGGTCTATCACTGATAGACTGTAAAATTTTTCTATATTTGTAATAGTTTGACTTATTTTTCTATATTTGCAAATAGTCCTAAAAGTTAAAAAATAACATTTTTTTTCGAAAAAACCAAAATTTTCAAATTGGTCAGAAAATTTAGGATAGTTTTTCAATGTCTAGGACTATGTTAACACTAATTACTCAATCCAAAGTAATTCCTCAACATCTTTCTATTTATTTTCTAGACCAACCACGTTATGTTATCATATTTTGTTCTCACTTACATGCTTCTTAGAAAAAATTTTAGGAGGTCGCCCAACATAAAATTGTTACAAACTAAGCAAGCTTAACTTTAGAGTTTCTATGATTGAGCCACTGAAAATGAAGGTGCATATTGTTGGTATAGGTAATTACTTTCAATTCTTTTGAGCATTTTTTAACCATATTTTCATATTCTCAGGGTCCATTTCTTTCAATGTGATTTTAGTTCATTTAAGTATCTCTCCTAAACTCAAGTGTTACAATGAGCATAGTTTAACAGTAATTGATATCTTTAACGTTGGAGGTTTAAATCTCCACATTCTCACTTGATATTCAACTATAGTTTAATAATACCCTAACTATCAACATGTTTGAATTTTTTTTTTTAAGTATCGAGAGCATCACGATATTATTACTAGGAGAGGAAAAACTGATAGAAGTAAAAGTTGCTCTTAGTAAAAAGATAGATGGACTAAGGTATCTTTTAACTTAAAATTATAAGAGTCGTTTGGTAATCAATTGATTTTTTATTTTTAGTTTTCAGTTTTTAATATTTAAAAAATGGGATTGTTTGGTAATCAATTGAGTTTTGTGTTTTTTCAAATTTAAAAACGTTTTGTTAAATTTGTTATGGAATTTTGAAAATGAAAAAGACGATTTTTAAAAAAACTGTTTCCATTTTTTCCAACAGTCGTGCCTCACAGTTTAGTGGTAAAAGCGTTTCTTACCTTTCTTTCTCGGGTTTGATCCCATGGATCTGCACATTTTTTTTGCTTTTTTTTTTTTACTACTTTATAATATATTCTGGGGGTTATTGACATGTGTACCACATTAGTGAATAAGATCGAGACCTAATGCCAGCAATTTTTTAATATTTAATTTTCATTTTATTATAAATGATTTCTTCTTTGTTTGATGAGACTGAATGCTAAATAATAATGAAAATATTTTCTTGTTTTACACTTTATCTTCATATAAATTTTTATAAATATATGATCTTTTTTTATCAGTTAAAAAAAATATATATATAGAAGAAGTTGTTTTCCTAATTCTCTCTCTCTCCATCTTATTTTTGCCTCTTTTTTATACTATTACTTACACACTGTAGTGTTTGTTGAGTCTTGTGATTAAGTATTCCATTCACAAGTTAGTAATATGTCTTATCTTAAGAGACGATTTGTTCATGACACCCTTGAACATCATAAAAGAAACAAAACAACGTGAATTTGTTGAATTTCCAAACATATTTTTGTACTATATTCGTCGAGTTTTAACCATTAGAGGGTCTATTTGGGAATACCTATTAGTTTAAATACTTTTGATCTAAAAATTATTTTCAATAGAGATGTAATTCTTTTTATTTTACATTTTTTTCAAAGTATTTTAAATAACAAATTTTTTTATTGCACTCGTATATTTAAAACAGACAGTTGCAAATATAGCAATTAGATTCAAAGTATTAGCATATATAGTAACATTTTGAAAAAATTATAAATATAGAAAAGTCTATTAGTGATAGACTTCTATCGGTGATAGACTTTTATGGTATAGGTGGTATATAGAGTCTATCAGCAATAGAAGTTTATCACTAATAGACTTTGCTATATTTGCAATTTTTCAAAATGTTGTTATAAACTTGGTTATTAATCTCAAAATTGCTACTCATTACAATTATCTTATTAAAAGTTAATTATAAATATATTTTTATTACTCACTAATATTGGGAAGATTTTTGGCTAATCACTTTAAGTCATTTTTAGATGGCTGCTTGAGTAAATCGAAATATACAAAACACAATTTTAATTATGACTTTTATAAAAGACGCTTATAAAAGAATTATATATAATATATATTTGGACAATATGAATGACGATTAAACTCATTGATTTATTTGTCATCTACCTCAAGTTTTTTTTTAACAAAGATACTAGAGGAGATCAGTAGGTGCACTGGGATATCTCAACTAAGTTGACACATCCTTAGCACTTTCATCGTGCTCTGAAACCAGCTGATGCATTGATCAAAAATAAAAAATGTACATAGAGAGCAAGAGAAACAAGAATGTCATCTACCTCAACTTTGAAAAGTGTTCTTTTTTTTTTATAATAAATATGTGGAGTGGGGATCTAACATCAAACCTTGAGGTTTTGATAGTATAAATTTGTGTTAATTGAGCTATGTTCATCTTGAGAGTTGAAAAATGTATTTAACTCCCCTTTATAACTATTGATTGCTATTTACGGCGGTCATCAGTAGATCCAAGCGTCGGTCGTGGATTAGAGCAGATTTGGAGTCTGTTCGTGCTGAGAGTTGGAATATAGAATAGATATGAGCAATTCAAAACTTGTCAGCGGCGGCGATTGATCTGAGGGAGGACGACGACAGCGGCGGCACGAGTTAGGTTAAAACCTATGCGCTGATACTATATTGATTGCTATTTTTGAAATATTTCTCTTAATTATTGTGTATATTACAAAAGAGATTAAATACAAAATTATGCTAAATACAAGTAAGGAAAATGAAGAAAATATGTGGATCTTGACTTCCTAAATTCATGAAAATCTCCTTAAAAATATATTTTACATTCACATAAACTTAGATAACTCCCTGTACATAATCCATAATCGTAATGTTATATTCTTTGAAAAAAAAAATATTTGTAAGACTTTTAGTTGTTATAGTGTAGCTCTTAATGGATTATTATTTATATTATTTGACCGATCATGAGATTAAAGGAATTTTCTTTTCTTTTTTTTTAATACAATAAAGGAATTTTTCTTATTTTAACACAAGCTTTTTAAATATATGGGACAATATATAGTAAAATCATTGTTCAAAAGTAATAATCAGCTCGAGCATATAGTTGAAAGAATAAAATACCTACTGTTATTTAGATGAAAGATTTGATGCCTCAACCCAAATTTGTTGAAAATATGTTCAATTACAAAATAAGTGCATTACATTACAAGAGCATGAAAATTTTAATTATAAATTTGGTGTGAAAAAAAATAAATAAAAGGTAGTGCCTAATGAAATCGTTTTAATTTCAATTAAAGAACTATGAAGTTCTTGTTTAGGAAATCATCAACTACCCACAAAATTTCAACACTCCCCAAGAAAATTATATAAACTATAATAGAGGTAAATAGTCAAAATTAACTTAATTCAACTGATGAAAAATTTGTTCTTCCCCCCTACATACATTGTAAAAAAAAATATTATTGTAAAAAAAAAAATATTATAAACAGAAAAAAAGTATCAAACTATTTACAAATATAGAAAAATTTCATTGTCTATCGGTGATAGACCGTGATAGAATTTTATCGCGTGAGCGATAGAAATTGATAAACTTCACGATAGACTTCTATCGCAGTTTATCGCTGATAGACAGTAAAATTTTTCTATATTTATAAATAGTTTAACTCATTTTTCTTTATTTGAAAACCGTCCAAAAAAAAACTAAACTATAGAGTTGAAAATTTAAACGAAAGATACACACATAAATTAGCCAACATGAACATAGCTCAACTAGCCTAAAGCTTACTGATCTCAAGATTATATGGTTAGAAATATACCACTACACAAATTGGGAAAAAAACCAAAAAAAAAAAAGAAAAGAAAGCGAGCCCAATGTAGCCATAGAATTAGAAATTTAAGGTGTTTAGAGGTACAATCAAGTTTGGTCCTATATAATTTATTATAGTTTGAAATTCGATATGTTGACATGAAAACTTTCTAAGTTTGAAAAAATATATTCATTATTAATTTCAGTTTATCAACTTGGTTGACCTTTTCAACCCTGCCTAATCAATTAGGACACAAAACTAACAAAACTAGCTAAAAATCACAAAACTTCACTAGATTTGAAATTAATCAAAAATCAACTCAATTTTGTAATATACTTAGCCTATTCTTAAGACCTTCATCAAATTAGTTCAAATAAGTCTAACTCAACTAGCATTATGTATGTACAATAACTTCGAAGTTAGAAGTCTGATCTCCTACCCGATATATTGTCAAAATAAAAAAAATAAAAAACTCATCAAATTGATCATTAATTCTATTGTAAATCTCATTGAATTTCATCAATATATAGCTATCTTCTTACTAAATAGTCATTTGGTAACCGAGATGGCCTTTAGTTTTTTATATTTTAGGTTTCTATAAATTAAGCTAATCAATTTTAAGAGTTTGTTTGAACTGACTAGGGTCAAAAGTGTTTTCCAAAAAGTTATTTTTATTGAAACATTTTTTATAAAGAAAAACAGTAAAAAAATTCATGTATTTGGTTACACTTTTTTTAAAAGTATTGTTTTTATATACAAGTTAGTTTAGTTTGCTATATATTAAAAGTGTTTTCATTAATGTCAAATTACTATAAAGAATGACTATTAAGCACTATGAATTAATAATTTAAAAACATTTTCATTGGCCGATTTTTTTTTTTGTTTTTGTTTGTTTCTTTTAAGCATATGATCGATCTAATTGGTCATTAGAGTTAGTCGTTAGGAGTCGGTCGTTGGAATTAATTGAGACAGTTGGTCAACAGAATTGGTTGCTAAAGTTGGTTGTTGGAGATGGTTGTTGTTAGAGTAGGTTTCCAAAGGGAGTCGTTGGAGTTGGTCGACGGGGTTGATCGCCGAAGGTGGCTACCGAAGGAGTTGGTGATGGTGGTTGTTAGAGGAGGTCGTTGGAGGTGGTAGTCGAAGGGGGCCGACAAAGGTTGTGGTGAATGCTGGAGTTGGTCATCGGTGGTGGCCGCTAGTGGTAGTCGCCAGAGTTGGCTGTCGTGCTAGTCGCCAGAGTTGGTCGTTGGAGGTGACTGTCAAAGTTGTTAGGGGCAACCATGGTGGAAGTGAGGCCGTAGACTACTAATAAGGGCATTTTAGTATTTTTTTTATGTATTTACAAATTAGAGAGAGATAAAGGATTAAATACTAAAAGAATTGTTTTTCTAAAAGTTGATTTTAAGTATTTCTCTCAAACCAACTCATTTTCTTAAAAAGTTATTTTTAGTGATTGCCAAGCACTCCAACTTTTTTCAAAGTAATTTTTTTTTTTTTTAAAATTAAACACTTGAAAAGTTAAACCAAACACATCCTAAATTTATCTATGTGTTTTCTTTGTTTTTGTTTTTATTTTTTTAGTTTTGATTTTTTATTGTTGATATTTGATTTTTGATTTTGAGATTTCAGTTTTTAAAAACAAAAAAATAAAAAAGAAATTACTATAAACAAAAAAAATATAAAACTATTTACAAATATAGGAAAATTTCATTATTTATCGCGGATAGACAATAAAATTTTTCTATACTTATAAATAATTTGACTAATTTTTCTATATTTGAAAACTACCAAAAACAAAACTGTACAGGTTTAGAATCTTCTTCTTTTTCTTCTTCTCCTCTTCGGCTTTGAAGAGAGAAACGAAAGATTATTTTTCCTCTTCTTCGATTTCAAGCAATAGAGTTATCTTTGGCTTTGAAGAGAGCAACACAAGATTTTTTTCCATCTTCACTGATATATAAATTCTATGTTACTTCATACTTACAATTTTTAATTACTTGATATTTTAAAAAAGGCAAAGGTGCACTTTTTTTTTTCTTTTTTTTGATGTTTTAACGTTTTTTTAAGAAGTGATTTCAAGCAACCGAGAGAGAGGTTGTGATTATGACTAATGGAAAAAGGAAGGAAACCCTAGCCTATTTTAATGTGGGTTCGGACAAATGATGTATCCAACTAGTTCGTTTCATTCTATATTTAATAAAAAGTGACCCAAACCAAACCAAACCAGTTCGATATGGGTTTTTACACCCCTACATAGAATTAGTTCATTCATTCATGTATATGGATGCAACTAATGTATACTAATGAGACTTTTCAAGTTTAAGTTTTCATTGAGAAACGTTGGACAATGGAGATGGTCCTTCAAATTTTCACTTTACAAAATAATATATATATATATATATATATATATATATAAAAGTTAAACTTTAAGTCGAATAAATACAATTTAAGTCGATATAACACCACTATTTGAGTGTAGGTGCTAGGGGGCAATCAATTCGGTTTAGCTCGATCATGGTAAAAAAAAAAAATATTGAAGGAAATTTTAAAAATTGAAACCGAACCAAATTTTTGATAAACTGCATTTTTTCAAATTGCTTAGACAAAATAGAAGAAAACTTATGTATTCCATTATACTCAAACTCAATACCTAAGGGATGACACTGCCACTTGCATCCCATCAGGACAAACAATGCTATTCGAAATTCCTTCGACGTTTAATATATGCATACTATTAGTCAGTTCGGTTCACTCAATTTTTTTTTCTAAATCCAAATCCGACTTAAACTTTTGGAAAATTTTTACCAATAGAAAAAATGTCAAACTATTTACAGAAAATAGCAAAAAAAATATTGAGAGACATTGATAGACTTCTATCAGCATCTATCAGTGATAGACTTCTATCAGCATCTATCAATGATAGACTTCTATTATTTTGATTACTAATAGACCCTGATAGACTTCTATCAACGTCTATCACAATTATCTAAAAATTTTGCTATTTTGTGTAAACAGTTTCCCTTATTTTTCTATTTTTAAAACTTCCCCTAAACTTTTTGAATTTTTTACATTTTCAACCTAAAATTTCCAAACCGACCAATTTCAACCTAAACTAAAAATTCATGTTGGTCGATTTAAACATATTTTTCAGCTTTTCCCTCCACCCTTAGTAGGTGATGTTACACCTTTCGAATTAGTACATCCATTACCAATTATTTTTTACATTTCATTGTATAATATATTTATAAAAATAAAGAGTGGTAGAAGCTATTTAACTATTTCAGTATATATAAATTTGTGGCTCATAGAAAATATGGCAAAAAGAAATTAGCACGATTCACAATTTTTGTTTTTAAAAAAAATGAACTTTTCAACATTTACACTCAACCTTTACATTCAACAACATAATAATACACACGTTGATTTCACGTGTGTCACTACTAGTCTCTATCTCTAGTAGGGAGAATCTTTACATACCTCTTGTACCCTTACATTTCTTATAAATTCATATATTGCTCTTCATCGAGTAGTTGTGACTTTTCGAGTATAGGTGTCCGTTTGAAAGACAGTAGAGGTGGCTTTTCCAATTTTTAGTTTACAAAATAAATTTATATGTTGATGTTGACAGAACGCGACTCTTTGAGATAGGATGCAATAGATATCAATTGGATGCATCTGTTCGGGGTGGAGGTGGTTACACACATCGAATTGGTGCATTGATTTTTCAAATGTATATGTTAGATGCATGTGTAAAAGAAAAACAAAATAAATACTTGCATTTAATTTTTTAAAAAAAAAATTCATGAGATCCAAAGTTTAGAGAAAATACAAAATAAATAAATATATATATATATATATATATATAGAGAGAGAGAGAGAGAGAGAGAGAGGATTTAAGCGAATGAAAGTAGTAACTAATACGGTGAAAAAATGCATCATGTCGTGTGACTTCACAATAGATATATAATAACATTAAAATAAAAAATTATTGCATTATATATATATTACAATATTTAAATATTAACATCTTAATGCGATAATTTAATTACCAGAACAATTTTTCTTTATTTGTAATAGATAGAAGATTATTTTTTTCTGAAAAAAAACTATAATATAAAAACATTAAAATAAAATTGTTAAATTATCTAACTTTTAAAAGTTGATGGTAACTAAAACAAAATTGTATAATATTTATTTATTATATACTTAAAAAATTACAATTTAAAAAAATAGTTAGAAGTACAAGAGTTCACGTGCATTGCACGTGTTTCTTGACTAGTATATATAAAAATACCATGTTTTTAAAAGATAGGAAAAGTTTCATCGATAGAAAAAATGTTAAACTATTTACAAAAAAAAAATATAAAAAAATATCATTATCTGCATATATTAGTGATAGACTTCTATCATTTCTATGATTGATAAACCCTAATAGACTTCTATATACATCTATCACAATTATCTAAAAATTTTGTTATTTTGTATAAATAGTTTTCTTTATTTTTCTATTTTTAAAAATTCCACTAAAAGATATTATATTTATCCAAATATCCATTTGCATTGAAACTGATAAATTCTTGATGGTATATTCTTTTCTAAATCAAAAAGCTCCAATAAAAAAAATGGAATAATTAACCATTATTCTGAAAATTTGTAGTTCTTCACTATTCCTTCTTCGGCTAATCCAAATCCATTATTCAATAACGTGAAAAATGTTGATGTCAATGGCCACCCAACTCTTTTGTACCAAAATTGGAACGATGTGACGTCGTTTCAGTTGTCCTCTTTACTAAAATCTTATGTGAAAAATATAACACATTTTGTTTTTCTAGCTTTAAATTATTTTCTTCTTTTCAAATCACTTTAGTCCAATTAACTTTTTTTTATTATTATTATTGAAAATCATTCTGGTTATTAATATATAGTTTATTATAACATAACCATTTTATTTTTAATTTTTGGTTTTTGAAATTTTAATTTACTATCACTACTAAGCAATGAATTTCTTTATTTTTGTTATCCCATTTCTAATTTTAAAATCTATCCCACATTTGGAAAACTTTATATATATATATATATATATATATAGAGGAGTGATTGGGAGTTAAATATTAATTTAAGAAAAATGTGAAAATTGCAGTACACTAATTGGAAAGAAAGAATTATAAAGGAAAATTATTATTTTTAACCTAAAAGTATTTGATGGGACAAAAGTAACATTTTTTTAATTTCTTTTTCTAACCTCTTTTTTACCTTTTTGAGATTTTTAGCATAGGGTTCTACACAGTGAAAAGTCTTGAATATTCCAATTAAGTTCTCATTTAATTGTCTTTGCCTTTAATTTTACCATTACCTAACTTACCTAACACAACTCACAACTTCAGTTGAAATCTTAAACTTTTCATTTTTCTATTTTGCCTTTACTTTCACGAAAAAAAGACTATGCTTTAACTTTCAATTGAAACCTTGTGTTTTTTTAAAATTTCTTGATACTCATTCTTACTGGAAGTACCAAAAAAATTTACGGTAAGGATTTTTTTTTTTTTTTTTGAATTGGTTGTAAAGAAAAATAAACTAATGCTTACGAGAATAGAAATTGGTTAACTTAAACTAATTGTGTTTTAGTTTAAAAAATTGAATTGGTTTATTTTTTAAAAAAATAAAATTGCCTAAAAAATGTTAAAATAACTTAAATTTACGGAAAAAAATTGGAATTAGAATTGGGTAAAAGAAAACTAAAAACTAAATTGAATTGGAATGAGTTAAGAAACTAAAGACTAAAAATTGGAATTGGAACTAGGTAAAAAAAAACTAAATCTAAGATTTTTTTTTTAATTTTCAAACTTTAAAAAAAAAAAAAATCCAGGAATTTCAAAATTTCGGGTTTTTCCATTTTACTGGGAAATTTCTTTTCTTTTTTTTTTTTTTAGTTTTAAAATTGAAGTTGAGTATGAAAAGTTGTGATTGGTAAATGTGAAATTTGAGACACTTAAATGAGGGACAAAATTATATTTTTTTTATTTGGAATCCCGGTAAATATGAGTTTTAAAATTGAAGTTGACTATGAAAAATTGATAATTTTGTTTTTAACAAACAAATTACATGATTTGAATATGTGTGTTTGACATGTTGTTATAGATATATGTGAATCAAAATGGTTTAAAACAAATTACATAATTATTTGAATAGCAACATTGTTCTCATTGTTTTTTTTTTTTTTTTCTTCTTTAAGCTTCTAAGTTTTTTTTTTCCAACTCTAGATGTAGGAATCACTTCCAATTTTTTTTGCTTCAAGTATTTTTTTTTTAATCTATTTTTCACTTATTCCTACATTTTTTTTTCTTGAGGTTTAGTGGGAGATATCACCTCTCTTTCTTTCTTTTTTTTTTCTTTTTTTTTTTTTTGTTTTGTTTAACGTATATCATTTTTTTAATTTTTAATTTTTCAATTTTGTAAAACCACAACGGTATGTAATTTAATTTTTTTATATGCTTTGATAGTTCTTTTTTTCAGATTCACTTACTAATCCTCACATATGCCTCATATATTGAAGAGGGGAGAAGAAAATCCTTGCTTTTGAGGTTCAAGAAAAAATTTCAAGATTCAAGCCATTCAAATATAAGCAAAGTGATAGAGAAGAGATTGTTCAACTTGAATTAAACTTTGGTTTAAATTAAAGTTAAAATGAAAATAGTAATCAAATCATCCAATTCAAAATTAATTTTAAAAAATTAAATTAAGGAAGAATTATCACAAAATTTTAAAAAATAGAAAAATATTTTTGTTTAATTTAAAGATTAAAATGAAGAGAATAATCAAATCATTCAATTCAAAATAAATAATTTTTTTTAACTAGGAGAAAATTATCACAAAATTTTAAAAAATATATATCTTTTGGTTTAGATAAAAGTTTGAAGTTAAGAAATAATCAAATCATCTAAATAAAAAAAAATATTTTTAATTCAGAGAGGATTAACACAAAATTTTAAAAGATTTGAATTAGAGGAGTTATTAGCTTTTTTTTTTTTTTCCAACCCTCTAGAGAAAAAGATCATGTCAATTACTATTGAATTAAACTCACTTTAGCTAAAAGTTATATGTTATATTCATAGATTTTTAAATAATTCTAAAATAAATCCTCCTCTATTCACTAGTAATTGAATTTCTATCATATTTTAGATAATCCTAAAAATTAATTCAATAACAGATATTTTCGCTTCAATGAGTTAGCTCGAGTTTTTGTAGATATTGCATTTGAAATAACCTATACTTTATTATCATAACAAATTTTAAGAATTAAAACCTTTTAAGAGTATAGATCCAATAAATTATAATTTACAGAATTAAAACCTTTTAAGAGTATAGATCTAATAAATTATACTTTGTAAATTATAAGAATATCATCTATAACTCAGAGTAATCACCACAATGAACATAAAAATTACAATTTTGCAAAAACAATTACCAATACATATGATCTTAAACAATTACATTTTTTTTAATTATTCAAATATTTATTTTATTTAACATGTAATGCATTTTTTTTTCTCTAAATATATATTCTTTTAACTATGAAAACACGTGCACGCACGTAGTATTAGAGAAAATCAATCAATGAAGAATTTTATATTTTCACATTTTTATTTTTTTTATTTAACAATTACAACTTACTTTTGGTGTCGGGATGTGATGAGAGTGCTAAGGAGGTATCAAGATGTTCGAGTGGACCCTAATTCTTTTACCGCTAGTATATTGTTAAAAAAAAACAAAAAAAAAACAATTATAACCCACGTAGTATTCAACCATCGACCTTCAATCTACATTTTATCCATTCAGCTGAACATTCAATTCGATGAAATAGCAAAATTTTAAATTAGAAGAACATTTCTCTTTGAGGTTGACAAGACGGCTTAATTATTTAAGTTGACTTTTTCTTTTTTAAATCTAAGAAGATATTTCGAAGCCATTTCTTATTTTTAAGACAAATAGATCAGAAAATACTAATAAACTGATAAATTGAATTTTTATTTAAATATCATTGTGGTCCTACTATTTTAATTTTTGTTTTCTATTTTAGGCCCTATACGATTTTCAAATATCTCAATTTTATCTCTAAACTTTCAATCAATAAATCTTACATTAGTCTCTTTGTTAACTTTTTTTAAGAAAAAAAAAACGAAAAACATTCTTATTAGCAATCTGACTAGATCTTTTGGAAATATATGCATGACTATAAAATTATCATTATTATTCTAAATTGAATACAAATTTTCTTCACATTTGAAAGTACATAAACTAAAATATAATTACGACTTAAACATAACTAAAATTTGTTTTAACTTTTTTTGTTAACTAGATTTTAACCATTATTTTTGTCTTCACTTGACTGACTAGTATTTTACCATGTGCATTTGCACGTATATTTTTTTTTTTAAAATAAAATAAGTAAATTTTTAAATAATTTGGATGAAATACTATTTAATAGATTTTTTAAAAAAGTTAATTTAGTTTAATTTAATTTTATATTTTTCTTATAATATATTACTAGCTCATGTTTTTAAGTTGTCAATTTTTTATCATTTATACTATTTCTTAATTATTTTAATCGTATGCTTTAAATGTTTTCATTTTCGTAAAGTAGAGCTTTTAAATTGTTGGGAAAATTAATGTAATAGATAAATTTAGAGTTCATGAAATGAAAAAAATTGATTAAAAACTTATAAAAAAATTTGAGATTACAAAATTTTTATATATTATGATTAAATATAACTAGATAAAGAAATATTAAATCTTTCTTAAAAAAATAAAAATTAAAATTAAATTGATAATAATTTTGTTATAGTTTTACAAATTCCATACATTTAATCTCTACTAATGCACATGTTTAATAATGTTGAAAATGACATATAATATATATAAAGTTGAAATAAGAGTCTTATACTTGATAAATATTTTTTCCTTTATATTTTTTTTAAAAAAAAAATCATCTAACTCAAAACAAATTTGAATTAGTATGTTTTTTTAAAAAAAAAAATTAATTTTTTATTTGCTAGTTTAAATCTTTAATAGTAAGAGAATGAACAAACTAAATAATATTAAAAATAAAAGGAAAATTGTTATGTATAAAAAAAGAACAAAAGTAATTACACATGTAGAAAAAAGTGCACCCCATGCTTTTGTATTTTTCACCCTTTTTTTCTATATGTATAATTACTTTTGTTTTTTTTTTCTATTTGTGAAAAGACCCCAAAATAAAAACCTATTTCTAATATATTTATAACTACTATTTAACTTTCTTTAGAAAAAGATTATTTTTTTATTTTAAAAAAGAATTTTTGGATCTAAATCTCAATCTCACACAAAGTTTAGAAAAAACACGATTCACATGAGAAAAAAAAAAAGAAAATTTGAAAAAGATAACATACCTTAACCAAATTAAAAAAAAAAAAAATGAAGGTGTGATACAGAGCTATTTTTGAAGGTGTGATACAGAGCTATTTTTAGTCCTCAAATCCTAAAAAAAGAAAAAGAAAGTAAAAAAGAAAGTAAAAAAACGTTGAAAAAAGTAATACCTCAAGTAGAAAATTGTAGGTGATATCTAGGAACTTAAAGAACTTAGAATGCTAAAGAATAAGGAAAAAAAATGTAGCAATAATGCTTAAACAAAATAAATATATATATATATATATATATATATATATATATATATATATAAAAAAAACGAGTTAACAACATTAAAACCAAAATAAAAAAAAAAAAAAAAAAAACGAAGAGGAGGTATGTGATGGAAACTAAAATTTAACTCAGCTATTTATGGAGAAATTTAGATTTGAAATTATTTTAGAAAAATAATTGAGATAGACGGATTTTTCTATATTATTTTTCTAATAGATATTAGTTTGAAATAAAATGTGATTTATTTATGTGTGAATCTAAAAACAAACAGTATCAAATTTTTTTCATGCGTTTGATGTTCAAAGTTAGGGATAAATTTTTGTTTTATTTTTTTTAATGTCTATTAGAGATAAAATGTGATTTTTTTAAATTCTTTTTTTCTTTTATTTATGCATGATTCTTTAAAAAAATAGTATCAATTTTTTTTTTTTGTTTATTTAAATGTGTGATGCTCAAAATTAAGAATAAATTTGATTTTTCTTTTCTTTTATACGTGATTCTGAAAAAATAGTGATAAAATGTGAATTGTTTTATTTTTTCTTTTAATGCCAGTTAGAGATAAAATGTGATATTTTAATTTTTTTTTTTCCCTTTTATTTATGCATGTGTTGAAGGAGAAATTTTGGACCAATCACAAATCGTCACGTCATTTACCAAATTAATGGCGAAATTATAAAATAATTAAATTTGGGACTAATTGAATGTTACATGTGTCCTAAGTTGAAATTGAAGACGAAAATTGGCAATCGCGATAGTGCTACGTGTTTCCGTCCTCATCGTTGGATCAAATTAATTATGTTTGGTTCAATTAATTATTAATGTTTAGACTAAAATTTAATTAAGTCAAAAAATAGACTTAATTTGGCTCAAAGGCCCAAATCCAATTAGTTAGGCCCAATGGGCCAGGCCCATGGATCAGTCAAGCCCAAGCCCATAAAGCTCACCTGAGAACTCTATAAATAGAGGAGAAGTTCTCTTCATTTACAAGGTTCAGAAATTTTAGACTCAGAGAGCCTACGGAAAATTCTCCCTACAATCAGAAGACTCACTAACTCCTGAAGCAGAACCACACACTTGAAGACTGAAGCTCCTTGGAATACATACATCCCTCCAAGACTCCAACTCCAAGTGCATCCACGCGCTCCGCTTCCATACATCAAGCGTACGCCTGCATACATCCATCCAAAGCTCCAACTCCACGTGCATCCACGAGCTCCGCTTCCATACATCCATCCAAGACTTCAACTTCACGTGCATCCACGCGCTCCGCTTCCATACATCAAGCGTACGCGCACAGTTGAGAGAGAATCAGAGGATCAAGTACTAGAGATCGAACCACATCCGCATGAAACTTATATAAACACAAGTTCAACTCCACGAAACACGTTTCTCTGGAAACCTCGTGCGAACAAATTGGCACGCCCAGTGGGACCTCTCTACCTTTCATCTCTTTCTCTCACATAAGATCGAATGACATCAAAAGACAACGCTTCCAAAATCTCAAACGACGCTTACACGGGGTCAATTACTCGTGGTCGCTCCAAGGAAATTCAACAATCTGACGAGCAGCCAACCTTTGAGATCACGAGGAATATGTGGGAGCGAATCTCTAAGGATCCAAAAGTTGGGGTCGTCGTCAAAGAAAATCCTACAATGGACAAACACACCTCACCTTTTGAACAATTAAGCAAGGAGGCATCACACCCAAATATAAGTCAGTCAAGATGGCCGACGTGGGAACAAGTGAAGAGATGATGGTTGAACTTGAAAAAAGGTGAGCATGTTGATGAAGGCAATTGAAGAGAGAGATTATGAAATCGCCTCTTTAAAGAATCACATTGAAAGGCTTGATGATGCTGAGTCAAGCCAAGCACCTATTGTCAAGAATAATGATAAAAGAAAGATAGTCTTGCAAGAAAGCCAATAACATTCAACTTCAATTACTTCGTTGTCTGTCCAACAATTGCAGGATATGATCACAAACTCCATCAGAACTCAATATGGCGGTCCTTCTCAAAGTTCTCTCTTGCATTCTAAACCGTATAAAAAAAGAATTGATAATCTAATAATGCCAACCGGATACCAACCACCTAAGTTTCAACAATTTGATGGGAAAGGGCAATCCAAAGCAACATGTCGCTCATTTCATTGAACACATGTGAAACTGTCGGTACATGAGGGGATTTATTGGTCAAACAATTCGTTCGAACGTTGAAAGGAAATGCTTTTGACTGGTACACTGACCTGGAGTCTGAGTCAATTGACAGTTGGGAACAACTCGAAAGAGAGTTCCTAAATCGCTTCTACAGCACAAGACGAGTAGTCAGTATGTTTGAGCTTACCAACATCAAGCAACAAAAAGGTGAACTTGTCATTGACTATATAAATTGTTGGAGGGCCGCAAGTTTGGATTGCAAAGACCGTCTAACCGAACTGTCTGCGGTTGAGATGTGCATTTAAGGCATGCATTGGGGACTTCTTTACATTCTCCAAGGTATAAAGCCTCGCACTTTTGAAGAACTCGCTACTCGCGCCCACGATATGGAGCTAAGTATTGCTAATCAAGGAGACAAAAACACTTTAGTCCCTAATGTAAATAATGAAGAAAAGTATATAGACGTGACTATAGAAGAGTCTATGGTTGTCAATTCAACCCCTCTTAAGTCGTCCTTCAAAGGAAAAGATAAAAAAACTGAAAAACGACAAGAACATGAAAGGCATCGTCTGACTTTGAAAGAAATGCAAGAAAAAGTTTATCCTTTTCTTGATTCGGACATTCCTGATATGTTAGAACAACTACTAAAAGCACAAATGATTCAACTTCCTGAGTCTAAACGACCAAAGGAAATGCAAAAAGTCGGTGATCCAAACTATTGTAAGATCACCGAGTCATCAGTCACCCAGTGGAAAAATGCTTTGTCCTAAAAGATCTAATTCTAAGATTAGCTCGAGAAGGAAAAATTGAGCTAGATTTTGATGAAACGGCTCAATCAAATCATATTGCAATAACAACAAGTAGATGCAGTCAAATATGCCCTAGCCAACTTCATCATAAAAAAGTGTGCCTACTTCAATTTGGAACGTTGGAACCAATATCTATTTAGTTTCAGCATGAGGTGCCAGAAAATAAATCCAAAAACATGATCAAATGTATCACTGTTGAAGATAATACTTTTGAAACTTATCAACAAGAACAAGAGCAACATCTTATTGAAAAGAAATGTTGCTCATTGAAGCCGAAACATGAAATGAGGAATGATGCAAATTTTTCTCAACTTCGCCAATTGATAACATCAAAAGAGCTCTTCTCTAGGAAATGTCTTCTTATGAAGGAGGATGAAGACTCCACAAGTTCATATTATATTAACGTCGAAGAAGTTGACGATTCAAAAGAAATCAAGCAAAGAACTTCTGTCTTCGATCGTATTAAGCCTTCAACTACTCGATCTTCAGTTTTCCAAAGATTAAGTATGGCCACGATAGAAGAAGAAAACCAATGTTCAATGTCTACTTCCACTCGAACTTCAGCTTTCAAAAGGCTGAGTATCTCCACATCAAAGAAAGATCGACCTTTGACGTCTGCTTTTGATCGTCTCAAAGTGACAAATGATCAACATGAAAGAAAGATGAAGAATTTGAAGGCAAAACCATTTCGTGAAGCAAACAATGACGAGAAAATTCACAGTCTTGTCCCTTCACGCATGAAGAGGAAGTTATCTGTTGTCATAAGTACAGAAAATTCCTTGACGGTGAAGTCAAAACTCATCATATTGACCAATCCTATAAATGAAGAGGATCAAAGTCATGATGAAAATAAAAGCTTCTGAAATATAAATGTAACAACTCCTTAACGCAAGAGTATAAATTGCATGTTGCTCCTGGCCCGCATGAGCTTAAAAGGTGAACGACCTAAAAAATAATTGAACTACGTTATGACTTGATCCCTTCCTTCAAGGGTACGTAGGCAACTTAAAAAAAATTAAGTGCAGTCAATTAAATATTGTCACAAAAGTTTGGGTGGCACAGCCACCTAAATATGTCTCTACAAAATTTATATTGTTCATCCTCATGGAATAATGATACCTCAAATTGCAGACGTTCATCTCTATTGGGGGGCAACGTAACACATTGGGGGCAAAGCGACAAATTCAAGATGTTCATCCTCAAGAGGCAGGTGATACAATAAATTGAAGATGCACTCTACTTTGCATAAAAGTAAGCAAATTGGATGCATACAAAAAGTTCTTTCACTTTCTTAAATAAAGAAGCTTCAAGTATTGGGGTAATTTGCTTCAAGTTCAAGGCTTCGCTCACCTGAAGTGGCATTTCATCTTCAATGTCTAGTCTGGTTGGCTTCGTTGATGCAGCTTCAAAATCATGCTTCTTCATTTACAAGTTTGGAGGCTCGCTTCATCTCTCAAAGTGTGCAGCTGGCTTCGCTTCATAAATATTGTGATGACATGACTTCGCACCTTCATAAATATTGCGATGGCATGACTTCGCACCTTCATAAATATTGCGATGGCATGACTTCGCACCTTCATAAATATTGCGATGGCATGACTTCGCACCTCCATAAATATTGCGATGGCATGACTTCCCACCTCCATAAATATTGTGATGGCATGACTTTGCACCTCCATAAATATTGTGATGGCATGACTTCGCACCTCCATAAATATTGTGATGACATGACTTCGCACCTCCATAAATATTGTTCGCACCTCCATAAATATTGTGATGGCATGACTTTGCACCTCCATAAAATATTGTGATGGCATGACTTCGCAGCTTCAGTATAATATTGTGATGGCAACATAGCTTCAATTCATCTCTAAAATATTGTGGGGCACGAGTTGCGCATTGTTCAGTCTTGAAAAAAAATTATTAAAAGAAAAGAGTTAGAAAAAAAAGAGAAGAAATCAAAATAAAAAAAGAGAAGAAAATACATGTAAAGAAAAAAAAAAAAAGAAAAAATGAAGATTTTTTTTTTCTTTCTCCATCCAATTGCCCCATCCCATTTTTTTTCCTCCTTGCAACAGTTTTCTACGGAGAATGAAAATTTGGAGAAAAAAGAAAAAGATTATTTATAGGGAGAGCTCCACCTCCCTCTATTTATAGGGAAAATATCAAATCCCAACAGACTAATAAATCTCAAAATTTATTGAGATTTGGGCAATCAAGATGAGAATGTGAGAAAAAAAAAAATAAAATCTCCAAATTTATCTAAATTCAGTTTGAATCTCACTTTTACTCCAACTCAACATTGAAATAAGCCTGATATTTATTTTATACTCGAGGAGAATTTAAAATCCGTTATGTGCAACCAAAATTTAAATTACTCTGTCAGTAGACCACAAATTCTAATACTCCAAATGGTGAGGAAAAGTTCAAATTTCTAATTGAAATTGAAGTCAAAATTCAGTTGAAATCCCAATTCATCTCCAAATTCAAGTTTAAGTTGAGTAAAATTCAAATGTTTAAAATTGGAGAAACCTCAAGTTATCCCATCTCAAATTTTTGTAATCACAAATTCTACTCCAAATTATCAAAATCGGAGCAAAGTACAAATTAAATCAAAGTCAAAATTGGAGTGAAATTTTCATTTTACCTCAAAAATTTGAGTATATTCCTAGATGGATAGTTTAATTCAAATCCAAACAAAATTTTTGGGTTGAATTCAAATCATATTCAAAATCAAATCTTTCTCAAGTTAAAATTTGACATACTCCAAATTTTATGTCAAATTCAATTTAGAATGAAACAAAAATATTATTTCAAATTCAAGTCAATATTTGGGTAACAATCCAAAATTTACCCCAATGTCAACCTTGGTGTAATTTAAGTGTTGCCTCAAATTAAAATATGGGCGCACTCCAAAATTCTCCAAATCGAAGCTGGAGTGAAATTCTACTGAAAATTTGAATCAAGAATGAAGCATAATCCAAATTTTTTCCCAAAATTCAAATTACCTAAGTACGGATGTTTATCCTCAATCAAACTAAATTAAGGGTGAGATCGCAAGTTTATCTCAAATTAAAATTTGGCCATATTCCAAAATTTATCCCAAATTCCAATCAAACTTATGAACCAAATTCATAATTTGATTAAATTGACACAAAAAATAGAGTCAAATCAAGAACATATAACTTGCATTTTGATTCCAACTTCATCGTTTTCGAGATTCACCACCATATAGACGTGCATAAATCTCGAAAAGGGGGCATTTGTTGAATGAAAAATTTCGGCCAACCAAAATTTGCCACGTCATCACAATGAAAGCCCGAACCCAATGTGAAAATTATAAATTGGATCGAGCCGAGTAAATAAAATCATTCGAGTCCAAAGTCCAATACAGTTCAAGCCCATTGTAAAATGTTGGGTCAAAGAAGTTATTGGGCCCAAACCCAAGCCCATAAGCAAATGGGCCCAAGCCCACCTAAAACTCATGGAAATCCTCTATAAATAGAGGTCATTCTCCTTCATTTAAGAGGGTTGGAAGCATTTGACAACGAAGTGCTGAAAACTTGAAAACTGAAGCTCTGAAGATTTCATGATTCTGAAGCTCTGGTCGACCTCAAAATAGAAGACTGAAGCACTAATCGATCTCAAGCTTACAACTTCCTCAAGATGGGAATGATTAAATATTGAAGCTCTCAAGTTCCAAAGAACTGAAGATCAAAGCTCTCAAGGTCTGAAGACCGAAGCTCCCAAGCTCACAAGTTCTGAAGATTGAAGCTCTCAAATTCCAAAGAACTGAAGATCAAAGCTCTCAAGATCTGAAGACCGAAGCTCCCAAGCTCACAAGTTCTGAAGATTGAAGCTCTCAAGTTCCAAAGAACTGAAGATCAAAGTTCTCAACCTCTAAAGTTCTAAAGACTTGAAGACTGAAGACTGAAGACTAAAACAAGCTCAAAGGCCGATCATCCAAGAAGATCAACAAGCCCAAACGCCGATCATCCAAGAAGATCAACAAGCCCAAAGGCCGATCATCTAAGAAGATCAACAAGCCCAAAGGCCGATCATCCAAGAAGATCATTAAGTCTAAAGACCGATTATCTAAGAAGATCAACAAGCCCATAGGCCGATCATCTAAGTAAATCAACAAGCCTAAAAATCAAAGTTTACTTTTCGAGAGAAAGAATCAAAGGATTATATATTAGAGATTGTACTCACTATACTACATTGAAATTAATACAAATACAAAGTTCTACTCCACGAAACACGTTTCTCTGGAAACCTCGTGCGAACAGCATAATTCTTAACAAACAAAAAAAAATAGTATCAATTTTTTTTAAAAAAAATAGATTTCTTTTTTAACGTGAAACAAATAGGGAAAAATTGATAGATTTTTTTTTATTTGAATACTCATTTAACGTGAAACAAATAGGGAAAAAATTAGATAGATTTTTTTAAAACCAAGTATTAGAGATGACCAAATTTTAAACTAATTTAATTCACGTTAATTATAAACTATTAGAATCAAATATTAGAGATAACCAAATTTTAAACCAATTTAATTTTACCAATTTAATTTTACATGAATTATGAACTATTTTTTTAATAATTTTAAAATTACATCATATAATCCTATAACCATCAACTAAAAGGGACAAAAGAAAAATCAAATGGTTGTCCTCTTTTTAGATAGTATAGATAATTCGTATTGTAAAAAAAAAACATAGCTTTATTTAAATCACATTAATTATTTCTTACTACATTCTTAATGAATTTTAGTTTAAATTTTGTATGTATAAATTAAAAAATATATGGTCTCCTCATTTTTTATTTTATATTATAAAAATTGGAATGATTTATTAAGCTCCCGTTTGATAACCAGTTGATTTTTAAAAATTAAGTCTATAGACCTAACTTCTATCCATTGATTTCTAAGTCTTTTTGTCTATAATTTCATATTATTTTTTAAATCAAAACTAAAACAAGTAGTTTTTAAAAATTGGCTAAAAATTCAATTATTCATATTGGAAAGATGAAAACCATGAATGAGAAATGGGGAGAAAACAAGTTCAAAATTCAAAAACCAAATGATTACCAAACATGACCTAAATTATTTTGTTCCAATTACAACTATTCACTTTTTTAATTACCGCACTTCTTTTCTTTATTAAAACTGGTTTAAACTAGATGTCACATTTATTTTAAACTTATTAATTTACCTTTTATAGGGCTTACGTGTCAAATACGGCCTACCTTTTATTTATTTTAAACTAGATGTCACATCACCAATATGTTAACTAATTAACAGAGAATGACGGGAATGGACACATTTTAAAAATTTAGAGACCATAATAGAATTTAAACTATTAAAAATTCTATAAATGTTTAGACTAACATTTTTTTTAGTTCAACAATATATGAGGTGGAGATTAAATCTCTAGTCACCTTAACTTTCATTTTTGTTATATAATAAATTTTTTATCTAAATAAAATTAATTTACTAATTTGATTTTTTTATCTAATTCGACGCATGCATCCTCGCAACTTGATCGCAACATCAATATTTTGAGATACTTTGAGAGCAAAAAATTTTAAGAACAATTGTCAAAAAAAAAAAAAAAAAAACAAAACAAAACAAAGATAAAGAAAGAGTGAAGCTCAATTGTGTTGATAAAAAAAATGGTGAAGAAATGCTCTTTTTTATAATAGTAGGCGATGATAGCTACAAAACTATTTGAATTCCGAAACTTTTAAAATTCTAGTTCATAAAAGAAAAAAGAAACTTTACGTTAGAAATATATTTTACCTTCTAACATTTAAGTTTCTATAATTTATGGTAGGAGATAATGAAACCGCGAAGATAAGGAAGCGAAAGCTCACTCTACCAAGCCACAATTCTAATGTCTCGTCATTGTGACCCCGAGGCTTGGTGTACATAGCAAGAACCCGCTCAAAGTGACGAGATCTTGTATGACTGAGTTTGGCAAGAACCCTATAACCTCCACCACCTATCATTACTAAGGTAGAGAACCTTCGTAATGATAGGATATCTTTTACATATAGCCATCAGACCATATGGATGATGGTAAGCAAGCAAACAATGAGCATACATGGTATAAAAATCCATGCGTCCACCCTTGACGCAAAAGCGCTTAGCAAACTCAAATGCACCAGTGTCAGAAAGAAGAGATTTGAGGATTAATGAATTAATTTACTACTATAATCAATTGTCAACACTTGTGTAAATAAGTAAAATAAAGAAGGGACAAAAGTGTCCAAAAATATTTTTCCAACATCCCTCACTTATAATATATAGTATAGATATAGATACAGATTACCATCTTTATTGTTTTTGTAATCATTCAACTCTAACAAATCAAAGCGAGTATATTTTAACTAATATGTGGATGTTTCAATGACCAAGAGATCTATAGTTCGAAACCAACTAAAAATAAAATATTGATCGAAGATTTTAAATAATTTCCAAAAAAAAAAAAGGAACTGATTATATTTTAACGGGTTAAACTATGTTTGGGTTTGTAATTTAATTATGTTTTTAAACTTTATATTCTAAACCCAATGAGCTGATACCAATTGACATTATTAATTTTTGTTTTGAGAGAATTGGCATTAATTAATTAAATTTTGATTTTTGTCTTAACTAAATGATTTTATCCCCATTGTTTTTGCACTAATCTTGTCCAAATCTAACCAACAAAAAATGGCAACATTTTAAATATTTATCTAAAAAGGAAACATTAGTTTGGCCCATTATATATAATGGAGAGAAAAAGAATTTACTTTGACGGGGACAAAAATATATAACGAAAAAAAGATTGAAATTTTCCTTTTATAAAGTAACATGCTTAATCTTCTTTTGTAAGAATAATGTATGAAACTTTATTAGTCTACTAGTTTGTAGTTTGTGTCGAGTATTTTGGTTTAAAAATAAGTAACAAAATTATTATAATAGTTCAAAAAAATAAGATATTTTAATTTATTTGTCGTCTTAGTTAGATCGATTTATTTAGGCATATATTTCAATTAAAAGATTAGGGGTTCGAATCATCTCACTTTCTATATGTTGTTCAAGTAGAAATAAAAAACAAAAGTCCGAAATAATTTTGTAAAAATTAAATATTATTTTGTGTAGAGTGTTAAAAAGGTTTAGTTACACAATTGACTTTTAGTTCTGATTTAACAAGCTCATATCTATGGAATGGTTAATGAAATATTTGTTTATGATATTGATTGAACTAACTAACGAATGAAATATTGGCTACAAATCCACAAGCTACCGAAAAAAACGAGTTAACTAGACACAATCGAATAAGCTTCATTTCATTTCTGGTCTACTGAGTATTTAACGTTAACGTCGACAATAAATGTTGACGTCATGAAAAATCATACATTTAGTTTCTAAACTTTCATGTTTGTTATCTTTTAGTTTCTAAAATTTAAAATGTTAATTATTTTGGTACCTCAACTTTCGTAATTTATATTTTAGTCACGCATTTAAACAATTATTTTATTAAAAGTTGAATTGAAAATTATTTGAAATTACATGGAATTATATTCTAAATCAGACCCTGAAGGCTTTAAAAACCAACAAACAGGATCTCACAAATTCCCGTCAGAGGCCCCACTCGTCTCACTTCCTCAAACTCTAAGGCTTGGAACGACGCCGTATTGCCCCTCGCTTAACATGAACCCGACGCCGACGCCGGCGCCGGCGTAGATTCTGTCAATTTCACAGTTCGTTTCACTCCGTTTAACGAACCTCCCTTTAACCCTCGGTCGAATTTCCGCATAAGCTTTCCTCGAAGCATACCGAATCGTCTTCTCAAATTTCCGATTCTTCTTCTTCTCTCTGTACCTCAACACCCTCGCCTCCCGATCCATGCCCCGCAATTGCACCGCCTTCTCTGCCATCTGCCCTGCCGGAAAAGATGCGTCGGACGCCGTGTTCCGATCTGGCACAACTCCCACGTCTAAAGAAGATGATGAAACCTGAAACAGCGCAATACATAGTAAAACAGAGCAGCAGAGCAGAATAGAGTATGGGCAAGAATTTTTCGACTCCAAGAAAAATGGGTTGGAAAGAAAATTACGCTATGGCTCAGATTCTGAGATGGGTAGCTAATGGTGTCGAGTTTAGATCGAGTACTACAGAGCTCGAACTCGCAGAAATTTCTAGTGGAGTAATCGGTGGGCGGGGCAGTAGACTCTGTTCCTGGTTTGGATTGATCCGGAACAACTCCATCACCGGCAGTCGGGTAATCGAAATCAATCAACGAATCCATCTCGGAGAAGAAGATGTCCTCCGATTTCAAATCGGGTTGAACGACGTCGTGTTGGTGTTGAGTTGGGAGGAGGAATTTGAAGACAGAGGCTACAGAGGCAGTCGGAGGTGAGTCGTAGAAGGGTTGAATAGCAGCGCGGTCGTGGCGGCGGGCGAGAGGGTTAACAGAGTGGATGTCAGCATCGCAGGAGGGGCAGAGGGCGGCAGCGTCGGCATTGCAGGTGATGGTGGCCGGAGCTTGTTCGCAGACTTCGCAGAGCCAGACACGTGGGTGGCGCGTGGCGGAGAGGGTGTGTATTTGGGCGTCGCAGCGGAGGCAGAGGAAGGCAGCGTCATGGCGACAGAAGAGGACAGCGGTGGCGGACTTGCAGGAATAGCAGAGGGGTTTGGCGGTGGCGACGCCGGGCCAGCCGGCGGCGAAGGACTGCATAATGGGAAATAGGAGTGGAAAATGAAGAGGAAATGGGAATGTGTTGGAATTTGGAGTGTTTGTTTGAAGAGTAAATGGTGTGTGTGTTTATTTAAGCTTTTGCGAGTGAGAATGAAAGAAAATCTAGGCACCGACCAGTAGTACGACGGTACGTGGTTGATGCCACACCACAACTATGAATTTTCATTTTTTTTTAATTTTATCTTTTTCGATTTTCTTCGTATATATATATATATATATATATATATATATATATATATATATATATAATAATAATAATAATAATAATAATAATAATAATAATAATAGAATTTTTTCAAATATAGTAAAATAAGTCAACTTATTTACAAATATAAAAAAATATCATTGTCTATCAGTAATAAATGCTGATAGATTGCATGCACTACACACTCATAGGCACTGACAGATAAAAATAGCAAAATGTCACTGTCACTAATAGATGTCTATTAATGTCTATTAATGATAGAATATTTTGTTATATTTGAAAATATTTACAACAGTTTTGTCATTTAAAACAACTATCCTCATGATAAATAGCCAAGATGAACATAATTTAACCGACATCATATATGTACAATAACCTCATTTCCCCTCCCCCATTTTTGGACAAGAGTATTGGCCCTTTTTTGTAGGGCTAGTACTGGCCATTTTAAAGAGCTCTCTTTTCTTTTTAATTTTTGAGTAAATCAGTCCGAGATTGTTTTATATAGATTACAAATTTACAATCAAGATTTAAAATGTCAATGTCAATGATCGAAGACTTAAATTTGTTACTTTCCAAACAAGTACACATATTATTTATATTATATTTATATTAGTGATATCTTGTTGTTTATTATTTTTTTTTAATGTTTCATATATTATTTTGAGATATAATGGAAATACTGATTATCTCTTATGTCAATGTCAAAATTATGAAAATATAAAAATATCCATGAAAATATAGACATATTGACAAATTTAATAACATGATTGCAATTACTAAGTGAATATAATGTTATTAAAAAAAAAAAAAAGAACATATTGTTTAAAACCACGTTTGGTTATGAGGGGTTTATATGGTTAAAAATTTGTCAGCATCTCACAGAATTAAGTGTTAATATTTATTATGTAAAATTGAGGTTTTTTTTTTTTTTTTTTTAAAGTTGATTTGGTCTTTAATTAGTTCATTGATCTATGTTATAAGAAAGTTGATCGAATCTTAATTACATTTCTTTTTACTGTAGAACTAAATTGGTACAAATCTTTTAAATGGTAGAATTTTATTTATTACTTAAGAAAGATCAAGAAATTCAATTGTCGCACACAAATATATATATAGATTAATTTTTTTATTTGAAAGTATAACTAAACTTTTCAAAGAAAAAAACAACAACTAAATTGTTAAAGTGATTAAATTATTACTTATTCAATTTTAGAAATAAGCACTTTTTGGGAAAAGTAGTAAAGGAAGTTTCTGCCGGTATAATTACTTTAAATCTATATTGTATAGATTAATTCTAAGATCATTCATGCTAAATTGTCAAGAACAAATAACTTACCAAATTCTATTGAAAGATTGAAGATAATTTTACGATAATGATAGACAAAACTCCGAATGCCTTTAGTGGGACCCCTCTCTAAATGGAATTCAAGAAAGACGGAGTGTTTATTGTAAGGTCTCTTTATATACTAGTTCAATTAGGGTTCCATTAAACCCTAATCAACCTAGGAATAAACTTTTACCCACTAAGTCCATACTCAATTAGATTCTTAGGGTCTTAATTAATTAGATCACATAATAGGGCCCAATCTAATAAAATAACACAATGTGATAAAATACTAATCCACATATTAATTATACATATTTTTATTTAAGTCTAACAGTTTTTTTTTTTCTTTTCTTTTCTATAAGTGATTTAAGTGTTTTCTTTTCTTCTTCTAGTTTATTCATTGTCCTTATGTTTTTTTTAAAAAATAAGAATTGGTTTTTATAATATTCCAAATATCAGCAAAAGTTAAAACATGTTTTTAAAATTTTAAGAATTATTATTTTTTATTGTATATCCAAACACGACCAAAAATTCAAACATGTTTTTTTTTTTCAGTTCATTAGATTTTTGGTAATCGAGTTTTCAAAAAGGTTTATTATTAAACCTTTGAGTTGTAGGAAATAGTTCAATTTATTTATAAATTTAATCAAAATTATATATTTTACTCTTATTAATAATAAAGTAGCTAGCATATAGGGATTTTTTTTTTTTTTTTTTTTTTTTTCAATCTATCTTCTAACACATTCTCTCCTCTCTGTTTTCCTTAGTTGGGAATGGGGATATTGAAAATTAGAGTGAAAGGGGAAGTGACCGAAAGGAGAGAGATAGAGAGTGGAAGGATAGGGACAAGGAGGAGAAATATATATATATATATATATATATAAGAAAAAATAATAATAAATACCATGCCAATTGTAGTATTATAAATAATAAATTATAAAGTTGTTTTCAAATATAGAAAAATGAGTCAAATTATTTACAAATATAGAAAAATTTTATAGTCTATTAGTGATAGAACGCGATAGAATTCTATCGCGGTCTATCACTCATAAACAGTTTGATATTTTTTCTATTTATAGTAATTTCTCTAAATTATATATCTCAAATAATAATAATAATAATAATAATAATAATGGTAATTATAGTTTAAATTACCATTTTGGTACCTAAATTTTTGGTGAATTGATAAAACTAACTTAAAAGTAAAAAAAAAAATTTATAAAAAACAACTAATTACTTTCTCAAATGTAGTTTTATTTTAATTATTTTTTTAGGGTAAAATTATCTCTTTACTCTTAGGTTACAAAAATATCAAATGGCCAACGAAGTTTTTCTCCCTCTTCATCTCGATCTTCTTCTTTTTTCTATTTCTCACTCTCTCCTCTTTTGTTTCAACAATATCGCAAAATAAGCGCGGAAATTGAGATGCCCACCCCATATGAATCTAGGATGTCCAGGAAATAAACGATCCTTAATACATTTGAAATTTAAAATGATCTAAGTTTAAATTTTGAACTTAGTTGACGAATCAAATGACCTTTTGTTTTATTATTATTATTTTTTATATATGTAGCTTGTTAGGAATGACTTTGGGCCTTTGGCCCATAGCAAAAAAAGGAAAAATATAGTTTTATAAGAAAAGAGGTAGAGGTTATCCCACATTGGAAGATTAAGGAGTGACAAGTGGATATATATACAAGTGCTTGCAAGGAAGATTTGAAAATGTGGTAGTGGTGGAAGTATAACCCTTTCACCACACGCGTGCCGCTACCGCCGTTTGGTCGGATGGATGGGTTCTTATACTAAATATATTTTGGTTTAATTTTTCTATAACGTTTTTTTTTCAATTAATTTGAGATCCAACAAAAACCGTTTTATTTTTATTTATCTTAAAAGGTTTAGGGTTGTGTGCTTTTTGAAGACACGAAAAAAACCCTAGCCGTCATTAATCTAATCTCTCTCTGATTTTCTGATCTCCGGTTTCTGAGCTCGTTTTCCTTGCTTCCAATCCGATCTCCGGCGAGTGCACGCCAGCGTTCGGGTGCTGTGTGAACCTTGGGGAGCAACCAGTTGATTGCGATATAGCACCGAGGTCGCGCCGTTCTTGCTTTCAAGGCAGTAGAATTATCCACGGCACAACAACGTTCATCTGGTTTACATAGCTTTGCAAGGTCTACACCAGAGAGTGCAACTTATTTGACCATTCAACCTATAAAAGACCGATTGGCTCTAAATTTGGATTACACAATGTTTTTAATTAATATTTTCAATATTTTGAGTTATGATGCTCAAGTGATGGTGGCATACGATGATAGAGGAAAGTGAGAAGGAGGAGTAGGAGATGATAGTGAAGAAGAAGACAGTGGTAACACTACAAGCATTTTAAGATATATCGGTCTTTTTTTTTCCGACGCAATAATTTTCATTGGGAGAAGCCTATATATATCACACAATAGTAGTATGTTGGTATAAACATTATTTTTCCAATGCAATTTGTGGCATTGGGAAAAAAGAGACCTAATTTATTCTTACACAAAAAAATGCCCTTTCTTTATCATTTTCCAGTAACCTCATTTTGTCGTTTTCCCCTCTACTTTAACTTCAAGGATCCATGCAGCTGGTGTTAAGTTTTGGCAAAATATTATAAGTGCACTTGTCCTATATTGGAAAGGTTCAAGAAAGTAATGGGCTCCAAGCACTATAAAAAGAGTTTATGTTTTTGTTTTTAAATTTGTCTCAGTTAGTGCACTCATTAGAAATATTTTAAGCTTGAATATGCTAACTCATTTTAAAATTTCTTTTTGTATTCTCTAATTTGAGAGTTGAGAAAAGGATGTGAGTGGTATAAATACTGAGAGTGTTTTTTTTGTAATTGGAGTCAAGGAGATATTTTTGTGTAATTATAATAAATTTTCACATAGTGGAATTTTTCTAGTCCATGATTTTTTCTCTAGTTTGAAGTTTTTCCACATTCATTCTTGTGTTCTCTATGTTAGTGTTTTGGTTGGCAAATAATATTTTCTTCATTTTGTTATCTTTTGTGTCTCTGACTTTGGAAATATTTGGAGGGAAGATTTGTTTCTTTCCGTGGTGTTTATTTTTCTTTCCTTATATGGGTTCCTTTTAGTGGTGCTCTTTTAAAAGCTCGAGGATAATTTTTTTTTGGGGGTGATGGCTCCAAAAGAAAAAAAAAACCATAAAGGAATGAAGAACAAATACAACAAGGTGAAAAAAAAATAGAAGATAGGAGAGAGTTCTGGTGTTCCTGTTTTCATTGAGGTACGATACTCACTAGTTAAGTGTGTACTCAATTAACAGGTGAAAAGAAGGTGAAGTCATTGCAAGGTGCATCGGTTTTTGAGGGAGTCTGAGATTGCCGACTCATCAACTGCAGCATCAAAGTTAGGGGAAGTCTAACTTGCATACTAGAACACAGTTCGATGAATACTGAATTATGAAATCTTAGTCAAAGTGTACTTTGTAAAATTGAGATTTTTTCTAGTGGAATTCTTTTCACCCAGGCTTTAAGCCTCCAAGATGTAAATGATAATTCAATGAACTGAGTTATCATATATGTGTGTTCTCTTCTTTTATCTGTTGTGTCAATTTAATTGTTAGTGATATTTGGTCTGCCTTGTTTCCATGTTGGTGGATTCGATATTTCAATTGGTATCAGAGCGAGTTGACTATGCAACCATTGAGTTTTCAATGGAGTCGATCAAAGAAGGTCGATCCACGACTCGATCTCTAGTCCTAGATGGGTCTAACTACTCCTATTGGAAGGCTCATATGACAACGTTTCTAAAATCCATTGACAGCAAGTCATGGAAGGCTGTCATCCATCAATGGACTCATCCCTCAGTTACGGACAAAGACGATGTTGAAACGCTTAAACCTGAAAGGACTGGACTGAAGTTAAAGATCAAGCTTCCCTAGCTAACTCTCGGGCTTTGAATGCTATCTTTAATGGTGTTGATCAAAACATATTCAGATTGATTAATATGTGTGTCTCTGCCAAAGAAGCTTGGGATATTTTGGCAGTAGCTCATGAAGGTACTTCGAAGGTAAAAATGTCAAGGTTGCCTTGCGTCCGTGTTGGTGGATTCAATATTTCACCCTGTTTTAATGTTTTCTTTTTAACTTCTATGTTATTCATCCGATTCATGCGGTAGTAGTGTGAGGTTTTTTTTTCTCCAACAAATGGTATCAGAGCTTTAAGTTTGTAGTTTCTTGAATTTCTGAGTATGCTCTATGGTTGCAGTATTGTCTGAATTTCTACATCAGAAAATAATTCTTTAAACGTCTTAAAACGAGTTGCGATGTTTATTAATAGTGTGGGTTGTTCACTATTTACAGATTTGTTAGGAGTGAAGCATATATGTCAAGCTTTACGAGTCCAGTAAAGTTTGATGTCAAGAAATTTGATGGAATGATCAACTTTGGCTTGTGGAAAGTACAAGTCAAGGATGTGTTGATACAATTTGGGTTACACAAAGCTTTGAAAGGAAGACCAAGCAATGATACTTCTAAAAAAGTTAGGCGATGATGGTGGTCTAGGAGAGTCCATGGACGATTCCAGTTGAGGTTCTAAGAAGTACAACATGAGTGATGAAGATCAGGAGGAAATGAATTTGAGAGTTGCAAGTGCGATCAGGCTAAATTTGGCTAAGAATGTTCTTGCGAATGTGCATGGAATTTTACAGCCAAAGAGTTTTGGGAGAAGCTTGAAGTAATATATCATGACAAGAGCATTTCAAATCTATTGTGTCTGAAGGAACTGTTTCACATGTTGTGATTGGTGGAAGGAACGAAAATCTCATATCATTTGGGTATCCTCAATGATATCATTTCTGAGTTAGCGGTGATCGAAATGAAGATTTATTGGTGAAGATCAGGCCCTCAGACTCATCTTGTTACTTCCCCTTTCTTATGAACACATGAAGCCAATCTTGATATAAGAAAGGAAACTTTAGAATTTGCTGAGGCTACTAATAAACTTTAGCCAAAGGAGAAAAGACTAAAGAGTGAAGGACTTACTTCACAAGATGATTCAGTACTAATAGCTAGCAATTGGAAGAAGAAGAAAGAATTCATGTAGAAAAATGGCTATTGGGAATGTGGACAGTCTGGACATATGAAAAAGGCAATTGTCCTTACATAGTAGGCTCTTCAAAGGGCTTTGAGTCATATGCTAACGTCGTCTCCACCATCAAGAAAGATGGTGATCAGTTCTTCTGAAGAAAAACAATATTCTTTCTCATGGTATGATCGTTTTACCATGATAGAGGATGTAATGTTAGCAATTCTACAAGTTTGCATACGGACATTGACTGCAAGGTGTGTGGTTAAAGTTATGTCGATAACTGAAGAATTTCCAATGGAACCAAGTAGGTAAAGGTTATACCATAAATTCTAGCAAGGTTTATCGACATGTAACATAAAAGGAAAATATTAGAAGGTGGTATTCCAAGTGGTCTACTTTTTATGATTGTTGCTCAACTGAATGAATGTAGTAAAAACTGTGGATTCTTCAAATATCTTGCCAAGGTAGAATTTGTTAGGTTTTGGTGAAATATTAGAAGTGCAATTGTACCACATTGGAAAAGTTAAAGGATGTGACAAGCTGTTTTATGCATAAAAGGAGTCTATATCTTTGGTTCTGAATCATCAAACACTTTAAGCTTGAGTGTGTTACTCTAGTTAAATTCCCTTTTTGTGTTCTTTAGTTTGAGAGTGTAGAAAAAGGGTATGAGTGGTAAAAATGCTTTGAGTGAGTGTTTTCTTTCTCATTGGGGTCAGAGAGAGATTTTCTGTGTGATTATAATAAATTTTCACATAATGAAGTTTTTATGGTTCATGGTTTTTCTTCGGTTTTGAGTCTTTTTATGTTAGTTATTTTGTTCCCAATTTTATTATTTTTCTTTTAATTTCTTATTATTTTTCTACTTATTCTTGCGGTATAGAGTAGTGGGAAGTTTTTTTTTCCCAACAACTAGCTGGTAACTTGGATTTGACGGCGAGCAATTTGCTTTTTCATTTTTAAGTAGCCCCTCCTCGTTTCCCTCTGCTCTTTCGCTTTCTTCTTCTGCGGTTTTAGAGGTTAGTTTGCATCCTCATTTGTTTCTTGGTTTCATCCCTAGATCATTCCCATTCGGTTGCTCATTTTCTCTAATGTATGTTAAATTTTTTCCACCTTAGAAAGATAATGCATTTGGATTTTGTTCCAATTAAGTTGTAGCTTTTGAGTGGATGGAGTAGCTGGACCCTTTATACTCATTTCGAGCTAGTTTTTGAGTTCAAGATGCATGTAGGCATGTTTAAGATGCTAATGTACGTTCAAGTCAAGGGAGATTAGCTTTCTTTGGCTCAGTTAGGGTGCATTCAAGTCCATTTTAACATCAAAAAGACACTTTAACCCTTTTTTTCACTTTTGGTTTAAGTTGTAGCTTTTGGGGAGGGAAGGGGTGGTCTAGTCTCCTTATGCACCTTTCCAGCTAGTTTTTCGCTTGAAGGGTTAAGTTTCTTAGATTAGCCTGGGTGCATTCAAGTCCATTTTGTCATTGTCAAGACACTTAAAGTCTTTTTTTTTTTTTTTTTTTTTTTTTTTTTTTTTTTTTTTTTTTGGCTTAATAAGTTGTAGTTTTTTTTATGAGGGAAAGGGTGGACTAGATTCTTTATGCGCCTTTCAAGCTAGTTTTTGGATTCAAGAGTGTGTAGGCACGTTTAAGACACTTATGCACGTTTGAAATGAGGGGTTAAGTTCGATTAGTGTGTGTTCAAGTTCATTTGGCATTGAAAAGACACTTACTTTGAAGACTTCTCTTAGACAACTCTTGTGCACTTTTTGTTTTTATTTTTCAATTTATATTTAAATTTTTTCATATTATTTATTTGTTTCTTTCATGTCAATAATTATGATATCAGCTATGATATCTTGAAGGCTATTGTTGAAAAAATGTACGAGGCAAGCACAAAAGCAAATATTATATTGTTTAATTTTTCCTTTTGGTCATAACAACCAAACTTTTCAAGTTGTAGTTTGATAGCACTTTTGATACTAGTTTATTAAATTTTGGATGAAACTTTTGTACAGATATTTTCTTCGGATATATATATATATATATTAACGTTTATTATATTTATATTGTGTTAAATATTATATTATTGTTATTTGATGAAAAAAGTTAGGTAATTATAGGAAAAAATGTATAATTATGCTTTTTGGATGCATTATGATAATATTGGGATCAACATAATAAGTCCTAAAGTGCTAACCAATAAAATGCATTTCAACGCATGGATAATTATACGTGGATAATAATTTTTCTATTTTCCTTTTAGCCTTACCGTTAACTATGAACGTTCAAGTCAGAGACCAATACTAACGCTAGAATAGAGATTATTGGTTGGACAGAATTTATCGCTCAATTCTAGACCGTATAATTTAATCGTATCTACTAAAATATAGTAGTGGCAGCACAGGTCTAGCATAAGGAGTCCTCAAATTACTCAATCGAATTGTTTACAGCCCGACGATAACCGATAGGGAGGTTTGAAGTTGTTTGTGTTGTTTGCAGAAAAATAAATTACACAAAATAAACGCAACGAGTAAAAGTTGAATAAATATATGAAGAAAGTCTAGCTTGGATTATCGTAGAATTTTCGTATTCAAGTACTCGATCATAAATCCTCATCTCTCTAATTGAATATGTGTTCACACTTGACCAAATTAACTAGAAATGCTAATAAATCATCTTAATCATCTAATTAGTCTGAATTAAATGGACGATAAGCATGTGAATTCAAAATTGTGAGAAGCCAACTGACTTTCCTTTGATTAAAAAAAGTTAATTAATTAAGTTAAACTAAAAATTGACCTTTGAATTAAAAAAAAAAAAGGAAGAAATTAAAGAGTTGGTTACTTAAGGGCAAAAAAGGGAAAAAGTCTTAAGTTATAAGGGTATGGTGGTCCTTTTAACTTTTAATTTAAAAATATATAATAAGGAAGAAGAAAAGAAAGAAAATGGAAAGATAATTACAAAGGGAAATAGAACACAGAAGAGAAGAAGAAGAAGGAGATATGAATAAGAGAATATATATATATATATATAGTGTTTGATTGGTATAGTTGGTTGGCTATTTACATGGGTTTTAAGAGAGAAAAAGTGTGTTTTGGGAAGTCTATAAAGGGAGAAATATTTGAGGAGAGAATGGAATGCAAAGTGAGGGAAAAAAAAAAAAAAAAAAACAAAACAAAACAAGATGTAACAAAGATAAGAAAAGTTGAGAGAGAGTATAATTGGAATTGTTGGAAAAATATTTGACACTGGTTATTAAAGGTGAACTTATTATTTTTGGGAACATTTCCATAACCTAATCTAAATAGCTATCAGGATGGACAAAGTTGGATTCTTGAGCGATTCGAAACATGTTCGACAATAATTTTGTGTGTGGTTTTATTTTATTTTATGAAATGACTTATTATTTTAATTAAATATTATGAAATTCAATGTAATTTATGAATATACGTGATTTAAGAATTTTTCTTATAGGATTTTCAGAGAAAGTTTATGAATTTCATGGTTTTATATGCAAGAATGATTTACAAGATAATTTGTTAAGTTTGAATATAATTATAAAGATTTTGAGGTAAAATCATGTTTTTAACAAGGTTTATGTTTTAAAGTATTTTAGAGAAAAATGTGTTTAATGTGAAATCTGGATTTATGAAATGTTGTTCAAAAGGAAGATTGTGATTTTAGATTGATTTATGGATTTTGTAAAAGCAAGATTTTCAGAAGTGACAATTTTTTCGTATCAAGTTTAAAAGTGGTGATTTCTTACTACACTGATGTGAATGTGTTTCCGTAGTGTAGCCATAATATACATGAGGTCTTTGGGACCCACTTCCGCACACACGTAGGCTTTGAACTGTGTGTCAAGGTACTTTACCTTTTGGGGACTGCTCTGCATGCACGTATGACCATGTTTGCTCTGCTATTTACTTTAAGATTGATCAGTAAATAGTATGACCATGTTGCTCTGCTATATACGTCGAGCTCCACCATATATAGTATGACCATGTTTGGGTACAAGTTTAGTGAAGTATTTTTTTTACAAGTTCATTCACGTTTGCAAGAGAATGTATGATATTATTTATACAATAGTTCTCAAGTTTCTAATTTACTCATGTTTTACATCGATTTACGGTTTATGTTTATGTTTGCTAGAGTATATTTATGATATTCTATATATGATAACTCTCTCAAGTTGTTGAACTGATCATGTTTTAAATCAATTTACGAAACTTGAGATTCTATTTAAAATCATGATGATTTTCTCAAATTATTTTCCTATAAACTCACCATTCACTGTGTTTTTTAGCTCAAACTTTTATTTTTATTTCTCCCACTAGGTTCCTCTTGAGTTTCAACAGAAAGTTAGCTAATCAGAAACTGCCACCTAACTCATTAGTTTAATGCGACATGTAGGTAAACAAGGTATTTAATTCAAGTTAAGTTTCAAGTTAAAAAAGGATTTGACGGTAGGCTCCATTGCATGCTCGGGGTCTACTGTTGTCACATCTCGTCTAGTGGTTTGGTAGGGTAAGCTGGGGCAGTGTGTGACAAAGATTGTCCTAAATGCATTAAGGTCTAGGACATCGTCAAGTTGAATATCTAATTTTTAAGCGCCTAATTAAATATTCCCTCAATTCAATCCTAAGTTGGTTAGAACATTACTCATCATTATAGATTTGCAAGCTAACCTAATCTATCGCTATGTAGAGATCAACATAAGCTTAAATGTCACGTATCAAGCATTAATCTAAAGCAATAATCGTACAATTTACAAGCGTCTGATAATACGATCACAATCCAATAAAAATCAGAATTGAATCTAAACAATAAAAGCAAATTGGAGTTCAAATTCTCAAAGTACATGAAAAATGAGAAAATCCTAAGAACCCAAGCTAGAAAATGTTATCTTAGCCCATAATCAACATTCCGATCGATGGGGTATCGTTGGAATACAACAAGAACTGATAAAACAAAAAAGAACAGAAAGAAATAGTGTAGAAAAATCGGCTGAAATTGACAGATTCAACCCTAGGCGCGACAGAAAGATGCTTTTATAATTGTCGCGATAGCGTTGCGGTGCTGACGGAAATCCTTGCACATTCAGACTTTGGAGCGCCGCAGCGCCAACGACATTTCACCAAACATGACTCCTCAAGAAAAAAATGTCAAGCTGGTGCTTAGGTGACGCCGCTACTTCAAGGGTATTTTGGTCATTTTGACCCTTTCTTTCCTGGTTGTTGCAATTAAGCTTCGTTTTGGCTTGTTTTAGCTCCTTTTCAGTTCTAATGCCCAATTCAATCTCTTAGGTACTCGAAACCTATAAAATCACCAAATAAACATTTAAAACATAAGAACAACTTCGAATTAAGCGGAGCTAGATAACACATTTTCGGCGTTATCAATAATTATTTCACTAGTAAAGGTTCAGTGCAAAGTCACACCTTTATTATATGCATAATTATCTTTCTTTTGGCCAATTTTATTTTGATGTCTATTTTAAATATTAAAAAATGAGTGAGTGCAAATATTCTTGTTACATTCTAAATTTTTGTGAGTTTTAACTTATATATGAGAAATTTAAAAAAGATTTTCATTCTTTAATTACAGAAAACACATTTGATTGCGTTTATTTGAAGAATACTTAAAACTAATATTATTAATTGTATATTATATACCTAGATCTAAATTATAGTATACATACCTCACTTACCTTATTCTCAATACAATAACAAATACTTAATATCCTCTTTCTCTCATATTCTCTCATTTTCTCTTTCAAGAGCAATTCACCAAAAAAATGTTGTTATTAATTGCGAAGATGTGAGCCCAACCTCTCAGTACACCGTAGTTTGAACTACACAATATTTCAATTGGATTGTTGTATCACAGAGGGGACAAGCCAGAGAATATCTACTGCACCAGTGGTTGATATAGAGCTACACATAATTGTTTTCATGTTTATTTATCAATATTTACTCTATTTTTCTTTGTTTTATGTATTTCCCCCAACATGTCTTTAAATTATTAACATCTCCCAGATAAGCTTTGCGGCCCGGTGGTCTTCGTAAAAGAAGAGACATTTGTTGATAAGCTTGTGTTTGTCTGGAGGGATCATCATAAATGATTGAAGTGCGTTATTTTCTGTACATAAAATATTCAGCCAAAGCTGCTCTGTATAAAGAGCAAGGTATCGTAATGTAGCTGGAGAATCCACCGTTTCAGCTACTATAATAGTGTATTCCATTGCCCCCTTTTCTGTAAAAAGTTCTCGAGCTTTCAATTCTCTGTATAATAAACTACTGACCTATTCAATATTTATAAAATTTACGAACTTATTGAACACAAATTTTAAAGACCAAAAATCTATTTGATTTTGATTTCTGTGACCTTTTAGAAACAAAATGAAAAGTTCAAGGTCCTATTAAATGTTTTTCAAAATTTAAAGACTTAGTAGACGAACATAAAAATTAATTTTCCAAACTTGTAGTTTAACCTAGCACGTCCGCTAGAAGAAAATTTCTACTACTACAACTATTCATTTCGTCTAACATCTTTTTTTCTTTAACAATATATTTAAGAATAGTGTGTGATTCATAAAATACAATAATATATTGCTTAATGATGTGCCAATGGACACTATCATAGGCACTACTGCACTATTGTAATGTGCAAATTGTGAATAAAAAGAGTAGGCACTACTGTAGTGGTAATTCTCCAACCATATTAGTTGAAAAATTATTAAGTCAACGACTGTTTTATTGTGAATAATAGAAAAAGTTGCAATTCAATTATTAACTTTTGAAACCCCAAAATCTAAAACATAGGAAAGAAAAAATCTACCGGCTTGACTGGTAGTATAAACTCCGAGACACTGACATTTCTCTTTTGAGATGTGCACTCCTCCATGTCTCCTCTCAATACTTTGTAGGCATGGACTTACCCGTGAACTTTGAGTCTTGCCTTGGACAACTCTTAACAAATAATAATAATAATAAATTGACCGAAAAATGGATTCAATGTGAGTACTTTTTCTTAGATTTTAATTTATGTTGCTGATTAATTAATTATTGTTATAAGAAAATTTAAGCTAAATTACTAGTTTTAGCCCCTAAATTTTTAGGTTTGAGGTTAAATTAGTAGTTTAATTTATAAATCTATGGTGCAGTGATTTCACTTTTAAGAACAAAAATTATAATATTATAAAATTAGCAACGAATACATGTACTGATTCGATGTGTACAACACCCACCTATACACCTAATTAGTAATGTCCCATTGGCATAAATAATTATACTTATTCAACTTAAAAGGTTAAAAAAATTGTTTAGATACAAAATCTTATTTTTGTTGAAAAAAATTGAACGGTAATAAAATCTAACCGCACTTTTTTATCTAGTAAAATCAACTTTTAAATTCTCTTCTTTCATTTATATTTCAATGTTTCTCTCTCAAACTATCAAATTTTTGTGGTTAAATTGAACCAAAATATTTATTAATTTTGTAGTTAATTTATGTTTATAATCTTTTAGTATTTAATTATGGATTCTGATCCTATTAATCCAATACAATTATATCTACAACAAACCCATCGTTCACAATCACAACGTTGTTAACAGACTCATCATTAATTTAAATATAATTTTATTAATTATTTTTTCATATTATGTATCAAATTAATCATTTTGTCTCAAACCCATCACTCTTCCATCTTTTATATACTAGCTAGACTTTTTTTAAGGAGTGCCACTGATCGACCGCTTCTCAGTGGCCGCGGTGGCTAGAGCAGAAGAAATTATGGAGAAAATTGCAAAGGAGTGCCAGATGAGCAGATCTGAGAGGAGGGTGGAGTTTTGGGACCAAGTAGAACTCGTGGACCCCGTCCACATTTTCGAAATCTATTTAAGGTGTTGTGTACTAGGTCCACGATTAACTAACCCTATTTTTGTCATTATTTTCCTCTCAACCCTATTTTTGTCATTATTTATTAAAATAACATTAGTTTAAAAAAAATCCATAAAATTAAGGACAATTGTTTTAAATGACAAAACTGCTGGAAATATTTTCAAGCATAACAAAATGTCACTGTCTATCAGTGATAGAATATGTCAGTGTCTATCACTAATAGATAGTAATAGATGATAGTAGTCTATCGATGTCTATCACAGTCTATTAATGATAGACAGTGACATTTTGTTATACTTGTTAATAAGTAGGATATTTGTAAACAACCCTAAAATTAATAGTTTTTTTTTTCAAAATAAAAAAAAAACAATAATTTTTTATTTTTGTCTGTTTAAGATGAAAGTTAAAACAGTTCGACAATTTTGTTTATGGACTATAATTTCATCCCAACAACGATGGTGAGCTTTCGTGCCGACGTGGTGTACGGCGGACCCAATTACTTCAGTTTTTCTTATTACATTGTACTGTATAATTTATATTTAGTCATATCAAATTTATCATATTCATTCTCCAACTTTTATACTTCTTTTTAATTTTTTGGTTTATTTATTTATTTCAACAACATAGAAGATGGAAATTCAACTTGTAATATTTCAGTTGAAGGCATAATGATTTAAATAATGGGGTTATGTTTAGCTTGACAAATAATCTGACATTTTCTCTAATAAGTAATTAAACTTTTCAATAAAAAAAATTATGTTATTATCATACTTTTTTAAAAAAAAATTATTTGATTAGTATAAACCTAACACAAATCTTTAAAAAGAAAATAAAACAGCCATTTCAAGCATTGTGTAGTACAATTGGGCCGGTTTTGGTTTAAAAACACATTTGAATTATTATTGTTAATTTGATTAATTAAAAATAAAAGTTAATGATAAAAAAATTATATAATATCTCTTTTAATCAAAATTTTATTTATGAAACATTTGAAAAAAATATAAGTTAAGGAATTAAAGTTAAATAATTCTAAAAGTATATAGACCAGATAGGATTTAAACCTATTTTACATTGTTACCCTACTCTAGAATGCATTGAAAAAGAAGAGTTTTGGTCCATATGATTTTAATTACTTTGAAAGTGCTTAGGATGAGAGATTTGGAGCCATAAGCTTGGTATTATTTATTTATTTTATATCATAAACTTTAGTCTTTACAAAAAGAATGTATCTTAACTACTGAATTATGCTTTAAATGACATTTATATAGCTAAAATGAGCATCATTCAATTGACATACGAGTGTGTTAGTAACCATAAGGTCTGTAGTTTGAATCTCCTACCCCAATGGTACTTAAAAGTATAATGACATTTATATAGATGAGTCATTTTAATAAGAATATGTGTTTTGTATAGTTTAATAAAATTTAGGTTAAATTACATAGAATACTATTCAAATTTGGAGTTTGTTTCAATTTTTGTATGTGGATTTTGAAATTTGTTCCCAAAAATATCCCTCAATTTTAATATCATTTTTTTTGTTTTTTTTTTTTATATTCGTGAGTGTCCGGGTCAACTTACGCGCACCTCGACTAATCTCACTGGACAACCCACCCAACCCTTCAACAGGCAAGCTGCCAACTTACCCGTAGGATATTAAATTCTAGGTAGGTGACCACCATAGATTGAACCCACAACTGCTTAGCCCTTTGGCTCTTTTTGGATGTTCCCACCTCAATTTTGATAATTTGTAATCATTAGGGACAAAATTGTTACAAATACAGGGACCAAATTGTTATCTACCGAAGTTTAGGAACTAAATTGTTACAAAGTTAAAAGTATGGAGACTAAATCATTACAAACCAAAGTTCATAAACTAAATTGTTATTTTATGAAAGTTTAGGGATTAAAAATGTTTTTTTTATATAAAAAAATGGTAATAATTATAATAATAAATAAATAATAAAATAAAAATCTTGAGTATATTAAATAAAATCGACTTTTCCCTAGAAATCATCCTTAAAAAAAATCTTACTTGGTATATAAAGTTACATAATTAAAATCGTAAAACAATAACTTTAGATGTAGAACCATTTTTTTTAATGAACAGTATCATTCGTTTATTAAAATTAGGGAAATTTTTAAAAATAAAAAAAATAAAAAAAACTATTTACACAAAATAGCAAATTTTTTAAGTAGTTGTGGATAGACGCCGATAGAAGCCTATCAATGATAGAAGTCTATCACTGATAGATGTTCATAGAAGTTTATCAATGTCTATTAATATTTTTTTTTTTTTGCTATTTTTTATAAATAGTTTGATTTTTTTTTTATAGGTAAATTTCTCCAAAAACTACTCTTGTCTTACAAATAGTTTTAAACTTATGGTTTTCACTAATAAAAGAATACATATACATATATATATCCAACAAACTACTATATTTTTACTAATATTTTTTAGGAGTGGAATATTCTTGTCTTTTTTTCTCCTCAAAATTCATGGAATATGCCCATTGAAAATACATTTTGATAAGTTCAACCCTTTATTTATTAACGACCCATTTAAATATTTAATAATTATTTATTTTTTAAAAATTAAACTTATTTGTTCTCTCAATTTTTTTACAATAATTTACATCTTTTTTAAATATAAGAGTAAAATTCCTAGTTAAATTCTAAAAATAATAACAAATTTTTAAAAATTAGGTTTTTAGTTTTCAAATTTTGGCTTGAATTTTAGAAATATTTGTAAAAAGTAGATAACAAATTAAGAAATCTAGAGGTGAAATAAGTATTTACATACTTAATTTTTAAAAACAAAAAAACTAAAAGTGAAATAATTACTCAAATAGGACCTAAATCTTCATATTTATCATGCAATATCAGTCTTTCATAAGCTATAATAATGAAAAGTTAATTGGAGTCTTACTTTTAATTAAATTTGAGGTTAATGTGGCATAACTTTCTGAAGTTTATGTATTCAATAATATAATTATTTTTAAGCCAAACTCATTACAAATTAAACTTAAAGAAAAAAATCGGCTCAATTGATTTATATATATATTCTCAACTACAAATTTAAAAGTTTAAATCTTCCATATATTGATCTTAAAAATATATATATCTTAAGAAAAAAAATCAAATTTACCCTAAACATATATCATTCAATACCCCAACATAATAACTACAAGACCTCCTTGGCAAATTGAAAAAATGGGCCCCTTTAATTTTAAAATTAGCACATTTTTTAAAAATTTGTTTTTGGAATCTCAAGATGATGTTAGGATGGGGTATAAACTATCTTTATACTCTTACATTCTTCAATACTTCACTCATCTTTTGTCAATGTTTCACCAACCTTTTCAATCAAAATTTAAAGTTTTTTTTTTTTTTTTTTTTTTTTTTATTTTAATTTACTTCTATTAAAATTGAATAAAGAATTCTGAAACGTAATTTTTGTCCACGTTTTCGGTTGATAAATTTTTTTTATAATAGTTTTTCTAAGAAAAATTGAACAGAATTAAAAAGAAAAAGACAGACGAGATCAAGAAATTATTTCATAGTTTAGTTTAATAAAAAACCGAAAATATTATTATATAAAAAAAAGTAGAATAAACAAATTAAAAAAACAAAAAAAAAAGAGAAAAAGAAGTTGGCCAAAAAAAAAAAGAAAGAAAACATAATTTAAAAAGTTGATAGAAAACATTCAAGTGTTTAAAGGTTTTGGATAGAGATGTCCACGACGCAGAGTGGAAAAGCTTTTTCCGTCTCCATTCCCGCCCCCATTCTATTTCCCGTCTCCGCAGGAAATGGGGCAGGAATTCCCCACGAAATTTTTTTTCGACTTTTATCTTTTTAATAATTTTTTTAGAGAAATTTAATAATTTTTTCAATTAAATATATTTTTTTAACAACTCCTTAATTCAAACATTTTCATTACTTTTTTTCATTTAAGTAAAGTATTATGAATTTTCCTTATAAAAAAAAAAATAATACATCAAATGCTAAATTAAATACATACAAAAAATTACTAAAAAAATCATCCACCAAGTTTTATAAAATTTAAACTTATAAATTAAATATATATTTGATACTTCAAAACCCAAATTCTCTAAAAACCTATTTCATAGACACCATTTAAATCGTACAAATTACACAAATCAAGTTGATTTCTAACCATCACTTTTTTTTTATTTACTTTTGCTTTATACTTTCATTAAGTCAGATTTAGTGTAAGATTGTTGTAATTTTAAAAATAATTGCTGCAACTTTATTTTTTTAAAAAAAATAATTGTGAACAAATTAAATACAACAATGTTTGGTAAAAGTTCAATTTTAAACAAGAAAGACAATATACAATGTTTGGTAAATTAATAATAAATTGTTGTGATTTAGTTGTAATGGTAAAAGTATATTTAAATTATTTTAAATTTAGTTCTTTTATTTAACTTGAAAGCAATTTTGTTTAATTAAAATTATTTGATAAAGGTTTTAAGGAAAAAAGTATAAAAAATTAAATCAATAAAAATTTGAAGAATTTTTAAAAATAGAAAAATAAGGAAAATTATTTACAAAAAATAACAAAATTTATAGATAGTTGTGATAGACGCTGATAGAAGTCTATCAGGATCTATTAGTGATAGATGCTGATAGAAGTTTATCAATATCTATCAATATTTTTTTTTGCTATTTTCTGTAAATAGTTTAACATTTTTTCTATCTGTGAAAATTTCCAGACGGTAGATAAAAACATACCTAGAAAGATAGAATTGAAAATTTTAAACTATTAGAGAAGATGATAAATTTCGAGTAGAACTAAATTACTAAGCTAGTATTTATCATGATTTTTCAATTCAGTAAATAAAAAAGTGATTTTGGATAGTTGGTTTTACCAAAACAACCAGGATTCTCTCATAATTTTCTTTTTCATCTCTCAACAAAAACAAATCCAATCATAGTATTGGGCTTCTAATAAATTTATCTATTTATCACGATTCTTAAGAAATTTTTTTTTTTTTCATTTCTCTATATTTTTTTTCATTTTTAAATATAGAGAAATGAGCCAAACTATTTACAAATATAGACAAGTTTTACTGCGATAGACTGCGATAAAATTCTATCGCTTGAGCGATAGATAGTGAAATTTTTCTATATTTGTAAATAATTTGATATTTTTTTCTGTTTATATTAATTTTCCATCTTTTTTTTACAATTGCAAACAATCATTATTCTATTTCATTCTTGTATCTCACACAACTCTTCTTCGACTTTTGCTCTTTTGACCTTCTCGATAATATATATCTTAATCGGTGAAACTATATTCATATTTAAGAATAATATAATTTTTTTATTTTTTTTTTAAGTATTACCATTGTGGAGTAATAAATTTAAACTTCTAATCACTTCAAAGGAAAGAAACACATGCCAAATTAGAACTAAGCTCTTATAGAAACAAAATTTGTCATTTTACACATTAAATCTAAGATAAGATTGTTGGTTTAAATTCTTGATAGCAATTTAATACAGTGATTACGTATTTTAGTCAAGTTTGAGGTAGGGATATGCTACTTATTTTATTGGAAAAGTTTAAAAAGGTTGTTACTAAGGAAGTTATAAAAAGAGGTTAGGTAGTTAAATTTGTTAACACTAATAATAGCGAGGGTGAGAGCTAGGTGTACTAACGAATTAGAAAAAAAGAAAAAAAAAATTAGAAATGAGTTTGCTTATAGCTCAAAATTCGGGTTCACCATATATTTTTGGTCCATAATGTGTGATTGTCTTGGAAAAAAAAATATTCTTTTTAAAAAGCCATTTTCGCTAAAACATTTTAGATAAAAAAAAATTAGTTAAAATACAAATACTCATGTGTTTCATTATACTTTTTTTAAAAACTATTTTTTATATACAAATTTGTTCAATTTGCTATATACTAAAAGTGTTTTTATTAATATTAAATTATTATAAATGATGACTATTAAGCACTTTGAACTAATAATTTAAACACACTTTCATTAGTCAAGTTTTTTTTTGTTTTGATTTTTTTTAGTATATGATCGATTTAATTGGTCATTAGAATTAGTGGTTAGGAGTTTGCCATGGTTGATAATTGATGCAGTTGGTTGCTAGAGCTCGTCCTTGTTAGAGTTGGTTGGCAGAAGGGGTCATTAGAGTTGGTCGTCGGGTTGATCACCCAAGGTGGTCCCCATAATTGGTCATCAATGTGGTGGTCGCCGGAGCTAGTTGTTGAATGTGGTCGCTAGAGTTGGTTGTCGAAGGTGATCACTAGAGTTGGTCTCTGAAGGTGGTCATCAATGGTGGTTGCCATCAGAGTTGGTGGTGGTGGTGATCACCGAAGTTGATCATTGGTAGCAACTATGGTGGAAGTGAGGTAGAGGACTAGTGGGGGTATTTTTGGTAATTTTATGTATTATACAAATTAGGGAGAGATTAACTATTAAACACTCAAAAATCATTTTTCCAAAAGTTGATTTCATGTATTTCTCTCACACCAACTTATTTCATAAACTCATTTTTTTTAAAGCTATTTTGAGTTATTGCCAAACCGTCCAACTTTTTTCAAAATGATTTTTTTTTTTCAAAATTAAACACTTCAAAAGTTAAATAAACTAGACATACCCTTTCAAACCAATATTTTATATTCACATACAATTTTGGGAACAATATTTATTTTGTTCACGTTCAACTAATGATATTTATTTTATATCCAATTGAATGGTTAACAAAAAATTAATTTAGAAAAAGAAAAAAAAAATAGACAATTGAATATCATATTTCAGAATTCTAAGTTAAACATCCTGTAGTCGAACATAGACTTAGTGTATGTTTAGTTTAACTTTTCAAGTGTTTAATTTTGAAAAAAAATTATTTTGAAAAAAATTGGAGTGTTTGGCAACTACTCAAAATAGCTTTTGAAGAAATGAGTTCATGAACTGTAGTCCATGCGCCTAAAGGTGTAAAACCCGTGGGATTCAAATGGCTATTTGTACGTAAAAAAGATGAAAATAATAAGGTCATAGTACATAAAACATGACTTGTTGCACAAGGATTTTCTCAAATACCAGACATGGATTATTAGGAAACATATTCTCATATGGTGGATGCTTGAAAAAACTCGTCACTCCAAACATGGATGTTAAACATAAAGTACAGACAAGCAGTGTAACAACAAACAAAACTAATAGCAAGAAATCGAGTAAAGGCACACAGAAGTTAGTAACCCAATTCGGTAAAATCCACCTACGTCTCGGGGGTAGTGTGTCAAGGAAAGATAATCCACTAATTTATTAAAGATTCAAGCAATTACAACGTAGTACTTACCTGTAATTCAACGACTACTACATTGACTCACGTAGAGCCCAACTCACAAGTCACCTAGGCTCCCCCTAGATGTGAGACTCCCTCTTAATTGTACTTAGGCTTCCCCTAAGTGTGTTAATATTAGTGTTGAACACTTCGACTTACTATAGTTTGTGAGACTTCTCTCTCCTTGATTATCTTCCTTGTAACTCAGTGAACTCCTTTCACTAACGAATCTTAGGTCCTCCCTAAGATGGAGAAATCCTTATCGAGAATGAAGTCTTAAGCTCCCCCTAAGATCGAGAATTCCTTCTCTATAGCCATGCCTTAGGCTCCCCATAAGACATAAATTTTCTTCAAGATTTTACACTTACCAATTGATGAAATTGCACAGCGGAATACAATGAGCAAAGACCAAAACACAATATTGCACAACTTGGCCACCAAGAATAGGAACTCTCTCTCATGATAAAAAAATGTGGTAGCCTTAAATTTTCGCACCCCGCCTCAATTACCCTACCTGAAACTTGGATGGGTTGCGACAACAGTAGACTACGAGTATGCAACAGAGCCTACTGTCGACTTCTGCTTGAACTTAAAACTTAACTTGAATTAAATACCTTGTTTACCTACATGTCATAAGAAACTAATGAGTTAGGTAGCAACTTCTGATCACTTACTTCCTGCTAAAGCTCAAGAGGGTACTCTGCGTGTACGTATGACCATGTTTGCTCTACTATTTACCTTGAGTTTACTTGGTGAATAGTATGACCACGTTTGCTCTGCTATACATCTGAGATTACTTGGTGTATAGTATAACCATGTTGCTCTACTATGTACATCGAGCTCCTCCGTATATAGTATGACTATGTTTGGGTATAAGTTTAATGAAGGTTTTTACAAGTTCATGTTACGTTTGCAAGAGACTGCTCATGATTTTATTATTGTGAAAATTCTTAAGTTTTTGAATTGTTCACATTTTACATCCATTTACAGTTTATGTTACGTTTGCAAGAGTATATTTATGATAGTCTATATATGATAACTAATAATACTCTCCAGTCGTTGAACTATTCATATTTTAAATTAATTTATGAAACTTGAGTTTCTATTTAAAAACATGATGGTTTTCTCAAATTATTTTTTTATAAACTCACCACTCACTGAGCTTTTTAACTTAACTTTTTTTTTATTTATTTTTTTTATTTTCTCCCATCTTGCTGCTCTTGAGTTTTAGCAGGAAGTAAGTGGTTAGAAGTTGCCACCCGACTCATCAGTTTCTTGTGACATGTAGGTAAACAAGGTATTTAATTCAAGTTAAGTTTCAAGTTCAAGCAAAAGTCGACGGTCGGCTTTATTGCATAAATGAACACCATTAATCCCTTTTTAAAAATCGTGGCAAAAAAGGAAATAAACTCCTCAATCAGAAATAATAAGCAGCGCCTCAAATAAGGAAAATATCGGGCAAAATAAATATACAGAAAATTTCTAGGTAAGGAAAGAAAATATACTGCAGAAAATAATATTGTCTAGGTTAGATGTTAAGACTATAATTGTGACAACGACAAAAACCACAACAAGCTACCTTAGAAAAAATATAGAGCCAATCAACAAATCTCCAACAATGTTGTTACATTAAAATATTTAGCCTGATAGTATGTGAAAAGTTTGACGTGCATCTTATGGATATGTAGTCACAATATATCTATATGGATATCTAGAAAATGAAATCTATATGAAAATACCTAAAGAATTTGAGATACCTAAATCATATAATTCAAAATCTAAAGAATTATATTCAATCAAATTGGAGAGATTATTATATGGATTGGAATAATCAGGAACCAATGTGGTACAATCGTCTAAGTGGATATTTATTAAAAGATGGTTATAAAAAACAATCCAATATGTCCATGTATATTTATTAAGAAATTACAGTAAGGATTTGTTATTATAGCTGTATATGTTGATGATTTAAATAGAAGTGGAACTCTTGAAGAGCTTTTAAAGGGAATAAAATATCTTAAAAGAAAAAAAAATTGGGACGAAAGATCTTGGCAAAACAAAATTTTATCTTGGCTTGCAAATCGAGCATTTTAGCCGATGGAACTTTTATTCTTCAATCGACATATATAGAAAAGATTTTAAAAGGGTTTTACATGGATAAAACATACCCATTTAACATTCCAATGGTAGTTCGAGCACTGGATGTAAAGAATAACATATTTTGATGTTGAAAAGATTATGAACAACTACTTGGTCCTGAAGTATCATATCTTAGTGCAATAGGTGCACTAATGTATCTTGTTAACAACACAAGACTATAAATAACATTTTCAGTAAATTTGTTACCAAGATATAGTTCTTCTTCAACAAAAAGACATTGGAAAAGAGTTAAGCATGTACTTTACTATCTTCGAGGAATGATTGATATGAGTTTGTTTTATTAAAAAATTTCAAACTTTGATCTAGTTAGTTATGCAAATGCAATATATTTATTTGATACACACAAAACTAGATCTCAAATAAGCTATCTATTTACATGTTGAGAAACTACTATAACTTGGCGGTTTGTAATGCAGACAATTACAACCACTTTCTCAAATCATGCAAAAATTCTTACAATTTATGAAGCTAATAAACAATGTATGTGGTAAGGTCAATAACTCATCACATTCGTGGAATATGTTGCTTGTCTTTTAGAAAAAAATTACCAATGGTATTATATGAAGACAATAATATGTCTACAACTAAAATTAAATGAGGGTATATAAAAGGAGATAGAACAAAACATATCCCACCAAAACACTTCTACACGCATGACCTTGAAGAACTTGAAGAAAATGATGATATCAATGTTCAATAATAATTTTTTTCAAAAGACAACTTGACAGACTTCTTTACAAAGACATTATCGATAATAACATTCAAAATGTTGGTGCATAACATTAGAATGCAACGAGTCAAAGAACTCAAGTAATGTATCTATGAGGGGGCCGAGTAGAAATACTACACTCTTTTTCTCTTGACAACTATGGTTTTTCCCACTGGTTTTTCTAGCAATGTTTTTAATAAGGTAGTTATTAAAATATATAAAATAATGTACTCTCAGAGCGTCGTGACGCTTGGGGTCTCCAACCACAGCGTAGCGCTGCACTCCTAGAGAGCGTAGCTATGCTCCTTCAATTGCCATATTTCATTCCTCTTAGGTCTAGAGCGTAAAGGGGCAGCGTAGTACGCTCTTGCTCTACGCTCCCTATTTTTTAGGGTTTTTGACTTTTTTTCGTCAGGTTTTGGCTCAGTTTGGTTCTTTTGACTCCAAAAACTTGTTTTTCTCATTATTACCTGAAATCTACTAGCAAACAACATTAAATCTAACAAAAATATCTCTAAATAAAAGGCAAACAAGGCACAATTTAGATGCATTTCATGCATTTAGACATTCGACAATTAAAATCATATCACAACCACATAGCACATTTTCAGCATACTTATGCATCTGGAATACAAAAAAGTTTAAAAAACATAAGACACTTATTCCATAAAGAGGTATAATACATATAAAACACACAACATACTATCAAATAGAAATCCACTTACCTAAGCATTCTAAAGCACTTCTTAATTGAAAGACTCCTGAAATAAAATAAAAGCTAGCAAGATTGCAATGTTAGAACTTGGTTTATAACCTTATTTCAGAGACTCAAAAGTGTTTCAAAACTACAAGAAGCTTCAAGTTGTTGGAGGAATCAAGAAGCTCAATACTCAGAACTATAAAACATGGTCTACATGCATGAAGTCTTTATCAAGTCAACCGTCGCACGTCCAGTTCCCGGTTCTTGGTTGTCGGTTGTTGCTTTCCTCTCTTTTATCTTTCTTTCTCTCTATCAATTGATTGTTTAGGAAAAATATGAAATAAAAAATAATTTGAAATCTAGATTTGAAATTTTTGCCATATTTACAAAATATCAAATATGGGTAATTTACTTACAAAATAACATATTCAAATTGCCATCCATTAAAAATTTTCAATGAAAAATAAAATTAGGAATAAAAATTATAAAAGAAAAAATAAAATTTAGCATGAATCCGTCGTTAGTTTTAAGTTATCAAACATACTTCTTATCTTACTATCTTAATTTCAATTGATTATGAAAATAAATGAATGATGCGAAAAGATAAAAGATAAAAGATAAATATGTAAATTAAAAAAAATTAATACTGTAAAGAGATTGTAAAAAAAAAAAAAAAAAAAAAAAAAAATTACCGCTTAAATGAGAAGGAAAAAATGGAAAAAAACCAGTAAATAAAAACGAAAAATGGTTAATAAAAAAAAAATTGTTTAACACGTGGCATAAAATTGATTTCAAAATGAAATGTTTTCTTTATAATAATACGTTCACCTTTTTAAATACTAATTTCTTAAATTATAATATGTTTTGGTCTAAAATAGACCTCTCTTATCTTAAATTGTTTTACTGCAACGACAATCAGGGTGGGGGTTGAACTTTTGACGTTTAAGGAGAAAAGTCATGTTAATTATCGTTGAGTTAATCTGGCTTTAGATTCTTATCTTAAGAAAAAAAAACTTATATATGTTTTGAGTTATTATAAGTTTCCCTTAAACGAAAATTTTCACAAATAGAAAAAATGTCAAACTATTTATAGAAAATAGCAAAAAAAAAATACTGATAGACATTGATAGACTTTTATCAGCATCTATCAGTGATAGACTTCTATCATTTCTATCACTGATAGACCATGATAGATTTCTATCAGTGTCTATCACAACTATCTAAAAAATTTGCTATTTTGTGTAAATAGTTTCCCTTATTTTTCTATTTTTAAAAAGTCCCTTAAGTTAAATATAAATAAATAAGTCAAAATGAACATAGCTCAATTAACATAGTGTTTGTACTATCAATCTTAAGGCAGAGTTTTGATTCTTCCACCCCATATAAGGACAAAAATATATATATTTGTATAAGTATTTTTTTTCTTTAGTTCTAGTTTACAATAGAAGGAGTGAGGAATTAAGATATATGTTTTCTGCTCAGCTGGCATGTGCAGGAAGTGGGATTGGGAGATTTTTATCTACTTTTTTTTTTATATATAATTTATATATAATAATAAAATTATAGGATAAAAGAAACATATTTTTTAAATTATTCGTTGTAATTATTAATTAGTGATAATAATGAAAAAATTAAAATAAAAGAGAATAAAGAAAAATTTGTAAATTAAGGAATTAAAAAAGGGAAATTTTTAAAAATAAAAAATAAATGAAACTATTTACACAAAATAACAAAATTTTTAGATAGTTGTGATAAACGCTGATAAAAGTCTATCAAGGTCTATCAAGGTCTATCAGTGATAGAAATGATAGAAGTCTATCATGGATAGATGCTGATAGAAATCTATCAATGTCTATCAATATTTTTTTTGCTATTTTTTTTGTAAATAGTTTGACATTTTTTCTCTTTTTGAAAATTTCTTATTAAAAAATTATGAAAAAAGAAGAGGAAAGAGAAGGAAGAAGAGAGAGGGAGATAGGAGTGATGTGAGATAGGGGTGTCCAAATAATTTGAAAGAACTCGAATAATTTCGACTATCCAACTCATGGGTGGGTTGTGTTGGATTTTTGAAAGAATCGAAAATTTTGATTTGGTTTTCGAATTGAGTGTTTCTGTATGTTCAACCCAAACCAATATGGTGAAGGTGAAGGTGAAACGATTGTTCATTGATTAGAAAACATTTTTCTTCCCTTAAATATGTAAGTATTGATTTTAAAAATTTGAAAAGCACTTTGAAAGGAAGTTCCTCATTTTTAGTACTTGGATACTCAACCAAACATTATAAAAAACGATTATAAATTTTTTTTAGTATAAATAGGCAAAATATATATATATATATATATATATATATATATATATATATTTCACTTCAAAAGTAATCTCAAATCCACTTAATTAATTTAGATGTGGATCTACCAAAGACCCATTTTTTTTCGCTGAAAAAGATGAAAGACCAAATCTTTGTCAAAGAAACTTGTTTCAATAGTGGAATTTGACACAAGTGGGGGGTGAAAATAAATTAGATTAGCCGAATGTTTTGAATATGGTTGTTCATGTTCTAAAAAAAAAGTTGTTGGTTTTCAACATCTTGTGCAGCTTTCAACATAGTCAACTCATCATTCACAATCATGCTCATTTCTATTTATAATAATCATAAAAGCTAAGTAAAAATAATAATAAGAACAAGAGGATAAATTATACTTGTTGGTCTTTGAAATAATCAAGTCCCCACAATTGAAAAATGCTCAATTTTGATTCTTCTGTAAACGAAATTGATTAAACATTGGAAAATTTTTAAAAATAAAAAAATAAGGAAAACTATTTACACAAAATAGCAAAATTTTTAGATAGTTGTGATAGACACTGATAGAAATTTATCATGGACTATCAGTGATAGAAATGATAGAAGTTTATCACTAATAGATATTGATAGAAGTCTATCAATGTCTATCAGTGTTTTTTTTGTTATTTTCTGTAAATAGTTTGACATTTTTTCTATCTCCTTAAACATGATTTAATAGAAGCTGATGTGACTTTTCTTAAAATAAAAAAATCCCTCACATTTTCCTTTAGGGGTGTTGGAGTAGGAGCTGAAGGGGAGATGAAATTTTTTGAAAAATTTATAAAAAATTATATTTAAATTAAGAATTTAAGTTTTATGTTGTGTAAACAAGTTAAAATGTTTATTATTTATGTATTACAATCACGTTATTATTGACATTTTATTGTTTATTTATTATTTTTCATGATATTTTATAATAAATAAAAATATCGATTGAAAATGTGAAAATATCGAAATATTGATCAAAATTTAGAGAGAATGGATATTTCTTTAATTGTTATTAACATCATTTTCTATTCTAAAAACTCTCATATCAGCTTCCTATTAACTATTTAATCGATTTTGTAAGCAGAGGTAATGCATTCTAATGTATAAAGAGAGGAGGAAAGACGCTTATAAACTCATTATCATAAGACGTGGGCTTTGATTACATTTCCAACAAAAAAATTAAGATAAACAAATCATAAATTAACGAGCTAAACGACAAGCCAGCAAAACAACTGACCGCACAACACAACTAGGGGAAAAGGCCTCAAAAGGAAAGACGGTATATATATCCTCGCAACAAAAGCCCCACACCAATTTGAACAATATATATATATATATATATATATATTATATATATATATACATATACATATCAAACCGCACAACCTAATTGACTACCTAGTAAGGATGCTAGGTAGCAACCTCATGGACACAAAGATTACGTTCTTTCCAAATGTGATAAATAACAATACACTGGCCAACTCTCAAGACCTTATGTCTTTAGTCGATTGTATGCATTAAAAAGACAAATCAAGTCAAGTTCAACATCTCAATGAAAAATCCTATGGAAACAACCTCCCCACAAGAGTACATCCCCCATATAGACCGATTAAAGGGATAATAAAAAAATAAATAGTCTCGAAACTCAATCCTCAATACATAGAATAAAGATATAGTGATGTTCATTTTCTCCGTGGAGACTGGGAGGGAGTTTCTTTCATTTGACTTATTGATTTTGAGCATACAAGCAATTAGCTAGAGACTCATGAGAGAACTAAGCTTCTACACAAGTTATTTCAAACAAAACTTTCTATTATCCCTTTCTTTTCTTTTACTTTACTTTTATCAAGTCACTCATTTCCTCTAACAATTTTGGAAAATATTGATTGGATTTGGGTAGGAAAATTTAGTTGAAATAATTCCGTCCCACTTGACTATTGAATGGAAGACTACAGCACATATAAATTTTCGTGGAATTGGTTCATAGTTGACCAAGAAAAGAAGGTTCTATCTCACCAACTACACGTATATTTTCTCCAAAAACAAGTTTGGACTTAATTAAGTCTTAGTAAAATTTGTAAAAATAAATGGTTAGAAAATTACTTGAAAAATAGCATTATGGAAGAAAATCAAAATAATGTAAAAGAAAGGGAAATTACTGTAAATAGAAAAAATATCAAACTATTTACAAATATAAAATTTTTTTACTGTCTATCTGTGATAGATCGCGATAGAATTCTATCACTTTCTATCGCTCAAGCAAACGAATTCTATCGCTTGAGGGATAGAAAGCGATAGAATTCTATCGCAGTCTATCATTGATAAACTGTAAAAATTTTCTATATTTGTAAATAGTTTGGTTTATTTTTCTATATTTGAAAAGAGTCCTAAAAGAAATGATATCCAGTCCATAGATTTAAGTCAATATGGAGAAATTTATTCGATTTTCTTACAGTTGGCAGTTGGGTCGTTTGACCCAATTACTTCCTCCCTAGGACCTAATTAAGTCTTGGGAGGAGTTTTACGGCCCACATTCTTGCTCATCTTAAATCTAGTTGGCATTGAGCTCATTTTGCCTCGATTTTGAATAATTACATAGGTAGCATTTTTAGATTAATAATTTAGTATATAACAACTTTTTTTAAGAATTGCAAATATAACAAAATCTATCATTGATAGACTCCTTGTAGTGATATGATCTATCACTGATAAACTCTAAAAGTTGGATTTAAATTTTGCTATATTTGCAAAAAGAAATTTGCATAGTGCTATATTTGCTAATGTTTTGGGTCTCATTGCTATATTTGCAACTACTTCAGCCTAACAATGATATGGATAGCTACATGGGTAATTGTAATGAATAGTAATTTTAGGGAAAATAACCAAGTGTATAGCAATATTTTCAAAAAAATTGCAAACATAGCAAGGTCTATCAGTGATAGACTACCTAGACCATAAAAGTCTATAACTGGCTCTAACTACATCATACCATTTAAACTAATTTTGCGCATTGATGTTTGGGAGTGGTCGTAGGAATAGTGATAAAAAAGAAAAGAAAACAAAAAGATTTGCTTATAAGTGATTTATTAAAATTGATTTTCATATAATTGTTTAAATGTTTGGTTCTTTTTCATTGATAAAAAAAATGATTTTAAATGATTTAATGTATTTTGGAAATGATTTAAGGTTCTGTTTGGATTGACCTAGAAAAAAATATTTTTCAAAAATTCATTTTCATTTAAATATTTTTGATAAAAACACTCATGTGTTTGACAATTTTTTCTCAAAAGTGTTTTTATATATAAGTTTATTTGTTTGTTATACGAATAGTATTTTTATTAATGTCAAATTACTATAAAGGATGGCTATAAAATACTATGTACTAATAATTTAAAATAATGGTCGGCAGAGTTGGCGTCTGGAGTGATCGTCGTGGTGAGTGTTGTTGGAGGTAATTGCCAGTGGTAATGGCCGAAGGTGGCCAATGGTGATAGTGGTTGCTGGAATTGGCTGGAGTTGGCCATCAGTGGTGGTGGTCGGAGTTTGCCAACAGCGATGGTTGGAGGTGGTGGGTGGCAGTGGGTGATGGTGGCCAGAGTTGCGATGGCAAAGATGTGTCGGAAATAGGAAAGCTGATATAGGAATGAGGTTGTAATTAAAAAGGGGTTGAGCTAGTGGTTGGATTGAAATCAACCATTACAACCCTAGTCCATTACAATGGAAACAAACATGAACTTGTAATTGGATTACAATCCTATCCATTTCAAACCTACCCAAAATCTATCTTCCAAACAGTTTAGTATATAACAAATCAAATAAACTTGTATATAAAAATAAGTTTGAAAAAAAGTTGTCAAACAAATGAGTGCTTTTATTTATTAAACATTTTTTTACAAAAAAAAATGTTTAAATGAAAATGAATTTTTGAAAAGCATTTTTTTCTAAGTGATCAATCCAAATAAACCTTTAAAATCCAAAGCTCCCTCAATCACTTCCAAAAATCTTTCAAGTGATTAACTAGGAATCACTCTACTTCCAAAATCACTCATATCAACCATTGTCATAACATCGTCATATTAAACTAAAATATGTGATTTTAGACATGACCAAATAATTTTAGTCCTTCCAACATCACTCTCAAACCTACTTTCATCTAAATCAAAGGTTTAGTAGAAAGGTTAAAATAAAATATCATTATTTGGGAATATTGCACAGTTCAAAGTAAGAGATGGCCGGTGAACATAATAGTCCAACAAACTTGTGCAATTGTCTAGATGAAAGTCAAATTGTTTAGGCCCGATTCACAATTATTTGAGTTTTTTATTTTTTGGTATGAAGATTTAGTCAACCAACACGACTTCTACCTATTAATTTTTTTTCTATATTTTAAAAGTGTTTTTAAAATTCAAGTGAATGTTAATTCTTCAGAGCAGTCTCTATTTAAAGTTTTTCTTTCTTTTTTGAAAAAGACAAAACTGTGACCGATTAAAGTATGATCACAGATACATTAGATTGAGGATAATAATAATGAAGAAAAAAGAAGGAGAGAATAACACACAAAATTTTTAAGTAGATATCTCTACACAAATTAGGATAAAAATCAGGAGCAGAGATAAAAGAATTATTTTGTATAAAATTGAAGTTTAATTACAAACTTTCTTTGTTAGAAAGGAAGAACAAACTCTCTTATAAGAAGAAACTATTTCTATTTTATCTCACAACTCACTTGATTAGTAATTTGGGATGATTGTGTGTACCCACCTATTTATAGTCTACATGAACATGGCCATCAAACAAATTCAATGACTCAGTCCAATTGTCTTTGATAAATGTGAAAGATATAACGGTCACAAATTGACCTTATACAAAGTGAAAGATCTAATGGCTAGAAATTAATCAATGGCCTAATTTTCCTTTCAAGAAGTTTCTTGAATAATCTTGAAGATAATATTATTTAACAAAAACTTCTAATATAAAAAAAAAATATTTCAAAGGGAAATTATTTTAAGTGACCAAAATGCTAAAAATATTTACAAATATAGCAAAATTTCACTGTCTATCTGCGATAGATCGCGATAGACTATTATTTGTGTCACGATAACTACAGATAGACACAGATAGTAGTCTATCACGATCTATCGCAGATAGATAGTGAAATTTTGCTATATTTGTAATATTTTGGTTCATATTCTTATATTTGAAAAGAGTCCGATTTCAAATACATTTATCTAATTATTCATACATATTGTTGAAAACATACCATCACAAGCCCATAATAGATACAAATTATCAAATTGATTATACAATAAAACTTTATATCTATATATATAAGAAATTAAACGAGAACACTATGAGAATAAGGACAAAGAATATAGAGCTACACCTATTCTCATACTTCCATTTCTTTTACTCCAAAAAAAAATTTGCAACTTTTTTCAAGAATATATTTTTCATCTCCATCTTTATTTATCTCACTAAAACATTTTGCCCAATCCTAATTCACTCCTCGAAACAGGACGACCACGTGGAGAAAATGAATATTATTAAACTTCATCATCATTTGTTTTATTTTATTATGTGACATTAAAACTCAAACTAAATTCTCTTTATACTTTTCTTATCCTACGTCAATCTTCTTACTCAAACTTGTCCACATTTCACAATTAGTCAAAGTTTGGTAATAAATTTTTCAACCAACATGTGCAATAATGTTCTCTAATGTTTCTGAAACAGACGTGTCTATTGGTTCATTGACAAATTTGTAAAAATACACATTAAGCATAAACTCCATCCCCAACATTTTTCTTTAAGAACTTTTCAACCGTCAACGACCCAATTTGAATATTATATATTTTTCAAGTCTTTTGTAAGTTAAATGGTTCCACTTTTTTATTTTGTATTAGCCATCGTTAACCCTTCGCATGCCATATCTTCGTATATGAAATAAACCACAAAATATTTCAAATTGGCAAGTTGTGTTTTGTAAAGTTGACCCATTGACCAAATCTAGCTTCAATTTCTGTATATAAAAAGAATAATGTTACCATCATTTGAGCATAACCTCTCTCCTTCTCTAAGAATTGATAGGATTCATCAATGGCTTCTCTTTTCCTACTCATACTTACTCTATTTACCTTTCATGTTCAAATTGGAGTTTTCTCCTCACAAACTATACCAAATCAAGGTATTTCTTGTTTTTATCTCTCTCATTGGAGCGTTCTTATGGAGTCGAGAGCTATATATCTTTTCTAGGGGCAAACAAAATTCCTGGTTTGAAAACTATTTGAATTTTAGTTTTTGGTTTTTGAAAATCATGGTTATAAATGTTATTTTCACCGATAAGTTTCTTTTGTTTTGTTATTCACTCTCTTTATTGATATTTTCAAAGTCCAAGTCAAGCTTTGGAAACTAAAAAAATAATTTTTATAAACTTGTCTTTGTTTTTCGAGATTAAATATTTTAATGTTGTTTAAAAAAGGTGAAAACCATGGTAAGGAAATTTAGAGAACACATACAAATATGAATTTGAAAAACAAAAAATAAAAAATGAGATTGCTACTGAACGGTGTTTTAGCTTCTAATTTTTCATGTATACATTTTCATCCTTAAAATTTTTCAATTTGTGACAAATAGATATCTCTAAATTTTAAATTTAGTCTCTAATTAAAAGTATGTACTAGTCATACAAATACAATTGAAAGTATAAGATCTCATTAGAGATAAAGTTCAATTTTACCTCTATTATATCATTTAATTTATTAAAATTCTGAAAATGTATGAAATTTACAAGATACCAAATTGAAAGTTGAGACTTCATTAGACACAAAATTGAAAGTTTAAAAACTCGTTAGATACTTTTTAAACTTAAGGGGTCAAGTAGACACAAATTTAAAAGTTAAGTAACCAAACTTGTAATTTGGCCTTTTTTTTTTTTTTTTTTTTTTTTTAAATCTTTCTAACATAAGATATCTAAATAACAATTGATAGCTGCCCCAATCCTTTTTTTTTTTTCAAGCTTGTCTTAATATTTTCTCTCTAACTACTAATCCTCCAATCTTTTCTTTTAGATGATGGTTACACAAAGTTTGTACAAAACGCCAATACTTTACCAACAACAAAAGAATACGACTATATAATAGTAGGAGGAGGGACGGCCGGTTGCCCATTAGCTGCAACATTATCATCAAATTTCTCTGTTCTTGTTCTTGAAAGAGGAAGTGACCCTAATGCCTTCCCCTTGGTCCTATCCCAAGAAGGCATGGGAAACACTCTCACCGACGATGACGATGGCAGCAACCCATTCCAGCGATTTGTTTCTGAAGACGGTGTCGAGAACATTAGAGGTCGAGTCCTCGGTGGAGGTAGCATGATTAACGTCGGGTTCTACTCGAGAGCTCAGCCGGAGTTCTTCCAAAACTCTGGGGTCCAATGGGACATGACAATGGTAGATGAGGCATACCGATGGATCGAAGAGACGGTCGTGTCTCAACCAGAGTTGGGCCCTTGGCAATCGGCTTTCAAAGAAGCGCTTGTGGAAGCTGGGGTTGGCCCTGATAATGGATATGATTTGAATCATGTTGTTGGGACAAGAATTGGAGGTTCTGTCTTTGATTCTAGAGGAAGGAGACATGGAGCTGTGGAGCTTCTCAACAAAGCTAATTCTAAAAATCTCAAAGTTGCAACCCAAGCCACAGTCAAAAGAATCATCTTCTCTCAATCTAATGGTGAGTATAGAAATACATCACTTTCATATATTTTTTATGTTTGAATATTTCATGAAAATGCTCTCTTTTTACTCTATCAATTTATAATTAGTTAGCATTTTTAGGGATAATAATCAAGTGTATAGCAACATTTTTAAAAAATTGTAAATATAGCAAAATCTATTAGTGATAGACTCCTACCAACAATATGGTCTATCATTATAGATTCCTGCCATTGATATGGTTTATTACTGATAGATCCCTACTAGTGATATGGTCTATCACTGATAGACTGGTCTATCACTAATAGACTCTTACTAATGATATTGTCTATCACGAATAGATTTGGAAAGCAAATTCTAAATTTGCTATATCTGCAAATTCCTTTACATTTTGCTATATTTTCAAATATTTTTGGCTTGATTGCTATATTTGAAACTGCCCCTAAATTTTATCACTATATATATATATATATATATATATATATATATTCGTAAGTGTCCGAGTCAGCTTACGCGTACCTCGACTAATCTGACGGGACAACCTGTCCAACCCTACAATATTTGGATCACCAAATATTTAAATTTTATCAAATAATTCCTCATGAGTCATGAGTATAGTTGTTGTCTTTGAGACTTTTATTTTTATTTTTTTGACATGTGATCTTTTGACCTTGTCTTAAATTCCTCACCTAAAATCAATCTACAAGTTAAATCATACCAATTACAACTCACACATTCATATCAACCACAACATTTTTCTTCATAATCAATTATTTCTTTGTATCCTCTAGGTTTAACAGCAACTGGGGTCTTATATTCCGATTCAAAAGGCAAACTTCACACAGCAACCATCTCTAAAAATGGAGAAATCATTCTAAGTGCAGGCGCTATTGGAAGCCCTCAACTTCTTCTCTCAAGTGGGGTCGGCCCAAAATCTCATCTTTCATCTTTAAAACTACCTGTCGTTCTTCATAATCGACATGTTGGTCAATCCATGGCCGACAACCCCCGCTTCGGCGCTGCCATCGTCCTCCCATTTCTCACGCCGCCGACGTCGGTACAGATCGTCGGAACTTTAAAACCTAACATCCATATCGAATCTCTCTCAACTATTTTACCCTTTTCAATCTCCCCACCTTTTGCGCTTCTTCCACCTCGTTCCGCCGCCGTTAATCTAAGCCTCGCCATCTTCGCCGGAAAATTTTCTACCGTGTCCTCCACCGGAAGCCTACGGCTGGACGGCAGAAAAAACCCAATTGTCCGATTTAATTACTTATCACATCCGGATGATCTTGAACGGTGTGTTGAAGGGGTTAGAAAAGTTGGAGATTTGGTGAATACGAAAATTATGGAGAGGATTAAGACGAGGGATTTAGAGGGTAAAATGGGGTTTGAGTTTTTGGGGAGTTCGTTGCCGGAAAACATGTCGGATTATGGTTTGGTGGGAGAGTTCTGTCGGAAAACAGTGACGACGTTTTGGCATTATCATGGAGGATGTTTGGTCGGAAAAGTGGTCGACGGTAATTATAAACTCATCGGAATTAAAAACCTTCGTGTTGTCGATGGTTCTACTTTTTCTCTATCACCAGGAACAAATCCTATGGCCACCGTTATGATGTTGGGCAGGTGGGTCTCCTTTTTTACTACTAAGTTTTTTTTATATATAATTTTTTGCCATGTCTTTTTACTAACAATAGAAAAGTTTTACAGACCATGATTAGATACAATCTAAGCTACATCTAATCTCATGCATTTCTTTACTATGTAATAAAAAATAATAATAAATAATACAATTTTTTTAAAAAAATATTTGACAGATGACAAAATTTTATTGGACAACTATACAAAAATAGGTAGAGCCAGCACAAAGTTTTTTTTGGAAAATTAACTTTTTAGTCTCCAAGTTTTAAATAATATGTGTGTTTGGTCCCTGAGTTTTAAAAATGTACATTTTTAGTCCCCGAGTTTATAAGAATAGGTCAATTTGGTCACTGAATTTTCAAAATATACTTTTTCAATCCCTGAATTTTTAAAAATAGGTTTAAAAGGTCCTTCAAATATTTTTTTTTATTTTTTTAAAAATAATTATACGATATTTAAAATTAGAAAAGAAATAATTTTAGAGAGATGATTTTTTAAAATTATTCTTCTAATTTGAAATGTAATATAATTATCTAAAATAATAATAAAAAGGGAATTTTTCACAAATAGAAAAAAATGTCAAATTATTTACATAAAATAGCAAAAAAAAAATACTAATAGACATTGATAGACTTCTATCAGCATCTATCAGTGATAGAGTTCTATTATTTCTATCGCTGATAGATCCTGATAAGCTTCTATCAGCGTCTATCACAACTATCTAAAAATTTTGCTATTTTGTGTAAATAGTTTCTCTTATTTTTCTAATTTTAAAAAGTTCCCTAATAAAAAATTATTTGAGGGAACTCTTAAATCTGTTTTTAAAAATTCGAGACTAAAAAGATACATTTTGAAAATATAGGAATCAAATGAACCTATTCTTATCAACTTGGGGACTAAAAAGTTACATTTCTAAAACTTAGAGACTAAACGCACATATTCTAAAACTTTAGGACTAAAAATGTAATTTTTTTTTTAATTTTCATTTACCTTTTCTATTGATTTCGTTTGGATAATAATTTTTTCTCATTTTTTGAAGTAAGAATATTATAATATATGCTCCACTAGTCAAAGACATGATTACCTCAACTAGGTCTAAAAGACAAAAGTAAGAATCAAATACTTGATGGCTATTTTAATCATTAATGTGTATTGTCCTCCATGAAGAAATTTACTTGAATCTCCACCTAAAAAAAAATTGAATAAATTTAAGGTTGTTTTTTAATATAGTAAAATGAATCAACTTATTTACAAATATAGCAAAATATCACTATTTTATCACTTGTCATTATTTATCAATAATAGACATTGATAGACATCTATATAATTCTAAGCTTTCAAAAATAAAATCGTACTAAAATGAATATTGATTATGGTAGTAATAATTTTTGGGTATTTGTGGCCATTAAAATATCGATTCAAATTTGATAGAATTGAAAGTTTTTATTTATTTTTTTTTTTTTTTTGAGAAAGGTATTAAAATCTTTTATTATAAGATAACGAAGAGTTTCTTTTTCGCTATTAATAGTTTCTAACTTTTAATTACTACCTATCTATATTTCTTATTATGTACTTGATATTATTATTTATTTGTTTTACATATTGATTATATTTTGAAAATGTTTTTGCAGGTATGTTGGCCTTAAGATGTTGGAACAAAGATTGGGTCGAAGATCCAAACCATTTGGCTACTGAGGATAAAACAGAACGATCCTTCTGACATTTATTTTTCAAAATGTAGTAGAATTTTTGTCATTTGTTGAATAATAATCAGGGGTATAATTATTGAATGATATTTCTATTTCTTTGAATAAATGTACAAGAGGCAGATGGGATCAATAGGTGCACCGGGGCATCTCAACTAGGTTGACACACCCCTAGTACCCTCATCATACCCCCAAAAACCAAAAGATCTTCATTGATATAAGGAAAAACATACATAAAGAGCTAAAGTGAAGCTCATAATATAGAAAATACATCAATGAAGATAAGGGAGAAGCTATAGAAAAGCTATCCAATTAAGCAAAATTGTAGTAGCATCATAGTCACAAAAAAGAGGGGATTTGGAGCACCATAGACCCGTGTAATAAATGATATCCTCCCATATACGAGCAGCAGGTTTTTTGACTCCATTGAAGGTGCGATCATTGCGCTCCTTCCATAGACACCACAATGAAGCTCCCACTAAGCTAGAAATGACGATGTTTTTTGTTGATATTAATTTCAGCTTTAGAGTGAAGTCCAGTAAAGCAGATAGGTTTAGAGTATGAGAAGCAAGGACATTTGGTAATCTCTACCATATGGATTGGGAGAGGCTGCAGCTAAGAAAAAGGTGCTCAATATCCTCCCCATGTCTTCTGCAAAGGACGCACCAATGCGGATTGAGGAAAAGAGAAGGGTATCTTCTTTGGCAGCGATCAATAGTACTGAGGCCCCTGTGCGACAAAGTCCACAAAAAAACTTTACAATTCATGGGAGTCATAGAGTGCCATAAATTACCCATATCAATATGTGGTGTAGAGTCTGTGGAGGGAAAGAGGCTATTTTTGATATATTTCACAGTGAAGATTCCGCTGGCAGATGGAGACCAGGAGATGTGATCTTCCCGAGTAGTCGTGGATGGGCAAGGCCATTCAGTAGATAATCTAGACCAAGCCTCAAGTTTTCGACTTTGCAGGGGTCGTCTAAAAGATGGATTCCAGTGCCCCAATATTGTACTCCATGACTCAGATACAGAAATACTTTGGTTGTCAAAGATTGCAAAAAATCTGGGGTTAGAGTCAAACAGCGATACACCATTTATCCATGGATGGTACCAGAAAAGGGTGTTTCGACCATCACCAATCTGCCAATTGATTTTCCTTCTAACCATTGTGTCCAGCTTACAAATTTGAAACCAAGGAGCTCTGGCGCTGCAATGGTTGCACTTACTTGGAGAGGTATTGGGGAGCAATTGGCTGTATTTAGCATCAATAATTTGTCTTCAGAGCTGGTTTGGCTCATTGATGTATCTCCCAATCCACTTTTCAAGGAGAGCTTCATTTATAATGTTAATCTTGTCTATACCGAGGCCCCCTTTGGTTTTGGGTTTAGTGACAAGGTCCCATCTCACGAGATGGGAACCCCCTGATTTGTCGTGGCTCTCCCAAAGAAAATTTCGCATCAGCCTTTCAATGGATTTACAGATAGAGGACGGAGCCTTGAATAGTGAGAGATAGTAAGTAGGCAAATTACTGAGGACAGATTGTATAAAAGTTAGTCTTCCCCCTTTTGAAAGGCATGAAAATTTCCAAGAGACAAACTGTTTCTCAATCTTCTCAATAACAGGATTCCAAACACGGGGAGATTTGGGGTTGCCACCGAGGGGCATGCCTAAGTAATCAATGGGGAGTGATGATTCCACACAGCCCCAAATAACTTTAGCCTCTAGAAGCAAATTATGTTCAACATTGATGCAGGATAGAGTGGATTTTGATAGATTTGTTTTAAGACCCGAAGCAGTTTCAAAAGTTTTTATGATGAGTTTCAGGTTTTTATGGGACTCCAAGTAGTCGTTGGCAAATAGAAGAATATCATCAGCGAAAAGTAGGTGTGATACCTGTATTTGACCAAGGCAAAAGCCTTTGATAATGCTCTTGAGTTGCGCTTCTTCAATGAGGCTAGTAAGATAGTCCATGGCTATTACAAAAAGGAAAGGAGAGAGAGGATCTCCTTGCCTAATGCCCCTGTTTGCTAATATGTAGTCTCTCGGCTTTCCATTAATCACCACTGAATAACCGACTAAGGATATGCAAGCATGAATCCAGCTGATCCACTTTTCATTGAAGCCTTTATGTTGAAGGGCATTTAGAAAGAAATGCCAGTTGATCTTGTCAAAAGCTTTTTCGATATCGAGTTTGATGAGAAATCCTTTTTTCTTACTACATCTCCACTAATCAACGATTTCGTTCGCAATAAGAATGGAATCTGTAATCCGCCTACCATACACAAAAGCAGATTGGCTTTGCGCAATGGTTGTGGGGAGGACTTTCTTTAATCTTTAAGCCAAAACCTTTGCAAGGACTTTGTAAATACTAGTCGTGAGGCTGATAGGTCTGAAATCAGAGAACTTTTGAGGAGCATTCTTCTTGGGAATTAGGGCGATGAATGTAGCGTTAACTGACTTGTTTACAATACTATTCCGAAAAAAGTCTTGGAACAAGTTCATAATTTCAGGCTTGAATATGTTCCAGAACTTTTTAACGAATTCGATTTTGAAGTCGTCTGGTCCAAGAGTTTTGTTGTTGCCCAAAGCTTTAATGTTACTGTATATTTCAACCTCCTCAAAAGGCTTTATAAGATCGATTGCTTGTGTAGCACTTATTTCTCTCCAGCATAGATCGCCAACCATCCAAGCATTACTCGAATGACCCATATATATATTTTTGAAGAAATCAGTGAAGGCTTTTTAAATGTTGGAGTTAGTAAATTGGTTGATGCCTTTAGCATCTATGATCTCATAAATAAAATTTTGTCTACGTCTAGCCATACACATTTTGTGGAAGAATGCAGTGTTTTCATCTCCATCCTGGAGCCATCTTGACTTACTGAGGAGCCTCCATTTTCTAGCTTCTAGGAGGGCTATGTTGTTAAGATCGATCTTGAGAACTGTTCTTCTGAGGATATCCTCTTCAGTAAGTTGGGTTTGTTCTTCCCTTTCATCAACACTTTCAATTTGTTTAACGATCTCATTAGCCTTGTCTATATCCTCCCTATAAACTGATTGGTTCCATCCTTTGCAATGGTTGGCGATCAATTTAAGTCGTTTCATTAAAGCAAAGCCAGGGTGACCCGGATGGCAAGTAACTGGCCATCTGCTGTGTATCATCTGATCGAAGGATTTGTGGTCGAGCCATCTGTTGTCAAATTTGAAAGGAACGGGGCTTTATCTCAAAGATTCAGATTCCATAATGAGGGGGAAATGATCGAAGGTGGTTCTGGAGAGCCTACGGATGATATGAGGTGAAAAATTAATTTCCCAACTTTCAGAAACTAAGAAGCGATCAATTCTAGACACGACAGAGGAGGCTCGCAAATTAGTCCAGGAGAAAGATCCATTTATCTGCGTCGGCTCATTGAGATTGGCCTTGCGAATAAAAGGGTTGAATTTTTTCATATTGAGCAGTGATGGGCTTTTTGAGGTGGTTTCGTGCGTCCATCTATACACATTGAAGTCCCCTCCTAGAACCCAACAATCGCCGCAAATATTGACTGAAGCATCTCAACTAGGTTAACACACCCTTAGCACCCTTATCATACCCCCAAGAACCAAAAGATCTTCATTGATATCAAAGTAGGATAACAGAGAGAGCTAGAGGGCAGCTCGATAAGTCAATATACAATGAAGACAGAGGAAGAAACTAAATAAAAGTCATCCAATTTAAAAAAATAGAGGCGGCATCATATCTACAAAATAGGGGAGATTTGGTGCACCATAATCCTGTATAGTAGAGAATATTCTCCCAAGGTTGTTTAGAAGTTTTTTCCTCCCCCTTGAAGGTGCAGGCATTTCTCTCCAATCACAGGCACCATAAGACAGCTCCAATAATGTTGGATAATAATTGTGGTCAGTTGTGTGCTTTGCCCTTTAGGTAATAATGTTGGACAAATAGTAATTTGTTTGACACAATTAATTAGTTCAAAAAAAATCAAGATAATATATGCTCTTAGGATTGTTGTAGCTTTGAAAAATAATTGTGGTCAGTTGTGCTTTTAGAAAATGCAGATGTGAAAGAAAGTAAAATAAGATGCATAGTAGAGCAAATCTCTGTCATACGTGCACGCAGAGTGCTCCCAAAGGGCAAAACACCCTGACACACAGCCTAAAACCTATGTGTGTGTCGAAGTGAGTCCCAAAGACCTATCTCTCTCTAATATACTACGAAAAAATATTCACATACCATATGGGCAATAAACTTGGGTACAATGATCTAGTGGTTTGAAAACCACATCCAACCTATCACATTATAGCTCTTTTTTTTAAAAAAACACTTTTAAAAATTCTTAAACTTTTACCCACTTTTTCTACAAAACATTTCTTTGAATTCTCTCAAAGAACATAAAACTTCTAATATCTCAAACATTCTAGTTCATACTCTTTCACTTTGAACACATTTACATTAAAGCTCAACGGTCGTTGATCTTTAAACTTGTAAAATATCATCTTCATTTCTCAACAAAATAAAAACATTGTCAAAATTTTCAAATAGTCATAAAATATCTTAAATAATTCTAAACCCACATTTTCTACTAAAATCATGAACTTTTTGAAAATCCATATCTACTTTTGAAACTCTCATAGATTCTCTTAAATCACGAATAATTATACATTGGTAGTTTTCTTGTAACTTCACAAATCTCAATTAAAAACATGACATCACTTGAAATTTCATAAACAATCCGAAAGTTCATAACATTATTTCTTTAACGTAGAAATAGTAAATTTGATGAAATTTCACAAGTTTAGTTAGATATTAAACAATTTTGTAAAATAACCACTCAAAACGTTATAGACATGAAGAGCCAAGTCGTTGATTAATCGCTCCTCCTATAAATAATTTGAACGTAACATGAGTACTTTCTTAATTTTCAATTAAAACATGTCATTCTTTAATTCCAAGATCCAAGACTAAAATCCATCAATCAATTAGTTTTACTAACTTCCCAATTTCACTATGCATCTTCTTCTTCTTTTTTATATAAACAATATTGCTATCTCATTCTTTTCCCTATTTTATTCATTCATTCATTTGTCTATTCTTCTCCAAAAACTACTTTCTTTTCATATTTTCCACCCAACAACATTCATAATACCCATATAATTAAGAATCTCAAAATTGAAGCACACTAGAACATCAATGGAAACATGAAGAAAGTGAGACCCATAAAATTAAGTCATATATTTCCATGCTTAAAGAAAATTGTAGAGTACATCAATAATATTATTAAATTTTTCAGTACAATCTTAAGTGATATCAATCAACAAACATATTAAATTTCTAGTCCATCAACATACTATTAGATATCAATAAGTAAGAAAATTAAATATTCCAATAGTGTATATCATATATAAGACACAGGAGTGTATTATTATCAATTAATAAATATTTGAAGTAAAACATGAGTGTATATCATAAATATATCTAACAACAATCAACATTCAATCAGTAAATTATTTTGAAGTAAAGCATGTGGTTCTTTTCATAAGCATGACACTTTAAGTGTATCAATAGTATATCAAATAGAAGACATGAGTGTATTCAGACATCGATCAATAAAAATACTTGAAGTAAGACATGAGTGTGTCAGCTGTATATTTAACAATAATCAATATACAATCAATCACTTAGTTTGAAATAAAGCATGCATGATTAATATATATAAGCATGATATTCCAAGTGTATCACTTGTATATCATATATTATATATGAATGTCTCATACATCAATCCGTAAAATACTCAAAGTTAGATATGAGTGTATCAAGAGCATATCTAACATCACTCAACAATTCCAAATATACATCTAACAACAATCAAACATTCAATGAGTAGCCTATTTTGAGGTAAAGCATGTGTGTTTTATTTAAAAAACATGATATTCGAAGTGTATCAACATTATATCATATATAAAACATGAGTGTATTAAATATCAATAAGTAAATACTTGAAGTAAGATATGAGTGTATCAGTAGTACTTCTTGTTGGATATTTATAGTGAAAGAAAGTGAGATGTTGATGAATATTTGAAACATAAAAATTGAATTTAATTGTGTAGATTAAATTCATTGTTGAAAACTTCAAATTGGATTGAAACCATCAAATTAAGATGACGTTTCATGTACAAATTTAACATGTGTGAAAGTTAAATTTGTAGTTTCTTCAATTTGAATGAGTTATATGTGATTTTTGTCAAGTAACAACCTAATTAAGTTAAAATTGTGCAAAGTTTCAATTTTGGTCTTTATTTGATTTTATTTTGTATTTTGCGAGAGTTACTAAGTTGCTAGCCTATAATAGCAACTTGTTTCTTCATTTGTAGCATCCCACTTCAAATTGAAGAATATCTGTTCTTTCTATATTTCTTTCTTTTCATCTTGTATTGAGTTGAGAGCAAGTATCTAAGAGTTATGTCAGATTCGAGTAGTTTGAGGTTGCAGTTCTACTGGATTTAGTCGTTGTATCTTGCTGAGACGATCGCTGTAGTTTGCTTGCATCTAGTGCAGAGAGCAAATAATTGTCTTCAGGACAGCGCTTATCAGAAGCATGTCTCGACTACATTTTGAGTCTCCAAAAGTTTTGAGGTTTTTGTTATTTCAATGCTTGGCTTATTACACAACTTGTCGGTTGAATATCATACATTGACTCTACTATTTCTAGTTGAGTTGTAATTAGTTTGCTAGTGTATTCAGTTCATATATACCACTTCCCCCAACAATCTGAAGACAATTAATATATTTGAACTGATGGTTGCAAACACTTCAACCAATGTTGCTACTTCTTCCATGATGGGATCACCCATTGTCAAACCCAAAAAACCAAAGAAGTTCAAAGGAGACAATTTCAAAAGATGGCTAAAAAAATTATCTTTTACATCACCACATTAAATCTTGCTCATATTTTGAAGGAAGAATGCCCAGTTACTTCACCAGAAGCTATAACTCCTGAAACAGAAGTCGCGAAGCAAGCATGGATGCATTAAGACTTCCTGTGCCGTAATTATATACTCGGTGGTCTTGAGGACACTTTGTATAATGTCTATTGCAATGCTTACAATACATCAAAACTATTGTGGGAGGCATTAGACAAGAAGTACAAGCTGGAAGATGTTGGTACTAAGAAATTCTTTGTAGAAAAATTCTTGGATTACAAGATGATTGATACCAAGTTGGTAGTCAATCAAATGGAAGAATTGCAAATTATCATTAGTGATTTGCAAAGTGAAGGATTAGACATCAATGAGCCATTCCAAGTTGCTGCTGTGATTGAGAAGTTGCCTCCTTCTTGGAAGGACTTCAAATGCTATCTTAAACACAAGCGAAATGAGTTATCCATGGAGAACCTTGCGGTGAAACTCCGTATAGAAGACGATAACAGAAAAGGAGATAAATCTTCAATGGAAGTTGAAGCCAAAGCTCATGTTGCTAAAGCTTCAAAACATAAACCCAAGGAGCAGAATTTCAAGAAGAAAACTATGAAACATGGGTAAAAGGAATGATGCAACTAAGCGCATTCGAGGAAATTTTTGGGTTTGTGGTAAGAGTGGTTATACCGCTGCAATGTGCAAACACAAGAAGGGATAAAGTTCCAACAATCAGACCAACATCGTGGAAAATGACGATCTGGTTGCCGTCATTTCTGAGGTAAATATGGCTTCAGACACCAAAGGTTGATGGATTGATACTGGTGCTACTAGGCACATTTATAATGACAAGTCATTGTTCGTTACATATGAGAAGGTGGATTGCAGCTGTAAGCTGTACATGAAAAATACTTCAATTGCCTCTATAGAAGGCAAGGGAAGGTCCTACTAAAATGGACTTCTGAACAAATACTTACCTAACAAAAATGGGTTCAAACTTGTATTTGAGTAAGATAAATTTATTCTGACAAAGGAAGGTATGTATGTGGGAAAAGGCTATTTAAATGATGGCATGTTCAAACTAAATGTACTAGCACAAATGCCAAAGCATAATAAGAATACCAACTCTTCTGCTTATATTGTTGAGTTGTGTGATGTGTGGCATTCTAAATTGGGGCATGTCAATTATCGTTCTTTAAGTGGATTGCAGCTGTAAGCTGTACATGAAAAATACTTCAATGCCTCTATAGAAGGCAAGGGAAGGTCCTACTAAAATGGACTTCTGAACAAATACTTACCTAACCAAAATGGTTCAACTTGTATTTGAGTAAGATAAATTTATTCTGACAAAGGAAGGTATGTATGTGGGAAAGGCTCTTTAAATGATGGCATGTTCAAACTAAATGTACTAGCACAAATGCCAAAGCATAATAAGAATACCAACTCTTTCTGCTTATATTGTTGATTGTGTGATGTGTGGCATTCTAAATTGGGGCATGTCAATTATCGTTCTTTAAATAGAATGGTAAGTTTAGGACTACTGCGAAATTTTAACATGGATAATAGACACAAAAGTGAAGTTTGTGTTGAATTAAAATTTACTAGAAAGTCATTTTCATCTGTGGAAAGAAGTAAAGAGTTACTTGATTTAATCCACGGTGATGTATGTGACATAAAAGTACTCCACAAGAGGTGATAAGATATTTTGTCACATTTATTAATGATTGTAGTAAATTTGCTATGTGTATTTATTACATATTAAAGATGAGACCTTAATGTTTTAAAGATATAAGGCAGAAGTTGAAAATCAACTTGAAAGAAAATTAAGGTGCTTAGATCAAATAGAGATGGTGAATATGAATCATCATCACTTTGTGATTTCTGTGAAGTTAATGGTATAATCCATCAAACTCCAGCACTTTATACACCACAACAAAATAGTGTAGTTAAGAGAAAGAACCGAACTTTAAAGGACATGGTTAATTGCATGTTAAATAGTTCAAGTTTACCTCATAATTTTTTGGGGGAAGCTTTTCTTGTAGCAAATTTTATACTAAATAGAATTCCACATAAGACGACTAATAAGTCGCCTTATGAAGTGTGGAATAAAAAGTTACCCTCATATAAAATGTTGAAAATGTGGGATTTTGGCAAAGGTACAGTTCCTTTACCAAAGGACCAAACTTGGACCTAAGACAATTGATTGTGTCTTTATAGGCTATGCAATGCATAGTGCTGCTTATAGATTCATGGTGATTACATCAGAAGTATCTGATATTAATAACAATATCATCATGAAATCTATTACAACTGAATTCTTTGAGGATATATTTCCTTTAAAGGAGGAAAGACACAAAATTATTGGTGCCAAAAGAATTAATGAGGGTAGCTCTTCCGAAAGGTCAAGACGATCAGAATACTGTTTCTGAACCTAGAAGAAGCAAAAGAGCTAAGAAGCTTACTTCTTTTGGACCTGATTTCATAACTTCTATGATATAAAGGTGAGCCTCAAACTTTTCAAGAAGTTGTATCATCTCTTGATGCACCTTGTTTGAAGGAAGTTATCAATAGTGAAAACTAGAATCCATTTTACAGAACAATACCTAGGTATTTGTGGATTTACCTCCTGGAAGTAAACCAATTGGTAGTAAATAGATTTTTAAGAGAAAGCTAAAGCCTGACGGCACTATTGATAAGTATAACCCCGCTTAGTATCTAAAGGCTTCCGCCAAAAGGAAGAGCTAGATTTCTTTGATACATATTCTCCAGTGACGAGAATCACATCTATAAGGATGTTAATTGCAATAGCAGCTTTATAAAATTTGAAAATACACCAAATGGATGTAAAAACTACATTCTTAAATGGAGATTTAGATGAAGAAATTTATATGGAACAATCTGAAGGGTTTGTTGTTAAAGGACTGAGAAGACAAAGTTTGTAAACTTGTCAAGTCTCTTTATGGGTTGAAACAAGCACCCAAACCATGGCATGAAAAGTTTGATCACACTATGTTACCAAATGGATTTAAGATAAATGAGTGTGATAAATGTGTTAAAACCATAGAACAAGAGTATGTCATTGTTTGCTTGTATGTGGATGATATGTTAATAACGGGCACAAATAGAAGTGTCATTGAATCCACTAAAAAGATGTTGAAATCCAACTTTGATATTTTAAGACCTTAGTTTTGCTGATATTATCCTTGGAATTCGAATAACAAGAAATTCTAGTGGATACATACTTTCTCAATCTCATGATATAGAGAGTGCTGAGAAAATTTGATCATTTTGAGAGTAAGCCGGCTGTTACTCCATTTGATCCAAATTGTAAGTTGAAGAAAAACAATGATGAAGGTGTATCTTCTCTAGAATATTCTAGAATTATTGGCAGCTTAATGTACCTAATGAATTATACACAAGACCTGATATTGCCTATTCAATAGGAAGGTTAGCAAGATACACCAACAATCCAGGCATGATCATTGGAGTGCTTTAGTTCGAGTTCTAAGGTACTTGAAGTACACTCTAGACTATGGATTGCATTATACAAAGTATGCACATGTACTGGAAGGATTTAGTTATGTTATTTGGAATTATTATAGCATGGAGACTCTAAATCAACCAGTGGGTATATTTTTACCTTAGGTGGAGCAGCTATATCATGGAAATCTTCAAAACAGACGTGTATAGCACGTTCTACTATGGAATCATAGTTTATAGTTCTTGATAAAGCAGGAGAAGAAGCTGAATGACTTCGAAATTTTCTTGAAGATATTCCATTATGGCCAAAGCCTAAGTGCAATATGTATTTACTGTGACAATTTAGCGGCTTCTATGAGAGCCAAGAATAATTTCTACAATGGCAAGCTACGATATATTAGACGTATGCATAAGACAATAACGAAATTGCTCTCTAATAGAATAATTTCTATTGATTATGTGAAATCAAAAGAGAATAATGCAGATCCTTTAACGAAAGGATTGTCAAGAGAGAAAGTTGCATATACATCGAGAGAAATGGAGCTAAAGCCTATGAAATGAGTTATATGGTGGTAACCTAACCTACTTGACTAGAGATCCAAGATCTAGGTTCAATAGGCAAACTAGCTGGATAATTCATAGTTGACACACTAAGAAATTTATAGTTTCTTCCCATTTCTATGATGTTGTAGAGTGTGTGCTCTGTTGATGTTAAGGTCATATTGATATCTTGTTTTACAAAAGGAATAATGACAGAATACTCTTAACCAATATTACCTATGTGAGAGTAGAAGTGGGGTCGCTTCTATGAGATCCTTTCAAATGGCTTATGTTCTATAAAGCTCTCATGAATTCAGGATTTTGTCCATAACCAAAATGGACACAAACGTATAGAACTCAAAGATACAAGATGAGTTGTGTGTAATATCTATTGTCTCAATTCACCAATTGAGAAAGGATAGTTCCAGAGCTTGGTCTCACTATTTCTTCGGTAAATTCGATGGATATTCACTAAGGAAGGTTCAAGTCCAGAAGATACCTCTCCTGATGCATAGCTTGTCTATTTGCTCTCAACAATTTTGTTTGATTTTTCTTACTTTCTTTCATGTGGGGGATTGTTGGATATTTATAGTGAAAGAAAGTGAGATGTTGATAAATATTAGAAACATAAAAATTGGATTTAATTGTGTAGATTAAATTCATTGTTGGAAACTTCAAATTCGATTGAAATCATCAAATTAAGATGATGTTTCATGTACAAATTTAACATGTATGAAAGTTAAATTCGTAGTTTCTTCAATTTGAATGAGTTACGTGTGATTTTTGTTAAGTAACAACTAAATTAAGTCTATCAGAGTCTATCAGTGATAAAAATGATAAAAGTCTATCACCGATAGATGCTGATAGGAGTCTATCAATGTCTATTAGTATTTTTTTTGCTATTTTTTTAAATAGTTTGATATTTTTTTCTATCTGTGAAAATTTTTCAATAAAAAAAGCTATGAAAAACCAACAAAACTGACTTTGAAAAAAAAAATATCGTACTACTACTAGCTATGTTTGCAGATAAATAAAAATTCAATCAAAATTATTAATAATAGGAACAAAGACATGCATTATTTTGAGCCATCCCAATTAAACTGGCCATAAACTCAAAGGGAGTATAGCTAGCGGATAATTATTGTTCTAATTTTCATACTCCATACTAAATATAATTATATATAAATTTATTTTAGGTTTAAATTCTATTTTAGTCCCTAAACTTTGAATTTTGTGCTATTTTGGTTCTAAACTTTTAAAAAGTGTTTATTTTAGTTACTACTATTAAAATTATGTTAACTCTTCAAGAAAAATATGAGGGAGCTTGTTTTTAGATGACTAGGCTCTAGATGAATTGAGCAAGATGAAAGTGAAGTAAAATGCCAATAACCAACACGCTAAAATATTAAACGACCAAAATTTTGAACTAAAAATGTCTTTTAAATTCTCCCGTTTTGCCACCTTATTCAAAATTGAAACTCTAGATTTTTTAGCGTAGCTAACTTATTTGATAGTCCAGTTATAAAAAAATACAAGTCACCTCGCCATTTTGTTAAAAAATTAACCAAAGCTTAATATAGCATGGATCAAAATAAGCACTTTTTAAAAGTTCAAGGACTAAAACGAACATTTTTAAAAGTTTAGGGACCAAAATAAAATAATATTCAAAATTTAGGGACTAAAATGAATATTTTTAAAAGTTTAGGAACCAAAATAAAACATTATTTAAAGTTCTGAGACTAAAATAAGATTTAGAACTATATTTTATTATAGAGTTGTTTTCAAATATAGAAAAATGAGCCAAACTATTTATAAATATAGAAAAATTTTACTGTTTATCGGACAGTGAAATTTTTTATATTTGTAAATAGTGTGATATTTTTTTTCTATTTTTAGTAGTTTTCCTTTATTATATAACTTTAGCAAGTAAATCAGTATAAATAACCATTAATGAATATGTATGTTAGTTTTGATCATAGTGAATCATCAATCTTTGTTAATTAGTTTTTTTTAGTACAACAATATGAAAGTGAGGAGGATATTTAGATCGAGAGTGTTGAATGAGAAATTTTGGCCAAGCAAATTTTGCCACATCATCACATCGAAAGCCCAAGTCTATTGTAGAAGTTATAAATTGGATCGGGTCGAGTAATTAAAATCGCTTGGGTCCAAAGTTCAACCCAATTTAAGCTCATTATGGGAATTTCGGGGCCAAAGAAGATCTTGGGCTCAAACTCAAACTCAATTTTTGGGCCCAAGCCCATGAAGGTCCATAGAAACTCTATAAATAGAGGCCTTACCCCTTCATTTGGACGGGTTGAAAACATTGACAATGAAGTGCTGAAGCTATGAAGACTTGAAGATTGAAACTCTAAAGATTTCAAGACTCTAAAGCTCTGGTCGATCTCAAGATTACAACCTTCTGAAGATTGAAGACTTAGAAGACTAAAACTTGCTTGGATTCCAAAAGATTGAAGCTCTAATCGATCTCAAGTTTACACAACTTCCTAAAGATGGGAAGAACTGAATGTTGAAGCTTTAAAGCTCACAAGATCAACTTTTACTCTCCTGAAGATTCAAAGACTAAAACTCAAAGAACTTCTAGAAGATCAGAAGAATCTCTAAAACTCTTAAAGTCATAAGCAAGCCAAAAGTCGATCCAAGCTGATCAACAAGCTAGAGGCTAACTCGAGCTGATCGAGAAGCCAAAGGCTGATCCAAAACTATTATTCAAGAGCAACAAGTCCAAAGGTTGATCCTCTAAGAAGATCATTAAGCCCAAAGGCTGATAATCTAAGAAGATCAACAAGTCCAAAGGTTGATCATCTAAGAAGACCAACAAGCCCATAGACCGATCATCTAAGTAGATCAACAAGCCTAAGGATCAAAGTTTACTTTTCGAGAGAAAGCATCAAAAGATTATGTATTAGAGATTGTACTCACTATACTATACTTAAAGTTCAAATTCTACGAATCAAATTTGTTCGAAAATCTCGTCGAATAGAGAGAAACAATCGTACTTTTCAACGATAAGTCCAACAACATCGTAAATATTTAAGAGGATATTTGCACTTTAATCAGATGTTGGTCTTTTAGATCAAAGTTATTTAAAGATTATAGTCCTATATATCCCACCATTCTAGTGCACCTACTGATCTACCAATCGTATTTTTTTTAAAAAAAAATGAAAATAGGGAATTTGAACCTCTAATCTCTTGATAAAAAGTATATGTTATTGTTCTTAATTACTACCATATAAAATTAAAATAAATTGATTATGATCAATCGAATTTTTTGACTTTTTCTTTTTTTTTTTACATAAATTGGTTGTCATCGATAAATAATATTTTTCTTGTTTTTTTGACTTCCTATATTTTTCTTTTTTCTAGTTTCTCAAGATCATTATCGAAATGTCACTGAGACAGAGCAACCAAGAGCATATATAAGATGTGATTTGGTTAGTCAATTTAATAATAAGTGGTGTACGAAACCAAAAATTATAATAATGATAATAAAAGTAGATCAAGGAGTAATAAGAAGGTTTTAGCACCACTAAAACACTTTTTTTAAGAAAAAAAAATGACTACCCATTAAGAAATTATAATTAAATTCTAAAATGGTTTAATCAAAACCGACATATCGATATAAGTTCAATAAGATTAGTTTTTTTACCTTTCGTTATCTCTATTAATAATAGCTATAATAATTTTAAATTAAACTTAATTCAGAATCACGTAAAAAATCAATTTTAGACTTTGTAGACCAATTATAAATCAAATTCAAATCGAATTGGTCCAACATGCATTTTTGAAACCTAAAAAGTCATATAAAAAACTAAATTCTATTTATAAGGATAAAATTATATGTTTTAAAATGTTAGCTACATACCAAGAAGAAATTCAGTACAAATGGATACATAACGATTTTTTATTTTTTTTTATTTTTTTATTTTTTTGCACAATGATTAAGATATCAGCTGTACTATTCTGATCCTACCTCACGTTTTAGTGAACTAAATAAAAACCTACCTTTTTTCGAAAGTAATGAATGTAAAATTTAAAATTCATCAAATATTTATTTTACCCAAAAAGCAATTATATGAGACAATATATTTATTGTGGGTTAGATAATAAAAAAAAAAAAAGATTTCTTTGACCCAAACACCAATTATATAATATATTTATTGCGGGTCTAGATAATCCAAAAAAAAAAAAAAAGAATAAAAAAATTCTTTGAACGTCATCTTTCACGTGGGCTGAGTCATTTACTTCTAATATCGTTAAAAAAATTATTATAAATGAAAAAAAAAAATCAAACTATTTACAAATTAGGAGGGTTAAAAAAACAAAAAAAACCTAAAAATCAAATCAATTCAAAATGATCAACTTATTTGATTTGGTTTTTTAGTATAAAATTGGACATATTGATTTTTATTTGAAGAAAACCAAAAAATATTGGTTTGGATTGGATTTTGGATTGAAAAACCAATCAAAACTGAACCAAATCAAGGGTATGTATACTCTTACAAATAAACTCTAATAATAGTAGCTATCTTTTAGTGTTTTAATTATTATAGTGCATATAATTTATTGTTTAGAAAAAAGATCCATTATTATGGATTGTGTATGATATTTATTTAGAAAGTATCAAGAAAAAAATAAAAATGTCCAATTTCGATCTATAGAAAAAAAAAATGGATCCGGTTTAATTTAAAATTAGTAAAAATGATCAATTCAAAACAAAATTGAAAATAAAAATTAAATTTTAGAAGAGGAAAAAAAAAATGTCAAAACCAAAAACCAAATCGATAATAAACCGAACCAAATAAAAACCAATCCATTGGTTTTGTTCTTTATTAGACATTGATTTAGATCTTTTCTTTTTAAAACCAACTGATTTGGTTTGGTTCTTGGTTGACCCCAAAACCGACAAAACCGAACCAACTATCACTCCTATTACAAATATAGAAAAATTTTACTGTCTATCAACGATAGACCGCAATAGACTTCTATCATTGAGCAATAAAAGTCTATTGTAATCTACCATTAAAATACATTTACGATATAAGATTGATAAAATTTAAAAAAAAATAATGTTAGAATTTTTTTTTGGCAATTTATGAATTTTAATAAATTTATTTAATAATCAATTTGCAAATTCGTCAAAATAATTGTATTGAAATTAAAAGCTTGATTGTATTGAAATTAACGAACTTATGAAAACTTTTTTTTATGATTATTTTGTTTTTGTTAAAATTAGTGAATGAAATATAAACTTGAATAAATTTTATAATTTTAGGGTGTAATAGGATGAAATAAAAAAAAAATAAAAACTAAAAACCAACCAAGTGTATGAATAAAATTTAATTTGATTCTTATTTTTATTTTTTTTATTTCTTTAATATTTTTCAACTTAGCTTTCCTTAAGAGACGAGTCAATTATTTATAAAGATAAGATTTAGAGGATCCTTTGTCGTTGTCTTATCATATATCAAAACCAATTTTTGATGTTACGAGTCTACTGGCTTCTCAGAACTGGAAATACAATATTAAAATAAACAAAGAAGAATAACAATCAACTCATTTTTCACCATAAACGTTTACTTACATGCTTATTTCAACATACATAAAAAATATATACCAACTTTGAATTTAAAACTTATCTCCCTCTTTCCTACAGTTTGAAATATCAATGTTGATGAAAATATCGAGTCCTAATTTTACAGAAATATCAATAAAAATTTTGAAAAATTTTATGAAAATTAATAGAAATTGATGGAAATTATTATAATTAATTAATGAAACTTTGACTGTGGCTTAACTAGACTATAATTGACCATTTTTAATCATCATTTCTATAAAATAAGACAACCTTTAGATGTATATTGTAAATATCTGTGTAAATATCAATGCGAGAGCAGAAATTTAAAAAAAATGAAAAAATAATTACGAAATAATATCAAATATTGGTAATTTATTGTAAAATTAAAGGAGATGAAATATTTGTATACAAAATAATTGTAAATTGTTTGTTATAAAATTTATGTGTCTTATACCCAAAAGATGACCTTGGAACATCTAATCCATAATCTTGATATATGTTATTTTACTCAATTTTGGTTTCTTGGGAATGAAAGCTTTGGATGGTAAAAAAACAAAACTTACCTCAATTCAATTTTGAAGTGAAGTGGTGTAAAAATTTAATGGAATATGTTTGAATGAACTTAAAAATAAATATGTGTTATCTTTCTCAATTTTGGGTTCTATGAAAATGAAAGATTAAAAAAATTTACATCAATTCAATTGTGAGGTGAAATGATGTGAAGATTCAATAGAAAATATTTGAATGAAGTTAAAAATAAATATATGTTATTTTTCTCAAATTTTGCTTTTTTAGATGAAAGCTTTAATTTAATGTAAAAGAACGAAGTTAACAATAAATATATGTTCTTTTTCTTTTTGGTTTGTTGAAAATCAAAATTTGGGATGGTAACTTTCATATCTTAAAAAAAAAAGAAAGAAAATCGATGAAACTTTCGAAATTTCGAAAAATGGGGGGAAATCAAAATTCCTTCCTTATCGAGATTTCGACTGAAATTTTCTACTATTTTTTTTATATCTGTGGCCACCATGGATTGAACCCACAACCCTTCAGCCTTTTGGATCTTTTTGGATGTTCCTACTACCACTAGGTCAATCCATGATGGTTGACCGAAATTTTCTACTATCCTCCTCCCATATTATCAGAAAATCAAATATTAATTAGCTTTATACTTAAAAATATTCATCTTTAAAGTTGGACCAAATAAAAGTTCATTACAAATCTTTAAGTCCAAAAATACGTTACGTTTTACCCAAAAAGCAATTATATGAGATAATGTCGTGGGTCTAGATGGTTCGATGAATATTTATATATATTATTCGTGGGTCTAGATACTTCACAAAAACGATTTCATTGATGGCATGTTTTTCACGTGAGCCAAGTAATTTCTTAATATAATTGAAAATAAAATAAAATCAAATCTCTTATGATATAAAATTGCTAAAAATTTAAAGAAAAATGATGTTATAGAGTTAAATTGTTAGTTGAAATTTGTGAATTTTGACTTGATTTAATATGTACATTTGTCAAACTTATTATTTTGAAAAACTTCATTCAATTGAAAATTTGAGATTAATGACTTCATAAAGATTTTTACTATTTTTAAAGTTGAAATTAGAGATTGAAATACTATAAACTAAATCAATGAAACACTTACATAATTTTAAGATCTAATTTAATGAAATTGAAATTTTAGAGTGAAAATTAACAACTAACTAAATTTATGAATACAAATTGATTTTTTCTCTACTAAAAAATGATTTTTTTAGAACCGTTTTCAAAAATAGAAAAATGAACCAAACTATTTACGAATATAAATTTTTTTTACTATCTATCAGCGATAAACTGCAATAAGATTCTATCGTTGTATATCGTTGATAGACAGTAAATTTTTTCTATATTCGTAAATAGTTTAATATTTTTTTTGTTTATAATAATTCTTCTTACAAAACTTTTTATAAGAGAGTAAATACTTGAGTTGATATATCTATACATTCCACTCTCACATACCTAAATAATGAATTAAATATTTTAAAAAAGTAATAAAAAATTGTCATGCATTAGAGGCAAGTCAATGATTTATAAAGATCTGACTTATGCCATACCTATCGAAATAATAATATTAAAATATATAAATAATGATCGCATTCGATCAATTTTCACAAGCTTTTAAGTTTACCAAATTTATACCCAAGTCAGTTAAATTTTACATTAATTTCTAGTCTCTATTCAATTTTTTTATATTTCGGTTACATATATTTATTTATTTTTTAAAAAAAAATTATCTTTTTTATTCCTAAAATTTGAGTCTAATTTTCATTTGGTCTCTAGATTTCAAAATATTACACTTTCATGCCATGTTTATTTATATGTTAACGTAATCAATCAATGGTAATATAAGGAGTGGTACTCAATTAATTACATTTGTTGTTGTTTGCCAATATTACGTAATCGTAATAAACAGTGATCTCCCCACTCTGAAATTCGTAAATTCATAATGTCGGTCTACAATCCCATTGCCCTCAAATAGGTCTCCATTCAGATTACTTTTGATTATTGACATGGGACCCACACTATCTTTTGTACTAATTTTTTATCCTGAGTTATCCCTTCTTAGATTCAAGTCTATATATTCATAATAATATTAGTATATAATAGATAATGAGTATCAATATAGGTAATCTATAGCAATCAATATCAATATTAGTATCAGTAATCAGTATTAGCATCAACAACCTATCGATGTATCAATAATCAATAATGTATATCAATTATTAGTATTAGTATAAGTATTGATAATCAATGTCAATATTGGTAATTAATATTAGTATTGGTAATCAATAATAGTATCAAATTGTGTATTTGTATCAGTATCAGTATCAATATTGATAATCAGTATCGGTAATCTATATCAATATCCAATATCCATAATTAAAATATTAGTTTAATCAATAATGACAATCAAGTTGGGGTTTTTGTTTTTATGCGAAATTTTTTGCCATTTTCTTTACACATTAGCGTGAAGAATATTTTTTCTAATTTATGTGATATTTTGGATTAACTTGTTATAAAAATGTAATTTAAAAATAAATTAAATAATACCATCTTATTAAAATCAAATAATGGTAGATTTTGTTTGAAAATTATTATTTTTTAATATATTTATATGAAGATTATTTGTTTCTTTTCTTAAAAAAAAAGGTTGGTGGCACGATTAACAATCAGGCCCAAAATAATAAAAGATGTAGCACAAGGAAAAACATATTAGGGATATGACACAAAATTAGCGCCCAGATATCACTGATAGCAGCTACTAGTGATAGTCATATTGGTAAATGACTAAAAAGCCCACGTACACCATTTCACACTTCTTCTTCCAGTTTTCTCAAATTGAAATCTATCACTGATAGCCAATGATAGCTACTGTCAGTTTCTATCATTGATAGCTGCTATCAATGATAACTTTCAATTTGAGAAATATTAATACAACCTTGAAATAGTAACACTTGAAATATTAGCTTTCAATTTTCTATCAGATATCATTGGCCATTATTGATACACTTTCATCAATTGGAATCAAACTTGAAATATTAACACTTTAAGGTTATTAGTGACTATCAATGATAGACTTTTATCAGTAGTTATCAACTTTGAAAGGAAACTGTCAACTTTTAAATATTAACATTTAAAGCTATAAGTTATAAAAGTCTATTAATGAGAGGTCTATAAGGGAATGTCATTGATATCTACCTAAGTCATATCATCAATATCATTAATATAATTCATTTAATTGATATATATCTAAGTCATGTCACTGATATACGGATATCGTTGGTAGCTTCTATTAGTCGCTATCACTGATAGCTTCGGCTATCACCGATAACTTTTAGTAGTGGCTATCAATGATAAACTTTCATAAAATGGAATTAGCTTTTATATCATTGATATCATTGATATATGAATATCACCTAAGTTCTATCACTGATAACACGCTATCAGAAATAACTTCTGTCATTCCTTTTTACTATCAAATAACATGCTATTGTTAATAGCTTCTATCGCTGATAACTTGCTATTAGTGATAACTTTTAGGCATCCCACTTATACTGTAGTTCGAGATTCAACTTTATTAATTAAATTCACTAAGTTGGTTATCAACGATAGACTTCTATAAGTGGCTATTAACTGTGAAAAAAAATCATCAAAGATTAAGCTATCAATGATACAAAATATTAGTGGCTATCACCGATAGACTTTCATTAGTGACTATCAATTTTGAAACATTAACACTCAAAGCTATCAGTGGCTATTATTGAAAAATTTCTATCATAGTTATCAATAATAGACTTTTATCACTAATAGACTTCTATCATTGATATCTACCTAAGTTCGATATCACTTATACATAAATATGACTGATATCTATCGAAGCTATATCACTAATATCATTGATAATTGATATTACCGATACACAAATATTTAGTGAATTCTTTTCTAACATTTAAAAATATGAGTAACCATTGAATTCTGTAATCAATGATAGAATTCTTTGATGGCTAATTTATAAGTATATTAGTGGCTATCACTGATAGATTTATATTGTTATGTCATGATAGTGAAGTTTATCACTAATATCTACTAATAGATTCTATAAGTTTTAGACTTTTAGTTTTATCTTGAGTATCTACTAATAAATTAGTATATAAGAGTTTATAAGTCATAGAATTCTATCACTGACTGAAGTAGTATGTCAGTTATAGAAGCCTATCATTGATAAGACTATAATAGACTTAGTATATTAGTGATATCATAGGCCATCAGTGATAGAAGTTTATTACTGATAGATTTCATAATTTTAAAGTCCTATAAAAAGAAAAAAAAAAACTATGGGCCTGTTTAATTGGGAAGGTTTGGAAAGAGGAGGGGATTAGGGTGATGGAAGCAAAAATGGAGAAAAGAAAGAAAATTAAAAAAAAAAAAAAAAAGCAAGAAGAATGGAAGCAAAAATGGAAAAAGGAAAGAAAATTTAAAAAAAAAAAAGGAAGAAGAATGGAAACAAAAATGGAGAAAGAAAAAAAATTTGCTTTTAAAAAAAGGGAAGAAGAATAGAAGCATAAAAATGGAGAAAGGAAAGAAAATTAAAAAAAAAAAGTGAGGAAAAATGGAGGAAAAAACCGAGAAACGAAAAAAAATTAAGGAGGTAGGGGAAGAATAATGGAAGCAAAATTGGAGAGAGGAAAGAAAATTTAAAAAGAAAGAGAAATGGAAGAAGAAGTGCACCAAAATAAGGGAGGGCAAAATTGAAATTAGAAAAGATTCAAAAGTTGACTCGTCAACACTTCCATATTTGAAAATATTTTAAAAAGGAGCTATATTTTTAGATTTTTCCTCTTATTTTTCTATCTATTATAAATATCTTAAAAAAATCATGTGATTTTCTAAATTAAAATTTAATTACTGTTTTATTTTTAAAAGTTATACAATTTTTAATTTTAATTCAAGTGTTAGTTTTTTAAATATAAGAGTTTGGATAAGTAAATAAAAAAGATAAAAGTATTTCAATTCTTAGAACATATTATTTAGTTAACATGTTTTAATTAATTTCTTTTCAAAAACATGTTTTAATGAATTAGAAATATAAAGGGGTATTTTGGTAATCATGTATATTTCATTACGTTTCTATATGAAAGTAAGTAACACCAATGATTTTTTTAATAAATTCCATCCAGTTTTATAGTAAACACCATCTAAAGAATATCATTACGATTGAATCAAATTTTTATTATGGATAAGTAAATGTGATCTTAGTCCTTAAGTTTTGAGTTTGGTTTTAATTTAGTTCCCTAAGTTTTAATATTTACACTTTTAACATTAATTTTTCACTAAATACTCACTTTTCATCTTGAGTTTTAATGTATATCAATTAATTTTAAAGATGAGAAGAATTATAACTGGGGTTGTTTTCAAATATAGCAAAATGAGCTAAAATATTACAAATATAGCAAAATATCACTGTTTATTAGTGATAGACAATGATAATAGACAGTGATAGACACTGATAGACATCTAGTAGCGTCTATCACTGATACTGATAGATGTATATCAATGTCTATCACTGTCTATTAGTATCAGACATTGACATTTTGTTATATTTGAAAATATTTCTAGTAGTTTTGTCATTTAAAACAATTACCCTTATAATTATTAATTAAGTTAATATCACTATTTTCATCATGATTAAAATTAAATTTAAAATTTCACTTTATAATTATTTTAAATTAATTAATATAAATTAATGCCATAAATTGAAAGTGAGTATTTAGTGAAAAATCAAGGTTAAAATTGTAAATTGTGAAACTTAATGATCAAATTGAAACAAAAGTCAAATCTTAATAGAAAAATTGTAATAGTTTGAAACCTAGAGACGAAATTAAAATTGAACTCACACCTTAAAAACTCAATGTGTAACATTTTAAAACCTAGGGACTAAATGAAAATTAGACCCATATTAAAAAGGGGAAGTTTTAAAAATAGAAACATAAGGAAAACTATTTACACAAAATAGCAAAATTTTTAAATAGTTTTGATAGACGCTGATATAAGTCTATCAGGATCTATCAGTGATAGAAATGATAGAAGTCTATCAATGTCTATCAGTATTTTTTTTGCTATTTTATGTAAATAGTTTGACATTTTTTTTATTTGTGAAAATTTTCCTATTAAAAAGGTATTTTTTTTTTCAACAAAAACAATGTTATGTTAGCAATATTAAATTCTGCGAAACATTGAGTTTTGTTTAAGGGGTGCGAAAAATTGAGTTTGATTGATAAACATTTAAATAATTTTTTGGGGAATTTTTAAAAGTAGAAAAACAAAGAAAACTATTTACACAAAATAGCAAAAATTTTAGATAGTTGTGATAGATGCGGATAGACGTCTATCAAAATGATAGAAATGATAAAAGTCTATCAATGTCCATCAGTATTTTTTTACTATTTTCTATATGTGAAAATTTCTCTAACTTTATTCCCACTCACAAAATTTGAACAAAAATTTATCTCTAATCATGTCATTTTTCTTTAGAAAATTTAGTGTAAAAAAAATTTAACCTTTGCAAAAAAAAAAAAAAAAAAAAAAAAAAAAAAAAATCTGTCCGATTAAATTTGACCAACTATATTTACGCAAGTGTCACGAGAATTCTAAATTTTAGATTAAAACTCGTGTCTATATATATATAATAAAATAGAGCTCTCCACATAAAGAAATTTGAAATACATGGAGCATCGTCCAATGGCTGCCTTTCTGCTATTCTTTGTTATGTCTATGCTTCACTTTCAATTGGCAGTCCCCCTCTCTTCAAACACTAACCCTAATCAAGGTAATAAAAATTTAAACCCCTCTTTCTCTCAACATCATTTAATAATGGTTGCCCCCTGTATTAGTTTGATTGTATTTATTATTTTTTTTCAGATGTTAGATACATGAATCTTGTACAAGATGGCAGTGAGTTACCAGAGAAAGAAGAATATGATTACATAATAATAGGTGGAGGAACAGCAGGGTGTCCATTAGCTGCAACATTATCATCAAATTTCTCAGTCCTCCTTCTTGAAAGAGGCAGTGAACCTACCAAATATCCCTCTGTATTAAGCGAACAAAGTTTCTTGAACGTCTTCACAGTTGAAGATGACGGCAAAAATCCTTTCCAACGGTTTGTCTCTGAGGATGGCGTAGAGAATTTAAGAGGACGAGTCCTTGGTGGTACTAGTATGCTCAATGGTGGTTTCTACTCAAGGGGAAATCCAGAGTTTTTTGAAACTGCAGGGGTTAATTGGGACATGAAATTGGTGGAAAAAGCTTATGAATGGGTTGAACAGAGTGTAGTGTTTCAAGCAAGTTTGAATAATGGTTGGCAATATGCTTTTAGAAAGGGGTTGTTGGAAGCTGGTGTTGGCCCTGATAATGGGTTTGATTTGAACCATCGTGTGGGGACTAAAATTGGAGGGTCCATCTTTGATAAAAAAGGAAACAGACATGGAGCTGTGGAGCTTCTCAATGAGGCTGAACCCAATAATCTTAAAGTTGCAATCCAAGCCACAGTAGAGAAAATCCTCTTTTCTGGTTAGTTCTAAATCAAATGATCTATCTCATCTTATTTCAAGTCTAGATGGAAATGGCTTCTAATTTTGTTTTCTTCAAAACTTGTGTATATAGGTTTATCTGCAAGTGGGGTTTTGTATTCAGATTCAAAAGGAAAGTTTCATACAGCATCCATTCGCAAGAAAGGTGAGATAATTCTAAGTGCTGGAGCTATTGGAAGCCCTCAACTTCTCCTTCTAAGTGGGGTTGGTCCAAAATCTCATCTTTCATCTTTAAAACTACCTATCGTTCTTCACCAACCACATGTCGGCCAATCCATGTCGGACAATCCCCGTTTCACTACTAATATTGTGCTTCCATATCCATTGGTTGTGACAGCTGTAAAAGTTGTTGGAACTTTAGAGAACAATATCCATCTACAATCAATCACAAGTTATTTACCATTTTCAATGCCACCATCATTCAGCCTTGTTCCTTCTGGATCTGATTCCGTCAATTTGAGCTTAGCCACCATCGTTGGAAAATTCTCTGAGGTTCTTTCTGAAGGGTCGTTACAATTGAATTCTTCCACTGATGTAAAGAAAAGTCCCACTGTCAGATTCAATTATTATTCTCATCCTGATGATCTTGCTAAATGTGTTAGAGGAGTAAGAAAAATGGGAGATTTTCTTAAAACCCAAACAATGGAAAAGATTAAGATCCAAGATTTTGAAGGTAGGAAAGGATTTGAGTTTGTGGGGCCTCGGTTGCCGGAAAATTTGTCGGATGTTAGTTCGGTTGAAGAGTATTGTAAGAAAACAGTGACAACTTATTGGCATTATCATGGAGGATGTTTGGTCGGAAAAGTTGTCGACGGTAATTACAGAGTCATCGGAATAAAAAATTTGCGTGTAGTTGACGGCTCCACTTTCTCCGATTCACCTGGAACCAATCCTATGGCCACTCTCATGATGCTCGGCCGGTGAGTTTTTATAATACATATTTGACTCTGCTTTTTGTTTGTTATATCTTCCCTCACAATGATTTGTCATTTTTAACCTTTTGCTTCCATTTCTTTGACAGTATTAACTTGTCTTATTAGACTTCTTTTCGTTTTTTAGTTTTCAAAATTTAGTACAAATGTTAAAAAGATTGATAGAATGTATGTAACATTGGAGTTCATGAGGTGTACATGAGTGAACTAATATCACGTTCCAACGAGAGAAATTTGATATGAAAATTTGGTTTAAGAAAAAGGTTAAAAGAATTGAAAGTTACTATATATATATATATATATATATATATATATATATATATATATATAACCAACGAACAGGTACACCTTCGTTTTCGGTAGCTCAATTATAAGAACTCCAAAGTTAAGCATGTTTCGCTTGGAGCAATTCTATGTTAAATGACCTCTTGGCAAAATTCCTAAAAAACATATGTGAGTGAGAACAAAACATCCTGAAAGAACCCGTGTTGGTTTAGAGGTAGTCTTCACTCTTGGACGTAGTGCAAGACAAGTAGATAGTGTGGTCAAGTCGCAGGAGATGCATGCTAGTGCCAAGGCCATCAAGTACCAAATTCGAATTTCCAATCGTAGTCCGAATCCTCAGCGTAAGACATTACAAAGTAGATAAACGAAATAAAGTCTTGGTTGGAAGTAGCATTTACAACCTTTAAATTAAAAAAATCAAATAGTTAAAGAAACTCTACTTTAATTATTTATTTTTTGTTCTCTAAAGTGTTTTTAAAACTATAGATTTATTAACTCTGCACTTAAGCGTATTTGGACTAGAGTAGTACTAAGTTGGGTGACCACTTGGAAAGTCCTCGTGTTCCACCCCTTAAATAAAACTATAGATTTATTAACAACCCCCAACTAAAAGTTATTGGGCAAAAATGTTTGGAAAACTTGTATATGTTTTTTTAATAATTAAAAATATCCTAAAAAATTTGAAAATTGTTAATTTTTAGTTCAATAATATATGTTTAGGGAGGAATTAGAACCTTTGATCTCTAGTCTAAGGGTACATATTTTAAAACAGTTGAGTTATGCTTAGATAATTTTCTGGTTTTTTATTTCTCCCTATGCTGACAATTTTAGAATTGTTTTGCAGATATGTTGGGCTTAATATATTGCGAGAAAGATCAAGTTAAAGATATGGCGAGGCAGTTTCATAACATTCTTGTTTATGGGGTCATATATCTTATTTCCAATTTCTAATGAATAAATGTGGTTGATAATTGTTTCTTATCTTTCTTTTCCTACTTAACTTAGGGATGAACAATAAAATATTATGGGCAAAAAAACCTTGGAAAACCAATAAAATTTACTTTAGGAAAAAACTTACTACTACGACCCATATTGTTTAGCATATAAATAAAAACTCAATCAAAATCATTCATAATGGGAAAAAAAAAAAAAAAAAAAAAAACCCAGATGTCTGTATTTTTCTTCCAACCATTTAGGCTTTTGGAATTTCACTATAATTTTTCATGTCCTTTCTCTATGTGGTTCTAAAGATGGATACGTATAAAAAAAGAAATTCTCTTTTTCTCCTACCAATTTAAGCCTAATTTAATTGATTAGACAACGACCAAGAATTTAAGTATAATTTAATTGATTACACAATGACCAAGATCTAAATAGTTTGATTCCCTTCTACTCTACATGTTGAACTTACAAAACTCATTTTTTATTTAAAAAATGGTAATAAATAAAAATTTAATAAATATGTAAGATACGTTTGGGTTTTGTTATCTACTTTAAAAATAACATTTTAAAGTTTTATGACAATTTTAAAATTTTTAAAAGGTGGTTCCCGTTAAGATAACCATTTAGTTTTTAAAAAAATTTAGTGAATAAACACTATTTAGTGAATAATATTTTAAAGTTGGCAGTCCGCCTGTTGTAGGGTCAGGTGGGTTGTCTCGTGAGATTAGTCGATGTGTGCATAAGCTGGTACGAACACTCATGGATATAAAAAAAACTATTTTCACTTTCATTTATGGCAATATTTTGACCGAATTATAAGTAGCAAACATTTTAAAAAAATTATATCATGTAACCACGACGGGAAACAATAACACGATAACAATGACAATCAATAATGTTAAATGAATGAAGATGGATTTTTTTTCTTTTAGTTTGGAAAATTTGTTAATGCAATGAAAAAGATAGTATGAGGTGCAACAAGATCAAAATGGAGAAAAAACATGATAATTAAAAAAAAGAAATGAACTATGTGAAAAATTTGTTACAATGACACAAAAATTTTCCTATATCCTAATTACAAGAATAGTACTCTCTCAAAGTTTTTTATTACTCACACCCTTTTTCTTACTCTCAAACCTAAAGAATTCATAAAAGAATTTAACTAGAATTAATACATCCAAACTTAAAGTATTTCTAATTAGGACAACTTGAATTCAGTCATAGACTTCATTTATAGTCCTTAGAGCTCATTACTTTCTTGAATTATTTTGGTGTGGGATAAGTATTTTTCTAAAATTTAAATATTATTTTTAAATGTTGGACTTTTAGACATTTCTTCATGTATTTAAATATATATTAAAAATATACGATAAAACACTAGTATTAAAAAAAAAAAGTTAGGCGTCTCTCACACCTAATTGTACTTTTCTCAACCATTTAGATTATTGAATTTCACTAAGTGGTTCTAAAGATGGATACGTGTCAAGAATAATTCAAATGGTTAAGACAAAATAGTTCTAGTTTTTATTTTCCACACATTTTATTGAACTAAAGAAAAATTAGATTTTTTTTCCAAAATAATTATAAAAATAAGATTAAAAACATATATAGAATAGTTTTTATTGTGTTATCTACTTCCTAAAAGCATTTCCAAACTTTAAACTCAAATTTAAAAACGGAAGAAAGTAGCCTCCATTTCATGACCATAGTTTTTAAACATTATTCTCACCTTCAACTTTCTTTTTTAGTTATTTGTTTTTAGGGATGTTTTCAAAATACAAATAAAACTTTGAATATAGGGAAATTTTTAAAAATAGGAAAATAAAGAAAACTATTTACACAAAATAACAAAATTTTTAGATAGTTGTGATAGATGCCGATAGAAGTCTATCAGAGTCTATCAGTATAAAAATGATAGAAGTCTATCACTAATAGATGCTCATGTCTATCAATGTCTATCAGTGTTTCTTTTTTCTATATTCTGTAAATAGTTTATCATTTTTTTTATCTATAAAAGTTTTTCTTAAATATATGTATATACTTAAATTTTATTTTTTTTTATTGATCTACCCAACAATTCAAGCTGTTGGGTCATGATAAAATGTAATTATATCAATACTTCAACCATTTATCAAAACAATCTTCATGTTTAAAGGATCATATTCTCCTGAGAATTTGAGTTATTACGAAGACTGAATTATTAAATCAAATCATTGAGATAATTTTTAAAAAAAACAATAGTCATAGAAGTCCAAATCAAGAGTTAGATCGAAATTTAATTTTGGATGATGTAGAATATGTGTTCCGTGTCCACTCTTTGTATTTCTTTTGTTCTTTTCTAAAACAAATAAAGTGTAAAAAATAAATATACACATAAAGTCGTAGCACATATAAATTCTAGTTTAATAAATGTATATGATTATTAGAGGAAAATTTTTTCAAAAAGAAAAAATGTCAAACTATTTACAGAAAATAACAAAAAAAAAAATATTGATAGACATTGATAGGCTTCTATCAACATTTATCAGTGATAGATTTCTATCATTTCTATCAGCGTCTATTACAACTATCTAAAAATTTTGTTATTTTATAACAAAAAAAAAAATATTGATAGACATTGATAGGCTTCTATCAACATTTATCAGTGATAGATTTCTATCATTTCTATCAGCGTCTATTACAACTATCTAAAAATTTTGTTATTTTAAGTAAATAGTTTCCCTTATTTTTCAATTTTTAAAAATTTCTCATTATTAACTTAGACCATCTATTGTTTAACTGAGCATAACTAGTATAGCATTTGTATTATCAACTTCAAAGTCAGAGGTTCCCTCTCTCCTAATATTCTCAAAAGAATTTAATTAGTTGTATAACTGGAACTCTCAATTATGGATTCAAACTTGTGCTAACTTGTATCTTTATATATTCCAAGAATAGCAAATTCTAAGGAACAAATTACGAACAGATTTTTTTCCCATATTGCTTTTGTAAAAAGTAATTCATGGAGCATTTTGTGGCTATCGTTCTCCTCATCTTTTCCTCTGTGTTATTTCACTTCCAATTGGGAGTCCTCTCCCCAAACTCCATCCCCAATCAAGGTAAAAACTTTTCGTTATGTCCAAAATTTAATCAGTCCATCCAAGAATAGTTTTAGATTATTATATATTATGAGCTTCTACTTTTTTAATATATATTTCAGATGTTAGCTACATGAAATTTGTAGAAGATGCCAATGAATTACCAGAAAGTGAAGAATATGACTACATAATAATAGGAGGAGGAACAGCTGGCTGTCCATTAGCTGCAACGTTATCATCAAATTTCTCAGTTCCTCTTTTGGAAAGAGGCAGTGATCCTAATCCATATCCATCTCTACTTAATGAACAAGGTTTGTTGAACGTTTTTTCTACTGAAGATGATGGCAAAAATCCCTTCCAACGATTTATCTCTGAGGATGGTGTAGAGAATATAAGAGGGCGGGTCCTTGGTGGCGGGAGTATGGTTAATGCTGGCTTTTACTCGAGGGGTCATCGAGAGTTCTTTGAAACAGCAGGTGTTGATTGGGATATGGAATTGGTAGAGAAGGCTTATGAATGGGGTGAAGAAACTGTGGTATCTCAACCAAGTTTGAATAATGCTTGGCAAGCTGCTTTTAGAAATGTTTTGTTGGAAGCTGGGATTCAACCTGATAATGGGTTTGATTTGAGGAACCTTGTGGGGACTAGAATTGGAGGATCCATCTTTGATAATAAAGGAAACAGACATGGAGCTGTAGAGCTTCTCAATAAAGCTGAATTCAAAAACCTCAAAGTTGTAATTCAAGCCATAGTCCAAAGAATCATCTTCTCTGGTAATCAATGTTAACTAAAAATAAAGGGAAAATTACCATTTTAGTCCCCAAGTTTTGAACAATATGTGCGTTTAGTCCCTAAGTTTTAAAAATGTACCTTTTTAGTCCCTTAGTTTATAAGAATAGGTCTATTTGGTCCCTGAGTTTTCAAAATATACCTTTTCAGTTCCTGAGTTTTTAAAAATAGGTCTAAGAGATCCCTCAAATAATTTTTATTATAATTAAATAATATATGACATTTTAAATTATAAGAATAATTTTAAAAACCATTTCGTCTCTAAAACTATTTTTCTAATTTTAAATATCATATAATTATTTTTAAAAAATTAAAGAAAAAATATTTGGAGGACCTTTTAGACCTATTTTTAAAAACTCAGGGACTGAAAGGTTTTTTTGAAAACTCAGGGACCAAATTGATCTATTCTTATAAACTGAGGGACTAAAAAGGTACATTTTTAAAAATTAGGGACCAAACACACATATTGTTGAAAACTTGAGAACTAAAAAGGTAATTTTCTCAAAAATAAATTTTATTCCAGCCATAGACTTCTATCGGCGTCTATCACAACTATCTACAAATTTTTCTATTTGGTGTAATAGTTTTCCTTATCTTCTTATTTTTAAAAATCACCCTTGAAAAACATTGAATTTTCTAATATTATCTTTGTAGGTTTATCTGCAAGTGGGGTGTCATATTCTGATTCAAAAGGAAAGTTGCATAAAGCATTTATTCGTGAGAAAGGAGAGATAATTGTAAGTGCTGGAGCCATTGGAAGTCCTCAGCTTCTCCTTCTAAGTGGGGTTGGCCCAAAAGCTCATCTTTCATCCTTAAAACTACATGTCGTTCTTGACCAACCACATGTCGGTGAATTCATGGCTGACAATCCTCGTTTTGGTGTCAACCTTATGCTTCCATTCCAACTAGTTGCTTCATCTGCAAAAGTGGTTGGAACTATAGAAAACAATATCCATTTCCAAACAATTGCAAGTATTTTTCAATTTTCACTTCCACCATCATTTAGTCTTTTTCCTTCTAATCAACATGGCTTAGTGAATTTAAGCTTAGCCTTAATTCTTGGAAAATTTTCTGAGGTGTTTTCTGTGGGATCGTTAAGGTTGAATTCTTCTATAAGACGCGGGATTTGGAGGGTAAGAAAGGATTTCAATTTCTTGGGCCTCCGTTGCCGGAAAATTTGTCGGATGATAATTCAGTTGGAGAATTCTGTCGGAATGTAGTGGCAACATATTGGCATTACCATGGAGGATGTTTGGTCGGAAAAGTTGTCGACGGTAATTATAAAGTCATCGGAATTGAAAATCTGCGTGTAGTTGATGGCTCCACTTTCTCCGATTCACCTGGAACCAATCCTATGGCCACCCTTATGATGCTCGGACGGTGAGTTTTTATATATACATTTAATTAAAATACCTCTTTCTTGAAGTTTTATTGTCGTTGTATATACGCTTATATAAATGGAAAATTATTTTAAACAGAAAAAATATCATTATTTACAAATATAGAAAAAAAATTTAGTCTCTATTAGCGATAGACGCAATAGAATTCTAATGGCTTCTATTATTCAAGTGATAAAATTAAATTTTTTTTATTTTTCTATATTTAAAAATAACCATTTATAAATTCATCTCTAAAAGAAAATTTTTTAAGTAAGAAATTGTTTTTCATAAAAATACTAGGAAAATCAGCTATTATATGCAGTGTTTAGTAAATTTTAAATTTAAAAATAAAAAATAATTAACAAAGTTTGGTAAGTTTAAACTAGATTTTATGTGACTTAACTATAAAGATTAAATTAAACATATTATACCGTATATATAAGTTCATAACTTAATATATGAATTTCATAAGTTAATTATTTATAGCTTTATAGCTTGAATTACAAATTATAGTTTATATTTCTTTTAATTATATGATAAAAGTATGAAAAAAATCATTGTTATCTAAAATTGAAAGGAATATATATTATTTCAAGGACTCTTTTCAAATATAAAAAAATGAGATAAACTATTTACAAATATAAAAATTTTTTACGGTCTATCAGTGATAGACCTTGATCGAATTCATTTGTTTGAGCGATAGAAAGCGATAGAATTCTATCACGGTCTATCAGTGATAGATAGTAAATTTTTTCTATATTTGTAAATAGTTTGATATTTTTTCTGTTTATAGTAATTTCCCTTATTTCAATTTAAGTATTTTAATATAAGTTCATTTTTTAATAAAAAAAATTACATGATTTAATGGTAAAATATTTTATTTAATATAAGTTATTTGTATAAGTTTAGAAAAATAGTTGTTATAAAAATGTTGAATCATACAAAATTTTATTGATATAAGATGAAAGAGACGTAAAAGAAAAAAATATAAAAAATTGAGATTTTAATTTAAAATAGTTTTTTTAGAGTGGAGAGGGTGACATATTTCTAGGAAAGCTCAAAGCTGGCATGCAGATATTTTTTAATGCACAAAGAGATTGAAAAATTATTTTAAAAAAATTAAAGAATAATTTGTTTAACCAAACATTAAAAAAAAAGAAAAAAAAACAATTAAGATTCTTTTAGAATTGATTTTGACCCTCCTAAAACAATCTCAAATAGAGCCTCTTAGTCACATTGCAATTTTTTCTTTTAATATTATTCTTTTAGTTATGTAATTAGAGTGGACCCACAAATATGCATCCCAAACTCAGATTCATTCAAGTATTGCTCTTGTTGTTTTACATAGTTTATTCTGTTTTTTTTTTTTTCTTTTTCTTTTCTCTAAGATATTTAAATAGTTTGTTGTTAAAATTCAAACTATTTATCAACATAAGTATAGCTTGACGGACATAAACATGTATTATTAATTTTGAAGTTTGAGGTTTGATTTTCTACTCCACAATTATTTCTTAAAAATATTTGTAGTTGTTTTATTATACTAAATGAAGGATGGAAATTTCAATCTCAAACTTTTAGAAACATTAATAACGTGTTTTCACCCTTATTAATCCGTTTCTTATTGTGTTCTACCAATGTAATCAATCTTAGTTTTTTTATTAGTTGCACTTGGAGATTTATTTTTAATCTTTTATTTTCATTAATTGACCATTTCAAATTTATTTTGCAGGTACGTTGGCCTTCAGATATTGCACCAAAGATCAAACTAAAAGGTGTAAACTATCAACATTACGTAACTGTCGTTCCAAAATAATAATAAAAAAGATTTACGTAACATTCTTGTTTTGTTGTGTGGGATGTATCACTCTCCAATTTTTTAGGAATATATCTGTTTCTAACAAATAGGTTTCTAAAATTGTATTCAAATTTAACTTTTTTTCTTTTAAAATTTGGCAAAGAATATTAAGTATTTAAGTTTTAAAAAATGAAAATTTTTAGGAATATATCTGTTTCTAACAAATAGGTTTCTAAAATTGTATTCAAATTTAACTTTTTTTCTTTTAAAATTTGGCAAAGAATATTAAGTATTTAAGTTTTAAAAAAATGAAAAGCATGAATGCATGATAAGAAAATTGTAAAAAAAAAAAAAAAAAACTAGCTTAACTTTCAAAAAAAAAATAGTTATTGTTGAATAAACAGGACTCACAGACAACAAGACAAAGGCTCTTTAATCAACTTATGGATGATTTAACACAAAGAAAACCAAAAAGTATTTCAAGTAGATAGAAATCTAGAGTAGAAGAAAAGACCAAGTTTATAGGGGTTCGACCAAGCTGCCAATCCCCTCCCAGAACCTAAATCCGCTCGATTTCTATGGGAAGGAGCTCTAGAGCCTCTATTTTTGATAATTATGATGCATCTTGTATATCTCTTAATTGGAAGGCTTTCCTCTAGGCTCTCCCACTGAACTTTGTGCTTCATTGCACTTTTGTACTCATTTTTTGTATCAATGCATCTCCTTTGGGCCCGGGGCATAATGAGGGCGCTACGGGTGTGTCAACCTAGTTGAGATGTCTTGGTGCGCTTACTGATCCCACAATTTCTAGTACTTTGTTAAAAAAAAAAAAATAGTGGTTCGACCAAAATCAGTCTACATCCATTTTAATCACTATTATTGAGATCCAATTTCTGTGTACAAACATTGATAAATATCAAAAGAAATGGAAGATTAAAGAGGGCTACAAAAATCTCAAATCGAGTGAGGAGACAACACAATACTCTGACCTTCCTCCGGTGCCACAACTACACCTGAGAGCTTCACCCACACCAAAGCTTCACAGAGATCGACACAAATGTTATCTGTAAAATATCATTCATCAAACAGTACATCCGAGAGAAGGAGACTCTGCTTCCCAATCTTTTTCACACTCGCTCTCTTTACCAGATGAAAAAGAAGGGACTTCACCTTTAAGGGGCACCTGAGAGAAAACCGTGGAGTGAAGGAAAATATTCTCCACTAACAAATTTCATGTCACTAGTGCCTGAACTAACTATTCCAGAAGCTTCTTGAGAATTTAATGTAAATATTAGATATCTCTAGATTTATCTAAAAGTATGTAAATAAGTATTTCATTAAGAAATGTTCTAGAAATATCCTAGGCTTTCTTTAGGATCCAAGGAATTCTGAGAATTCCTTTAGATAGGAATAATGTGATAGAAATGTCTAGAATAGTTTAGATCTAAGAGAAGTCTAGAAAAATCTCATAGCTTAAGCTCCAAGATCTCACACCTATAAATAGGAGGTGTGACCCCATTTGTAAAGCAAAAAGCAAAGAGAGGAAGAAAAAGCAAAAGGCTAGAGAGCAGAGGAAGAAAAGTGAGTGAGTTAGAGAGTGTAAAAGAGTATTCTCTCTAAGTGTCCATCCTTGTACATTCGTAGTAAAGTTTCTTTCTTTCCAAGAGATTGTCTCTCTTTATTTTGTGCCAATTTCTTCAACAAGTGGTATCAGAGCCAAGTTAGCATAGCTTGTTGTGGTGGAGCTTCTGAAGATCGAGTACAGTCTGGGACTGTGAAGCTTGTTGTATGGGACACAGCTACTCGTGGAGTGCATTCATCACTACAAGATGATGGGAGACCTTCAAGTTGTTGGAGGAATCAAGAAGCTCAACACTCAAAACTACAAAACATGGTCCACATGCATGAAGTCGTATCTCCAAGGGCAAGACCTGTGGGATGTTGTGGGAGGCATTGAAGTCAATCCACCTGAGGATGCTACTGTTTTGAAGAAATGGAATATTAAGGCAGGTAAGGCCATGTTTGCAATTAAAACTACAGTTGATGAAGAAATGTTGGAGCACATCAATATAGCAGAGACGCCGAAGGTAGCATGGGACACGTTCGCCTCACTTTTCTCAAAGAAAAATGATGCAAGATTGCAGTTTCTAGAGAACGAGCTCTTGTCAGTTGCTCAAAGGGATATCAACCAATATTTCACCAAGGTAAAAACTTTATGCCGTGAAATCTCTGAATTAGATCCTACTTCCGCTATTTCAGAATTGAGGATGAGGAGAATTATTATTCATGGACTTAAACCTGAATATAGAAGCTTCATTGCTGCTATTCAAGGTTGGGCAGTCCAACCTTCTTTGATTGACTTAGAAAATATGCTTGCCAGTCAAGAAGCATTGGCTAAGCAAATGTCGGAGGTCACAATAAAGAGCAATAACGAAGAAGCGCTCTTTAGTGGCCAAAGAAAAGGTCAATCAAAATATCAAAAGAAAGTAGGATCAAAAGGAGATGAAACTCCAAAACGCTCTCAAGCAGGGAGAGCTAGTAAAACTTATCAAAATCATGAGCATAGAAAAAAGGGTGAATGTTATAATTATGGAAAGGTAGGTCATTACGCCAGAGACTGTCGTCGAAGGAAAAAGACAGCAGAAAGCAACGAAGTCACCTCCCAGGTTGAAAGCATTAGTGAAGAAGAGTGGGATGCAGAGGCATGCTTTGCAGCAGCAGATCCCAACCCCCAATCCACATCTAATGTGGAGGAGAACAAAGTGTTGGCTCTCCATGCAGAAGAGGTAAATTATGAAAATGATTAGATTGTCGATTCATGCTGCTCTAACCATATGACAGGAGATAAGAGGAAGCTGCAAAACACATCAGAGTACAAAGGAAGCCGAGTTGTTGTAACTGCAAACAACTCAAAGTTGCCAATAGCCCACGTTGGCAAAACTATGATAATGCCTCGTTCTAGTTCCAATCAAGTGGAGCTAGAGAACGTATTTTATGTACCTGGAATGAAGAAGAATTTGGTGTCAGTATCTCAATTGACATCAGCAGGTAACTTCGTTGTGTTTGGACCTGACGATGTCAAGGTGTACCATAATCTCAAAGTCAATGGTACACCGTTGATGGAAGGGCGAAGGATGGACTCCATCTACGTTGTGTCAGCAGAGGCTGCCTACGTGAATAAGACATGGAAGAATGAAACAGCAGATTTGTGGCATGCAAGACTTGGTCATGTTAGCTACAGTAAATTGAAGACAATGATAAACAAGTCTATGCTTAAGGGGTTGCCTCAACTTGATATCAGAGAAGACATGGTAGTGTTGGTTGCTAATATGGGAAGGCACATCAACTACCATTCAAGGAGTCCAAATACAAAGCAAAGCAATCATTGGAGCTGGTGCACTCTGATGTATTTGGTCCTGTCAAGCAATCTTCAATCAGCGGTATGCGCTACATGGTGACCTTTATCGATGACTTCTTCAGGTACGTTTGTGTATTTTTTATGAAAGAGAAGTCTGAAACAATTATAAAATTTAAAGAATTCAAAGAACAAGTTGAAGGAGAATTAGGAAAGAGAATTCAGTGCCTACGTACAGATAACGGGGGAGAATATATGTCTAATGAATTCTCTCAGTACTTGCAAAAGTATAAGATACGTCATCAATTGACGTGTCCAAACACTCCACAACAAAATCGAGTGGCAGAAAGGAAAAATAGACATCTTGCAGAAGTATGTCGTAGCATGTGACATGCAAATAATGTGCCAAGAAGATTTTGGGCTGAGTGCATGAGAACAGCAGCCCATGTGGTTAACCGACTTCCCCAACAAAGGCTTGGGTTCAAGTTGCCTTATGAAAGGTTGCTGAATATCAAGGCAACAGTTGGACACTTTCGAGTCTTTGGTTGTGTGTGTTATGTGTTTGTACCAGATCATCTGAGAAGGAAGTTTGACAAGAAAGCAATCAGATGCATCTTTGTTAGATATGACAACCAAAGAAAAGGGTGGAGGTGCGTTGATCCTATCAGTGGACGATGCTATACATCAATGAATGTGATATTTGATGAAGCATCATCATGGTGGGCACCCGAATCAGAAAAGGCACACAAAGATGAGAAGTCTTTCAAAGAAGGACTAGAAGAAGAGATAAGTCAAGTACAACAGGCTCCAATGGAAGGAGAAGGAGAAAACGACGAAGACAAAGAAGAGCAATTAAAAACACAAAGTCCTTGGCAAAGTGGAGTTCATAATCAAGAGCCACAATTATGGAGATCAACCAGACTAAGAAAACCAAATTCCAGGTACATAAATGCAACATTAGCAACATTTGAAGAGTCATTGACATATGAAGATGCGTCACAGAATATCCAATGGAGAAAGGCCATGGAAAAAGAAGGTGATGCATTAAGCAAACATCGAAGTTGGAACTTAGTGCCAGAAGGCTTAGAGTATCCAAGCACGCAGAGTTCTAACAACTCAAGATGATGGAAAGAGCTAGAATAGTTAGCGTTGAGGGGGACTGTTGAAGTAGAAGCAACACTAACTATTCTAGAAGCTTTTTAAGAATTTAGTGTAAATATTAGATATCTCTAGATTTATCTAAAAGTATGTAAATAAGTATTTCATTAAGAAATGTTCTAGAAATATCCTAGGCTTTCTTTAGGATCCAAGGAATTCTAGAGAATTCCTTTAGATAGGAATAATGTGATAGAAATGTCTAGAATAGTTTAGATCTAAGAGAAGTCTAGAAAAATCCCATAGATTAAGCTCCAAGATCTCACACCTATAAATAGGAGGTGTGACCCCATTTGTAAAGCAAAAAGCAAAGAGAGGAAGAAAAAGCAAAAGGCTAGAGAGCAGAGGAAGAAAAGTGAGTGAGTTAGAGAGTGTAAAAGAGTATCTCTCTAAGTGTCCATCCTTGTACATTCGTAATAAAGTTTCTTTCTTTCCAAGAGATTGTCTCTCTTCCTTTTGTGCCAATTTCTTCAACAAAATAAACTTAGCAAACAATTAGAGAAAATAAGAGCCTTAATAAATTAAGCTATCAAAAATAATAGTTATCAATAATCTATCGGTTTCTACTTTTCTTTCACTAGTTGTTCTATATCATTAATGAACTTATGGTGTCAGCACTCATAATTTTATGAAAAATTTTCACAGATAGAAAAAATGTCAAACTATTTAAAAAAAATAGCAAAAAAGAAAAAAAAAAGCACGGATAGACATTGATAGACTTCTATCACCATCTATTATTTCAACTTATTAAAGAGGGTTGTCTAAAAAACTAGACTATTCATTTAACTGCCACAAGCTTTGGGATTTTGAACGACTTGAAATTGATGTCTTTTGATTCTCACATTCTTTTATGATTTAAACATGCTATACCAACTTGATTTGAGTTGCTTTTGAAATTGTTACTACAAACAAACATGTGTATTTTTAGTATGTTTTATTATCAATTCGTCACAGGCTTTAATAGTAAACATTCATAGTAGATTATGTAACACATTTACATCGTTAAGCACCTAGAAAAAGAAACACAACAATAAAGTTCAAATAAAAAGAACAAAATAAAGAAAGCACCTAAACTGTGTGGCTTATGGGAAGCCACATCAAGAAAAGAATATTTTAATGTAGTAAAATTTTTAGCAAGTACTTCCATTTATAATTTGTCAGACCAGTAAATGATATATTAATTTATTATTAAATTTATATTGTGAATCACACATTATCCTTAGATGTCAGAATCATTGTTAGCAATGAATGTAAGATAGTGGCTAAAAAATAAATCATTAATTATTTTTGTAAGAGTTAGAAAATGTAACCATTTTATTTTTATATTTTCGTTTTTTTCCACAAATAAATTATTCTATATAGTACATAACCAAACAATTTTTTTAGTTAGTAACTATTTTGGAGTGAATGACAAAAGTGGATTTTATGAAAAAATTAATAATTAAGTAATAAGACAAAAATTCTCCTATATAAGATCGTAAAATATTTTAGTTTTAATTCAAAATAGCTAAAAGATGTTTAGTTTTTGTTTAAACATCATTTTTTTCATAACTAAATATTATTTGAAGTTTATTTTAATCTCCATAAAAGTTGTGAAAATGTTTAATACAGTTTAATTTTAAACATTTTAATTTGAAAACTAATAATTTCTTTTGAAATTCAATAATCTTAATTTTCTTAACATGTTTATATTTAAGTCTCCAAACTTTTTATATACATATAAAGCTGCTTAATTTACTTTCAAACTTATCTTTTAAAAGATCTTGTACTTTTTTTAAATTTTAGTTATATGAAATTTTTTTTAATTAATAACATAATCGGTAAACAAAACAATACAAATTAGAGAAAAACTCTCCAATTGAGAGAGATGGAAGCACTATCATATGAGGAGAAAATGGTGCTTTTTTTGCACCATAAGGATGACAGGTTGAGAATATCTTCTCATATTTGAGCTTCTGTCTGACTACCATCCTGAAACGTACGATCATTCCTCTCGAGCCATATGCACCATAGAAAGGCACCAATAAGATTACAAAGTATAATGCTACGTTTGGTGGTGCTCTTTTGCTGTATAAACAAATTCAGAGCCTCTTTGAGTGTTTGTGGGTGGAATTTGCCGTCGCGCAGATATCCAAAAAAATGTGAGCCCAAATGAATTTCGAGGGGCTGCATGTGATGAAGAGGTGTCCTCTGGTTTCAACATGAGCCTTGCACAGGACACACCAGTTTGGGTTGAGATGGAGAGAAGGATATATCTTTTGGACTTTGTCCAATGTGTTAACTCCATTATGAAGCAAGGACCAAATAAAGGACTTACATTTTTTTTTTTGAGATGTCGTTCTTCCACAGATAGACCAACATAATTAATAACAATAATCACACACTTTCATTTTTTCTCTTTTATATATGCATTTCACACCTACGTGAAAGGAAGCATCTATTCAATGTGTAACCACCATCCTTTGAATAGTCATCTCACTGACATCAATTTCATCAATTGGTGCTCATAAAAAACATACACTCGAAGAGTTGTGTCCCGCCAACACCAATTGCACCTATTTGACATAGAACTTTAATTTTGAAATATATAAATATATTTTGTGAATTAAAATTAGAAAGGTTACATATATTGTCTTTTGAATAGACACCTACACTCGAAAAGGCTCATTCCGTCGACAAAGGGTAACATAAGAATTTACTAAAAATATAAGGATAAAATAAGTAAATACAAATATTCTTCCCTTAATTATAACCCATTTTATATATAGTATAGATTAAAAAAATAACTAAAATATGAATCTTAACAAATCAATGCATATACCTTGTTGTGGTAATGTCTTGGGAATGTCAGAAAATCCTATCCAACTATATTGATTTTCACCTTTCTACAACGAATCTATAATCATGTGAAAATTGCTAAATTAAAAACACAAAAACGTGCATCTAAGAAAATAAACAAAACAACAACAATCAAATCCTTACTCCAACACTTTCTAAAAGGTTAACAATGTCGTAGATACATGCCTCTCAACACCTGCCAAACGTAAGTCACAAAAATTCGTTCAATTAACCAAAGTAAAATTTCCACTACCATTAACGTTTTCTCTTAAAAGTCATTCGAATAAAAATAAAAGAGGAAAAAAAACTTCGGATTATCATTTTGAAATTCAATCTTAATTTTTTCTTTCAGAATTATCACTTAGTCGTATCAATGATGACATAGATTTTAAAGTTCTGTGCACTCTGATTTGAGTCAATCTTTGATAATTTAGAAATAGTTGCTTATGAACGTTTGACAAAAAAAAAATCCTACAAAGACTTAAAAAAAGGGCTAGATGATGGTGGTCATAGAACAAGTGAAGCCTCCTTGCAAAAAGGTATTTTGATGAAAGGTTTCAATTGATGATGAAAGGATTTGATCCATGAGGTGTCTGTCAGAAAGTTAACCAAAGAGATATAATAGGGATAAAATAGAAATTATAAAATATTGTTAGAGTAGAAAAGAGAGAGAAAAAAATCTCTCCTTTATCGCCCATTTTAATATAGTATAGATTTTAATAATGTTGTCCAAAACTTGAGAGGACAACTTTTCTGCAGATATTAGATGCCTTGTTTAAAATAACAATATTTATTAATGGTTGTTTGAAGAAAAATACAATATTTATCAGAATAACATGATTTTTTTTTAAAAAATTAATAGTATTTTAGAAAGGTAAAACACTTTTGGCATAGTAGAAGGAACAATTTAGTTCTTGAATTTTAGTTGATAAAGATGTTAGTTTCTCTACTTTTAAATTTGTAACAATTTATTCTCTATCATGAAAAATCTCTTCAAAATTAAGTATAAAAGTTTATTATGTTATGACTTAGTATTTATAGTTTATATATTAAAAAAAATTGATTCTTCAATCAACTTATCGATTTACATGTGTAAGAAGTTTCGTGAAATCTTAGGAAAAAATAATTTTTTGATTTAGAGATTTTGATTTAGTTTTTATACATTTTTTAGATTTTAAAATGTTCCACTTTTAGGTCTTTAAGTTTTGAGTTCTAACTTGAAATTAGTCTACACATTTTAGTAAGTTTTGAATTTTGTTACAATTTGATTACTAAGTTTCAAGATTGGTACTTTTAACTTTGATGTTTCACTAATTACATGTTCACTTTCAATTTTGGGGTTAATGTCTATTAATTATTTAAAAATAAGTATGAATTAAAATTTTAAAATTAATTCTAAAAGTGATGAAAAATAATAAAACTTAATTAATTATTATAGCTTTTTTAAAAAAATTAATGTATAGACGTTAACACTAAAGACTGAAAATAAGTATTTAGTGAAAAATCAATGTTAAATGTATAAATCTTGATATTCAGGGACTAAATTGGAACAAAACTCAAATCCCAATGGTAAAATTGCAACATTTTGAAACCTTGAGACTAAATTGAATACAAACTCAAAACTTAAGGGCTTAAAGTGTATATTTTGAAATCTAACGATCAAATGGAAATTAGATCCAAAATCTAAGGACCAAAAATATATTTTTTTCTAAATTTTAATAATATTTTCTCAATGAAGACTAAAATGTTACAAATTGTAAAGTGCAAGTAATTATTACTTATTAATATTCAATAACTAAATTGTTACGAATTGAAATGTATAGAGACTAAATCGTTACCCATTAAAATTCAAGTATAATCATACAAATTGAAGGACCAAAAGTAAATTTAACAGGAAAAAACCATTCATTTACCTTATATTAATTATCGATGATCTTTAATTATTTACTGGGATAGTTAAGGCATATATTCCACTAGAGAAGTTTGAGGATATTTTTTTCTTAAAAAAATTGTAATTACTTTTAAGTTGAAACTTTTATATTAATTTATAAGAATTATACTAGATTTGAAAGTGCTTTTTATTATACTATATTAAGAAAAGGAAAAGAGAGAGTCAATTTAAAAGGATGTCATGGTGGGCGTCAAATTAGGATCTAGCCATTATTATTATTATTATTATTATAAATATATTAAAAAAAACCAAGCTACCGCCTAAAAAGAATGCTGTTTTGAAAAGATGTCAAAATTGTTGGAGTAATGTACAAAAAAAAAAAAACGTCAAGTATCAACAACCTTTCCAAAAAAAAAAAAAATATCAATAATAATTGTTGAATGAGAAATTTTGGACTAATCACAAATTTTCACGTCATTTTTCAAATGAATGACGAAATTAGAAATAATTAAATTTGGGACAAATTAAAGTTGACATGGGTCCCAAATGAAAATTGAATACGTAAATTGGCAAATTGGTGTAACGTGTTTTTATCTTCAGATCAAATTAATTATTATTTTTCAATTAATTATCAATGTTTGAGCGAATCCAATTGAGTCTAAAAATTGACTTAGGCCGATAAATGTCCAAATCCAATTAGTTGGGCCTAAGGATCTAGTCCATGGACCAATCAATGCTAAGCCTCCAAAGCCCACATCGGAACTCTAAAGGAGCTCTCCTTCATTTGAAGGGTCCAGACACTAAGAGAGTCTATATATAATTATTTTACAATCAAAAGACTCCCTAACTCTTGAGGCTGAATCACATAAGACGGAAGTTCCTTAGAATACATACATCCTTCCAACTTCAAGAACATCCATGCATTCCGTTCAACTGAGAGAGAATCAGATGATCAAGTACTAGATATCAAATCATATCCACATTAAATCTATATAAACATAAGTTCAACTCCACGAAATACGTTTCTCCGAAAACCTCGTGCAAACAATAATCTCAATTTTAGGATGAGAAGACTCTACTCGATTTTTTTAAACATACAATAGAAATAAATAGATAAAAAATTATTTTAAATGACAAAATGCTGAAAATATTTATAAATATAAAAAAATTTCACTATATATCTACGATAGACTACGATAAACTACTATATGTGTCGCAATAAATTACAAAGTAGATAATAGTTGATTGCAGTCATCTTAAATAGATTTAAATTACAAATCTTTTGAAATTCATAATACATTCATAGGGTTGAGCTATTCTGGATTTGATAAGATTGTACACTGTTGTGAAGCTTCTTAATAACGTCGAATGCATCGAAGTCAACGACTAAAGGCGGCTGTGGATTTAATTGAATATATATGGCGTAGTTACTCTGGTGTCGGCTGTGCATTGAATTGAATATCTAAATATTTATATTTATTTATTTGAGATGAAAACAAAATGAATCAATTGGATGGTTCTAAATTTGATAGATATTGTGGAGGGAAGAAATATGGATAATGACTAATGATTGTTGGAGAAAATAGTATTTGGGATTTGAATTTGTTATGGTTGAAAACTAATGTGACAATTATCTAACATGATTTATCTCAATTTTTACTATATTTAATATTTTTTTCCTATGATATATTTGTTTTACGTCTTCATTTTGATATTTATTAAGAAAGTTTAATTTCGAAACGTTGAATATTTCACTTACAATGAGTGAAGATTTTTAATTTATATATACATTTTAAATCAAATTTAATTACGTTGAATATTATATTTTACTTACCATGAATGGAGATTTTTAATTTATGTACACATTAAAATCAAATTTAATTATTGTTTGAAACTAGTTATTTGTAACCATATGGTCAAGAATTTGTTTGAAAAATTGCAATTCATTATTATAAGTGAATTTTACTTTTAATTATAATTTGAAATCGACTATTGATAGACATTTATTTTTTAAAATTATTTTTTTATTTTAATTAAGATGTATTTTCAAATATAGAAAAATGAGTCAAACTATTTTCAAATATAGAAAAATTTTATTGTTTATCAGCGATAGATCGCGATAGAATTCTATCGCGTGAGTGATAGACAACGATAGAAGTCTATCGCTCAAGCGATAGAATTTTATCGCAGTCTATTGCTGATAGACAGTGAGATTTTTCTATATTTATAAAAGTTTGATATTTTTTTTGTTTATAATAATTTTTCTTTGATTAATTGAATTATTGTGATCGACCTTTCAAAATTCTATGTACTTTTACAATCGTCATGATAGATTTTGAAAAGTGCTATTAATTAATTATAAATTAATTTTTAGTTTAGTTAGAATTTAAAATGAGCTATTAATTATAATCAATCAATTATTAAAATATGTATATATTAAAAGTTAAAAGAAGAAAATGGGGTACGAAGCTCAACAATATGACAGATGGATGATTCACACACGTTTGACGTTTTAGTAATATGTATTTTATGTCAGTTGATTTATATTCAAGTTGACTTTAGATAAATATAAGATTGTGTGTCATTATCATTTTTGCCAATATACTAAACAATACAAAATAAACATAGAAAACTATAACAACCAATTTGACTCATCCGTAATAACTCATAATTTCTTCAAACCACAGTTATAAAATTTGTATTAGAACGAGCATAACTCCTCAACGGACATAAAACTTCTATTATCGATTTTGAGGATAAAGATATTTAATTCTCTCAGTTATATATTGTCAAATATATTACAAAATATCTTCCTCGTACATTTAAAAAGAATCTAATTCGCTTAAATTTTGGAGTAATATATAAAATCATTGAAGTCCAGAGGACAAGTTCAAATTTATTTTGGATAATGAAAATGTTTACATTTTCGCCTCCTTAAGCAAAAGCTTAATTAAAAATAACAAAGTTTCAATTTAGCACACAAGAAAAGACCAGTTTAATTGAATAATGATAATGATGATGATGGTTAAATTTGACCAACAAGACAACATAATTTAATCCAAAATAAGAATCAAACCTTGTATCTATTATAAATACCAACACAGATTTGGAAAGTGGGACAGAAAGAAAAACAATTAGTATGGAGCATTCTATGGCTACCATTCTCTTATTCATCCTCATCTCCATCTTTCAATTAGGAGTTCTCTCCTCCCACAATATACCCAATCAAGGTAACAACCCTCTCTAATTCTTTTTTTTTTTTAATATATATATGTAATGTGGGTTTGTAAGTGCACTTGAATTCTTTTTTTTTTTTAAGCTATTATTGTTATAATAACATTGATATAATACTAAATTTATTATAACTCACAAATTTAAGTTTTGGATTTATTAGTAATTTAACATGTATCAGATTAGGAGTGTAGAATACATTTCCTCCCTAGCTAATATTAAATTGACAATTAAGTAAAAAATCACTTTTAGTCTCTAAACTTTCATAAAAGTAACAATTTAGTCTTTGAATTTTGGTTTGTAATGATTTAGTCCCTATACTTTGAATTTTGTAACAATTTAGTTTGTGAACTTTATTATGTAACAATCTAGTCTTTGTACTTTAAAATAACAATTTAGTTCCTATTGTAGAAATTAGTGTTAAGATTTAATGTGTCGATAAACTAATTAGAGACTCAACATTTTGATATAATACAGAGTTTACATCATAAAATAATAAAAATTAACATCTAATTTTGATTTTTTTTCTTTTACGTTCGAGATTAAATTATTACAAATTTAAAAGTACAAAGACCAAATTGTTACATACTAAAGTTTCGAGATTAAATTGTTACAAAATTAAAAGTATAAGGACTAAATCGTTACAAACATAAGTTCACAGAGTCTAAGTTGTTACTTTCGTGAAAGTTTAAAGACTAAAAGTGTTTTTTCACCTTGAATTGATGGGTGTTTTTGGAGCATAAAAGTGAGGGAGATTTAACAATTGTTATTGTGTTTGGAACTTTTCTTTTTCAGATACTAGTTACATGAAGTTTGTACATGAGGCCAGTGAGTTACCAGAAAAAGAAGAATATGACTACATAATAATAGGAGGAGGAACAGCAGGCTGTCCATTAGCTGCGACATTATCATCAAAATTTTCAGTTCTCCTTCTTGAAAGAGGCAGTGACCCTAACAAATATCCCTCTGTATTAAATGAACAAGGTCTATTGAATGTGTTTGTTGCAGAAGATGATGGCCAAAATCCCTTCCAACAGTTTATCTCTGAGGATGGTGTAGAGAATATAAGAGGGCGTGTTCTTGGTGGTGGTAGCATGGTCAATGCCGGCTTCTACTCGAGGGGTCATCGAGAGTTTTTTGAAAGTGCAGGTGTTGATTGGGACATGGAAATGGTGGAGAAGGCTTATGAATGGGTTGAAGAAACTGTGGTATCTAAGCCAAGTTTGAGTGCTTGGCAATCTGCTTTTAGGAGTGCTTTGTTGGAAGGTGGGGTTGGTGCTGATAATGGGTTTGATTTGAGGCACCATGTGTGGACTAAAACTGGAGGGTCTATCTTTGATAACAAAGGAAACAGACATGGAGCTGTGGAACTTCTCAACAAGGCTGAACCCCAAAACCTTAAAGTTGCAACTCAGGCCACAGTCCAAAAAATCATCTTCTCTGGTTAGTTCCTATCAAATCTTTGGTTTAAATTTTATGTCGGTTAATGAATTTTTGAAAATATACCATTTGTATATGTTTTCTTGTTACTAAATATATTATCCACTCACACTATATATATATATATATATATATATATATATATATATACACATACATATATATATATACATACATACATACGAGAGAAAAAATTATTTGAAGAGACTGTCACTATAGAAAAATTATGAAGCCACCACAATGTACTACGCAACTTTACAAATAGAAAAATTATGAAGCCACCACAATGTACTAGGCAATTTTACACTATTGGTCGATGGGTAAGAGAAAAATAGGAAAAGAAAGGATAATTGCGCAAAACTTTTGGAAATATTTTCAAATATAACAAAATGTCACTGTCTATCGGTGATAAATATCGATAGATGTGACATCAGTGATAGATAATAGTACTCTATCAATGTACTCTATCAATGTCTATCAGTGTCTATCACTGATAGACAATGACATTTTGCTATATTTATAAATAAATTAGCTCATTTTGCTATATTTGAAAATAAAAAAAAAAAAAAAAAAAAAAAAAAAAAAAAGTCAAAATTTATATTCGAGTGGTTATTACATGCCAGAGTAGATTTTTGAGCTACACCGAACAAATTTGTGATTCATTGAATAGTTTTTTTTCTCTACCAGTGAATCACCTACGTGTTTCTAATATATAATGACAATCAATATATTAGCTAAATGAATTTTAACATTATTGTTTTCACTATTCTAAATTCATAGGTTTATCAGCAAATGGGGTTTCATATTCAGATTCGAAAGGAAAGTTGCATACAGCATTCATTCGCAAGAAAGGAGAGATTATTTTGAGTGCAGGAGCCATTGGAAGTCCTCAACTTCTCCTTCTAAGTGGGGTTGGCCCAAAATCTCATCTTTCATCTTTAAAACTACCTGTCGTCCTCGACCAACCACATGTCGGAGAATTCATGTCGGACAATCCCCGTTTCAGTCCCACCATTGTACTTCCATTCCAACTAGTTGCTTCATCTGCACAAGTCGTTGGAACATTAGACAACAATATCTACTTGCAATCATTTGCTAGCCCTTTACCATTTTTTGCTCCACCATCTTTTAGTCTTCTTCCTCCTCAATCCACTTCTATCGTCCCTAGCGTAGCCATTTTTGTTGGAAAATTCTCTGATGTCCATTCTGAGGGGTCACTCCGATTGAATTCTTCCACTGATGTGAAGAATAATCCTATTGTTCGATTCAATTATTATTCACATCCTGATGATCTTGCTCGATGTGTTAGAGGAGTAAGAAAAGTGGGAGATTTGCTTAAAACTCAAACCATGGAAAAGTTTAAGACCCAAGATTTGGAGGGTAATAAAGGATTTCTGTTTTTGGGGCTTCCCTTGCCGGAAAATTTGTGGGATGATAGCTCCGTTGAAGAATACTGTCAGAAGACGGTGATGACTTATTGGCATTATCATGGAGGATGTTTGGTCGGAAAAGTGGTCGATGATAACCACAAAGTCATCGGAATTGAGAATTTGCGTGTAGTGGACGGATCCACTTTCTCTGTCTCACCGGGAACTAATCCTATGGCCACCCTCATGATGCTCGGCCGGTATATAAGTAACAATAGCACAATGATTTCAAAGAAATAAAATAGTATAGTTAATGTATTATTAGGGTATTTGAGGGTTTTTGTCCATTATTTTTTATTTCCATAAGCTAAAAATTTCAAAAATGTTTTACAGGTATGTTGGCCTCACGGTGCTGCAACAAAGATCAAGTTAAAAGAGTGCAATAACTAAGAGATACCATTTTTTTTTTTTTGAGAAAAGCATGTATCTTGTTTTTAATTATTATTATTGGAAATAAAAATATTTTTTTCTCAAGTTCAACCATATGCAGGTGGATTAATTGTTCTTTATTTTCTTATGTCTTATATTATTACAACGACAAAAACTACAACCAGAACTCATTAATTAATAGTTAGTCGCCTCGCCTGCAAAAGAAAAAATTAATGCCTTTACGCTACCATCACACCTAAACTCATCGACTGAAAGGCTAAAATGCCCTCACAATAACTTCTTCACAGAAATAGAGAAATAAAAAAGAAGCAGTGCTAATAGGGAGAAGTTTTTCTCTTATGACATTAAGGTGATTCGTCACGATGAACACGACTATTCCACAGATAGCCCTGAAAATCACATTAACAAAACAAGTAAAGTACTAACAATAAAATAAACAATCAACACACAGAGATTGATCACTCAGTTCAGTGATATACTATCTATGTCTAGGAGGCAGCGTGCCCGGAAAAGATAACTTCACTAATATGAAAAGTCAAACTTTTACAATGTTGTACCTATCTGTAAAGTAACGACGATTACAGTGACTCACGTACGTAGAGCCTAACTTATTATTTATCTTTTTGGCTCCCCTTAGATGTGAGACTCATTTTCTTCAAAGCTTTCATCTTTCCACCTTCAAATGAAGATCACTTTACTTGAAGAATACTTAGGCTCCCCCCAAGTTAGAGAAGTCCTTCAAATGAAACCTTAGGATCCCCCTAAGGAAGAGAATCCCTTCTTAATCAACTACGCCTTAGGATCCCCTAAGGACAAAAATCTCTTCTCACGATAGATTCCAACTCCATGACGAGCAATACAACAAGTCACAACTGCTGGATAACTTCTTGCTTCAATAAAACACTTTGTTGTTCGGCCCTGCACAATACTATTACACTATCTCAAGAACAAAAAATGGCTGCCCTAGCAAGACACCATCTCGCTCTTAAAAAAAGGCATAGTGGAAAAAGGAAAATATTTCCATTCAAAATCGACATACCATAAAAAAGGAAAACATTTCAAAGAAAAGATAGTGCAAGATATTTCAAATAAGGAAAGAAATGATTTGCAAAGAAACAAAATCTTGAGAAACATTCTATGAGACATTTTCTAAGACAACCATCAAACTAGAGCAACACCAACCCCAAACACTCTTAAACAAATATAGTCAATTCAGAACTCCAACAAACTCCTCCTTTGGCTATTATTTTTTTAAGACAGAACAAAGATTCCAACGGGAACTCCAAACCACATCTAACCACAAACATACTGTTATATTATAGAAAGGATTACGGAGATCACAAACCATCCATAGCCATACAAGTCAAAGTCAAGACGACCAATCAAAACAACAACCACTCCAAAAGTCTTTCCTGCATAATACTTTCCTTATCTGAACATATCTGTTGGAGATTTTCAGCCTGATATTTTCCTTTATTATCTAGCGACCCTCTTATTCCTTGTTGGAGTTTGTTTCCTCTTTGAAATATAGTTTATAAAAGAATGCTGGCTAATCTTTTAGGGTAAGGCAAATATTGTTCTGTCCATGCAAGGGTTTTCTCATTAGAACGACAATTTTACTCCATATTATATTCTGGCTCTTTGATAACCTTTCGCTGCGAAAGTTTTTTTTCTATTGGAGTACGAAAATATGACATAATCTATAATTCCGTAATTAGGTCATATCATTTGATCCGGGTAGTCGTTTTTGGCATATAACCACTCGGTTTCTTTGTTTTTTCATGCTCCACCCATCTACAACATTAGACTTTAGAGTCCTTTTCTTATTTCTATAATCAAGTCAAATGATATCGTGAATGTTGATTATGGGCTAAGGGCACTCGATTTCTAACTTGGGTTTCTAAGGTTTTTCCATATTCCATGTATTTGTGAGATTTTGAATTGGATTTCATATTGTATTGCCTATTTCAATTCCATTTTGATCAGATTTAGATCATATTGTCGTAAGCTTGGTGATGTATAATTACTGTTTTGAGTTAATTTACGCATCGTGACACTTGTTGTATGTTAATTCATAAGAAGCAATAAGTTAGGTTGGCTTGCAAATCAATTTAGGTTAGTATTGATCCAACCAACTTAGAATTGAACCAATGAATATTTAATTAAGACTTTTCCTGTTGAATATTCCGCCTAACATTCCCTAGACCTTAATGCGATTAGACCAAATTGAATTTGCATGCGTTCATCTAATTTGAATCGGCCTAATTAATTAGTTAGGACAATTTGATTGGCTTTTTCAATTAAGTTGGTTTTTGATTAAGATAAAGCAATTGGCTTCTCCAATTGATTTGGTTAGGTTAAAGCAATCGTTTAATTCCAGTGATGAGAAATTGATGAAAAAAAAGAATCTCAAAAAAGAGAGAGAGGAGTAACGGCCGCTGCCGGCCGATGGCACTAAAAAATCACCTCCCTCGAAGGATACTGATAGAGAAAAAGGAATTCACATTGGCGTTCGATAGAAAGAAAAGAGGAAACAATGTGGTTCTTACTGAAAGTAGCGATTACAAATCCTTGTCCATGTCAATCTACCCGGATTCCATTGAATGGTTGCGTGCTTCATTCACAACACTTCTCAAAATACCCAGAAAAAAACTTCAAACAGACGTGGATGTATAGCAGAGATTTACAGATTGGATGAAACAGGGAAAAAATGTTGTCTTATGATTCCGGAAGTACCTGAAAAAAAAGGGTGGATGACTTTCCACAATATGCTCACCTTCAGAGAAATCAAAACTGGAAATACCACCCAGATACAAAAACAAGCAGACAGATGGATCCCAAATCAGAAGCAACCCAGATGTTACACCAAGCAAACATATTCAGAAATTCTAAAAAATAGGAAAGCTCCTCAACATACACAGACACTACCTCGACAAATACAGACACAGACTCAGAATGTAGAGTTTCTATTAGCATCATGGAAACAGAGGAAGAAGAAACCCTAAAATGGGACAATATCATAGTCCTAACGCGCAGATGCTTTCACGATGATTGGGTCCGAATCATGGAAGCCTTACGTGAGTCAAATGAGGCAATAGATGCATTCAATCCCTTCCATGCTGACAAAGCTATTATCACGGTTCGTGATATAGATCAAGCACGTCTCCTCTGTTGCAATAGAGGATGGGTGACAGTGGACAATTCATGCTCAAATTCGAGCGATGGGAACAAACTCTGCATTCCAGGCCAAAATTCATCCCAAGTTATGAAGATTGGCTCCGATTCAGGGGAATTCCTTTTGAATGCCTAGAATTATCAAACATTAAAAAAAATCGGGGATGCTTGTAGAGGTTTCGTGGATGTTGGCGCAAATACTTGGAAGAAATTAGATTTGATGGAAGCACATATAAAAATCAAAGACAACTATTGCGGGTTTATACCTTCTGCCATTCGAATTGAAAATGAAGATGGAAGCTTCTTCCTTGTTCACATGGTAGCTCCGGCGAACGGAAAATGGTTTACAGGAAAACACCCAAAAATTCATGGCACGTTTACCAGAGAAGCTGCAATGAACAGTGACATTTCTAATCCTATGTCAGAAGCTTTCTCTTTCCAAGAAAACGCTGCTATACCTACTGAAAAGGAGAATGAAACAGATCCTAATGCCATCGATAAAACAGAGCTCGAGGAAATACAAAGAGAGAGGAAAGGAAAAGCAAAGATCTATGAGGGAGAATTGGAATCCCATGAAGCGGCAGACCTGCTGACAAAGACACACAGAGCAAAGAAAAAGGTGAGTTTTCCTTCCCCAAAAAATAGAACTGTTTATTATAACACGACTTCTGCACCAGCTCGTATACAAACAGGAAAGCCCAATTCTGTCAAAGCAAAAGAAGCCCACACAGATAAAAGCCCAAAAAAAGATGAAAGTCATAAAGGAAAAGAAAGATCAGCAAGCCCAGATAGAAATAATTACGCAGCCCAACATAAAAAGGCCATTATGCACGGTGAGAAAGAGATAAAAAAAAAAAAAGAGCAATAGTGGGGAAACAGAAGTCATGGCATTAAAAAAGGGGGAAATCCAAGTAACAAACTCCTCATGTAACTTTGAAGCAACAAATGAAATTGAAATAGAGGAGTTATATGTGGATTTAGGCGATATCCCTCTAAGACCGGAAGAAATTGTGTCCAGCCCAGAGCTACCTCCGATTCACAGTGAGCAAAATGATGAATCTGAGATTTTGAAATCGAAAGGGACGGGAGGATTGCAGGAGTTGAACTTAAATCAACTCTTTACAGAAACTACCTAAGAACAGAGGGAACAGAGAACAGATGAAAAAAGAAATGAAATAACAACGGGGACTTTCCAAGACCAACTTCACAAATGGCTTGGTGCCAACAATTTTTGTATCATTTTCATGCCTATAAATAATAGAAACATAGAAGAAGTTAGAGGAGAAAAACAGGGGGAAGAAAATTATCAATGAAGATTATTACTTGGAATGTCAGAGGTTTGAGCTCGGCCCCAAAGCGTGCTCTCATGAAAGGATTGATCACATCCTGTAATCCGGATTTTGTTATTTTGACTGAAACAAAATTAGAAATTGTCAATCGGTTCATCATTAAATCGTTATGGAGCTCCATTAGTATTGCGTGGGCGTTTTGCAAAGCTAATGGATCCTCAGGGGGCATTATAATAATGTGGGACTCCGTGGTTCATGAGGCTGTGGAGGCAGTTGAAGGATTTTTTTCTCTTTCCATAAATTTGAAATGCTCGGATGGTTTCATATGGTGGTTAACCGGCATCTATGGACCTGCCAGTCGACGTAGAAGAGGAGACTTCTGGATGGAATTAAACACTCTGAAGACTATATGTGGGAATAACTGGCTTCTTGGGGGAGATTTTAATGTCTATAGATGGGCAAATGAAACAACTTCCCAAAATCCATCTAACAGTTCAATGAGAAAGTTTAACGCCTTCATTGATAATGCCTCCTTAATGGAGCATAGCCAATCAAATGGCCTTTATACATGGACCAATCTTTGCAGCCAACCAACGATGTCGAAAATTGATAGATTCTTATATGCTGATAGTTGGGAGCAAAAATTCAATTGTCATTATGTAAAAAGGCTTAATCGCAGTACTTCGGATCATTATCCTCTGCTCTTAGACTCAGGCTCGATGCAATAGGGGCCATGTCCCTTCAAATTTGACAATAGATGGCTCTCTCACAAAATGTTCCAGCAAGAAATTGTTGCTGAGTGGCCTGACATTCACCAAGATGGACACCTTGGTTTCGCTCTCATGAGGAAATTAAAGCAACTATCATTTCATATTAAAGCCTGGAACCAGAAAATATTTCGAAAGGAGCAAAATATGGCAGATGACATATCAAAGGAGATAGCTGAAATTGACTCCAAAGAGGAGCATCTTCTCATAACAGAGGTGGATATTCAACGCATAATATCTCTTAAAAGTGACCTATTAGCGATCAATCTTTCAGAAGCAAGAAAATGGAGTCAGCTATGCAAACTGAAGTGGCTATTGGAAGGAGATGAAAACACCACATACTTCCATAAAGTATGTACTGCAAGAAGGCGATTCAACTTCATTTCTGAGATTCAGAATGCACAAGGGGTTAGTCAATTTACTGATAGAACTATTGAGCATGCTTTTGTGTCACATTTTAATGATATATACAGGTGTCCAATATCCTCATCTTGGCTGATTGACAATCTTAACTAGCGTCCAATAACTGAAATACAAGCCAGCGATTTGATAAAGCCATTTACTGAAGCCGAAGTGTATGCTTGTCTCAATCTTATGGGAAATAATAAAACTCCGGGACCAGATGGATTTACTATGGAATTCTTCAAAAAGTTCTGGAACAACTTCAAATCTGATATTATGAACCTGTTCCACGATTTTTTCTTGAATGAGTTTGTGAACAAGTCTGTCAATGCCACATGTATTACTCTCATACCAAAAAAGTTGCAGTGCACAAAGGTATCCGATTATAGACCTATAAGTTTGACTACCAACATATATAAGATCTTGGCTAAAGTTTTTGCAGAGAGGCTCAAGCTTGTCCTTCTCAACACTATAGCTAAGAATCAAGCGGCCTTTGTTAATGGTCGCCAAATCACTAATCCCATATTGATCGCAAATGTGCTCATTGACTATTGGAGATGCAGAAAATTGAAGGGTATTGTGATCAAGCTGGACATTGAAAAACCCTTTGATAAGGTCAATTGGTCATTCATCCTTTCCATTTTGAAACTTAAAGGTTTCCACAGCAAATGGTCCGCTGGATTTATGCGTGCATATCCTCTGTCAATTATTCGGTGATTCTTAATGGAAAGCCTCGAGGGTTTATTCAAGCCACCAGAGGCATTCGTCAAGGAGACCCCCTATCACCTTTCTTATTCATTATTGCCATGGATTACCTTTCAATGCTTATGGAAGAAGCGCATCAAAAAGACCTGATATCTGGGTTTCGCATTAGAGGGGGTTAAACCATTGTGAACCATCTCCTTTTTGCTGATGATATATTGCTATTCTCTGAGACTGATTTGGAAAAAGTCAGTAATTTGAAATGTATCATCAATGCCTTTGAATCTGCATCTAGCCTCAAAATCAACCTACAGAAGTCAACAATCTCTGGTAATTGATGAATCCACCTTGCACCAGACTAAAGCCATATGGGGTTGCAACATCACAGCCTTTCCTATATCTTACTTAGGCATGCCCCTTGGTGGTAACCCGAGAACTCATAGATTCTGGCAACCCATTATTGAAAACATTGAGAGAAAGCTTGTTTCGTGGAAGTTCTCTTACATTTCCAAGGGTGGAAGACTCACTCTATTACAATGTGTTCTTAGCAATCTCCCTACATATTTCATGTCTACGTTCAAAGCTCCTAGCTCTTTTTGCAAAAAAGTTGAAAAATTGATGAGAGACTTTCTGTGGGAAGGTTCTGATAAAGATGGCAGCTCGCATTTAGTGAGATGGGATGTGGTTGTCTCTCCTAAAAACAAAGGAGGCCTTGGCATTGACAAAATCAAAACTGCTAACACTGCCCTCCTTTGCAAATGGATTTGGAGATTCTACACGGAAAAACACAGCCTCTGGAAATCCATCATTATCGACAAGTATATCACTGAGAGACCGGGGACTATACCTGCAAAATGTAAATACCACAGCGCCAGATCCCCCTGGTTCCACATTGTTAAGCATCACAATCAAATTATTGATCATATTGGGTGGAAAATCAATAATGGTGATACTGCTCTCTTCTGGCACTATAACTGGAGCTCTGAAAACATTCTTTCATCCACTGCCCCCCGTTTCTTCGCCATGACAACTTCTCCAAATATGACTGTTAGCGAAGCCTGGGACAATAGAGCTGGTTATTGGAATTGTAAGCCCAGGAGACCCCTTAGAGACTACGAAACCAGTGCTTGGAATGCTATCACTAGTTCGTGGACTCCTCCTAGAACCAATTCGGGTCATGATCAGTTGCAATGGAAATTAAATGGGAATGGAAATTTTTCCGTCAAATCATTGAAGGAGCATATCTTTGAATCAAACAACAATCTCCCCAGAAAAGATCCAAAAGATCTTTGGTCTGCCATCATGCCAAAACAAATCAAGTTCTTTCTTTAGACTATCATGCATCATGGGCTCAATACTGCGAACAAATGCCAAGCTAAATTTCCTACCTTGAACATTTGCCCAAATTGGTGTATTCTTTGCAAAGAGGAATCGGAATTGATTGACCATCTCTTCCTTAAGTGCTCATACTCAAAATATATATGGTCTATGCTTGGAAGAGGTAATCATACACAACACCTTAACTCCATAGCAGCTCTTCTGGACTATTTATTGAATTTCAAGATGACATCCAAAGCAAAAATATTAGGGAGCAATATTATAGCAGCCATTTTATGGTGTCTATGGCTTGAGAGAAATCAAAGAACTTTTCAAGATAAACAATTCCACAGAGGATGCTTATGGGAGGATATTCTATCTTTGGCTGCTTTATGCAGTACAAAATCCTCCCTTTTTTGTAATTATGATAGTGCTACTATTGCTCTGAACTGGAAAGAATTTACTTAATCCCGCCTGTGGGATAATCTGATGCTTTATCTGTCCTTTTGTATATCCCGAGCTTTTCTCTAGCTCGTTCTTGTACCTCTTCATCTTTGATTAATAAAGCATCACTTTTGGTCTTGGGGCGTGATGAGGGTGCTAGGGGGTGTCAACCTAGTTGAGATGTCCTGGTGCCTTGTGTATATTGTTAAAAAAAAAGAAATTGATGAAAAAATACTTGAATAGGAAATTTTGTTTAACCCAAGCTAGATTTTTTTGGATATTGAATTTCAACCATTTAATTGTTTTATTTACTTTAATGCAATTTTATAATTCTTGTATTAAACAATTTCCAAAACTCCACTCTTCGGTTACCCTAAGACCTTAAATTGTTTGATTGAGAAATTTTAGAGCTCCCTGTGTTCGATCTGGTCTTGCTCCTAAGACTAACCGTTTGTAGTGGTAGATAGGGTTAAATTATTTGGAACAAATTTGGGCGACAAAATCCGCTTGACCAAAGATAAGGCTGGAAGGAAGAGGATTCTTACCCACATGTTACAATCTTGTCTACGTGGCCTAATTTTGTTCACATACGCCAACCTTTGTTGTTTGATCACATCAATTTGATTTTGGGCCTCAAGTTGCAATTGAAGTTAAAATAAAAGCCCATTAACAAAGTGAACAACTTATCATAATCTGCCATCAGTCTAATAAGCATATCATCCTTTGTAGCTACATATAGCTAGTTATTAAGGTCTTGATAAGAGAGTGTTTTTGTTGCATTGTATATACAGTGTTTGTAAATGAAGTTAAGTTTTAAGTTAAAGAGAGACTTGACAATACATTTCGTGGCATAGTTTTGTTGTCACAACCCATCCCAATAAATTTACCAGCAATCTTTGATAAATTTACCAGCAATCTTTGACAGAGTAGAGATAGGTATCATCAATCAAATTTTATAAAACTAAAATAACAATGAACGATCTTATCCATAATAACAATAATAATAATGAATGAATGAATGAAAATTGACCTGTACATTTATGGATAGTATTTTTGGTTTAAATACTCCTCATATTATTTAGGGCTTTCAACACATATAGCCTAAAATAAATAAGTTTAATTACACGAATTTTCATAAAAGCTTGTACTAATCGAACTTAAAGTTAAAAGGTTCGATTCTAAAGATGTCCAAAAAAACTCATGGGGCCCGGCCCCGCGGGGACCCACCCCGAACGGGATGAGAAATCCTGAAACACACGGGAAGTGGGGGAGGGAGTGGGGATTTTTTTGCTCATTTCCAATAATCCCCATCCCCGACCCTGTATCCCTCCTCACCCCCGATTATATATATATATATATATATATATTAATTTTAATTTTAATTTAATGGATGTTTTAATTATGTAAGTTTAAGAGTTTATTTACTTTAATTCTTTTGATGTTGTAATATTTAAGATAAAATGTTCTAATGGTTGAATTCTAATTTTTATAAATTATTTTAGCATTTTAATTATATTTTATCAAATTTCATATATATTATTGTTTTTATTATTAAAATTGATAATTTTTATTTAAATAAAAATTGTAATGGAAATGTTTCAAATAAGAAATTGTTAAAAAAATATATTTAATTGAGAAAAATTATTAAATTTCTCAATTACAAAAATGTTAAAAAAATAGAGGTGGGGAATCTTTGCGGGCAATTCCCGCCCCATTCCCCTGTAGGAAAATTCCCAAGGACGAGGAATGGAATGGGGGGCGGGGACCGGGATGGGGAAGTTTTCTCCGTCTCTGCCTCGTGGACATCTCTATTTGATTCTCCTATCTCATATAATTGTTGTTAAAAAAATATATATATTAAAAAATCATAAAAATTCAAAGAGAAACCATAGAGAAAAATGGATTTTTCATTTCGAAAATATCAATATACAAAGAAAAGGTTTAATCGGCATGGACTCCTAATTTCCTTGAGATTTGAAGTTCAAATCTCACCGTCAATAATTATTGTGCTCGTGAAATATTAGTTTAATTAAAAAAATAATGATTAAATTTGACTAACCATAGCTTGCAACTAAATTTAAGAGTCCAACTTTATATCTATATAAATACCAACCGTTTGCAAACTGGAAGGAACAAACAAGTATTCCCCACATACAGCTTCGGGAAACCATGGAGCATTCAATGGCAACTTTTCTCCTACTCATCCTTATCTCTATTGCAATCCTCTCCTCGTATGCCATCCCTAATCAAGGCAAAAACCCTCTTTCCATTTTTCTTTTTCTTTCTTTATTTTTCTAAACTTGTTTCTTTTATTGATTCTCACTATTCTAACCTTTTCCTTTTGTAGATGTTAGCTATATGAAATTTGTACACAATGCCAATGATGTACCAGTAGAAGAAGAATACGACTACATAGTAATAGGAGGAGGAACAGCAGGCTGTCCATTAGCTGCAACATTGTCATCAAAGTTTTCAGTTCTCCTTCTTGAAAGAGGCAGTGATCCCAACACATATCCCCCCTTGTGTTGAGTGAACAAAGTCTATCATATGTTTTTGTTGTAGAAGATGATGGCCAAAATCCCATCCAACGCTTTATATCTGATTATGGGGTAGAAAACATAAGAGGAAGAGTCCTTGGCGGCAGTAGCATGGTCAATGCTGGCTTTTACTCGAGGGGCCATCAAGAGTTCTTTGAAAGAGCAGGTGTTGATTGGGACATGGAAATGGTGGAGAAGGCTTATGAATGGGTTGAAGAAACTGTGGTATCTAGGCCAAGTTTGAGTGGTTGGCAATTTGCTTTTAGGAGTGCGTTGTTGGAAGGTGGGGTTGGTCCTGATAATGGGTTTGATTTGAGGCATATTGTGGGAACTAAAACTGGAGGTTCCATCTTTGATGACAAAGGAAACAGACATGGAGCTGTGGAGTTTCTTAATAAGGCTAATCCCAGAAATCTTAAAGTTGTCATTCAAGCCACAGTTCAAAGGATGCATCTACTGTCTTTGGGAGCATGATGAGGGTGTTAAGGATGTGTCAACCTAGTTGAGATATCCTGGTGCACCTACTGATCCCTCTCTAGTACCTTTGTTAAAAAAAAAAAGCCACAGTTCAAAGGATCATCTTCACTGGCTAGTGTTTTATAAGGAAAATTTGGTTTAAAGTTTTTGTTGGTCAATGAATTTTTTGAAAATGGTTCCTCAACTTATGCACCATTTACCTAATCTTCAACTTTTAAAAAGAGAAGAAAAAGTACAATTTTGATATTGATATTAGAGAAAGAATAATACTTCTAGTGCATTCTAAGATGTTGTTTATGTGTATTCTGTAATTGTAATGAATTGTGGGGCACACTTCCAAATCTGTAATCAAAACATGTAATCTGATTGAAGAATTGAGGGTGCTTAATCTGATTGTGGTTGAAAGTTATAACTAGGACCCATTACCTTTATCGTTATAGATATTGTTAGTGTAACAATATGAAATTAATATATCGCTATTGACATCGGGGCATGATGAGGGTGCTACGGAGGTGTCAACCTAGTTGAGATGTCCTGGTGCACCCCCTGATCCAATTTTCCATTGGTTACTTGTTCAAAAAAAAAAAGTATGAAAATTATGAATATATTAAATTTATTGTTACTTTTACCTTTACCATTATCGTTAGGGTCAAGCAGTAATGGGAATGGTAACGATGACAGTAAAACGTGACAGATTTATTATTCTAAGTAAACGCGATCAAAAGCAATCAAATACATTTGCGATTTAAGCCCAATACAATTGATCTATCAATGAAATCTCATTATGATTACATCAATTTTCATTACAGATTGATAAACGTAACCTAAACTTAATCCACAAAAATAAGTTTCTTGAAATAATTTTTTTTTTTTTTTGGTTTTTAAGAGTAAACTTAAGATGCGTTTGGATTGACTTTTTAAGTGTTTAAACACTTAGAAAGTTAATCCAAACAAGTTATTGCATCGACAAAAACACCCAAATTTCAAACTTTTTTCTATTTGGAATTTTATAGGTTTATCTGCAAGTGGAGTATCATATTCAGATTCAAAAGGAAAGTTGCATAGAGCATTCATTCGTAAGAAAGGGGAGATTATTTTAAGTGCTGGAGCCATTAGAAGTCCTCAACTTCTCATTCTAAGTGGGGTTGCCTCAAAATCTCATCTTTCATCTTTAAAACTACCTGTCGTTCTCCACCAACCACATGTCGGTCAATTCATGACTGAATCCTCGTTTCAGTCCCACCATCGTTCTTCCATTCCAATTAGTTGCTTCATCTGCACAAGTCGTTGGAACATTAGACAACAATATCCATTTACAATTATTCGCCAGCCCTTTACCATTCTTCCCTCTACCATCTTATAGCCTTCTTCCTTCTCAATCCACTTCCATCACTCCTAGCTTAGCCATTTTTGTTGGAAAATTCTCTAATGTTCATTCTAAGGGGTGGCTCCACTTGAATTCTTCCACTGATGTGAAGGAGAGTCCCATTGTTCGATTCAATTATTATTCTCATCATCATGATCTTACTCGATGTGTTAGAGGAGTAAGAAAAGTGGGAGATTTGCTTAAAACTCAAACCATGGAAAAGATTAAGACAGAAGATTTGGAGGGTAATAAAGGATTTGAATTTATGGAGCTTCCAATGCCGGAAAATTTGTGGAATGATAGTCTGGTTGAAGAATATTGTCGAAACACGGTGGCTACTTATTGGCATTACCATGGAGGATGTTTGGTCGGAAAAGTGGTCGATGATAATTATAAAGTTATTGGAATTAAAAATTTGCGTGTTGTGGATGGCTCCACCTTCTCCGACTCACCGGGAACTAATCCTATGGCCACCCTTATGATGCTGGGCCGGTGGGTTTTTTTTTTCTTTTATATAAAAAAAAAATGTTAAAGATTTATAAGATATAACTTTTTGAAAATTGCGAGATCACCAAACATGTAATTCAACTTAACTTTTTCGTTTTTCTAATATTATAGAAATATTGTCTTTTAAATTGTTTGAACCTTGATACACCTTTTTAAGAACGAAGTATTTTTGTTGGAAAACTTTTTTTTTAATGATTAATAATAGCATAATGTTTTCTTAGAGGAAAATAATACTACATTTCATGTATTGATTGTACTTGGAATTATGTATATGGGTAGTACGTACTCGGTCTTGGAAAAATCAAAGGATCTCACACTTTTAATAAGAAAGTTGGGTTACTCCTCTTATTGCCAATTGGTTTTGAGATGGAACACTATCCGATAGTACTATTGTATTCTTTTTTTTTTTTTTTTTTTTTTTTTTTTTTTTTTAATTATGTATTGGTTGCACTAGAGATTTTTTTTTATTATTATTATATATCTTTTATTTCCATTAACTTACCATTTCAAAATTGTTTTGCAGCTATGTTGGCCTTAAGTAAACTAGGATAGATCAATATTCCACACTTCTTTCAGTATAATATAAGGAATTGAGAGATTTGAATCAAATACTTCATGATCACAGTATGTAAGTTGAGCTATCTCTCTTTCTTAGTTATTGGGTGTATGTATCTTGTTTTTATTATTTTTCCACTATACGTGTTTAATAATTGTTGTTTACTTTCACATCTTATTTTTAGAATTAATATTGTTTTCTAGTTTTCATATTTCATATTTTAAGTTTCTAAAAATTATATACAAATTTAAGATTCAAACCAACTCCAATCCCCAAGTTCGACCCAAAGTCAACTTTTAAATGGATCAGCCAACCCCATTTATTCATTGGATTGAAGGCCTGTATGGGTCATATTTGGAACAGTATGTCGGGCCAGCTTAATCGGCATATCATTGGACCAACCCAAATATATATGCATATGTATATAATTCGTCATATATTATATTTTAAATATTAAAAAGCTAATTTTTTAATTTTTTAAAAATATATTTAGATTTATAGTAGTTTTCAGTTAACATAATTTTTTTAAGGGTTAAAAACTAATAAAACTTCTTAAGATAATTAAATACTAAATAAAACTTTATAATATCAATAACTTTAGAGAAATTTTTATATTTAGAAAAAATGTCAAACTATTTATAGAAAATATAAAAAAAAATAATGATAGATATTCATAAACTTCTATCAGCATCTATTAATGATAGACTTTTATCATTTCTATCACTGATAGACCCTGATAGACTTTTATCTGCGTCTATCACAACTATCTAAAAATTTTGCTATTTTGTATAAATAATTTTCCTTAATTTTTCTATTTTTAAATTTTTTTCATAATTTTATATAGAAAAATAATAAAAATATAAAATAAATTTAATAAAAATACAATTATAATAAATTTTAATAACATTTTGTCAAGAAAATCTAAAATATACACATATTTTTTTAAATAATTATATAATTAATATTTAATGGGCCGACCAAGGCCCAATTACCCAAATTTTGATTCAAATAGTCAAGTCCAAGAATTGAACCATAGACTTACTATTGAAGGTTAGGTCGATTCAATCTATGCCCAAACAACGACCTAAACCATTGAGCTTGAACCTTTACTTTATTGGGCCGAGCTGGCTAACGATAAAGGTGATATTATAATTATTTTGTCAAAAACTAGAACTAGACCTCATTGATAGCTACTGCAATGGAAATGAATGGCTTGAACTACCATCGGTTAAATTCATTAATTGACTAAAAGGCTAAAACGTACGTCCCCACTTCAATGCTGAGCAATAATTGATAATTATGACAAAATGAGCACAATTAAGAATAAATGGTATAGGAATTGGCATGTACTTTTTTCATGGAAGTCGAAAGTTTAAATTCCTACTCAAAAAATTAATTAATGATATGCTACACCTTGCTTTAGATTATCCTACTAAACTTAGATCGAGATGTGACAATAATAAATTTCAAGTGTGCAATAGAATCTACTGTCAAAATGTTTCTTAAATTTTAAACTCAACTTCTGTTATACTATCATGAAGTTAACATTCTTATGTATTACGATGTAGAACACGTTTTTAAGATACACTCTAACGTCTACTAGATGTACATACAAAAGACTTTATGCGACACGTAGTGCGACCGGTGATGCAAATACTGATAAGCCAACTCTTTCTTAAATTCAAGAGCAACCTGGTGGGAAAAAATAAGCATAAAGAATGAGCTAAAAAGCCTAATCAGTAGTGAGTTCAATAATAAAATAACTTTAGTAAAACTTTCTTCGAATCATATAAAAGTTAAACTTTTTCGGAACAAACCAATTAATCATTTAAGAAGAATAAATATTATAAACTTCATATAAATAACAATCCTTAATAACCTTAATACATAAGCTTATAAAAACTCATCACTAAACCTGTACCCCAACTTACCGTCGTACGACATAAAGTGATATCACTATGCACGATAAATTAATCATTTCCATATGTGCATGTAGGACTATATTTACACACCACAAAAATATATTCTTGTGGTCTATTAGGAAATATAACTATAACATTTACACCTAAAAAACACAGTCTAAGGGCGTTTGATCATAACATTTACACCTTAAAAACACATTCGCAAAGTGTTGGAAAACATAATCATAACATTTACACTTCAGAAACACACTCTTAGGTGTACCGGATAACATAACCATAACATTTACACTTTAGAAACATATTTTCAAGGTGTATCGGGAAATCACCATATTGTTTACACCACGAAAATACATTCACACAGTGTATTGAGTAATCACATGGGCACAAGACCTAGTATATTTAAAATCACTTTGTCATAAATTAACCTTTCATCATACATAAAACATATACTTTAACGTTCTTAAACACATAACTTAAACATACTTTAACGTTATTAAACATATAACTTCAACTATTTTACAAAATGTTATTTTCTGATCATCAGTGAGGAGTGCGAGAGGACTGAGGAGTGAGAGAGGTTTGTCGTTCTACTGGACTACTACCATCGGCCAACTGGCCGATGGCATATTCGATACAACTGCCGTGGTCGATAACAATAGAAAAAAAAATACTTCTCCGTTGATTGGGACAGAAAACTTTTCTATATACGGCCGATTGGGAGAAAGTTTTTTGCTCTCACCAAGTTCAAAGACTCTCCCGCACAATCTCTGATCACTATCCGTTGCTGTTAGAATCAAAATCCCTCCGATGGGGTCCTTGTCCATTTAAATTCGACAATCGCTGGATATCACATAAAGAATTTGCTCCTATGATACTGAACAAGTGGTCATTGATCTATAAAACCGGTCACCCTGGATTTGCTTTAATGAGGGCACTCAAGGAGATGGCTCAACACTGTAAAAATTGGAATAAGCAGATTTTAAAAAAAGAGATTAGCATGGCTGAAGAGATTACTAAACAGATTGATGAGATTGATAAAATTGAAGAACAAAGAAGCATCCATGAGACTGATATTCATCGAAGGGCTGCTTTAAAGGCCGACTTAAACAATATTCAGATGCTCGAAGCTAGAAAATGGAGGCAATTATACAAATCTAGATGGTTACTAGATGGGGATGAGAACTTTGCTTTCTTTCACAAGATGTGTCTTGCCCGCAGAAGATATAATTTCATCTCCGAAATTCAAAATGAATTTGGTATCAGTCAGCATACGGATCACAGTATTGAAGGGGCCTTCACAGATTTCTTCACTAAAATATATACCAAGACAGAAGGTAACTCATGGATGATTGGAAACTTGCAATGGAGGAAGATTGATGCAACCAGCGCCATCGACCTTACTAAACCTTTTGATGAGACTGAAGTAATTGAATGTATCAAAGCCTTGGGTTATAACAAAACACCGGGACCGAATGGTTTCACTATCAAATTCATTAAAAAGTTCTGGAACAATTTCAAGTATGACATTATGACTTTGTTCCACGATTTTTTTCAGAAGGGTATTGTTAATAAGGCCATCAATGCCACCTACATTGCTCTAATTCCCAAGAAGCCATCACTTATTAAAGTCTCAGACTATAGACCTATCAGTCTCACTACTAGCATTTACAAGATCCTCGCTAAAGTTTTAGTTGAACGTCTCAAACAGGTTCTTCCACACACCATAGCACTAAACCAATATGCTTTTGTTAAGGGTCGTCAGATCACCGATCCTATTCTCATAGCTAATGAGATTGTTGATATGTGGAAGTGTAGTAAACGTAGAGGATTTATTCTTAAGCTCGACATTGAAAAAGTTTTTGATAAGCTTAATTGGAACTTCCTGTTATCGATGCTGAGACTGAAAGGCTTCAATGTAAAATGGATAAATTGGATTAGCGCGTGCATCTCTTCTGTGGGCTACTCTGCACTTATCAATGGGAAGCCAAGAGGTTATATACAGGCCAAGAGAGGTATTCGACAGGGAGATCCTCTCTCACCTTTCCTATTTATTATTGCTATGGACTACCTATCCAGCCTTATTGAAGATGCTCAAGCGAAAGGTATCATTAAAGGTTTTTAATCTGATTGCAATTCTGTACACATATCACACCTTTTGTTTGCAGATGATATCCTCTTATTCTCTGTTGACGAGGAATCCTCTCTCAAGAATCTTAGACTCATTCTTATGGTGTTTGAGATAGCCTCTGGTTTGAAGATTAATCTTCAAAAATCGATATTAACTGGTATCAACATCGAGCTAGACTTGGTTGAGGATGCTGCTTCTATTTGGGGTTCCACTTCTCAATTGCCTTTCGACTACTTGGGAATGCCTCTTGGAGTTAATCCTAGATCCACATCTTTCTGGAATCCTATCATCGATCGCATTGATATGAAATTCGATTCCTGGAAGTACTCATATTTATCAAAAGGGGGAAGACTTACTCTCTTACAGGCTGTGCTCAGTAACCTCCCAATATATTTTCTTTCTTTATTCAAAGCCCCCATTGCTATTTGCAAATTGATTGAAAAAAAGATGAGAACTTTGTTATGGGAAGGCATTGAAAAAGAAGGGGGCTCTCACCTTGTTCGATGGGACTTGATTACTCGGCCTAAAGAGATCGGTGGTCTTGGTATCGATAAAATTCGTCATACCAACGATGCTCTCCTTGGTAAATGGATCTGGAGATACCACAATGAACCTACTCAACTATGGAGATTGCTAATAGATAGCAAATATACGAAGGTACCTCCATTATCAGTTCCAAATTGTTGCAAATTCACTAGTACTAGATCCCCTTGGTTTCAGATTACTAAAATGGAATCGATTGTCTTCATGAATATGAATTGGTCTGTGTGCAATGGTAAAAACACATTATTCTGGTTGCATCGGTGGAATAGAAGTGATATTTTATATAACACTATTCCCCGATTTCATGCATTAGTTGAAGATGAGTATATAACTGTTTCTGATGTTTGGAAGGAGAACTTGGCAGATTGGAACCCTGAGTTTAGAAGACCTCTACTGGAAAGAGAACAAGCTTCGTGGCATCAACTGTCGAGCTCCTAGACTGTTCCAAGATCGAATTTAGGAGTAGACATTATTTCTTGGATGCCGATGGTAAACAAACAATTTACTGTCAAATCTCTCAAGAAGATCCTTTCTATGGATTCAAATATGGCTCCTAACATGGAGGTTGGCTGCTTATGGAATTCTTGTTTGCCAAAAAAACGCAAATTTTTCATATGGACTATGCTTCATAATGGCCTTAATACCATTGATAAATGCCAATCGCGATACCCTGCAATGCATCTCAACCCGAATTGGTGTGTTCTCTGCAAGGCCCACAATGAGTATGGTGATCACTTGTTCTTGCACTGCCCTTATTCAAGGAATCTTTGGAGTCATTTTTGCTGTTCCACGGACCAACACCTTCTCTCATTAGACAGGTTATTGGATTACATGATTAATATCAAGCTGACTTCAACGAAGAATATTTTGCTTTGCAATCTGATTGGTGCTGTTTTGTGGTGTCTCTGGATCGAGAGGAATGACCGTACGTTTCCAACATGGTGGTAAATTGGTTAGTCATCTGTGGGAAGATATCACTTTTCTTGCTGCTCACTGGAGTTCTAAATCTCCTCTCTTCAAAAGCTATAATATTTCTTGTATCACTCTTAATTGGAAGGCTTTCCTCTAGCCTCTCCTTTTGTGCTTTGCTTTGCTTCACAACATTTTTTGTGTTGGCTTGTATGATCCTTTTATCAATAAAGATCTTTTGGTTCTTGGGGCTTGATGAGGGTGCTAGAGATGTGTCAACCTAGTTGAGATATCCTGGTGCACCTACTGATCCCTCTTGCCTCTTGTATATTGTTAAAAAAAAAAAAACATATAACTTCAACTAAAAATTGGTAAACATTTTTTGAAATCACTGAGCAATTGTTCTAAAATCATATATAATCATAAAATTTTATAATATTTACCTATTAATAAAACATTACAAAATAAATCTCACAAAATTTATTGTCGATCATTCGTAGCTAACCTGACTTCGGTCCAACCTGAAATTTTGAAATTAATTATCAATAATCACTCTAAAGGGAAATATATATATAAATACAAAATATTTGCCCATTATGCCAAATTTTCATCCCCCATGTTTTATCGATGGTCAAACTTCCAATTCCACCTTATTTCTTATATTTCCTTAATAAACTACATTCTGTCCATTTCTTTTAGTCAAATATCATTTCTCTTGGCCACTCAATTCTCCCTTTCTCTCTCTCTTCACTTAATAGAAATTATCCACAAGGGTTTTATTTTATTGATTTATTGATTTATTGATTTATTTATTTTACTTTATCTCTCTCTCTTTTTAATACCGCACTTTCACCACTCCATTTTCTTCTTCATTAAAGCATAACTTTATTTCACTAATTTGTCAATATTTCCAACCGTCCAAATCAATTAACACCAGGAACAATAATTTTGACATCCACCCCTTTTTTGGCATCCACCCTTTTACTTGAAGCACGACCACAAACAGAAAACACAACCATAACGATGTTGGAATGCTGTGAATCTCTAATCTGCCACTTCGAATGATCAAATACAAGAATTTAGAGAAGTGTATTGTATAAAATTCTATGATCTTTCTCTATCCAATCTACGTAACTAATATATTGTTAGTGAACTACGTAAATATGTGTATCGATTCTCTATTCTGTTACGTTTTTTCGTATTCTTTGTTTGTCGATTTTCGTAACAATGATAATTTAAAAAAACTTACCTTTCCACCCATCAACTTCATTTCCTATTAGAAAGGCTTCATCCAAGGAGTTCTACAAAAAGAAAACTTCCATTCCCTCATTCTGTATACGATTTCAGCTTACTTGATCGGAGAAATTTGTATAGAAACAAAATTTTATTCAATTATGTTTGCCATTTCCTACCTCTTATAATTTTTTTTTTAAAAGAACTGCTCCCTTTTGCCAACACATACACCTAACATATACACTACAAGAAAGTTGACTATTTTCGAAGGTCAAAACCTTCGAAAAAACCTTTAATAAACCTTCGATACACTTTTTTTCAAAGGTTATTTCAACCTTTGAAAAGCATCGAAATAGATCCCGTCAAAAAAAAATTTCAAAGATTTAGCTAACCTTCGAAAATTATTACTTTTTCAAAGGTTTATCAACCTTCAAACATTATTATTTTTCAAATGTCATATATCTTCGATAATTGGTCTTTTTCAAAGATTTGTCAAAGGGTCTTTTTCGAAGATTTTCATTATTTTTAAAGGCTTATAATGTTATTTTCAAAAAATTTAAAACCTTCATAAAAATTTATTAATCAACAATTGTATGTCCTTCAAAAATTCTCTCACAAATTTTTTTACATTTATTGACAAATTTCGAAAGGTTGTTCTTACTAATCCATCTACTTGTAAAATAGAATAGAAAAATAGGCAATAACATGGATGAAAGTAAACTTATGTCTTAAAAGTACACAAAAAGACTTTAATATAATTATCTTCAATGTTAATTACAACCTTTAATATAAAAACACTTGATCTCTACCCACAAACAAAATATATATATATATATATATACATACATACATATACACATATATATCTTTCCGTCTCTTATATATATATATATATTATTGCTAGGAATAATATCGATTTGTATTTCTAAACTTTAAAAGTTAAGACTCAAAACTAATATAACTGTATCAACTAAAATTGTAACATCTTATATTATATACACACACTTATTTAAGCTACCTTCAGAATTGGTGGTTCAACAGAATTGGGACCTCTTAATGAGAAGTATGCTATATGCGCTGAAATGGAATTGCATGTGATGGTTCTTGAAGGGTTCGGCTTTACCATTGGAGAACAAACCAAAATCAACCCATGAAACTAACATTAAGGAAAACGAGAAGAACTCCAATCAATACAAAGTCCACTTACAATTTCCTGAGGACCATGAGCTCCTAAGGAGAGAAACAAAAAAGAAAAAATCACAACCTAATAAACAATTTATTCAGTTTCAGATTTTGTTGCATGTAGCTTTGGTTAAACCTAACAAAAAAAATTCATAGAATGATACATTAAAGATAAAGTTATAAACCAAAGGAAATTCATAGAATGCCCATGACAGAGAGCATTTCCATCCATGTTATATTATTACTTCATAGGCGGGAAAGGAAGTAAGTGCATAATCAATACCTTAAGAAGAGTGACAAACAAACCAATGCTTTGTGAGCTTCCTATATAAACAAACATCTAAACAAGGATCATGATTATATGCTTGGTATTTCATACATTGTAATATAATTTATCAAATACACAAACATTTAAACAAGGATCATACTACACATAAAGGAAGGAATGGTAAATTTTCCAACACATCACATTACATATCAAAACCAATGGACATTCATGAAAATGGGATCCCAATATCAATAACTAGTCTATGACTATCATAACTGCAGGATAGTCATAGCATTTCAACTTCTAAACTAATCCAACACTAAAAACTAGAATTTAAGAAGAAAGTTTTATACATATATTACCTTTTAATTGTCATTGGACTATTCTGGATTCTTTTCTGTGCTAGATGAACCTTCTTGACTTGTCAATCTACTTAAGATTTTCCAATTGTGGCTTGTGATTCGACCATACTTTGCAAAAGAAGAAAAACACTATTTAAAATTAGTCACATATTTTTCAACACTCAATCTCTAGAATTTTAAGATGAAATTCAACTAAAACGAATTCAATAGAAACCATACACAACTCAATAGAAAACTACTTATCGATCCAAACAAGCCTATTAAACTAAATAATAATAATAATACTAATAATAATAATAATAATAATAATCATACTCAATTTTTTATCTAAGAAACATCAGAGAAACCAAACTCAATTTGTTAGTGGACCCAAGTAGTATTTGCTCACATCTTTGTGCGGGGCGGACGTGAAGTGCACATACGATGCAAATTAGTAGCAAAGTTTAAACAAAGTGCATATAGAAGTTAAAACGTTATTTCACATTACTATACTTTTACTCAAATTGCACTAGATAATAGAAAAACCATAAAGCACGTTGCAAATTATACATCAAAGTAAAGCAAATGTTGCCACTTACACAATTACTCCTATTAGCGAGCTCAAGAGAGTTCTCTTCCTGATTAAAGAGAAGCAGTAGAATAATTAATGTTTCGAACTCAAAAAATCAGTTAAAATAAATGTTGGAGAATGCTATTCATAAAATTAAAAATGTAGAGCTTCCTTCAAATTAGCAATGTCGTCAACATTAACTGAGTATAATATTAAAATCGGTTCATAATCTCACCTTGTAAAAGTTAAAAGTTAACAACTGTCTAGGAAAATTCTCAAAAAAGGGAACACCATCTGCAGCCCTAGTAAGCTGTTTGAGAAAAACTAGATCCTATGATGAACAATGGTTAATATTTGAGTCTACATATGCAGGAATAGTTAATTCAAGAGCTTTCAATAATGAATATCAACAAAGTTCACCACTACGCATCAACAAATGATTATTTCAACACTCAATATCAATTGTAGCGATTACCGTCTTCAATTTTTCTTAGTAAGTCCATCTTCAACCACCTCAGCGTTGTAACATAGAATTAATATGTTCTAGAACATAATTAAACCAAAAGTCTAAAAGTAAGAGATAGAGGAATTAGACGTTATAGATTTCACCCTTCAAAGTACAGACAACACTCTATATTCCACAGATTTATCAATTTTAATCTCCGTATTACCGAACATGAGAACATCAATTGCAAAAAGAAAGACCTCCAAGTTTCAAATCAATATGGAGTAACATCATCCTTCTCCCGAAAATTTACATTCAAATCAAGATGTTACCAAAAGTAAGAGATACAAAGGTACACTGATTTTACATTTCTCCTCGCATAATACCCTTGTTCACTGCACCTCCTATCTTAAACCCATAGAGGTTGGGAAAATAGAGAGACGAAGCGGCGAATGATGAAACAAAAGACGGCACGACGAACAAACAAAGGCTTTAAAATTTCTTCGATAAATATATTTTTTTTTCTAAGATTTTTAATAACATTCAATAAAAGTAAGTTTTTTCAAAGGTTCCTTAAATACCTTCAATAAATATTAATACAATTTTTATATTTAATGAGTATTATCTTTTGTAAAGATTTTAAATAATTTTTGTAAGAATATATTTTTTTTTCATGGACTTTTTAAAAGGCTTTAATAAAGTATAATATACTTTCCAAACGTTTTTATTATCTTTTGATAAATGTATATTTTTTCAAAAGTGTTTAATAACCTTTAAGTATGTATTTTTCAATGATCTTTTAGAAGCATTCGATAAATAATAATATATTGTTCAAGGGTCTATAATATCCTTCAATAAAAGGTGGTTATTTTTCAAAGACTTTTTAAACATCTTCCATAAACATATAACTTTTTCAAAGGCTTTTAATAATCTTCAATTAAAAGTACATATTTTTCGAAGGATTTTTTAACACCTTCGATATATGTATACCTTTTTCAAAAGATTTTATCGACCTTCAATAAAAATTACATATTTCTCAAAGGTTTTTCCAATACCTTCAATAAATATATATCTTTTTCAAAGGTTTGTATTAATCTTCAATAAAAACTACATATTTCTCAAAGGTTTTTCCTATACCTCCAATAAATGTATATCTTTTTCGAAGGTTTTTTATAAGCTTCGATAAAAATTACATATTTCTCAAAGATTTTTTCAATACTTCTGATAAATGTATATCTTTTTCGAAGGTTTTTTATAACCTCTGATAAAAGATGGTCGAAATAGCTCAACTTTCTTGTAGATACGTGGCTTCCACTTTTATTTTCATTCATTTTCTTTCTTCAAAATTATCAATTAAATTTTACCATTTTACTTTCTTCTTATTATCATTTTATTTCACTTTTTTTCTAAGGGAAAAAGCATGTAGATCTCCCCATAATTTTTTTTTTTTTTAAGATAGAAGATTGAACCTCCAGAATACAGTGCATGCCAATATTTGATAATTGTGAATGAATAATTTACTTATTCACTTATATAATAAAGTTATAATTTAAGTATATTTATGAATCATTGATGCATTATGTGTTAGGAGTACGAACAAAATCCCATATTGGTTAAGAAAGGAAGTGATCATCAGTATATAAGTGTGGACAATTATTTCCAATGGTATGAGACTTTTTGGGTGGTACCAAAAGTAAATCCATGAGCGTTTATGCCTAAAGTAGACAATATCATATCATTATGGAGATTGGAGGGTCGTTGTCCTTATCAATTGGTATCAGAGTCTTGATCTAAACCTAATTGTGTGGGTGAAATCCTCAGATAATGAACATTGTTCGTGTTCTAGAACAAAATCCCACATTGGTTAAAGGAAGGAAGTTAGTTCTAGTCGAGTGCTTACAAAATAAATGTTGGCCATGTCTATATTACATTCTTTAAATGAAAGAAATAAACTACACAAAAATGTGTAATTGTATGGGATATTCCATTACAATCTAAGCTAGACTTTCTCCAATTGATTCTCCAATCATTTTACTTTGTATTTAGTTATTTTAACATTTTCTTGCAAACAAACAAAACTCCCCTCCTTCGATTACACTTGGCTGTGAAAAGTTCAATTCATAAAATCTGTGTGTTCCCTGTGTTCCATCTATGCTCCCACTACTATATTTTAGTGGATATAGTTAAATTATTTGGTCTGAAATTGGACGACGAATTCTGTCCGACCAATAATTGAAGTTGAAGCTAAAATATGACCAAGATATAAATACTAATATAATTAGGACTTCTAACCTGTTTTAAGTTAAATATTTTTATTAATATAATGATTCGATCTACGTCAATTTATTTTTGTAAAGTTTTTGTTGGAGGTTGGAGTTGGCTATATTTGTTTAAGAGTGTTTGGCATTTGGTGTATTTACTAGTTTGCGGGTTGTCTTAGGAAATGTTCTTTAAAATGTCTCTCAAAATGCTGATATATATGCAATTTATTTTTTTCTGTATCTGAAAATTCCGGCGCTTTTATTTCTTTTAATTTGGATTCTTTCCTTAACTAAGCCTGCAGATTTTGAATGGGGATGCTTTCCTTTTCCCGTTCTACGTATTTAAGGGCAATGTGTCTTCTTGCTAGGTTGCTGCTCTTGAAAAAGTAATCGAGAGATTTTGTTTGTTTGATGGCCAAACAACAAAGTTCTGTGTTAATCTAAGACTTTGTCAAGCAAGAGGTTTGACTGAACTGGAGGCATGTTCTTCAGTTCGCTTTGAAGATTGAATCAGAAGAGATTCTCAACTTTAGGGAGAGCCTAAGATATCATTGCTTGAGAAGAGATTCTCAATCTTAAGGGAAGCCTAAGGTTATCAAGTGGAGTGGTCTTCACATGAAGGTGAAAAGATTATAGTCGAGAGGGAGTCTGCTTAGAAGAAGACTAAGTGATTGTTTACTAATGTGCACATACTTAAAGGGAGCCTAATTATATTTGAGAGGGAGTCTCACACCTAGGAGGAGTCTAGCTCCTAGGTGTTCGTTTGTCAAATTAAGCTCTTCGCATGTCACTGTGTTTGAGAATTATTTATAAATAAGTATAACGTCGTAATTTCTTAACTTTACATTAGTAAAAATATTTTTTTCAGGCACATTTGTTCCATGTGACAAATCACCCCAATTTCAATTTTTAGACTCAAAACATTGCAATAAATTTGAGTCCCATATCTTTTTTTTGCCCCCACGAAGATTTTGTCAATAAATTATTAAACATAAATATATTAGCTAAACAAATAACAACGGATAAATTCATCAGCTGTATAAAATATATGGAGATTCATAAATTTTATAAAATAATTAAGACTTGTGTGTTTATTTATTTTTCTTTTTTGCTAAAAGTCAAGTTAGTAAAGTCTGACATATGTATATATTTTTGTCTTTAAGATAGTTAGTCTTACCACAAATGGATTTTATCAATTAGCCAATCTAAATATATATTACCCTAGTTATTAGGAGTTTAAAATATTCGCTCCTACATGTTTTTAAAGAAATAAAAAATAGTTTAATTACAAATTTAGTCTATAAAGTTTCGTAGTTATATCTAATATTTATAAGTATTGGCTTCATCATCTTATTCCATAAAGTCACTTTTGGTCTTGGGGCGTGATGAGGGTGCTAGGGGGTGTCAACCTAGTTGAGATGTCCCGGTGCACCTCCTGATCCCTCTTACCTTGTGTATATTTTCAAAAAAATCATCTTGTTCCTATTCAAATGAAAATATAGTCACTTTTCCATATACTTATTCATACACACTCTTCATTTCCTTAAATCCAAAAAAATTTAGTTGATGAAAAATAGAAATCTAATCATGGAAGTCATTAAGAAAAAATGCCTCTATTACCACGAGTAACAAGGGCTATTGATTAAGATATATATATTTTTTTTCGCGATCAAAACTTTGATTATTTTATAGCATTATCAACAAGATTAGAAGTGTGAACATTGCATGGGGATAATATCATTTTTTCAGATCAAGTCAAACATACAATAATTTGCTGTATTTCTAAATAAGAAATATCATTTGGCTTTCTATATGTTATTACATGTCATTATCGCGAGGAATATTTTTTTTTTTGAAAATATTCATAAGGCGAGAGGGATCAGGGGGTGCACCGAGACATCTCAACAAGGTTGACACCTCTCTAGCACCCTCATCACGCCCCAAGTCCAAAAGATTGCATTAATAGAAATTAGAAGGTACATCGGCGAGCTATAGAGAAGCTCGAATGAAGAGTACAAGCAGCTAATTACAAAAAAAAACTCTCCAGTTGAAAGAAATAGAAGCAGCATTATAGTTACAAAAGAGAGAGCTTTTGGTGCACCAAAGGGCGGACAAAGTAAGAATTTCTTCCCACAAATGATCAGTGCTTCTGCTCTGATTTTGAAAAGTCGAATTATTCCGCTCAAGCCAAAGGCACCACAGAGTAGCACCAATGAGGTTGGAAAGTAGAATTTTCCGTTTAGAGGTAGTCTTCAACTGGACAAGGGCAGATATAGCATTGTCGACCGATGAGGGTTGATCTGTTCCGTTTTCAACGAATCGATAAAATTTGCTCCATATGGTGCGAGAGTAATCACAGTTGATGAAGAGATGTTCAATATCCTCCCCATGTGCTTTGCAGAGGACACACCAATTGGGAAAAATATTTAGAGCAGAAAATCTAGACACGCACTTCTCCATAGTGTTAATCCCCTTGTGAAGCATGGACCAAATAAAGAATTTGCATTTTATCGGAAGCAGATTATTCCATAAATGGCCAACGACCAAGCGAGGTTGTTGTGTGGACTCACCCTGTATAATGTTTTTTAGAGAACTCACCGAGAAAAGGCCATTTGAGGACGGATTCCATAAGAAGGAGTCTGGAACATTTGTTTGTGAAGGACACTGCCAGTCGGTAGTAATATCGTTCCAGGCAATAAGTTCTCTCTCCACTAACGGTCTTCTGAAGTTTGGACTCCAATTAGTGGTATTAGCATTCCAGGCCTCCTTAACAGAGATATAAGCATCAGAAGATAACGCAAAGAAACGGGGGTATAATTGCTTCAGGGGCCTATCAGTTGCCCAATTTTGAAGCCAAAACAGGGTATTGGAGCCACTATATATATCTCTCTTAATGTTGTTGCACACCACAGGGGCAAGTTTAGACAGGTTGAACCACGGAGCCTTCGCACTGCGATGGTTGCATTTGGTGGGAACGGAGCTGTCAAGCGTCGATTCATATTTGTTGTCGATAGCAGTTTTCCAAAGCGCATTAGGTTCACTGAAAAATCTCCATATCCATTTGCCCATGAGCGAGTCGTTTTTCACCTTGATTTTGTCGATTCCCAGGCTCCCCTGTTCCTTCGGTCTAGTAATAAGATCCCAACGAACGAGATGAGAACCACCATCGCATTCAGGTCCTTCCCATAGAAAATTCTTCATCTTTTGTTCAATTTCTTTGCACACGGAGACCGGGGCTTTAAAAATGGAAAGGTAGTATGTTGGAAGGTTGCTGAGGACAGCTTGTATAAGAGTTAATCTGCCCCTTTTCGAAATGTATGAGAATTTCCAGTTTGCGAATTTCCGCTCAATTTTCTCGATTATCGGTCTCCAAAAATCAACCATTTTTGGATTACCGCCCAGAGGCATTCCCAAGTAATCCATAGGTAAAGTGACTGTGGAACAATTCCAGATCAAGTTGGCAGCAGAAATTTCAGGCTGATCGACATTAATACCAGCCAATGAGGATTTATTAAGATTGATTTTAAGGCCAGAAGCAATCTCGAAGGCCATCAGGATACGCTTAAGATTCTCCAACAAGGCAATGTCGGCTGTCGAGAATAATAGAATGTCGTCTGCAAAGAGGAGATGAGAGATATGGATATTACCTGTTCTGGCGATAAACCCTTTAATCAGACCTTTTGATTGTGCATCCTCCAAAAGACTCGAAAGATAGTCCATTGCAATAATAAAAAGGAAAGGTGATAATGGATCGCCTTGTTTGATACCCCTCGAAGCTCGGATGTAATCGCGAGGTTTCCCGTTGATGTTGATGGAGTATCCCACAGTCGAGATGCAGGCATGGATCCAACTGATCCATTTATCCTGGAAGCCTTTACGTTTCAGCATGGAGAGAAGAAAGTTCCAGTTGATCTTATCAAAGGCCTTCTCAATGTCAAGCTTTATAATGAATCCTTTTTGCCTGGTGCATCTCCAAGAATCAACAATTTCGTTGGCTATAAGGATAGGGTCGATGATTTGCCTCCCTTTAATAAAGGCAGATTGTGTTGCAGCAATGGTCTCGGGAAGAACAAGTTTAAGACGCTCAGCTAAAACTTTGGCTATGATCTTATAAATTCCCGTTGTTAAACTGATGGGACGATAATCCAATACCTTAGAAGGAGCATTCTTTTTGGGAATCAGAGCAATGTGTGTAGCGTTGATCTGTTTGTTGATGATGCCATTCTGAAAAAAGTCTTGGAACAGGTTCATAAAATCAGTTTTGAAGGTGTTCCAACACTGTTTGAAGAATTCGATGGTAAACCCATCGGGTCCAGGCGTTTTATTGCTCCCTAAGATCTTGATGCAGTGAAAAACCTCTTGCTCTTCAAATGGATTACAGAGATTTTGAGAAGCAGAGCTATTAATGGGTCTCCAGTTGAGATTATCAATAATCCAAGGATTATCGACCAGTGGTCCAACATATATACTCCTGAAAAACTCAATAAAAGCATCTTCAATGTTAGAATCAGTGTGTTGAACCATACCTGAAACATTTTGTATTTCAGAGATAAAATTGAATCTCCTTCGAGCAATGCACATTTTATGAAAGTAGGTTGTGTTTTCGTCACCATCAGTAAGCCAATTTGCTTTGCATAATTGTCTCCATTTTCTGGCCTCTAGCGTATGTATGTTGAGGAGATCGGCTTTGAGAGAGATGCGCATAGGAATGTCGATATCTTCAAGAATACCCGATTCTTCTTTGTTGTCTATATTGTCAATTTGTTTTGTAATTTCAACAGCTCTGTTTAACTCCTTCTTGAACACCTGTGTATTCCACAATCTGCAGTGAGAAGCCAATACTTTTAGGCCTTTCATAATGTAATATCCAGGATATCCAGATTTGTCTATGGAATTCCATTTATGCTGAATGGAACGAATGAAGTCTTTGTTGTTTAACCAGCGATTGTCAAATTTAAAGGGACATGGACCCCACTTTAAATCATTGGAGTTCAAAAATAGGGGATAATGGTCTGACGTTGTTCTTGCAAGGCGATGGACTTGATGAGATTGAAAAAAGTCTTCCCATTCAGAGGTATATAGAAAACGGTCGAGCTTGGACATAACTGGAGAGTTTCTCATATTGGACCATGAGAATGTGTCATTGATCTGAATTGGTTCTTTCAGATGGGCCCTATTAATGAAATGGTTAAATTTTCTCATACAATTCTGAGATGGGTGAGCAGAGGAGGTTTCGTATGCCCATCGATATACATTGAAGTCACCACAAATAATCCACTTGGAATTACAAATGGATTGAACTGATACCAATTCATTCCAAAAATCTTTCCGTTTCCTTCTGCTAGCTGGCTCGTAAACACCAGTGATCCACCACGAAATATCATTTACAATCTGAAAATTGACAGATATTGTGAACATTCCTTCAAAGACATCCAGAGCATTATAGATAAGAGAATCCCAAAGGACAATAATCCCTCTAGCAGAGTTCCTGGCATCAACCACGACCCAGTCGATACTAATAGAGCTCCATAAGGACTTGACAATGTTGCGATCAACCTTTGCTAACTTAGTTTCGGTGAGGATAACAAAATCAGGTGCGTTTGTGGTGATGACACCTTTTATAATGGCACGCTTTTGGGTGCTGCCAATGCCCCGAACATTCCAAATGAGTATCTTCATTTTGAAACAGAGCACCCTTGATTATGCTTCTCCTTGTTTTCATTGAGCATTACCTGGATTGAGGGTATTGGAATAACACAATAATTGTTCTTTTGTAGCCACTTGTTTAATTGAGTTTCAAAACTGTCCTCCACCTCATTCTCTGTTAATTCTGTGGAACTTTGAGACGCTTCTTCTGTATGTTCGACGAACAGACTTTCTAAGTTTGATTCTGCGATAGGATCTATAGGTTGCTTGTTGCCAATCACTTCAATGGTATCTATAGGAGAATTTTCGGGACTGGAAACTGTCACATATGGAAGAGTTGGAGAAATTTCCCCTAATTCGATGTAGATTTCATCAATTTCTTTGTGAAAAGTCAACCTATTTTCAACCCCTGTGTTGGTGCTATATGATGTACTCTTCTTAAGTGTATTGGGTCTGTATTCTTCATGCCCATCGCTGTTAGTTTCAAAATCAACTCTCTCCTCAGGAGATTCAATTGTATTGGCGGGCAGTTTTGGAGTAATGGGTTGTTCTTCTGCTATTTGGGTTTGTTGGGCTGAGTTTAATTTGGGCCTTCCACAGGATATGGATAAAGCAGGGGCACTAGTTGTTTGGTATATTAGAGTACTATTTTTGGGAGAAGGAAAAGACACATTTTTCTTCTTCTGCCTCGTCAGATCCTTTTTAGAGTTTCCAAACCCAGTCTGTTGTGCTCCCCTTCGTTCTTTTGGCTTAATTCCTGCAAAGTCTTAGCCTCAATCTTCTCATTCTCAACCATAATCCCTTTTCCTTGTCTATTCCTTTCTTCTATCATTTGAATAGATGTTTTACTGACATGGGAGGATGTGTATTCTTGAGCAGCGGTGTCAAAGTTTTCATGAACAGGGAAATACTCAGCCATAGCATTGGTAATGTCAAATCTGACAGCGGCTTCTCGGGTGAATGATCCATGGATCTTTGGGTGTTTTCCGGTGATCCATTTACCATTCGCCGGAGCAACAGTGTTTACGATAAAACGATCGCCTTGTTTAGGGGTGATTTCTATCGTCGCCGGAATGAAACCACAGTAATTATCTTTAATCTTTAACTTGGCTTCTGTGAGGTCAAACTTTCTCCATGTGTTGAAACTAATGTCTTCTAGTCCACCGCATGCCTTTCCAATCTGTTCAAAAGTGTTGATGTTCCAGGCATCTAAGGGTATACCCCTAAATTTGGTCCAGCCACCATAGCTAGGAATGACTCTTGGGCTTGCATGGATCGAGGGGTTCCATTTCTCGAATTTCACCGTAAACGCACCAACAGTAACCCATCCTTTGTTTAGACAAAGCAACCTGGCCTGGTCAGCATCTCTAATGGTGAGCAAGGCCTTGTCTGCGTGAAAGGGGTTGAAATAGTCTATGTCTTCGTTTGATTCATGTAAGGCATCTATGATCTTGACCCAATCATCGTGAAAACATCTCCGGGTGAGGATGATCATAGCATCCCAATTAAAAAAATCTTCTTTATCAACTTTGTAAGACCATTTTGTTGGGTTTTTCGACTGTTCCGTTGATACCGAGGAGGAGCTTTCAGTGAGCTCGGAGTCTTCCAATGATGTGTCGCTTTTTCCGCTTGAGGAGACGGCCTTTGCGTAAGTGTATTTTCTTTGAGAAGTGTTCTTGTGGTTGCTTGTCTGCTCAGCAATTTGACTAATGTTCTCTGTTTTGTATGTTCTGTGTGCTTTCTGCTCCCTGAAAGTTAATATATTATGGAACAACATCCATCCCTTCCTGTCCATACCTTCTGGTATCATTATACAACATTTCCTCCCTTTGTCATCAAGGCGATAAATCTCAGCGATATAACCTCTCCGATTAGAGGTTTTTTCGATCCATAGGACGAAAGAGTCATATCTCTTTTCCTGGAAAAAGCGATTGTTCCTCGGTATCTTTAGTAAGGTAGTAAAGGATGCACGCAGCCATTCGAGTGAGTCAGGGTACAGTGACATAGAGAAGGATTTGTGAGCTCCGATTTCAGATAGACGGACATTTCGACCCCCTTGTCTTTTGTCCCAATCGATAGAAAACTCTTTCTTCTCTATGAAGCATGAGCGAGGAAGTTGTGTAGAGTATGCCATCGGCCGAGTGGCCGGTGTACCTTTAAAATTTGGGAATTTGCGGTTCATTGCTCGTCCCTCTAGGTCGCACCGTCATGCCGGAGAACTCCGAGGTTCTCTTAATTTTTTATGGTGATCAAAGACTCTTGGTCTATGAGTACATGCCTTTTCATTATCGCGAGGAATATAAAATGCATCCAGTATAAAAAGTCAAAGATAAGAAAGAACATAATTTGTTTATTTTTTTTAATTAATATATAATTTGTCATTCATGTATGTAGTATATAGATACCCTCAATAAATTAGATATTTGTATCACCACCGTTAAAAATAATTACTAAATTTACAAAAAATAAATAAATAAACAACCAACGAGTGGTTACTTCTCTAATAATTAGGTCATTGATTATTTTTAAAATAATCAATAAAATTTACAATATCCACAGAAAAATAAAATTATATTATAAGTTTAGTGTTAGAAATTTTAGTTGAATCTTAGAATATCGACCTCTTTCTTCAAAAAAGTTTAGTCTTAAAAGTTTTAGTTTTTATCCATTTGATTCCCTAAATTATAAAAGATGTTTAATAAGTCTCTCTCGAATTTGATGACATGTATGTCGTTAAACTATATAAAGAGTTTAATAAGTCTTTAAATTTTAATTTTATGTTCAATAGGTCCCTTAACTTTTTAATGTGTTTACTAGATCATTGACGTATTCAACATGGACGTAGTAGACACAAAAATAAAAGTTTAGGACCACATTAGACATAAAATTCAATTGTATATCTATTAGAGAATAGATAATATTTTAAATTCTTTCATATGTCAGAGAACATAATATTGGACACAAAATGTAACATCCTGATCCATGATTTAGATCAGGGTTCGGAATCCAAATTCGACACCTAGGTAGTAACTTTCCATTCTTTTAAGCATTTCTTAAATCATACCTTCATATCCTTCCAAATCCTTTCATTCAGATGTGATATTGGTTCATTTATGTACTCCTTCAAGACTCAGGAGTTACATTCCCACCAACTTTCTCTTGGTTCGTATCCGAACCACATCTTACCGGAAGAGTTTCCTCTTTGATACCATCTATAACACTTCAGGTCTAGGATTTGAAATCTTGATCAAAATCCTGAACATGAGGGATTACACAAAATTAAAAGTTGAGGACATTCGACATTTTGAGGTCTAAGGAGCTATGAGACTTGATAATTTTTGCTAATGATGAAATAAGCTAAATATTAAAAAGAAAAAAAAATAATTCTATTTTGTATCTCCAACCATTCAATTATCTCCCTTTTCATTTATCTTTCTTCCCCTGTTTAGTGGTTATTGGTGTCTTTAATAATTTCTCTCTTTTCAGTTTCCTCTTCAAGTGGAAGTGGACATTTTTTTAAAAAATTTTTTTGTCTCATCTTCTTGATTTTTCCTGTTTAATTTTCAGTTTAGAAAATAAAATACCATATCTTTGAGAAAATTATTATAACTAGAAAAAATATAAGACTGTTCATAAATATAGAAAAATTTAACTATCTTTTCGTGATAAATTTTTAAAAATTTCAAAAATTATTATAATAATTTCACTATCAAAATTGTTATAAATAAAAAAAAAAATTAAGAGTGGAGTTGGATTGGATTGGAACTTTATTTAGATCTTTTTGTTGCCAACCAACCCATATATACCCCCAATTTAAATTAAGAGTCAAACTTTGTATGTATATATACAAACACAGTTGCAAATTGAAGGGAACAAACTTTGTATTTCCCACATTAAGCTTTTGGAAACTATGGAGCATTCTAAAGCAACCATTCTCATACTCAGTGTTATCATTATCTTTCAAATAGGAGTTCTCTCCTCACACACTATCCCCAATCAAGGTATTACAATTACAAATAATTAGAATGAGACTGACAATCTTACCAACATTAATTACGTTGTATATATTTGAAAAAGACTATATAAATATTTTGAATTGTCATCATTGATTCCTTATTGGTATGAACTTTCCTTTTCCAGATGTTAGCTACATGAAGTTTGTACATAATGCCAGCGATTTACCAACAAACGAAGAATATGACTATATAATAATAGGTGGAGGAACGGCAGGCTGCCCATTAGCTGCAACTTTATCATCAAAATTCTCAATCCTCCTTCTAGAAAGAGGCAGTGACCCCAACAAATATCCTTCTGTGTTGAATGAACAAGGTTTGATGAACGCTTTTGTTGAAGAAGATGATGGCAAAAATCCCTTCCAACGCTTCATCTCTGAGGATGGTGTAGAGAATATAAGAGGGCGGGTCCTTGGCGGTGGAAGTATGGTTAATGCTGGCTTTTACTCGAGAGGGCATCGACAGTTTTTTGAAAGAGCAGGTGTTGATTGGGAGATGGAATTGGTGGAGAAGGCTTATGAATGGGTTGAAGAGACTGTAGTATCTCGACCAATTATTTTAAAAGCTTGGCCAGCTGCTTTTAGAAGTGCTTTGTTGGAAGGTGGTGTTGCACCTGATAATGGGTTTGATTTGAGGCATCTTGTGGGAACTAAAATTGGTGGACCTGATAAGGAAACAGACATGGAGCTGTGGAGCTTCTTAATAAGGCTAATCCTAAAAACCTTCAAGTTGCAATTCAAGCCACAATCCAGAAATTCCTATTCTCTGGTTAGTCCTTGTAAATATTTGGTTTTAATTCTGTTTCAAGACTTTAATTTTAGAAAATAAATCATTTTAATTTGGCTAAATTATAAAAAAATGACCGTAAATTTTGTACTTTCTATCCAAAAAAAAAAAATACTTCTGAAGTTTCAAAACTTTAAAAAATACTCTTAAAACTATCAAGAAGATCAAAAATACATGTGCTATTAATTTTGGATGGAAACCATTAAAGTTTTGTTTAAAAAATATCTATGATTCATGAACTTAAAAAAGTTAAAAAATACCTTCATTGTTAGTATATGAACAGAAACTGTTAATACCTCGTTAGTTAGAAAATACTTTCATCATTTGGATGATTTTTTTTGTCCCTTTATTCTTCCCCGGAGAAGAAAATCAAAAAGTAATTATTTTTTTTTTGGTCAACCAGAAAGCATAAAACTAAAAATATATATAGCTCATAATTAGAAAAGAAAAGGATTGAATCAATAAATTAAAGGAAAAAAAGTATTATTTTTTTTTGTCGAAATCAATGAACATGAAAGAGAAAAAAAAATGATGGAAAATGCCCCCATAGTTTGTTAAACTATAAAAACTTGTTAGGAATAGAAAAGTTGTACTTGAAAAGATTGTTATCACCTAAAAAGCAAAAACAAAAATACAATAGCCGGACAAAATATTGAAACTAACATTGAATTTGAGATAGCTGATTAAACATAAGTTGTTTTTAAATATAGCCAAATGAGTTAATTTATTTACAAATATAGTAAAATAATATCATCTATCCATGATAGACACTAATAAACACCGATATACATCTATTAGTGTCAAACTTATAGATGACACTGATAGATGTCTATTCGTGTCTATCCGTGTATATCAACAATAACATTTTGTTATATTTGTAAATATTTTCAGCAATTTTACCATTTAAAATAATTACCCTTCAACAACTCGAGTTTGCTAAGGTAATGTACGTGTAAATTTAATAAATAATAATTTAAAATCTTTCTTCTTTTATTTTTTATTTTCTAGTTTTTTTATCCCAACACATGAAATGATTTCAAATCAAGGGGATCCAAATAGGGAGTTAATTTTATTACATTGAAGCACTTAATTTTTCATATTGTTTCACATGCATTAGGTTTATCTGCACGTGGGGTTTCCTATTCCGATTCAAAAGGAAATTTGCATACAGCATTCATTCGCAAGAAAGGTGAAATCATTCTAAGTGCTGGAGCCATTGGAAGCTCTCAACTTCTCCTTCTAAGTGGGGTTGGCCCAAAATCTCATCTTTCATCTTTAAAACTACCTGTCGTTCTTCACCAACCACATGTCGGCCAATTCATGTCCGACAATCCCCGTTTTGGGACCAACATCGTTCTTCCATTCCAATTGGTTCCTTTGTCCGGAAAAGTTGTTGGAATTTTAGAAGACAATATATATTTCCAATCTCTTGCAGGCCCTTCACCATTTTTAGTTCCACCAACCTTCAGTCTTCTTCCTCCTCATTCCACTTCAATTAATCCTAGCTTAGCCACTTTTTTTGGGAAATTCTCAGAGGTGCATTCTGAAGGGTCGCTTCGATTGAATTCCTCCATTGATGTAAAGAAGAGTCCCATTGTTCAATTCAATTATTATTCACATCCTGATGATCTTGCTCGATGCGTTAGAGGAGTAAGAAAATTTGGAGATTTGCTTAAAACTCCAACAATGGAAAAAATTAAGACCCAAGATTTGGAGGGTAACAAAGGATTTCTGTTTTTTGGGGTTTCCCTTGCCGGATAATTTGTGGAATGATAGCTCTGTTCAAGAATACTGTAAAAACACTGTGGCTACTTATTGGCATTACCATGGAGGATGTTTGGTCGGAAAAGTGGTCGACGATAATTACAGAGTCATCGGAATTGAAAATTTGCGTGTAGTGGATGGCTCCACTTTCTCTATCTCACCGGGAACAAATCCTATGGCCACACTCATGATGCTCGGCCGGTGAGTACTTATATATATACACACACATATATTCTACATTTTTTTTGTTTGCTAAATTTCGAAAATTACTATAAACAAAAAAAAAAATATCAAACTAATTACAAATATAGAAAAATTTCATTGTTTATCAGCGATATAATTCTATTGCGATCTATCACATATAGTAAATTACATTGATTAATGAAAAGATACAGGTGAAGATCTGGAGAAGAGCTCAAAAGTTCAATGATAATACAAAAAGAAAAGAGGCTAGAGAAAAGTTTTCCATAAATTTAAACGTACAATTAAGCACAACTTACACCTATTTTTATGTTGCATAATTCACGTTTTACTGATGTTTCAAAATATCAAATCACGTTTTGAAAACTAAAAAAAAAACTAGTTTTCTAAAAGTTAATTTTTTTTTTCAGAGAATTTGATTAAAAATTCAAATATTTTCTTAAAAAAGTAAAGACCATAAAGCAACAAACATAAGTTTCAAAATAAAAAACTAAAAAACATTGTTACGATAGGAGACCTTAGAGTCTAAACTTGTAATTTAACACAACATTTTTTTTGTTTTTTTGTTTTTTTTTTTTTTTTTTTTTGGCTAAATTTCATATTTAAAAAATTTACAAGTATTTTTCAGAAGAAAAAAAGTACTAAAGAAAAGGTTCCAAAAACTTTTTCCTGTTTCCAATGAAGTGACCAAAATGATTTTTTTTTTTTTTTTCTTTTTATTAAGAATAGGGACACATTTCAAAATGATATTTAAGAAATAGAATAAACAAAAATAGAAAGTATGGAGATCAAAAATAAATGTTTAAAGTATGGAGACCAAAGTGGAATAATATTTAAACATGAGAATAATTAACTATAGCATAATGATTTCTTACTAATATATATATGTATAGTACAGTTATGTATTACTTGGTACTTGAAGTTTCTTTTTTCCTGGATCTTTTATTTCCATAAACTAACAAGTTAAAAAATGTGTCTATGCAGGTATGTTGGCCTTAAGATTCTGCAACAAAGATCAAGTTAGAGAGTGTAAACTACAGGCAGAGTTGAAAGTTAGTGGAGACCTAATTTGCATAATTAATTAGTCTTTTTCTTAAAATTAATATGGTGGTTCTTATTAATTATGGTGGTGCCTCTTAATTAGGAGGGAGGTGACATAATAGCTTAGTAGGGATGATTAGGGAGAATTTTAAGATTACTGGTATAAGAGTTTTGTTTATGGGATAGTTATTGTATTAGTGGTTAGTTTTTATTTATCTATAAAGTTTTGTAATGTTTCAACTTTAATATGTAAGTGATCATTGGGGGTAAAATATATGTGAATCACGGTGTATGATCTAAAGTAAAGAGGGTTGGAGATTTGGTGGTTGACTTTATATTTTTATAAGGTTGTTTTTTACGGTTTTCTCGGATGTCTCAAATAATGTCTTAACATCTATTTCTGACATGTCATATTTCTGAGAGAATATTCGTCTTTTCTAATATGATTTTTTAAAGTGGAATATTTGTATTTCCTAAACTGGAAAATTTTGACAAAAGCTTATTGGTAGATATTTTCTTTCCTTTTATGGTGAAACACTTTTTGTAATAAAGGAAAATATTTTTATGCGAACTCTTTCCTTATTTGAATCCGTGTGTTAAAAGAAGAAGTCAGGTCATCTGCTAGGGTTGCCGGATCAGTTTATTTTCTTGAAGAGAGATTTGATTGTTGGTGGTCGAAGTTGTGATTTATTGTATTTCGAGATTTGCTCTTTATCATCCGCAGTGCAAGTTCTTCCGTTGAAGTTCTTGAAACTCTGAAGATATTCACTATCTTAGGGGGAGCCTAAGACATCACTCATTGAGAAGGGATTGTTCAAGCCTTAGGGGGAGCTTAAGGCGTTGCAAATTGAGAAGGGAGTTCTTAAGACTTAAGGGGACCTAAGTTCTCACGTGAAGGGAGTTCACTAAGTCACGAGGAAGATAATCAAGTTAAGAGGGAATCTCACACGCTATCGAAAGCCAAAGTGTTCATCACTAATATTACCACACTTAGGGGGAGCCTAAGTACAATTGAGAGGGAGTCTCACATCTAGGAAAAACCTAAGTGCATTGGGAGTTAAGCTCTGTAAGAGTCACTATAGAAGTCGTTACTTTACAGATAAGTACTTTGTTGTAAACGCTTAAACTCATTTAATATTAGTGAATTATCTTTCTGGGCACAATCCTCATATGTAGGTGGTTTATCGCCGAACTGGGTTACCAACTTCTGTGTGCAATTATCCTTTTACTTGCTGTTGTTTTTTCAGTTGTTAAAGTGTATGTTAATGCTTGTCATTTAACATCTGTGGTTTGAGTGGTGAGGTATCTTATTGCTTTTTCAATTGGTATCAGAGCGAGTCACCTTTATCTCAGGTGTATCGATCATGAACGGGATCAAGGAAGGAGGCTCTACCACTCGACCCCCAGTTCTTGATGGAACTAATTTTGCCTACTGAAAAGCCAAAATGATATGAACCGTCCAAGGTATCAAATTATTATTTAATAATTTTGATGTAATTTAATTATTTTCTAAATTTATCCTTGTTAATGACATTTTAAGTAGGGTTATTTTAGTCATTTTACTATGAATTATGATCAGCCATTAGGGTTTTATTGGGAGACTATTTAAAGGCTTGCCTTTAGGTGGTTGAACAGTTTTTGATGTTTTTATAACTTTAGGGTTTTCTTGAATAAGAATTCTCTGGTAGATGACAAAGTTTCAAGATTTAGGGTTGCATGCCAAGAACATTCAGGTAAGTCTGATCATCTTACTCGTGGAGTGTTCCAATCTGGAGTAAGGAACTAGTTCTCCTTATCTCTTGGTCTTTGATCAAAAGGTAATCCAATTCTAGTCTTTTCCTTTTGATTGACGTCAATTGATTTGGGAGTTTTGGGATTTGTTGTTAGGGGTTCAACAATTGGGTTCCTAATTTTCAAATTGCTAGGGTTTTCATATCATTTGGTATCAGAGCATAGGCTCTAGATTAGGTATATGTTTATTTCAGTTGTCTTTTTTTTTTTTATATATAGTCTATTTCTTGATTAGGGTTCTTATTGTGTTCTTGTTTTGAAAAAAAAAATTGAAGTTTAGAGGTCTGCAAATTCGAAATTGAGAAAAAAAAAAGCAAGTACGTGAAGCAACCACGTCAATTTTTTTTAAAAAAAGAAATCGGCCGTGGGTTCTGTAATTGAAATCGAAAAAAAAAATGAATAAGCAGACATTTCAAGCAAGTACGTCAATTTTTAAAAAAAAGTGTCGACGGTACTGTGAGAGGAAAAAAAAAGCAGGTAGGTCAAGCAGACAGGTCAATTTTCTTGAGTTTTAATCTGCTGAAATTTATAAGAAAAGTTAGTTGTTTCAAATTAAACTTTGAAATTTCTTTAAATTAGGGTTTGGGGTAAAAGTAGTGTTTCTAATTCCTAATTCTTGTTTTCTTTTTTTATCATTGATTTGTCTAGTTGTTTGCCATTTTCTTGTTCATCTTGCATAACTCTTTGAATCTTGAATCTTAAATTCTTGATTTTAAATATCTTGTTTTTCTTGATTTCTTGTCTAGTTTGTCGAATCTTGAATATTAGATTATTGATTTTTAGTTTTCATTTTTTTTTTTTTTGGGAATTCTACTAGTTCTTTGCTTGAGTTTGACACTTTACAGTCATTCTTGTTTGATTTGTTTTGGCTTGCTCTTCTGATCTTGATTGCAAAACCTTGGCTATCACTCTATTGAGAGAGTTCATATTTATGAAGGAGTGCTACATATTGAGTGCAAACACGAGTGACTATTCATCTTTTGAGTGAAATATGTGAGAGAGCGATTGTGAGGTCCAATTTTCTTTATGCTAACATCTTCTTACAGTCATGCTCACACAAAGAAAAGCGTCAATAAACAATCATCATGTTGACCAAAATAAACTTCCATTGTTCTTTGGAAGTATTTCAGATCCAAATGAGTATATTCTTTGGTAGGAAGAAATTGATACCATATTTGATCACTACCATTATAGTGAAAAGGGAAAGGTAAAACTTATTATTTCTACATTTGAAGATTATGCTTTAACATGGTGGAATAATATGTTATCAAAAAGGAGGAGTGAAAATCAAGGAACGCCTTCATGGAAAGAGGTCAAAATTCTTATGAGGAAACATTTTGTTCCTAAGTCTTTCCACAAATTGGAAACTTTGAGACAAGGGATCAAAAGTGTGGAAAAATACTATGAAGAGATGCTTTGGTTACTTGAGAAGATTAACCTGTATGAAGATGAAGAAACTGCCATGGATCGATTCTATAAAGGATTTAATGAGGAGATCGTTGATATGCTTGCTGATCGAGAAGAAATTCGACCTTGTGCAGATTTGGAAGAAATGGTGCATGTTGCCATCAAAATTGAAAGGCAACTCCAAAGAAGATCATCAAGGTACACGAAATCTAAGTCTAATTTCAATATCAACACATTAGTAGAAAAAAACAATGTACATACCATATACGAGCATTTTGAGAAGGTGGATAGTAGTAAAGAAAAGTTTGCTTATGTTGCACCTATACATGATAATGATGTTTCTCCTTGTAGATCATTAGATAGCAAAGAATTACATGGTTGTAATCTTACTACTATTGTTGAACCATTTATTTATGGAGAAGCAGGTGTTAGTAGTAGTGAGGTAGAGGAAGTAGATGGTAGTGAACTTGAAACTAGAATATTTTGTGCTAACATTACTAGTTCATTAGAGCCCAAAGTAACAATTGATCCTACTATTGTATCATTCCTTCCTAGAGAAGAAAAATTTGATGTGTGTGAGTTGGAAAACAAAAGGCATGAGACTGAAGCAAAAGCAATAGAAATATATGAAGAAGAAAAGTGTGCAAACATAGATGTGAGAGAAAAGCATGTGAAAAATATCGGTCTAGAGATAAAAATGAGAAAAAAGCCAAAAATGCAAGTTTGAAAATTTGTGAGATTACTTGGTTCTTGTTTACAAAACATAGCATTCAAGACTTTTTAAGCAAAAGAGTTTGTTTTCTAACAGGTGAGCTTCAACCAAGTTTGCCTAGTTTCTCTTTTGAGTTTTTGCAGGAGGTTAAAACATTGACTTTGAAGCAAAGCTCAAAGAATGGTCCTAGTTCTTTTGATTGTCACAAACTAAATGAAGATTGGAAGGACCGATATTCTTTCCAATATAGATGGAATCCAAGACAATGCCAACCTTTGACATCTCATGACTACAAGGTTGCTTTACAAGGGAGACCATCCAAGAGAGGTGCTAGAAAATTTACATCATTTTCTTCCCATGACTTCAAAACTGCTTTACAAAGCTTTGATTTGGATTCGAGGACAAATCCTTCAAAAGGAGGAGAGGATGATATGAACCGCCCAAGGTATCAAATTATTATTTAATAATTATGATGTAATTTAATTATTTTCTAAATTTATCCTTGTTAATGACATTTTAAGTAGGGTTATTTTAATCATTTTACTATGAATTATGATAAGCCATTAGGGTTTTATTGGGAGACTATTTAAAGCCTTGCCTTTAGGTTGTTGAACAGTTTTTTATGTTTTTATAACTTTAGGGTTTTCTTGAATAAGAATTTTCTGGTAGATGATAGAGTTTCATCCTGCCACTTTTGCAATTCTTGAATCAGGGTTGGATGCCAAGAACATTCAGGTAAGTCTGATCATCTTGCTTGTGGAGTGTTCGAACTTGGAGTAAGGAACTAGTTCTCCTTATCTCTTGGTCTTTGATCAAAAGGTAATCCAATTCTAGTCTTTTCCTTTGGATTGACATCAATTGATTTAGGGATTTTGGGATTTGTTGTTAGTGGTTCAACAATTGGGTTCCTAATTTTCAAATTGCTAGGGTTTTCATATCACAGAATGACTGCGTTCTTGAAGTCCATTAATAGCAAAATATGGAAGGTCGTTATAACTGGATGGTCTCATCCCACTATGAAAGATACTGATGAGAAGGAGATCTTGAAACCTGAAGCTCAGTGGACGGAGGCTGAAGATGAAGCAGCTCTGAGAAATTCTCGTGCCTTGAATGCCATATTTATATCATTGATATCATCTAAGTTCTATCACTAATACCATGCTATTAGAGATAACGGTGATAGCTTCTATCACTAATAACATGCTATTAGAGATAACTTCTGTCATTCTTTTTTACCATAAAATAATATGCTATCGTTGATAGCTTCTATCATTGATACCATGCTATATTAATGATAACTTTTAGGCATATCATTTACACTTTAGTTCGGGATTCAACTTTATTAATTAAATTCACTAAGTTGGCTATCAATGATAGACTTCTATAAATGGCTAGTAACTGTAGAAGGAAATTATCAGAGATTAAGCTATCAATGATAGAAAATATTAGTGGCTATCACTGATAGACTTTCATTAGTAACTATCAATTTTGAAAGATTAACACTCAAAGTTATCAGTGACTATTATTGAGAAACTTTTATCATGATTATCAATAATAGACTCTAAAATCACTAATAGACTTTTAACACTGATATCTACCTAAGTTTGATATCACTGATACATAAATATGACTGATATCTATCCAAGTTATATCACTAATATCACTGATAATTGATATTACCGATACACAAGTATTAGTGAATTCTTTTCTAACATTTAAAAACATGAGTGATAGCAAGTGAATTCTTTAATCAATGATAGAATTCTTTGAGTTACTAAGTTATGAGTATATCAATGTGACTATTACTAATAGATTTATATTATTATGTTATAATAACGAAGTCTATCACTGATAGTTACTAATAGTTTTCATAAGTTTTAGATTTTCAGTTTTATCTTGAGTATTTACTAATAAATTAGTATACATTAGTTGATAAAAGTCTATAAGTCATAAACTTTTATCGTTGATTGAAGTAGTCTGTCAGTGATAGAAGTCTATCATTGATAAACTAAAATAGACTTAGTCTATTAGTGATATCATAGGCTATCAGTGATAGAAGTTTATTACTGATATAGATTTTATACTTTTTAAATCCTATAAAAAGAAAAAAAAAAAAACTATTGGCTTGTTTGATAACGCTTTCTTTTCTCATTTTTTGAGAAATAAACTTGTTTAATAATTATTTTCGTTTCTTATTTCTAACTTTTAAGAAATGTTTCTAAAAATGGTGCAAATTTGATGTCTAAAAAAGATTAGTTTCTTTCAAATCCATTTCCATTTGCTATTTATATTTAATGTTTCATTATAATAATCAAACTTGATGATTGACTTGTTGGTGTTAAGTCACTTATGAATTGTGCACTTTCAAATCCTAAATTTGAAACTTAGCCTTGTAAACTCGATATTTTTTAATCTTTCTAGTAGAAAATGAGAATATGAGAGAGAGAGAGAGAGAGGGAAAGGTTTGGAGAGATGACGAGATTGGGGAGATGGAAGCAAAAACCAAAAAAAAAAAAAAAAAAGGGAAGGAAAAAAGAAAATATGAGGAGATTAGGGAGATGGAAGCAAAAACTGGAAAAAGCAAAGGAAAGCAAAAAGAGAAGAAGAAAATATGAGCAGATTGGGGAGATGGAAGCAAAAGCTTAAAAAAAAAGAAGAAGAAAAGAAGTTGTTAAAGACAAGGGAGGGCAAAATTGAAAATACTAAAAATTCTGAAGTTGACTGGTCAACATTTACCATATTTGCAAATATTTTAAAGAGGTGCTATATTTTTAGATTTGTTTCCCTTATTTTGCTATCTATTACACATATCTTTTATAATACCCATCAATAGAACTACTACTACTATTTGGTAGCATTAGCACTAAGGTCGAGTCGATCCGCAAGGAAGCACAAGATTTGTTTCATTAAATTAATTTCCTAGTTAAAGCGGTAAATGGGGGGTTGTTTGTAGATAAGAGTCAAAATGCGGAGAATAAAGGATAAAGGGTAAATAATGTAACATAAGATTGGATTAATCTAGTCTAGAGCGGGTGGCCAATCTGATGCAATTTGCTCATTGCGTCTCATAATTAAACATATATTTGATTTGCAAGCACACAATGACTTACTCAACTCAACCAAATCATTCGCATAGCAGATTGTCAATGTGTTGGAAGAAGTCAAGCAAGCACCCTTAACTATTAATTAAGACTAATGTTCTAATTAAACTAAAGTTCTGATCGATTTCTTATTGGAAAAATACGAAAAAGTTTACGGAAATTTTTTTTTTTTAATCAAATTTGATTGTATTCTGTTTTTTTTCGTAAGGTCCAAATCGATTTCTTACAGGATATAATTTAGAAAAGTTTACAGGAAATATGATTTAAAAAGAATTCCCAACTTTTTAAAGAAAATTTTCAAATCCTAAAAAGTTAAACCCCGTTTGTTGAGAAAGAAAATTCTGGTTTAAAATAGAATCCTTACAAGATTTCTAGGTGGATTTCAACAAACGTTCCTTCTGTTTGAAATCCACGAACATAAATGTCGTTCTCTCTCTTCAAATAGATAGCTTTTCCTACTGTCGTACTAGAAATCAAACTCCCCTCCCTCACACCATATAAATGTAAAAAACTCTAAGAAACCCGAAATCTAAAGAAAGTACCTTTATGTGGGAAGTAAAAATCGAATCTCAAACCTGTAAGTTGATAACACCCCATTTTTGGTCAAGTAAATGTTATTTGTTAGTTTAAATATTTTGTAAATGTTATTTGTTAGTTTAAATATTTTTATCAACATAATAATTCCCTCAGACATTAGCCTATTTTTATAAAGTTGAGAACCAAACATTTTAAATAAATGTTTTTAAGAATTTTTAGTCCTATATCTTTTTCTTACCCCACAAAGATTTTGTCATTATTAAATATAATATTAGCTAAACAAATAACATGGGATAAATTCATCAGCTGTATATAAATTTATTGAGATTTATCAATTTTATAAAAGAATCAAGACTTGTATGATTATTTTTTTTGCGAAAAGTCCAGTTAGTAAAGTTCGATGTATGTGTTTATTTTTATTTATTTATTTAAAATAGTTAGTCTTATCACAATTTTGTCTTATCAATTACACCGAGATTTGAATATATCTTTCTTTTCCAAAAGACAATTTGAATATATCTTAAACCAAGGAGTGAGATATTTAAATCTTAGGAACGGTTTAATTTATGTATATTGTTGAATATATTTTTTTAAAAGGTTAAATATAATTTTAATCAATCAACGTCAATCATGATTGTATCTTGTTTTGGGTAAATTTGTACATGACAAAATAAGTAAAATATTAAAGAAATATAAGAGAAGATAAATATAAGATAAATTAGATTTGGTTTAAATAAATCTAAGCATTAGCAAATCATTTATCTAATAAAATTTAATCCTATCTAAGTTTAGAAAAGATCTATCTCATCCAATGCTAAGAGAAAAAAATAAATTACATCTTATCTTTTCTATAAATACATAACTTCATATGAAGTATTTTGAACTGAATATAGATCTTGAACTTGATCAGATATCTTGAAATGGACATAAATCTTGATTTGGGAACTCAAAACTTCCGACTACTTTCCTATTCTATAATTCTGTTAGTGACTTAGGTATCAGAACCATTTTTCTTTGTTTTGCATGTCCTCTCTTCCTTGAATTACAAATTCAACTAATAATGTCACGTGAGGAGTGTCAAGTGTATTTCCCCTGTCCTAAATTTTGCATCAACATGTCTAATAAACTTTGGGCCCGTTTGAATTGACTTTTTAAGTGTTTATAAACACTTATTTAAATACTTAGAAAGTCAATCCAAACGGGCCCTTAAACTATAAACTTTTAAAAGTGTTTAATAAATCTCTAATCAACTTTCTAATTCTTTTTCTATTTTTGTTATGTGATGTTGGTTATGTCTAACAAAAGTTATGGTATCGCTAATATCTCTCTCAACTAGGAGGCTTTTATATAGTCGTCTCCTCTTTGTACGGAACACTCGAGCTTCCCTCTAGCTCTCTTTTGTATCTCTTTTTTATCGAATGCATTATCATTTTGGTCTTGGGGTGTGATGAGGTGCTAGGGGAGTTTTAGTTGAGATGTCTCGGTGCATCTACTGATCCCTCTCGCCTTGTAAATATTTTCAAAGAACAAAATACCGGAAGTTTGATAATTTTTTTTTTAGATGAATTGAAAATGTATTAATTTGACATTTCAAAACTTTGATTGGAGTATAGACAATGGTTGTTGGAGAAGGCAACAATATTTAAGGTTTGAATTAGTAATGATATGTTGTTATACATAAATACTTGGGTAATTACTTTAAATGGTAAAATTATTGAAAATATTTTTAAATAGAGCAAAACATTAGTGTCAATCAATGATAGACACTGATAGACATCTATCAATGTCTATCACTATTTTAGTGATAGATGTCTATCAGTGTTATCATTGATGGACAATGACATTTTCCTATATTTGTAAATTAGTTTGCTCATTTTTCTATATTTGAAAACAACTCTAAATATTTAGGGTTTCATTCTCCATACTGGTTGTACTATACGTATGTATGTGTATATATATATATATAATTTAAAAAAGAAACGTGTGTGAAACTAAACAAAAAAATTTTTTTTTTTTTTTTTTTTTGACATCGAAGTTCATAATTTACGTTTGTATAACTATTCTCAAATTGGCACAAATTTTTTTTCCTTAAAGTTGGATAAGCCTCATAATTTTCAAATTATACTTACCAATAAAAATATATATATAATGGGTAGTTAGCTAATCTACACGTCATTATTTGAATAATTTCTTATATATAATTCATCATTATATTCAAATCATCATCCTAAACCTAATTGAAATTGAAAATTCAACCAATATGAGCATTAGTTTTCAACTTTTCTAGAGTCTCTTTAATTTAATCCTCCCTTATATTATTCTATAAATATTGACTTCATTGTCTTTTTAATATAGTCAATTTTGTATATGCTTATTCATTTCCTACTAGGAATAAATTGAGCCCATTCACCAATCGGATTAGATTAGAGCAACATTTATAACAACATATATATTACTTTTATTTGAAAATAATTAGGGTGGCGGATCAAACTCTTGATTCTCTTAAACTCGAAGCCTAATGGAGGACAAATAGAAATCTTATCGTGGAAGTCATTAAGAAGAAATATCTCCATTACATTGAGTAACAAGCTTGGATCATTGGCTAATACAAGCTAATCTTCATTTTCTTTAATTACATTTTAATTAAGCTTTTAAATATAAGATTATTTTATAGCATTATTATCAACAGATTAGAAGTGTACGTGAATATATATTGCAAGGGCATAATATTATTTTTTTTAGATAAGAGTCAAATATACATTTCATTGTATTTCTAAAAAAATAAATACATAACTATCACATTTGGGTTTTTATATATTATTACACATCATTATCATTTTTGTCATCATCGCAAGGAATATAAAATACATCCAGTATATAAAGCCTGTATCAGGAAGAAAATAATTTCTTTATTTAATAATAATTATTACAATATGCTATTCAATTCTGTCTTCATTACAAATTAAGATAACCTAGCCCAACCCTTTGTTCTCTTTTAATTATACTAGTTTTTTTTTTTTAAAGTACGATTGGGATAGGAAATTCCAACCACAAACTTCGTGGTCACTAATACACTCGTATACCGGTTGAGTTAGGCTCGCTTTAGCTTAATTATACTAGTTTGTTACTAATAGGAAAAATTAAGGTTATATTATAAGGTTAGTCTATGAAGATTCAACTTTTATGTCATTATATTTTGATTCTTGAAAGTTTAAGAAGTGTTTAATAAGTTATTAAACTTTTGATTTTGTGTTTTTTTAACAAGATACTAGTGTAAGGATCAGTAGGTGTACCGGGACATCTCAACTAGGTTGACACCCCCTCTAGCACCCTCATCATGCCCCAGAGCCAGTGTATAACATTAAGCCAAAAAGAGGCGATCGGAGAGATCAAATGTTAAGTACAAATCGAGCTAGAGTGAAGCTCCGATCCAAAAAAAGAGTGAGGAAAGAGTAAAAGGAAAAACTAAAGAAAAGCCGTCCAGTTTAAAGCAATAGTAGGAGCGTCATCATTACAAAATAAAGGTGACTTTGTGCTACAAAGGGCGGCCAATGCGTTAATGTCCTCCCACCGTTGATGTTGTGATATTGTGATTTGTTATTTAGATCTTTCAACTTTTTAAAATATCTAATAAAGTCCTAAAAAATTTCAATTTTATATCCCATATGTCTCTTAATTATTCATTGGTTTACTAAATCTATGATGTATTCAACATTTATTTTTAAATTGATGGATGCACTAAATAAAAATTGAAATATTAGATTTACATTAAACATAAAATTCAACTGAATATCTATTACATTAGTTAATTTTAAATTTTTTTTAATATGTGATAGAACTATTGAATAGAAAATTGAAAGTTGAGGAATTATTAGACAATTTTAAAACCTAGGGATATGTGAGACATAAAATTCAAAGTTGAAAATCTATACTTAATTGTTCAAAAACAAAATAGATGTAGCAACCATTTAGAATCAATTCTTAAGATGTTCTCACCTCTTTGCTTTCTAAATAACATAGATAATTAATACAAAAATATAAAAATTAGAACAAATAGTACTAAACATATTTACTCATCTCTATTTATCATCCAATATTATTAATACCAAAAGAAATATAAGGAAAAATAATAAATTTTTATTTCTTTTATAATATGTGGGGTTGAAATTTTTTTTTTTTGGAACAAAATACTAGAGACAAGTGGGACAGGAGATACACAAGGATATCTCAACTAGGTTGACACATTCGTAGCACTCTCATCATGCCCTGAGATCAAAAGTGATGCATTCATTCAAAAAATAGTATTCGTACAGGATGTGGAATCGGAGAATAGAACTTTACACACGAGATTGATTAATAATAAAAGTTTTATACCAACTAAATTATGCTTAATTTGACTATATATATATATATATATAATTGGGTGCTCAACAACTTATTTTTTATTCTTGATCATAGCATCATAATCTTATTCGAAAGTGAATGTCACAACACGCACCGAATCCCATCATAATTCTGCAGTTAAGCGTGCTTGAACAAGAATAATACTGTAAACACGTCAATTGTGGCACTTTGGACAATATAGATGGAAAGGAATAATCGCACCTTCAAAGACATGTTCAGAAGCAATGTCAATGTTTGGGAAGATATTTGCATCTTCTGGCGAAGCTGGTCACACAAGTTGAAACTACTCAAAGACTACAACCCCACTTCTATTGCCATTAACTTAGCTGCTTTATGTATGCTTAACGCTAGCTGCCTTTGTTGTTTTTTCCTTCATCAGGCTTTCTTCTAGCCCCTCTGTTTTTTTTAACTGCTTTTTGTATGATCTTTCGGGCTTTATTGAATATTTATAAAAGATCGTTATGATGAAGGTGCTAAGAATATGTCAACTTAAATAAGATATTTGAGTGCATCTACTAACCTATATCTTATCTTCTTCTAAAACAAAATTAAAGAAAGTCAATGTTACAGCAACTTTTATGAAATTAAAGTATTCATGAATTAATATTTTAGCTTTAAACACTGCTTATACTCATATATAATAATTATTATCTATTTTTTGTTCAAGATGTCGTATTTCTTCCACCCCAATTGCAAGAAATCTTCATGATATATTTCAGATCAAAGATCTCAATCCTCTAAAAAATTGTTGTTAGAAATCATAGTAATTCAAAAAAGAATTAGTAGAAAGTCATATACCATATCTACAAAATATCATTGAACTCAAGAAGAAAGAGTTTAACTTTATTTTGGATGATGAAAAATCTGTGTAATAATTTCATTCCTTTTCTTTTGTTTTTTTAGAAAATTAAATCATTTCTTAAACAAAATATAAAATTTGATTTAAAAATTTGGTAGCACACAAGAAAAGACTTGTTAAATTTGTTTTTAAAAAATGATAGTTAAATTTGACCAACCATTTACATGCATTCAAATTAAGAGTCAAACGTAACTCTGTATGTATATAAATATATATACCAACAGTTTCAAGCTGGAGAAGGAACAAAAACTTGTATCCTTACATTTAGTTTTTAGAAACTATGGAGCATTCTAGGGGTACCATTCTCATACTCAGCCTTATAATCTCTATATTTCAATTAGCAGTTCTCTCCTCACATGCAATTCCCAATCAAGGTAAAATTTTGCCTCTCAAATTACAAACTTTTCTCTTAATTAATGAATTCTTATTGATCTAAAATTCCTTTTTTCAGATTTTAGCTACATGAAGTTTGTACATAATGCCAGCGATTTGCCAGCAAAAGAAGAATATGATTACATAATAATAGGAGGAGGAACAGCAGGTTGTCCATTAGCTACAACATTATCATCAAATTTCTCAGTCCTCCTTCTTGAAAGAGGCAGTGATCCCAACAAATATCCTTCTGTGTTGAATGAACAAGGTCTATTGAATGTTTTTGCTGCTGGAGATGATGGTAAAAATCCCTTCCAACGCTTCACCTCTGAGGATGGTGTAGAGAATATAAGAGGGCGAGTCCTTGGCGGTGGAAGTATGGTTAATGCTGGCTTTTACTCGAGAGGCCATCGACAGTTCTTTGAAACAGCAGGTGTTGATTGGGATATGGAATTGGTGGAGAAAGCTTATGAATGGGTTGAAGAGACTGTGACATCTCGACCAATTTTGAATGCTTGGCAATCTGCTTTTAGAAGTGCTTTGTTGGAAGCTGGTGTTTTACCTGATAATGGGTTTGATTTGAGGCATCTTGTCGGAACTAAAACTGGAGGTTCCATCTTTGATGACAAAGGAAACAGACATGGAGCTGTTGAGCTTCTCAATAAGGCTAAACCCACCAATATTAAAGTTGCAATTGAAGCCACAGTCCAAAGAATCCTCTTTTCTGGTTAGTCCTAGTAAATATTCTATTTTAATTATATTTTTTGTATTTATTTTTTTGAGTTTTTTTTTTTTTTTTTTTTTTTTACGGATGACCCATTCAGGGGTCCCTACAAATATATGAAATCTAACCTTATGCTTACGTCATAACGCACTACTGCATTTTTTTAACATATCGTGTTAGGGATGACCTTGACCATTGTGTATTGTAGCCTAACGCGATGACCATTATCTTTATCATGATTTTTATTTTTCTATTGTGTTTTCCTCATTTTTCTCACAGTTGTTTGTTTTTTAGGTGAGAAAAATGAATATCGTGATAGAGATGATCATCCGTTAGGACTACATGGTTATCTCTAACGAAATACATTATAAAATGTTCTCCTTTTTTCTCATAATTTGTTAGGTTTTTCAGAAAAATATGAAAATCGTGATAGAGATGGTCATCGCGTTATGCTACGATAAACATGGTCATCTCTAACGCAATAAGTTATATAAAATGCGATAATACCTTATGACGTAAGCAGAAGATTATATTTCATACGTTTGTGAGGGATGGATCATCAATCATAAACACCCTCCTCAAAGAGCCATTCGTACAAAAAAAAAAAAAAAAAAAAAAAAAAAAAAAAAAAAACTTGATTTTTTATTCCTAAACTTCGGTAACGTTTATTTTAGTGCTTGATCCATAAATCATTTTGATTGTGATATTATTTTGTAATTTAATATAAGGAAATTTTTAAAAATAAAAAAATAAAGAAACTATTTACACAAAATAGCAAAATTTTTAGATAGTTGTGATAGACACTAGTAGAAGTCTATCAGGGTATATAAATGATAGAAATGACAGAACTTATCACTGATAGATGCTGATAGAAGTCTATCAATGTTTATTAGTGTTTTTTTTGCTATTTTCTGTAAATAATTTGACATTTTTTTCTATATGGAAAAATTTTCCTTTAATATATGCATGAATTTTTTTTTATTTATTTTTTTTTTTTTTTTTTTGCTCATTCTGAACTCAGGTTTAACTGCAAGTGGGGTTTTGTATTCTGATTCAAAAGGAAAACTACATAGAGCATTCATCCGTGAGAAAGGTGAAATAATTGTAAGTGCAGGAGCCATTGGAAGTCCTCAACTTCTCCTTCTAAGTGGGGTTGGCCCAAAATCTTATCTTTCATCTTTAAAATTACCTGTCGTTCTTCACCAACCACATATCGGTGAATTCATGTCGGACAATCCCCGTTTTGGGACAAACATCATCCTTCCATTCAAATTGCTTCCTTCCTCTGTAAAAGTTGTTGGAATTTTAGAAGACAATATCTATATACAATCTTTTGCCAGCCCTTCACCAATTTTAGTTCCCCCAATTTTCAGTCTTCTTCCTCCTCAATCCACTTCCATCATCCCCAGCTTAGCCATGTTTGTTGGAAAATTCTCGGAGGTGCATTCTGAAGGCTCACTCCGATTGAATTCCTCCACTAATGTGAAGAAGAGCCCCATTGTTCGATTCAATTACTATTCACATCCTGATGATCTTGCTCGATGTGTTAGTGGAGTAAGAAAAATGGGAGATTTGCTTAAAACCCAAACCATGGAAAAGATTAAGACCCAAGATTTGGAGGGTAATAAAGTATTTGAGTTTTTGGGGCTTCCCTTGCCGGAAAATTTGTTGAATGATAGCTCCGTAGAAGAGTATTGTCATAAGACAGTGACAACTTATTGGCATTACCATGGAGGATGTTTGGTCGGAAAAGTGGTCGACGGTAATTATAAAGTCATCGGAATAAAAAATTTGCGTGTTGTTGATGGCTCCACTTTCTCTGAGTCACCGGGAACTAATCCTATGGCCACCCTCATGATGCTCGGCCGGTGAGTTCTTATATATAAATTTAAATATATATTATTATATAGGAAAATTTTCAAAAATAGAAAAATAAGAAAAACTATTTATATAAAATAGCACAATTTTTAGATAGTTGTGATAGATGCTGATAGAAGTCTATCAGGATCTATCTGTGATAGAAATGATAGAACTCTATCACTGTAGATGCTAATAGAAGTCTATCAAAATTTATCAATATTTTTTTTGCTATTTTCTGTAAATAGTTTGACATTTTTTTTATTTGTGAAAATTTTTCTATTATATATATATAATATATTAATTCTGTTTACAAATCATTTGTTACTTTGATTTTATTTTTTTAATTATTACTAGTTTAATCCTGGTTTAATAGATTTTCTTAAAACTTAATTTAAAGGTGTGTAATAAGTTTCATCTATCTTTGACTTTTTAAATGTTTTTTAAAAGTTCACAAACGTATGAAGTGTAAGGTCAATTTCTTTTTTCTTTTTTTTTTTCTTTTAAAAAAAGATTGCCTAGTAGGTAAGAAACCTATTAAACAAATCTATAATTTAGGGAAATTACTATAAACAGAAAAAATATCAAACTAATTACAAATATAGAAAAATTTCAGACCACGATGGAATTTTATCGCTTTCTATCGCTCAAGCAAATTACAAATATAGAAAAATTTCAGACCACGATGGAATTTTGTCGCTTTCTATCGCTCAAGTAAATAAATTCTATCGCTTGAGCGATAGAAAGCGATAAAATTCTATCGCGGTCTATCACTAATAGGCTGTAAAAATTTTCTATATTTGTAAATAGTTTGACTCATTTTTTTATATTTGAAAACAACCTTTTAATTTAACACTTTTGAAAATCATAAATGTATTTAGTATTAGATGCAAATTAAAAGTGTAAAACTCACTTGAATAAAAACTATATGGTTTTGAAAATTATGATTATTTTCCTACCACTTCGATATAATATGATATTCATTTTTGCTAACTAAATACTTGAATTATCAACTAAATTTGAAAAGTAGTTTTCAAAACTTGACAATGGTTTTTAAAAATATTTCTAAAAAGTAAATAACAAAACAAAACAAAGAAGTCAATAGATAAAAGTAGTATTTATAAATTTAATTATTTTTTCTTTCTAAAAAATTAAATGATTATCAAACATTACATTAGAGACCTATAAAAAAAAAATAAACTTAACCTATGTATTATGTAAATTTAACGACTAAACTTATAAGGTAACATAAAACTTTCTCAATTCGATGTTAGAGTATTGTTGACTTTTAAATTGATCTTTTAATCTTCAAAACCCATTTAGGACTTGGAAATAATTTTGAAAAAGAAAAGCTATTAAACAAAGGTTTGGAGATTTTCTTTAAAGAAAAAAATAATAATAACAACAGCATATAATATTCTCTTATAAAAGTAGTTCATGTTACGACTTAAGAACAAGCTGTAGTTGAGATTTTATTTTCATTGTCTTTTATTTCCATAAACTAAGAATTTCAAAATAATTTTGCAGATATGTTGGCCTGAAGGTACTGCAACAAAGATCGAGTGTCAACTAAGAGAGGCCATTATTGCTTAATATTCTTGGTTGTCGGGTGCATGTATCGTGTCTTCTTTAATTTTTGAACTATGTGTTTTATTATAATTGTTATTTATTTTTCGTTTTTTATATTTTCAGTTTCTAAAGATTGTATACAAATTTTATAAAACAAAAATATGGGTTTTCTTATTCCCATTTTCTAGTTCGTCCAACAACATGAATAAATTAAGTCCAAGTTTGGAAGTAATTCTACCATTGTTATGAGTGTATTGTTGAATGAAAAATTTTGGACCAATCACAAATTGTTACACTATTTTTTTTAATTAATGACAAAATTACAAATGATTGAATTTGGGAGTAATTAAAAGTTGACATGTGTCCTAAATTGAAATTGAAGACATAAATTAGTAAATCTCAATGATGTCATACGTAATTTCATCTTGACCGTGGGACCGAATAAAATAATTTGGTCCAATATTTAGGCTAAAGTCCAATTGAGCCTAAAAATAAACTTACTTTAGTCCAAAGGGCAACTAAGGCCCAAAAACCAGGTCCATGGATCAACCAAGTCAAGCCCAAGCTCATAAAAATCTACCTAAGAACTTTATTAATAATAAAAAAAAATCTTCATTTAAAAGCTTCATAAATTTTACATTCAAATAACTTTGAGAGAATCCTTCCTACAATCAAAAGACTATCTAAGCTTTTGAAGATTGAATTACACTTGTCGACTGAAGTTTTTGAAGATGCAAACATTCATTCAAAATTTCAGCTTTGAGAACATCAACGTGTTCCACTTCCTCAAATCAAGCATACACATTCAACTAAGAGAGAATCAAAGGATCAAATACTAGAGATAGAATCATATCCGCACAATTCAACATGATAAACACAAGTTCACTTCAAAAACACGTTCTAACCTCGTGTAAACAAGTTGGCACGTTCAGTGGGACCTCTCTACCTCTCATCTCTCTCTCATCATTCAAACCAACCAATGGCACATAAGAAAGTTGCATCCAAAACTAATGTTACAAGCGACTCTTACATACGACATGTCACCCAGTCACTCAAAAGAAATCTTGCAAGAACAAGAATAGGGTTATGTCATCGTGGAGAAAATTTGGAAATAGTTGACAGAATCTCTTAGAGGTGGCGGAATTGTCATAAAAAAAATCTCTTGTTTGATAACTCCGCTTCTACTTCCGACCAGTCAAAGAGAGGATCACACCCCTACATAATTGTAAGAAACAATTTAATTTTTTTCAGTAAAAAAAATTAATTAATAATAATATAAGAAGTAAAATTTTAAACTTTAGAATTTAGATTTTTTAAAAAAAAATTTGTAGTTGTGGTCCAGGGCAAAAAAGAAGGGAAGAAGGTTGTCAGGTGAAATGTAGTTCGCATACAGATAGATTATCATGTTCAAGAAATAACTTAAAAAGCCTAGAGTATATGGATAAAGTTTGTGCCTTATCTTGATGACACTATGGATACATAATATTGAAGTTCTATCTCAAAATTAATTAATAATGAGAAGAATTACACATCTATCTTATCAATATTGTGAGATCCCTTGATTTTTTCTAATGTGAGATTCTCAATATGCCCTCTCAAGTTGGTGTCTCTCTTTGGGTTAATCATTTTTGGATCGAATCCCAATTTTTATTATGAGATTGAATGTCAATTTGGATTTTATGGGCTCTAATATCATATTAGCATGAATTTTCATCTCAAAACCAATGCATCATTTTATAAACATTGTGAGGACCTTTTTTTTTTTTTTTTCCTAACGTGGGATCCTCAACTTCTTGATCCTAGGATCATGTTCTTGGGCAGGACATGTACAAGAATGCTTTGTTAGATATTTTGTTAAGCTTAGTTTCATCCAAGACATGTGGCAATTGCAAATATAACCAAAAGTATTAGTACATATAACATATTGTTTTAGTAATTTTCAATTTTATATCTAATAAATTTATAAAGTTTCAATTCTCCTCCATTTTTGTTAAGGCGGTGTCTGTTCTATCTAAAAGAAGTTTCGAATTTTGTATGTTAGAGAGTCTAATGTATGATTTTTTTTTTCTTTTTGACCGATGAATTGAAAATGTGTTAATTTTTTATATTTCTAACTATGATATGGTTATTGGAGAAACAAGTATCTGGGTTTTGAATTAGTGATGATTGGTTGGTATACATAAATACAAAAACAAAGTTAGTAAGGTTGAAAATTAATGTATCAACCAACATGAACATAATAGTTATCATCCACTCCTCTTCTTAAAATCAGAGGTTGAATTTGAAAACCTCATTAGCTACCTTTGTTGTACTATATGTATAACTAAAGTTTTTAATTAATATGAGTGTGAAACCATCCAAGAGAAAAAAGAAAAAAAAAATTGTTTCAAACCCATAATTTTCTTCTTAACAATATTTTTATGTTATATTTTAAAATATAGAAAAATTACTATAAACTGAAAAAATTTCAAACTATTTACAAATATAGAAAAAATTTCTATCGCTTTCTATCACAAATAGACAGTAAAATTTTTTGTAAATAATTTGGCTTATTTTTCTATATTTGAAAATAACCCTAAAATATATATAAAAAGATGATATAATGGATAGCTTGAGTTATCTAAATGTCATTTGAATAGTCTCTTTCTTCATAAAAAAAATCATCATTCAATAAATCATCAACCTAAACTTTAATTGAAATTGAAAATTCTACAAATATGGGCATAAGTTTTCAACTTTTGTAGGATAGCATCTTTAATTTAATCCCCCTACATTATTCAATCAATATTTAATTCCTATGATCATCATTCTCCGGTTATTAGATTATTTTATAATATTTAGGGTGGAATAAATTCTTGATTCTAGGAAATTCGAAAACTTAGTGGAATAAATAGAAATCTAATAGTAAAAGACACTAAAAAGAAATGTCTTCATTAGATTGGATAACAAGGATCATTAATTAAGACCGGGTGCACCCACTGATCCTTCGACCTCTCGTTTATTGTTAAAAGAAAAAGATCATTAATTAAGACAAATTAGGACATGTTTGAATTGATTTTTTAAGTATTTGAATAACTATTTTTTTTTAGCGAAATACTAATAGGAGAGGGATCGGTAGGAGCAGTAGAACATCTCAACTAGGTACCTAAGGTACCCTCATCAATCTCCAAGCCCAAAAGAGCATATCATTACAAAAAAAAAAAAAAGATAAGTCGGAATACAAAGATCCAAACGAGAGCTAGAGAAAAGCTCTCCAATTTAGTGTAATAGAAGTTACATTGTAATTACAGAAAAGACTCAATTTAGAGCACTATCTAGCAGTCACAATGGTAATGTCTTCCAAAAGAGTAAAAGGATTTTTAAATTTATCCGCAAACCGTTGATTGTTTCTTTTCAATCAAATATTCTATATGAGCGCATCCATCAAATTGAAAAACTATTTTGTGCTTAAAATATTCCTTTTAAACATTTAAAAAATCAATCCAAACGTTAGATTATTTTTTTTCAATATATTTGCTTGTTTTCAAGAGATTAGATGTCGAGAACATGGGGATAATATTATTTTTCAGATAAAGTCAAACATACAATTCGTTGTATTTCTAAAAAATAAAAAACATATACAATTATCATATTTGGCTTTTTATATATTATATATGACATGTCATTATCATTTTTGTCATTATCTGAAGGAATATTAAATACATCCACCATATAAAGTCAGGATTGGGTAAAGAAAATAATATGTTTATTTTTTAAATTAATATATAATTTGTCGTTTGTGTAATGTATTGTGTTATTCCCTCAATAAGTAATATTTTTTTAAAAAGAAAAAAACCAGCAGGTTGCTTCCCTAAAATAATTGGGTCATTGATTTTATACCGAAGCAATCTTATTTCTTTCCCCCCCAAAAATTTCGAGCTGTTAAAAGAAATTATCAAATGAAATCATGGAAATTCAAAAATGAATATACTGGAGTAGTATACAGTGAATGAACTCCTAAAGAAGAGTTGATTTCTATTTTTGGATGATGAAAATGTGTGTAATATTTATTTCATTTTTTATTTAAAAAAAAGTAAATCAAAATTATTAAACTATTTACAGATATAGAAAAATTTCACTATCTATCAACGATAGAAGTCTATCATCTCACGGGAGAACCCACCCGACCCTACAATTTACCCTCGAATATTAAATTCTAGGTAGGTGGCCACCAATTGAACCCACAACCCCTTAGCCCTTTGGCTCTTTTTGGATGTTACCACTACTAGACCAATCCATGATGATTCACAGTCTATCATTGATAGACAGTAAAAATTTTCTATATTTTAAAATAATTTGACTCATTTTTCAATATGTAAAAACAACTCTAAACAAAATATAAATTTACATTTAAAAATTTTGTATATGGCAAGAAAGTACTTGTTTTAATTTTTTTCTTTTTAAGAAAAAAAATTATGGTTGAATTTGATCACCAACAATAGATGCATTCAAATTAGGGATGTTCAAAATGACCCGACAACTCGAATAATTCAGACTACCCAACTCAAAATGTAAGTCTTGAGTTGGTTAGTTTTGCTGATCTGGGTTGGGTTGGGTTACTTTTTCTATTTTTGTTGGGTTAGGTTGGGTCGAAGGTTGGCTAAAAATGGGTTGACCAAACCCAACCTGAATTATATATATATATATATATATATATATATATATATATATATATATATATATATATATAGTTCGTAATAAATATAATAGATATTTGGTACTTAATATTTAAATTTTATGAGATTTTAGTTATTAGTCATGTTTTGTAGATAAATTTGAATATTTTTAATTAAAAAGAAAAAAAATTATAATTTGACAACCCAACCCAACCTAAAGAAAATTTTAAGATTCTATTTGGATTGAGTTGAAGATTTTATTTGGATCTTTTGAGTTGTACCATCCATTGTACTCCCCAATTAAAATTAAAATTAAGAGTCAAACTTTGTATGTATATACCAACACAGTTGCAAATTGAAGGGAACAAACTTTGTATTCCACACATTTAGCATGTGGAAACTATGGAGCATTCTAAAGCAACCATTCTCATACTCAGTGTTATCATTATCTTTCAATTAGGAGTTCTCTCCTCACATGCTATCCCCAATCAAGGTAAAATTAATTGTCCAAAAAAACGATATTAGATGACACATTTCTCTATTTTAATTTTTAAACTTGTCTCTTAATTTAATTAATTCTTATAATTGGTTTGAACTTTTCTTTTCTAGATGTTAGCTACATGAAATTTGTACATAACGCCAGTGATTTACCAGCAAAAGAAGAATATGACTACATAATAATAGGAGGAGGAACAGCAGGCTGCCCATTAGCTGCAACATTATCATCAAAATTCTCAGTTCTCCTTCTGGAAAGAGGCAGTGACCCCAACAAATATCCTTCTGTGTTGAATGAACAAGGTCTATTGAATGTTTTTGCTGCAGAAGATGATGGCAAAAATCCCTTCCAACGCTTCATCTCTGAGGATGGTGTAGAGAATATAAGAGGGTGGGTCCTTGGCGGCGGAAGCATGGTTAATGCTGGCTTTTACTCGAGGGGTCATCGAGAGTTCTTTGAAAGTGCAGGTGTTGATTGGGATATGGAATTGGTGGAGAAAGCTTATGAATGGGTTGAAGAAACTGTGGTATCTCAACCAATTATGAATAATGCTTGGCAAACTGCTTTTAGAAGTGCTTTGTTGGAAGGTGGTGTTGTACCTGATAATGGGTTTGATTTGAAGCATCTTGTGGGAACTAAAATTGGAGGATCCATCTTTGATAACAAAGGAAACAGACATGGAGCTGTGGAGCTTCTTAATAAGGCTAATCCCAAAAATCTTAAAGTTGCAATTCAGGCCACTGTCCAAAGAATCCTATTCTCTGGTTAGTCCGATCCTCGTTTGGTTTGAATTATACTTTTGTCTTAGATTTTTTTAAGGGGAATTTTTAAAAATAGAAAAATAAATGAAACTATTTACACAAAATAACAAAAAAATTTAGATAGTTGTGATAGACTCTAATAGACTTCTATCAACGTCTATTAGTTATTTTCTTTGTTATTTTTATCAACGTCTATCAGTTATTTTCTATCAACGTCTATCAGTTATTTTCTATCAACGTCTATCAACGTTGATAGAAGTCTATTAGAGTCTATCAATGATAGAAATGATAGAAGTTTATCACTAATAGATGCTGATAGAAGTCTATCAATGTCTATCAGTTATTTTCTTTGTTATTTTTTGTAAATAGTTTGACATTTTTTATATGTGTGAAAATTTTCTTTTTTTTAAATAAATCATTTTGATTCCTCAAATTTAGAAATATTTATTTTAGTCCTTTTGGTCTATAAATGATATTTTGAACATGATATTATGTTGTGATCAATTTAAATATACGTCTCACATGAACCAACCTCCTGTATGATTGTTTAATGTATATAATATGTTAATGCACGTAGCTTATTGTTAAAAGAAAAAGTAAATATGAATTTAAATTAAGAAATTATTATAAATGAAAAAAAATATCAAACTATTTTTAAATATAAAAAAATTTCACTATCTATCGAAAATAAAAGTCGATCTATCGTGGTCTATAGCTGATAGATTGTAAAATTTTTGCATTTAAATTTATATATTTGTTATAAATTTACCGACTAAATAGGCCTTTTTTTCATTTTTGGGTTTATGGACTAAACTGGAATACATGATAATTAAGTCAAAAGGAGCCATATAGAAAAATATTAGAGTAAGAACTTTTCTCAAAAAGATAAAATAAAATAATCGAGTATGAACAAAATCCGATTTAAACCTTGTAGCGGGAAATAATAATTTTTTAGAGAGACTTTGAATTTTAACTTATAATATACTAGATATGGATTTAGTTATGGTTAGAAATGGTTTCAAATTCTGAAATATTTTCAAGTATGAATTTGGGACGAAATTCATTTAAAATCTTTTAATTTAATTTAATTTAATTAATTTCTTTTGTTTAGGTGCTCGAGAGAAAGTATAACATTTTCTTTGTTATATCTTTATATTATATCAAAAAAATTATATACATAATAAAAATATTAAAAAATTATTATAAATAGAAAAATATCAAACTATTTATAGTAAATAACAAAAAAAAATCAGATAAACATTGATTTTTTTTTTATATTCGTGAGTGTCCGGGCCAGCTTACGCGCACCTCGACTAATCTCCTCTCACGGGACAACCCACCGACCCTACAGCAGGTGGGCTGCCAACTTACTCATAGGATATTAAATCCTAGGTAGGTGGCCACTATGGATTGAACCCACAAACCCTTAGCCCTTTGGCTTTTTTTTTTTTTTTTTTATGTTCCCACTACCACTAGGTCAATCCATGATGGTCGTTATGGATAAACATTGATAGACTTCTATCAGCATCTATCAGTGATAGACTTCTATAAACTTCTATTATTTCTATCACTGATAGACCATGATAGAAGTCTATCAGCGTTTATCACAACTATCTAAATATTTTGCTATTTTTTTTAAATAATTTTACTTATTTTTCTATTTTTAAAAATTTTCTATTATAGTATCAATATATCATCTAATCATATTAAATTAATAACCTAACAAATTAAACTTGCAAATACTATCATTATTGTCAAAACTATTTTTTTTTCTAAAAAGAAACTTGCAAAATGTCCTAATTAAAATTGAAAAAAAAAACATGAAATCAGTCAATCAGATGAACCAAACCAAGATAGATCCTTGGTTATATTTAATTTTCCAAGAAATCCTATATTCTATATTCTATTTCCTTAGCACTCATCAGACCTTTTTTTTCTTTATTTTTTCTTAACATGGTTCAGTCTCCTCCATCATTTCTCAGATCCAAAGTCTTAAATTTTTTTTATCGGTTTAATGGCTATTTGATATTTAGACCTTTGATTTTTGTTCTCAAAATGACTATTTTATCCCATACTTTTAACTTTGATTTATTTTAATCTTTATGCTTTTAGAATGTCCATTTTAATCTTTATACTTTTAACGATTTTAGTTCATTTTAGTCTATATTTACCCTTAAAAATTACAAATTTGATATTTTGAAATGAAAAATAAAGGACTAAAATGACTACTTGGATCGAAATGAACATTTTAAAAATACATAGACGAAAATAAACTAAAGTTGAAATTACAAATATCAAAGTAGTATTTAAACGGTTTTTCTTTGTTGGTTTACTCAAATATTTTAGCGAAGAAATTTTTTATAATATAAATTGAAATTGATTGGCTAATGTTAATTCCATATATGTAAATAATTAAATAATTTTTTGAGAAATTATTATAAACAGAAAACTTTTTCTTTTTAAGAATTAATGGAGTGAGAGATTATAAACAGAAAACTATCCTAACTATTTATAAATGTAGAAAAATTTCACTATCTATCTGCGATAGACCGCAATAGAATTCTATCACTTGAACGATAGAAGTCTATTGCTTTCTATCGTGGTCTATTGCTGATAGATAATGAATTTATTATGTATTTGTAAATAGTTTGACTCATCTTTCTACCTTTGAAAACAACCCTAATCTTTTTACACGTTAACATTTTACTTTTAAAAAAAAAAAATTTAAATAAATGATCCTATTAACTCAATGTTAAAGCCATTATTAAGAAAAAAAAATGTTTTAAGAAAAAAAATGTTTTAAAGGATATCAAACTGTAATTGAAAGAATATAAGTAAAGTTTTGTAGTGGGAATTAAACTTTACACAAATGTTACAGCCATTATTTTGAACTCGTAGATTTATCTGCACGTGGGGTTTCCTATTTCGATTCAAAAGGAAATTTGCATACAGCATTCATTCGCAAGAAAGGTGAAATCATTCTAAGTGCTGGAGCCATTGGAAGCCCTCAACTTCTCCTTCTAAGTGGGGTTGGCCCAAAATCTCATCTTTCATCTTTAAAACTACCTGTCGCTCTTCACCAACCACATGTCGGCCAATCCATGTCCGACAATCCCCGTTTTGGGACAACCATCGTTCTTCCATTCCAATTGCTTCCTTCAGCTGGGAAAGTTGTTGGAATTTTAGAAGACAATATATATTTCCAATCTTTTGCTAGCCCTTCACCATTTTTAGTTCCGCCATCTTTCAGTCTCCTTCCTCCTCAATCCACTTCCATCAACCCCACCTTAGCAAGTTTAGTTGGGAAATTTTCAGAGGTGCATTCTGAAGGGTCGCTTCGATTGAATTCCTCCATTGATGTGAAGAAGAGTCCCACTGTTCGATTTAATTATTATTCTCATCATGATGATCTTGGTCGATGTGTTAGAGGAGTAAGAAAAGTGGGAGATTTGCTTAAAACTCAAACCATGGAGAAGATTAAGACCCAAGATTTGGAGGGTAATAAAGGATTTCTGTTTTTGGGGCTTCCTTTGCCGGAGAATTTGTGGAATGATAGCTCCGTTGAAGAATATTGTCAAAAAACGGTGACTACTTATTGGCATTACCACGGAGGATGTTTGGTCGGAAAAGTGGTCGACGATAATTATAAAGTCATCGGAATAAAAAATTTGCGTGTTGTAGATGGCTCCACTTACTCTGTTTCACCGGGAACTAATCCTATGGCTACCCTCATGATGCTTGGCCGGTGAGTTCTTATATACCTACATACATTACATAAATTGATTTCAATTCATTTGTCACTCTGATTTGATTTCTCTCCCTTTTTTTTTTTATTTGATTTCTTGTAGTGATTTTTCTTCCATTTTCTTCCATTTTCTCCCATGTTACACCAATTTTGGTCATTTTCTCAGCCACCAAAATAAAAACCAAAACTTTTAAGTTAAAAGATAATATCCCACAAAATCTCACAAAATTACAAAATCAAAATCTCTAATTAAAACATACGAAAATGATAAATAGCCAAATAAAAAAATTGTATTGAGATATTAACACACGGTCAACTACTAACGTATGACTTTGTTAAATTAAGCCTAAAATTTATTGGTGCTTCCATTTTTATTTCTTCTCGTTATAGTCTAAATACTTTAACTAAAGTGGGCAGTCTTATTTATTTAAACAAATGTTAAGCAATTAACTAAAAGAAGAGTAAGAGTGTATTGAAGAAGAGAGAGGAGAAAAAGAGGGAGGATCGAGAATTAAGATGGTATTAATGGTTTTGTTCAAATACTAACAGCGAGGGTATATTTTTTTACAGCTTGTTTTTAGTTTAACGGTATTTTTTAATCTTTTGAAAGTTTACGGGTATTTTTGACACAAAACACAAACGATTTTCATCCAAAACTAACAATGAGGGTATTTTTAATTTTTTGAAAGTTTACGGGTATTTTTGACACAAAACACAAACGATTTCCGTCCAAAACTAATGATGTGAGTATTTTTTAACTCATATTGGAAGTTCAAGAGTGTTTTTGAAATTTTTGAAAATTTAAAAGTATTTTTTACACAAAGTACAAAGTTTAAAATTATTTTATATGATTCAGCCTCCGATTTATAGATTTAGTGTACTTGAGCCTTTTTTTTCATTGTCTTTTATTTCAATAAAACTAAAAATTTCAGTTTTGCTGATATGTTAGGGTTAAGCTACTGCAACAAAGATCAAGCTAAAGAGTGTCAGCTAAGGGTCCGTTTGATCACGTTCTCTTTACTTGTTTTCATTTTTTGTTTTCTTCCAGAATTAGAAAGAGAAAGATGTTTTGTAACTACCTTAGTTTCTTGTTTCTTTCCAAAAGAAAAAAATAATAATAACAACATAAATGTCTTTGATAACTGTGTCTTGTCTTTTTTTTTTTTTTTAAATTGAAATAAAATTTAATGCAAATAATAGAATAGTATATATAACATGGACTAAAGTAGACTTAAAACAATTATAAAGAATTTATAGTATTTAATACAATTTCAGACTCAAAACAAAATTAAAAAATATATATTGTTATAAATTTTAGGGGAATTGCGTTGGGTATCAAATTTTGATTATATATTAGCATCCATGTCATCAACTTTTAAAATATTACAAATATGACAAAATATATTGAAAATAATATAGATGGTTAAAAAAATCACATTATTTGATTTTTTATGTGAAAATAATATTCCAAAACTACCCTCATCTCTTAAAAAATAGAAAATTAGTAAATTTGATATTCTCCTTCGTTATCACACGTTTTCTTCCTCAATATTCTCCACGTTTCTGTAATAACCTAAGATTCTTCGATCTTCTCCAATATTCACGATTTCTCCAAGATTTGAAATACACAAATTCTTTTATGCACACGATTGTGCATATTTTTTTTTTTCGAAATTTTGTTTTTTGATTTCATTAGTTGAACATACGGTTTCAAAATCCACTTCCTTGAGGATTTCTCTTCTTAAAGCCAAAATTTGTATTCGATTTTTTTGTTTGAATTTTGTCATCACCTTCTCTCATTCACGATTGCACTCACAATTTTACTAGTCTCAATTTTGTCAAGATCTCTGATTTTTTCATTACTAGAGTTTTTGTTAGGAATGAATGTTAGGTTTTCGGAATGGGGATGTTAATTATTTGTGTATAATCATGGGTGTAGATTGTTGGTTTGTATTCGAGATAATTTGTATTATTTGGTTATTATGTTTATTGTAGTTTGATTTTATAGACTTTTTATTTGAGCTTATGTATATTGAGGAATTGAAAGGAGGGGAGTTGCAATGTGGGTAAGAGGAAAATTATTCATATTATTGTTAGTACTTTGGAGAGTCATAATTGTTAGGCCTGATGTGAAAATGACTCATTTGGGCTCCCATAAGAATACCTGGCTTGCTGTATGAATATGTTTCTTTCCATTTACATTTTTTTCTTGTATTTTTTTCTCTGAATATTTTACTTGAACATTCTTTAGAGGGGATGGTTAGCAATTAATTTCATTCACCAGGTTATGGTATCAAGCTTAAGATTATTGATCATTAAGGATAACCCACAAAAAATTGTTGTAGCTTGCAAAATGCTAGTTAGATATGTTATACAAGATGTGGAAATTAAATTAAAAATTAGAAGTGCGGGTGAATTGTTTAAGCATAGAGAATCAAATATGACTATATAATTGATATATGATTTATGTCTGATATCTATTTTATTTTCATGTGATTTTCATTATATATTAAATACTTTGTGATTTCTATTTAATTAACATGTGATTGTCATCTGATTGTCATTGATTACCATGCGATTTTCATAGATATCAAATACTTTGTGATTTCTATTTGATTGCCAAGTGATTGATATCTCACTACTATATAATTCCCATATGATTTTTTATTAGATATTAAGTACTTTGTCATTTATATTTAATTGTCACGTGATTGATGTTTGATTTTTTACTACTTGTATTTTAGAGGTGAACAACTCTCGTCAAGCAAGAAGACCTAAAAAACAAAGTATTCCTTCAATTGATGAATTGGCAAAGCACGCAAACTGTAGCCGTTGTAAGCGTGTTGGTCATAATAGAAAAACATGTAAATAATTTGTATCTATTTGAATAATCATATTGTGGACAACAAAGATATATTTGTTAATCATTTGTTTTTAAGTAAGTACAATATATAGTGCCTTATTTTAGTAGTTTATTGTTGACAACAATCAAGAAATTATTGACAATTAGTATATCAATAATCAAACAACAATCATATAACAATCAATATCAAATGAAAATCAGATAACAATCACATATCATTAATAATCATAATTAGATAATATTCAGATAAAAATCAGTATCATTGACAACCCATTTTAGATATTAATCAAACAACAATCAGACAACCGTCAGTATCATTGGCAATTAGTATAAGATAATAATCAGATAACAATCAGATAACAATCGATATCGTTGACAATCAATATCATATAGTAATTAGAGAATAATCAGATAACAATGGTATCATTGATAATCATATTACAATCAATATCAAGTAACAATCAAACAACAATAAGTATCATTAACAATTAATAACAATCAAACAATAATAAGACAACAATCAGATAGGATTTGCTATCGTTGGCAATTATATGGTAATCAGATAGCAATCAGATGGTAATTAGTGGGCAATCAGATACAATCACACATTTTTAACTGTGAGGGCATTTTGGTCATCCGAGCATTTTAATTGGGCTGGGATTAAAGATTTTACCATTTTTACAAAATCATAAAACATTGTATATGGACTTAATTTTAACAAATCAATTTAACATTTTTGCAATTCCCCCTAAATTTTATCTTTTGAATGTTGTTCTTTTATCTTTTGAATGTTGTTCAAAATCGATCTGCCATGTCATCTCTTCAACCACTTCAATGCACAAAATTATATATAAATTTTTGTGCTCATTTGTAATGAACCATTTAGGCTAGAAAGTGGAGCATACCTTCATTTATTTAATTCAATAAAAAAAAACTTTATTTTCATTTTTTTCCATTAAAAATGCATGTGTTTCTTTAAGAATTAATGGTTAACATAAATATATATTAATTTATTTATTAAATAAAAATAAATAAGAAAAACATACCTGTAGTCACTTATTTTTGCCAGACCTCTTTAATTATTTTAAATTAACATTTGATTTGCACATTTTTACACATTATTCGTTAATTAAATCTTAATTTCATCCATTTGTTTATTTGTGATGATTTGTTGAATTTTTTTTTTATAAGAAAGTAACTAATTTAGTTAGAGAAGAAAAAATAAAATAAAAAACAAAAAATTACTACGGTTATTGCTATTATTTTTTTTCTCAGTTTATTTTTACTTTATTTTATTATCATGGGATCGTTTCTCAATTTTTAATTTACATGCATTTGCTTTAGACTAAAAAATTACTATTGGTTTTGTTTGTTTTGTTTTTTTCATTTGACTACAAGAAAAGTAACTTTTAGTAATGCGTAAAACGCGTTGCTGAAAACGAAAAAATGCCACTAAAAGTATTAGCAACACCTATGCCCGTGTTGCTGTATACGCCACAGTGTCCACGCAGTCAATAGTTTTAGTAACACATTCACCGCCCGCTGCTAAAACTTGACTTTTACTAACGTGTGCGCTTTACTAAAACCTCACTTTTAGCAACACACTACTTGTCGCTATTCATGTTATACAGTGATGTTACAATATTGTCTCTGAGCTTCTTTTGTGACATAGGTAAGCGTCACTAAAATTTATATTTGAGTATGAAATTAATTGCATGTTGGATGTTAGTTTTGGATCTTGGAATTAACGAGTATGACATTTTAATTGAAAATTAAGGAAGTACTCATGTAAAGTTCAAATTAATTATAGGAGGAACGAAGATCCGGATGACGAATTAGAACATTATAATCCTCGCCCCTATAATGTTGTGAGTCGTTGTTTTACAAAATAAATATTTTTACTATTTTAGAAATTGATGAATCTAGAGTTTTAAAATCAATTAGGATTTATATTACTACAAATGATTTAATTATTAAAAATTATAATGACTTGAGAAATTGATTAATATTTTGGACAATAATGAATATTTTGAGAATTGGTTTATGCTTTCTAAATCGGAATTGTGATTTAGTATCCCAAAATTTTGAAGAATGAAATTCTATAGAATTCTTATGAGACTTTAGTTGAAAATGTTTTATAAATGTTCTTGATATATTTTTTTTTTATTATTTGAGACATAATAAGGTTTTTTTGATTTATTAGAGAATTTATTTATTGAGAAGGTTTAAGATTTCTGAAATGTTGTTCCAGAAAGAATACAATTTTAGAATGATTTGAGAATTTTGAAACATTTTACTTTGTTGAAAAATGAAAATGATATTTTACAAGATTATTGAAAGATCAAATGTTGAGCTTTGATTGAAATGTGTTTCAAAGAGAAAGAGTATGATGAACTATAACGTTTGAGAATGAAGAGATTTATATTTGGAAGGAATTTTCAAACCACTAGATCTTTGTACCCACGGTTATTTCAATTTCTCAAAATCCGTCATAGGAATAGCCTTTTAATAAAAGAATTTTCTTTAAAGATTAATTAATTCATTTTTTTTTTATCAAAATCTCGGCATCCCTCACCTTAAGAATTCTAGGAAATCGGACTCCCAAATTTTCTAGATTCCGTCTTAGGAATTTGTTTAGGGAAAACGAGATTTTAAAAAAACAAATTGTTAGAAACCTTTTGAAATAATATTTTATTTTTATTTTTATGTTCAAAAGAGAAAAAAAAAAAGTGTAATTAGAAAATATATATTAAAATGCCTTAAAAAGAGTTTTAATAATAAAAAGTTTAAAAACTTAGATAAATGTTAATTAGAAATTAAAATCAATTTAAATCTGAATGTTATATGAACAAATATGATTTTAAGAAACATGATATAAGTTAAATAAACATAAAAGAGCATATTAACAATTTAATGAAAACATATTGGAGATCGACCTCAGACACCCAAAGAATCGACTTCTCACCTCAAGAATTCTAGAAAATCGGACTCCCAAATCTTTTAGATTTTGTCATAGGGTATTTTATTAAAAAAAAATATGAATTTAAAAGAACAACAATAACATTTAAAAATTAACAAGCATAAACTAAAATGAGAGCATATGAATATTTCATATATAAATTAAGTAATAACAAAATAAATTGTCTAAAAAAAGGATAACAAATTAAAAGATGCTAAAGAAAAATAACGTATATAAAATTCTAGCGAAAGTCCTTGCCGAGCGACTCAAAAATATTCTCCCTGATACTATATCTTCCCATCAGTCGACTTTTGTACACACATAAGACAAATTACTAACCCTATTCTGATCGCTAATGAAATTGTGGACTATTGGAGATGTAGCAAATTCAAGGGCTTTATCATCAAGCTCGACATTGAAAAGGCGTTCGACTAAATCAAATAGTACTTCCTTCTCTCTTTGATGAAATTAAAGGGATTCAACGACAAATGGATTAGCTGGATGCATGCTTGCATATCAACTGTCAATTACTCCATTCTCATTAATGGAAAACTGAGAGGATTCATCCAAGCTTCCAGAGGCATCCGCCAGGGAGATCCCTTATCCCCTCATTGCCATGAACTATCTGTCGATTCTCATTGAGGATGCCCAAAGTAAAAAGGCTCATTAAGGGATATACGATTGATGATAATACCTTGCATATATCTCACCTTTTATTTGCAGATAATGTCCTCCTCTTCTCATCAGCAACATTGGTCACCTAAAAAAACTTCAAGCACATTATTAACTCCTTTGAGCTAGCATCGAGGCTTAAGGTCAACCTTCAAAAATCTGTCATTGCCAACATTAATGTTAATGAAACTACGATTCAACAAGCTGAAATTATATGGGGATGTAACACTGCCAACCTACCTTTCGACTACTTAGGCATGCCATTGGGAGGAAACATGAAATCTACTGCCTTCAGGTCTCCAATCCTAGAAAATATAGAGAAAAAATTGGATTCCTAGAAGTATTCTTATCCAACCGCTATTGTTTTCTCTATAGTTCTTCATGCAACTTTGTTTAAATTTTATGGTTTCATTACTTTACTTCACACACAATCACAAGCTTCCTACTCAGAGCTTACCCAATAGGATTAGAATTGATAACAGGGTAGTATTGAGCTTCGAGGAGCTTATGCTCCTGTGTAAGTACACGAAAATCTTCCACTCTATTTTTTGTCATTTTGTTGTGCTACTCTGATCCTCTCATTGTCAATTAGTTTTGAGATGGACCTAATTATCCAAAAATATTTTTCTAATTAACATCCTCCCTTGTAATAGATTACATATTGCAGATAAAAGAGATAGCAACATTGACATGTCTACAAATTTTTTTAATTCATCTTGCAAATGGTATATGTATGTCAAATCCAAGAAACAAATTAAAAGAGGCTCTTCTGAAAAAAGAGAAAAAAAAGGTGTTCTTCTAAGGTTCAATCAATGCTTTTTAAATAGGGTGTGAATGAACATTTAAACAAGACCTATATAATTAGGAAATTAAGCTACATTTAAACAAGACCTATATAATTAGGAAAGTAAGCTACTCAACTAAAACTTACCAAAAGAAACAAAAAGTTGGTATCTAACTAAAGAAGTTAGAATCTGGTCACCAACCCCCCAACAAACAATAGTAGTTTTGACAAACAATCTAAGATATTCTAAAGTTCATTACCTTCTTCAAACTATTTCATAGTTTCTTCTTTGTTAAATAAATGTGTTATAGTACGATATGACAAAAACATAAATCATTCCTACCATTCCTCTTCAAAACCTTTGTCACATCAAAATCTAAGACATGAAGAGACATTCTTCACATACACTCAATCCTTTGTTTTGTACTTTATCTCACCTAAAATGAGCTTCCATGTCCTTACAAATTGTTGAGAATTCAACCCTTTCCCAATTGTCCTAACATATTTCCCTCAATCCTTTGTTTTGTTTTTTTTTTTAAAAAAAAATGTTGAAGATAGTGTTGTATAACTTGCATTCTGCGTTAATCTGAATGTAGTTCAATTGGTTTAGACATATACTTTTATCTAAAAAGTTAGAGATTTAAATATTCAACCCCACAAATTGTTGAACTCAATAATAATAATAACGTTTAAGTACTAATTGTTTATTATTGACAAAAAAAATTTGTCATTTATTAGCACTTTCACTCTAAAGTTTGAAAACATATTCACATCTTATATTTCCTTGCATGAAATAATTATTATTATCTTAGCCAATTTCAATAAAGATTAACTTTGAAGGACTAAATTTAAGATTTATTAAACATACAAGGAATAAAATTAGGCATTTAAAAAATTTAAAGACTAAAGTTGAACAAATCTCACAGTATAGAGACCAAAATGGTATTTTAACCTAATAATAATAATAATCAAACTCATTTATTTGCATATGAAAAATATTTGCCTACTAGGCTAGGCTGCATCTATTTTCTGCAGCCCAAATTAGTAGTTCAATCATAATTTGTCACATGTCAAACTTTAATATAAACATATATATGGTTGTTTTTAAATATAGAAAAATAAACTAAAATATTTACAAATATATCAAAATTTCACTGTTTATCTGCGATACACCGCAATAGACTATTATCTGTGTCTATCTGTAGCCTATCGCGACACAGATAGTAGTCTATCACAGTCTATCGTAGTCTATTGCAAATAGACAGTAAAATTTGCTATATTTGTAAATATTTTAAGTCATTTAAAATAATTTCCTATATATATTTATATTAGTCCTTTTTTTCTATTGTATGGCTAGGTGGGCTGAAAAATAGGTGCAAGTAGTAGATAAAATATTGCTCTTTGCATATAAGTTCAATTATTCTATTTTAGATTCCTAACTTGTGCCTATATAAACACTCATGGTGGTTTGCCTGTTTGCATAGGCAAAAACGCCCTTGTATTGCTTCTGAAAACATGGAGCACTCAACCATGGTTGTCTTTCTTCTTTACATCCTTATTTTTATCTCCCAATCTCAATTAGGAGTCTTCTCCACTCACACTAAAGCCAACAATAATAATCAAGGTAAAACTAAATAACATATCTCTCTCTTCCTAATCCACTACTCTCTTTTTTTTTTTTTTGGCTAGGTTAGGTTCTGAACGGTTAGAATGTATTGAATCTATTATCTAGCACTTAGAATGATCAAATACGCATTCAAAATTCAAGTACAATTCGTAGTTGACATATTTAATGAATATTTACAATTATGACCCTAGAGCTTAGAGAAATGCGCTATATAAACTCTCTAACCTTATAGAGTCGCCATTATTCTGTATTTTGTAACATTCTCTTTAATAAAATTGTTTTCCCTCTGCCCCATGGATGTAATTAACACTACATAAATCTGTATGTCGATTTTATGTTTTTTTTGTATTCCTTTTTGTTGTCGATTTCGTAACATCAACTTTTCTTTAGATGTGAGGTACATGAAGTTTGTGCACAATGCCAAAAAATTTCCAGAAAAAGAAGAATACGACTACATAATAATAGGAGGAGGAACTGCAGGTTGTCCATTAGCTGCAACATTATCATCAAAATTCTCAATCCTCCTGCTAGAAAGAGGCAATGATCCCAACAAATTTCCTTCTGTATTGAACAAACAAGGATTAATGAATGCTTTCACTGACAAAGATGACGGCAAAAATCCCTTCCAGCGATTCACATCTGAGGAGGGCGTAGAGAACTTAAGAGGACGGATTTTAGGTGGCAGTAGCATGATCAATGCTGGCTTCTATTCGAGGGCTCATAAAGAGTTTTTTGAAATGCAAGGCATTGAATGGGACATGGAAATGGTTGAGAAGGCTTATGAATGGGTTGAAGAGGCTTTGGTTTCTAGGCCAAATTTGAGTTCTTGGCAATTTGCTTTTAGAAAGGCGTTGTTGGAAACTGAGGTTGGCCCTGATAATGGGTTTGATTTGAGACATTTTGTGGGGACTAAAATTGGAGGTTCCATCTTTGATAACAAAGGGAATAGACATGGAGCTGTGGAGCTTCTTAATAAGGGTGAATTTGATAATCTTAAAGTTGCAATCCAGGCTACCGTCAAAAGAATCCTCTTCTCTGGTTAGTGCTAATAAATACTTATTCTAATTAATTAATTTGTTCAACTTTAACCACAAGAGTGGAAGAAATGATATTAAATTGTGTGATTTGAAATTCGAGAAATGATTTTAAATTAATTACTTTGTTTAGAATGAGAAAGATTTGAAATGAATGTATTTAAAATTTTGTATTTAGATAGTAACTGACAAGGAAATTAAGAAAGTTAAGAATTTACTAAATTAGAATATGACAAGGTGATCAAGTAATTTACTTTTAGGTTTAAATACTACTTTGGTCTCTATACTTTAATTAAATTAGAATATGACAAGGTGATCAATTAAGTAATTTACTTTTAGGTTTAAATACTACTTTCGTCCCTATATTTTTTGTTTTAGTTCAATTTGGTCCTTGTACATTTAAAATGTTCATTTTGGTCCCTATACTTTCAATTTTAGTTCATTTTCGTCCTTATACTTTCAAAAAGTGATCATTTTGGTCCCACCATTTTTATTTACTTCATTTTTAAGGTATCAAACTATTCACTTCTTGAAATTCAAGGACCAAAATGAACCAAAGTTGAAAGTTCAAGGACCAAAATGAATATTTTGAAAGTACAGGGACCAAAATGAACCAAAGTTGAAAGTATAGGGACTAGAATGAACATTTTAAAAGTACATGGACCAAAATGGACCAAAGTGAAAAGTACAAGGACCAAAATAGTATTTAAACCTTACTTTTAAATACTATGAAATCCTGTGAAATCCGAGCATTTTTTTGTCAGAAAGGTTTTTTTTAAGTAAGAATAGGATTTGAAATCACTTCGAATTTTAAAATCATTCTCTTTTCTACAATAACAAACAAAGAAATATTCATTTAAAATTCATTAGGAATTGAAATCCCTCCAAATCATGAGGTTTCAAATAGACTAAAGTTTTCTTTTGCAATAAAATTTTGATATATAGTGTGGATTGTAGATAAATGATAAAAATAGAACAAAATAAAGTGAAATAGAAACGAAACCTTAATATCTTTAATTGTTAAAATTATAACTAAGATTTTCAAATTTGTTCTTAAAAAGTGATATCTAAGAAGAAGAAGAAAAATCCAACGCGGCCTATCAAACGAAGCATATATAAAGAGTATAATATATGACATCAAATAAACATATACTTTACTTTTTTAATGATCATTGTCTAATATTAGGTTTGAAAATTGAGGATCTAAAATTTATAATTTAAAAGATAATTGTCTAAATAGACTTCTACCCGCATTTATCAAAACTATCTAAAAATTTTGTTATTTTGTGTAAATAGTTTCTCTTATTTTTCTATTTTTTAAAATTCCCCAACACAAAACTAATTTACAAAATAATTGAATTTTGATGATGTATCATGTATTGTTATGGAATTAGGATTGTTGTAACTTTTAAAATAATTGTTGAAACTATATTTTTCGAAAAATAAGTTGTGATATAAAATAAAGGATAATTGTTTTAAATTACAAAAGTGCTAGAAGTATTTTAAAATATAGAAAAATGTCACTGTATATCATTTTGCTATATTTGTAAATAAGTTAGCTCATTTTACTATATTTGAAAACAATCCAAATAAATTAGTTCTGGATAAATTCCAATTTTAAATTTAAACAAACAAAAAATAATAATAAATTAGCATTGTGTCAACTTAGTCGAGATGTCCTGGTGCAACTACTGATCCCTTGTCTCCTTGTTCTCATGTTAAAAAAAGTGTAAACAAACAATTAAATTATGATGTGTTTCCCGAAGTAATACTACATTGTATTAATTTAGATATTAGGACAAAAAGTTTGAGGTTAATGTCTATTTGGTCTTAAATTTTAAAATAGACATTTTAATTCTTGAGATTTGGAAAATGCTTCTACATATAGTTATTGAATTAATTTGACCGTAACTAACGAAAAATGAACGTGAAATGTTGAGTGTATTTATTGGTGCATAGAGTCAAATAAACTTCTTTTTAAACCTAGTTCAAAGGTGTAGATTCAAAATTTTTAATCTTTTGGTTGAAAAAATATATATCTTAATGTGAATTATACTCAACTTAACTAAAAATAGGCTCTATTATTTACAACATAACTTAATAATTGACATGAATTATGTATTGAATGAATTGGTAAAGGTAATGTTTTTGACACAATCATAGCACAAGAAGGTAGAGTAGTTGAATAAAAATCAAGGTGATGGGCCAAATGGTTAACCAAATCTCGATCCTAGCGCAACAATATTTAGATTTACTTTTTTTTACTATTAGTATAATTATATCAAAACTAGTTGCTTTGACCAAGAGTCAAAGTTTAAGAAAGTAAAATTTGGGTGCTCTCCTTTCCCAACTAACACCAAGAGTCAAAGCTTATGGTTTAATTGATCTTAATTTCTTGCTTTTTGTGAGCTTTTCTCTACTTTCCATCTCGCACTCCTTTTTTTTTTAAACAAAGTACACAGAGTAGGTAGAATCAATAGATGCACTAGGATATCTCAACTAAGTTGACACATCCCTAGCACCCTCATCATACCCCGAGATCAAAATCTCATTGAACGATGAAAAATTACAAAGAGCTAGAGGGAAGCTCAAAAGTTCACAATACAAAAGAGGAAAAGCTAAAGAAAAGCTTTCCAGTTCACAGAAATTGTGGCAACATCATAATTACAAAAAAGCTCAAAAGTTCCCATCTCGCACTGTTAGCATAATTACTTTCAATCTATATTATATAGATTAACCCTAGGATCATTCATGTCAAATTGTCAAGAATAAATAACATACCGGATTCTATTGAGAGATTGAAGATAACTTTATGATGATAATAGACTATTGTCTTCCTTAACCAAAACTCCGAATTCCTTAGTGGGATCTTTCTCTAGATGGGATTCAAGAAAGACTGAGTGCTTGTTGTTTTGGTGTGTTGGGGACCATAGTCCTAAGGTCTCTTTATATACTAGTTCAATTAGGGTTCCCATTAAACCCTAATCAATCTAGGAATAGGCTTTTACCCATTAAGTCCATACTCAATTGGGATTCCTAGGGCCTTAATTAATTAGATCACATAATATGGCCCAATCTAATAAAATAACCCAATGTGATAAAATAATAATCCACATACATAGCTCACATATTAATTATACATATTTTATTTAAAAATATGTCTAACAATCTCCCACTTGGGCTATGTTTGTGTACCTGATGTAATTAAATCACATAAACCTTAAGCGCGCATAAACAGGTTATTTTAGTAATAGAATTCCCCTTTAGTTCAATCTGGTCCATCTCCTGTATTAACACGGAATCAAGGCTGCTTTTGTCACTACCCTCGTAACTAAACCTTCCTTGATCACCAGTTTCAATACGTTCAATGACATAGATCAAGTATGGATGGATAGCATGGAAACTACATGCAAAGTGATCTAGATCATGTCTGTTTCCAACTGGTCCAAATTCCTTAGTGAGATCATTCTCAAAAACTTTATGCTAAACCCCATTTTCTAAACCGCATGCATGATAAACAAGTTCAAATAATAAACATAAACCATCAACTTTATTCTATATAGAAAATAAACAAAATAAGGTCAAAGAACATCCTTAATAACAAACTCCCACTAAACCATGGAATCAGAAAATTGACTAACACCCATGAGAGCAACATGCTCATGAAAAACTTTAGGTGGTAAACCTTTAGTCAATGGATCTGCCACCATAGAGTTCGTTCTTATATGTTCTATCGAAATTTGACCATTCTGAACTCTTTCTTTCACAACCAGAAACTTCACGTTTACATGCTTTGACTTTGTATTGCTTCTGTTGTTGTTGGAATACATAAATGCTGACTTATTGTCACAATATAATTTTAGTGGTCTTTCTATGCCAACCACTATCCGCAGCCCAGTGACAAAATTCTGCAACTATATTCCATGATTGGATGCCTCATAACATGCTATAAACTCCACAGCCATGGTAGAAGAAGCCATAAGTGTTTGTTTAACACTTTTCCAAGATACAGCTCCTCCAGCCATCATGAAGATATAGCCTGAAGTGGATCGCAAAGTGTCTTGGCATCCAGCATAATCAGAATCAGAATACCCAATGATCTCTAAAACTTTTGATCTCCAATAAGTGAGCATATAATCTTTTGTTCTCTGCAAATACCTCATAACCCATTTGGCTGCTTTCCTATGATCCATCCCCGAGTTGCTCAAATATCTGCCTAATACTCCAACTATGAATGCAATATCTGGACGCGTACATACTTGAGCGTACATTAGACTCCCAATAGCCAATGCATAAGGAATCTTCTGCATCTCTTTAGTCTCGAGTATGGTCTTGGGGCATTGACCTAAGTAAAATTTATCACCTTTAGCAATAGGGGTATCTCCTGGTGCACAATCTTTCATGCCAAATCCACTCAAAATCTTTTCAATGTAGTTCCTTTGTGACAATCTCAAAATACCTTGAGAAAGATGTCGTAGTATTTCAATTCCTAATACAAAAGATGCATCACCAAGATCCTTCATCTCAAAATTCCTTTTGAGAAACTTCTTAGTGTCATGCAATAAACCTACATCATTACTTGCTATGAGTATGTCATCGACATATAACACTAGAAAAATAGATTTACTCCCACTGAACTTGTGATATACACAATCTTCCATTATATTCACCTCAAAACCAAAGGAGGTTATTACTTCATGGAATTTGTGATACCATTGACGAGAGGCTTGCTTGAGACCATAGATGGATTTCTTCAATTTGCACACCATAGACTTTGAATTACCTGACATAAAGTTTTCTGGTTGCAACATATAAATCGTCTCATGAGTGAGCTACAAGTGCCATGATTACCCTGAAAGAGTCTTTCGAAGAAACTGGAGAGAAAGTCTCTTTGTAATCAATGCCTTCCTTTTGAGTAAAACCCTTTGCAACAAGACGAGCCTTATACCTTTCGATTTTACCTTGCGAATCCCGATTTTACCTTTTAAAATCTTTTGGTTTTTACATATCCATTTACAACCAATGAGTTTCACTCATGATGGCAATTCAACAAGCTCCCAAACGTCATTGTCTTTCATGGATTTTATTTCCTCTTCCATAGCATTTATCCACTTATGAGAGTTAGAACTTTGTAGAGCTTGTTGGAAGTTGATTGGATCATCTTCCATTACACCCATATCATCCTGATGTTCTTGAAGAAACACAATATAATCATCTGGAATTGCACTTCTTCTCTTTCTAGTAGATCTCCTTAGTGGCACTTCTTGAGGTTGTTGAGTTTGAACTTCAGGTTCAACAATGGGGACTACAATGTTGTCTTGTTCTATAATTGGTTCAATAGTGACGTCAAGAATTGGAGTCTGAACATTATCTATAACCACATTAGGAAAAGAAACTAATTCCTCTTCAAAGACAACCTTCCTTATATTATCTTCTCCCCCAAACTCAACATCCTCTAGAAATCTGGTATTTCCCGTCTCAAACAGTGATCTAGAAGTGGGATCATAAAACTTAAAACCCCGAGAGCGCTCGGAATACCCAACAAAATAGCAGCTAATAGTTCTTGAGTCCAATTTTCTTTCGTTAGGCCTGTAAGGCCTAGCCTCAGCTGGACAACCCCAGATGTGAAGATGCCTAATAGTAGGCTTCTTTCCTGTCCACAACTCATAAGGGGTTTTAGCTACCGCTTTACTAGGTACCCTATTAAGGATATATGCTGCAGTCTTTAGTGTCTCACCTCAAAGAGATTCTGGTAAAGAAGAATGACTAATCATGCTTCTCACCATGTCCTTAAGTGTTCTATTTCGCCTTTCCGCCACACCATTCATGCTGGATTTGCCCGGCATAGTGTATTGCGGGACGATTCCACATTCCTCTAGGTATTTGGCAAAGGGCCCTGGACGTTGTTCTCCTGATCCATCATATCTGCCGTAATATTCACCACCACGATCAGACTTGACAGCCTTAATTTTCTTTCCAAGTTGAAGTTCAACTTCAGCTTTGAAAGACTTGAAAACATCCAAAGATTGAGACTTCTCATGAATTAAATATAGGTACCCATATCTTGAATAGTCGTCTATGAACGTAATAAAATATTGTTGTCCATTCCAAGAAGCTGTAGGGAATGGACCACAAATGTCTGTATGTATTAGTTCTAAGACATCTGATCATCTGTTGGCACCTAATTTTCTTATGTTTGTCTGTTTTCCCTTAATACATTCCACACAAACTTCAAAGTAATTTAAATCAAGGGAATCAAGAATTCCATCTGACACGAGTCTCTGAATTCTCTATTTAGAGATGTGACCTAAACGCTTGTGTCATAACCCAGCAGAATTCTCATTTAATTTACGCTTTGTACCACATGAATTAGATAACAGGATTTTATTAAATGAAGCAAGAGAATCAAGCATATATAGATTATCAATTAAAGAACCAGTACCAACAAGCTTGGAATTTTGAAAAAGACTAACTTTATTATTTGCAAAGGAACAAGAAAAACCAAACTTGTCCAAACTAGAAATAGAAACTAAATTTCGTCTAAATGACGGTACAACAAAAGTCTCATTCAAATCCAAATAGCAACCAGTTTTTAAAAGTAATCTAAAATTCCCAATAGCTTCAACTTGAACTGCTTTGCCATCGCCCACATAGATGAATCTTTCAGCATCACTTAGCGGCCGACTCCACAGGCAACCCTGCATAGATATACTTATGTGAGTAGTAGCACCAGAATCTACCCATCAAGTATCTGTAGGTACAGAAGCTAAATTAACTTCAGAACAAACTAGAGTAAGAAGTTTACCCTTCTTTACACGCCACTTGGCGTATTTAGGACAATCTTTCTTGAAGTGACCTTCCTTTTTGCAGAAAAAAACAAGGATGTTCAGTAGCCTGTTTCTTACTTTTATTCTGCTGAGATGTCCCTTCTGCAGCACCCATAGATTTCTTTTTCTTCTTATCACGAGAGTCAGTTGCCAAATGAGCACTTTCTGTCCTTTCTCTCTTAATCCTATCTTCTTCTTGCACACATTGTGAGATAAGCTCATTAATACTCTACTTATCCTTCCGAGTATTATAACTTATCTTAAACTGAGTGAATTGTGCAGGAAGAGAGATAAGTACCAGATGTACGAGTAAATTTTCATTTATCTCGATATCTAGTACCTTTAATTTACCTACGAGATTGGACATTTCCATAATGTACTCTCTTATGTTCCCATTGCCCTTATACCTCATGGAAGTTAAAGAAGTTAGAAGACCACTTGCTTCCCCTTTTTCATTCTTAGCAAAGTATTTTTCAATTTGGGCAAGAAACTTATTGGCATTTTCACTTTCCGTGATAGAACCCCGAAAAGACTCCGGAATGGAGTGCCTAATGATCATCAAACACATGCGATTTGACTGTTCCCACTTCTCAATATTAACCGTATTCGGCTGTTCCTCAGTAGAAGTAGGTTTATCGATCCTTAATGCAAGGTCCAGATCCATACACCCAAGAAGTATCTCTAGGCTTTCCTTCCAAATCTTGAAGTTTGATCCATTCAACTTAGGGATTGAACTCAGATTTTCAGATATTTGCGAGAGACCAATTGTAACAAGGAACAAGAAAATAAAACATATACTCACAATTAATACGATATGTCATAAAATAAAATATGACAAAATAAATTCACATATATGGTGGGCCCCTTTAACGAGATACCTAGCACGACATTGATGTCTAGCTTTTGGGCAAAAACACCAACTGTAAATGGTACTCTCAATGTAGTAATCAAAGTATTGACAATAAACTCGGTCAAAAAATAGCCTTTCTTTGGACTGACTACTTTTCACATGAGCAATCCTTATAATTGTCACATACTCATTACCACATGCATACCCATAATTTGGCCAAATAATTATCTTCCTTTGGGCCAATAATTATCCGCATAAATTTATGAATATGCACATCTTATATTTTAGAATTAAACTAGTCTAGATAACAGAGGCTACTTTGGTAACATATATTTTTGACCAATTCAAACTAAAATATAAGACATAATAATATAATATTCTTAAATATATTATTATACATAATAGGAGAAGATCACCCAAAAAATTATCAATCAAGATTTAAATTTAAATCACCAAATTATCGATAAGATTTAAATGTAACGCACCAAATTATCGATAAGATTTAAATTTAAACCATCAAATTATCCATAAAATTTAAATTTAGATCACCAAATTATCAATATAATATATCAATCAAATTTAAATTTAAATCCAATCAAATTTAAACTTGAATCATCAATCAAGATCAAGAACTACCGACAAGATCAAACAAGAATTGCCGATAACACCAAACGAATTGATTAATTCCCAATAAAAATTAGATTGATAAAAATTGGATTTGATTGTTAAAAAAAAAAAAAATCAACGGATTCCACCAAAATTCGTCAAATAGAACCAATCAAATCCACCGACAAGACCATAGGTGGCAAACCAATTAAACCAAATTTCATTAAAATCATGAAATAGAATCAATGAACATCAATTTAAAACCACCTATCATGTATTCAAAGATTTAATATCATCCCCAATGGAAAACAAAAATAAACCAACAATACAACATGAAATTAAGGCTCTGATACCACTTGTTAGCATAATTATTTTCAATCTATATTATATAGATTAACCTTAGGATCATTCATGCCAAATTGTCAAGAATAAATAACATACCGAATTCCATTGAGAGATTGAAGATAACTTTATGATGATAATAGACTATTGTCTTCCTCAACCAAAACTCCAAATTCCTTAGTGGGATCTCTCTCTAGATGGGATCCAAGAAAGGCTGAGTGCTTGTTGTTTTGGTGTGTTGGGGACCATAACCCTAAGGTCTCTTTATATACTAGTTCAGGTTCCCATTAAACCCTAAACAATCTAGGAATAGGCTTCTACCCATTAAGTCCATACTCAATTAGGATTCCTAGGGCCTTAATTATTTAGATCACATAATATGGCCCAATCTAATAAAATAACCCAATGTGATAAAATAATAATCCACAGACATAGCTCACATATTAGTTATACATATTTTATTTAAAAATATGTCTAACACGCACTTCATCCTTTGAGACAATAATATTCTTTTTTTAGATTTGGGATATGATGAGGGTGTTATAGATATGCCAACTTAGTTGAGATCGCTTTCGGGTGCACCTATTGAGCCTTCTTCTCCATGGGTTTCTGGTCAGAAAAAACACCTGTCTCTTAGATAAAATCTTAATTTGACCTATAAGATATTTAACAAAGGTTTTTACAAAAAGGCGATCTAACCAAATTCACACTTTGCCTTCATGTATTTGTATGAATTTTAGGTATATCTGCAAGTGGGGTTTTGTACTCAGATTCAAAAGGAAAGTTACACAAAGCATTCATTCGTGAGAAAGGAGAAATTATTGTAAGTGCTGGAGCCATTGGTAGCCCTCAACTTCTCCTTCTAAGTGGGGTTGGCCCAATATCTCATCTTTCATCTTTAAAACTACCTGTCGTTCTTCACCAACCACATGTCGGTCAATTCATGTCGGACAATCCTCGTTTTGGCGTCAACATTGTTCTTCCATTTCCATTGCCAACCACAACCGTAGAAGTCGTCGGAATTTTAGAAAAGAATACAATTTTTGAGTCTTTATCAAACTTTATACCATTTTCAATTCCACCATCTTTTAGTCTTCTTCCTCCTCAATCTACTTCGCTGAATTTGAGCTTGGTCATTATTAGCGGAAAATTTTCCAAAGGTGATTCTATGGGGTCTCTTTGTTTGAGTTCTTCTAGTGATGTGGAAAAGAGTCCAATTGTTCGATTCAATTATTTTAGGCAACCGAATGATGTTGCACAATGTATTAGGGGATTAAGAAAGATCCAAGATTTGTTGAACACCAAAACAATAGAAAGTGTTAAGACGAGAGATTTGGATGGTAAGAAAACACTTCAGTTTTTGGGGCTTCCGTTGCCGGAAAATATGGGAGATGATACTTTGGTTGGAGAGTATTGTAAGAAAACAGTGACGACATTTTGGCATTTTCATGGAGGATGTTTGGTCGGAAAAGTGGGTGATGGTAATTACAGAGTAATGGGAATTGAAAATCTTCGTGTAGTGGATGGCTCCACTTTCTCCGAGTCGCCGGGAACCAATCCTATGGCCACTGTCATGATGATCGGCCGGTGAGTTTTTTATGCTTGATTTTTTTTTTCAATATTTATGTTTGTTTCCTTCCAATTTTTTCAGTATGATTTTTCCCTATTAAAAACAAAAACTTGAATTCCTAGATAAATTCTAAAAATAAAATTTACTTTTCTTAAGCCCGATTTGGTAACTAATTTGGTTTTTAATTGTTAGTTTTTGAAAATTAAGCCATGGACTTAACACTCCTTCACCTCTAATTTTTTTTTTTTTTTGTTATTTTTTTTATCAATGTTTTTAGAAACCAAGCAAAGTTTTAAAAACTAAAAAAAATAGTTTTTATAAATTTTATTTTTGTTTTTAGAAATTTGGCTAAAAATTCAACTCTTTTACTTAAGAAAAATACAAATAATTGTAAGAAACTGAAAGAAAATAGGCTTTTAAAAAATAAATGTTTAATTACCAGACGAGATTTTAATTTTTAAATTTTGACTTAGTTTTTTAAAACACGAGTACAACGTGAACAACAAAAACATTGAAACTTATATATTGGTGGAATTAAATATTTAATTTTCAACCACCAAAACACAACACATCAGAGGTAATTTTTCTAGTACTATAGGAGTACCATACTCTTTGTGTTCACACACTATAAATGTGTCATTATAAATACTAGTGAACCCTACATTAATGACGTCAATGGGTCCGACCTTATTCTTAAAAGCATATTAACTTGGCACACAATAAGTGAAAGTAATATGGAATATTTTCCATACCAACTTAGTATAGGAAATTTTCTCCAAACCAAATGGTTAACTTTAGAAACCCAACCCATCCAAACTCATAACATAATGCCTTAGCACAATTTACCTTGTCAAATTGCCTTTAGTCATATGAATTATATAAACAATAACATTAATAGGAATAACCATTTTTTTTAACAAATGTACATGAGCCTGATCGACATCTCAACTAAGTTGACACAACTTTAGCATCCTCATTATGCCTCTAAAAATCAGAGGAAAATAACTTTATTTTAATCCACTCTCAATTTTTGTTAATAAATTCACTAACATACTTCATGTTATAAGTTTGGTAATTCATTTTTTTAATATTTAATATTTTATATCAAAATATATTATGTAATTTATGATGTATAAGATATGAAATAGTATTTATCAAAGTTTTTATCTTTTGTTAGTGTAATTCTACATGGTTTCTATGTTCAAACTTAAAATATGGATAAACTAAAAAACATACAATAATCATGTTTTTAGAACTTTCACTACTTAATGACGATGAAAGTTCGATACCTATCCCATTATCCCATCAATTGTTGTATTGAAAAATATATATATCTTTTGAAAAAACTTCCTTATTATTGTGCTTTAAAGTATTTTATTATATTTATATAACGATTTCGTAATTATTTTGCAGGTATGTTGGGCTGAAGATGCTTAAAGAAAGATTGAGTTTGGTGTAAACTAAAGGGCTAGGAGCAAGGGAAGATCCACCCAATAAAAAGGCCTTTGCTTTAGTGGTTATGAGAACACGAGGTAAACTATACTATGCGTCTATACCCCGTTCTCACCTAGGTCCGAACTGTAAACCGCTTTAGCATCAGCACATACTTATTTTAGTTGAGTTATGCTCACTTTGGCAATAACACATATTTTTCTTTATGTTTCACTTTTTACATTCAAATTAAATACTTAATTAATGTAATAGTAAATTATAGGGTAAAATACTATTTTAGTAGTACTTTCAAATGTTCAATTTTAGTCCATATACTTTTAATAAATCTTAAATTTAGTAAATTATTGATTAAGTTATGGCTTGAATTGGGGTCTTGTAGAAATCAAGTTTGAATGAGTTAAACTTCTAAATTTTTACCAAATAATTTTAGAACTATCGGTTTTTTTTTCTGGCAAAAGTAGGAGAAAAATAAAAAGAAGAAGAAACAGAGTTGTTTGGTTTAATTACAAAAAAATCTAAATCAAAATGAGTTGATGTAAAGATGAAATCAAATCAAAACAGATTAAACAAAAATAAGTGTTTTTAAGTTGTTGGATAAATTGTTCAAAATAACTATTCATGAATAGTTATATTTGAACAATTTAAAAACTCACCCTAATAACCTATATTCGTAATTTCTAAATGTGTCACACCCCGCCTCAGATTACCCTACACAAACTTAAGACGGGCTGTAACGACAGTTAGACCACAAGCGTGTAATGGAGCCTACCATCAAATTGTTCTTGAATTTGAAATTTATCTTGAATTAAAAATGTTACTTACACACTTCAATAACTATGTTCTTAATTAACAAGATTTCATGTTTGGTTACATGTCGCAATAAACTGATGAGTCGGATGACAGCTTCTAACCAGTTAAACCCTATTGAAACTCAAGAGCAACTTGGTGGGAAAATAAATTTAAAATGTTGAGCTAAAAAGCTATAAGGGTTTATAGGAAAATAATTTGAGAAAAGTATCATTATAATAAATAAAAATTGAAGTTGTAAAAACTGATGTAAAACATGAGCAATTCAAAACTTGCGAGAGTTATTACGTAGAGAAAATCATAAACAATCTTTTGCAAATATAAACATGAACTTGTAAAAACTCTTACTAAACCTGTACTAGAACGTGGTGATCATACTATATACGGAGGAAACTCGATGTATATAGCAGAGAAACATGGTCATACTATACATCGAGCAAGCTTCAAATGCATAACAGAGCAAACGTGATCATACTATTCACCGAATAATCTCAAGGTAATTAGCAGAAAACATGGTCATATGCGCGCAGTGCAGCCCCAAAAAGGCAAAACACCTCGACATGCAACTCAAAGCCTATGTATGTGCTAAAGTGGGTCCCAAATACCTCATGTATATCATGGCTACATTACAGCTACATTACATAAACATATTACGGTCAGTGTAGTGGAAAATTACCATGAGTACATCAATCTAGTGGTTTGGATACCACTTCAATCTTAAAACATAAAACTTGTCACTTTCGAAAATCTTGCTTTCACATAATTTGTAAGTCATTCTAAAACCATGATATTTCTTTTGAACGACATTTCATATATAAATCTAGAATTTCACATTAAATACATTAAAACATAAAACCTTGCTAAAAACATGACTTTACTTGATAATCTCTTTCCGAAATCACAAGGTAAAGTTTACAAATCCTTTTTAAATATAAAATCATGAATTTCGTAAACATTTTCTAAAACATTTCAAAGACAACCAAATATATATCTAGGAGATGTAGAAGTGGGTCTAACACTAAATGATAATAATACTGAGATTTAAAGATAAAAAAAAAAAAAAAAAAAATTGAAAGTTAATTTTTGAAACTAACGTTGAGGGTGTTTTTTTAATATTTAAAGAAACCTATTAAAAAATTTGAAAGTTCAGAAAATTTTTTAAATAAAGTCGGGGTGTTTACTATAGTTTTAGCTATAAAGTTGCACAGATAATAATGTGTATATATTGTTACGGCAGTGTGTTGGCTGTTATTATTTTCTTTTATCTGTTTTGTTGGTCCTCGTGTCTCTGACATTGTGTGCGGTTTGTATTTCCTTGGCTATAGATTATTTTTTCCTTTTTTGTTAAAGTTTTTTTGTGTTTGTTTGCTATTTTTGGTGGTTGCATTGATTCTCTTCCTTGGCCGCCCTCTTGCCTTTTATGGTTTATATATTTTGCATATCTCGTACCCTTTAGGTTAAGTTGCATAGAATGTTTTGAGTGTTGTTTGGTATTACGAAAAGAAGACTTATGTGTGTTCTTGTAAGATTTGGTTTTAAAATCTATGATGATTGAAGAGTGTATGAGAGTGCACGATTGACTGTATTACATTAGTAAGCGAGTTAAGTTGAAAGGTTGTTCAGCTATTTGATGAAAAGAATGATGAAGCTTCATAATGATGAAGCTTCAAGCAATGAAGGGTCGAGTTTAGACAAGAGAGTTCCATCAAGACAAAGCATCAAGTTTAGAGAGAGCCTACATTGATAATTAGAAGTTAGTTTTTTGGGGATCAAGATAGTGTAACTATCAGATACGTATTCTTTTGTAATTGCTCAACTCACTAGTGAAACGCTTTTTCATTTAGGCACTCTGTCTCTCAGACGTAGATGTGGTTACACCGAACTGAGTTATATGTTCTCTCTCGTTTACTTATCTTTTATTATTACCTTGTTGTTATATATTTATATGTGACATTGTGTGTGACTTGTAGGAGTAGTTACACATTCATCCAATTTTCATGTATCACAGATAATTTGGAGTGGAAATTAGAATTTGGACACCAAGGCACCAAAAAAAATTTACCTTCCTCAATTTATAATACCTAAGAACATTAGAAAAATACATAGTTGAGCTATTTGGGGTTTGACACCATTTTTACATGAAAATTTGGGCATATATGCTCTAAGGTCTTCTAGTTCTTTTCATATAATATTTTTATGAGACAAATATTTCAAATAATTTATAATCATGTAAATTTTTTGTTAAGTGCCAAGAAAAAAAAATTAAATTATTGTGTGTTAGCCTCTGTTACATGTCCTCCATAACTCTTAATAGAAAGTGTTTTTGTAGCCCCTTCCTTGCTTCCCTTTCCTCTTTTGTCTTGAGCTATTTTCTAGCCCTTTGTATATAACTTTTTATCTTGATGGAATGAAGCAACGGGGTATGATGAGGGTGTTAAAGAGGTGTCAACCTAGTTGAGATGTTTCGAAGCACTCTTGATCCTTCTCTCCTCTAGTATATTGTTCAAAAAAAAATATTGGGTTAGAATATTCTTAAATGCAACAGTGTGTTAGGTTGTTATTAGATATGAAACTTGTAGCAATTTAATCCACTCATCCATGGAAAAGTGTCAGTTTTCTATTGTATATCCAAATGAAGTTTTGAAAAATAATACACCTATACGAGATTGATCAATAAGTTAACTGGAAACACCTGGAATTTATCTCTCAAATTTATTTGGTTAAAATATTATTTTGTCTCTGTAAATCCGATTATATTATATTTTAGTTTTCGTATTTTTAATTATTAAATTTCAATATTATATACTTTTAATAAATATTAAACCTAGTACTTTGAAGTTAATTCTTATCGAAATTGATTAAACAATAATATTAATTTTCAAGTAAGAAAAGACATTGTGTAAATATTATTTCACAATTTATAAAGGAAATGTTAATAGAAACTTACTTTTTTAAAACAAAAAAAATAACAATATAATGAACTAACTATAGATACTAGTTTTAAGATTTTATTAAAGGTACGTGGACTAATTATTAGTTGAGTTGAGTTTTATGATTTCTTCTTTAGTTAATATTTTGAATTTGAGATTGTTTGCAAAAGTAAAAATGAGTTATTATGGCAATTAATTAACCATTTAATTTGATAAGTTAAAAGTCGTAGGCTAAAAAATTTAAAATTTCAGCCAATATAGCTTACCTGATAAAAATCATCTATCTTCGATCCATAGATCAAAACTTCAAAGTCTTCCTTCTCATATATGGTTTGAACTTAAAAAAATATATATTAAAATAAAAATATATATTAAAATTCCAAAAACTTAGACATTGAAATAGAGTAATAATAATATAATTTTTTAGAAGGTAAAATTATAACTAAGAGAAAGTATCAATATATGAAAAGAACCAATCTAACATTATATCATCTAATACTACCTGTCATTTATGGGCTTGAAATATATAGAAGACTCAACAAGTGGAAATCAAAATATATAAATGAAAAATTGTAATGAGTAGCAATTTTAGGGATAATAACCAAGTGTATAACAACATTTTTAAAAAATGCAAATATAGCAAAGTTTATCAGTGATAGACTTTTATCGATAATAGACTCTTATGGTCTATCAATGATAAACCACCTAAACTCAAGTCTATCAGCGATAAAAGTGTATTACTGATAGACTTTGCTATATTTATAATTTTTTAAACTGTTGCTATATATGTTAATACTTTGAATCTGATTGTTATATTTGTAACTATCCCTATATTAATTGGGAAGGAAAATAACATTGAGGGGTTTGAAAAAATAACCTCCTAACCACCTGCAATAATATCATGTTAAATCACTGATCGACCTAAAAATTTAAGTTAATAAGTGAAAATAAATTTAATATTATATTATTTAACACTTATTATCTCGAGATTAATAATAGTTTTGACTATCGAAATATGGAGAAGAAATAAAATTTTGAAATTTGGACCCCTCTCTTACATCAATTGACAAAAATAAAGAAACTCTAACTCAACCTAGGACGATTCATCATATTATTGTTTGACAATTTCTTACCTTTGAGGAGCTAAAACAAGACATCAAAGCTCATAGACTTAGAATACAACGTCTTGACGCTAGCTTTGAACCCTTAATTTGTGATGCTAATGCAATGGGAAAGAGGAACAACGAACACATATTACTCAAAAAGCAAACATTTGTGATGGAATATCTGTGAGTTTTGAAGACTGATCTACGAAATTTGAATTTAGTTTTCATTTAGTTCTTGAGATTTAAAAAATGACTTGCATGTGTCCCTTGATAACCATTTCACATTTTTTGTTTTTGGTTTTTGAAGATTGTACTTGTTTTCTCACAATTTCTTACTCATGGTTTTCATATATCCTATACAAACATCATTTATATTTTTATAATGTTATTGCAGTTGAGTTGACTAAAATTTTTACATGTAAAATGTCGTGCAGCTTGTTCTGTGGTTTGTCAAGAGCATTATTTCAGTTTGAGCAATTTCTGTCTAGAAATGTATTTTTTCCTTATTTGTTTCAAATTCGCAGGCACAAATTTCCATATATTTTTCGATGAAGATTTTCTCCCTTTCAGAAGTTATCTCCATAGCAGCTCGTATATGTTTGGGTGATTGATTTCCTTTTTAGGGTTAGGCCTTTTGTTTTATGAGAGAGTACGTTGTGCGCAAGCATTATTAATATTTTGTAGAAACCTCTTTGTGAGGTTGTTGACGAGTGTCTTGAAGATTTGGCTAAAGAGTTTGTTCGAGTTGTTTACTTCAGTAAGGAAGTACAGAATTGATACATTCTTAGAGGAGTCCAAGTTTGCTTTTATTGAGGAGATCTCATATAGGAGGATCCTAAGTAAGTGTGTTTGAAACAAGATGTGGAAAGAACACTATAATAATAAGAGAGAGGATCTCAAGCTCAAGGGGAGCCTAAGTTATTCACTTAGAGTAGGTTGTATGAGAGTCACAATAGAAGATATCTAACAGATAAGTATTTCATTGCAATTGCTTAACTCTTTCTTAGTGAAGTTTCTTTCCATCCGGCACATTGCCCCCAAATATAGGTGATATTGCACTAAACTAGGTCACCAATCTTTGTGCATTTCAATTTATTTATTTTTTTTCTTAGTTTCTTAGTTTGGCTTTCTTGCCATTCTTATTGTTACGACATTGTGTGTGACTTGTGTTGTTCCATATTGGATTCATGTACCTTTCATATAAGAAATATGAAAACCATGAGTAAGAAATGGTAAAAAAAAAAAACAATTTTTCAAAAAAAAAATAATAAATTGAAAAACTACTTTTTTTTTTTTAAATTTCATAATTTGGCTTTGATTTTGAAAATACTCATTAATATCTAGACAACAAACATATAATTTCATAGATGGAAGTGATGTTTACAAGCTTTAATTTTCAAAAACAACAAATTAAGAACCAAATGGTTACCAAACAAAGCCTTAATTTTCATGATTGTCTCAATTTGATTTCTAATTGTTCCTAAGTTTGAAATTGCATATACTAATTAAATTCTCTTTGAGTAAAAACGGCAGTGGCATGGAAATTAATGTATTTGGACTAGATTTTAGTATAATAGAGGTGGAGAGATTCAAACAACAGATCTCTTAGTCACAAAATAACACATGTCATGTGTCATTTGAATTATGCTCGCTTCGACTATTTTTATATGAGAGTTACAATTGTTTACTGTTTACACTCAAGAACCTTGTGCATTATTTATAAATTATTTTACACGCCTTTGGTTTTTTAAATCAAAAGTGATATGTCCAGTAAACTAAATTGTGGAATGCCTTGAATTTATTATATGGTGCTTCGAACGACCGAGTATAACCTAAAATTGAATTCGTATTTGGCATATTTAATTATTTGTGTTTATTTACGACCTGGCTCTGATAATTATAAAGAGTGGCTTTCGTTTCCATTGGGTTCAGAGAAGTGCTCTATATAAACTCTCTAACACCTGTTAAAAAATACTCTAACCCTAAAGGCCTCTCTATTATGTATTTTCTGTAATGTTCTCTCTAATAAAATTGTTATTCCTCTACTCCTTGGACGTAGTTAACATTGTTTGAACTATGTAAATATGTGTGTTGATTCTCTACTATTTTAAGTTTTTTATATTCTTTATTTGTCAATTTCATAACATAAATAAATATTTTAGTTGTTAATGTTGGGGTATTCTTTAGTGTAATCACTATTGCTTAAGAAGTTTAATATAGTTCCTTACATTTTAACATTTTTCAATGATATTATTGTCTCTCACCATGGATGAATATTAAATTTGATAAACTTACATTACATAATACTTAGTAATTTGGGTAGTGGTATAAACTTACATGACATAATACTTAATGAAATACAAAAAAAAAAAAAAAAAAAAAAAAAAAAAAGGAAGGGGGGAAATGTCATCTAAATTTGAGAAGAAAATTCAAAATTATTCTTAGTAGGCTCCAATTTTTTTTAAAAAAATAAATTTTGGAAAACAGATGAAGATTCATGCTAATAATTGAATTACTAGCATAAATTGACTTTTATAATTACTTGTACAGCTTGTATTCTATTTTAGACTCAATCCTATGTGTCTATATAAACATCCATGGTTGCAAAGGCTATTACAATTATCCAAGAAAAAGTGCTTTTGATAAAAGCATGGAGAATTATTCAACCATGGCTGCCTTTCTCCTGCTCATCCTTGTCTTTCTCTCTCACTCCCAATTAGGACTCAATCAAGGTAAAAACCCTTCTCTCTTTCTTGTTCCTTTGGTCTCTCAAGTTCTTGTTTAAGGCTCCTCCACTAGTATTCTCTTCCAAAAAAAAATGAAAAAAGTTCTTGTTCAAGGCTCCACCTTTTTTTAGACTCTCAAGTTCTTGTTCAAGGCTCCACTTTTTTTATAACTTATCATTATAATTATACTTTTATACCCTAATTACCCAGGTGTTTTTGAGTAAATGGGGTGTAGGGATTTTTACATCTATTATGAAGGAATGACTTCATGTGTAGTAGTTACCGCTCAACTATTCTCACTTTGACACTAAGGTAGATTTGTATTCTCACTTTGACTCCATGGTGCGTGCGCTTGATGCTTGTTCTATCAGATCACTAGTCAGCTATTCATAGTTTATTTAAAGTACAAGTCTCAATAAGATAAATATATATACATATATATATATTGAACAAGATACTGTGGAAAGTGGGATCAGTAGGTGCACCGAAACATCTCAACTAGGTTGAATCTCAATAAGATAATTAAGATCCGTTGAATAGCAATTTCATTTTTAGTTTTCTATTATAGAAAATTGTGATAGTTTTCTTTACCATTTTTTTTTTACTATAGCTTTCATGTTTCTTAAAGAAATGTTCAAAGTTTTAGCCAAATTCTAAATAAATAAAATTATAAACAATTTTTTTTCTTTTTATGATTTGACTTGGCTTTTCTATAACATTTTTTAAAATAGAAGTTACAAAAGAAATAAAAAAAATGGTAAGTGAATAAGTAGCGTTTATAAGCTTGATTTTCAAAAACTAAAAGTCAAAGACAAGATTTAAGTAAAGTTTTTGTTTTTTATTTAAAAAGATGGCCTTTTCTGCTTTAATATTAGTTTGTAGATGGACATGGATAAATATACTTTTAAATTTTAGTAAAATAATTTTAAAAACTAATTGCATGTAAAAAAAAAATAGATGTTAATATGAGCTAAAATATTTACCAATATAGTAAAATTTGAATTTTGTTATATATGAAAATATTTTCAAGAATTTTTCTATCTAAAATAATTACCCTAAAAAAATATGAGAAATTATTATAAACAGAAAAAAAATATCAAATTATTTACAAATGTAGAAAATTTTTACTGTTTATCGCTATTTTAAAAGATATTAAATCCTCAGATCATATGTTATATAAATTGGTGTGTTTTTTTTTTTTTTTTTCAGATGATAGCTACCTGAAATTTGTACGAGATGCCAGTGATTTTCCAGAAAAAGAAGATCAATATGACTACATAATAGTAGGTGGAGGAACAGCAGGTTGCCCATTAGCTGCAACGTTATCAAAAAATTTCTCTACTCTCCTTATAGAAAGAGGCAGTGAACCCAGTAAATATCCCTCTGTATTAAACGAACAAGAATTACTAAATGTTTTCACAGTTGAAGATGACGGTAAAAATCCCTTCAATCGGTTCATTTCGGAGGAGGGCGTCGAAAACATAAGAGGACGGATTCTCGGTGGCAGCACAATGATCAATGGCGGCGTGTACTCGAGAGCTAATCCGGAGTTCTTCAAAACACAATTAGGGATGCAAGAATTGGACATGGAAATGGTGGAGAGCATATGAATGGGTTGAAGAGGCTATTGTGTATAAACCAAGTTTGAATGTTTGGCAAGCTGCTTTCAGAAGGTTTCTTGTTGAAGGTGGAATTGAGCCTGATAATGGGTTTGATTTAAGAGATATTGTGGGAACTAAAATTTCAGGTTCTCTCTTTGATGAGAATGGGACTAGACATGGAGCTGTGGAGCTTTTAAATAAGGCTCAACCTATAAATCTCAAAGTTGCTGTTCTGGCTACAGTCCAAAGAATTCTCTTCTCTGGTTAGTGCATGGCTTAATAAAGCCTTTAATTTAATTACCTTTAAATCCTCCTCGACTTACACAAACTAATTAAATTTAGTCTATTTATAGAGAGTTAGAATTTAGTTTAATGGTATATAATTAAAAATTAGTCCGTCTCTGAAGTTTCATAAAACCCAAGGACTATTTATAATGGTTTTAGACTATTATTTATGAGTTTTTATTCAACTATGGACTAAATTCTAACTTTTAAAATTATATAAATTCTAACTTTAGTCAAATTAGTGGGACCAAATTTCTAATTTAACAAAAAGAATGTATATTTTGGCTTCTTGTACCGTCAAAATAGGGCTATTTTCAAATATAGAAAAATGAGCTAAACTATTTACAAGTATAGAAAAATTTTCCAGTCTATTAGACCGCGATAGAATTCTATCGTTTTCTATCGTTCAAGCGATAGAATTTATTTGCTTGAGCGATAGAAAGCGATAGAATTCTATCACAGTCTATCAGTGATAGATAGTGAAATTTTTCTATATTTGTAAATAGTTTGATATTTTTTCTGTTTATAGTAATTTCCCGTCAAAATATCTATTTAGTTCTCATACTACAAAAAAAAAAAAAAAAAAAAAAAAAAAAAAAAAAAAAAAATTATATCATTTTAAGTCATTATTGATGTTATTTTCTTGCCTAATATTTAGGCACCTAAATACCTACTTCAACCATGTAACTGCAATCAAAGTTTAAAATGATAAAAGGTTAACGTTAGTGGATATTTTCTTTGAAAAAAATTGAAAGCAAATATTTAAAGAATTGTTTTCAAATATAACAAAATGAGTCAACTTATTTACAAATATAGTAAAATGTCATCTATCACTGTTTATCAGTGAAAAATACTGATAGATGTCTATCATTTTTTGCGGCTGATAAACAGTGACATTTTGCTATATTTAAAATTATTTTTAGCAGTTTTGTCATTTAAAACAATTACCCATATTTAAATAAATAAATAAATATTTTACATTTTTTAAATAAGTTTAACACATATTTATTATTTAATTATATTATATTTACGTTAGAGTTACTTATTTTTTTATAATATAATGAAACTTTTGATTCACTTACAGTGTCAGTTTAAACTTATAGAAATATAAAAATATTGATGAAAATGCTGTCATATTGTCGAAAATGTAAAATCATAACTTCAATAAAGTGTCGAATAACAAGAAAAAAAAAAAGGAAATGCTCACAAGTACGTCACATAAATATGAAGGCTAAACTAAATGGGTCATTTTTTATGGTTCAAAACAGAATAAAACAGAATAGATAAAATTTAAAATAAAAAAAAAACTTAAAATAGATATTTTGAAGGGAAATTTTTAAAATTAAAAAAATAAGGAAAACTATTTACACAAAATAGTAAATTGTTTAGATAGTTGTGATAGATGCTCATAGAAGTCTATCCAAGTCTATCAATGATAGAAATTATAGAAGTTTATCATTGATAGATACTGATAGAAGTCTATCAATGTCTATCAGTATCTTTTTTTTTTGCTAATTTTTGTAAATAGTTTAACATTTTTTGTATCCGTAAAAATTTCTCTATTTTGAAAGTTTGAGGTTCGAAATAGAAAATTCTTTAAATTATATATATATATATGATGGTAATAATAATAACATAATTCCATTCCATAAAATGGTGAATTTTCATACTTTTTTTCAAGCATTATTTCTATACTTGATATAGGTTTATCAGCCATTGGAGTTTTGTATTCTGATTCAAAAGGAAAGTTACACACAGCATTCGTCCGTGAGAAAGGAGAGATAATTTTAAGTGCAGGAGCCCTTGGAAGTCCTCAACTTCTCCTTCTAAGTGGGATTGGCCCAAAATCTCATCTTTCATCCTTAAAACTACCTGTCGTTCTTCACCAACCACATGTCGGTCAATTCATGTCAGACAATCCCCGTTTTGGTGTCATTGTAGCTTTTTCATTTCCATTGGCTTTCAGCTCTTCAAAAGTGATAGGAATTTCACAAAACAATAGCTACTACTTCCAATCCATTGCTAGTACAACACCACTCTCAATTCCTCCATTATTTAGCATTTTCCCTCCTAATTCCACTTCTTTAACAACTACCAGCTTAGCCACCATCGGTGGAAAATTTTCTAAAATTTCCTCTGTGGGTTCACTCCGTTTAAATTCTTCCACTAATGTTAAAAAAAATCCCATTGTGAGATTCAATTATTATTCTGATCCTAGTGATGTTGCGATGTGTGTTAGAGGAGTTGGAAAAGTGGGAGATTTTCTTCAAACTCAAACCATAGAGAATATTAAGACGAGGGATTTGGAGGGTAATAAGAGGATTCAGTTTGTAGGGCTTCCTTTGCCGGAAAACTTGTCGGATGATGCTTCAGTTGGAGAGTTTTGTAAGAAGACAGTGACGTCTTATTGGCATTATCATGGAGGATGTTTGGTCGGAAAAGTTGTCGATGGTAATTATAGTGTTATTGGAATTAAAAATTTGCGTGTACTTGATGGCTCTACTTTTGCTGTCTCGCCTGGATCCAATCCTACTGCCACTCTCATGATGCTCGCCCGGTGAGTAATTAACACCTAATTCAAAATTAAGAAAAAAAATTACATTTTTGGTCTTGGACTTTGAGTTATGTTGCATTTACGAGTTTTCAAACTCAACAATTTTATACCTATAAAGTTTGCTTTTCATACCACTCTATGCCTTACCGTCATGTCCGCTTTAGGTTAGTAATTAAACAGAAGAAGTGATGGAGGAACGTACAGTGCTACCAAAAACAAATTCCCAAAGTGTAAAATTGTTAAGTTTGAAAATTCAATGACCCAAATGCAATAACCTAATTCAAAGTTTAGAGAGCAAAATTGTATTTTTTTTTTTTTTTTTACTTTAAATTATTATTCAATATCTATATTTATGTTTTAAAAACAATGTATAAATATTGTATCTAGTAGATATTAGGGAGTACGTAGATTTTTGGAAAATTATTATCAATAGAAAAAATATCAAACTATTTACTAGTTGTCTATCACTCTAGTGATTGAATTCTATATCGTAGTCTATCGCTAATAGTTAGTGAAATTTTTCTATATTTGTAAATGATTTGACTCATTTTTCTATATTTGAAAACAACCCTAGATTTTTTAATCTACATATAACATTAATTAGGATGCAACTACACATTGTGACAATCTTATTGAATAATATTTTCTAGATTGTGTATATGATTCTATGGTTTGTTATCTAGTTATTTAGAATGTTTTTGCTTTTCATGATAAGGACAACGAACCCCACAATGGTATGATATTGTCCACTTTGGTTATAAACCTACATGGCTTTGCTTTTGGCGTACCACCCAAAAAGCCTCATACCAACGAAGATAATTGTCCTCGCTTACATACCCATGATCATTCTCTTTCCTAACCAATGTAAGATTTTGTTCGCATAAAATTTTAAGTTTTTTAGGAGAAAAAGAAAACGAAATAATTTTTAAGATCTTGGTTATGCTTTTAGAAACTGGCATGTCTTTCTAAAATTGATAAATAATATTTTAAATAAATGGTGAGAAATCAAGCAAATGTGTCTATTCAGTATAAAATTAAAAACAAATTTTTTATTAAATACAACCTGGAGTTGTGCCTATTCAGTATATGTACTTCTAAGAAGTTTCAATGAAAGACTTTTATTAAGTTTTATTCAAACTTTGTCAATAAATAATCTGATTAATATAAAGTTTTTTTTATTAAAGAAAATAACTAATACAATTTTCTGTGCTATTATTTCACTGCAACATTTTCATGTATTAATTATCTCAAAATTATTGCAGGTATGTTGGCCTTCAGATGATGCAACAAAGAGGGGTGTAAGCGTAACAAATGGCTAATAGGAAGAAATTAATAGCCATTTTTAGTTGAAAAATATCTAATTAGGTGGAGTTATTGTGTCTCTCTCAAATAATTTCTGCTCCATTTGAAATATAAAATTATAAAGATATACTTTTCTTTATCTTCTCTTATAAATATATATATATATATATATATATATAACAATAATAATTAAAAGATATGTCTAGTTAATTAAAGTTATAATTAGCTAAATTGAGCTCAACATAAGAGTTGCATTTAGTTCTATAAAATTATATTGATGTCAAATATTGAATAAATAATACATCTTTTGTTCCTCAGATTTGAAAATTTGTATCAATATAATTTAGACCTATGTTTCAAAATCGGATGATGAAGCTCCAATGTTTAGAAAATGTTTGATTTTAGTCCGAATTTGTTAAATAGAAAACGGGAAGCTAATGTGAAATTTTTTTAATTAAAATAATAATGATAATAGTAATATTTGAGGGGAAAAAAAATCTCAATTTAGGAACCAAAATCAACCATTTTCTAAACATTAAGACTTGATTATTCGATTATAAAACCTAAAAACATCTAAATGGATACAAACTATTCCAAATTTCAAAGGTCAAAAGTGTAATTTTATTTTAAAATAAGAATTTTTTTAGTTCAACAATATGCAAAGTGAGGAACCCATCGATGAACATTGATCAGAACCCATCGATGAACATTGGATCCATTTGGAAATCTCTCATACCCAAAAAATGCAAATTTTTTATCTTGACTCTCTTGCAAAGGGATATTAATACCGCAGAGAAATGTCAATCCCGCCATCCTTCTATGCATCTAAGTCCTAACTGGTGCATTCTCTGTAAGAATCACAACGAAACCGCCGAGCACCTTTTCATATCCTGTGCTTTTCCTCAAGAAATATGGGCTAAATTTTTATCATCATATAGGCGCCATTGATACCACTCCTAGATTTTTGGATAATGTTCTTAACAACTTCATCCGTTTCAGCCCTACGTCACAGAAGAATATTCTGCTTGGTAACTTGATTGGCGCTATCCTATGGAGTCTCTGGCTTGAAAGAAATGATAGAACCTTCCACGGTGGTGGTAAATCTTTGAGACAACAGTGGGAGGCCACCCTTAATATCTCCTCCTCGTGGTGCATTAAATCACAATCCTTTTGTAATTATGGTATTGCTAATATCTCTCTGAACTGGGAGACTTTTCTTTAGTCTCCTCCTTTCAGTACTGAACACTCGAGCTTTCCTCTAGCTCGCTGTTGTATTTCTTGATTATTGGATGCAATATCATTTTGGTCTTGGGGCGTGATGAGGGTGCTAGGGGGTGTCAACATAGTTGAGATGTCCCAATGCACCTACTGATCCCTCTCGCCTTGTGAATATTTTCAAAAAAAAAATGCAAAGTGGAGAATTTGAACATTTATATGATCATTTGGTCGATGGTATATATTTTATGTTAGTTGAGTTATATGTTCATGTTGACAAAATATATATGCATGGATTTACATCAACTTTTTAAGAAAAATTACAATGAGTAGCAATATTAAGGTTAAAATTAACAAATATAGCACAACGATAAAATAAATGCATACATGGCACAGCTTAATCGATAAACTTAATAACTTTTTTCCTTTTTCCAATTTTGCCCTTGTATTTACGTTGGGGAGCAACAACACCAATTTCTTCTTCCTTTCTTTTCTTTTCTTTTTTTTCTTTTTTTCTTTTTTTGCTTTGTTTTACAAAAATAGAAAAATAACATAAACTATTTACACAAAATAATAAAATTTTTAGATAGTTGTGATAGACGTTGATAGAAGTCTATCAGGGTCTATATCAGTAATAAAAATGATAGAAGTCTATGACTGATAGATACTGATTGAAGTTCATCCATGTCTATTAGTATTTTTTTTTCCTATTTTCTATAAATAATTTGACATTTTTTCTATCGGTGAAAATTTCTTATTTTCTTTCCAATCGTTCTTCACGATTTCAGCCCTGATTTTCAATCAACCACATCATCACGATTTGAGTCTCACAATTTCAATTTCTTCACGGAAGTTCCAAGATCTGGTTTGGGTTTTGAGAAGCTACATTCACGATTTCGTTTGTTTCTGGTTTCTTCAGCAATTTATTTCTTCACGATTTTTTAAAAACCCTTTTAGACAACGAATCTAATCTTTGACCATAGTTTCCAAATCTAGAATTTGTGCACCGCAGTCGACGATGAGCTTTAGATTCGTGAACTTTTATGGAAGTAACAATTTAATTTATGTAGTTACAAATTAGTAATGATCTAGTTCTTGAACTTTAATGAGTAATCATTTGTAATGATTTAGTCCTTGTAAAAATTATAATTATAATTTAATATTGCCAATGTAGATCAATAAATTGATTGGGATCAAATTTGTTAATAAACTATAAAAATTTAGTCATTACATAATAACAATTGATATTTAATTTTAATGAGATTTTTCATAATAAGAACTAAATTGTTACAAAATTTAAAATAAAAGGACTCAATCGTTATCAGTTTTTAGTACAATAAGAGTGGAAGATTTGTACCACTCATACCTTTTGATATCTAATTCATACTATCAATTGAGTTATACTAGCTGATATGAACCGTCTCAGGCATCAAATTATTATTTATGTTTTATTTGATAATTTTGATGTAATTTTAGTATTTTTCAATTTTATCCTTTTTTATTACATTTTAAATAGGGGTATTTTAGACATTTTACTATGAACTAAGATAATTTTTATTGGAAGGCTATTTAAAGCCTTACTTTTAGATTGTTTGAAGAGTTTTGACAATGAACTAAGTTTTGGCCTTAGTGTTTTCTCTTTCAAGATTAGCCAGAGAGCTTCTTGAATTTTGCAATTCATGCGTTGAGTTGCATGCTAAGAACATTCGAGTAGGATTGATCATCCTATCTGCTGGAGTGTTCGAATCTTGGACCAAGAAATTTATTTTTTTCTCAAGATATTTGATCTTAAGACAATTCGTGTCTAACTCGATTTTAATGATTGAGAATTAGGGATTTTCATCCCAAAAGAGTTCCTAATCTTAAATCGCTAGGATTTTCGTATCACCCGCTTTGGTACTTAAGTACTCTTTTATTAATTACACTTAATTTCAAAAATGTATAATGCTCGAAGAAAGAAAATAATAAAGGCTAAGAAATAAAAAGTTTGACTAATAAGTTGATAAAAGACAATTTTGTAAATCCAAAGCATAATTCTTTTTTATCTATTCATTTCTATTTATGAAAAAATCTAATTTATCTCGTGTAATCTCAATAGTTAATATACGAGAAGATCATGTTTAAGAAGTAATTTAAAAAATCTACCGTATATATTTTAGTAATAAACTGTTGATACAATTTATTTTGTTAATATTACAAATGATTTGAATTTAATCATTCATGAAGAGACATGAACCATCATGGATTGACCTAGTGGTAGTAGGAACATCCAGAAAGAGTCAAAGGGCTAAGGGAGGTTGTGGGTTCAATTTATAGTGGTCAGCCACTTAGGATTTAATATCTTACGAGTAAGTTTGAGTTTGTATGTGACACTCGGAGTTTTAAAAATTTTTTTAATTGTAGGAGTATATTTTTGGTTTTCATTCGAGGCAAGATTTTGGCTTTAACTAGAGGTTTGATTGGCTTGGTTTGTGCTCGTGAATCGCGGTTTTAGTTCATTCAACAGTGTTTGGACAATACGCATAAACAATTTGAGATGTCCACCAACTAATATAATTTAAGGCAAAATACACTTTTAGTATCTATTTGGTTCCTATTCTCAAAACAGACATTTTCAGTCTTTAAGATTTGAAAAAAAAAATTTTGATTGTTGTAGTCCCTAAGTTAAAGTTGACTGCTAGTTGATTATTGTTAGAGTTGAATATCTATAGTTGTGTCATAGAATGATCGTTGTCTTGAAAGTAATTGTGTCACAAACTCAGTGCTAATCGTCTCACGTAGGTTGGTTTTCAAGGTTGACACTTAACACTACACTCTTGACACACAAGCACTCGTCGGAAAAGAGTTGGAATCAAGAAGCATGTGTTCAAACTTTTGACTTTTGTAGAACAATTAATGGTAATAAACTTAAATGGACAACAGTAATGAACTTAAATGCAAAACAGTAATAATTAAAACGGTAATAAAAGGAAAAATAAAAAGAATAAGAAATAAAAAGTTAGTACTTCTTTTTACATGCGAAAACGGTTACCCAAACCCTTCTGAACACTCCATAAGATAGGATGATCAATCCCGTTTGAATGTACTTAGTATGCAACTCAATACATGAATTGCAAAATTCAAGAAGCTCTGGAACTAAACTTGAAAGAAGCACAAAGGCCACCATTGATTCATCGTAATCTGTTTCAAACAACATGGATGGCAAGGTTTCATATTCCTACTTAATATGTCATAAAATGATAAAATTAGATAATAATAATAATAATAATAATATTACATTAAAATTATTAAATAAAATATAATAATAATTTGATGTTCCGGACAATTCATATCATCATCTCTTCTTTTTGAAGGGCTCGTCTTCAAATCCAATTCAAATTCTTGTAAAGCAATTTTAAAGTCATGAGAAGAAAATGATATTACTTTTCTTGGACTGCTCTAGGAGAGCTCTCCTTGTAAAGCAAATTTGTAGTCGTGAGATGTAAAAGGTTGACATTGTCTGAAATTCACATCTATATTGGAAAGAATATTGGTCCTTCCAATTCTCATTTATATTTGTGACCATAAAAAGAGTCAGTGTCAATTTGTGAGTTTTGCTTCAAAGTCAATGCTTTAACATTCTGCAAAAATTTAAAATAAAAACTATGCAAACTGGGTTGAAGCTCACCTATCAGGAAACTAACACTTTGGTTAAAAAAAAAAAAAATCCTTTAATGTTTTGTTTTGAAACAATAAATATTTTACCTCACAAATTTCGAAACTCGCCTTTTTAACATTTCCTTCAATTTTATCTATAGATCGAGTATTACTCACGCTTTTCTCTCTCATTTATGTTTGCACATATTTCTTATTTGCCTCTGTCTCATGTCTTTTGCTTTCCAACTCACATACATCAAGTTTTACTTCTCTTGAAAGCAATGATATAAGAGTAGGATCAAATGTTATTTTGGGATCTAATGAACTAGCAATGTTAGCACGAAGTATTCTAGTTTCAAGGTCACTACCGTCTACTTTCTCTACCCCACTACTACTAACACATACTTCCCTATAAATAAGTGGTTCAACCGTAGTTATAAGATTACAATCATATAATTCCTTGCTACTTACTGTCCTACTAGGCAAAATGTCAATATCATGCATAAGTGCAACATTAGTAGACTTTTTTTTACTACTTTTTACCTTATCAAAAACTTTCCATATATAGTAAATAAACTATCTTTTTTCACTCATGTTCTGACATTGGAACTAGACTTAGATTTTAGTATACCTTAAATATCTTTTTTGGAGTTGTTTTTCTATCTTGATGACGACGTACGCCTTTTCTTCCTAAGCATCACAAGAAAAATAGTTCATTTCACAATGTTTGAACTTTTTGTCAAACTTTGTAAAATATATTCCTAAAAAACTCAAAATTGTATGAAAATTTTGAAAAAATGCTTGGGAAAAAAAAACATAGTTCAGTTCACAATGTTCGAACTTTTTGTCAAACTACTTTCAAAATTCTTACACTTTATGTGAAAATGAACCATGTTTGAACTATTTTCAAACTGAAATCTAAAAATAGTTGGAAAAAAAAAAAAAACACAGTTCGTTAGATGTGTGATAGTGTTACTTTACTTTTTGCAAACTGCACAAATTATAATTCCAATTTGAATATGGTTGGAAAAGTTGCTTCACACAAAATTGGTCAAAATATAGATATGCAATTCAAAAACAAACTATCACGTCACAAAATTAAAGAATAAAAAATAAAAAAAATAAAAAAGCCATGTTAACAAAATCCAACTCTACACCCTAAACACGAGTTTGAAGAATCCGAAAATGTCTGATTCTACAACTAATCAACACCATGGGTTTCACCGACTCCGAACCAATTTCCCCCAAACGGCTCCAAAAAGTTCTTCAAAAGTGGATCCAATATCCCTTCATCAAGGTAAAGACAGTCATCACCACACAATGCATTCTAGGCCTCAGAGTTGAATATCCTCTTCAAGGGAATAGTGATAAAAGTACAATCTTTAGACATAATTTCTGAATCAGAAATGATGTAACAAATATGCTTCAAACCACAGCGATTAGAGATGGGAAACAAGAAAAATAGAGTCAGTGAAAACTCCAGTGGTCACCATCTTTAATGAAAGCAATTTTACATGTATACCAATAGTTTGTTCCCTTAAGAAAAATTGTGACTAAAAAGCAAGTAAAACTGGCGAAATCAATCGGCAAATGAGTTCTCTTCTGCAAGTCATAACGCTTAAACACCGTATTCTCCAACTGGGTGCCTCAAATATTCTTCTTTAGCTGGTAAGAGTTAGCCACCTCCAGACTTCAGGGTGTTACTTAACCTGAATTAACAAGTTATACCAGTTAAACTATATAAAAGCAAGCTGTAACACAAGTGAAATCCTTCAAGAACTAGTTTCCTCCGACTGAGAATGCTGCTCCTAGCATTTCAAGACCAAAGTCATTTGACATCGAACTATTTTTAAGAGAAAGAGAGAAGTGAACGACAAATGGAAGGGTTAAAAATAACAATGGTGTACAAGATATAATGTAGACACGTGCTAATTATGCTTGGTATCTACGTAGGGTATAAGCATCACGATCCTTTCATAACAGTTTAAAAGATTGGACCCCTGGACCCCATTCCTAAGGTAGCCAAAATAAACAAGATTGGGTCAACTATTTCAAACGAAACAATGTATTTGGATTGTCGGGGATTATACATCCAGTTCAGATCATCAGCCTGATAGCAATCATTACTTTAAAAAGACTTCTTTTAAATAGTTCTGGTCTTTCACTTTGAAAATTTTTAATTAAAAATTCCGTGTCCTTTTTTATACAGAAGATTATGTATTCTTTAACCATCAACAAAACAAGATTTAAGAGAAGAAAAAAAACAAACAAAATACTTCTTCCATGCTTTTGTTCATTACTAAAGACCATCCCCTTTCATAGCTTCTAAGGAGTGCCTAATTATTATAGTTTCTGTAATCACTGAGAAAACAAAAACAAAAACGAAAGCAGATGTAAAGTATAACTTTGCAACTTACCAATCCAATCCCTCAAAAAGACCTTCTCCTTTTATAGCAGAGGCTTTAAATATAGCCCATTGGCGGTTCTTAATCTTGTGCAACTCTAAAGCCTCTGTGACTGCAGCATCATCAAGTGCACCCGGGAGATCCTATACCAATGGGAAGATAATATGTAGAAAAGATAGAAAATTAGAAAGTGCATTCACCATATGTATTTATTTTGAACAAAGTCTTCAAAAGATCTCAGATACACGGTCAAGAATGCTGGGACTTGGATCTTGTGATGTAGTTTTTGAGAAACAGTTTTCAAAGTCCAAAACTTGAGTTGAGAAATTTATAGAGGGAAATGGTAAAAAGAGAAATAAGGTTTTACCGTTTTCAAGTATGTGCTGAAAGAAATAAGAATTACTGTTTCTAGTATTTGTTGTATTTGAAATAAAATAACTATCTACATACGATTCACTTCTCAGTACTCACAGTTTGTAGTTGTAGTTATAAACTTAATAATGTACTTCCACAAGGTAAAATGGAAGGTAAATAAACACACAAAAAAAATCTAAACAGTTTTTTCTAAACATAAACGATGAAATGATATTTTTTATGTTCCTTTCAAAACACATACAGACAAATCCTTAAAGCCCCTTTTTGACCCCAATTGCATACACATACTTGAATTATCATATTCTCATAATTCAAAGTCTATAGGATTCTATTTTCTGATAAAACATGCTAATAATATAAAGAATAGGCAACAGCACTAACCTGCTTGTTTGCAAAAACTAAGGCAACTGCACCCCGCAACTCTTCTTCCTGAACAAACACAAGAGAAAAACTATTGAAACTGGCTAACAAAAATCTACTGAAAAGTGAAAACAGAAAACTTGTCTGACAAACAAACTTAAACTACTATTACTAAGCTCAATACATATCCAAAAAAACTGTGAACAGTTCAGAGTTATTCAATTTATTTCTCAAACAAAAGTAAGATACTGGAAACTGAAGGAAAAGAATAGTGCTGCAAGCATACTACTACTGATCATGTATTTCATTAATGCACAATTGAGATGTCAATCGGCATCAAATAAAACCATAAACCTTACATGCTAAAATGCATAATGTTACAATATAACTAATCATTGGACTTCATTTCAAAATTTCAGAAACACACAAGCTCAGCATTTAAAAAATTTCTACATTTTGTTTATCAGCTATGCAAAACAAGTACCAACCATATTTTACCTCAAGTATTGCATGAAACTCCTCTCTTGCTACCACCAGCCTATCAGTATCACTTGAATCAACCACATAGATTATAGCTTGCGTATTTGGAAAATAGCATCTCCAGTATGGTCTATGACACAAGGCAAGCAACTAGTTAGCTTGAACCATTTAAAAAGAGAGAAGAAAAATGACAGGAGAGAAAAGTTTATATAGGGAACCAATTATAATTAATATACTAGGAGAACATAGATGGGCTGAAGTATGCATCATGTAACAAATACACCAATTAGTCAACTTCAGAAACAATGTCTTGTTGACACGTGACATGAGAAACTATTCATGAAGTCTGATAGACTGATACAGGCTCAAATGAACAAAGTTACAAATCCACTTTCCACTTCTTTCTAGAATAACCCAAGATTGCTATTTACGCACTTTCATTGAGAGAAAAAGAAGTCCAATCCCAACCCCAAACAAACAATTAATTAAAAAAATGCAAACGATGGAGGAAGGAGAAAAAGAGGGAAAAAGAGGAGCAAAATATTAATTAAAAAATAATTAAAAAAAGTGGCATGTTAGCTTATGTTAGCTACTTTAACAGAAGGTTGAGGAAAGAGGCCAAAATGTTACCAAACTCAAACCTTAGGAGTTAAAATATTGAGTTTTTATATATATATAATTTAGACACGTTTCTCATCGTGTTTGAGCGAACACATGTCTGCGCTTCCTACATCATAATTATAACATTAATCATGTATATAGGATTTATGATTGATAAGTGTACAACAATAATCATGTAAGCTAACCGTAAACCATCCGATCCTATTCCTACGAACCTAATAAAGTCCAAACTAATTCCTATTGCATCAGAATTCAGTATCATTGCAAGTATGAAATCAAATAGCTTCTTGGAAAAGGAAAGAATAAACATTATTGAAGAATGAATTACATTATCATAATTATCATAATACAAGTCTTCAATTTAAAGGGAAAAATGAAGAAGAGAAAAGAAAGAAAAACACCCTCTTGTACCATCTTTCAATTGAAAAAATAAAGGGTAGTCTCCCTCCAACTGAGATCATCGATCTAGGAATTGGAGATGGGAGCCAAGGGAAAGCAGAGCACGTAGTTGAATATTTCAGGGAGAAGAGAAAAAGAAAAGCATCCTACCTCATTTAGGGGTGCAGGGTTGCACAACCATCTTCTTGATGGAAAAGATATTCACGTTGACACAGAAATTTACAGACACGAGCGGAGCTAGGTATCCCAATTCAAGAGTGTCTTAACAATTCTAACAAACTATAGAGTTTCTTTGTTTTCTCCATCCTTTTTTTAATTAAAACTAAGCATTAAAGAAATTCTAAATGCATTGACATTTTCTAAAAGAATACCATGAAGGCTTGATAATAAATAACAAAATTGTAAGCTATAGTCCAGGAGAAGACCTAAAGAGACCCCCCCACACACACAAAAAATGAATTTCTACTTTTACAACCTTCCAATTTCATTGATCAAATGAAAAATCTGAAGATATCCAAAAGTACAAAAGGAACCAATCAAATGGTATACAAAAGATGTTTCCAATTGGCAGCAAGGAAAGAAAAACTATGGCTTTTCAAAGCCGGTACATCTTTACACCAAAAAAAAGAAGCATAAAAGATGGCGGAATCCAGTATGTCCTTTGACGAAATTCTTAAACGAAATTTTTTTTTCTTCTTTTTGTTAAATAGATTATATTCAACTGTCAAACATAATATTTAGCAGATATTATTTCAACAAGCTAGAGATTTTAACCAAGCATCAGAAAAAATATACATAGAGAACACATTGACTTTCAACTTTCTAGGGAAATATGTAAGAACTGGCAAAAGGAAAAGACTAACCTGATACTAGTCTGTCCTCCTGCATTACACACAATGAAAAACTATTAATGACATAACCAAGATGCTCGGATGGATTTGAAAAAATAAACAAAGCTAATATTTGCCCCTCATAGGAATTGGTTCTTACAGCAAAAAATAATAATAATAAATTAATAGTATTATTATATTGGCTTTGCTACATTAATGTTAAATAATATGAAATTAATTTTCATGCCAGATTACATGTTGGTAACTTGGTAGAACTTAGAATAAAATCATTACAAATCTGCATAATCTGTCCTTTTTTATAAGAAACATTAATCTGCATAATCTATTTCTAGCAGAACAATGCATGCTCCTCTCTCTCTCTCTCTCTCTCTCTGCTTTTGTTCTCTAGAGTGTTTTGCGATCTCATCAAAGATGGAGAAAATGATACAACATGAGATTACATATCTTCACTTAAAGATACAAAGGCCTAAATTGGCTTACCAAGATCCCAGACCTGGAATTTGATATTATTGTACTGAACAGTTTCGACATTAAATCCAATTGCTGCATTAAAAAAAAGGATAAAGTTTATAAGACATTTGAACAGTAGCTGAAGGAAAGCCAATGCAAGAAACAATTATTTTCAATTCAACATTTCACTTATGAAACTTCCGTTAAGAAATATGGAAGATACTGTAACAAGAAGTCATTAGGAAGCACCAAAGATCCAAATGGGTACAGAATAAAAATACCCCACCAAATTTACAAAATTCTACAAGTAAAACCTCTCATAAAGTAGCAATTGAAGAAGAAAAAAAGACATACTAACAAATTCAAAGTGTAGCATTACGCGAATCTAGTTTGATATTTCCACAGAAAACAACTCAGTCATAGAAAATTCTCGTGTTAAATTCACAACAAACTACTATAGTTTTAATTCACCATCTTCAAGGAACCTAGATCTATGTCCTGCCCCTCCTTGGGTTAACTCTTTGCAGTTGTTTCCAATCAACTTTTCACTATTTACAATTAAAAAAATTGAAAAACTAAAATTGATGCCTATGCTTCTTGTAGTTAAATTTCAACATTCAAGATGTAATTTCCAATCTAGGGAGTCCGCAGAAAGAACAGAAAAAGTATGAGGAAAAACAAAAAATTCGAACGATAGAAATCTCCAAAGAGAAATGAAGGAGGCAACCATTGTTTTGAAGCTAACCATTGGTATTAAATGATCTATAAGACTAACGCAGCAACTATTATGGTAATTCCACACAACCTCTTAAACTTAAATGCCGAAAATTCAAATTGTAATTCTCATTATTAAAGAAATGCTAGTTATCCCCTATATCAAAATTCTAATTACAAAAGAACCACAAGATCACATTTGGAAAGAATACAAACTTGGAATAGTCGAGACAACTTCCCCCATCTGGAGCCGATCTGCACAACATTGAAAAGAATCCATTACAAAATGGCGCCAAGTCTCCATCCAAAATGTCAGGCAAACCCAACAAATATCAGAGTTAAAGCAGAAAATGAAGAAAAACCTACAGAGAATTGTAGTTTTCCCGGCATTATCGAGGCCAAGAACAAGGATCCGAGCTTCCTTATTCCCGAAAAGCGAAGAAAACATTCGAGTAAACAAAATCCCCATGGTGTCCAGAGAAAAATGATGGGCTATAGATAGATTAGGGATCAGATCTCAAACGCAGAGCTCAATACATCCCTGAAAAAACCAACTACAGACTGAACATTCAACAGAAACGTGAAAATCAAGAGAGGGGCATTAGAAGAAGACAGAAACCTGCGTTGTTGTCAGGATTATGGATTGAATGAGGAATCTGGAGAAAGAAGTAGCCGTGTAGAGAAGACTCACAGTAAGGAACTCGATGATCTGCTCCAATTCGTTTCGCAATTCTCAAAATTGGAGTTGGAAATTTGGCTAAGTAACAGAAATTTCTTTGATGGCCGTGTTCCTCCCGCTGCGGTGCGTTCAATCCACGTCACTTCCGAGGAATATTTTTGTTTTATATTCCAAATTTGCTCTATTTCCCCCCCTTCTGTTTAAGGACAATTTTTTTTTTTTTTACAAATTTTTAAATTAAATTTAACTTTTTTTTTATTGCAACTAGAAAAATAAACATCTAAACCTCCAATCTTAGAGAATTTGTTAATTTTATAATGTTATAGGTTACCGCCACACAATTTAAGGTCAAGATTACCATTATATTTTTTTTTTAAGAATAATGGTATTTTTAAATAAATAATACAAATTTTAAGAGTATATTGGTTACCAATACTTAATGTTGTAAATTTATATTGGTTACTAATGTGATTAAAAGTAAATTAATAATTGTTTAGTTGATTTCTTAATTCGTTTAAAAATGACTTAAACAGGCACATACTTATATTAAAAATATATATTTTCATAATGATAGATAAACATAACAGTGAATTCTATAAAGTGATAAAAGTTCAAGAAAATCATCTAAGTGAAAAATATTTAAATATAAGATAGCAAATTAAATTTTTTTTAAACAATAACACTAGAGATTAAGAGAATAAATTAAAATGATACCATTGAACTAAAAAAAAATTGAAATACCATCCCAACATTGTAGAATAAAAAAAATATATGGTCTATAGATTAGACCTATTATGTTTTAGGATTTTTCAAACCTGCCTTTCGAATTCACGAACATTAACGATAGATAATATATTAAAATGATATTATGTAACTAAAAATCTAAAATATATATTAGTGTATCACCTAAATATGCATAAGAAATCTCATTTTAGTTCCAAAATCCAAAATATATATCAATGTATCACCTAAATATGCATAAGAAATCTCATTTTAGTTCCCTTTTCGAATAATTGAGATGACAGATATGTATTTACTTATATAAAAAAAAAATTATACAAATACGTTATTTTTCTTTAAGGAAATCATAAAAATACTTAAATTTATAGGTTGTTTTCAAATATAGGCTAATGAATCAAACTATTTACAAATATATAAAAAAAATTACTGAATTTACTATCGGTAATGAGAATAAAATTCTATCGCATCTCTCGCTAATAGTAATTTCTCGAAATTTATATTATTAGATTTAAATCGGCTATTTTATTGATATTTTTGTATATATTTCACCTATGTAAGGCCCTAACGACTGTCTTAATGTTGAAGTTAACCTTAATCTGAATGAAGATCTCACGTTAAGAAATGAATGTTTATAAGATACATAAATCACTATTCTTGTAACCAATTGATTTTAAAATGAAATCTCATGTTTATCCAATGAGATTATCAAGCCATTAAGCCCAAATAAAAATTCAACCAAAAATTTGATGAACTCAAAGGAGACATCATCTCGGACATGTTAAAGTTCCACGTTGAAAAATGGAGAAATCTCAGTGTTGATAAGTAGGGCATTAACTCAGCCATCCATTTCAAAGAAATCTTAAAGAGGATGATAAAGTAGAAAGATATTTAGAAATCCCAAGAAAAATTCACACATACCACTTCCCCTTATTATAACTTGAATTAATGACTGACACCCAACAAAGATAAAGTTACTAACTAGAGTTTAACCTAAAACTCTTCTACCTGTTCTATATACTTTTTTGCCATTATCAGAACAAGACTGAACCCATGAATAGGCCTTCATTATTCTAAACCATAAGGAAAAAGAACTAAGAGAAGAAGAAACCGCTCTTGTTTCTTCACAGTGCTGACTGGAAAATCATCTCAGCAAGTTCCTGAAACATTACACACCAATCCTCCATCAGGGCTAAGTTCAGTCAAACATAAACTAGCAAAAATGCACAATTGGAAAGTGATTACTTGAGTTACAAATTTCTTCAACTTCATCCTAACTCATCCTAACTAGGTAGGTTCAACCCAATCCAAATAATCCATACTTGATTTTTGGGTTAAGTTGTTACTGATTACTTGAGTTAATTGTTTACAAATGCAAGGAAATAGTGAAAAACTATACTCAAAGAGACTTGAAAAATCTAATTACTTTCTAAATGTTTCCTATAAATGTTGTTTAAGTAGAACATCTCTAAAAAGAATTATTGAATGGAATGTAACCAAAATAAATATATGAATGTCATTTTATGGTAAATAAAAAGGATTTTCTAATGATTTTGGAAAAAAATTCATGAATCTACATTCTAGTTTATTTGATCCAGTACAATTTACCTGCTTGCCAGAAGGAACCTTTGGTTCTCCCCATTCCAAGGCCTTCTTCTCCAGATATTCAAAATCAGCTTTACCAGCCTGCACCAAATGTAGTATTATATTAAAGTAATGGGGAAAAAAAAAAGTTAAAATAGATACTGAAGTGAAGCAATTATAACAGCTTACCTCTATATGTGCGCCGATCTCGGTGTCAAAACTCTCGTATCTCTTACGAACAAGCTCAGTTAAAGAACCATCCTTTTTCAAGACATCACCATTAAACATTATTAATAGAGTTTTAACAGGAGATAGAATGAAACCCAAAACCCAAAACTTAAGTAGAACATACTAATACTAAAGCTAAAATGACAAGTGAAGGTTAGGAATAAAGAAACTACCTCAATTAGCTTGTTAACATTGCGAAGTCCACGAGCGAGGGTATCCATTCCAACAATGTGGGCAATAAACAAATCTTCAACATCTGTGCTTTCTCTTCGCCTGTCGATTAAGCAGCCAAGGAGAAATGAATAACAATAATGGCATATATAGTCTGAGAGAAATGGAAATAGAAAATAACAGAGGGAACTCACAATTTTGCATCAAAGTTGAATCCACCAGGTGCCAATCCGCCCTGCCCACATAAGAAAAAACCGTAAGAAGTTCTGTGATTATTCTTTCATGTTGTAAAGCTTTTAACAGTTGACTGTTTGCAAACTGAACCAAGATATATTACATACATTTCTGACAACACTGAGCATAACCAAAGTCGCCTCTCCAATGTCGGTCATAAATTGATCAGTATCCCAACCTGTGACATTAAATAGCTAAAATTAGTAGTATACCCTACTATGCCTTTCTAATGTCATGTCTGATGTGATAATATAAGAATACAATAAGTTCAGAATGTTAACGGTTTGATTTATATACCAACTTGAGGATCGCCAGTGTTTGCATCAATGCTTCCGAGAATTCCATTGAGCCTTGCAGTTTCAAGATCATGGTGGCAACTGAAATGTACAAACAAGAGAAGTTTCAGAAATGTTACATGTTTCCACATGAAAACAAGAACTAGAATCGCGTTAAAAGACAAGTAATCAAAATCAATCGTTTCTTTTGGATTGCCTACCTGTGACCCGATAGGGTGACGTGATTGCATTCAATGTTAAGCTTAAAATCATCTACAGCAAGAAAGAAATGAGGGGAATAAATATCAGGTTCAATAATGTAAATACATAAAGTTAAGGCGCATTGTAAGAGAGATGATGAAATAATTACCAATAAGACCATATTTCCGTAGGAAATTAGCTGATGTTGCAGCATCCCAATCATACCTGACAAAATAAAAGCATTCATAAGCATAGAAGTTCACAAGTCACAGCCCAGTACAGGTGTATAGATGGGTGAACCAATGATTAAAGAGAAAGGAAGTAAGAAAAGAAAGTAAAGAAACGCACTGATGTTTGGTAGGCTCTTGGGGCTTGGGTTCAATTAGCAATGTTCCTATAATGTTCAAGAAAATGATTTAACAAGACAAACTACCATTAAATGTCCCAAGGAATTCGTAATTTCCATTCAGAATTTCTCAGCTCGTTGAAATATTTGGAAATCCAACATACCATTGAATCCAATCTTCTTCTTGTAGGCAACAGCAGATTGGAAAAACCTGGCCTGCAACCAAATTAGATAAACAATCTTTATAGCTCGGTTCCGAATGGGAGAAACAATAAATAATTAACAGTTAATCTAACAACAAAACACAAGAAAACTTTTTCCATATATCTTTTTTCACTCACTGAAGATTTTGTAATAACTCACCATATGATCAAGCTCTCTCCCCATGTCGGTGTTCAGTAGACTCTGATAACCCTCGCGGCCACCCCAGAATACATAGGCTGCTGCCCCCAAATGATGAGCGACCTGACAAAAATGAAAAATTAGCATAGATTATTATTGGATATTAAAATTTAAACTAAACTAAGCATGATTGACTTAGAGTAAGTATCTTCACACTCACCTCCATTGCTTTCTTGACTTGAGCAGCAGCATATGCATATACGCCAACTTCAGAGCTGCAGGAAAAACAAACAGAAGCTCAAACAATGATATCAGGAACAGCTATGTATAACAAAGGCCAAAACATATTACCTAGTAGCAGCACCGTGCATGTATCGAGGGTGCATGAAGAGTTGTGCCGTAACCCACAGAGGTTTAATTTTGGTTCCCTGTTTAGGAACATATGACAATAAAAACTCAATCATGGGGTGGTCATCAAACTCAAAGGTTAATAATAGAGTAACAAACAAAGTGACATAAAAGGAGATACTGGATATGAATCGCAAGCCTCTTGCCACACATTACACAGTAAAAGTAAAAGTAAAACTACTTTCATATTCAATAAGCTCTCTAAATGCATTTTATCAAAATGGCCCTCAAATTTATAACAAATACAATTACCTGAAGCTCTTTAGCAAGAGCCACCACTTCATCCAAGTTTGCATTAGCTTCCTATGAAAATCATAGGAACAGAATAGAAACTTAGTTTCCAAAATTAATGATCCCTAACATGCAAAAGGAGGGGATACAAAACTTAGTAATACCTCCAAAGTTGATGCATCTGGGGCTATATCTCTGTCATGGAAGCACCACCACTCAACCCCAAGTTTGTTTAAGAACTCGAAATTAACTCTCACTGAGCATCCAAACATAAGCTCATGTCAGTTAATATTGACTAGCCACATTAACCAAAAGGGATTGAGGTTGTGGATTCATCACTTACTCCTCCTCTTTGCCATAGCCACTGAATTGGTACCATCTTCCCATGGCCAATGCTTGGTGGCAGCACCAAATGGGTCTGCTCCAGTCCCACGGAATGTATGCCAATATGCCACACTGAATCTCATCCAGTCCTGTGGTCACAATATTTCCTGTCAGAAACAATAAATGTATGCTTTGAATCCCAAACAAAAATGGGAATAAAGAAACAACACCTTCATTTTCTTCCCAAGAATTTCCTCATCAGCATTGTACCATTTATATGCCAGTGGATTTTTACTAGTAGGACCCTGATACGAAAGGAAGGAGCAGGCAGAAAAAAGAAAAGAATTCTTTGTTAGTTAGGGTGAGTATAATACGAGTACAACTATCATCTTTGGGACAAGCTCAGTTAAAAGCACTGTAAAACCATGAAAGTGCATGTCTAGGAGTGATTAAAATCACTTTTGTCGCTTAAAATTATTCCAAAACACATTTTACACTTTTAATCACTCAAAAACATGCTATTAAAATTATTAAAAATATTTTCTGGGTGATTTTCAAAATGAGTGATTCTAAAGTGTAATTTCAAAAATCACTTCAAACTTATCAAGCACCATGAAAATTTAGAATAATTTAAACACTTTTCACCACTCTAATGGCTACCACCACACTGGATTGATTACGGATGTTTTTTAAGAAAGTCATTATTATTTAAACTCTTTTAATAAAAATGGTTTAAAATACACTTTGAAATTGTTTCAAAAGCTATTTTTGACAAACACTTCATTTTTTTCTAAAATAATTTATTTTTAAAATTAAACACTTGAAAAGTTAAACCAAACACACCCTACTTATCCAAGGAAGTAAAACTTGCAGAAACTCAAATTGAATCTTAACATTCTAGGCAGAATTCATTACAATACAAAGACAAACGATTCTTTGTCTCATCACACCAACATACCTCATACTTAATCTTAGGAATACCAGGGAAAAATTCCCCTTCCCAATCCCCAGAATGACTGCATTCACTATTTAGATCAGCAGTACATGTGGGAGAATCAGCAATCTGCAAGAATCCCAAAACACATGCAAACGAAACAAAATGAAAAACCACAGAGACCCACAAAAAGTATAATCGCATTCAATAAAAAATTAACAAAAAACAGAAGAAATTGCTCACCGCTCCAAGAAAAAACCCAATCAAACACAGAACCAGAACCGATACTTCCCGAGACTTCATTTTCTTTTCGTTACTTCTGCAACATTCATCACATAAACCTCGATCACAAACAATAGACAGACCAACAAATCATCAACAATGCAATCCAAAATCGTCGGTGCCCAATAACAAATAATCAATGACTTTCAGAGTGATCGCAACAGAATCAAGAAGGGAAACATCAGACCCATCAGAATTAAAGAGAAATGAAGTAAAACCCCGAACAGAAGTGCAAAATCAGAAGGGTTACAGTGAAAACAGTGAAAACAATGAAAATTCACCGACCCAGATGAGAAAAAGCGAAGAAACAGACTCACAAATTGAAGTGATCCTCGAAGAACTACAAAACAGCAAACCACATCTCATCAGTTGCCTTCCAAGGCTCAAATATATAGTGGGGGCAATCGAAGGATAAAACTTGAATTTATTTTATTTTTTATTTTTTTGAAACTGATGAAACTTGAATTCTTTTTTTAGATATAATATAAATTGAATGAAAATTCGTAAACCTCGTTTGAGATTAAACCATTTAATTAAATAAATAAATAAAACAAATTTGACGGATATATGGGAGTCTCGTAGCCAGTGTAACAGATATAATGAACAAATTTCAGGGGTGTTTTTGTCTTTGTGCTTTGATAATTAGTTAAGATTTCGTAGATAAATGGGAAGCATAAATCAAAATGAGTTATCTTCATGGAAATGATAAGTTTACCGGTGATTGGAATAAGAGTAGGTTATGAATTGTGTTATTATTGGGCTGTGATGTGGTTTTAGGTAACCGCAGATTACCATATATTTGACGTGGCAGATGTGATATTTATTTAAAACTGGATAAGTACCCTGAGTCAGATTTACGTATTAAGAAGGACAAAATGGGAAATTTGTAAATGCGAATCTTTTTTTTGAAGAAATAAATGCGAAATTTAATTTTCTTGTCGACTCGTCGTATTATTAAATTACATGAAAAAGAAATACACTGTTTTTTTTTCAAAGAAAAGGAATACACTATTTATATCCTTAATACGTTCACCTAATAAAAATTTATAGAATTTTCACAAATAAAAAAAACATTAGAGATTTACAGAAATTAATAAAAATCTATAATTTATTTATATATCTATATTGTCTAAATGTGGAGAAATTTTTGTATTTTAGATAGTTATTAGGATATATTAAGTAATTTAATTAATAAATATTACATAATCTATTTAAATCATTTATTTATTTCAAAATAATATCATATTCTTTTTATCTTTTTTTTTTTTTGTAACCATCCTTTATTTTTCATCATTTAATATAATTTGATTGAAAATAAAATTCAAATTTTCTATATTGGTAAATAATTTGATATTTTTTTTTGTTCACAGTAATTTTTTTTAATATAAAAAAGAGTCCAACCAATATATTATTTAGAATTTAATAATTTATACATTAAAAAAAAGAAATTTACTATCAACAGAAAAAAAAACTATTTCAAACTGTTTATTAGTGATAGTTCTATCGCGAATTCTATGCGATAGACATTAAAAAATTTCTATATTTATAAATAATTTGACTCAAAGCAAATTAAAATTTAAAACTTTTCTATTTTCCTAAGTGCATTTTTTTTAATTGTTGTTGGTCAAACTTCTAATCAAAATTGAAGCCTTTATTTCATTTTCTCTCTATTTTTTCTTTTTGCTTTGCAGCTCATAGGTAGGTATTTCTTCTAATTTTTCTAGTGAAACAATTGTGTTATCAATAGATATCTCACTTCCAAAGCCTTTCCTCCCATTTTTATTCTATTTGAGGTGTCAACATATGTTTACTTACTATATATATAAACATAAATGAAACTATAGAGAAAGAAAAAAAATCTTGTGTTTCCTCTTTTGCCCCTAAATTATATAAATGAATAAAGAAGAACCTTGTGTTTTCTCTTTTGACCCTAGATTTTTTTATAAATGCCTATTGTGCACTTTCTAGATGGGACGTAACTCTTAAAGTGTTAGTGTTTGTTGTCTCCAATAAATGCAAATGATGTTTTTAAGATGCTACTCTTAAACAAAGATTAAAATATCGATGTCGATATTGATATCGGCATTTCTAATTTATGGATATATCGACAAAAAATCGATATCGACGAATATTTCTGTAAATCACGAATTTTATAAAATTTATTTAGATTAATAATTAAGTTTTTTTTACTCTCAAACTAAGTTATGAATATTATTATTAGTATTCTTGTTCATATTGGACTAAATAGGTGACATTTTTATGTGTTACAAGCATTAATAAAAGATGTTGGAGATATCCATGGATATTTAATATCAATATCGAACCCTTCGATTTACGGATATATCGACATATCCACAGATATTTTCATCTTTGCTCTTAAAGATGGAACTTGACTCTTTCGAATGTACGCTTCAACAAAACTGGGATTATATGAAACTATCACAATCAACATTTCTTACAGTTATTTTCTGTCATTATCCTCTGTACAAGTATGAATATTAATGAGAGTTTTGAAAAATGTCATAATTGGACTTTTAATGACAATAAATAATTGTCAACCATGAACAATTACTAATAATTATAAATTGTCATTGTCAAGTTTACTGTGACAAGTTATCATTGTCATTGACTCAAAATTGACTAATTGTTGTTGTGTTATGGGTATTGATGATGGTTATAAAATGTCAAGAATATCTAAACCATGACACTTTATTGTGAAGAATATTTGAACCATGACAAATATTTTATGTCAACAAATGTTCTATCACGGCACATTTTTATTGTCGCAGAATTTCATATTTATGACACTTTTATATTGTTGATAAAATACATGTCTTGATAATTTGTTATTTCTTTGAACCTTGCCATTACACACATGATTTCCATATCAACTAATCCTATTTTAACACAAAAATCGGTACAAACATAAATAAGAATTTTCATATATAAGAATAAAGTTAATAACATTTTTACAATGAAACTCGAATGTCCCCAAAAGGACAAATACGACCAAAGTAATAACCAAACTTGGTAAAAATTTTACAAAGAAACAAAATACAACAAGGTATTTCCACGAATAACTATATTACAACAAGTTTTATTGTCACTAATCAAATGTCATTCACTTGTTTGGCAGCTTCACTATTTCAGTGGATTCGTGCGACTCCTAGTAAAAACACAACATTAAACCTAATTTAACAGCGTGAATCAATCCCATACTACAACACAGGGAGTTTCCAATAGTTATAAACTAGGTTCAATATTTACAAAGAGTTCGAAATGATTTAAGTGAAGCTTGAGCACCAAAAACTAACAAAACAATCTTAAACCTTAATTCAAACACTCTAAATCAACTCCAAACTACAACGAGATCTAGAGAATAAGAGTTGAATAACATAACACATTTGCACAGTGAAAGAAATTTTCAGGACCACTAACCCTAAAAATCATATAATAAATAATACTTGTGTTGAGAAGCTTAACATATAATAAATTAGTCTATAAAGAAAGTGAAACAAAGCAAAAAATAAGTATATGCAAAAGTAGTCTCCTATATTAACATTACACTTGTGACAAAACTTAGCAACTTGAAACTTTATCAAATCCAAGCCCTTAGCAAAGCAAACATAAGAATATGTAAAAGATAAGAATAGAATTGTAGAAACAAATAAAAAACTAACGTCTATAATCTATAATCAATAATCTATAATCTATAATATATAATATATTAAAAGGTGAGGGTGTAGAAAAAAACTTTTTTAGACATTCTTGTTCATTCTTCAATTTACTAATTTACTATATATGACATTAAAATCACTTATAAATAGTAAATAAATAATAAATTATTAGCCATCAATATAATACATAATTAATTAATTATTAATTATCAATAATAATAAATGTAATAGAAATTCAAAAGTTGGAAGTAGAAAATTTCTCCTCAATTAAAGATTAATTATAAATAGTAAATAAATAATAAATTATTAGCTACCAATATAATATAGAATAAATTAATTATTAATTATCAATAATAAATATAATAAAAATTCAAAGGTTGGAATGTAAAAAATTTCTCTTACTTCAAAATTTTTTCCTTTAATTTAATTTTAAAATAAAATTTTAATAGTTTTAGAATTCAAAAAGTTTGGTCACTCTCAACTTCTACTACTATAAAAATGAGTTTTCTTGATCACCATTTTTCACCAAAATCTAAAGTTTAATTCGTTTTTCTTTTTTGTTCTCTCAATGCATTGTTCTTCAAGTCTTTTCAATCTTCAAACAGCTCAATGTTGTTACATTCAAGTAGAAAATGAGGCATATCTCACATCTAGATCTCTAATCTGAAGATTGTGATGTGACACGTTGAATAAGAGTATTTGTTTATCCATTGTTGTGAAGAAACAAGTGTATATCTAAGTTAATTTTTTTGTTACTATTTTTTATTTTTATTTTTTATAATCATTGTATTGTTTAAAATATTTGTTAAAAAAAATGGATAATCTAACTATATTTTGAGGAATGCGTACAGCTAGTGGGTCTTGAATTTTCTTTGTTACTTTTTTAGTTATTTTTTTTTATAATTTGTATATTATTATTTTATTTATAGTTATTATTGGAAAGACAATAGATCAATCTATTACATGTTTATGTTTCTTTTGTTGAATAAAAAATCATGTAACCTTATGTCAAAAAAAAATTTAATCAAATTATTAATAGTAAATTAATTATCAACAATATATTAAAATATAAAAATGTTGTAATTATTAAAAATAAATAAAAAGATAGGACACAAAAAATTTTATTCCTCTATTCATAAAGAATTCAAAGAATTTTTCTTTAATTATAATAAGTTACTTTAAGTGATATTTTATCTCAATTATAAAAAGTACATATTTAAACTTTTTTTAAAAAAATAAAAATACATGTACAAATGTACGTTGTAAAACACTAGTACCAATAAAATCATGTTACCTGCAAGTAGTTTTTCAAGCATAGCAAACTTTGATTTGATAACTTACACAATTAATAGATGCAAACATGTGTAACAACTAATAAGATAACTAGAATAGGAAAAAATAATTTGCAATAAACAGACTTGAATACTTGCTGGAAAAAATATTCAACTCGAACTACAAGTAGAGAATTTTCAATGGTTATAACTAATTTAAAACAATTAGAAAAAATTTGAAAAAATATAAATGAACTTTAAAACACTTAAAACTCACCAAAACCAACTTGAGTTTAAAAAGATAGTGAATATGTTACCAATATGCCAATAATCCAAAGTACTAAGGAATTTGAAGTCTGTAGGCAAAAACAAACATTTACAAATTAGATGTACATGGAGAACATTAGTATTGTGCACAGGTTGAATTAGGTTAGATTGAGGGTGTTTTTTGGACCATAGTTTTAAGGGATCCGAATTTTTTTTAGCCAATCCGATACCCAACCCAAGTCGATAAAAAGGGAAAACGTTTAACCCAACTCAACCCAAGAACAAAACTAACCTAACCCAACCCTTTTGGATTGGGTAGTTCGGGTTGTTCAAATTGTCGGATCATTTGAACACCCTAGAAAACAATGTGTCAAATAAAATTAACTTATATATATCTACTTCGATGTAATTAAAAAAGTGAAATAAAAAAATGGTGTTCTATTCACTTTCCTTGAAGTCATCATTAATTATAAGGAAAACTATAGATTGCCAGCAAACATTTACAAAGGCATTTATACCATTAGATGAGTGATTCTTCCTTTTCATATCCACAAAAAAACTCACAAGCTACGAAAAAATTACAAACTTTTAACTCCTATTCGATGAGTGATTCTTCAATACTAAAGCAACAACCTTCCTACCACACAAAGAAACACGTGTTAATGTCGCTTACCTATTATTTTACGTTGTTTGACGACTAATAAATGAATTTATCAAACACAAACAACTAAATAAAATTATAAAACTAGCAACTAAACTAATTAATAAAAGAGAAAAATCATTTAAACTAATTAATAAAGCGGTAAAAGATTAATTACTAATATTCTAAAGTTAACTATTTTCTTTTTTAACAGGAAGTAAAACTATTTATTGAATAAATGAAAATAGACTAATATTCAAAAGATACCTACGTCTATGATAACCATGTACAAAGTTCCTAAAAGGTGATTAAATCAGCACTTTATTAGTTGAGTTCAGTAGATGTAAATTAGCAATATAGAAATATATTACTGGATATTTTTAACATTTTATTTTTTTATTTTGTTTTTAATTTATTCATATTCTAGTCAATTCACTTTAATCCCTTGAGACTTGATAAACAAGCCATCATGATAAAGGGAAGGGAAGTACTACCTAAGAAAGGGTGAGCACTAGTACAATCTCCACAATGACAATCTATTCATTTTTCTTACATAAGCTTGGTTATTGTAATTGGTATTTCTTGAATATCTCAAATTTTAATCTGAAAATAAAATTTTAAAAATAAGGGATTCAAATAAAATAGAGTTGTATTTCGTGTTTTCATATATATATTTGGTACCGGATTTAGAAATTAATATCCAATTTAAACAATTTTTCAAAATGTGTTTGATAATATATTTATAAACTATAAAACTAATAATAGTTACTCACTAAATATTTGGTTGAATATAAAGTATTATTAATTAATTAATTAACTAATTTGTTTTATGTTAAATTTTTTTGTATAATTATTATTTTGTTATATCATATTTTATAATATATTATATAACACATATTTTAATTTAACAAAAATAATTGAATTAATAACATGTAATATTATATTTGTCGTTATTGTTTTTATCTTTTCTAATATAATTCTAAATTCAAAATCTAGATACACTGAAAACATAAATATCCAAACTGCCTACCAAATATATATTCGTTGAATTCAGTGAATTTGAAAATCATAAAACATGATTTGAATTGCCTATCCAACAAATTCTTTTAACTATTTGGAGTAGGGTGAATCAAATAACTTAATGCATTGAGGATACATATTATCTACAAAGGGTATATTTGTTAAAAGAAATAATTTAGCAATTGCCCTCCAAATGTTCTCTATACTTTTACTTTAGCTTATTGGGCCTTTTTTTTTTTTTTTGTAATTTTAATCTTAAGTAATTGCAATTGGTAACACTTTTAGGGTTAATAAATAAGTGTATAAAAATATTTTTTAAAAAAATTACAAATATAGCAAAATCTATCCGTGATAGACTTTATTGTTGATAGACTCCTATTAGCAATATGGTCTATCACTTATAGACTCCTCTTAGTGATATGGTCTATCACTAATAGACTCTGAAAGCTAGTTAAATTTTTTGCTATATTTACAAATTCTTTTGTATTGTGCTATATTTACTACTACTTTGTGCATGATTGTTTATATTGACAACTACCCCTATAATTTGTTGGGTCAACTCTCCTATTTAAGGTTGAGAAGAGAAATAACATATTCTAACTTTTCATTTGGAAAAATATAAAAATTATTATCCTTTTATAAAAATGGCAAAATAAATTTAAAAAGAATAATAATTACGAATTTATAAAGGTCCAAACTATCCCTAGCTATTCAAATGAAATGCTACCGCCCTGATTTAAATAAATTCTTAAATACACTTTAATTAAAATCACGTAAAATTATCAACATACCTTTAATGGTTGGGACATGTGTAAGGAGATTTCAAATTTGAAACCCCAATGCAATCGGTTCATCTTCCCCAAAAACCAAAAGCTCTTTTCCCATCAATCAAATTCATCCCGAAATGAATAACCTTCCATCCTCCCCTACTCCATGAAAATGTTGGGGAAAATGATATATATAGAACTGAATACACTAACAAAATGATAACACATCAACTTAAAGTAGTACTTTCAATGTATAATATTCAACCAGCAAGATGATGTAACAAGACTTATGAATTGAAATAATTAAAACCCCAAAACCTTTGGAGATTCAAGACATAGTCGAGACACACTTCTTGAAAAGTATTGTCCTGAAGACAATTATTTGCTCTGCACCTGATGCAAGCAGACTACAGCGATCATCTCAGCAGGATACAACGACTAACTCCGGTAGAACTACAACATCGAACTACTCGGATTTGGCAGAACTCTTCAATACTTGCTCTCAACTTAACACAAGATGAAAAGAAAGAAAGAAAGAAATGAGAGACTTCTTCTATTTGAAGTGGGATGCTACAAATGAATAAACAAATTGTTACTTATAGGCTAGCAACTTAGTAACTCTAAAAAATACAAAATCAGATCAAATAAATACAAAAATTGAAACAAATATCAAATTTAACTTAATTTAGTTGTTACTTGACAAAAATCATATATAACTCATTCAAATTGAAGAAACTACAAATTTAATTTTCATACATGTTAAATTTGCACATGTAGCATCATTTTAATTTAAAGATTCAATAATCCAATTTGAAAGTTTCTAAACAATGAATTTAATCTACACAATTAAATCCATTTTTATGTTTCAATATTCAATTGTTTCACTTTCTTTCATTATATATATATCTAAATCCCAAAACAGACCAACTTTTGATTATCAAGCTACTTCATTGTAAACCATTTGAAAGCTCCATCCATCAAAACCACAAGGAAACCAAGAGTGAGAGTCTGAAAGTGAGAATCTTGTTTCAAACATTATTTTTCAGAGAATTTTTGGTATATAACCTTCAAACTTCTGAAATCACGTGCATTAGAGATTTGAAGAAAGATCAAAGTTCATAAAACCTACAAAGTGGTCATTCTATGAGGCTGATTTCGTTGGTAAAGACAAGAAATTATGAACTAAACCCTATACTTCGTGTTTATAACGAAATTATAGTGAGGATAATGATAAAGTCAATTTTAAAAATAAGAAGAATTAGTTAGAAACGAGACACATCTATATATTTTATGTTTAAAATAATACTATAATAAAGATAATGATAAAAACAATTCAAAAATTGTATGATTTGGTTAGGATTAATCGAAAAGAGAAGATGAATATAAAAAGTCAGATTTAGGAAAGGTAATATAATATGAAATTCAAATCAACAATTGAAGATTGAAGATTCTTTAGATACAAATTTGGATAATTTTCAAATTAAAAATCGAGATTTAGGCTAAAATATTCACATGGAAAGAAGAAGTCAATTCACGCTGAATATTTGAATGAAAATCAATAGAGCCCAAATTACAAATTTGATGGACTAATTACAGTGAAATTAATAGAGATGTTGGATTAATTACAGTATAATTAAAGAAGTTGTTAAAGGAATTTCAGGATTAACAAAATAAAGATTCACGTGTCATTCATGCGTTTTGCTGTAATTCTAAAAACTTCCATATTTTGCCATATTTACAAATGAGAATGTAATTAGCACTACATAATCCAATTTTCCTTCTATTTAAGTGTTATGTTGGCCTTTCTTTTTGGCATGTGAAACTTAATGAGAATATATTTCTTTTCTAAATACCTTTCTGGTCATCAATACATCACTACTAACACTATTTTTTTTTCACTCTTTCTTGAATTATGAATTCTTTCAATTCTCCTCACAAATTTCTGAAAAATCTCTCGTCAACTTCCCTCATATTTTAAACTTTGGAATCAGACATTTATTATAGTTGGTATCACGTGAAAGTCAAATACATTTTTCCTATCTAAATTTTACCATCAACCTAACAATTTTCAATAAAAGGTAACTCATCATTTAAATTTATATAAGTAAAAGTCTAAATTATTTCCTTCCAATGGAAAAAAAGAGAGAATATTTTCTATATAATTTATCCACTAATTTTAACCAAAAAAGAAAAAAAACACTATGAAAATTTATGTCATTCTATGATCTCACTAATTTCAATAATGTCAAGTTTGGTACAAAATTAAGTTTGATTTACGTACAAATTAATCATGGTATACTTAACAAAACTCGTAAATTTTAACAAAAAAGAAAAATTAGTTCAATGTCATTTTCTTTAATATATATTTTATCATTCATTGAGCATATATATGAATATACTTTTTTTAATTGATTTTTCAAACAAAAGTTTATCAAAGGTACGTAAAAATTGCAACTCTTTTTCATTTTCAAGGGTTAAATAGATTGATACACTTTATCATGTTCAAGATGCAATTTGATGAAATTGAAAATTTGCGATAAAAAATTACATATTTAGATAAGTTTAAAGGTATGAATTAATTTTTTTCCAATAAAAAATATATATAGCTATATACTTATTGTAATAAAGAATGATTTAACATTAAAATTATGTTCTAAATATTTTTAAAATTTTCAAAATCACTTCAAAAATACCATCAAAATTAACATTAACATAGCGTAATTAGATCAAGAGGTCAAAAGTTCAAATAACTATATATATTGTTACCTTAAAAAGAGAGAGAAAAAAAAAAAGAAACATCATTAGAAATTATTTTGAAATTTTCTCTATCATTAGTTGCAACATACGCATCATAAACCTAAATAAAGTTTAAAAAAACATTTTTTTTTTCTCTCAATTTTTATGAAAATAAAAATTAATTAGTTTCTAAATTTTAGTTTATAACAATAAAGTCAGAATATTTTAAAATTTATAACAATTTAGATTTTTAAACTAAATCCATTAACCATTGATTCCCTATCATAAAAATTTTCATAAAAAATAGATGTCAATTTATATCATATAATTATTGAGTTTTTGTAGTTGATAAACACATATGGTCATAATCAATTTATCAATCTGTATATGTAAGAAATTTCATCCAATCTTAACAATATTTTTTTTATAATAGGAACTAAATTATTAGAAATTCTAAAGATAGGGACTAAACTATTACACTAAATTATTAAAACAATGAAAAATACATAAATTATATTATAATAAACTAAAGTTTATTGTTTTTCTCGGAAAAAAAATTAAGACTCGTTTTTTTTAACCACACAATTATAAAAAGAGTATCCCCTTTTAACGATGGATCGAGGTGGTTGATGGAAAATATTTTTTGAGGTCAGAGTTCTTTGAAATGTTAATTCTAGTTTTGTTGGAAAGTTGGTAATTAATGACACATTGTTTCTATATCAAGAAAGCTAGTAAAAGAAAGGTGTAAAGGTAGAACCTTGGTACTCCCCAAACTTTTTTTTTTTTTTTTAAACTAACCGGCACTTAATCTCATGCATCTCTTTTTTTTAGGGACATAAATTAAATTAATAAAAAAATTCTTTTTTAAGAAGTTAATAAGACATAAAATTGATGTTTCGGCAAAATACGTTACATAGGAATCAAATGAAAACTAAACCCAAAATCTTAGAGATAAAAAAAATGTATTTTTCACTTGATATTTTTAACAATACAACGCACGATCGAATTCCTTGGGTTAAACAAAGAGTAGAGTTCACAACTTTACTCTCCCAACTTCTTGGGCCAAAAAATCCCTATTTGTTCCTTGTATGATCGTCCTCTCTTTAGAGAAGTGGGTGAAAATGTTGGGACAATATAATTAAACCAACATTATAAATATTTTTCTGCGCAATATAAATGGAAAAAAAACACCTCTAAAGTATGGTGGTAGTTGCAATTATACCTTTAAACTTTAAATGGTAAAAATTAAACTCTCAAACTTATACAAAGTGTTAAAATTGGACCCTCTAGCTTACATAATTGTAGAAATTTTTATTATTTGGGAGACCGATTTCTACAACTATTATAAGCTTGAAAGTCCAATTTTAACACTCTTGTATAAGTTTGATGGTGTAATTGTAACCATCACTGTACTTTAGAGATAGTTTTTGCAATTTATCCTATTTTTAGTACAATAGAGACAGGGGGATTCGAACACACTTTTCGGTAGCTAACATATTTGTATGCGAGTTGAGCTATCATCACTTTGACATATTATTAAGGAAAAAACTTAGATGCAGTCGGCTGCACCCGTCTATGGTGCAGCCCTCTGCTGCACCCAATTAAAAACTGTCACATGACAGTTTGTATTTCTTTTAAAAAAATATTAAAGAATTATTTTTTATGCGTGTATGAAAATGGAGAGTATGGACTTAAGTGCATAGTGCATCCAAAGTTTAAAATATCGATGTCAATGGAAATATCGAGGTCCTAATTTTACGGAAATATCGATGGAAATATCGATAAAATATCGATTTCGACGGATATTTTTGAAAAAATTTTAAAAACAAAAAATTTTAAAAATAATTTAAATTAGTAAATAAATATTTTATTATTTTTAAATTAGTAAACATGTCTATTATTTATATTATATTTATATTAGTGGCATTTTGATTCTTGTTTTTTTTCGTGTTTTGTGAATTTTTCTACAATATAATGAAAATATCGATTCACCCCTCATTTCGATATCAAACCTATGGAAACGTGAAAATATCGATAGAAATATCAACATATCGATGAAAATTTAATACTATAAGTGCATCTAAGTATTGCTCCATTACTTCTATATTAAATGTTGTATATATTTGTGCGAGGAGAAGTGATAGATGTACCCTTTAATAGTTTTCCATCTTTGAACTTTAAAAAATTGATGGTAAAAGAAAATAAAAAACCTCATCCATTTAAGCTGTTCTTTCTTTTCTTTTCTTTTTGTAGAAAATTGTCATAATTGAGCTGTTGCATATCAAGAACAGGAAGAAAAAAGAAAATCTCACTTTTTTCTGTCAAATGGAAAAAGTAGCAAGAACCGAATGGCGGCACCAAGTGCTGGTTTTAGCCTTCCCCTTCGGCAGCCATCCTAGTAGCCTTCTCAGCCTTGTCCGGCGACTCGCTGGCGATGCTCCCGACGTGAAATTCTCCTTCTTCAACACGGCGACTTCCAATGCTGCCATTTTCAACGACGGCGGACGAAATGACAACGTTTTCCCTTATAGCGTTGGCGATGGTCTGCCGGAGGGGTACGTGAGGAGACCGGGAGTGCCGGAGGAGCCGGCGGAGCTTTTTCTGAAGGCGGCAGCTGGAAATTTTAGGGAGGCGATTGCGGCGGAGAAGGTGGCGGTGGAGGTAAGAGGGGTGATGAGTGACGCATTTTTGTGGTTTGCCGGTGAGATGGGGGCGGAAATGGAGGTGCCTTGGGTTCCGGTATGGATTCCGGGGCTACGGAGCCTTGTTGTTCATATTCACGCCGATTTGTTTCGTCAAAATCTGGTGGATTCAGGTATGTTTGTCAATTGTCATCAACTTTATGGATTTTGTTTTTTCATTTTTATAAAAAAGAATAAAGTCTTAAGGAGGCGTTGGAGTACACTGAGTTGTTTATTATCCTATGTGGTTATTATTAGTCTATCATTAATTATAATAGTCTATGTTTGGTGTAGACTGTTTGAGTGTGTTTGGCCCAAGGAATTGAAAAGTCAGAGTTGAGAAGTAGTATTGAACTCCACTCTTTGTTTGGTCAAAAAAATTGGTGGGTCCCACTACTAAAAAAAGTCAAAGTTTATATCTTATCAACTCTTTACATTGTGGATCCAGAGTTCAACTTCCTAAACTTTATAACTTCTTACTCGTTACTATTTCACTCCTCACTTCAAACACCCCCTTAGTTTGAGTAAGAAATAGGAAACACAATAACAAAATAGATATTTCAAATAGTATTACATTACTTAATTGTATGTTATATTTGGAACCACTATAAAATTAAAACAAAAAAACCATTAAATATTGGAACTACCAAGTTTTGAAGACTAAACAAAGTAGTTTTTTTTAAATAAAAAAAAAAGGACCAATTTCGCATAAGATATTAAATTCTAGGTATAGATAGCCACGGTAGATTGAACTCATGACCCTTTAAGCCTTTTGACCCTTTTTTATGTTCCCACTACTCATGGTGGTTGTTTTTGTTTTAAAAGTTTGACTAGAAATTCAAGTGTTTTTTTAATATAGGTGAAAGCTATAACAGAAACGAGAAAACAAACATAAATTTCAAAAACAGACAATTAATTAACAACAAAATTATTGTCAAAACGGGTCTAAAATATCATGTTTGAAGACTGAGACTGAAATATACAATATAAGTGAAACTTCAAAACTAAATTAAAAGAGTATGTTCGTAAGGTACATCAACATTTAAGTAACAATGTTGTACCTTGTATATATTCTTATCTTATTAAAATTAAAACATAATGTCAAGGTCAATAAACACAATTATCAAATTCAAAACCTAAAATTTTAATTAAAGAATAAAAAATGCCTCTCATGAATAATGGCCTATTTCTCAAGATGAATATACTTTTGAAGATGTAAATATATATCTAGTCTCCTTTGCTAATTCACAACATTTGATTTTTGCAGGAGATGATGAAGAGAAAGCCATCAACTTCCTCCCTAGCTTTTCAAAATTTCGTAATATTGACTTACCCCATGAAGGGATCTATGGAGACTTACAATCACCCATTGCAACCATGTTACATAAAATGAAGTTACATCTCCCGAAAGCTTCTGCCGTCGTCGTAAACAGCTTCAAAGAAGCCGAGCCTAAGATGTTCGACATACTAAAACCAAAGCTTCGAGAACTTCTCACCGTTGCGCCAATTAACCTAACGCCACCAACATCGATTATTTACGACGAATATGGATGTCTCAAATGGTTGGACAAGGAGAAGCCAGAATCCGTAGCGTACATATGCTTTGGTACATTCATAACACTCCCACCTCATGAGTTAGCAGCCTTGGCCGAGGCGCTAGTCGAGAGCGGGGTTCGGTTTCTATGGTCATTTAGAGGCAACCCTAAGGAAAGCTTCTGTGAGGGCTTTCTTCAGACAGTTGATGTGCAAGGAAAATTAGTGCCATGGGCTCCCCAAACTAGAGTGTTGGCACATCCTTCAGTTGGAGTTTATATAGGTCATTGTGGATGGAACTCTGTTTTGGAGGCTATAATGGAAGGTGTGCCCATGATATGTAGGCCCTTTGTTGGGGACAATGGCCTTAATGTAAGGACAGTGGAGTTTGAGTGGAAGGTTGGCTTAGGACTTCCAAATGGAATCTTTACAAAGGATGGAATAATGAAGGCAATGGAGTTAATCTTAAGCCCTTATAAAGGGGTCCAAATAAGAAGCAATCTTAAAGCTCTTAAAGATTTGGCTCTCAAGGCTAGTGGACCTATGGGTAGTTCAACTATGAACTTCAATTCTTTGAAAGAGTTACTCACAAAGTAGGTTATTAGCTATTTTTATTGTTAAAAATCTCATTATCTATGGCAATATTAATTGTATTTTGCTTATTCTAATCTTGTTTTAGTTCTTATTGTTAAGAATTGTCTGTGATGTTACTTTATTCAGTCCACTATTAGCTTGTTTCTGTTATTTACTCTTCTACATTTATTATAGTTGATTTTGCCCATATAATCTCACTCTTTCTCTCATTATGTATATTCTCCTATTTAAAGGATTGTAAAGGTTGCTTGATGTGTTGGAAAAAATCATCCACTTCTACCATAGGAATAAACAGAAAAATAATAGAAAAATTAAAAGAAAGCGGTAAACACAAGAATTAACGTGGAAAACTCCCAACTCGGAGAAAAACTGCAGACCCAAAAAAATCCACTATGTGAAAAATTGTTACAATCATACGGAATAATTCTCTCTCCCGATCCCAATTACAAGAGCACTCTCTCAAAGCTTTTATACTACTCACACCATTTTCCACTCTCAAATGAGAGAATACAGGGAATTTAACTAGAGTTAGCACACTAAGTTTAGAGTGTTTCTAACTGTTAGCGGAGACAATTGAAAAACCAAAGACATAAACTCCCCTTTTCAATGTAGGACAAGCCATGAAAAGGTAGGACCATAACTTTCCTAAATCCTTTTTTATGTGGAGCAACTGCACTTCTAATATTTAGCCAAAAACCCAACATGATATTGATTGTTCCCTTTTTTTCAGTTCCAAAACCAAATATGGTATCAGGAGCTCAGCCTTCCCCTCAACCCAAAGAATTAAAGGTTCAAGTTTGACCGAAGCCCAAGCCTTACGGGTCTCAAACATTTTTTTGGGTAAGGCTTGGGCCAGTCCAACCTCTTAAACATAAGCCCATAGCCCAATCTATGGACCTTATTCGATGGGTCGAAATTTGTTTAGATTTGGATTAACCTTTTGGATCGGGCTCAAATTAGCCTTTAGAATAAATTATTAATTTAAAATTTAAAATTGTAAAAAATAACCTTTAAAGCTTATTTATAGAGTATTCAACCTCTTGATTCTTCAAATTTTCCAATATGGGACAAGAATATAGTGATTCTTTTTTTCACTTTCATCTACCATCTATCGTATGCTACACTTCTTTAATTCCCTCTCTCATATATTTTTTTTTTCTAATCCCCATGCACGTGTAGATGATAATTAATTGGTGGTTAAATTAAATGTTTAAACTTTTTACTATTTATTAATTAGTATTAATAATTATATATAAAAATTTATATTGTTATATTGGATTGGCCTTTTGGGTCAGCCTGACGGGCCGATCTAAATACAGCTCAAACGGGCTGGCTATTGTGCTAGCCTAATTAAAAAAAAGATAGATCCATATCTAATCCAATTTATGAAAGAATTGGATTGGGTCTGGTTGGTCAACTGTTGACCTTGAGTTGGGTTGGATCGGACTTGGAATGAACTTGGATTGACCTTTAAATTTTAAGCCTCATGATGAGGCTAATACCAGAGCTCGATATGGATAACGTCTTATCATCCTACCACAACTTCAAGGGATCCTCCTAAGGAGCCAACTACCTAGATCTCAGCTCCATATGGAATAAGACTAACAAGAAAATCTATTTAGAAAGGAGCAATAACTATCAAAAGTTGGTTCTAAACTCAATCTTCACAAATCTTTTGGTAAGTGACTTTGATCAAACTTGATAAAAAAAAATTCCTACTTTGGCAAAACGTTGTCCTTCCATTCCTCAAGAGTTACGAACTTGAAGGGCATCTAGATACCACCGCTTGAGATGGGTATCATTTTCCTCCATCCAAAGACGAACCTCAAGTGTTTTTAAGTGCCAAATCCATAGTGCGATATTTGGCTAGCAATTTATCAATTGATGGTCAAATGGCTATATTATAATTACATGACCCCTGAGGTTGTAATACAAATAATGGGTCACGATGTAGCCAAGGAATTATTTGAGATTCAATTTTATAGTTCTATGGAGTGTAGTAAAAACCACAAAAAGATTACAACATATGGATGTTTTAAACAAACTCGTAAAGGTACCATGAAAATGTAAAATTCTTAATTTTTCGAATGTAAAAAGTTATTTTCTTTCACCTCAAAGATTTTTTTTTTTGTACTTTAATTATATTTCGTACCAGGGAGTTTTCTTAACCATTTTCATCAACACTAAATTTTATTCTTTCTACATTTTTGTTTTCTCAATTCACAATTATGATCAAAGCATGTTCTATTTTCGAGCCATCTCAAGATTTTGTTATATACAAGTTGCAAAGCACTACAAGAAATATACTTTTAATAGCTTTTCGCTATAGCCTTTTTGAAAATGGGCTATAAAATCTATCGTGAAAAAAAAAGGCGGGCCATGAAAAATTGAAAAAATTAGGTGGGCGCACCCAAATTTTTAGAATTAGCCCACGTCACCCAAAATTCAAGTGATAAAAACCTTCTTTTATGCAAGAACAAAATATGTTATTGAGTATAAATATCGATAACTCAAATTTACAGATATGTTTGACGGATATTTAAATATTGACAAATATTCTAGAAAAAATCACGAAAATTTATAAAAATATTATAAAATTTTAGTAAAATTTTAGAACAAACTTATCTAAGTAATAAATTATAACTTTAAGCATACAAATCAAGAATTAGAAGCCAAATATGATTGGTAATGGAATAATAGATATAGTAAAGACCAAAAAAATGATTATGAATTGAATATTTTATTAACAAAGTCTAGGTCATACAAAATAAAGGCCAAATACAAAATTTAATTATCAATTTGAGCATCATCATGTGTGGACCTTCTATGAATGTGTAATATTTTCCTATTGCTCCATTGAGGTGAAATGACTTGAAATTTCAATGCAAAAGTTTGAATGAGGTTAAAAATTAATATATGTTATTTTTTTAAATGAAAAATTTTGGATGGTGAAGTAAGCAAAATTCACCTGAATTTAATTTTGAGGTGAAATAATATAAAATTTTAATTTAAAAAGTTTGAATTAGGTCAGAAATTAATATATATTATTTTTTAAATTATTTCTCTTAGAAATGAAAATTTTGGATAGTCAAGTAAGCAAAACTCACATTAATTTAATTTTGATGTGAAAATTCAACCGAATAATGAGGTTAAAAATAAATATATGTTCTTTTTTGTAGTTTCTTCAAATTCAATTTCTTTTGGAAATGTAAGTCTTGGATTGAAAATTGAGGAAAGTTTAAAATTGGAAAAGATAACACATTGAAAAAAAAACGATATATGAAGATTTCTCCACGATATCTTCGCGAAATATCCACGATATATCCCACTAAATATCTACTATATATTAGCGATATACCTATGATTATCATAATTTGCAAACGAAATATCCTTGAAACGATATATCTTCGATATATCATCAATATCGGCGATTTTTCAAGAAAAAAAAGAACTTACCCTCCATATCTCTATCGGATATGTCAATTTATGGATATATGAGCGTTAATTTTTCAATCCTTGCTTTTATATTTTATTATTTCGCTTCTTCTCGTTTTGTTCTCTAAAATTAGATTTTGAACACACAAACATTTTAGGGCCATCTGAAATGTCTCTGCATTTTTCTTTTCTTCTTTTTTCTCCTCAGTTTTTCTCTATTCTATCTCGTTTCCTTGTTGGTTCGTCTGTGGGCGGTGATGAAGAACCAACGATGACACAACCCTCAAATCACAAATCTCCTTAACCACTTGTTGTCAAAAAGATAATACATATCCCTTCTTCTGTTCACTGGAATCGAACCTTTCTTCAAAGTTTAATTTAAAGTTGCAGTCGTGGCCATGGTTTGTCTTTTATCTTTTTTATTTCTCCTTTTGAATAGAGAAAACATACATGACCTTCACGTGACACTAGAAGTGAATCTGTTTGAAAAGGAGAAGAACATGCACACTATGTGATGCTTGTCACCACACTCTGCTGCTTATGTCAGAGAATGAAAAAATGTGAAAGTTAGGGAGTTTGTGAGTAAGATTCAATTAGTTACCTTGTATAAAGCTATAATGATGTAATTATAAAGGTGATGGACCTAGATTTTGTTTTCGTTAGGATTCTAAAGTCTGATAACCGTACAACTTATCACGCAAGGGGTGTGCCCTTTTACGCATTTGGCTTCTCCTAAGCCCATTTTGGTCTTACCTTGATTTTGGAATTTGTTCGTGGAAAGGAGAGATGGGATTTAGTGGAAATGGTGAGGATTAAAAGGAACAGTCCGATGGTTCTTCAGAAGAAACCAAATTCCGGACAAGAAAGACAGGATGGGACAAGAAAGAGAGAGGAATTGAAAAGTGAATAATAATAATAATAATAATAATAATAATTTTTTTTTTTTCACCCAAATTTTTAACTTTTATTTATTTTTTATTTGCCAACTCACCTTATTTTTTATTCCAATTAAATAGTAGGGACATTTTTAAAGCTTTATTAGAAGTTGAAGACCAAATTTGGACATTTAAAAGTAAGGTCCAAAATTAAATAACTATCGAAGTATAAGACCAAAATGATATTTTAATCTTCTTTGTACTATGTATTTTCATAATTACAATATTTATTGAACAATAAAATATATTTGTCAATTTATAATAGATAATCGTTTAGAATAGTGGATTGTTTTCAACTATAGTAAAATAAGCCAATTTATTTATAAATATAGCAAAATGACACTGTCTATCAGTAATAGATAGTGAATAGATGTCTATCCGTGTTTATCACTGATAAACAGTGACATTTTTCTATATTAAAAAATATTTTCGACAGTTTTGTCATTTAAAATAATTACTCTTAATAATTAAAATTATTTTTTCTTATAATAAAAAATAAATACGTAATCTAATAAACTAGTATGTATATATTGACGATTGAGCCATGCAAACAATATTATTTAATGTTTTTAAGAGTCTCATATGAAATGCCTACTTAATTATTTATATTTTAATAGAGCAGTGTCAGGTTGACAAAGATCCAAACACTAATGACCAACACCCAGCAGAATCAGCAGATTTCCTGAAGCCTTTTCCAAAATAAAAAATAAAAAGAGATTTTCTAAAGAAAAAATGTTAAAAAATAAAATTATAAATTTAGTTAGTTAGAGTTCCATATAATTTTAAAAGTTAGAATTTTAGTCTTTATGATTCGATAAAAACTTTATACATAATTTTTATATTTAGATAAAACTTTTGTAAATAATCCATATGGTAGGGATTATTTATGAAACTTTTATCAAACTATAGAGACAAAATTCTTATTATAAATTGTATGGACTAAAATTTAACTTTTTTTTAAAAAATTATAAGGACCAAATTTACGATTTAACTAAATATTGAGCTGAATGAGACTTTTTAAAAATAAAAAATAAAAAAAAATCCAATATACATAATTCCCCTTTTCTATTGCATATCTATATTTAATAATTATTTTTAGAAAAAGATAGAGTTAATTTGGTCAGTAAAATTAAAAAATTTCAAACTTGATATCTCAGGGTAAAATAGTTTATTTGGTGTTTGTTGTGATTTTCTTTGGGTTAATTAGGAAATGTGGGTAGTTTTAAGAAAAAAATTGTTAAAAAATGGTGGTTTTAAAATTATTTAGGAAAATAGGGTAGTTTTTTTTGTCTTTTAATGAAAATTCTCCTTGAAAGTTTGAATGGGACCCACATGAGGAAGAAAATGTCATTATTTTGATTTTTTTATTTTTTTTACAAATTAATTTACTTTATTTTTGTTTAAGGAAATATAATATCACTTTTTTTTTTATCATTGTTATTTTATTATATCATATAATTTTCTTTCATTTTTTTTAGCAATATTAAATTTAATTTAAAAAATATTACATATTTAATCATTTTATTTGTAAAATAATAAATTATTAAATATAAATAAATATAATACCACCATTTTTTTTAATCTTACATCATATTGTAGTTTTATTTTAAAGCACGAAAAGTTGTAATAGATAGCAAAATCAAGAGAAAAAATCTAAACATATAGCACTTCTTTAAAATGTTTGCAAATATGGCAAATGTTGACAAGTCAACTTTTGAATTTTTTTTAAACTTTTAAATTCGTCCTTATTCTTATTAACGGAAGCACATGTTTCCATCTTCTTCTTCCTTTTTTTTCTTTTTTTCTTTTTCTGGTTGTTGCAGTCTTCGATTTCATTATACTCGCTCATATTATACCATTCTTTTTTTTCTTCTCTTCATCTTCAACTTTTCCTACTTGAATCATGAAAGTTCAAGCTAATTCTTAATTATTTTTTTCAAAATTACAAGTTTTCCCTTCTTCTTCTTCTTCCTCCTCATTCACACAAATATTAGAATTGTCAAAACCCAAAAGATCAACAAGATATATTGATTGAGATTAATTTTAATTTGATCCTTCATTATGAACATATAATCATTATTGATTATTTATAATCAATTAATTATTTATTATGATTAATTTTTATTACTTCATTCATTATTAATATATCATATTATATAAAAAAATTAGTATTCTTTATTAACATATCATATTTTTATTTGTTTGTTTCACTTTTTATATAATCTATTGTTTATTAAAATATATTTTCTTATATTATTTAATTAATATTAAAATTATTAGTGTTGAACTTAATTAATTATAAAAATAATTAAATAATATATTATAATTAATATGATGTTCATTAAATACATTAATTGATTAATTTCAATTATTACTCAATTTTTAAATATTTATAATTAAGGTTATTATTGATTTTTAACTAATTATTTTTTATCAATGTATTGAATGATGTCTATTGTTTAATTAATTAATCTATTACAATTATATAAGATTGTCATGCTTAATTTTATAAATCTTTAAACCAAACAATCCCACCTAACAGTTATGTTATCTAAAGGACTAAAATTGAGCATTATTGAAATCTCAAAAACAAAAGTGTTAGATTTTGAAGCATATGAACTAAATAGAAATTAAATCCAAATCTAAGAAACCAAAAGGTATTTTTTCGAAAAATATAACTATCCACTAATTTTACTTAGAAGGATCAGTAATATATTAGAAAAAATTAGAACTTTTGATATTTCCACGTAGCAAGATTTTAGAATTGTACTTATCTATGTAATAAATTTATTTTACTATATCATATTATAGTTTTCTTTTTAAATATTACCTAGTTCACAAATTTAGTAAAATAAAACTACAATATGATGTAAAAAAAAAAGTAGTGGTATTATCTTTATCCATAGATAATAATTTATTATTTTACAAATAAAATGATTAAATATATAATATTTTTTAATTAAATACAATAAGATAATAATTATAAAAAAAATGGTATTATGTTTCTTTAAAAAGTTAAAGAAAATGAATTTGTTAAAAAAAAATTACAATAATTATCCTTTCATTCATTATGTGGGTCTCATTCCAACTTTCAAAGACAAAAAAAACTATCCTATTTTTCTAAATAATTTTAAAACTACCACTTTTTACCAATTTTTTTTTAAAACTACCCTCATTTTCTAATTGACCCGTATTTAATGGTAGTGATAGGTTGATGTGACATTTCTTTTAAATAAAAAATATTTATAATATTACTTGTTTTTTTCTGTTTGTTTCTGTCTATTCTAATTTCTATCTACCACCTCCAATTTACCCCATCCGCCGCCTCACTTCTTTTCAGATTGAGCCATTGAGGGAGAAAGAAGCGGTGGACAATGAAGGACAGAGGAGAGAGAACAAAATTTTAAAAATAACATTGAAAATTATTTTTTAATTAAAAAAAAGGTCACGTCAACTTTTTATTAACTAAATACACTTTTTCTAAATCCGAGTAGAAATAAGTTCGGAGTTTAAAAACTTATAAATAGGAGCGGTCATTCAAACCGCTAAAACTGAACCGATTACAATCGAAATTGAATTGTGCGGTTCAATTCGATTTAGTGTTATTTTAAACCGAATTTATGTGGTTTGGTTCGGTTTCAAAACTCAAACCGCATGAAAACCGAACCGAACCGCATATTTTAAAAAAAAATATATTATTATTTTTAATATATATTTATTATTTATTATTTTTAATTTTTAATACATTAATATAAACCGAACCGAACTGCAAAACCAAATCGCAAAAAAAAAAAACAAACCGCAAAACCGAACCGAACTGAAAAAATGGTTCGGTTCGGTTTCATATTAGCTCATATTAAAATTAGCGGTTCGGTTCGATTTTGGCCTCAAACCGAACCGAACCATGAACACTCCTACTTATAAACATAAATACTACCCAATTTTATTGGCCAAAAAGTGTATATATCTATATATTTACAATTTTATTATCAAATTAAATCTAACCTAAGATTTTTCAATAGACTTTAATTCAATTTTTATTTGATTCTTAGGTTTCAAGTTATTATATTTTTATCTTTGAATTTTGAGTTTTATTTCTCACACTTTCACTCCTAATTTTTTTCACTAAATACTCATTTTCATCCTAAGAATCATGATGTTAAGGGTCAGCTGGATCTAAAAATGGCTTTAAATGTAGTTGCAAATTTTAATTTATATCCAAACTTTAGTCTATATCAAAGTTGTTCATCCATTCAATATTTTCTAAAATTTAGATATTTGCTCAACGCAAAATTAAAGATTTAGAGTCATTGGGACACAAAATTCAATTTTACGCTTAAAAGCATTGGAAAAAAAAAACATCTATTTAGTCCCTAAGTTTTGGATTTAGTTGGATTAAGTCCCTACGTTTCAAAATGTTATACTTTTAATCCTTATGTTTTTAATTTAATTTCAATTTAGGTTTCAAAATGTTACAATTTTACATTTAAGGTTTGAGACTTGTTTCAATTTGATCCCTAGATTTTAAGATTTAGACTTATAACCTTGATTTTTTACTTAATACTCATTTTCAATCTTCAATGTTAATATCACTTAATTAATTTAAAAGAATTATAAAGTTGATTAAAACTAAAATTAATTATGAAATTTTACTTCTTGGTTAGTTAATTAAAATAACCAATAGATCAAATTAATGCCAAAAATTAAAAATTAATAGCAAAAAATCGAAGTCAAAAGTGTAAATCTCAAAACATAGTGACTAAATTAAAATCAAATTCAAATCTCAAACTCAAACCTCAAATGTAAAATTGTAACATTTTAAAACTCAAGGACTAAATTAAAATAAAACTCAAAACTTAAGAATGTAACATTTTAAAACCTATGAATCAAATGAAAATTAGGCTAAAAAAAATATATATTTTTCACTAATATACAAATTCATTTTAAAAAGCTTAAATATGTTTGATACATACCCATTACCTGCAAACTTGAAAGTTGAGTCATTTCTAAAAATTTATCTAAAAGTTGAGGGACTAAAGTTGTAAATAACCAATATTTCCTTTTAACCCATGAATGCATCCAAGGAGTAGAATACACTATAAAAATCATAAAATGAAGTTCGGCCCCTCATTGACTGTAAAGTTATAATTTACACAAGAGAGAGAGAGATGGCCATGGAAGAAGAGCAGAAGCAAAGTCTGAAATCTCCACTCATTCCACAGCAGCCGCCTCCGCCGCCGAGGAGAGATGGCGGATCTTTCACAAGGGATGAAATTTGGGGGGAGGTGAAAAGGCAACTCCGATTAGCAGGGCCGCTGATGACGGTAAATCTGTTGATAAACTGTTTGCAAATGATATCAGTCATGTTCGTTGGGCATCTCGGGCAGCTCCCTCTCGCCGGCGCTTCCATGGCTACTTCCTTCGCTTCCGTCACTGGTTTCAGTCTCCTCGTACGTACCCTTTTCTTTTATACTAACTATTTTATTCTTCATAAATTTAGTATATGAAATAAATTTCGAGCATGATTTCAAACTCTAATTTCAAATATAAATTAATGATAGATTTTAATATAGCTCAACTGACATAAAATATATAATTTAGTATATAAAATAAATTTCGAGCATGATTTCAAACTCTAATTTCAAATATAAATTAATGATAGATTTTAACTTAGTATAGCTTAATTGACAAAAAAAATATATAGTTTTTGAGGTAGGAAAAGTAAATTTTACAGAGAAAAATAGTATAATAATTATTTTTAAAGAAGTTTGGAGATTAAATTAAGCATTTTGAAATTTCACTGGAACCAAAATAACATATATATGGGAAAGTTTACCATAATAAACTTAGCTTAGTGGTAATTGACATATATATGTTGGAATTTTGATATCCTTCAACCTGCAATTGGTGTACTAAAAAATAATGTGGATGAGTTTAAGCCTTTTTTGAAATAACATTTGAATTTTGGTTTTTAAAATTTAAGTATTAACTTTTTCTTTTAAACGAATTGATCTCAATCTATATCAGTAGGACAATTGTTTAATAAGTCCAGAAATGTAAGACCAAAATACTATTCTAACTTATTGCAAGAAAAAAATGCTATTCTTTCCAAGCGTCACCTTATTTTACTCCTTCTCTACTTTTATTTATTTAATTTTTCTTCCTTTTGAGTTATTATTAATTATTATTATTAGATTAAACATTTTGGTCCCTATACTTTAATGTTTGTTCTATCTTGGTCCATATAAATTGAATTCTTCAATTTTTGTCTTCATACTTTCAATAAAATTTATAAATAGTCTTTACTGTTAAATTAAGGTTAATAGTCATATGAATTGGAAAAAGAAAAAGAAAAAAAATGTAAAATAGGATAAAAATTGAAAAGACAGCAACTTGGGTTAAATGAAAATGGGTCGGGTCGGGTCAGATTAGGGTAGAAATTTTCAACATATTTGGGAGGGTGGAATGTAATAAGGATTACTAGGAATCAAAGGAGGGTTGGAATGCTTGAGGAATCGAGAGCGGAATGGAAATGGGATCGTGAAACATGAAAACGGTGGAAAAGAGGGTTAGGTTTGAAAACTGTGGGAATGAAATGAATTTAGTATTACAAATTGGGTCCAAAACGCTCACTCCAAACATGAAATTTTTTTTTATTACATTACCTTACAAATTTAATCCTCCCAAACAGTCCCTTTTAGTAACAAAAGATTGACTTCAGACAAATAGAAAGAACCTAAAATATCTCCAACCATCTAAATTTCATACTTTATAATTTATAAATTATTGGCTCTAATTTTCGATTAATTCGCTAATACACAACTTCATTGAACTTCTCCCCACTAGAAACATAAAAGAATGTCAAAAATAACAAAGCCTTCCATCTCTTTCTACACCATGGAGAAGAGGAGGGACTAACATTCACCTTTAAATCAGCTAACCATTAACCTTAATCTAACTGTATGGACTGTTTCTAAACTTTATTAAAAGTGTTGAAACTAATTTGTGGATTCAAAATATATGAACCAAAATAAAAGTAACAATAAAGTTCGGAGATCGAAATACTATTTTAACCTTATTATTATTATTATTTTTAATACTTTTCCTTTCTAGTGAAGTGTGCCTTTCTAATTAATTGCATGATATTTTTAGTTTCCAAGAAAAACACTTTTTGGTAGATGAAAAAAATAAAGGAAAGATATATTTTGGAAATTTTAAAATGAATACTCTAGTAATGTGAAGTTTAAAAAATTGTTATAGACAATTTTAGTTTACTTTTCAACGATTAAATAGAAATAAAGTTCAAACATCATAGATCAAAAAATAATTATTTTAAATGGCAAAACTACTGAAAATATTAGACAATTTGCTATATTTATAAATATATTGACTCATTTTATTATATTTAAAAACGACGTTAGATCAAAAATGGTTTTTGCTAAAAAAAAAATAAAATAACATGTCATAACAAAAATCATTATTAAGACAAGCCTTGTCAATAAATTAAATTATATTTAAGTTTGAAAATAACAGATTTTTAGTGCTTCTTTTTAATTAGATTAAAGTTAAATTACAAATTTAGTTCTTGAACTTTATGGTTTAAATTTATTTGGTCTAAACTTTAAAAAATATTCAATAGATCCTTGAACTTTCAATTTTTATATCTAAAAGGACTTTAAACTTAAAAAAAAGTCTAATATGTCCCTTTAATTTTAATTTTTTTTTATCTAATAAGTTATTAGCATATAATTGAAGTTTTTAAAAATTAATGGATGTATTATATAATATCTAATAAAATCATAAACTTTTAAGTGTTTGTGGATTCTTTAAAATATTATACTTATTAGACAACTTTAAGTTGATATATTAAAGTTGTAATTTAACTAGATAATGAGATTTCTTTTGTTCTTTTTATAAATAAAAAATAAAAAATAAAAAATAAAAAATAAAATGATAAATATTAACTCAATTATTGAGTCCCGTGATGAAGATCTGAACAAGGCAGAGACAGACTGAGGAATGTTACATTATCGATTGCACTTTTTAAATTAAAAATTCAATTGGGAAACTGTTTTTTTTTATAAAAAAAAAAAAAAAAAAAAATTCTCTTTGGATTAAAGAAATAAAATGTATGCAAAAACAAAGTAGCTAACACGTGTTTCCAGCAAGTTTAGTGGAAAATTACCTTTGCAAAAAAACAAAAACAAAAACAAAAACAAAAATTGAGTGGAAAATAATGGTGCTAAAATAATATGAAAATTTAAAAAACACATGCAGTAATTGACATATTTATCCTTTTCAACAAAAATAAAGTATAATTTAGTGTAGTTGTATTTTAGCAAAAATATATTTTAAGTTGAATCTATCAATTAATTTGTGAATGTGTTTTATGTTATAAATTTGGTATCTTTATTATTTGACAATATAATATAATTTTCTAATGTATTATGTTAGACATGTTATTGAGTAAATGGTTAGAGAAAAGTTAAACTATTTACCCCCTGTGTTGAATTAAAAAAAAATTAGAAATATCAATTTATACCTCTAAAATTTGTGGTTACTTTAGGATTATATCAATTAAAATTCTAAATAATAATTGAATCAATTTAAAATTTGAACTTTCATAATTGTTTCAATTTTATACTCTTCATTATGCTTCGTTTAGATAAATATCGTAGGTGTAATTTATTATTTTATAAATTAAACCCTTAAACTTTTATAAGAGAATAAATTTGGACTCTCAGTTAGGATTAACTTTCTTTGATAATAGTATATATATCACATTAATTTTAATAGTATATTTTGTTAATCCAACATTTAAAAGAAGTTTACACACATGTAAGAATTGATGCATTGACAAATTGCATACATTATCTTAACAAATTGTCTAAATTAATTCACTTATGAAATTAAAAAGTTTAATTCAAAGGATTATTAGTCCCGCGTGATATTTTTTTGAAGAATGGTACCAGTATAATTAAATTGATACACTTATTAAAGTTTAAGGTTTAAATTGATACAATTATTAGTTTAATAATTCATACAAAACATAATTTTCTTTTCTAGATGATGATAGAAATGTCTATATCATGATACAACACAAAAACTTTAGAAATATAAATGGATATTTTTTTAAAAAAGACTAATGGTAGAATTTTCAAAGATAGTGAGGCCATCTTTTTACTTTTAATAAATTTTAGTCATTTAAAGTCAATTTTTAATGAAATTGTTTATATAATGCTGATAAATTTCATGCAAAAAAAAAAAAATAATAATATGTGATTATTGTAAAGTTATTATAAACTAGCAATATAAACTAAATTTAAGGTTTACTGAGAGTAAGTAAAATTAGACATTTTGAAAGAATAAAAAATCAATGATAATTTAACAAAAATTATATATATTATATATTTATTATTGTAAATATACAGAATGGAATGGGCAGTGCATTAGAGACGTTCTGTGGGCAATCATATGGGGCAAAACAATACCATATGTTAGGAATCCATTTGCAAAGAGCTATGGTTGTTCTTCTTCTCGTCAGCTTCCCACTCGCCGCCGTCTGGTTCAACGCCGGTGACATTCTCAGCCTGCTCGGCCAAGATTCTGAGATTGCAGCGGAAGCTGGCCGGTATGCCCGTTTTATGGTTCCCAGCATTTTTGCCTACGCCATTCTTCAGTGCCACGTTCGTTTCTTGCAGACCCAGAACAATGTTCTTCCGATGGCCATCGTCGCCGCCGCCACGGCGGTGCTCCACTGCTTTGTTTGTTGGGCTTTGGTTTTCCGGTCGGGGTTGGGGAACCGAGGGGCGGCCTTGGCCAATGCTATTTCTTACTGGATAAATGCGGTGGCGTTGGCGGTTTATGTTAGAGTTTCGCCGTCGTGCCGGAAGACGTGGACTGGATTTTCCGGCGAGGCGTTTGGTGGGATTTTGAACTTCGTTAAACTCTCCATTCCTTCTGCCATCATGCTCAGGTACTTCTAAAAGCTTTTTTTTTTTTCATTGTTTTATAAATTTATAATAATTTTGTCCTTAAATATTAATAAATAATAATTTAATCTCTAAATTTTACCATTTCTAATGATTTTTTTAAACAATAATTTCTAACTATTTAATCCTTGGTGTAAAAGATATTATTAAGTTTGAATGAAAATTCTTATCCATGTAAATGTAAATTGATAAATTGATAGAAAATCCATTTTTTTTTATAAACTAAAAAAATTTGACACTTAATTTCAAAGGTTTTTTCACGCTAAATTGTTATAAAATTTAAATTATATAGATAAAATTGTTACAAATTTGAAAATAAGATTAAATCGTTACGAACTAAAGTTCAAATGATGAATCAAAGTTTAGAGATAAAAAATGTGTTTGAACTCTTTTACTATTAATATATTTGATTAAATAATGATACCTTACCTACTGCTGGAGAGATATTGACATACTAGCTTTATTTTTAATTTTTTTTCCTCAAATTTTAAGTTGATGGATTGTTTAGGTGAATGACGGAACCATAATTTAGTACATTTTATTTATCGTAGAGATGCCTTAACTAAATTTGTATTATTATTTTCTTGATTTATCTTCTTAGTAAATAACCTCATTTTATATGCATATGGTAATTTTAAGGTTAGAATACTATTTTGATATAGGTACTTTTGAATAATTTATTCAATTTTAGTTCAGGTATTGTGTTTTCTTCAATAAAAAATGTTATTATTTAGCCAATTTCACTAAAAAAATAACACATCGAGGGGCTAAATTTAAGAGTTATTGTAAGTGTTGGGACTAAAAATTGGACATTTGAAAGTACAGACAAATACTAATAATATCGAACAAATCTAAAATATATGGACCAAAATAATATTTTAACTCAATTTTAACTAATTTACACATCATATATATATATATATATGAAAAATTATTATAAACAGAAAAAATAGCAAACTATTTACAAATATAGAAAAATTTAACTGTCTATCAGTGATAGACCGTGACGATAGAATTCTATCGCAGTCTATCGCTGATAGACAGTGAAATTTTTCTATATTTATAAATAGCGTTTGACTCATTTTTCTATATTTGAAAATAACTCTCTCTTTATATATATATTCAACAAACTTTGAAATGTACGTTTTTAAGCTTTTAAATGGTTTTTTCTAGTATAATATAGCAAGTGAGGAATCCGAATCATAGACTTTTTGATCGCCTAACATATACTATATGCTATACTTATCAAATATAAAAAAACACATATTATATATCAGTGAATTAATGTTTGACTTTGGTTGGTTGGAAGAACTCTTATTATATAGTTGATTGATTTATTTATTTTGGGGAACATTACAGTTTGGAGATATGGTCATTTGAGATGGTGGTTTTGTTATCAGGGCTTCTTCCCAATCCAAAGCTTGAAACTTCAGTTCTATCAATCAGGTGAATAGACTAATTTAATTATATATATATATATATATATATGTGGTTTCAATTAAATTTAATTAAGAATAGCCATGATTATTAAATAATGCAGACTCTAATCCTAATTAGCATTAATCAATCTCTCTTTCAGCCTCAATACATGCTACATGATTTACATGATACCCCTTGGAATCAGTGGTGCTGTGAGGTTAGTCACACTTTACAAAGTATTTATTTTTAATTACGTTTAATTTACATATTTTTCTGCATTACCAATTTAGTTTGTATAGCCAAAATCAGTATAGTCTAAACTCGCATCAAGCATCTATTATCGACTTCGTGATTAGTGGTTTGATTCCCTAACTCCGCATATTATTTTAAAAAAAACGTGGAGTAAGTAGCTTTTTGCCTCTTAATTTATTGAAATGAAGAACGTGGCTTGACTTGAGAGCAAAAGAAGGTGAAAGTATATTGTTAGACCCTTCATTTGATTTTATTTATTTTTAAACTTAACAAAGAGTAGTCTAATTAATAATAAAAAAAAGAAGGTATAAATTGATTTTTTTTTTGCTCTTTTTAATAAATTTGGTATTTTTGAACTTTTTGGTATTATGGGACAGCACCAGAGTTTCAAATGAACTTGGAGCAAGGAGGCCAAAGGCGGCCATCTTAGCTGGACGTGTTGCAATGGGGATGGTGACCACAGAGAGCACAATGGCTGCCATTATTATCATCATTGGCAGAAGGTTATGGGGTTACTGTTACAGTACTGATGAGACTGTGGTTGGATATTTGGCTCAAATCTTGATTTTTCTTGCAATTTTGCACATCTTTGATGGAATTCAATCTATTTTCTCAGGTTTGTTCTTTCTCTTACACTACATGTTTTCAATCTTTACACTTTTTGTAACTTTTTATATTCAATATCTTTACACTATGATCGTAATTCCCTCCCGAATGTGTGTAGCCTTCTTTTATTTATAAAGTGGATTAGTTTCTTAACGAAAGATGGGCTTCCAAACATTCTCCCAGAGGTTCTGTTATGGAACAAATGAAAAAAAAATCATATAACAGATTTGTGGAGGCATCAAACAACCCCTAAGGGTCGACCTTAAGGCTTAATCCAACCTTCTTAAATCTTAGTTGGCTTAAGACTTGGAACCATTTCCCTCTTCTCTTGAGCTTGGCCAATACTTTGACATACAATAGTTGACCCCACTTTTGAATTGAGTTCTGTTGACTTGGTATTTTTTGTCTGCCCACTTGCTTGTTTTTCCAAGTTCTAATTCTCTTTAAAATATGAAACTAAATATAGATCTTTGAAGTAACAAATTATAAGAAACTTTCTATATAATTGAATTAAATAAACACATCATAAAAATTCAAAAGTTCAAATTTGTAATTTAAGAGACTACTTAATTACTTTTGTTTCAAATTTATATTCGAGTATCTGATCATTAATCAAATTTCTATGAGAATAATCAAAATGGTAATAGTTTCTTCCAAACTTTGTTGCACTATTCTTTGTATGGTTGATAGGTATTACAAGAGGATGTGGTAGGCAGAATATTGGTGCTTTTATTAACTTGGGAGCTTATTACATTGTGGGCATCCCTATGGCTATCTTTTTAGCCTTCTTTCAAGGCATTGGAGGAAAGGTGCTTTAATTTTACAATTTCATCAATTTTTTTTTCTCTTTTTAATTTGTTTTTTTTTTTTCCCTAATTCATATTAATTCAATTGAAAATCTTTGTGTAGGGGCTATGGATGGGAATCCTGGTGGCAGTGTTTTTACAATCTTTATTTCTTGGGATTTTGATTCTATGCACCAATTGGGATAAAGAAGTGAGTTTCTCCATCTTCTTCAATACTTTTTCAACTTATTCAATTTTATAATTTCAATAAATCTATAATTAAATAATGAAATTAGTTGTTTTTTTTATCAATTTCATTTAAAGATTTTATATCGAACATGTTTAGTGAGTGAGTGAGATTATTATTTATATGGATGCTGGATCTTGTGACCATGTAAGAATTTAGTTTGAGAAGTTTAATTTTCTTTCATATTATGATTAAACGAATTTATATAAACTTGTCCTAAGTTGTTTATAAAAAATTATAATCCCATTTTCTTTGGTTTTCAGGTCAAGAAAGCAGCCGATAGAGTTACCAGTTCTATGCCAGAAAATTTATTGGAATGATACAATCAAATACTAATTCATGGTCTCTAAAATTTAGCATTATCGCAATGGTTAAACACCCTAATCTACTATGTTATATGATTCTTATGTCATCACATTTGTAGGGTTGACAACAGAAATGACATTTTTTAAAGTCTTATTTTGAAAAATAGAAAAATGTTTTTATGTTCGGAAAAATACCAAATCAATTATGTATTTATTTAATTAATAATTAATATAGATTTATAAACCATGCAAGATTTTATTCTAGATTTTATTGGTATTTTAGAAGGATTTTATCTAGTAATTGTAATGAGTAGCAATTTTAGGGATAATAACCAAGCGTATAACAACATTTTTAAAAAATTGCAAATATAACAAAGCCTATCAAGACTTCTATCATTGGTCTATCAGTGATAGACTTTGTTATATTTCCTCCAGAACTTCAGTACTTGAGTTCAACATTCTAACTGACTTACACATTGATTCTTTTTCAACTCTTACTTGATTCAATTCACGCTTCAGATCAGCAATGGTGGTCATGAGTCTGTGATTGTCTTCCATTAAAGACTTAATCCTTTCCTTTTGAACATTTAACACTTTTAAATCATCCTGCCATTTGTTAAAAAGAGCTCTGTATGATGGATCACCAGACATAAAACTATCACCTTCATCACTTTTCAAGCAAATGTCAAGATATGGATTTTCGTATGACGAAGTGGCGGATGTGATGTTATTGACATGCTTTAACATCTTCTTCAGGTTCATCATTTTCGTCCGAATCATCGTCTAACATTATCAACACATAACCTTTACTCTAACGCTTTAGAAAGGTCGGACATTCAGCCTGATAGTGTTCGTAACCTTCACATTCTCTACATTTAACTACCTTGTCTCTTTGATTTTCTTAAGATCCAGATTTGTTAACTTCTTTCTTGCCATTTTGCAACTTGAACTGTTTAGTGGGAAGAGATCCACTACCAAATTTAGTGTTTTTTGAGTTGAAGTTTCCGGTTCTTTTTCCAAATCTCTTAAAGTACTCGATTAAACTGTTTAGATAATAAAAAGATAGAATTTGCAAGAGATTCTTCAGATTCTTCATCAAAATTATCTTGTTCATCAACAAGAGAAGACTGCAGGGCAATCCCCTTTTCTTTTATCAGGCTTGCCATCTAGAGACATCTAAAAAGTGAGCAAGGACCCAAATAATTCATCAATCTTCAAGGTTCATATGTCTTGAGCCTTCTCAATTGCAGTAACTTTCATATCGAACTTCTTAGGTAAGGACCTAAGCACTTTTCGAACAATTTTTTTTTTTTTAAATTTTCTCTCCCAGAGCAAATAACTCATTTGCAATGTCCAACACACGAACATTGAATTTGGTAATTGATTCGTCATCATGCATCTTAAGATGTTCGAACTTTGATGTTAACAACTGCAACCTCGACATCTTGACTTTGGAAGTACCTTTATGAGCAACTGATAGAATATCTCATGCCTCCTTGGTAGAGACACATGTATTAATGAGTGAATATATTGTCGATCAACACCATTAAAGAAGGCATTCAAAGCACGAGAATTTCCCAGAGCTGCTTCATCTTTAGCCTTCGTCCACTGAGATTAAGGTTTTAAAATTTCCTTTTCATCAGGACCTTTCAGAGTGGGATGAGACCATCCAGTTATAGCCACCTTCCATGTTTTGTTATCAATGGACTTCAAGAATGCGGTCATTCTAGCTTTCCATTAGGAAAAATTAGTTCCATCAAGAACTGGGGGTCGAGTGGTAGAGTCTCCTTCTTTGATCCCATTCATGATCGATACACATGCGATAAAGGTGTCCCGCTCTGATACCAATTGAATAAGCGATAAGCTACCTCATCACTCAACCCACAGATGTTAAACGAAAAACATTAACACACACTGTAACAACTGAAAAACCAACAGTAAGTAAAAGAGTAATTGCACACATAAGTTGGTAACCCAGTTCGGCGATAAAACCACCTATGTCTAGGGGGCAAGTGTGCCCAGGAAAGATAATCCACTAATATTGAATGAGTTAAGCATTTACAACAAAGTAATTATCTCTAAAGTAACTTCTATAGTGACGCTTGCAGAGCTTAACTTGCAATGCACCTAGGCTCCTCCTAGATGTGAGACTCTCTCTCAATAGTACTTAGGCTTCCCCTAAGTGTGACAATATTAGTGATGAACACTTTAGCTTCCGATAGCATGTGAGACTCCCTCTCAGCTTGATTATCTTCCTCGTGACTCAGTAAACTCCTTTCACGTGAGAATATAGGTCCCCTTAAGTCTTGAGAACTCCCTTCTCAATTTGCAACACCTTAGGCTCCTCCTACGGCTTAAGAAATTCCTTCTCAATGAGTGAAGTCTTAGGCTCCCCCTAAGACTCTGAATATCTTCAGAGTTTCAAAATCTTCAACCGATAAACTTGCATAGTGGAAACCAATGAGCAAAGATCAAAACACAATGAAGCACAACTTCAGCCACCAAGAACAAAATTCTTTCCAAGAAATAAACAAATGCGGCAGCCCTAGTGGAAAAGTAGATTTTGTCCCCAAAATTCGTTCCAAATAATTTAACCGTATCCACTAAAATGTAGTAGTGGTAGCACAGGTAGAACATAGGGAGCACACAGATTTTCTCAATTAAATTGTTTACGGCCTGAGGTAGTCAAAGGGGGGGAGGTTGGAGTTATTTTGGTTGCAAGAATTATTAAATTGCATAAAAATAAAAGTGCAAAGTAAAGATTGACAATAATATATGAGAAGAACCTAGCTTGGATTGTAACGAAATTTTCCTATTCAAAATATTTGTTGTCGTTCGTTTCATTACAGATCCATTCAAAATATTTGAGTTGTTTGCTTGCACCTAATCAAATTTAATTAGAAAAACTAATTAAATTGTTCTAGACAACTAACTAGTCCAACTTTAAAAGATGAAAAGCATGCATATTCAAATTGACCTAATTGCATTAAAAACTAACTGCACTAAGACCTAGGGAACATTAGGTGGAGTATTTAATTTTCAAGCACATAAATAAACATTCATTTAGTTTAATTCTAAGTTGGTTAGATACTTATCTATTTCGATTCGCAAGCTAACCTAACCTATCACTTTCTATAGATTAACATACAATCAAGTGTCACGAATTGAACGTTAGTCAAAAGTAGTAACCATACATCTACAAGCGTACGACAATATGATAATAATCTCATAAATTAGAATTGAATCAAGCAAATACAAGAAATCAGTTCGAAAACTCACAAATACATTGAAATAGGAAAAAATCCATCCTAAGAAATCCAAGCTAGAAAGAATTACCTTAGCCTATAATCGTCATTCCTGACATCATTTGAATTGATTACAGAAAGAAGATGGAAAGAAATCTAAAATCTAATGTTGTAGATGGATAGAGCATGAAAAAAACAAAGGAAACGAGTGGTTATACGCCCAAAAGCCACCCAGATAAAAAAATATGACCTAATTAACGATTTGCGATTTTAAATATGTGCAATGGCGCCGTGGCGCTGTAGTGGAAATTTCGAAATTTTGGCCTTTTTTTTCCTAATTGCTTTGTTAAGACTCCGAATTGGTCCGTTTCAGCTTCGTTTTCTTCCTAACGCTTGATTTTACCTCTAAATTGTTTGATACCTACAAAATAATAATTTAAACACATTAATTATCATCAAAGGGCAAGATTAGAGGAATTACGATAGTAAATTTTAGGTGCTATCAAACACCCCCAACTTAATTCTTGATCGTCCTCGAGTAAGATAGAATAAAACACATAGTCACACAAGAGATATGCTCACTTAATTTGCATGGTTCGTTACTCAAGTCTCAACAGTCACCAAGAATCAACTTGCAATCAACAATGAAATCAATTTATAATCAATCAATGAAGCACAATTTAAAATTAATTCTAAACTTATCCATGCAAGGGCAAGTTCAAAGCCTTTCTAATTAAGCTCTAGCACCCCTAATAACATTAAATAGCTCTCAATTTGTTTTCCCCCAATGTTGACTCATGCACAAATTATCAAGTGCCAGAAAAATCAAAGCAGTAATATGTCAATTGAGGTGCCCGAAATTAAATTCTAAGGACATCCTAAACTTGCATTTATTTTACCTAGGGGCATTAGCTTTCACATGTCACTGTAGGGAACTGTACTCACTCTTTTCTCGCGAGTGTCCTAACTAATCACAACAAGGGTAGCTCTTTCTACCCCTAGTCATGCATAATATTACAAGTTTAAATTTTCTTTTGTGACACTTTTCATTTCAGCACAACATTTTTATCTGCAGATTTGAAAGCAGACATATATTTCAGTATTACATTATAACTAATCATGCAAGACACTATCAAATCAGTGGGCAACAAAAATAAAAGCTAAGTAATACAATTCTAAGCATGCGAGACCTAATGTAGGTAGACAAAGAACTTAAGCGTGCATGAAAAGTATAAGTTAAAAATCATGATTATTCATTGAAAATATAATTTCATACAAGTTAAAGTACAAGGGAGTGCATCATAGACTAGTCATAATAACGAACCACGCAAAGCATGAGCAAACAAGCAATAAAACACACAATTAGCCCGAGCTCAGATGTTCAAGGGCTCTAGCCAGAACATAGATATCCCCCACCCTCAGCTTAAAATCTAACATTGTCCCCGATGTGATAAAGAAAAGAAAGCAATGGACAAAATAGAAGGGAAATAGAAATCTTCCCTAAATTTTGGCACAAGGATGGCGGTGATATCTGGCTCATCAAAGAATAATTCTCTCCATCTTCTCAATGGGCTAGATAAACCAAAATCAAGAAAGATAGAAAGAATTCAGCTCAAATAAAAAAATTAAAATTAATTGAAAGGAAACTTATACTAAGAAAGAAATAAAGATCTTGGCTGCCTCCAGATAGTGCAATTTTTTAAGGTCGTTATGCTCGACCGTACTCGGTTCAATCAACTATATTCATCAAAGACCACCGAGCTCCCATCTCCCACCCCCAACTTAGGGGGTTGGCCACTATCCTGAAAAATTCAAGTACTAGAACAAATGGGATTAGTGGTAGAAGGAGAATCAATCATAAAACGATAGCCTTATGGATCTGAATCAAACAAGTCTGGGTGCATTGATTTTGACGGCTTATGGATCTAGAACATCTTTGTTCAGAATGGGAATAAACGGTGCACAACAGAATGACAACGACAAATCTAGCCAGTGCTTCTCCAACGAAGGATGGATTTGGAACACACGGTTCTAGAAATGGAACGCACTAGATCTAGAACATAACCCTCTAGATTTGGAACGCATGGATCTGCAACGATCTAATGGAACGAACAAATCTGAAGGTGAATGGATCTGCAACGAAATGAACGACAACAACGCACAAATCTGCAACAATCTAGTCTGAATGGTGGTGAACGGATCTGCAACGCATGGATCTAAATGGACAACCCACGAATCTGGGTCGAAAGACTTTCTTGTCAGTGTGGACAAATTTCGATCTCATCTGAACGGCAACAAGGATAGGTCAACGGCAAAACAGGTCGACGGCGGAAGGTAAGAGATAGCAGAGGTAGGCTAAAACCTAAATGTGTAGCTCTGATACCATGCATGTAACTTTTTTTGTATATTATTCAATATAATTGTATGTTTTATAAAGATTATTCAAAAGATACATATACACAAAAGGAATTACAAAAAAAAAAGAAGATATAAATTAGCCTAGGTACAAGAATACCAATTTCCTAATTTTCAACGCAACAATATATGATAACAATTAGGTATGTATTTATTGGGGACAATTGAGCAATGCAAAAATTTTATTTAAACTTTTGAAGGGTCTCATGTGACATGCCTAAATAATTATTTATATTTTAATAGAACAGTGTCAGGTTGACAGAGATCCAAACAGCAGAATGAACAGAATTCCTGAAGAAAAAAAGCAAACAAGAAATTGGCTAAATAGTTTTTTTTTTTTTTTTTTTATTTTTTTTATTTTTTTATTTTTAAATGAAGAATTCCAGAATACATAATTTCCTTTTTCTATTACATATCTATATTTAATAATTCTTTTTAGGAAAAGATGCACTTAATTTGGTCGTTAAAATTTATATTTTCAAACTTCATATCTCAAAGTAGTTTAATTTATTTGGTGTTTGTTGTCATTTTCTTTGTATTTAATGATAGGTTGATGTGAGTCTGTGACATTTTTTTTTATTAATTTGTTTTATATAAAAAATATTTTTAATATTACTTTTTTCCTCTTTTTATTTCTCTATTCTTCCTCTACCTACCACCGCGCTACATTCTCCATCTCAATCTAAAGAAAAGAGAGCACTTTGCTTCGGGGCTCACTTCTTATTAGATTGAGGGAGAAAGAAACAAAGAAAGAATAGAAAATTAACAAAATTTTAAAAATAATATTAAAAATATTTTTTAATTAAAAAATTTGTCACGTCGACTTTTTAGTAACTACAACAATGAAAAACTAGTTGTAGGGATTAAATACACTATTTTTCAAGTTTCTTGGTGAAAATATTGAGTTTGAAAATTCAGAAACATAACTGCTATCAAACTCAAAAATGTAGAACCAAAATACTATTCTACTCTAACCGCGCCTTCTTTTTCTCTTCCCCTACTCTTTTATTTCTTTCTTTCTTTTTGAATTTTTCTTGAGAAATTATTATAAACAGAAAAAATATCAAACTATTTATAAATATAGAAAAATTTTTACTGTCTATCAGTGATAGACCACGATAGAATTCTATCGCTCAACCAAATCGCACGTGATGATGTAAAATTTTTCTATATTTATAAATAGTTTGACTTATTTTTCTATATTTGAAAAGAGTCCTTTTTTTAATTATTATTTTTTAAAACATTCTTCTGGATTTTATGTTTTTTATTGGTATGGTTTAAAATCAACATTTTAAGCCATAAAATTTGAAAAATGATTTGAATGGTCCATAATTTACCTAATATAATAATTGATAAATAAAAAAAATTAACAAGTAACATTCTCATGGCATTATGTCAATTTGAAACAAACGAGGTTAAAGATCATTTTCCCCAACAATCTTTCTGTTGTAAAAATCACAAATAAATGGAGAAATTACAGTAAAATTGAAAAAAAAAATTATCAAATATTAAAAAAAATGTAACAACACCTTCCTCCATTGGTCGAAAAATTAGTTGTCTTCATTTTTAGATCTAGAAAAGAAGGGAAATAACACTCCATTAAAAAAAAAAATTTAATTATTATATCGGGAAGCGTTGATTTTAAAATTAAAGAACTATATCATAACAAACTATTATTAAATACAAGCCATTTTTTATAAATTAAATTAGAATTATTTTCAAATATAGAAAAATGAGTCAAACTATTTATAAATATAAACAAAATTATTGTCTATCAACGTTAGACTGCGATATAAGTCTATCACTCAAGCAATAGTTGTTTCTATTGCAGTCTATTGCTGATAAATAGAGAAAATTCTCTATATTTGTAAATAGTTTTATATTTTTTCTGTTTATAGTAATTTTTCATTAAATTATATATAGATTTGAAATTAAACTTAGGGTACTTCCTTTTAATTATGTGAAAGTTAAATTACAAATTTAGTTTTTAGACTTTAATATTTGTGTTTATTTAGTTTCTAAACTTTCAAAATTATCTAATAGATCCATAAACTTTCAATTTTATATCTAATATGTCTCTCAATTTTTTAATATATCCCTCAACTTTTTATTTTGTATCTAATAGATCTTTTACGTATACTAAAAAAATTCAATTAATTAATTTATTAGATAAAAATTTTAAATTTATATTAAATAAAACTCTAAGCTTTCATAGAGTAAATTTATAAATTCTATCAAATATGTCTATAAAAAATTGAAAATTTAAGGATTAGACAGTCTTAAGTTTAAAATTTTATTAGATAATTTTAACGTTATTAAACTTATAATTTAACCTTAGATTTGATTGAAAAGTCAGTAATTATATTATATAAAACTCCATTAATTTTTATGAATGTGGAATCCTTAGTCCGTGATGAAGATGTGATTGACTGGGGAGTGTTACAGAATCCACAGCACTTTTTAATTAAAAATTCAATTGAAAAAAATGTATTTCTCTCTCTCTCTCTTTAGATTATTCCTATAAACGGTAAAATATTTTTAATTAGTTAGCAAAAATATTAATTTGAATCTCAATTATGATCAATTAAATTATGAACACGTTTTTTTTTTTGTTATATATTTTATATCTTTATTAATTGACGAGATAATATAATTTTAATTTATTTTATGTATTATGTTACACATATTATTATTGAGTAAATGGTTAGAAAAGTTCATCTCATCACCCCACATGTTGAATTACGACACATTAAATTATACTAGAAAGTTTAGAAGTTATAATTAAAATTCTAAAATAATAATTATATATATTTTTTAAAAAAATGATATTTCAATTAAATAAAGAAATAAGAGAGCATGGCAAAAGAGTTACATGAGAAAGTTTGTTTAGTGCAATATATAAAAGTTGAGGGACTAAAGTTTGTAATTAATCATTATTTGCATCCAAGGGGTAGAATACGTTATAAAATGAAGTTCTGCCTTCGATTGACTGTAAAGTGATAATTTTCATGAGATAGCCATGGAAGAAGAGCAGAAGAAGCAAAGTCTGAAATCTCCACTCATTCCGCCGCCATCGCCGCCGAGAGATGGCGGATTCTTCACGAGGGATGAGATTTGGGGAGAGGTGAAAAGGCAGCTCCGATTAGCCGGGCCGCTGGTGACGGTGAATCTGTTGATAAACTGTTTGCAAATGATATCAATCATGTTCGTTGGACATCTCGGGCAGCTCCCTCTCGCCGGTGCTTCCATGGCTACTTCCTTTGCCGCTGTCACTGGCTTTAGTCTACTCGTACGTACCCATTTTTTTCCTCTCCTTTTCTACTTATTCAACATTAAAAATACTATAAATATTTTATTCGTTTATACTTTTAATTTAATTTTTATAAGGCGGGAGGGTTTCGAGTATATATATTAATATGTTAATACGAGCACGATTTCAAGTCATATAAATTAATGTTCAACATGAATATAGCTTTAACTTTAATTGAAAACAAACTTAAATTTTAAAAATAGAAAATTAATAATAAAAACGTCGTCCAAAAAGTTATTAAAGATTATATTTAAAAAAAATGTATAAATTGAAATAGAACAAAGTTAAAATTAAAAAAACTAAAATGAGATTATTTTTTTTCCTTGAGTTCGTATGAAAATCAATTATCGAGCTATATGCCCACTCAGACACTCAAATGAGATGCATTTCTTTAAAAGAAAAAGAAAAAAAAAAAGAAAAAGAAATGAGATGCATTTTATTTTTTAAAAGGAAAAAAAAAGGAAATGAGATGCATTTTATTTTTACCAAAGTGAGAAGAAAATTAATCTCAACCTAAATTTGTATAAGGACAAAAATTGAATACGTCCAGAAATGTAGAACTAAAATTCTATTCTATTCTAACCGCACCTTCTTTTTCTCGTCTTCTGCTCTTTTATTTATTTATTTATTTATTTCTTTTTGAAATTTTTTTTTAATTATTATTTTGAAACACTCTATACTTTCATTCCAGGATGTATCTAAATATTTTTTTTCCTAATAAAATATGATTTTTTTAATTTATTGCCGGTCGTTTTCTTGTTTTTGAAAAAAAATACTTTATTTTTTGTAGTGGAAAAATAAGGGTAAATTTTTGGATTTGATGTTTTTTATTGGTATGATTTAAAATCAACATTCTAATCCATAAAATTTGAGAAATGATTTGCATGGTCCATAATTTACTTAATATAATAATTGATAGAAAAAAAAAAAATTAACAAGTAACATTCTCATGGCAATTATGTCAATTTGAAACAAACGAGGTTAAAGATCATTTTCACCAACAATCTTTCTGTTGTAAAAATTACAAATAATAGGAGAAATTTAAGTAAATATTGAAATTTTTTTTATCAAATATTAAAAAAAAATGTAACAACACCTTCCTCCACTCCGACGGTTGAAAAATTAGTTAACTCTTCATTTTTAGATCTAGAAAAGAAGGGAAATTACACTCTATTAAAAAAAATAATATTTAAAAGACTAAATAGAAAATAAGAAATCCAAATCTCATAAACCAAAAGTATATTTTGTTAGAAGAAATGAAATAACTATGTCATAATAAATAATTATTAAATACAAGCCAATTTTATAAATTAAATTATGTATAGATTTGAAATTATCAAACTTCTAGTGTAAATGTTAAATTACAAGTTTAATTTCTAGATTTTAATGTTTGTATTTATTTAGTTTCTAAACTTTTAAAAGTATTTAATAGATCTATAAACTTTTAATTTTATATCTAATAGGTCTCAAAATTTTTAAAATGTTTAATATATCCCTTAACTTTTTATTTTGTATCTAATAGATCTTCTACATATATTAAACGAAATTCAATTATTTGGTTTATTAGATAAAAATTTTAAATTTATATTAAATAAAACTTTAAGCTTTTAATTTTGTATATAATAGATATGTAAATTCTATAAAATATCAAATGTCTATAAAGAAAATGAAAATTTAAGGATTAGACAATTTTAAAGTTCAAAGATTAAACTTATAATTTAAGTTTAGATCAAATTGAAAAGTTAATAATTATATTAGATAAAATATAATTCTATATAGAGATCATGCATTTTATAAATCTTACGAGGTCGATTAATTTTTATGAATGTGTAATCCTTAGTCCGTGATGAAGATGTGGACAATGATGTGATAGACTGGGGAGTGTTACAGAATCCACTGCACTTTTTAATTAAAAATTCAATTGAAAAAAATGTCTCTCTCTCTCTCTCTCTATATTATTCATATAAACGGTAAAATATTTTTAATTAGTTAGCAAAAATATTAATTTGAATCTCAATTATGATCAATTAAATTATGAACACGTTTTTTTTTTTTGTTATATATTTTGTATCTTTATTAATGGACGAGATAATATAATTTTAATATGTTTATTAATTTTTTTATATTTCAAATTTCAATTCTAAAGATAGACACTTTCATTTTTTTTGTTTTATATTTATTTTCATCTTTTATATTTTATTTATTAATTTTACCATTTATAAAAATAATTTTGTTATATTTATATTTTATTTTAATTTTGAATTTTAAAATTCTCCAATAATTAGATTTATATATTATTTTAATTTTCAATTTGTATATTGATTTATCTTTATATTTCAACTTTTGAGTATTAAAATTTACAATATGCATGTTTATAGATTATTTTAATTCTAATATTTTTAGTATATATGAAATCTAATAGAATTTTATATTATATAAATTTGCTAACTAAGACATTCATTTAACTTTACTTTAATATTTTACAATCACGAAATTTACATAATAATATAAATAAATTGGATTTGGCTCAACATCACTTCTGACAAATAACTTGAATTAGATATTACAACGCCTATAAAATTTGGACAACATATATCAAGGATAGGATACAACTTTGTTATTATATTTAGTTGTCATCGAGACTTGTATTAGATGACATAAACTTTTGGTAATATCTTTTTCGATATTTAATGTATGACATATCTTTTTTTTTTTTATATTGTATAGTTACAAAAAAAAAAACAATATATTGTATAGTTACAAAAAAAAAAAAAAATAGTTATCAAACAAGTTTATGTTTTTGTTACTTTTTTTTCAAGAAACAGGAATAGTTATCAAACTTGTTCCTGTTTCTTGTTCTCAAAGAAGAAGAAACAAGAAACAAAAAACATGGAACGAGAAACAAGAAACAGGAAATAGGAACGTTATAAAACGGACCCTAAAGTTTCCTAAGTTTATTAGCTTGTACTATTTATTGCATTTCGTTTGGATAATATTGTGTAAAATTTATAATTTTAACAACTAAATCCTTACACTTTCATAAACAAATTAATTTGGATTCTCAATTAAGAATTTATTAATAAGACATTTGAAGAAATCTACCCAGGTAAGAATTTTGATTTTCAAAGGTAATAACATTAATAAAGGTTTTAAATTGATTTATCTATAAAAGTTAAATATTTAATTGAAAAATGGGGAATTTTTAAAAATAGAAAAATAAGAAAAACTATTTAGCAAAATTTTTAGATAGTTGTGATAGACCCTGATAGAAGTCTGTCACTATCTATCAGTGATAGAAATGATAGAAGTCTATCACTGATAGATAGTAATAGAAGTCTATCAACGTCCATCAGCGTTTTCTTTCTTTTTTTTTGCTATTTTCTGTAAATAGTTTGACATTTTTTCTATCGGTAAATTTTTTTCTAAATAATTATAAATTTCATACAATATTTTTCGAACAAAAATTTTAATGGATACAATCATATAAATTGATATTTTTTTAGATAAAAATATAGGAAAATTTTCACAAATAGAAAAAATGTCAAACTATTTACGGAAAATAATAAAAAAAAAAATATTGATGGATATTGATAGACTTCTATCAGCATCTATTTGTAATAGACTTCTATCATTTCTATTCACCTTGATAGACTTCTATCAGCGCCTACCACAACTATCTAAAAATTTTAATTAGTTTCTCTTATTTTTCTATATTTAAAAATTCTCCAAAAATATAACATATTTATTATTGTATATAATAGAATGGAATGGGCAGTGCATTGGAGACCTTTTGTGGGCAATCCTATGGAGCAAAACAATACCATATGTTAGGAATTCACTTGCAAAGAGCCATGCTTGTTCTTCTTCTCGTCAGCTTCCCACTCGCCGCCGTCTGGTTCAACGCCGGCGACATTCTCCGCCTGCTCGGCCAAGATTCTGAGATTGCCGCGGAGGCTGGCCGCTACGCCCGTTGTATGGTTCCCAGCATTTTCGCCTACGCCATTCTTCAGTGCCACGTTCGTTTCTTACAGACCCAGAACAATGTTCTTCCCGCCGCTGCCGCCGCCGCCACCACGGCGGTGCTCCACTGCTTTGTGTGTTGGGCTCTGGTTTTCCGGTCGGGGTTGGGAAACCGAGGGGCGGCCTTGGCCAATGCTGTGTCTTACTGGATAAATGCGGCGGCGATGGTGGTTTATGTTAGAGTTTCGCCGTCGTGCCGGAAGACGTGGACTGGATTTTCCGGTGAGACGTTTCGTGGGATTTTGAGCTTCGTTAAACTCTCTATTCCTTCTGCCATCATGCACAGGTTCCAAACTCTAATTTTTTTTTTTTTAATTTAATTGTCAATTTAATCACATTAAAAAAAATTCAAGTGTTTATTTTAATTTAAAAATAAATCATTTTAAAAAAAATTAAATTGTTTGGCCACACTCAACACAAAAAATTATGGTAGGAGAACAAAAATGTTCAAATGAATAAATTTTTTTCTAAGTCAATCCAAACGAGCCTTTAGTCTTTAAATTTTGAGTTTGGTTTCAATTTAATCTTTTGATTTCAAAATGTCACAATTTTACTCTTAAATTTTGAATTTTATTTCAATTTGGTTCATAGGTTTTGAGATTTACGCTTTTATACTTGATTTTTTTACTAAATGCTCACTTTCTAGGGATCAAATAGAAACTAAACCAAGAAAAATATATTTTTTCCATTTTTTTTTTTTTGAAAAATCAATTCATTAACTCTATGAATTTTGAATAAATTATAGATGTCCATAAAAATTTGGTTTAAAAGTTTTAATTTAGTCTATGGGCTTAGCTTCCATTTTATATGTTCATATAGTTTGAAAAGTTTAATATTGATATCAATCTCGTCTCTTTAAGCTGCGTTTTTCTTACTAAAAAATCAGAATATTTTCTCTTATTTTCTTATTTAATCCTAAATATACTAATACAATAAACTAACACATACTTAAACTAGAGATAGAAAATTGTTGATTGTAGTATACAACCATTGTCAAAATGAAAACTGCAGAGAATTTGTGAAACTTTGTCTAAACAAAACTGAAACTTTTGAAATCCCATGAAATTGAAACAAAATTCCAATGATAGGGATCACTAATAATTGAAATTAACTAAGCACAATCATATGGACTAAAAAAAATCAAAAATTTAAAATTATAGACATCAACCATTGATATTAAGTTAAAATTATTATTATTAAATTATTAATATCATTGATTAAATTATTATTATATTAGATAAATGTTGACATACTAACTATTTTTTTATTCTAAATTCAATCATTGTAGAGATGAAGGATCAATCTAATGATTCAACTTTTAAGATATGGTAATTAGTATCTTTATTTACTGAGCTATGCTCGGATCTATAAATGTTGACAAATTAGTAGAGATGTCTTAACTAAATTTATATTATAATTTTCTTAATATGTCTTCTTAGTAATGAAGCATATGGTAATTTTAATTTAATTTACACAAAATAGTAACAATTTATGTCCAACAAATTTTGAAATATATATAATTAAGTTTTCATATCTTTTTATTACAATAAAAAGTGAGAGATTCAAAATACAAACCTTTTTATCGCCCACCTATGTCATATATGTCATTGAAAATTGACTTTATTTATTTATGGAAACATTACAGTTTGGAGATATGGTCATTTGAGATGGTGGTTTTGTTATCAGGGCTTCTTCCCAATCCAAAGCTTGAAACTTCAGTTCTATCAATCAGGTCAATGGACTAATTCAATTATATATATATATATATATATGGTGTTAATTAAATTTAATTAATAATAACTATGATTAAATAATGCTGGCTCTAATCCTAATTAGCATTAATCAATCTCTTTTTCAGCCTCAATACGTGCTCAATGATTTACATGATACCCCTCGGAATCAGTGGTGCAGTGAGGTTAGTTACACTTACTAATTTTTATTTTTATTTTTTATATTTTTCTTCCTTCCTATATGTTATTTTTTTTTTTGTTGAATTACCAAATACAGAAAAAAATTGAATGGTGGAATTTTGGGTGGGTACGAAAAAAAATTAGCTTTAGGATAATTTCTGAGAAGCTCTAATCAAAACGTGTTAGATGGTATTATATTAAATTTATCTTCATCTATAAATTTAAGTTTTTGGGTCAATCGACGATTTAAGATGATATTAGAGTAAGTGGTCTAGAGAGATTTTGTGTTCAAACTCTTACAATGTTATTTTCTACTCAATTAATACTAATTAGGTTTTAAATCAACTAAACAAAATTACTTCTTTCAAAATCCTAACAAAGTAGCAGAAAAAAGAAAATAAAAAAAGACAGAGAAGATGAAAATATATCACTCATATATATATACTAGCCATTTGATTATAGTATTTTATCTATAATATCACATTAATCTATGTGCTTAAAAAGTCATATATACACGTGTAAAAATTACGTATTAACAATTTTCAAATAAATTAATTTAATAGATGGTCTAAATCAATTCATCTATAAAAATTTAGACTTTTAATTCATACTATTATTAATTGAGATTTTTGATACAACTCATACTATTATTAATTGAGATTTTTGATACAACTCCAAAATTTTAAAAGGTATAAATGACTTTTTTCACCATATTTTATAATATATATCTTGGTCTTATTGAACTTTGATTATTTATCCATCTATATTTGATGGGACAGCACAAGAGTTTCGAATGAACTTGGGGCAAGGAGGCCAAAGGCGACCATCCTAGCAGGACGTGTTGCAATGGGGATGGTGGCTACAGAGGGCACAATGGCAGCCATTATCATCATCATTGGCAGAAGATTATGGGGTTACTGTTACAGTAATGATGAGCCTGTGGTTGGATATTTAGCTCAAATCTTATTTTTGCTTGCAATTGTGCACATCTTTGATGGAGTTCAATCTATTTGCTCAGGTTTGTTCTTTCTTTTAAACTACATAATGTTTTCAATATTTACAATCTTTTTAACTTTTTATTCAAATATATCATTTCATCTTACAATTATATTTCTTTTTCTTTTGTTAAAATTAAAACTAAAACACGAAGAGTCGAAAAATGGATCAATGGCGAATTTGTAGAGTGATGAATTGGACTCAGCCTACAAGACAAAAAGAATTGCGTGTGTCGGTATGGTGTTAGGCTCACATATATACTTAAGTGCTCAAGTTGGTATTGAGTTTGTCAATAGCTTATAAGATAGTAGAAAAGAGCGCTGTATATTTGATCGTAAATTATTCTCTCTCGAATGTATGTAGCCTTTTCTCTGTTTATAAAGAGTATCTATTTCTTAATGAAATATGGGACTTCCAAACATGCTCCCTAAGGTTCTTGTCAAGATTATTGATCATTATGGAACAAATGAATCGATCACATAATAGACATGTGTAAGACATCCAATCATCGGACTCCAAAGGAATAAATATTTGTTGAGTAAACCTTAAAGTTGGAAAGTTGACCCTTCCTTAGGGGTTGGCCTCAAGTCTGCTTCAACCCTAGGGGTCGACCTTAAGGGCCAAATCAAACCCTAGGGAGCTCCTTTGAAGGGTTGACCATTTTGTTCTTGAGTCACATCTCTCAAGTCACATCTCTTAACCATTTTGTTGTGGTTGACCATTTTGTTCTTGACCTAAGACTTGGACCAACTCCCTTTTCTCTTGGGCTTGGCCGATGCTTTCACCTACAACAATTGCTCCCACTTTCGTTGGTTGGTTTTGTATATTTTTTGGTCTAGCCACTTGCTCGTTCCCAACTTGAGAGTTCAATTCGTACTGAAACTTAATTAAGCAGCTTGGTTGGAACTTATTCATGGTGACCTTATTGCGCTTCGACATCTAATTTTGACGTTAAGGCATTTGTTCTAGGTTTAATCATGTTTTCTTAGGCCTAGATACAAACCTTGGTGTTTGCTAGATATTATTTCAATCCAGACATTTGTCCAAGCCTCGATATTCCCTAAGACCTACCTGTCATTTATACACGTAAGCCTAGGCACCTATAATTAACTATTAAACCCTCTTTGGAAGGTCCAAACTCTTTGCTTCCTACCCAGGAGTCCTCTTAGTTTCCTTCCAGTGTGGTTGGCTTATTGGCTTCCTCCAAGAGTTATGTCTATATAATCTCTGTTTAGACGTGTAGTGTTCAACTAACGAAGTCAACAACAAAAATCTCTAGATATGAATTGAAAGTTCAAAATCTCATTTAAAAAAAACGTTTTAAAATATGATAACTAAATTCAGATACAACTTTGAAGTAAAAGATTACAAGAAACATTCTAAAATAATTTGACTAAATAATCACATCCGAAACAATTCAAGAATTAAACTTGAAATATAAGACTTCTTTGTATTTCAAAATTATCTCCAAATGTCTAATCATTAATCAAATTTCTATGAAAACAATCAAAATGGTAATGGTTTCTTCCAAACTTTGTTGCACCATTCTATGTGTGTTGGTAGGTATCACAAGAGGATGTGGAAGGCAGAAGGAGGGTGCTTTTATTAACTTGGGAGCTTATTACATTGTGGGCATTCCTATGGCTATCTTTTTAGCCTTCTATCAAGGCATTGGAGGAAAGGTGCTTTAATTTTACAATTTCATCATTTTTTTTTTCTCTTTTTAATTTTTTTTTTCTAATTCATATTAATTCAATTGAAAATCTTTGTGTAGGGACTATGGATGGGAATCATGGTGGCAGTGTTTTTACAATCTTTATTTCTTGGGATCTTGATTCTATGCACCAATTGGGATAAAGAAGTGAGTTTCTCCATCTTCTTTAATACCTTTTCAACTAATTTAATTTTATAATTTCAATGAATCAATTGTGTAAATGGTGGAATTAATAATTATTATTATTTTTTTTTTTTTGGCAATTTGAAAATAACTCACAAAATAAGACAAATTACTATTTTAATAGTTTGGTTTTTCACTTGAACTAAAAAAAAGAGTTTGGGCATGCTTGTGAGTGAGTAAGATTGTTATTTATGGGTGATCGATTTTGTGACAATATAAACCATTTAATTTGACAAGTTCTCTTTTATATCATTATTAAAAGGATTTATAAGATTGTCCTGAGATATTTATAAAATATGTAATCATGTTTTCGTTATTGTTCAGGTCAAGAAAGCGGCAGATAGAATTACCAGCTCAATGCCTGAAAATCTTTTGGAATGATACAATCAAATACTAATTCATTAGTCTTCAAATTTTAGCATAATTGTAGTGGTGAGACACAGCTTGGTCATCGCGCTTGTGATGAAAATTCTAAAACTAAAATGAATTTTATAGTCTTATACTAAACTTCTTCTTATATATTTTTCTAATTTCAACATAGAGATGTTAATGTTTTCGATCAAAAGATGTGGGTTGCTAAATTCATGTCGTTTTCTTCTTCTGAAATGTATCAGCGCATGTGTGGGAGCTTGAGCAATTATGAGAATTGTAATAAGTTATTTCATGATCTGAATCCTATTCCTCCCAGTTGTGTTTTGGTGTGATTGGATTGTAGATTATATATGTGTGTTTTTAGGTGCCTCTCAGTTGGATGGTATTACTAGTCTTACATCGTCTCTCTTGAATCTATTTGACAATTTAGGGATTTCGTTTACGTATTAGGATGTGTCGTGTAGGATAGGGGAGAGATTTCTAACTTTAGATGGTTTTAATTATTTGATGATGTTGTAAAGATGGTGGATCCTTTTATCCTTCTTTCTCCCTAAGTGTGGGAGCTCGTGATGTTCTTGAAGGCATATGCATCGAGCAATCTATCAGTTGGATTTGAGTCTATTATTGTGTTCTCTGATTATGTCTCATTGATTGGTATGATTCATAGGACAAACAATCTTTTTTATGAGGTACAATCATTTTCTACGGATATTTTACCAATTGGAGTCCTCCTTTGCTTCTATTCTTTATCAATTTGAAACAAATGTGGTTTTTAAATATAGTAAAATGAGCCAACTTATTTACAAACTTAACAAAATGTCATTATCTATTATTAAGTGAAAGAGTGTTGCAAACATGCCTAGGAGCTACCAAGTCTTGGGTTCAAGTTTTGGTTGGAATAGATTTTAGTAATTTATCAAACAATACTAACAGACAGTGGCATTTTGCTATTTTTGTAAATATTTCCAACTTTATAATACAGTTGAGCTTATTAAGAAAATATCACTGTTTTAATTTGCAGATCCTTGTCTTTTTAAATATATTATATAATTATAATAAGTTTTGGTCATTCTGCTTTCAGTGGCACGTGTGGATGGCAAAACTCTGTTTTGATATGCTCTAAAGTTGAAGGTCCCTCAAGCAGTCGTGAACCAATGCCCAAAACTGCCCAAATCGAGAACTTAGTCACGCGTCTGGTAACCAGTTGAGATCAGGCTACGACCTCATTTCCTTAAAAAAGGAAATGGAACGGAATCCTTTTCTTTCCCTCCGAGAGACTCAACTAAGGCAATCCCATGTTCTGCCACCCAAAAAAGCGCTTTCTTTTTTTAGGCCTCCCGGCAACATTACATGCTAGTTTAGTTGGTGGGCTATTGTAGTGAGTCGAGTAACTGACCTTTTGACTTTGGCTTCTTCTTTCTAGCGATAGTTACAAAATGCTCTTGTAGTTCGATCTGCCTTGCCTTCCTTTGAAGCAACGATATCCCGTTTTGAAGCCACTAATAACGGCTTGACTCTTTGTTCGACCAGAATTCATATAATATATACTAGTCAGTGAAACTCCTCCCCCCCTCCACACTTTGAAGCCTACGCTTGCAACTTGATTACTAGGGGGCTCTTGCTGACGATTGGGGTAACTCGGCTTTACATGTTGTCTTTTTTCTACTGCGATATTCACCACGGCATGTTGATCTCTGATTACTAGCGATTCCAACTTCATGTTCCTGAGTTGCAAAGATCACATTTCCTTCATGTAAGTGAAATTCCTTTTTTGAATAATAGAGTTAGGTTAAGAAATGCTCTTCGCTGTGGGAAGAACTTGAGAATCACTTTCTTTTTTTTGCTAGTGCTTTAGCCTCTTTAGGGGTTCGTCAGCGCCTTCCGTTCTTGCTTATCAACTTATGACCTACGAGTAGGGGTGACACTCTTCTTCGAAAAGAGGAGTTGCTTGTCTAAAGTATCTTAAAGTAAAGTTCTCTAGGTCTCCTCTATCTATACAGATAGAATAGATCTTTTCATGGATAGCCTTAGGTACATTCATTCCATTGATTTTGAGGGGCTGAAAAAGCTAATCAATTCTTTCCTTCGTTCCGTACATATATAGAGTAGAGTAGGTGAGATTCATTCCACTCCAGCTTTCTACACTCAATAGAAGCGGCTCTAATCTAAGTTAAGGATGAGCTTCAACCATTATACAAAGACTCAAAAGGCATAGCTCAGCTCTCGTTGATTCTTCACTTTTCTATATGCAAATTCTTAAGTCCGAGCCTAATTTGATGGTTCGTCATCCATTTTTCATTTTTATGTATCCAAAAATAAAAAAGAAAAAGAAAACAATGAAAGAAGAATTATTTTAAAAACCAATTAAAAAATTACTTATTTCAAAAAATAATAAGACGTAGTTTCCATTGTTTTTTTTAACTTTCTTTTCAAAATTTAGAAACATCGGTTACAACCTTTTTAAAAAAATAGCCATAGAAGTTTTTGTCAAATAAATCACACCTCATTATTAATTATTTAAAATTATTATAGTTTAAAAATTTTTTTTTACCAAACACATATTAATCTGCATTTTCAAATTCACAATTTGTATTTTGAATTTTGAATTTTAGTTAAATTAGAATTAAACATTGTTTCAAATATAATAAAAATAAAGTTCTAAAAAATATATTTTCAAAAACAAATTTTTGGATCGGTACAAAAGGGCCTTAGTAATCTAATAATATATTAATGGTTAGATAGATCTGAATAATTTAAACAATTGAGATTTGTATTTTATTTAATCAATAACTCTAAAAACTATTTAATGAGTGCTTAAATCTCGTGTTTAGCATATCTTTAATGAATTCAATTCTTTTATTAAAATTGATTGAAATTTACGCAGAAAACAGTCAAAAAGAAAATATTGATAGACATTCATAGACTTCTATCAGCATCTATAAGTGATAGACATCTATTATTTAAATGTTATTTTGTATAAATAATTTTCTTATTTTTTTATTTTTAAAAATTCCCCATCTATATATATATTGTTATAAAACAAGAGAATAAAGAACAAAGTAGAGAGAAGAGAAAGTAGAGACTGAATGTATTCTCTATTCAATTGTGTTTCTCAAAGGTCCCAATGACCACTATTTATAGAGTTTACAAGATATGGAAAAACTAAATACAAGGAGAAGATAAAGGGAAAGATATTGGAAATAATATCTAAGGATATAAAATCTATGGACATCTATATCTAATTCAAATATTTATAACACTCCCCCTTAGATGTCCATAGTGTATAGAATATATGCCGCATTAAAACCTTACTAGGAAAGACCCAATGGGATAAAAATCTAGTGAAGAAAAAAGAGTACATTATTCGTATACTTTAGTAACTGCCTCATTAAAAACCTTGCTAGGAAAACCCAGTGGGACAAAACCATAGTCAAGGGAAAAAGAGTGCAGCACATTTACTCCCCCTCATGAAAACATCACTTGATACTCTTGGTTGTCACATACAGTTGTATGTGTTAACTCCTTAAATGTTGTTGCAGAAAACACCCTCGTCAATAAGTCTCCCAAGTTGTCTTTTGAATAAATTCGTTGAGTAGTGATGTCGATACTTTATGCTTTATCATCTTCATATAAGGATTACTATTGACTTGCTTCGTACATCATCAAGATTATAACATGATTTAAAGTAGTTGTTATGATCTGTTTCATAAGTTGTCATAATATAAGAATTCTTTTCTCTGTACTAAGTAACCTGTTTAAGATCTAGTTCTTATGGGTTAGATAAGTAACATGGATCTTCCCAATAAAATAGATCACAATTAGATTTATGAGAATAAAATAAATCCATGTAAACTAATTCTCAAATAAAAACATAACATACGTTTAACTCTATTCTAATATATTTCTTTGAAGAAATATTATAATTATACTACGACAGGTAGCGTATAAACTAGGAAAGATATAAGTGAACTTATTTATCAAAATTATGGTTCTTCGGGACCTAAAGTTCTTCATTATCTTTCTGATATCAGATGTTATAACTTTTTCACACCTGAATGAACCATGGTAGGAATGTTCAATGATGAAACTAGTTCATATAAGATCTTATATGTATAAATTGATGCAATTCTATCTGCTATTGCAAGCTAAGGCAAAACTTATCATCTCAATTTATTTCTTAAGAAACTCTATTTGCTTTTGAAATCTCTTCAGGAGTTCATGATCAAATAAATAATATATAGTAAATCTCAGGTTGTGATTTCTTTAATCCTTCAGGGATATAATTATTAAGAGATTTATATAAATGTATAATGACTACATCCATGAGATGTATGTTAAGTTTTTCATACTCAACCAAATAAATTAGATATCTCATGGTATTGTATCCAACATAAAAGATTATGTCTCATTATAATCAATACTATTTCTTTGCGAGAATTATTGTGGAACTTGTCTCGCATTATACAATGTGACCACATTCTATTTGTCTTTCTTACAAATATTCACTTGTATCCCACATGTTTGACATTCTCTAATGTTTGAACTACTAGTTCTCACGATTTGAAAAATAAGTTTATTTCTATTGGATTGTTTCTTTCCTCATAAGTCAATCATTTCTATGTCGCGACATTTTTCAATATATATCTGAGTATACTCATTTTCATAAATAATATCGTGAGCAACATTGTATGCAAAAATGTTGTCAACCTATTTAAGTATGATTCCATCTTTTTCTTGTCATAACATATTTTATCGAGATCTCTTTGTCATCCTCTTTTACTTCAAGAGTCTTATGAGTACTCATATTCAGGATTTCTTCTGGAATATCCATATTCTTAACTGAGTCATTTTGATCATTGACGCCTTTTTTCGAGGATCTTTATCTTTGGAACCCATGTGTCTATCATGCTTCAGGCGTGTTAAAGACTCATTAGTATTGACAACTTGTTGCATTGGGATATTAATTTTAGATGGTGCATTTAGAACCATTTTATATAACTTGGTCACTTTCTTGCAACAGTAAATGTTGTTCTATAACTGCATCTAGCATTTGATTTGCAATATTTTTCAAATGAATTAGCTTTTGAACTTCTAGTTCAAATTGATCTGTATGATGATCGAAATGAGACAATACTTATACATTTCATTCAATTTATTTTTCCAACTTCTTAATTCCCCCCCCCCCCCCCTAATGTTGGAAAATTTGTCTCATTAATGACAACTAGTAAATTGTGTAGTAAATATATCACCCATCAGGGGTCCAAAGATTGATGTGAAATCAATTGCAACATAAATTCATAACCTCTTTTGAGGACTCATTTTAATTGATCCATCATCATAATTGTTGTTGTGGAATAATTTAATCATTTACTGCACATTTGCACACATGAAATATATTTGGCTTCTGGCCATGAGCTCATAAGCTATTGGTTTAGAGCATACATAACAATGTGATCTCATACAGATAGAAGTTTTTCTATTTGAACATAAGCTACATGATGTTCAACAATTATCCCAATCAATTATCAAATGTTGGGATGCAAACTCACTAGCATTATTAAAACAAAATGTTTAATTTCAAAATTATGAAATTGTACACTTAATTATTTGAGCAACGAACCTTGCAGATGTAAGGTTTTGAAGATAATAAACATATATGTGACCATCAACTGGATGCGCCAACAAAACCATAAAATATTTAAATGGTTCACTTGAAAGGTTCAGTTTCAATTTTAACTAGTAAGAGTTTGATAATTAATCTCTTGAGAACAAAGCCACATAGGACAATTTATTAGATGGAAGAATTTTCTAGTTCTTCTGTGGATGTGAATGTAGATTTTCAATAATTATTTTCACTATTGACCCAAAATGACTCATCATGTCAAATAAAAATATATTTGGATCAATGAACTTCGGGTTCATTGTTGCATATATTTCAATTACACGAATATGTGTAATACAGTTTAGAAGGAAAAACATATAACTTTTCTATATGCATTTCCCGTAGGAGACAATAGATTATCAATTTCTCTAGATGATATTTATTACAATATATACCTTCCAAATTTACTAAACTTCTCTTTGATTTACAAGAGAATGTGGTATATCAATCATAAATTTTGCTCCTCTGAGCAAAATAATATTTAGTCAAGTCTACAGGACTTAATATATATCATATTTGAATTTTTGCTTCAAGCATTTGAATTTTGAAAAATGTATTGTCTACTTCTAAGTATCATATGCATAGATTTACTATATGCAAAACATAAATATTATTAATTATTCTTATCTCTTCAGGAGATTCAAAAGAAAACCAAATATCTCAAATACAAGTGGGTAAAAAAGAATAATCATCTCTTCAAGAGATTCTAAAAACTTGTAACATCTAAATATCATCATATTTAGGGGTTAAAATGATAAGTTATGATCTCTTCAAGAGATTCCAATAAATTCTCAAAATTTGCTATACCACACATCGTCTTCCTTTTTATTATTAAGGATTTTAATTTTTTAAAAGACTCTTAATGTACGACAGGTACAAGATCATTGTCTCTTTTGCATCATATTTGAAATTCTCATATAAACATATGTGTTTTTAATAGAATAATTACTTATTCCTCTATTAAGATTATTTCAATCACAATTATTAAATATTGCAACATTCACGTCAAGGAATGATATTAAATGGTCGAAATTTATTATTTTACATAAATCAGAAGCTTATTTTGATTCATGCAACTTCAAGTGCATTGAATCACAATTAGCTTTAGGAAAGTAATGAACTATTATGCATAACTTTTAAATTTTACCATGAGAGAATTCATTCAAAATTAGCTTGCAAATGTAAAAGAAAGAGAAAACTAAAACAAAACTACTTTTAGACATTATCATAATCAAAGGAAGTATTTGCTACTTTTCTCTTCAAGAGACTTAAAAAAAATCAGCAACATCCAAATGCGTCATGTTGGAAGGGTCAAATACATCATCTTGATATGCAAAATTTGCTTCTACATTTTTTCCTTTCTCCTTTAATGAGGCTTGATAGAGATCAACTAAGTGTTTAGACGTACGACAGGTACGCGACCAATGCCCCTTCACACCACATCGGAAGCATTGATTTTCAACACTTTTAAAGCTCTTATTTTGTGGAGTTTTTCTTCTTTAATCATCAGTATTTGTGATTTTCTTGAAATCTGAATAATTATTGTCACGAAAAGAATAGTTATTTCTTCCTCTACCGCGGTCACGACCTTGACTACGACCACGACCTCGACCTCGACCTCGACCATGATTATTTAAAATTATAGCATTCGCTTTAGGGAATGGTGTTGCTCCAGTTGGTCGAGACTCATGGTTTTTCATTAATAGCTCATTATTTTGTTCAGCCACAAGAAGACATGATATAAGTTCAGAATACTTTTTAAAACCTCTTTCTCGATATTGCTGCTGCAGGAGCATATTCGAGATATGAAATGTAGAAAATGTCTTCTCTAACATATCTTCATCAGTAATTTTTTCTCCGCATAACAACAATTTTGAACTAATTTTAAATAGTGTGAAATTATAATCACTTACTGATTTAAAATCTTGCAATCTTATGTGCATCCAATCATAACGAGCTTTAGGAAGAATTACTGTTTTTTTTTATGATCATACCTTTCCTTTAAACTTTGCCACAGTAAGATATTCAATCTTTAGCCCCTTAGAAGATGACGTCGAAGGAAAATCATGGCTTTCGCCTTTTCTTGAAAAGAAGTCCTATTTCCTTAATTGTTTCTCCAAGATTCATGGCATCCAAATGAATTTCAGCATCAAGTACCCATGATAAATAATTGTTACCATTGATATCAAGAACAAAGAACTCTAATTTGTTAAGACTTGTCATGGTAAAACTATATATAAAATTTTAAAGTTTACAAAATCCACATGAAAATAATTTAAATATTCAACAATCAAATAAATTTCAATATTAGCATAAAAAATAAAATTTGACTAATTCAACTCCCAGGTTAGTTCCTGGGTAGGGGTGTTCCCTTACGATCAGCTTAAATACCTCAGTCTAGCCAGAACAATCCTTAGGCAGAGTTAATTTTTATTTTTAATTCATTAAGATTAATGAATCTAAGTGAATTAAAACAAATCCACTTTAAGAAAACAAATAAGTGAATTAAAACAAATCCATCTTAAGAAAACAAATATCTTAATTTAATTTTTCACATATATAATAATTATATTTAAAGATATGGAAATATAAACTAATTAGGAAAATATCTTAATCAAATCTTTCAAAGATAAAACTTAAAAATAAGATGCATGATTGCTAACAATTTTAAACATGCATAATATAGTCATAAGAGATTGAGGACAATTTAAATTATCATAATTAGAATTCTAAATCTTCAAATTGACTAAACCTCAAGATTTGATTCAACTAGGTTTAGTGGAGATCACACCTAATAGACATCCACATAACCAGGTTACAATAACCACATGAATATCAATGCTTAGAATTAGTTGATCAACAATGTAAAACATATATCAAATGCACAAATAAAGTTAAATAGCAAATATGACTATGGTAGCTTTAAGAAATTGAAGACAATTTGAATTACTATAGTTTAAATTCAAGATATTATATCTTTCAACTATTTTAGATATTTGAAAAACAGGTTTCTAAAAACTCTAGACCCTTTTGAAAAGTTGGCCAGCCAAAACTCTTTTACTTACTCAACACCAATATATGCATATACTTCAAATAAACTTCAAGTTGACAATATACACTTATTCAACATAAATATGCATGTTAGGTTGATATGCATGAACCCAAAATTTTAACAATGAATGTCATTCATAATAACACAATTTGATATCAAAAGATTTCTTCCTAATTAACTTCAAACTAAATTCGGTTGCAAATTTGCAATTCAATGAATTTCATGTGTTAATCAAATCGCAAATCCAATACAATTTAATCAAATATAAAACTAATGTTAAATGTACCATAACAATCAATTTGCAAACACATAAATCACATATATGATATTAAAACAAAATACTCACCTTATTAGTTTTAAATACTTCGATAATATGTGGCCTTTAGCGTTCTTGGTATTCCAATGAATCAAATCCAAAACCAATCTTTAAAGTGGTAGTGAATCAAATCCAAAATCAATCTTTAAAGTGGTAGAGTCTCAATCTTTGAAGTGGTAGAGTCTCGTGCTGATAACGTGTTATAAAACAAAGAAAAGAGAATAAAGAACAAAGTAGAGAGAAGAGAAAGTAGAGACTGAATGTATTCTCTATTCAATTATTTTTCTCAAAGGTTCCAATGACCACTATTTATAGAGTTTACAAGATATGGAAAAACTAAATACAAGCAGAAGATAAAGGGAAAGATATTGAAAATAATATATAAGGATATAAAATTTATGGACATCTATATCTAATTCAAATATTTATAACATATATATAGTTTTTAGATTTATAATCAGACTTATATTTATTTAGAAAGGAAGTAAATGGACAAAATTTCAGTTTTGAATTTTGATCCGGAGATTATACAGAAAATAACGGATCTCAACCGCCGAAAATCATTTCCGCACTAACGAAAATCAACGGTTGTAATTTTCCTTACCATCCATCCGGGCCCACCGCTTCTCAAATAAAAAACCGGATTTACTAGTACCGGAAGCAGGTGATCACATCCATCAGGCTATATAAACCCTACATCGACCCTGATCCCAAAACCCTAACCCTCCGATTTCTCAGAAGCAGCCAAAAGGTGAGAGAAACCCCACAGTCTCTTCTCTTCATTATTGCTTTCATTTTATTCCATGTTTAAAAAATATTATTGCCAACTTGTTTCTTGTCGGCTAAAGTGAGATTCTGATCTCATTTCCTTTATTATTCTACTGGTTTCATTGATTTTCGTGTTCTTGTTTTGTTCTTTTGTTTTTTGGCTTTTGTGCTCCGTTTGATGTTGCTTTTATGATGAAGCGAAATGTTAAATATATCTACATTGATGATTTGGAAGTTAGAATCAGCCATTTCTTCGAAAATGGCGGTTTCTTGTTGCTGGAAATTTAATATACAACGAAAAGTGCCACAAATTCTTTGACTATGCTTGCATGGGTTGTAGTAATAAGTTTCTAGTGGGCTTTTAAGTAGCTTCTGCTTCTAATTATTGGATATTGTATGATATAGAACCGTTCTTTAAATCCTTTTTTTGTTCTTTATTATTATTATTTTTGTTGTATTTTCGATGTTTGTTGATTTCATGAACTGATTGTACTTTAGTTGAAGAGAGAAGTAATGTATCATGGAAGTAGTTGCTCTAGGTGTAAAAATGGGAATAAACTTACTAACGTGGTAAGGTTATGGATTCTTGAACAAGAGAAAGTTGTCAAGGCTTTAGAAGATTTGTGCAGGCTTTTTTAGCCTCGAGAGATCTTGAAAAGCAAAATTATATTACTATAATGCTGTACAGAAGGATGAAATGGCTGGAGTTGCGTTTAGTACAAGCTTATCGTACTTGGTAGATAATGTGTTGTGACAGGTAGACAGCCAGGTTAGAGAAGTTATGTTGAAATCTTCGCCAAATTTGAAATTCTTACCCTCTACTGGATTCATGCAAAGGAATCGAAAAAATTTGAACGTATTATTTTCTGTTTTGAATTAGCTTAACTTAGGCTAGAAAACAAATGGAGAAAATCAAGCTATAATACTGCTATAATTGCAAGGAGTTCTACTAAAATCCGCAATAAAGTATGTCATGATACCAAACTAGGAATGCGGAGATTTTTAGATACCCTTTGGCGTATTCGTTTATACAGGCGAAGAAATATTTTGTCTTACTTGGTACCTTTGACGAAGTTGGGTACTCCTTCAAGTTGGAGGAACGGTCGAGGTGTATGAAAGGCTCATTTATAAAAATGAATTTAAACGGATAGTGATTTAAGCTTGATCGAATGATCCTTTAGAGTATTTTGGTGTGCAGCACATACATATATCAAGAAAGACAAGCTTAACCTGAGAGCTAGAAAGTGCATTCTTGTAAGAATAACCAAAAGGAGTAAAGGGATATAGACTATGGTCATTAGAACCGATTGAAGACAAATGTATAACCAACAATGATTTATCTTTTGATGAAGCAACTAGTCTGTTATTTTCTGGTGAGCTTGTGTCCTAGCTGAGTAAATTACTTATGTAATAGAAGTAGTAGAGACAAGAGGACTTGCATGAGTTGAAATTGATCTTCAATTGAATTGTGTAATATCTTGTTAATAATGGAGGCGTAAATCTAGTTGCACAGTAGATGCAGACCGTATGCTGTTGAGCCACTTCAATCCTTGTTCTTGTTCACTCTGCTCTTGATTGTGTATTTGTCTTTCTTGATTTCAGAACTTAGTGGTGTAACATGTTAATATAAACTTTTGACGTGCCATTAATTGTTACGTATTATTTGAAAATTTCCATGTATTATAGCTCAAGAGTTCAATTCCACTTACTCACATTTGCTTGAAGCTTTTTATTCTCTCTTTTGAATCCATGGTTGATTTGAGTAGGATGATTAAAATGAGTTTGACATACTTTGATTTCACCTTAAGCAATTTCATATAATATCAATAATGGAATTTGATTTAAACTTACTTTTGGTTGTGGTAGAAAAACACAGCAATGTCGAAGCAGATTGATCAATGGGGGGTGGTGGGTATCAGAATTATGACTACGATTCAGGCGACTATTCATACAATCAATCTCAAGGACATGAAGTTCAGCCAACAATCGGATATTATGCGGTTTCTGCTTATGTAGAGAACAACAACCAGCTGAGCAGCTATGAACAAAGTTGGAGGACTCACGATCGTGATAGGCAAACTGGTACCTATACAACCGCCTCAACAAAGGCGGTTGCTTCCCGTGGTGAAACGTTCAAAGAAAGATCAACTGGGAGAGTTGGCGCAAAGGACGAGTACAAAACCACCTCTACTTACAGGGTTGGAGACAAAAGTGGATATACTGAGTATCAGTGTCAAGAGAGGTTCCGCCGAGTTGATTTCGGCGGCAAGGGCGGTGGCAGCACCAGTGGATCCGGTAGTAAGGGGGGCAATAAATATCTCAAATGAAGGGGTGTGGTAAGTATGCTTGCATGTTTGGCTCTCTTGCTTAGAATTTAGTTGCTGGAACTTGGTTTTTTTGTGCAGACTTCCCGTTCTGTTAATATGCTGTTTTGGTTATCTGTAATGCTCTAATAGGTTTAGAGAGCTGAATTCCAAAAAGAATGAATATATGCTCTACTAGGTTTAGAGAGCTGAATTGAATTCCAAAAACAAAAGTATATGGCATCGTTCGTTGGCTTTTTACCTTGTCCTCTTTCGAGTGCATCGTTTGTTGGCATGTTGATAATCTGTTTGCATGTTGCTATCAAATTTTCAGTTTTAATTCAAGCCAATTATCATAGACCAACTAAGATTTCCGTGAGTACTAGAAGACATTTTATGGTTCCTTCTTTGATACAAAGTTTCTCACCCAATTAAACTTGAGATCCTCCTCCCCATTTGGCGCTATCAACTTGATAAGTGAAATTCTTAATACTAGTGTATATGTTTATGTGGACTGTTTTTGGCAATCAAGAACACTTCTATTGTACTACTAGAAAAATTGTTTATATAAGTGAACTTTCCGATGTGTTTTGGACTGCTATTGTAGTTTTTGGCACAAATACCATTAAACACATTAAACAGTGTAATATCCAATCAGAAATTTGTGCAAGAAAGCTTACAAAATACACATGCATTAGCACCATTATTCACACAATTTACAAAACTTAGTGACCTCTTTCTCGTTCTCTCATCATATTTTATAACAATAATTAACAATAATTACAAGCATGAACCGATCTCCCTAAAGGCTGTAACCAAGCTGTTCGAAATCCTTAAAAATCCCTTCGATTTGAAGATCATCTGAAGCAGTGTCCCACAGTTTCGTAGCTGCTGCAGATTTTGCATCAATATCATTACCCCACCAACACAAACTCTCCTTCGCACCATCCATTTCCTTCACACACTCAACCTCTCTACCTCCTCCATCTTCCTCCACTCCAAACTCCGTCGAGCTCGAACCGACCGAACTCTTCCTTGTAACCATCGATGTGCAATTCACAGCACAACCTTCCAGCTGAGGGGTGGTCAGACTGCAACAGGCAACATCAACACGGTTCTCGTTGGGCGGTTGGTCAGTTCGGGCTACCTTACCTTCCCCGATGGACATCGGAGGCCAGAGCATCGGGATGTTATTGGCAGAGAAGGGAGTTTGAAGAGCTTGAAGCTGCAATTGAAGCTGAAGCCTTTCAATGGCAGAGTTTGTCAATGTTTGTGCTGTATCGCTGGAGTCGCTATGGCATGATAACTTGTTGATGTTAGAGAAGTATTGTTTGCGAGTTCCGAGGAGTTTCTTCTTCAGCCTTGTGTTCCAATAATTTTTTATATCGTTGTCTGTTCTTCCTGGCAACTGTGCTGCTATTATAGACCACCTGAAAAGCATATATATGCAGATTTTTCTAACCTTATTAGCCACTCCAATGGGGAAGAAAAAGTAGAGTTGGAATTTCAAAAAGAACAATGAACAAACTTTTGTCTTCTTGGAGGTTTCTTGTCAAAGTTTTAATGAACTTCCAATTACCAAATGGGTATGGGTTGTTAAATGTAATTTCCAATTTCCAATTTCCAATTAGTCCTTTTGAGTTTTTCAATGACTTTTGAAATATGCAAAGGTTATTAAATTTTCTAAAAAGACTATTTCCTAAGTCTTTAACTAGAATTCTTCCAAGATTTCTATTGACTACTGTAAATAGAGGTGTTCTGTATCCTTGGTAAGTAAGTAACTAAGAAAGCTCCAATTGAACCTAAGTACCAAAACACTCCATAGAAGAAAGTTCTAACCTAATTTTCCTTTATTGCCTGACATTGATTTTAGCATAGAATTATGTTTGTTTTTGTTTTTTCTTTTTGGTTCAACAATTGAAAGGTAGGAAGGAATCGAACCATTGACTTTAGTAATTCTGTTTTTATCCACTAAATTATAGGCGAATTGATTAAATTATGTTAGGTAAAAGGGGCAAATTTTTGTTTTGTTTGGGTCTAAGGAGAAATTTGTTTATAATTTATCTCACATGGGTTGGTTAAAAACTTAGGCGGGCAGGAATGCACTTTTAAAATTAAAACCTTCGGGTATACTCATCAATTTATTTATTTTTTTTCTTAATTTATTTTATTTTATTTTTTTTGCCAATTGTTACCAATTTGAGTCCTTATTATTATTGGATAGTTCAATGATAGTACACATTTACATTAGGGAGCTATATATTAACTTTCTTTTTAATATATACTACTAATGTAATGAAAAGATCCAGACACAACATATTGATTGAATTAATTATCGATGTTGCCTGGTAAAATAACGTAAATTTATTATAAATTTATAATTCAAATCAAAATTTGAGGAATGCAATTGATATATTTTTAAAAGTTAAATAAACACAAACATATAAATCTTATAAATAATTTAAGCTTTTATGTGATAATCCTTTAGTTTTTGAAAACTAAGTGTATAAATCACACTTTCAATTATAACTCTCTTTGATTTGGAGTTAACTTTTTAAGGTGTTTTCAAAATTCAAGTAAAAATTTAAAAATTATGAAAATAATTTTTGTTTTTAGAATACGAAAAAAATCCAAAAAATATTACTTTACCAAGATGAAGACTATCGTAGAAGATCATTGTAAAAAAATTTGTTCAAAAATATATATATAAATTTAAAAAATCAAATGATTATCGAAAGATTTTTTTCCTTTTTTTTTTTCCCAGTAGTTATAACAAAGATTCTTAGTCTTTCGTTTGAAAAACTTTGCATATTTTGTCATAGTTTCTTATATTGTTTTTCACCCTTCTTTAAGATACATTTAAATTTTTAGTGAAATTTCGAAAACAAAAACTACATTTTTTTTTTAGTTTTTTCAAAATTTCGGTTGAAAAACATTTATAAAAATTAGGAATTAAATATCATAGCAGGGATCTGATACCATCTTATATCATCAATTGACCTAAAAGCTTAAGCTGATGAAAACAGATTTAATAGTATACCATCTAACAATGATCGTTCATGCATCAATTCTAAACGTCCACTTTATCGACAATAGAAGAAGTTTATACATGTGTGGGAATTGATGTATGGATAATTTTCAAAGAAATAGATTCACTCATGAAAGTTTAAAAGTTTAATTGATACATTTATAAGTCTCAAACAATATATTTTTTTTTTCAAATTAAGCATAATGGAAAGGGTATATTAATACATTTACAAAAGTTAAAGGTTTAAATTGATATAACTATTAGTTTAGAGTTTTAATTGATACAATTCATAAAGAATTGATATATTATCTCTACAAATTATAACAAAACAAAGAAACTTATAAATAGTAAAAGTAATGATTATAAACTTAATTTTTTTGAGAATCAAATATCAAAATAATTATCAAACAAGACATAAATTTAGAATCTATCAAAATTACAACCTACAGGAAACAAATTGAATATATAAAAAAATTGAAATTAGGTTAATGGTGGGAAAAAAGGAATTTAAAGAGATAATGAGAAAGAAAGAGAAAGGAGAAGGAATTTTACCTGCTGCCAATGCTAATGAAAAGGCTACAAATGATCTTGTCTTCTTCTTCAGAGAATCCTCCATGTTTGATATTTGGCCTCAAATAATTCAACCACCTAAGCCTGCAACTCTTCCCACATCTCTTCAGCCCTGTCATTCATCCCATTTTTCATCATTATTTTTAAATATATATATATATATATATATTTGAGATTTGAAATTTGTGCTCCGTGAACTTTTAAAATTATAAATTTAGTTTCTTAACTTATAAAAAAAAAATAAAAAAATTTAAAATTCTATTGGACATAAAATTTAAATTTGTATATAATAGATCAATTAATTCTTAAAAAAGTTGAAAATTTTAATTATTTATTAGACATAAAATTAAAAATTTTTGGTTTACGTACTAGACACAAAATTAGAAGTTCATGAACTAAATACACACAAACTTCAAAGTCTAGTACGCTTGTAATTAAGAAAAAAAAACGTTAAAATACTATTTTAATTTCTATGTACTTTGAAATTTGTTCAATTTTAGTCTCTAAACTTTCAGCAGTTCAATTTTAGTTTTTGTATTTTCAATAAATCTTAAATTTAGTTTCTGCTACTATTTTATTGTTGTTTTTGTAAAACTTTTTGCTACATCTATTATTATTTTTACTACAAATTTTGAAATCAAAATCACATATTGTATTTCTTCGATCATAATTACTATTATTAACTTTGAAGGACGACTAATTTAAAATTTATTGAAAATTCATGGACTAAAATTAGATAATTGAAGACTAAAATTGAAAAACATGAAAATACTATTTTAGTTTCTATATACTTTGAAATTTGTCTAATTTTAATCTCTAAACTTCGAGCTGTTCAATTTTAGTTCTTGTACCTTTAATAAATCTTAAATTTAGTCTATGCTACTATTTTATTATTGTTTTTTAAAAACTTTTTGTTACATCTATTATTATTTATAGTATATTGAATTTCATTGATTGAAAATTATTATTATTTAAACAATTTCGAGACTGAATTTAAGATTTGTTGAAAATACACGGATTAAAATTAGACAATTAAAAATTAAAATTGAATAAAATTTCAAAGTATATAGATTAAAATAATATTAAAAGAAAAAAAAAAAGGGTAATATGATTATAAGTTTGGCACCTATTTTTTGGGGAAGGGCAATCCAATTGCCAGCAGTTCCATGGAGTTGAATATAAGCCTTGAGCTTCTCATCTTCTTCAGGTGACCATGGCCCTTTCTTCACTTTATCTTTCTCACAACATGGAGCTCTCCCCATCTCTCTCCTCTCTCTCTCTCTAAAAACTCAACTAAATTTTGTTTACAACTGAGAGAGTTGACAGTTTTTGGGAAAGACACTTTCAATTTATATATATATATATAGAGCTTGGAAACTTGTGAGAGAGAGTGAAGCGATAATTAGTTATGGAACATTGTTAAATTCTATATCATTCTTAAAAGATGCTGATGTGATAAAGTATTATTATATAAAAGTTTATTTTTTCAATTAAATAGTAAGAAAATTACTATAAACAGAAAAATTATCAAACTATTTATAAAAAATTTCATTGTTTATCGCTCAAGCGATAGAATTTATTGCGTTCTATCGCTAATAGACAATAAAAATTTTCTATATTTGTAAATAGTTTGACTCATTTTTCTATATTTGAAAAGAGCCCTACAAATAATACTATATAGTGAAGTTATCTTAATTTAATTAATTTATTTAAAATAATCCTTATGATTAAAAAACTAGCCACAACAAAAACCAAATCAACCCATGAATTAACGTAACTTTTCAAAAAGACAAAAAGAAATGAAAAAAAATCTCGTAGGTTAACGTAAGAAGATAGATTTTTAAAGAAGTCATAAATTTAAATCTCTTACTCCACTTTGAATTAAAAAAAAAAAAACTAAATATTTAAAAAATAGTATAATACATAATAATTTTATATTAATATTAATAATCATTCGTTGAATTTTGTGCTGATTTCAAACAAATGTTCATAATATACAAATAAAAAAAACTTAAACTTTATCATCTTTCTTTCTTCTTTTCTTTCTTATCTCTTAGGTTTTTGGATTAGTTCATTGGTTTGTCTTAAAATGCATGCAACTAGACAAATTACAACACAAAGTTTTCTCAATCTTTTTGCATTTATATTAAATTAAATTTCTTTTTGGGGTTTATAATTAATTTATTGGGATTGGAATTATTGCCCAAATTATTTCAATTTAATTGAAGGAGCATCAATCTCTTCCTTATTGTCTCTATTATCCTTATAATGTTCCATTGCCAACCACAAATCCTTGACTCTATATGAATTTTGATCTGGCTTTCCATATACTTTTTCAACTATTATTAGATGCCTCAGAATTTAAAGTTTTAAGTATTTTAATAGTTTAAATATCATTTTGGTCCCTAAACTTTCAAAATGTAAATTTTAGTTTCTCGATTTTTCTAAAAAAATAATAATTTAATTTTGATAATTGTTATATTAATTTTTTCATCTAATATCCACTTGTCAAATGCTTGTTCTAATCTATATGACATGCACTAATATATATATTCAAAACTACAACAATACTTTATGTTAAATACAAAATAAAGTTAACGGACTAAAATGATTAGTTTTTAAAGTTCAGGAAGGGCTCAAATATATAAGGATGAAAAATACAGATGTCAAAGTAAAATTGAATATTTTAAAAGTTTAGAGACCAAAATAGAATAAATTTGAACAAATCGTTCGCCCTTTTCCAACCCATTCTTTCAAGATCAAAACATATTTAGGGAAAAAAAAAATTATGGGTGTTGAAGCCTCCTTATTTTAGTTCACTTAGAATTTTTTACCCTAAATTGAGGATACAATAATAATGCCTAAATTGTTCATGTGCAATGCTTTTATCCATTGAGCTATGGTAATTAGTGGGTAGCAATCGAACAATCGATTTTAGAATGGTGATTATTACGGTTTTTATTTACTGAGCTATGCTCGAGTTGTCAATTAACAGATGTTGAAGGCTTTGATTGGAACATTTGTCCCTGATTTTATTTCTTCACCAATGACTCTACAAAAATGTGGCTAATTCAGGACTTGCAGTTTACCGAAAACACCTCACAAACTTTTGATAGTCAAAATTTGACTTTTCAGATATAATTATAGAAATTTACATTATTTGAACATGCTTTTTCCATTTTAAAAAATAAAATTTGTCTATTAAATTATCTTTTAACTCAATTATTTGGTACTAGAAAAAATTAATCGACAAAGTCAAAAGTAGGCATTAATTAATTAAGCTATCAATTTTGGTTAATTTGTCTTTTTATTAATTAATGTTGTAAACTTAAAAGCACCCTTAGGTAACCATTTCACTTTCTATTTTCTGTTTTTGAAATTTATTTTTATTTCTTTTAATTTTATTATCATGGTTTTTCTATTTTTCACAAAAACATTTGAATTCTTAGTTAAATTCTAAAAATATTAATTTTCAAAATTAACTAAACACATATTTGGGAAGAATTTTAAAATCGTTAAAATCACTTTTGTCATTTTTAAAATTACTCAGAAATACACTTTAATCACTCAAAATTAATTTAATATTTAATTTTACACTTTAAATATAATTTTCAATCATCAAAATTAGTTTTGAAGGATTAAAAACATATTTCACGCTGATTTTGAAAATGACAAAAGTGATTTTAGCCATTTTAAAATCACTCCCAAACATGTTCTAAATTTATGTCAATTGAGGTATGCTCGGTTCGCATTGTTCACCCTTATTTATTCTATAATGTGTATTATTGTCTATCCTTACACTACATATAATTAACTAATTTTATCGTTACACTACATAAAATTAACTAAATTTATCTTAATTACCCCGCAAATCAAGCTTAGAAACCAATAATTAACCAAACGAAAGGAAAAGAGGGTCCCCCATTGACATTTAATTTTGACTTTTACTAACCCTAATATTAAAAAAACAAACCAAACAAAAGGCTAACTTTCAAGTGCTAATTAATTAATTCCAAGAGGAAATTAAAGTATATTATCACCAATAAAATCCCAAAAAGCAAACTCAACCCCCATAAAAATAATAATAATAATAATCTCAATAATGTTTATTGGGATTCTCCAGATTAATAAATGAAAAACTCTCTCATTCTGTTTGTCATTTCTCTAAACCACAGAATCAAAGCATTGACATTGCAAAATTCTTCAAGTAATGTTAGCTGGTAAAGAGTGGTCCTTTCTCAAAAGATAAGGATTGCCCATTAACTAAACCAAACTAAATGTGATTAATTATTACCATTAATTTCTTACTAAATCTTGACCCACCTTCTAATATTAAAGTTTTTTTAAGCTTAATTATATGATGATTGATAAAAATATGAAATGTAATATAGTTTGGTAGTACTAACTTCGCTTTTAGTTCTTTTGTGTTCCAAACCAACTATTTATTTTATGCATGCCTGCTCCCAATGTGATTAATGAAATTAAACTTTTTAATATGTATGCTAACTTTAAGATTTTGGGTTAGTTTAGTTTGTTTTGTAAAGAAAGACCCTACTTTATTAAAGTGTATGTGAGAAACCTACAAGAGAGGATTACAAGACAGCTTGGTGGTAAAGAAGATGGAAGAAGTGTTCTAATTGGCAAAATTGTTATGAAATCGACAAATAAAGAATACATAAAAACGTAAAATAGAGAAGAATCAACATATAGATTTACGTGGTTCACTAAAAGTGTGTTAACTATGCCCACATAGCAGAGGGAGAATAATTTTATTAGAGAGAATGTTATAGAATACAAAACCAATCGACGGCTCTAGGGTTAGAGAGTTTATATAGAGCACTTCTCTAAATCTTAGGGTCATAATCGTAAATAATCATAAATAATTAAATATGTCAAATACGAAGTTTTACTTAGGTTAGACCCCGTATTTGGTTGTTCGAAGCACCAAATAACAAATTCAAGGCATTCCAACAAAAATTAAAGGGATAGTTGCAAATATAGTAATCAGATTCAAAGTATTAGCATATATAGCAACATTTTTTAAAAATTGCAAATATAACAAAGTCTATCACTGATAAACTTTTATGATCTAGGTGGTCTATCACTAATAGACCATAATAGTCTATCAACGATAGGAGTCTATTATTGATAGACTTTGCTATATTTGCAATTTTTTTTAAAATGTTGCTATACACTTTATTATTATCCCTAAAATTGCTACTCATTATAATTTTCCAAAACTAAAGAACTTGTAAGACAAGAATGTCATTCCAAAGTTGAGACTGGCTTCTATACCTGCTCAAAAAAATTCAATTGTTTCTGTGAATCATAATATAACCAGAACCTAGCAAAGAACATGTTGAACAACAAAAAGGTTTGAGTTAAAGTTTGGGCATGATCAAATAATGAGTAATTTGAAAAAGAATTAGAGGGGTTTAGAAAAGAAATGATATTATTTGTTCAGTCGTCCCTAAACTTTGAATATTACGTTTGTTTAGTTCTTAAATTTTTTATTTTGATTTTGAACATTGAAACGTGCTTTGTTTGGTACAAATTTCGATTGAGTTGTATGTATATATAGAATTAAAGTTTTCCTTTCTTCATTTATATGGGTAATTTTCTTTTTCATTTTTGCACCATATAGTTATTAGTTAATTCACTAAATCAATATTAACTTAAAAACTTTTGATTTCATTAAATTTAATTCTTAACTTAAAAAGAAGTGACAAAATTACTGTCTTATCATAACCAAGTTATAGAAAGCCCAAGAACACCACCAGAATATATTAACAAAAAAACCTAAACAACAAAACACACGAAGTCAATCCAAATAAATACCAAAATTTAACCCCACACAAATATGCAAACCTAACCAATAAATAAAACAAGTCAAAGATCACTCAAAGTCAAAGACCAAAATATTCAAACCCAATTCAAAGCCACCCAACACAGCTAAAAGAGCCAATGACTAACAAAAAGACCATCTAATTAAAAAAAAAAAAAAAAAAAAAAAAAAAAAAAGCCCTTCACAGGTCATAGTTTTAAAGAAACATTGAAAACCCAACTAAAAGTGGATAAATTATAAGAAATTTTTTTAAATCAAAACTGAACATGTGTGAACAATGTGGATATCATTATTTTGAAAATGAGTAGTTTAGATAGAATCAAACTTTTGATTGATCAAAGTACTTGGGACCCTATACATGAAGACACGGTCTCTTTGGATCCCATTGAATTTCATTCAGAGGAAGAGCCTTATAAATATCGTATTGATTCTTATCTTAGTAAATTAAACAGTATTCCTGTAGTAATTGGGGTTATGAATCTTCAGTTTTATGGGATTAGTATAGAATTAAATTAAAATTTAGAGTTTAATTTGATAAAATTACTAAAATTCATCGGTGTGAAAAAAGAACTAACTTTTTAAAATAACCGGAATATAATTCAACCAAGATAAAATTTGTATTATTAATCTTGAAGTCAAATGTTTGATTCTCACACCCACATGTTGTGTTAAAAAATAAATTAAAAAAAAAAAAGCTCGTTTTTGGCAAAAAAAAAAAAAAAAAAAAAAAAAAAAAAAAAAAAGAGGCTGCCATCCTATAACATGTAGTTGCAGTGATGTCATTGCACTTTTTAGTTTTTCCTTTTGAACAGATTGCATGAGCTCACATGTCCCTTGCTTCTTCCCTCAAGTCACCAACCATTCACAACACAAGAAAATTATTGCAGATGAGTTTTTTTTTTTCCATACACAACAAGTGGAGTATGAAAATTTGAACCTCCGACCTTAAGACCATACTAATGTCAATTACTATTAAACTATGCTCACTTATTAAACTATGCTCACTTAAGATAAAGTGGTTGAAAATTTTCTAAAAAATTGAATCCAAACACTAAAGAACAAAAATGTTATCAAACCAACTCTAGACAATACTCAACAAGTAATCTTACATATATATATATATAGAAAAACAATCGTGACAAAACAAGTTGACTTTGATGGCTAGACCTTGAGCGCATATTAGGTATTATGTTGAGTCAAATCATTGAAAAGAAAATGTTGATGATGTTAATCATTGGAAAATTTAAATGCACATCATTGTCCTTTATGAAAAGGTACATACTATAAGAAATAGAAATAACAAAAGTCAACGAAGCAGAAATATCAGTCAATTATGAATCAAACAAGTCCAATGAGGCCCTACCAAACTCACCCAAACAAAACATCTTTTCTTCTCAAAACTTATATGTATAATAAATTCAATTCAGTTTCATCTCAGATATGGAAGTACATTGTTAGGCTTGCAGCAGTATCTTTCCCTCTCCAAAGATGATGTGTAGCTTCCCAATTTGCACCCCCCCCCCCCCCCCTCTCTCTCTCCCTCTTATTTACATATATACTCCCAATACAGAAGTGAAAGAAAAAATTTAGGAAAACAGGTCTTCCAGCAAATTATAGCAGAACCAACATATATATGTATTGTATCATTACCGTACAGCATACGCTTCCAACGGCAGAATCCCAGGTGAAATCCTGAGTAGAGGAATCAGGGAAAATGTCAGAGAAACTCGACAAATAACCCCCTGAGGAAGTGGAAATAACAAGTACGAGAAAATTAAACTAGCTCAAATATTTGCAGTATCAAAAAAGAAGAGATAAAGAGAAGGCTTACATTCCCATTGTCTACATGGATCTCCTTCATATCTGTACTTGTAATCTCCCAGCAAAGCAGTCTCTATAGAGCACATATAATAACCATACTCTATAGATAATATGCTACAGAAAAGGATTCCACAAGAGAATGACATCAAATCTAATAGCCTTCTTACACTTTGAGAACCAGCAGGTGGCCTTAAAGTAGCAAAAATTATGCTTCATGTTTTTTTTTTTAAGTGTCTTTTGCCAATTCTTGGCTTAGCTTATGAATGGAATAGTGGATGGGTTGTATTGAAGATTAACAACTATTTCACATTCATTGCAGCTGCCATATTCCTTAGCTTCTGAGAAATTTCTGAAAATGATGGTCTCTTAGCTGGGTCCGAGTCCCAACAGCTTGACATTAAAGCCTTCCATTCTGGGTCGCACCATGTCGGGATTTCAGGGCGTAAACAATTGTTCACAATTCCTCCTGAAAACAAGAAATAAGAAGAGATCCAGTAGAACAGCCTACTATAAATATTAGCATTTCGTTTGTTTAATAATCCCATTTAGATTTTTTTTTCCTTTTTTCAAGTTTGAGATGTGCATTTGATAAGATGAATAATTATTTCCATTCAATTTTCATGAAACATTTTTAAAATTGTGCTAGATTTTGCCAGTACATCATTGCTAATTTTTACCAGCAAAGGATTATAGCACATTTTTGTTAGGCTGTCTCAAAAGTTACTTTTGTTGGCTCCACTTTGATTACTTTTGTTGGCTCCACTTTGATTACTTATGTTGGCTCCGCTTTGATACTTTCACTTTTCCTAATAAAAGCTGGTTTTTTCGATTCTTCATGGTAGGAACTAAATGTCTAAGACTAGAATAAAATCAAAACGATCATGGAACAATATGTTCAAGTAGAGGTTTTGAAAAGTCCAAATACTAAAGTGAACAGTAAGTCCACATTCTAGGGCAAAAACCATATTTGACCCAAATTACATTCCAAAACCATATTTGATCTTTGGACTACTCAACCAGGGAATGTCAGACCTTATCACTGTGCTCAAATTCAGAAGGGCGAAAATGAGCGATTAGTTGAGGAAATGCTCATAGAAAGATCATTCAACCTAGTACAAGTCCTTTTCCGAGCCCCGTTTTACTTAGGTAGCCCTTTGTGTGGACTACAGAGCACTGGATAAAGTCACTGCCCCAGATAAGGTTCCAATACCAATCATTGATGCACTGGTAGATGAGCTCCATGGGTCTTGCGTCTATTCGAGGATCAACCTTCATTCAGGGTGTAATCAAATCTGTGTTCATAAGGATGACGTAGCAAAGACAACGTTTCATAATCATGAAGGCCATTATGAGTTCTTAATAATTTTAGGCTTACAAAATGCTCCTACGTTTCAAGCTTTGATGAATCCGGTTTTTCGGCCATTTCTACGACAATTTATGCGGGTATATTTCAATGATATTTTGGTTTATAGTATTAGTTATGATGAGTACCTTCGCCATCTAGGAATAGTGTTCACTATCCTACGGGAGAATCAACTTATCGCCAGTGGGGGGAATGTCAATTTGTTAAAGAGGAGATCGAATATTTGGGACATTAGGTTTCAGTTGAAGGTGTTCAAGCCGACCTTGAGAAAGTTAGAGCCATGTTTGAGTGGCAAATACCTCAATCTATTCGTGAATTGCGAGGCTTCATTGGTTTGGCTGGATATTATAGACGATTCGTCGAAAATTATGGAAGAATCGTCGCCCCATTACATCAAGAGGCTTTGTTTGGACTAAACAAGCCACACAAGCTTTTAAGCAACTTAAGAAGGTGATGACGATTCCAATCCTTGCTTTACCCAATTTTAGTCAGCCATTTGGAGTTGACACTAATGTGTATGGTGCAGAGCAGTTTACATCAGAACAAGCAACCTATTGCCTTTTTCAGTCATACATTGTCTACATCAACGCGTGCAAAGTCCATCTATGAGCAAGAGTTAATGGTTGTGGTTTTGGCAGTACAACGTTGGCATCCTTGTTGGGAAGAAATTTATTATCAAAACCTCTCCCCCAAGAGAACTAATGCATCAAAGCCTCCCAGTTGTGAAGGATTTTATTAAGGCTTTAGTTACCCCAAAAAAAAAAAAAAAAAAAAAAAAAAAAAAAAGATACCTTGTTTCTAAGAGTCCATCCTGAAGAAGTAACTTTTACAAGGTTAATTTTTACAAGGTTACAAAGGCAAAGCTCAAAGAAAGGATTAGACTTATCTTCGAAAATCCCCCTTCCAAAGTTCCCACAAAAAAGCACAAGCAGCACAACCCCACAAAATTTTAGCTTTACCTTTGAGGTGTCAACCTCTAAGGGCTTCCAAAAGCCACTTATCCATCTTATTAGGAAGACATATGTTGATGCCAAAAGCTTTAAAGAGTTGCTCCCAACCCCTTTAGGAAAAGATGATTGCTGACTCCTATCTTTGAGGCATAAAGGGCACACCGGTGGAGACATACAAAGGTTTCTAAACTTCTTTTGCATTTTCTCATTAGTATTCATACTATCATGGGCAAGACTCCAGAGGAAGATTTTAACCTTCTTCGGGATACTAAATTTCCAAATCATCTTAATCAAAGGGGCTAAGCTTATGGGCAGTTTCAGTAATTTTGTGGAACGTCGATTGGGTAGAGAAAACACCAGAACTTTCCAAATACCAATAAGCTCTACCAATACCATCCCCCCACTGTGACAGCGTCAATCATCAAAACAAGGCCCAACCAACTTTCAAGCTCTGTCTCTAATTCCCCTTCTGAAGCCAAGGTCCCAGTCGAGGTGAATATCATTCCAAAACTCAGCCACTGTGGCATTTGGCTTATGAGAAATGAGGAAAACATTCGAAAAATTTTCCTCCAAAGGGACACCTCATAACCACTCGTCATGCCAAAATTTACTCCTCCCATTATTCACTCCAAACTGAATGAAACTTAAGAATAAAGCATTGTTTTAAGCTATCTCCACCCACGGTCTAGCTTACTGCTAACCACCATGAGGATCAAAACCGTAAATACTATCAATCACCCTTCTCCAAGGAGATTTTTTTTTATGGATGAAACCCACAGCCACTTCAATAGCAAAGCATTGTTCCTTTGCCGCAAGCAACCAACCCCCAAACCCCCATAATATTGGAGGGGGGGAGAGAGAAGTCCAGCTCCATGTAACCAAGTGATTACCCAAATTAAAGGCGCCACCCTTCCAAAAAGAAAAAATCTCTCACCAGTTTCTCCATAACATTGATCACCATAACCACGGCCTTGAAAATTGAGAAGCTGTAAATTGGAAGGCTGTTAAGGATATAGTTTGCAAACGTAAGCCTTCTAGCTTTTAAAAGAGTATGCCTCCATTTGTCAAGCTTAGCTTTGAATTTGTCAATAATAGGATCCCAAAAGCGTTCTGATCGAAAATTACCCCCAAGGGGCTGTTCTTCCTTTGAATATCAATAATAGAGAAGGGAATACCTATCACATTAACATAAACCCTTTGGGAAATAGTTTCTGTACAATTAGAGGGCTTTTTTTTTTTTTTTTTGCCTCTTAAAATTAATATATGTTGTGCAAGAAAAATACAGAAGTAACCACCAGATATGTTTTACCAACAATCTTAAAATATGATTTCATTATTAAATAGAAAATTCAAAAAATCATTGCAAATTGCTAGCAAGTATAAGAAAAACAATGCATAGCTATAGATAAGAGCATAAATTTACTCTCATAGATCAGTGCTCACCAATTATAGAAGCACAATGCATATCTGAATATGGTTCATTTCCTGTGAGTAGTTCCCACATAACAATCCCAAATGAGTAAACATCGATCTGTATTCCAATGAAAACTGATCAGTATACAGATAAGTTTTAATAATGTAATTAGCTAAAACAAAATGGTAGGATTGAGAAAAGGGTGGCGGTGGCCCTACCTTCTCTGTCACCATGTTACTTTTCCCACTAAGAAGCTCCGGTGCCATCCAGGGCAAAGTTCCACGAACTCCTCCCGAAACCAACGTGTGTTGTCTCACCTTTGACAATCCCAAATCACCAATCTAAAAAATCATGCACATAGCATGTGAATTTAGAATCCAGGTCCTTCCCAAGACATAAAATGCTCCCTGCCCAGTCCCCATTCCCCCCCCCCCCCCCCCAAATAATAATAATAATAATCTTTTTATCTTTAAGCAGTGGTGGGAGGACATTTGTTGTTGTTAGTTGAAAGAAAAACTTTTTGAATCGTTAGCTTCATAAACAATATATATTTGATAAGCTAAACATCTACATCTAACCTAAAAACAAAGAATAGAATAACAACAATGCATTTAAACAAGCCTATAGTTTCCAACAGAAATATCAGGAAAAAAGGGTGCTACAAAACAGAAATATTCACAAACAAATTGAGCTCAGTATACCTTGCAAACAGGCCTCTGAGGGTCTCTCATATTCACTAAAAGGTTTTCGCATTTCAAATCAAAATGTACAATATTCTTCCCATGCAAATATTCCATCCCAAATGCAGCATCCATAGCTATAATGAGTCTCTTACGACGATCAATGGTCCTATGAAAAACATAGAATTTATGTCACATCACAATCCCAGTAGGACTCACTATCAGAACAGTTTAACAAGAAATACATTCAATGAAAGACCAAATGATCTTTAAGAAAGTGAAATAAGAACTACCCTGCCACAGTTTACCTGTCCTTCTTGTGCAAAAACTGCTTCAATGATCCATTAACCATGAATTCTGTCACTGTTGCTAAGGAACCATCAGGACCATCGCGAACAATACCATAAAAAGAAACAACATTTGGATGGTGTAAAGAGCTCAATATCAAAGCTTCCTTCCAAAAATCTGCAATCTGTTATAGGAAAGAAGTAAAAATCAATAACTAGGTGTACTCCGCCTAAACATTGAACAGATTCAGTAACAAATAAATACGGGAAGAGGTATCAAAAAGCTGGTCAATATTTGGTTACACAAACTATACGTTGAAGCACAAACAAGTAACAAGCATACGGTAGAACATGGACCAAGTCATTCATTCAATGGAACCACAAATGCCTAGTGAAGGAAGAGCAATAAGACCAAGATTCTACCAAACGTTCCCTTTCCGAAGGCCGTCCAGCAAAACAGCTAGCTTTGATCCTCTTTATTGCAACATCAGAACCTCTCCATTTCCCATGATAAACAGCACCGTAAGTCCCAGAACCTAGTTCACGAATCTCCTCCAGATCATCATTTTTAATGGTCTGAACAACAAATACAAGGAATAAAGAATCAAAGCACATGATTGAAAAGCATAAGTAAAGTCATAATGAACACAAGGAACAGCCAAAAAGCCTTCCAAGAAATTGACATATATGAGGTGAAAGAAAATACGCATAATTGTAAGTTTACTTGTAATCCTCTTGAAATGGCTTCCTCTTCAGCTTTTGTTGGCTCAATTCCGGAGCTTTGATTGTCACTCTCAGTTTCCAACTCAGGTTCCCCATGGGCATTCTGTATGGCAAAGGAAACAACAAAAACATAAACAAGTACAATGAAATATTGTCAAATGACAAAGAAAATTGCTCAATTGCTTTGTCCTAACCGAGGAGTGTCGCTCATTTGTTGTCTCTTTTTGGCCTATTGAATCAGGTCTCCTTAGGGCGGTTTCTTCAACCATCGCCTCTTCAGATACTTCTAGTGCTGCTCTTTTTACAGATGCAATCAACTCAGGTAAGAAACTCAGACGGCTGACAGATAGTTTAGGCTTTTCAAGAGTCTCTACAAAAGGTTTCAGGCCATCACCATTTTCTACTGCAGAGTTTATGCAAGTTGAATTTAACGATTCAAGGGGTGCAACCTTGGAATATGTATCATCAGTGTTATTCTGCCCTGGATGAGAAACAATGTTTGCTTCAGAAATGTCAACTTTCCCCATATCGTTTATCATGTGTCCGTTTCCTTCCCCATGCACATCTTTCCTTTCCATCATCATAGCTTCATTAACCACACTAACAGCCCTTGGTTGTGGATTTTGGCTAGGATGAAAAGGTGCAACCATTTTTTCATGAATAAATGCTGAAGATGAATCTGACCTTTGCATAGGAGAAGCAACAAGGTTTATCTTATCTAGATGTGGTTGGATATGTTCTAAGGTTGTGAAGTGTTGATTGTCATGGCCAACCGTGGTCGAGTTAGTCTTCAAAACATGTCCAGGTAAATGCTCTGAACCAGTTGCTCCCTCAGTACCCAAATTTTTTTGTGAGGATTCATGCCAAGGATTTTGGTGGTCCATACCGATATGAATTCGTGGACTACCATCCTGCATGGCTTTGATATATCCTGGATTTATGCTCGCATTCCCTTGTTGAAGGAAAACAGATGCTTCATAGGGGGGAGCAACATGTAATGGATTCTGAACATTTCGCCAAGAGGCATTTCCAAGCATATGCCTTTGTGCCATTGGAGGATAATGAGGATCTCCTCCATATCCATAAGGCGTATAACCAACACCGCGATCTTCAAGAGGAGGAACACACATATGTTGCCCACTAGGCACAACCTGATCACGAAATACCTCATCATGAAAATTCGTGGAAGCATGGTAGCCATCAGTTATATTACTTTGTGTAGGAGGAAAATTTGAGCCAGAACCATCCACAGTGTAGTGATCATTCAACCGTCCAGCCCCAGAAACATGCGTTCTCATGTCATCACCTCGCACACTCATCTGGTGTTGCATGATCCATCCTTTCTCATGGGGTGGTGTCTCATTATAAGCAGATCGATGATCATTAATATTTTGCTCATTTGGAAAAATACCATGATGGAACTTCGTGTCTGCCTTCTGCATCAAGGCCTCCCTACTCTGAGAGTATTCAAGGGGAAGTCCATTTAACGTATTTGCTTGCTCCATGTGTGCTTGATACCGATGAAAATTTGCCCGACAATGTTCACAAGAACTATTCCCATCTGGAACACCATGTCCATGTAATATATTACCTGGGAAACCTGACTCTTCACTAATTGTTCCATTTGGCAGCCATACAATATTCTCATTATACAGTGGTTGATGTTCATACATATGTTGGTGATTCATCTGTTGCCTGACATAGTCTTCAGGCATTCTTTCCAAATATTTATCTGGCAAATCTGAGATTGGCATACGGTACCGTGCAAATGGAGAAGATGGATATTCTCCCATTTGTCTAGAATCATATGGACCATGATGCCTGGGTGAAAGGAAAGCAGGACTCCATGGAGCTTCCATTTCACTATACCTTTGAGCCACAGATTGTTGTTGCCCCCCAGACCCAACATGAGGGATTGTGAGCTGATGCAGGTGATATTGTGACAAGGGCTCACAACTCCTCTGAGTGTGAAGACTACCTTCAATATTCATTGGATTCAAAAAATGTTCAGTCCCGTGCATATCATCTATGGCACTAATTGCAGGGGAATTTTGTTGTTGTTGTCTAACAAAATCATTCATGTCATTTGAATTATTAAGAGCATCTACATATCGTCTCTCAGTATCCCTCTCATCCCCATCCACAAAGGGCAAAGAACCATCTTGTTCAGAATGCGAAAATAAGAATATCCTGAGCCTAGTGAACCCATCGCCAGAACCCACCTTATCATACTCTTCCATCATGTTAATCACATCATCATCATTGACAACAGACACAAGAGCATCAGGATCCTCATCTGGTTGTTGGTACTTCAACACTGCAGCCCCATCATAAAGTTCCCTCATCTTAATCATCAACTCCTCATATTTAATATCCCTTTGAACGCTCACAATCCTCGTCTCTCCCCCAACATAACGAAGCTTGCCATCTTGGGGGCGAGGCATTATACTTCCTAAGAAGCTGCACAGGAATTTAACACGCGGGTTTTCATCATTTGAACCAGGATTTGAGATAGGTGAGGAATTAGGGGTAGAGCTCCGCGTCAAAGGGCTATCCATCTGTTTAGATATTTGAATGTCACTAATCGATGCAGTTCTTAGTTTTGCCCAAACATTGAATTTTTAACCACACACGACAACAAAATCATGAAAACCTAATACAAACCAAAAATTTGTAACCATCACAGAAAGCAACTCCCAGTTTCTCAGTTTTCAACGAACCAAATTCTTCGGTTTCCCCAAATCCATTTGGCACATCATAAGGAATCAAAAAAGCATCCTGAAAAAATCAATCTAAAAGATTAAAGAAGGAAAAAAAAAGTAGCATATCAATCAAAAACAAACTCGGAAAGCAGACCCAGAAAAAAATAGAGAAATTCTAAAAATAGAGAAAAAGATCATTCAAATCCTCCAATTCATAAAGAAGCGGGAATGTGTAACAATATAGCCATTGGTATGACACATTTTTGGTAATTCTAAAAACAAAATCATGAGAGCTAATGACCAAAATGGACAATATCACACTAATGTGGAGTTATGTGGGTGGTTTCAGCAACCCTAACCATATGTTTTCTTTGATGTAATATGGAAAGGCGATACACATGCTCTTAGAATATTACACCAGAAATATGAAGGTGGAAATTCAACTTACCACCTCTTAGAAGAGCAAGAGATGTCTCAATTGTTGACCTATGAATAATAATTATGTTTTTCTAGTATAAAACATATCAAAGATTTATTTTATTGGTCATATCAACTCGCCATAAATTAGGATTTGAGCTTGGTAAAAGTATAGAAAGTAAAGTGAATTTATGGGTGAAAATTAAAAAATGATTTGGATAGTGCAAGAAAAAAGAGTAGGTTTTGCCATGCATCTTATAAAACAAATCTCTAAAAAACCGCCTAAATTTCTCTCTACCACAACTAATGAAAACATATCACATTAGGAAATTGTAAATATTTCATAACTTTGGGAGGTTTAACCATACTATAAAAACTATATGATAAAACTTTTAAATGAAAGGAAAATTGAAACTATGAGAGTTAAATAATAATAAGTGCATGTTTAGGAGTGATTTTGAAATTTGTTAAAATCACTTTTTTAATGTTCAAAATCACTCCAAAACATGTCTTTAATCACTCAAAATTATTTTAATGTTCAATTAAATGTAATATCATTAAAATTAGTTTTGAATGATTAAAAGTATATTTCATAGTGATTTTAAAAATGACAAAAGTGATTTTAACCATTTCAGAATCACTCTCAAACATGCTCTAAACTTGTTTTAATAATCATTGCCTAAACTTTATAGATATAGCTTTTTCGTTAAACTACCTCTATTTTTGTCTACATGATTTAGGTTTAGTTTTACTTTATCATTTTTGGTTAAATCTTTGTCCATATGCATACATTATAAATTGTATTCATATTTATGGTCATTGTGGCTAGGTGGAAACTTTTATCTACCCAAATTATGAGTGTGTGTGCATGCACGCGTGTTGTATGCATGTAGATTTTAAATTGTGTGAAAAGAATAAAATAGTTCATATTCTCCCACCAACTTGAATATATTTTTAAAATAAAAAATTCAAATATATGTTATTAAGCTTGAAAAAAGAGGTTGTTATAATACCATTTTGGTCCCTATACTTTGAGGTTTGTTCAATTTTCTTTGTACTTTCAAACGTTCAATTTTAGTCCTTGTACTTTCAAATGTTCAATTTTAGTCCCTATACTTTTTGTATTCTCTAGTTTGAAAATGGGAAAAAGGTTGTGAGTGGTACCAAAAGCTTTTAGAGAGTATTCTCGTAATTAGGATCGGAGAGAGAATTTTGTGTGATAGTAACAAATTTTCACATAATAGATTTTTTTCTGGTGAGTCGTGGTATTTCGTAGTTTTGGAGTTCTCCATGTGTTTCCTATTTTTTATTGCTTTCTTTTAATTTTTCAATTTTTTTCTTTTTTTTGTCTATTCCTATAGGGGGTCTTCCCAACATTGAAACCAAAAGTAAAGCCATAATAACTTATTATGAAAGTAGACAATATTTATCATTACCATCGTGAAGATGGTGGAGAAGTGTGGTCTGTTATATCCTTAACACTAACACATTAAAAGATCAAGGAGGACATTTGTCAATACTCCTCAATACTCTAATTGTGGCTTGTCATGAAAAAATAATACCTTTGGTACTCCCTTCATAATATCTAGGAAATAAATAAAGTTGAAGTTGTATATCTAATAGCTATCAAACGAGTCTAAAAATCAAACTATTATCAAACTGGGCCGAAAAATTGAATTATATATTTGGATTGGAGGCATAGCTCCTATTGCCATAGAGTTCCCTGAAACATTTGGAACAATAGGCACCAAAACTGGGATTTGGGTTTCAAAGGAAGGTCTTTTAGATAGAGAATTTAACATTTACATAGACCTTATCAATTGCATCACATAAGTAGCTCAACTCAAAGTTCATTGGATGTTTGAATCTTTGGACAACTTCAAATTCAGGTTGGATTGGGTTACCGGGTTATTATTTTCTTTTTCCATCATAATTTAAAATACTTAAATTTATCTACAACACATGATACATTTAAATAAACACATAAACACATAAACACATAAAACAGCCCCATTACATAAACACATAAACATCTCTTACAATGAATTTACAATTTGACATACCTTACACTGATGAATAGCTAAGCCTGAGGCCCTGAATGTGAGAAATCAGAGATCTGAGATTAAAAACAAAAACAAAACAAAGAAAGACGGTGAGCGAGAGGAGAGAGACGGAAGAGTGAAGACTTACCTTGAGAGTTTGGACTCAGTGCCACTGGAAATCGACGGAGTGGATGAGATAGACGGCGTGAGGGAGATCGACGGAGTGGAATTAAAGAGACGGCGTGAGGGAGATCGACGGAGTGGAGGAAGATCGACGGTGAGGGAGGAAAGCAGCAAAGGGTGAGGTGAGGAAGAAGAGAAGATCGAGAGGAGGAAGAATGGGAGAACGGAGGTGACGGTGTCGATTGTCGAAGGCTGAGGGAAGAAAAGGGAAGGGAAATCGGCCAAAGGGGAAACTCCTTTGTACCTTACCTTTCATCTATGATGATTCTTGTTAATCGAAAGGCTAGTATTTTTGTTGTTTTTAAAGAGATGGGTTTCTCAACCCTTCTTCTCCGATTTTTTTAATCGCTAACACATATTATATCTTTTTTTTTGCGATTTGTTACTCTGGTTTTATTCTCAATTTAAAATTAAGTTGAAGTTGTGAATTTTCTAAAAAAAGAGTTTGGAAAAATACAATACTTCTAATTTTGGAATGATAATAAATTTCATTCAAGGTTGTATTTAAAGTCATTCGCGTTTATGCCAGCATAGTTCAACCAATAAGATAAATACTCTTATCAAAAAATCAAAAGTTTGAACATTCGTACTCTCAATTATTTTATGTCACAATTAAAATACAGACAACAATGAAAAAGGGCAAGAACAAAGAAACCAATTAACCACCACATAGAAAAGCTCACACAACTTGAGAAAATAGGGGAAAACATCATACCCATACTTCACAATGTGACTAACGTGGGATAGTAATAGTAAGGTAGCCGATGGACACAAAGAATACAAATATTTTATGACCATCCTCTTGATGATGATTTTAAATTTTAGTGGAACAATAAATACTAGAGAAAAAAAAGCTAAAAACAACTCAAACATCCAAATTTCTTGTTTGTAAGGTTCTAAAAGACAAGTATTCCTTTTTGTATTTAAGGAGGTTAATGTAGCGAGGTAGGATGAAAAATATTTAGGTGAATCCTAAGTTCCACCTATCTTTGTACAACCAATTCAAGTGCTTAATGACAAGTTGTTACTGACAAAACTTTTTCTTTTTTAAAAAATATATTTTTTTTTTTGTAATTGAATGAGATGCATAGAGATAAGTACAACCTATGATGCATCTAAGTATAATCCAGGTAAGTTATGGGACATGTCTTCTTAATCTCATACTTTAATTTTGAGATGAGAAGTTTTTTTTTTTTCTTTTTCTTTTTCACGCGCATTGAAACTAAAATGTGGAGAAAATTAGTTTGTTAATTTATTTTTATGCATTGATTTTGTAAAAAAAAAAAAAATACTTTTATAGTTTATTAATCTATAAACAAAATTAATATTAACTCAAAAAAATTAAGACCTATGATTAAAATTTTCAGGCATCTCCAAAATTAAATTGAAAAAAAGTTTGTCAAATTCCTTCCTGTCTGTGTCACTTATTAAGTTGGGGATTCCCCACTTTTATTCCCACGAAAACAAACGGATATATCTATTTAAATCCTAACCTAAAGAAAATTTAGGAGAAACTTTCGGAATTTTGAGATGGCAAGTTGGAAGTGAAAAATGTATCTATGGAGTTAAATGCAAAGAAAGCATGTCTTCTTCTTTAATAAAAAAAAAGAAATAAGATAGAAAAAAAAACATTTCTGAAAAAAAAAAAAAAAAGCATATTCTGTTTTTTTCTTTGGCATATTCTTAATATCCTTATTTATTTATTTGGGAAGAAGATCCTCATTTAATTTTATTTGAGCCCATATGGTCGACTTTTATTATAGACTTGATATTCTATAGGTTAAAATACTATTTTGGTCCTCCTACTTTTAAGTTTGTTCAATTTTAATATTTATACTTTTAATTGTTCGTATTTTCAATAAATTTTAAATTTAGTCCCCAAAATTAATTTTTATCGAAATTGATTAAATAATAATAATAATTTTTAAGCTAGAAAATAAAATATGCGAATATGTTTTTAAAATTTATAGCAAAAATGCTATAGATGGCCGTTTTTTTTAAAAAAAAAAAATTAACAACAAACTAGCATTTGGGACTAAATTTAAGATTTATTGAAAGTATAGAGGCTAAAATTGGACAATTGAAAGTATAAGGACTAAAAATGAACAAACTTCAAAGTATAGGGACCAAAATGATATTTTTAATCTTTTTTATATTTATACCTCATTTTGCTTGTTCATTTAATCGTTTAGGGGGTGTTTTGTTCACCGACTTAAGTTAGTTGAGTATTTGGCCCATCAACATACTTGTTGAGTTGGTTATTATGAACTCGTCCTAACTTACACCAACTTAACCCATTTATCCATCTCTCCAATGTTTGCAATGACTCTACATGTCAGCCACCAACTCTAGGAACAATTGAGAAAACCTAAGTAATCAGACATATATGTCTATGGCTTGATTATAACTGAGATAATTTTATGCAGTCTTCTAATAGTGTGCTTTACGTCTAAGGTCACCTGATGAATGTCTAGGTTTTTAGTCTCGTATTCTTTTGTGAATTTCATATATTGCATTAACCCTCTCAACATTAAGACTCAACTAGCATGTTAACCTAAACGACCCATTTAAATTAACATGATAAAAACATGTTTTTCAACAAACGAAATAGTATAAAGGAAAGGGTGCAATGCATCACAATTTCTCAAGTCATTCTATTCTTTTTATGGTATCTACGAGACTGAATCCCTCAATGATATATTTGATGAAGCATTCACTAAGGTATTGAAGCTTGATTCAATCTATTGTAAAATTGTTCGATCAACATACAAGCTGGTAGATCATGATGGGAACATTTCCTTACTAACTTCTTGAAACGTTCCCATACAGTGTTTACTCCTTCATTGGAACCCTATTTAAAAGCAACAATCTCGCTCCTCTGAGTTGAGCATTCTTTGTTGGTAGAAAATATTTAAGCAAAAACTTCTCTGATAGCTCATTCCATGTAGTGATTAAGTCTATAGGGTAATTAAGAGCCTAATCAAGTCTCTGTATCTCTCTATAAAGAGAAAGGAAATAATTTCAACAGTAAAGTCTTACTTGGAATTCTCTGAATTTTGAAAAGATTACAAATCCTCAAGAACAGCTTGATATGCTTGTGCTGATATATTGGCCTATTGTCTTAAGCATATGAAACATAACAAACTTAAGTTCAAAGTGATTTGAAAAGTTGCAACTGCATAGTCTCTGATTGCTTTATCCCCTCTTCTGCTATGGAGATGAGATTTTGTGCAGGAATCACTAGATTGTGGAATATCATTTTCCATTGGATTCCCTTGTTGGTCTCCTCCTTGCCGAGGTGGAATTACTTAAGGTTCAATAACATGTGAATCCATTGCAAGCTCCTGCAAAAGAGTTTTTTCAAGGATTTCTTATGTGTGATCAACTCCTGTTCCATGCCTTTTCCTCTTTTGTAGTTGATAAGTATCATATTTGCATACTTTTTACCTTTAAATTATGGTTAATTCATGTGAAATTTGTTGGGATTTATGTCATAAATCTCGTAGTTTGTAATGTTTAAACAATGTTCATTTATTTAATAAAATAAAGAGTTATTTTATTCAAATTAGTCTTGTGTAACTCAATCCAATAAACTAAAATCTAAAGTTATTTTATGTAACTTGAACAATATGTGGTAGACATACAAGTGGATCGTGTTGAAGTAATAATATAAAAGGTGTGCAGTATATGGATAAAGTTGAGTGTCTTATCCTGATGACACTACGAATATGACTCACTTTGTAAATGTTATAAGAGTTGTAAGTGTTACAAACGATTTGATCCAAATTGTTGATATGGAAACATGTGAGTGGAGGTATCCTATACAAAGAGTTTGTATAAGACTGGTGATAGCGCCCTAAAAGTGCCTATATTCTTAGCTTAAATCTCACTTAATAAGCCATTTTATTCATTAAATCTCTATCTTTGTAGGTTTTTAACATCCCAAGGGTAAAATGGTCATTTTGAGAAAAAGGGCCAAAAACAAGCTAAGAAGCATCAAAGGTAAAAAATGGGTCAAAATTACCAAAATGCCCATGTGAAGAGCGTCACACAGCTCTTCTTACGTCCCTTTTACACTGTCCACCTGAGAGCTTTAATTTTTTAACATCCTTCTGAGCAAAGCGACGCCCAATCAAGCGCAACCCTACACTGCGACTCAGAAAACCAGCGTCGCGACGTTTTGACCTAGTGTCGTGACGCTCTCGGCAATTTTTAAATACCTTCTTTCATTTCTCATTTGAAGAGAGAGCCAATTTTGCCCGATTTTCAGAAAGTTATTCACTCTCCCTTCATCTTTTCTCTCTAATTTCTTGTATTTCTTCCTCAATCCATTGAAGATTCTTCAAAGGAGGCAAGTGTAGAGCAAATCTTTAGGGAATTTGGTAAGTTTTCTTTCAATTTCTTGAGAATTCATCTTTAATTATTTGATTATTGCATGGATCTTGATTAATTCTTGTGCAAATTCTCCATATATTTTGAATTGATTGAATTGACGACTCATGATATTCAATTTCTTGTATGCAAAATTCGTGATGCGCTAAGCAACAAATCATGAATTAGGTTGCAAGATTAAAAATTCTTGTATTCATTTAAAACATGTTTTCTTTGCATCAATGCATGATGAGCTAATTAGGATTAATCAACAAATCGAATTAACGAAGAGGTTATCCGTTCTTTAATTCGTCATAACTACGAAACCTAGATCGTAATGCAAATTTCATTTAGTATTGAATGACCCTAAGGAATATACAAACATAAATAGAGTTTACAGTTAATTTTGAAGAAATTCTTGATTCAACTTAGGGCAATTAGAAATTGACCTCTAATTGGACCAATTTTATGAATTGGAATAATTAGGGATTCAATCTCTCTTCGGTTGTGGATTCTTGCTAATTAATCAAACTCTCTTTAATTCAATGATTGAATTTGAATTGAACTTAGCCAAATTCTCAAATCTATCAAGTTGTCTCTCTTAAAAACCATAAAAACCAAAAATATTTTCAATTCCTCGAATGATGTTTCTTTTCTTTTTAAATCCCCGCGTTTATCGCTTTTCGAAGATTAGTTTAGTTTAGAATTAGATTAATTCTTTAATTCCCTATAGTTCGATCCCTAACTTACCATCTATGTTATGTTCTTTAGTATAGTTTGCATAAGTAAGGTGTTATAAATTTATTTGATCCTTTCAATGTGTTTAACAACACAGGTTTTTAGCCTCGATCAACCTGATCTCGAAATGATTAATCTCTCTTTCTAACAGCGTTAGCTGAAGAGATTAACATTTCATAGGATGACCAAATGTAACTTGATCTTAATCCTGAGTGAGTTATGAACTCCTGTCTATGAGGACAATCCTTTGATTTGTTTGGGTGAGATTTAAATATTAAATTAATATGAATAAGATTCATATAGTAAGGAAATTAAATGTTAATTAATTAACCAACATTCATTAACTGTCGGTCACTCCACTAAAGACCGACAACTTTACTTTTCGCACTGTAGATATATTTATGTGTCCATGGATTTAATCAACCAACGACAAGTCGATCCTTCACAAAATGCTCGTAACCACAGTTAAGTCAAATTATCGTTTTACCCCTGTGTTACCTCTAACTCCTTAAGTACCACTGATCCCTCTAATGAACAATTTAGTCATAGTCCAACTATGAGCTAGACCCCTTTTTGGCCAGTGAGAGGGTGAGACACCTCATTATTCAAGATTCGGTATCAACTCTTAAGGGTGTTGGGTTTGATGCCCTAAAACTCGTAGATAGTAAACGTTGTATTTTGACCGTCATTAATAAATGATTATTCATTATTATTCAATAAATGTTATTGATTATTTTATCTTATTTTAATAACCCTAAAATCCAATAAACTAACATCCTAGGTTGTTTTATGAGTCTTGAACAATATGTAGAGACATATAGAGATCAATGTTCAAGTTACAACCTAAAGGGTCTATAGTATAAAGATAGGGTTGGGTACCTTATCCTGGTAACACTATGGATACGACCCACTTTGTATTTGATATAAACGCAATGATCCAACGCGTTCATGTAGGAGACATGCGAGTGGGGGTATCCTATGCAATGAGTTTGCATAAGATTGGACCACGAAAATAGTAATCACTAGATGTAACTCCGTTGACTGGTTGGGTTTCTATTTCAATAGGTTGACCTAGGCAACTTAGTCTTAATCTTGAGTATATTGTGAACTCCTGTTCACGAGGGATTGTCCTTTGATTTGTATGGGTGAGAGTGGCCCGTTTGTCGACTCAATATGCCTACCATTTTGGGGACAAGACTGAGTGGGGAGCTGGGAACATAATTATACAAGATGGATTTCACTCCTTCTCGACTGTAGGGTAAGTAGATAAGTGTTCCCTTAAGTGGTGTCTCCGAGACTTAAACATAGGGCCCTACCCTCTCACTGGCCCAAGAGGGGTTTCTGTTTGATGGTTGGACCATAAACAGGTTGTTCATTAGAAGAGCACTGGTACTTAAGGATTTAGAAGTAACCCAGGGGTATAACGGTAATTTGACCCAGCTGGTGTTACGAACACTTGTGAAGGACTAACTTGCTGTCATTGGTCTATATCCGTGGACACAGAAATATATCTACAGTGAGAAGAGTGCAACTGTGGGTCTTTAGTGGAGTGTACCCACAGTTAACGAATATTGATTAATGTGGTTAATGAGTTTAGCCCGTTAATCTCATATCGTTGGAGCTTCTGATCTGTAGGTCCATTAGGTCCCCTTCCTAGCTCGTAAAGAATATTGAGGTTATTATTGGTTGAAATTTGAATAGTTCAAATTTTCTAAGGGAAAAGTATAATATATAATGATACATTATAATATAAAGTTTATTTTACAAATTAAACTTTATAGTATAAATATAATTTTGGATATGATTCAAAGTTAATTTGTAAGAGAATTAAATATTTGAAATTGTTCAAATATTATTTTATTAAAACTATAGGTTAAAATTAATGCGCATTAGATGTACATTAAAACTATAGGTTATGAGAGAAATGTATTTAAATTTGATTCAAATGCAGGTTAAAATTAAATATTTGATATTTAATTTGGTAATTAATTAATTGGAGAATTAATTAGTTATTTAATTTAATCTAATTTAATTAAATTTGATTTAATTAAATTAATTGAATTAAAACTATAGGTTATGTGAGAGATGTTCATTTAAATATGATTTAAATGAATTGATTAATTAATTATTAATTTAATTAATTATTAATTTAATTAATTATTAATTTAATTAATTATTGATTTAGTTAATTAATTTAATTTTAATTAATTAAGTTTGTTGTAACTCCCACGTAGGGGAGTTACTTAAGACGTGGGATAACACCCACGTTTCCCATTTTTCTCTAGCTTTTTTATATAGTGCAAAAACAGAATTTTGTTTGGTGTGAACCATTCTCTCAACAAAAAACAAAATTCTGAGCGTTCTCTAAAAAAATATGCAGAAGAGTTCTGTATTTTTTTTTCCTGTGCCAAAAAGGTTCCACAAACCTTCCCTCAAGATTCAGAGAATAGGAAGGTCTCCAAGTGGTGGTGACACAACACGTAAGAGTTTTTATTATCTAATTTTTTGCTTAACCTAGATTAATTTAAGTCTTTTTTGCCAATGTAAAAGTATTTCAAAATTATTAAAATTAATTTTGAGATACGTTTCTGATACGTTTCCGCTGCGTTTTGGGTTTTAATCCCAGCAAAGGGAGCAATTTATAAGATGTGAATTCCTTTTTGTACAGTTGAGTTCCCAACTACCTGCATGGACAAATCCCTAAATTGATAGGCTTATTGAGTCTGCCAACCTGGCCACTCTCACCCATACAAATCAAAGGATTTCCCTGACAGGCAGGAATTCACAACTGACTCAGGATTAAGGTCGAGTTACCTATGATCATCCTAGTGAAATGTAAGTCTCATCAAGCAACGGTGTTAATACGAGAGACTAATCATTTCGCGGTCCAGTCTTATACGTGTCTCACATATATAGGATACCCCACTCACATGACTCCACATGAACATTTAGGATCTAAATGTTTATGACACTTTACAACACTTGTAACAATCACAAAGTGGGTCGTATCCGTAGTGTTACCAGGATAAGGTACCCAACCTTATCCATCTACTACAGACCGTCTACATATGCGTTCAAGTTACAACTAATAACCTAGGATCTTAGTTCATTGGTTTTGGGTTAATGCAACCAAATGTCAAATAAAATAACTATTATTTTATTAAATAAATAATTTGTTTGTACAATACGAATTCACAAATTACAAAACCACGAGATTTAGGGCATCAACCCCAACAGCAAGAACTCAAGAATATTACAATAGAAAAACAGAATGCTGGAAATAAAAAAAGTCGTGCGATATGTAAAGATGATGATCAATTCGTATCTTGAGTCCTTGACTTCATGCCCTTTTTATTGCCTCCATACTAGAGTTACTCCAAGATCTTTGTTAGGGATAAAATCACTGAGAATCAAGCAATAAAATGTTTGGAGAATTCTTTCCAAAACTGTTACAATTTGGATATTTCTTTTCTTATCTATAAATCTGCCCAACTACCTTGCAATGCAAATTGCAAGCACGCTGCAATTATGAAAATTTAGCTAATATCCTTCAATGAACACATAAAAATATAAGGAAAGACTCCAAAAATCAAGGATCAAGAATATTTAATGAACTCACACAAAATATTTCTTATATCATGAGATTTTTTTTTGACAACTCTTATATCATAATATTCTTTCATAGTTTATATGCTAAAAATATATCAAAACAATCCAATAAAGTAGGTTTTAGAGTTAAATAAGTCTCATTTATGAGACTTATCAGGGTTTCCATCGATAGTTGGAAGATGAAAGTTGAACATAATGTGGATTTGGTTCACTTGTTCATGATTATATGGGTCAAGTGATTTTGAGAGGGTGCAAGTTCATCAAGAGGCATGAGAGTGTTTGGTTTCTAGAAGCGGAAGTGCTGTTGGAGGCTCTTTATGTGATTGAGATAGAGTGGTATGATAATAACCCTTCTATTGAAGTGGAGTATGATGCATTGAAGGTTGTTAAGCTCATGTTATTTGAATACAATTCAAATTAATTAATTCTCTCCAATTATTTAATTCAAATCTTATTTAAATTAAATAACTTTATTATATGGATCTCATCCAAATAATTAATTATTTGAATCATATTCAAATAAATTAATTCTCCCATTATCTATTTAATTCGAATCTTATTCAAATTAAATAATTTATTTATTTATATGAATCTCATCCAAATAAATAATTATTTGAATCATCTTCAAATAAATTAATTCTCTATATTATAAAGTTGTAATTTGAATCTCATTCAAATAAACTTTATAATAAGTCATGTAATTTAATTGTATCCAATACAATTAATATTTTCCCTCATAAATTTGAACATTTCAAATTTTTCTTTCAACATAGTTGATCCTTGTTGGTCCGGAGTGAGCTAGCAAAAAGGACCTCATGGACCTATCAATTATAAGCTCCAATGATCCAAGATTAATTAATTAAACTCTTTAATTAAATTAACCTTCATTCATTAACTATAGGGCAAACCACTATAGACTCATAATTGAACTCTTATGCACGGTAGGACAAGTTGTGTCCATACATATAATCAATATAAGTAAGTCGATCCTTCACGAGTTGTTCATAATTACAGTTGGTTAGATGTCCGTTTTACCCTTGTAATTACTTATTTTCCTTAAGTACTACTGATACCTCTAATAAATAATTTGTTTAAGTCAACTACATACATGTTCAAGACTTCATATAATAATCTTAGATTTTTACAGTTAATGGATAAATTAATATTGTATAACTAATAATTAAATTAATCAATTAATAAATTATGAGGCTTTATGGCACAAATTCCAATATTTGTCACATCCCTCAAGAGAAGAACAATTATGTTTATACTACCGCAACTTTGACCTCCTCTCAAAGTTATTCTTTGATCTTGAAAGATATTTTTTCATATAGTGTTCTCTCCCTTGTTGTCTAGGTGTGTTAGGAGTTTTAAGTTTTCGTGGTTGTCTTTGTGTTCTATTGCCTCAAGAAAAAAAAAAACATTAAGCACACGTAATCAACTATAATATAAAATAACAACACTAACAACTTGACTTTTGGATTGTTAGGGAGAAAAAGATCTCCCACTTCTACTACAAGAATAAGTAGAAAAATTGAGAAATTAAAAGAAAATAACAAACATAGGTAACATAAGAATTTACGTGAAAAACTCTAAAACTAAATAAAAATCATAATCCACTAGGAAGAAATCCAGAATGTGAAAAATTATTACAATCATACATAATTCTCTCCTCAATCTCAATTATAAAAACACACTCTCAAAACTTTTGTAAAAGGATACAAAAAGAAAAAGAAAAAAAAATTTAACTAAAGATAGCATACTCAAGCTAAAAGTGTTTGTAAGTAAGATGGTTTCAAACCAAAGCTGCAATTTATAGTTAAATAATAATAATAATTTTCATGTTAGAAAATAAAATATGCAAATATTTCAAAAAAAATTATAGTAAACATTCTAAAAGATTACAATTTTTTTTTAAAAATTAAATAATAAATTAGAAATGGAGACTAAATTTAAATTTTTTTAAAAGTATATAAACTAAAATTAGATCATTGAAATACATGGACTAAAATTGAACAAACTTCTAACTATAAAAACCAAAATGAGTCAATTTCGTAACAAAAGACATAATTAATTTTTTTTTCTAGATAAACTCGTACACAATTCGACTATTCTCACGAGATAATTGACTTGTAGATAGGTTGGATTCCTTCACCTCTATGGTAAAATAAGTAAAAAAAAAAAAAAATGGGAAATTTCTCCCATATTTGTTGCAAAAGAGAAAAACCCCAAAAGGAGAGATTCTTGGGCAACAAACCATTGATTTCTCAATACAATTCACATTCACATCAAACTTTCCGCTCTTTCACCTCTCTTCTCACTTCTCACTCTCTTCACCAGAAATGGGTCAAGGAACTCCCGGCGGACTCAACCGGCAGGGCGGTCTTCCCGGCGACCGCAAGCAAGATGATCCCAACAAGAAGGACAAGAAATTCGAGCCTGCGGCGCCTCCGTCGCGTGTCGGCCGCAAACAGCGCAAGCAGAAGGGTCCCGACGCCGCCGCCCGCCTCCCGACGGTCACTCCCCACACCAAGTGCAAGCTCCGCCTTCTGAAGCTCGAGCGAGTCAAGGACTATTTGCTCATGGAGGAGGAGTTTGTTACCAATCAGGAGCGGTTGAAGCCCCAGGAGGAGAAGAATGAAGAAGATAGATCTAAGGTTGACGACCTTCGTGGGTCGCCGATGAGCGTTGGGAATCTGGAGGAGCTGATTGATGAGAATCATGCGATTGTGTCGTCGTCTGTCGGTCCGGAGTACTATGTTGGGATCTTGTCGTTTGTCGATAAAGACCAGCTGGAGCCTGGATGTGCTATTCTTATGCACAACAAGGTAGGTTTTGTTATGGTTGTTTATCTGGCATTGTTTCGTCGCTGTAATTGGAAATTGCCGAAGAATTGGATAAACCTGCATATTTATTCGATGGATTGTTGCAATTTTTCTGTTTACTTTTCGCTACTCTTCGATTCTAGGTTATTAGGCTGTTGCATTTATCTCGTTCATGTGGATTTAATATGTATACATATCAACTTCTCTAGGAGGACAATCTCAGGTTAGGGTTGGTTGGCTTTGGGAAATGTTGAACAAAAAATGAGCCCTAGATTATGTTTTATGATGACATTGAGTTATGGTGAAGTGCAATATTGTATCCTGTTAAAAATTACTTTTCTATGTTGTGAAATGTGGATGGTTTTTTTGTGTTTTACTCAGGTCCTTTCTGTTGTTGGGCTTCTTCAAGATGAGGTCGACCCCATGGTATCTGTTATGAAGGTTGAGAAGGCTCCATTGGAATCCTATGCTGATATTGGTGGTTTAGATGCTCAGATCCAGGAGATTAAAGAAGCTGTAGAACTTCCTCTTACTCATCCTGAATTATATGAAGACATTGGTATTAAACCCCCCAAAGGAGTTATACTTTATGGGGAGCCAGGGACAGGGAAAACATTGCTCGCAAAGGTATCTATTAACTTAGCCACACACACACACAAAATTGTGTTACTCTGGAATTAGGACGATTATTGATTTAGCAACTTTGTAATATTTATTCGAATTCTCATGCTTGTGAAATGGTTGTTAGAATTTTTATATTTGCTCGGCGTTGATTAATGAAAACATTGCTCGCAAAGGTATCCATTAACTTAGCCACACACACACGCAAAATTGTGTTACTCTGGAATTAGGACGATTACTGATTTAGCAACTGTGTAATATTTATTTCAACTCTCATGCTAGTGAAATGGTTGTTAGAAGTTTTATATTTGTTCGGTGTCTATTAATGAGTGGGTTTTTTATTTTTGAATTTGCAGTGAAGTATTTGCAACATAGGTTGTTCTTGACTTAAACTGTGTTATTAACTTGATTGTGTTCAGGCCGTGGCAAACTCCACTTCAGCCACTTTCTTGCGTGTAGTTGGAAGTGAATTGATCCAAAAGTACTTGGGAGATGGACCTAAGTTGGTCAGGGAGCTCTTTAGAGTTGCAGATGATCTTTCCCCGTCAATTGTATTCATTGATGAAATTGACGCAGTTGGTACAAAGAGGTGTTCATTCTAGTGAAAATTATTGTGACATGTTTTCTATCTTGTGTGTAAGCAGCATTCCTTATTGCGTTGCACGTATTACATGTTGGCCAGGTATGATGCTCATTCTGGTGGTGAGCGTGAGATTCAAAGGACCATGCTTGAATTACTGAACCAATTGGATGGGTTTGACTCAAGAGGAGATGTTAAAGTAATTCTTGCTACAAATAGAATTGAAAGCCTTGATCCTGCCCTTTTACGACCTGGAAGAATAGATAGAAAAATTGAATTTCCCCTTCCAGATATAAAAACAAGACGACGCATTTTTCAGGTGCTTCAAATACCTTTTTGCATGGAGAAAATCGATTGCAATTGGCTTTTTTTTTTAATCATATAATTTTATTAACGCTGCTGTTCATAAAATATAGATTCATACATCAAGGATGACCCTAGCTGACGATGTGAACTTAGAAGAGTTTGTAATGACCAAAGACGAATTTTCTGGGGCTGATATCAAAGCAATTTGCACAGAAGCTGGCTTGCTTGCTCTAAGAGAACGTAGAATGAAGGTAAATATTATTTACATAGCAACTTTTCATAAACTTGTACATGAAATTTGTTCTCTACCTATAAATGTAGTGCATTTTAGCTGGTGATAAAGTTGATAATATCTGAAGATTGGTAGTTAAACAGTGAGGGTTTCTGTTTTTATACATCTTAAAACGCTGGTATAATATGTTTTCGTGCTCGATGTTTCCTAACTAACTTGCTTTGTATTTCAGGTGACTCATGCAGACTTTAAGAAAGCAAAAGAGAAGGTTATGTTCAAAAAGAAAGAGGGTGTTCCAGAAGGACTTTACATGTAATGGAGTCGGGACACTGATGCAAAAAATGTACACATCTCTATTGCACGGCCTTGTTTTATTCTTCATTTTTTTCCCCCAATTAATGTGGAACAGTGGTGATTTAGCACCCAGTTACCTGGTTGAGACATTCCTTTTAGATTTTATGCTTTATACACGACAATTCGTTCGAGATGAATCAGGTGTGACTTTCCTTTTATTAAAAAAATGGGCCCTTTGCATTTATAACTAGTGATTTGTAATGCAGCTTTGAGAGAAGTTCAATCAACAGCAAGGAAGGTAGTATCAACAACAAACTTGCTATATTTTTCTGTCCAATGCAACTTTAATGATGTTGATTGTCGGTAGGTAATGAGTTATCTTTTTCTAATATCCTTCATTTTAGAAGAAACAAATTTATTGATAGGGAGGAAAAATCCAGTCCCAAAGCAAAGTACAGAAAATTCTTTGAGTTGCAAAGAGGAAGAGGGAGAGATTTATGTTAAGAGTGAGCCTTTAAGATTGTACTTTTTGATGTTCCATTTCATATAAACAAAGTTAGTGGCTTGTGTATGATATAGAATCTTAGAGTTGTATTTGAATATTTGTAGGGAATATAGATGTGTTCTAAAACAGATCTTGTAAGGAACACTCAAGTAGTGTATTTGTTTCATCTGGCCCAGATGTATTGCATGTTATTTTAATAGTTATAATCAAGGATTAAAATATAGATATTATTACTTCAATTGAGTTATTTTTTTACTTTCAAATTAAGTTATAGATCTTGTTATCAATATATATATACATACACGGACTTTATGGGTATTTATGAAAGATATCGATTAATCCTTGAGTCAATATTGAACCTTCTAATTTACGAATCCATCAATAGATATTTTAATCTTTATATTGATATATGATGAAGACAAATTGATGTAGGCATGTTTGTTTGTTTTTTTTTTTTTTGAAAAGCATGTAGACATGTAATGAAGCTACCTAGACGTACATGTTGACATGAGTATTTAGGGTTTTAATTCTATCATTTACCTTGTCTTAACTTAAATAATTGACCGTAGAATTAGAATAACCAGAATGGTCAAAATGGTTACTTGAAGGATTCAAATTAGATAGTTCATTAATAAGATAATGATTCTAATATTATAATGGAGTATATTAATAAAGGGTTAAGAGGAAATGTGTAAAAAACATGGTGGCCATTTAGAATTTAATATCCTTAGACTTTTCTTAGTAACCAAATGTGGCAAAGATTAGGAGGTTGTCTTGTAAGGTGTATGAAGACTATATATATATATATATATCTGTCAATTAAATTTTGTGGATATGTAATTATGCTACACCTGACTTTATTAATTCAAAGGGGATGGCATGGTAGCCATCCTATTTGTGAAAAGGAAAAAATGGCAACAAGAACAGTAATATTTCAATGCAAAAGAAAAAGCACTTCAAATGAGATTATCTAGTGAATTCTGAGAAGAATAGTTTTGTGAAATAGCAACCTTTGATCAAGTTCTCCAACTTTGTATTTTTGGTTGCTCCATTTAGGGATGTTTAGCTCACAATATGCAACCAATCCTTAAATTTCTTCCAGACACAAAAGAGGGTGATGGCCAATTACTTATATGACTTCCTCTTGGAGTACATATCATTTCCTTTCAACTTCTTAACTTCTTGGTTGTGGACCTGTTGTTGAATATAGCCAAATGTTTAAATTTTGATCACTATTCTTATTAGTTAACCAGTTTAGTCCTCTGCACACAAAGTTGTAATAGCAGGGGAGAGAGAAAGAGAGCGATGTCTATGACTGAATTCTTGACTTGTTCAATCTATAAACAGAATCAACAATATCATAACTGTGGAAATGTTTCCTTATTTCACTTTTCATGCCAGCCAGCCAGCCATCTCCAGAAAGTTAAAGCTAGAAGCTGCTGAAGCGAAGCAAGCGAGAGCTTGACAAAAAAGAAAGAAAAGAAAAGAAACAAATGGAATAACAAGATGGAAATGATTGTGATTCAGTACCGAGAAAACCAGCTAAGACAGAGCTTGTGCCATTATCGAGCGATGAGACAACTGTTGCTCATAAAGCTCTCGGAAAATACGGTATTTAGCATCATGGTATACCTTCACCTTTGGGTCTGTAGATGGATAAATCACCTGCCAATTGAAGCAAATTTTAGTGGTTGACTCTAGTCCATTTAGTACATATTCAATGGTCTCTGTTCAAGAGGATCCAACTAATTTCCTTGCTTATTCTGTTACTGAAAGAAAATAAACTAGGCTGAACGAGATCATGAGAACAGGAAAAGAACAATTTGATGCATACTTGACCAGCAGCATTCAGGGCTTTCATGGCCTCTTGCAGAGTAGAATACTTCCTAGCAGCCACGGCTCCAAGAATCGCTGCACCCAAGAGTACAGACTCGCTTTCCCGAGGTAAAATAATAGGACAACCTGCTCTTGATCACCAAATTTGGCAGGGTGTAAGATCTAAATGCCATCCGATATCCTTCAACATTATGGTTTAATTTGTAACAAATATTTCTATGTGGATATAGTTCTAGCCGTAAATAGAAGAAAATCTAAGAAAATATAATAACGATAGGAAGATGAAGCGCAACCAATAATATCGGCGTGCTCTTGAATGAACAATGAATTCTTTGCAAGGCCACCGCATGCAAGTAAAGTGTTAATCTGTTGGAGGAGAAGAAACAAAAGTAAGGAAATACTTGAAGTAAACTAAAAAGAGTCAAAATTACACTTGAGGAGAAGGCATAATGCTGAGATAGATGCATAATTTTTGCCCAAGAACCACTTCAAATACATACAAAACAGATGCATAAGGATATTCTACAAATACAAGCAAAACCATCTAAGGAGTGAGGTTTAGGATTGGGTTGAGTTCAATGCTTCAAGTTGGATAGCTCTATCTAATGAGTTTTGTAATTATCATTTCTTATTTATTTCAATCCATCAGAAAGTGCTAGCATTCAGTGGGTAAAGAGAATGAAATAGCGGTGGCAATAAAGTGAAAAAGAGAAGGGTCTTTCTAACATAACATGAGATCACCACCACAAAGTTATATGGACACATGAGCAAAAGTAGAGAACTACACAATCTAAAACACCATTCAAATTAAACAAAATTAAAGGAAGTCAGATGGAAGAGAACTATAATCTACACACAACCAATTAAATACCTAGTCATAATAACTAATATAACATTTTTTTTTAGTTGAAAACTACTTTTATTGAGAAAAAATGGGGCAAACAAAAAAATCAGCCCACAAAAGGAAGGAGCGCCCACTATATAAAGGGATTCCAACTATGCAAAATAACCCCTATAGAATAGTTACAAAAAGCCTTCAAAATCGAAGTCCACAAAGAGACATGAAAACGAATGAGAGACCAGATAACTAATATAACATTGGCAAGTATCCAATCCCATTTGCCTAGACAAAGGGAAAAGAAAAAAGAAAAAAGAAAAAAGATCAGTTCACCATACCTTGTGACCATGAGAATTGCAGTGCTCCACAATATGGCGTGTACCATATGCAATAGCCTGTATGGTGGCAAGGTACAAAATAGAAAGCTGTTGCTCACTTGTGTCAAGTGTTAAGCCATAGATCACTCCTTTTGCTTTTGGATCCGAAATAGGAGACCTAATCCATGATGCAATCAAGTTCATTGATAATCCTCTTGAAAGGAAAGGAAGAAAAAGAACTGGAAAAATTACTCGGCAAAATGTCTTATTAGGCCCATTCACCTATTTCCATGAAAATCAGGAAGTATGTGTATATCTTCAGTCAAAGCAGCAAGAAATGGACTCTTCAGGTCAACCACCAAATTCTCCAACAACTTGTTCAAAATATCAAACACAGAGATATCTGAAAGATTAAAATTTAAAAAGAAAAAACAAAAGAGAAGATCGACAATTCCAGATTAGACACAATCATTTAATTCTTAAGTACACCCTACTTCAACCACAGTAGACGGCAATAATATTAAACTAAAATAACAAAAAAGTCATACTTTGTGAAGCAGCATGATTGGCAAGACGAGGAGAGGCAACATGATTTTGAATTATGTGATCAAGTAGAGCACCGGTTGCACTCTGACCACCTTCGGTGAGCCAATACTCAGGTACCATTGCTGACATTTTAAAAAATCGTATATCATTTACGAGTTTCATGGAAAGATAGCAATCACGATTAGAAAGAAATACTGCAATAAAACTGTTCCCTCTTTCCTGAGCTAAGAAAGAAATAGATATTTACTATAATAAATTTAAACTCAGCAACAATCACTGGAGAATAACAAATTGTTGTTTTGGTATCAGTAATAATTGGCACAGAACATATCCATGTAAATTTTGAAGGTACAAGCAGTTTGGTTATCCCATTTAGAACATAGTCCACCTGCCCCTTTCCTCCTCACCATGCTACTATTTAAAATGAAAAACTTGACAAAGAAAATATTTGAATTAATTTCAACCATACCTGACCAAAACGGTCCCCATACACCAGGAATAAAGAGCTTATCTCTTGAGACAGCCATATGGCAGGTAGATGTTCCACAAACCAGTGCCATATGATGCAATATCATCTCCTTATCGAACTCTAGAACAGTCATTTTCAATATGAAAGAATGAAACATAATAAGGAAAAAAAGTGAAAATATATAGGATAAGACACAACCTTTAGAATCAGAATCTTTCACAGGGATACTTTCCAACACCCCAACTCCACCTGCATGAGCATCAATCAGTGAAATACCAACAGGGATCCCAGCAACCAAACCCAGTTCCTGATAAGCACAAAGAAAAAATAATTCAACCAAATTAAAAATGATTTTGAAGTTGATTTAACAGTTTAACACCCAGAGCAAATTTTCCTTTCCCCACACTATCATTGCATATACATGCATGTTCGCTAATAAGGAATTTTCAGAATTCTAACTAAGTCAAAATTTTGAGGACAATATTTCTTACCTTTGCAGCTACTGGAGTCAGACCAGAACCCAAGGGATGACCTGGGAATGCTACACTTCTTCCTAATGACATTATGCATCAATAACTTCGTACAATCAATTATTGAGTTGCAACAAGTAAACCAGTTTTATGGTATTGGTACAATAAACAAAAAGTATAGAGTATTGAGTACAATCACATACACATGCATTTGATGAGAAACTTCCTTTGGAATCAGAAGGTAAATTTTCTTTTTTTTGGATAAGAAACATTTCATTGATGAATGAAATATCTAATGAGTGCATGAGGGAAAAGCCCGATAGGGAGAAACCCAAGAACAAACAAAAGAAGAACCCCAATCAAAAGGCAAATTATAAGAGAGAAACTTGCATTTCTTCTGAAAGGAAATCATGTACAGAGAGCGCTCAATACAAGAAATAAATCAAGATAAAAAAGTTTAAATTTTTCCTTACGGAGACTATTGAGCAGAGAGGGAAAAATAGTTCAAGCAACGTAAAAGATCGGTCTGCACTCAGAACACATCAGTGCAAAATGTTTTAGAAATTCCAAGTATTTCATCAATCAAAACATACAACCAAAATATATTTATAAGTAATTCATTCAGACCTATTTTTGCATGGTGACTATCAACAAGATCTCTTAATCCAATTTCCTCCCAGAAATCATCATCCCATCCACAAGCCTCCATATTTCGGGAATCCTTTTCATTGTACTGTGACATGTGTGCATGGCCAAGATAGGTCCATTTGCACACAGTGGTACAAAGACTGCGTGTATCATCACCTGTGGCCCTAGAACATGCAGATAATGACCTTAAGGTATGAAAGACATTGAAAACTAAGATTAAACAAAAGCAAGAGGTTTGGCTGTCTCTTTACCTATATGACAACCAATCACTCAAGTCCATCCACCTAAACACCATCGACCATGTATCTGGTAAATTTTCTTTCACCCAGAGAAGCTGCAAAAATAATCTGTATCATAGCATATTCCATGACTGTGAATCTGTAAAAAAAGGCATATCATGCACTTCATCTCAATACTCAAAGACCAGATGATAAAACAGAAAAGTAGAAAGTGGAAATGGAAAATGGCAAAAAGAAAACCAATTCAACGTCCTAAATAACCTATAGTAATTAACACAGATGGGGAGCATTTTTGCAAAACTCGAGCATAGATTTCAGATATATTGTTTCACAAATTAAATTTAAAATGGTTCCATTTTTAAGCAACTATTATAGCACGAAAATAACAATGGGATCAAACATCTATTTGGGTACCTTCGGTGGCTGCATCTCAGGGGAAAGAGATCCACCACAGTATTGCAGTACTGGCGAATTGAAAGAATTGATCCTTTCAGCCTGCTCCACAGCTCTATGATCCATCCACACTATTACATTTCTTCTTGAGTCACCACTCCAAGATACTGTAACTGGTGAACCATCAGCATCAACTGCAACTGCAGACAAACCATTTCAAATGAAAAATTTGTAAAGGCTGCCATCAAACGCCAATTAAAGAAGGAATTATTATCTTGTGAATTGGTCAGTCTTTAATAGAGCAAGATAAAATAACCGACTAATAGCATACAGACCAAGAGAGCAGGTAGCAGCAAATCCAAGACCCTTCACTTCCTCCCCCGAGACGTTCGCCTTGGAGCATGCTGATGTCACTGCAGCACAGACTGCATGCCAGATATCTGTCGAGGATTGCTGGTTTGAAATAGAAAGCTCATAAATAATCATGCAAGCCCATACTTTTGGGCGGGCAGTTATACTATCGATTGTTATTGTTATTGCTATATGGGCAGAAGCAAGCTGTCATAAACTTATGAAACTTATAATACAACTCTAAGATTTCTATAAAGTTGTTAATGACTTTTTGTCAACGACCTGGACAGGTTGGGTTACATTATTGCCATATGGTTTATGATGGCTACATATAATGCAATTTTTATTTCTGATCCACCTGATACCAATTGAGAACAACTCATTATGAACATTACCTCGATACAATTTCCATCTTTCCAAATTTGTATTGGGCTGCTAGAAGAACCCAAAAGCTTCCCAGTCTCATCAAAAATTCCTAAAACAGAAGTCCATAACAATAAATTTTTACAGTCAAAGAGGGCAATCTGAGTAACCAGAATTTGGACAGGAAGATTAACAAAACATGGACTTTAGCTTTTACTGTTCATTGAAAACAAAATATAGATAAAGCATTCAAGACGGTTAGCTCTTCCACAAACTAATCCTAAAATCTACTTTCTATCTAAATTCCCTAATCCTCTCCATGCATAATACACTCTCTTCCCCTCAATTTGGCTAGCAAACAAGCAACTACCTAGCTCATATGCCTACTACCTAACAACCCTTGAAACTAACTACTAGTTAATCATAAGCTGTCAAAACAAGCCAACAATGTCTTTTCAAGTACTTTTCAACAGTTGAGAAGCATCCAATTCAGTCCCCAACCAAGCAAACAATGGAGTAAATGGATAACACGCCTGGCCCAAAACTAACTTCCCTTCATAGAACACTCTCTCCCACCATAACTTGGCTAACAAAGTTCCAACTAACAACTCCTTTTGGCCGCTAACCTAAGAAGCATGGGCATGAATATGACACAACATGGACACGATGACACATCACTTTCTAAACATCTAGGACATGGACACGACAAGAATGCATTTATTAAAATATAATTTTTTAGAATTATTTAACATTTTTATACAAGAAGAAAATTCATAGTCAATAGAGGTTAATGCAATTATATGTTTAAAAAAAGTTTGATGCACTTCGGTCTCAAAATTTATTCAAAGCCAATAGGTTAATGCATTTATATGCTTAAAAAAGGAGTTTGATGCATTTTTTTCACAAAATTTATTCAAAGTCAAGTGTTTGATATATGTTTAATAAACGTTGGATCTTCAATGACTTTATACAACTAGTATCTAACACATCCATTATTCCAACAAGTGTTCGATATTTATCAAATAAATGTTAGACACATCAGACACAGACAAGCTAGCCAAACTAAAGTGACTATACTTCTTAGATACTAACTAACCTCCAATTGATCACTAGTGTAAAACTCTCTCCCACTGTCCAACACCCTTTACAATTCTTAGTACATAGAACCAAAATAGACGATCAGTTCAGTTGATTCTTAAGTGCAGAAACGCATACAATACAACACATGCAGACTTCCAATGCATCCCAATTCAGACCCAGAAACGCAATAAAATCAGATGAAAACAATATCGATTTGTAAGTCAAATAAAGAGGAGCAAGGAAATGGAGAAACCTGCGCGAGCACTGCCGGTGCCAACGTCGACGCCGAGGAAGACCGGTCGAAAGGGAATGACGGGGTCGGTTACGGAAGCCATTCCGACGACGGAGGAAGGGAGGCGAGTAGGAAGCGATTGGAAGCGATGCTGCTGACCGAGCAATGGAGCAGTCTCGGACCAGGAATTTCTCTTGGCGGACATTTTTGCTTTAACTCGTGGATTTGTCGTATGTATGATCTGGATTTTTGTGTATTTATCTGCTAATCATTTATGATGAATCAATCCTGTTCATGTAAATTAGGGCATTAATTATGTTTGTGATTCTTTGTTCTAATTCATCAATCCAATCAAATCCAAACGCAAACGGTATGGCTCAACAAGTTCGGTTATGAACTTAGCTCAAGTTGAACATCAGTCCCTCAACTTTTAGAATTTTATCCAAAAGTCCCCCAATTCTAAAAGTTGACTAGAGGTAGAGATGTTTACGGGACTAGGCAGAGACGGGGAAGCCTTTCTCGTCCCGATCCCCTATTCTATTCTCCTTTCCTACGAAATTTCCAGCGAGCATTGAGGCAAGTATTCCATGGGGATCAGGTTTCGAGGTGAAAATTCCCTATTTTTTTTTTTTTTTACCAATAATTTTTCATTTAATTTCAATCAAATATATTTTTAAACCATTCATTATTTTTTAATTATTTAAATGAAGCATTTTTAATACAATGATTATTTAAATAGAACATTATAAAAATTCCTATTAAAATAAATAATATTCTATGTACGATTTGCAAAAATTTAATTAATATGTTAAATTTTCATAATTTCTAAAAGTTATATGCAACATTATGGTTTTAACTTAAATATTATAACATTCTCTTAAAACAAAAAAGTCTTACACTTAAGTATATTATACACAAAGTTTATTTGAGTGTTTTTTTATTTATTAAATTTTTTTATAGTAAAAAAAATTTATTAAACACAACTCTAAAAGTTTCAGAGTTAAGCTTGTAATTAAAAATAAGTAAATTTTGTTTTATATATTGTTTTGGTTTTTAACTTTCAAAATGCATTTTTTTTAAAAAAAAAGACTTTCAAAATGCTTCTATTCGATGCATGAAGCTTCAAAATATCTACTTTTGTCCTTGAGTTATGTTTTGGTCCCTAGCACGTGAATTTTAAAAAAAAAAATTAGTTGAGTCGTTATCTTTATTTTATTGAGAGTACAACCCTATTTTATTTAAGTAATATAATTTCGTACTTGTATATTCCAAAACCAAAAGAGTGGATATTTTATAAATATCCTAAAAATTTAAATTATTTCATTAAGAGCTTTCAACTATAATTTTGGACCATTTTAGTATTTTCACAATTATTTCAAGATTTTTGAAAATTTTAATTATTTCTTTATTAAGTTAATTTCGTATTTGATTTTGTTTGTTTTATTTATCTATTTCAATTGGAATGCATTCAAGGTAGAATAATCCAAATTTAATTTTCCTTAATTGGAGGAGATTTGTTTTAATTTTACAAGAAAATCATTCATCGTGTAATCTCATTTCTTTTTAATATTTTTTTCGCTTTGTTCTTACCATTTTTTCATTTTTATTTTCGGTAGATTTAATAGTGTTCTAGAATCTTGTTGCCAAATATTTCTACGGGTAACTATTGCCACTCAATATTTCGTGTATACATGAGTATATTTAAGTTATATATATTAGACATATCATAATATTCAATTATAGTGTGTCATACATTATATTCTCTTGTATATTTGCAGATTTACCACTATGAATTATTTTGATTTTACATTAATTCGTTTATATTTTTTATGTATACCAATGTATATATATAGGATGTTAGATATTTAGGTATCCCACCTTATATACAAAAATGTGCTTCAACATTTTGTTTTAGTGTATATAATCTATTGTCAGGGTATATCGTATATACATTCATCAGTATACTTCAATTGTGTTCCAATTATTTCCATTTTTTTTTCTTCTTGAATTTGTTATCCGGGTAGTACTACTCTAATCATTTGTCATGTTTCCCACATTCTCTTATTTCCACATGTTTTAACTTCGAATTTATTCATCATCCCATCAAATTTAATTAGAATATATAAGTATATATGTACTATATTTATTTTTAGATATACACATATATATTTGTAATAAACTTACATCATAAAAGAAAATGTTGGCAACAATATTTTTGTCATATTTTACGGTACAATACCACATCTAACAGTGTACATGCATGGTGTCAATTTATAGCATATCACCATATGTATATAACTACATATTTGTGGCAATGACTATTTACCTATTAAAACGGAGAATTTGAAAATGATATATTTAAACAACAATATATGCATTATACCATAAAATAATGTATATTATTCTTCTAATCATTTCAATATTAAATTGAACAAAGCAAAACAACTAGGGTATACTCGGAATCCAACAAATAATCTTTAATCTTTATATAATATTATATATTAGATGAACTGATGTATATCACATATATTAAAAAGTATAATACAATTTTTCTTTTTTTGCACATTGTATTAGAAAGTGTACAATACAATACTACATCCGGGTACATATATGTTACCAATTTAATTTATAGCATATATTAGCTACATATTTATGGAAATAATTTATGAACTTACTAAAATAAGAACTTGCAAATGATATATAAAGAAGAGTATATATACATTATACCAAAGTTATCTATATTATTCTACAAAACGTTTAAAAATACCAAAACAACTAACATCAAAATCACACATTTACAGTATTAAAAAAAGAAAATCATTTGTATGTGTCTTCTTTAAGAGTAGATGAAGAGAAAAAAATTATAAGTACTACTATGGTCCATAGAGAATAGAAAGGAGACATTAGATTTTGAATATACGGTCTATATATGTAGAGTTACAGTCCAAACATGTATATATAATCATAAAAATCAAACATTTTCACCTCTCAAAACTATGAATGTTTTGATTCTGTGTTTCTAGAACTCAACTTTGTCCTCCTCGATAACCTTAATCTTATGTTAGTTATCTGTTAACCAAGGCTCTATATGGTCTTAAACAGAGCCCTCGTGTCTGGTTTTCCAAGCTCAGTTCCTGTCTTTTGCAGTGGGGATTCTTTGCTACTAGGTCTGATAGCTCCATGTTTTTATTTCGAAATGGTTCTTTCTTTGGTTATCTTTCTTATCTACGGTGATGATATACTAGTAACTGGCAAAAATTCTACTCTTATACAACATTCATATCCTATTTGAATAATCAACTTTCTCTAAAAAGATCTTGGTGATTTGGCTTTTTTTCCTAGTATTCAAGTTGTTCGTTCTGTCTCTTCTATGCATTTATCTCAGACGAAGTATATTAATGATCTCCTTGCTAAGGCTAACATGACTAATTGCAAACCAATTCATTCTCCCATACTTTTTGGAGTCCATTTGTCTCTTACAGAGGGTGATTTATTGGAGAATGCGTCAGAATATAAAAGCTTGATGGATGCTCTTTAATACTGCACACTCACTGGTCCTGACATCAATTTTTGTGTTAATAAACTCTGCCAATTTATGCATGCTTCCACGTCCTCTCATCTTCAAGTAGTAAAACGGTTACTGTGGTACCTAAAGGGAACTGCTCATCATGGTATTATGCTGACCAAGTCCCATGTTTTTGCCTTAACCTGTTATACTGATGTTGGTTGGGCTAGTTGCCCTGATGACCGGAGGAGTACTAGTGGTTTCTGTGTTTTTTTGGGGCTCGAGTTTGGTTTTGTGGTGTTCTTCTAAACAGAAAGTAGTCTCCCGATCAAGTGCTAAATCTTAGTACAGGGGTCTATCCAATGCTACTACTGAATTGCTTTGGATTCAATCGGTTCTGTTTGAGATTGGTGTTGGAAATTTGTCAACTCCTTTGCTGCTGTGTGACAATCTGAACACTACCGTACATGGCTGCGAATCTGGTCCTCCACAATCGAACCAAGCACCTTGAAATTGATCTTCATTTTATCAGAGAAAAGATAGCTTGCAAACAACTTTGTGTTAGGTTCGTGCCATCAGAGGATCAGCTGGTGGATGTTTTGACTAAGGCTCTGCCCAGTCCTCGTTTCTCAATCTTAAAGTCAAGCTCACCGTTGCCTCAACACCACGTTCACTTGGGGGGGATGATAAACTAAATCTTGTGTTAATTATCTGTTAATCATTAGTTACCTTTCTTTTTATTGTTTTCAGTTCGTTATTTCTCTTGGCACTTTCTCTTTCATGATTGTTATGATATGTTCTATCTTTGTACTTTTATTTATTAAATATCAATGAATTGTCTCAGTATCATTCACTGAGCATTGTTCAATTCAGTCAAATATTTTTTCATCTTCTTCCTCTATCACTCCTTACCCAAGATTTTGGTTATAAATTGGGATTTTGGTTTGTTTTTCAATTCTTGGAATTTGTTATCCGTTTATGGTATCACACCATTGTATGTGATGTATACAAAAATGGAATAAAAGGCAATCAATACTGATGCAGCGACTGGGGATAATATGAGGTTCCATCTCAAAATTATTAATTGACGATGAGAAGAGTAACTCATCAACATGCTCCTTCTTGGATTTTATGGGGTCTGATATCATACTAGATAATATGAGATTCCATTTCAAAACTAATTAGCGATGAGAGAAGTAACTCATTTACCTTATTAAGAGTGTGAAGTCCCTTGATTTTTTCAATGTGGGATCTTCAACGGTGGTTGTTTTGGCCGAGAGGAAGGTGGATTTGAGAAAGAGAGTTTGGGAAGTTAGAAGGGAGATGGAGGAAGTCATGGTATGACTCTGCTAATTATAGAGATGGAGTGTATAAGGTTTAAATAAGCATGGGAGGTCTTTGTTTTTTGTTTATAGCAGAGGGCAGTTTAGTAATATTGCATTATTCATTCCATTACAACCACAAAGTAAACAACTTCAATCGATATCAAATTGCATTTGCAAAATGCCCAAGTAAACATGATAAATAATAATTCAATTACATTTACGATTGAGATCTATTACAATTGATACATCAATAGAAACTCATTACGATTACACCAATTTTTATTACGAATTAGTAACGTGGCCTAAATACAATCCACCGAAGTTCGGAATCTGAATTTTAAGTCAAAATTCGAAATATGTAAAAAAGAAAATTTGTGACAAATTTGTAATTAATTGGAAAAAAAATATCCTTAAAAGATAAAAACTAATTTTTTAATATTTTAATTATAAAATAATACGAAAAATAAATATGATGGAGAATGTAACTATCATATTCCTTAATTTTAAGAATATATATCATATTAGTTAATAAATAAAATAACAACTATTAAATAACAACTCGAATTTAATGATGATATATAGTATAATTAATGTTTATTTCAAAAATAAAATTTCTAAATAATTAATACTAAATTTGGATGGATTTTTTTAAATATTTTAATTATAAAATAATACGAAAACTAAATATGAGATACAATGTACCAAAATATTAAAATTGTCTCAAAATTATGTAGAAATCTAGTTTTGGAATATAATTAAAGTTTAACATATTTGTGAAATATTGGTTGCGAAGTAGTTCAATTTCTTAAATCTTTCATTTTTATAAAGTTCCAAAGGTTATAACATTAGTGAGAACTCTTAATTGTCTCTCTCAAAAAAAAAAAAAAAAATTTACACTGTCAAGCATTATTGTTTAACGAGTCTAGATTCAAATTTCTTTATTAACATTTTTTTAGTTCAACGGCACATGAAGATTCAAATATTTGATTATTTAATCGATGGTATAATATCTTAAAATCAGTTGAACTAAGAGTGCATTTGAAATGCATTTTCAAGTGTTTAATTTAAAAAATAAGTTATTTTGAAAAAAAATTAGTGTTTGACAACCACTTAAAATAAATTTTGAAGTATATTTTAAACAAATTTTATCAAAAGAATTTAAATAAAAAGGAGTTTTTTGAAAAATATTTTTTTCTATCCAAACGATCCCTAAGATTAAGTTCTTTAGGCAAGAGATTCATAAGAAATATACTTAATAAAGGCTACTAAATTTGTCTCTAGAAAAGGCTACTAAATTAATAATATGACCAACACAAAATCATACTCTCAATTGAGTATGTAACATCTCAACGAAAAAATTCAATCCATTGCTGAAAAATTTGCAGACAAAGTCAACTGATATAAAATATGTGCATATTATTAACTTTAAAGTTGAAGGTTTGATTTTTTCTCCCTATTTTGTAAAAAAAAAATGCTCATGAAAAATTTTATTTGAAGGTAACAATATTTGATATCAATCAATTTTAGGCAAAATATCAATTTATACCCTTAAATTTTAGGCGTTGTATCAATTAAAATCTCAAGCTAAAAATTATATCAATTTAAACCCTGAACATTAGTAAGTGCATCAATTTACCCCCTCATTTAGATTTCGTTCAAAAAACATCAATTTAGATATTTTGTTATAGTTATGTTTGAAAAACATCCATCCATCAATTCTTACACGTGCGTAGACTTCTCTAAATATCAAATTTGAAAAAGTGGAAATTTAAATCTCCTTACCTCAAGAAAATGAATAGATGTTTTAACTGCATAGCTATACTCATATTGGCTCTCGATTCTCTTTCCTTCCAAATTGTTAATGTAATTGTCATGATATAGTTGCCCTCCAATTTCTCAAACCTCACATAATTTCTCCTGGGCAATGGCTTGATATTGGCTATGAACTTCGAGATGACCAGCAAAAGGAGTCTCATATGTTAATGACAAAAAGGTAATGTGGCTACATAGACAGTCTGAACTAATACAAACAATGTCAAATTTGAAAGTTGAACATTATTATCTCAGGTAATGTAAGAAAGAATTCAGCCAAAATGTTTCATTTTATGCATTCAAATAATAATCTGTTATTATAAAATCATTATATGATAGTAATTCCATTATATTCTTAAGTACAAATTCAAATCCCAAAGCAAGAAGGTTATATGTCTTCTCCTTTTGGCTTTGGACGAATTCAATAAACTGGCTTTACCTAGTGATAAGCTCAAACTGATTATTATAGAACACCAAAAAAAGGATTTGTCAATGCAGAATTCAACAGTGATCCAGCAGTGACTAAAGCATGCGGGTCGACTTTATCACGGGCAAGGTACAGAAAGTCTCCTCCTTTCTGAAAGCCGCAAAGCTCGAGAAACTCAATCCCTCCTTTCAAACTCCCAACTCTCTCCTGTTGAAGTACGGAAACAATAAGAGACGGATCTTGTTTGGCAAAGATCTTCAGATAGATGTAAAAGAAGGATGCTGATATTAATTCCAACAATAAATGCACCTCCTAAAGACTAATCTTCCAAATTTAGAGACTGAAACATGAAAATTTAGTTGGAACTCATAAGCTCAAATTGCAATGAAGAATGAATATACTTTTGAGAGAGGAAAAACGAGCAAATGGAACGCGATCGTGCAAATCAGTTCTTGCTTTCCTGTGCTCTTAACATTAACTTATAATTTGAAACTTTCAATGAGTTGAATGGCTATGAAGACTAGTTTTACTTTAGTGCTCAAACTACAAGAAACTTTTGGACCCCATTTGTGAGTAATATATAAATTCTGTAGAGATTTACATGCCATTTTAACTATGAGGCTTGTAATCTAATATTATAATCAACATATTGGATTAGAAAAGTTTACCTGGAACAAAGGATTACTGAGTCGAATCTTCCTAAACCTTTCCTCATCAGGATTTTTGGCTACATTTCTGACATAGATGAAAAGGGTTTGGTAGGCAATTCTCACTTTGTCAGAATCATCCTTGAACCCAGAAATAGAACAATCAGGAGTAAGAAAGTATATTAATCTAGCAATTATAAAATATATAGCTTGCTGTATGAAAGGAACTGCAAATACACTTCTAGGAAAGGAAAATCAGTTCATGTGTGAGATGCAACCAAAAAAAAAAAAAAAAAGTAAAGAAAGAAAGAAAAGGAATAAGTATAGAAATTTCTCCTAAAGAAAGAAATTTTTTCTTGGATTTCCATGTTCCTACCGTCTATTATTGCCCATAGAAAAAAAAACAAGAAAATCTATCAAGAAGAAAACGAAGTCAGCATCATGAATTACACTTGCAGCCTGCAGGATTGACAAAGGATTATTTGAAGGAATGAAACTACAGTTGTGACATTTTGTAGTAATCAAAGTAAAACTTCAAAAGAATGCTTCATCAAGGTATGACCCGCACATTTTCCATAGATATCTTTACCTTATGATGGTGCCTAAGAGACCTTAAACATTCTCTCATAGAGACTGCTTTGCTAACTGAAGTTGCTGGCAGAGAATTCTGTGATCTAAGTTTATCCTTTTCCCCTGCTCCGGTTGTGGTAGCTTTTGTAGCAAGGCTTTCAGACCTTTCTGAGGGCATTCCACGATTCCTCTTTCTTTCAATCTGCACAGATGTGCATAAAATTTTTATAATGCATACGAGTCTGCAATGAAGGATGTAGACAGGAAACAATTTGTCAATACCCAAAAAGAACATTAAGAAAAGAAAAAGAAAAAGGAACTGTAAGCCATGATTATTGTTAATAAGCTTCTTTGCACCAGGCTTTTTTCTTTCTTTCTTCCTTTTGGAGGATACTCTGCTTGGTTTTGGTTTGTGCCACTCTTTGACCATTTTGTATTTTCATTTTTCCCCAATGAATGCAGTTCTCTTAGCTCAAAAGAAGCAACAAAATTATAGCCTTCTTGTCAACAGGCCTGATATAGCTATAGTTATACAAAGTATCCTTAGTCTCAGTGATATTTATCCAGGATATGATCTTAGTTAAAATTAACGAGTAATGCAACAGCAACTGGCAGAAACTATAAATATTACAATGATCAGAATGGTTTTTCTGCCCTGACAATCAAAAAATGATATTTCTGAGAGGTTGTCTCACAAACGTGAAGAAGGTCAGTCATCAGCATCAGGGCAGAGTTCAGGCCTTGGAAATTGCATGGACGGCTCCACGCTCGTGAAGGTTCTTGGGATTTATAAATTTTAAGACGAGAAGAAATAAAAGTTGTTAAGAAGATATAGGGAAAATAAGATGTCTAGAAATATAAGAAAGAAATATTTGTTTGTTAAATTAGAAGTTTGGGTCCCAAAACCTTTTTCCTGTATCTTGAAGGTCATTAAACTTTCAATTTTGTGTTTAATAGGTCCCAAAACTTTTTACTTAATGTCTACTAAATCCTTAATATATTCAACATGTTTTAAAACTAACGAATCTATTACATATAAAATTGAATTTTGCATCTAATAGATCATTAAACTTTCAACCTTGTGGCCAATAGATTTGTAAATTTTAACAATTATCGAATTGGTCAAGGACCTAATAGAAAAAATTGAAAGATCAAAAGTTTAGGGGCTTTTTAGACCCTTTATAAAGTTCAAGGACTAATTAGACACAAAATAAAAGGTTTAGGGACTTAAAAAGAAACTTTTTAAAATTCAGGGACTTATTTGACACACCTGAAAAATTCAAAGACTAAACCTATAATTTAGCCATCTTGAAGGAAATAAAATTTAGATTTGGATTGTTAAGGCTTTGAGACTAGTAAAAACCAGTATACAACCGACGTTAGTACCAAACCAGAGAAGGCACAATCAGATAGGCAGCAACCTCCTAGTTGAAGACTACAACATAACTAAGCAGCAAGGACAACTATATTACAGAAACTACACAAGACAGTAACAACTAGTAAAGAACAGCAGCATGAAGAACAGAATTTCCGGACAGAAACCCGACTTGATGAAGCGATCACATGTTGGAAACAAAAATAAGATATTTAACTATAAATCCTGGGGAATCATGAGAATGAAAATGGGATATCTCTCAAATATATCCCACTCAGATAAATATATTAGTGGTTAATATAAGACAAAAGAAGTGGTGGAGAAAGCAAACCATATCTTGTTCAAGTCTTTGTAAAACTTTTTCCCTTGCTCTTTTCTCCTCCTCTTTCGCAGCTTGCCTAGAATCTATATTACTGAGCAAAAAGGAACAAATATTTCACTTCAGACAGAGTAATAATGCTTTCAGTGACAGAGAAGAAAACCAAAAACGGGATTGATACAGAAGACACACCGTTTCCTTTCAATTTCTTCTGCAATTCTTTTTGCTTCTTGTAGTTCTTTACTGGCATGGATTTTACTGGTACGGAGTTTACTGGCATGGGTTATATCCTATAAAGATACCAAGCATTAGATCATGAAAATTAGCATACAGTTAAGCTTACAAATAGCATCAAATCCAACATATGGAACCAAAATCAAAATATATACTCATGATTTGAGACTGGAGGGCATAGCAAGTGGTCAGCGCTTAAATTTTTGTACCCACAATTACAAAACTAGTCACCAAATGGTGAAAGAATAAATGGTTATAATTGAATGATTTGCAAAACCATGGCAAGATATATAAGATAGCATCTAACACACATAATGGTAAATTTTCTGGCAATTGCACTATGTTTTTTTTTTTTTTTTTTTTTTTGGGATAAGAAACATGAAACGATCTCATTGATGAATGAAATATTCAAAGATATCCAAAGGGTACAAAAAGGCAATTGCATTATCAATGCTCAATTTACAAATCTTCATCTAGCAGTTCTGTTGATATGTAACTATTGCTAATTACTATGTTTAAAGAAAATAATCTTCAACTAGTTAAAAAGAATAAGATGGAGAAATCAAAGATTTGAACGTGGTACCTTCTCCCTTTGTCTTTCTAACATTTTTTCTTCTATTTCCTTTCCTTTCCCTATTTGATCCCTAAACATAAGAAAATCAACAAGAATTTAATATGAAGGCACCTTCAGATAAAACAATTCCAAGTTTAAGATGGCTCTAGAGTGAAATAAAATGGCTTAGTTATTAATTTTATTGTGAAAAAAAGTGTAAAGCATTAAAGTCTTTCACAATAAACAAATTATGACTCAATACCTTAGTTCCTTAGCTTTTCTTCTCATTTCCTCTGTGATATGAAATGGTTCAGGAGATTCAATATCAATGTCTACTGCTACCTGCATAGTATTCCTTAGTATTATTTATCAGCGTTAAACTCAAATCTACTCTATCCACCACTTTTATAGCAAAAATCCTGATTTATAGTCTTTTAGAGCTAGTTTACAAGAGTTTGACATTGATACTTAAATTGCAATAATATTTTGACCATAAAGAATACATGCAATCTATTTAGAGATCTAACTGAATGAATGGAATGTAATGAAGAAAACTATATAAATATAGAATTATACCAGGGGCATTTGATCTATATCTGGATCATTCTCATGATCAATGAGCCAATTAATTGCAGCTTCAGAGCTGACATTGCCTGAAGAACAAAGAAAGTACTTTTCTGAGAATGATAAACAGTCGATAATCCAATTATTTTAACTCTAAATTGCAGCAAAAGATGGAATAGTTGATGTTGTAGATGCGAGGTTCTCAGTCCTCTTTCATCAATCTTTAGCTGTACATTTGGTATGCAAAATTAAATGAAGAGTATTGTTTTTCATTCTCAAACGTTTATCATCGCCATTTAGACAGAGTGAAAAAATAAAGAGTGAAATGGTTCCTACAACTGAAAAAGTAAGACTACAATGGATAAAGAAACAGACGAATGTACATTAATCAATGACTCAAATATTTTGAGATAATTGTACCGTGACCCAAATTTTAGGCCCAAAATCAAATATACCCACTTCATAAAACCAAGTTTTTTTTTTAACCTTTTGCTTGCGTCATCATATGCAGAAAATAGCAAAACGACCTTATTGTGTGCACGTACTAGGCTCCTGGTATTATAGAGTAAAGAGCGAGAGCAAGAACGAGAGAAATAGAAAGGGTGAGGAGCAAAAAAATCCAAACCCAAAGGAGCAAGAAAAGCGAGAGTGAGAACTAGCGAGGGAGAGAAAATAGAGAGAATAATGAGCTGAAAAATCTAAACCCAAAGAAGCAAGAAGTGCTTGAGAAACGAGGGAGCAAGAGTGAGATCCTAATTTGCATACACAATGGTCCATTTTGGTAAATTCACACTGATATGACGTAAGCAAATGGTAAAAAAAAATTTGGTTTGAAAAGGTGGACCATTTCATTTTGGGCTCAAATTTTGGGTCACCCATACGAAAAACCCAAATATTTTGTCATATAACAAATCATAGTATAATATATATTGATATCCTCAACCTATGAATGTCGTCAATTATTCTCACCGGTACTATGAAGTGCTCGGACGACTCGAGCCCTCGGGAATCCTAGAGCTTCAATCTCGCTCAGGAGTTTTTGTTTTACCTCTAGAAAAGCCATTCCTATAAGAGAAATCAAATTTCAATTAATAACAAATTACCAAATCATAACTGCTCCTAAGAACAAACATTAGTGCTGAACCTCACATTCAGAGATTCAAGTTCAAAGTAACTAAAGAACTAATATCTCAAAGAAAAATTCAATTCTACACAAAAGGAAAAAGAAATGCTGATAAATTCCCCAATATAATATCAAATTTCAAAAGGGCTTTTGGGATTCTAAGAAAACCAATTAACTTTTCCACCTCAGATGAACACAAAACAAGATTGAATTAAAAACAATATCATAAAACTAAACTTTATCGATTGCGGAACAAGAAATTGAAGCACAGGACGGAGAATTGCAAGGAGGGTAGGTTCTTTTCGTACGAGAATGGTGCAAGACGATTTGAAAATTGAGTATGAAGAAGACCGAGAAAGAAAGGAAAGATGGTGTTTTACCTTTCTAGGAAGTTCCAGAGAGGTCTACGACAAACCAAGGGAGTTTCACTACGGGAAGCCATTGAAGATCCCTTGCTCGCTTCAGCAAATGCTTACTCTGTGGTACAAAAGATGTTGGTTGCCGCTCTTTCTCTGATATTCATATTCTCGCATTTATACCTTTCTGGCTCCTTGTCACAAAGAAAAGAATAATACTCCAATTTTGGAATGGTTTGTAAAACGGCTCAAAATGACCCAAAAACCAATCAATTATCGGGGCATTGAGTTATAAAGTTAATGGTGAATAATTTAATTCTACTAAGTTCAAACAGTATTCAATATTAAATTTTTTATATTTATCGAAAAACTTCATCTTACCCTCTTTCTCTTCCTCTAATATTTCCAATTACTCCACCCACCACCCACTATCGACGACCAACTCTGGCGACATGCTCCGACAACCACCTCTAATGCCCAATTCCGACAACAACCACCATTGACGACTACTCCCACATCAGTCCGACGACGAAACTCTGACAACCACCTCCGATGACTACCGTTGGCGAAGATCACCTCTGACAATCAACTATAACCACCTCCAAGGTTTAACTCCATGCAACTACTACCTCCGATAGCCAACTTTGATAATCACCTCTAGGGATCAACTCTAACTACCAACTTTGTTAATCATCTCTAACTACTAACTCTAACGACCAACACAGCCGATCCATATCTTCAAATAAAAAAAATTGGCCGATGGAAGTGTTTTTAAATACAAAATTGAAATTATAAGTTTATAGTATTTAATAATCATCTTATATAGTAATTTAGTATTAATAGAAACACTCGAGCATATAACCACACGAAACAAACTTGTATATAAACCAACCATTTTATGAGAAAATATAACCAAACACATGAGTATTTTTTATTTTAAATTGCTTTTTATAAAAAGTGTTTTAATACATAAATGACTTTTTGAAAAATATTTTTTTTCTTAGGCAATTCAAATAGACTCTAGCTGTCTTTTCTTACATATCTATGATCATCATCTTATCTAGTCAATGTAGAATTTTGGTAGTATTTCCAATAATCCTCCCCTCAAACAAACGACCACCAAGCCTCTCCTCAAATAGTAATCTCTTTGAATTACACTTGAGCACATCACAAGCTTAGCCACGTAGTAGTCATCCATCTGAATTACAATTGAGCATACCGCATGCTCGAAAGCTCAACCACATATGCACATACCATGACTACGCCTTCTAAGTTCTCTACTTTTTTGTTCAGCACCCGAGGATTCTATCGATATAGCTAAGTTAAGTTATGGCACTCTGATAACACTTGTTAGAGACAACCAACCTTCAGATATCTCCATGATGGTATGATATTGTCTACACTTTGGGCACACAAACCCTTATGACTTTACTTTTGGTTTCACCCAAAAGGTCTTTTAACCATTGGAGATAATTGTCTTCCCTTATATACCCACGATCATCCTCGACACCAACATGCGTGCATAATAAACCCTAACCTACAATTTGGGACGTCATAAAAAGCCTTAAATCCCTTGATGACCTACTTTTCTGTATGCATTGTACATCTATATATTCCACTAATGTGAAGGTATATTCTAATTTTGTTGTTTGTATGAAACAAGAGTATTTGTCTACATCAAGTACAATGGTTACATGTGAAAAAATTGTAAAATATATGTGAAGGTTTTAAGTTTACATCTCAATTATTGAAAATTTGGGAAAAGATGTGTGCAATTGAAAGATTAAACAAAAAAGTTAAGCAAACAAAAATAACCATGAGAAAATCATACTTTTTTAAGTTATAAAAATTGTCGTATACCTCTGACTTAATAACTCAACTTTACATCTGAAACACAGACTTCCTTCCTAACTCTACAAACCTATATGAACTTTAGACTTCAGAACTCAACTATGCACCCCAATACGACCCTTTAAGATATCTTTTTATAAAACATGTTTTTTTGACCGTTTAGATGAGTTTTAAATAACTCATAAACACACTCCTCATACAACTTACCCGTAGGATATTAAATCCTAGGTAGGTGGCCACCATGGATGTCCACAACTCCTTAGCCCTTTGGCTCTTTTTGGATGTTCCCACTACCACTAGGCCAATCCATGATGGTTCAAATATGACACAATTTTAACTATCAGTAGCTATCACTAACTAAGGTCTATCAATAATAGGTTTTTTATCATTGATTTTTTGCATGCTTGTTTGCTATTATATTTGTTACTAGTATATCATACCAATATAATACAAATATAGAATATAATAATCATATTATTTTACTCCATTTACTATTAGGTGACTCATTACAAGTTCTTTTCTCTTTTTTAGGTTTATTATGGTTATATATTATCAATAAAAATAGAAATACTATATCAATTATATTTAACTTTTGTTTAATTTTTTTCTATCTTAGATTATTTGTATGTTCATTTGTTATCAAGTCTATCCGTGATATACCATATCAATATAATTAAAAATGTATATTAGTGATATTTGAAAATTTCTTCGTTTCCATGATTGTTTGATTCTCATATGTTATGAGATCTATCATTGATTTTTCCTATCAATAAATTTGTGGTATTTAACTTTTGTTTTGTTTTGATGTTTTTTTTTTTTTGGTAATTGTTTGCATACTCATTTGTTTTTAGGTCTATGGTTGATATATCAAACCAATAAAAACCAAAATGGTATATTTATAATATCAATATTTTGTTGGGAAATTACTATACACAGAAAAAATATCAAACTATTTACAAACATGGAAAAATTTCATTGTCTATCAGTGATAGACCGCGATATAATTCTATCGCTTTCTATCGCCTGATGCAATAGAATTATTTGCTTGAGCGATAGAAAGGGATAGAATTCTATCGCGGTCTATCATTGATAGACTGTAAAATTTTTCTATATTTGTAAATAGTTTGGTTCATTTTTCTATATTTGAAAAGAGTCCATATTTTTTATACATCAATAATTATTTAATGTTATTTAAATACCATATATTTATGACAACTTTGGTGTATATAAATTTAATAATATTTTAATTAAAATATTTCATAAATTTTTTGGCTAAATTTTAGTAGTGCTAAGAGTGGATTTGGACTCGAGAAGATTTGAGTTTAAGACGCCAGTGTTAGACTTGAATGAGACAAAAGGCAAAGCTTGAGACTGAAATACCCAACTCACGACTCAAATGGGCCTTGGTTTAGGCGAGCCACAGGCCAAGGCGTATGAAGAGTTACTCTCGACCTTAGCCAATGATAAGAACGAGGGTGTGCAATTCGCACAACCCCACAATCCAATACTGAAGATTGAAAAGAGATTGGATATTTTTCAGGGTCCAATTTGAAAAAGAAAAGGAAAACTCTAGATCAGCTAGTCTGTTTATTCATCATTATGAATCCAGAAGAAGTAAGGTCCATTCTCATCTCAAATACTCTTCCTACATCGAAAAGCTTTTTACTTACTTAAGCATTAGAGGTGCAAATTCTCCTTGTTTTTGTAGGTAATGTCTTCCTTGAATTACAAATTCACCATTGAGTGCGTGCAAATTAGACAAGAACTTTTATGTTCAAATTTTCACATCAACAAGTATATATATATATATATATATTTGGCTAGAGTATGACTATGTTTTAACGATTAACTTCTAGTATGATTAAAATATTGTATTAATGTAAAAACTTAATAATACTTTTCACTTTTCTATCTATTTTTCTTAAAAAGTTTTTTAATAAAATAAGGATGGGGAGATTCAAAGCATAAACCTTGTGAACACTAGTTAACACGCTTGTATGTCAGTTATGTAGCCACCTATTTTTGTCCGGCCTTATTTAAAATATAATTAATTATTAATTTTGTGTTTATCCACATTGTTTTGGCTCATTTATATTTGAGGAAACTTTTCAAATTCATGCTTTAGGGCAAAGAATTTTCATATACATAAGTGGAAAATTTATGCCTTTATAAACAAGGCTACATTTGAGAGGGAGGAGGTTTTTTTTTTTACTGGAGAGCAAAAAGAAAAAGAAAAAAGAGAAATTTACTCTACAAAAAAAAAAAAAAATAATAAAGATAGAGAGAAACAAAGTTGGAAATACAGAGAAAAATTAGTGAGATCCCAAAAAACTTAGTGGAAGGTCGCAAATGGTAGGACAAGAGTCACGAGGATCCGCACCTTAAGCCACGAGTTTCAGATCTCTTTTTTTTTTCCTCTAGCAAATTTTTAAAGTTGAAGGCAGTAAGTTGAAGGAGTTGAATCAGCCTTCAACTTTAAGAAAAGCTCACAAACCTCCTTTACCATTTATTTCGTTCAAATCTCTAAAAAAGGAGAAAAGAGAGAAAGAGTTAGTAAAAATATGATTATGTTTATTTTTATTCTTTAATGTCGTTTTTATTTTATTTTATTTTATTTATGCCTTATTTACTACTTTAATACATTTATTTTTCTTGTTCGCCTTTTTGCTTACCTTCCAAATCTGTGATCTACTCTCATTGTTCATTAATTTGTTGTTGTTTATGTTTATGTTTGTCCTTCTTATATTAACGCCTTTGTTAGTTATTTAGTTATTTATTTATTTTACGTTTTTTTTATTTACCTATCTAGTTATGTTATTTTATTTTATTTATTTATTTTTTCCCTTATTTTTTCTCATTTTTATAATTAAATATAATCTAGTTATATAATCTATAAATTATATAGCATCCATTACAAAAAAAAAAAAAAAAAAAAAACAAAATTTACATTATTTTAATACAAATAAAGCTTCAATGCAAAATTAACAACAATAATACAATTGTCTCTATCTTTTAAATGTTGTCCAAATTTGATATGTAATATTATTTTTCACTCGAGACATTCACCTTAAATGATGTCTCAAATTCAGTTCAACCATATTGCTTTGTAAATGTCATGATTCCAAAATATTCACGTGGGGCTAAATGCATGTTTGAATGATTAAAAGTTATATATGGTAAGATTCTGACGATTTTCAAAGGTATTAAAAATTAAAATGCAAAATTACAAACTAAAAAATTAAAATCATATATTAATATGCATATTAAAAATTTTAAAATTTAAAATTAAAATAATATATAAATATACCTATTAGAAAATTTAAAATTAACATAATAAATAAATCTACAAATTGAAAATTTTAAAATTTTAAAATAATATAATTCATAAATATACACGTCGCGGAATTAAGAAAGAAAAATAAAATATAATAAAAAATCAAATTGCTCTCCCTTGGATTTGAAACAAGGACTCCAAAATGGAATAGGGAGAAATTAATTTTTAATAGTTTTTGAAATTTAGCCCAATTTTGGTATCATTCAAACTTTAGAAACAATAAATCGAATAGATTATCAAATTAGTTCATTTCTTTAAAAAAATGAAAAATAAGAACAGAAAACCTATATATTCTCGATTGAAGAAAAATACATATAGTTATAATTGGAAAGAAGACCTTTTCAAAATAATAATAATAATAATTATTATTATTATTTACATGTGTCACTGTAATATTTATTATTTACAGATAAGTATAACGTTGTAATTGTTTAACTTTTATATATTAGTGGATTATTTATCTTTTCGAGGTACACTATCTCCTAACGTAGATGATTTATCACCAAACTGGGTTACCAACTCCTGTGTGCTAATTCTTGATTCTCTATATGTGACTTTGATTTTGTTAGGTCGTCTTGTGTGACATCAAGTGTTGAGGAACCACATTCTAAATTTCCAACTTTATTGGCAATAAATTTACCTAGTTTTTTTTTTTTTTTTTTACATTGTGTTCCGTATATTTTATTTTTTAATTTTCTTTTTTCTTATATGATTATGTTTTAATATATTAATAATTTTCAGTACTAATAGTTTTATACCAAACAATTCCTCCATCTACATCTTTCAAAAAGCGAAATCTACCCTATTCAAATTTATCAATAATTTCTTTAATGTTACACAGTGTTCTTTGATTCTAAACTTTTCTTTGATATCAATTATTGAAAGTTCAAAGGGTTATGAATATTCTAATAAACTCCCTTTTTACCAGAATTGCTAAAGTATAAAAACAACAAAAAGAGGAAGAGTGGAGGAAAAAAATCACATTACAATTTAGAAAAACGTTCACCATTATGATTGAGTAATATCTTTGTCTTTTTCAGATTTTAGATTTTTGTTGATTACACTTAAAACATTTATTTTCTTAAAATTATTTTCATATTTTAATTTAAATATTATTTGTGTGTTTGGTACACAAAATGATTATATAAATATCAAATTATTATAAAGAGAAAAGAATATTAGAAGAAATTTTAAATTTGAGAACAATTTTATGACTTCGAGCATTATTTTTTGGACTTCTTTTATGTAAATTATGAGAATTTTTCATATATATGAAAGATTGTTTTTAAGTTATCATTCTAACGGTGAAGGATCCAGAATCACTTTAAGTCATTTTTTTTAAAAAATTACTTTTAAATTGATGATTGAAAATATGATTATTAACCAATTTATAATTATTTCGAAAGTGACCTTTTTCTTTTTGTTGTCATATACTCTAGATTTTTTTTTTATTAAAATGTTTATGGGTTCATCATAAACACTAAACTTAATCTAAACACAAGACAATTACTAATAAAAAGTAGGTAAAAACTTGACATTGAAGATGATGTTTAATGTCAGTTAAAAATTGACATTAAAGATGGTATTCTATATCGGTCGAAAACTGACAATAAAGGTAATTGGCATTGAAATGTTGGTCATGTATAATATCGGTGGAAAACCGACATTAAAGACAACCGACATTGAAGACCTTTTATAACATAATCTTCGATGTTGGTTTTATACCTTTATAATGTTAGTTTAAAACCGACATTAAAGCGCATATTTGTAGTAACGAATCTAAACATAGTTCATTTGGTTAAGGTCGTAAATACTCTTGATTAAGAAATTTGAAGTTCAAACGTTCCTCCCTCACACATATGGTTCAAATACTAATAATAATAATAATAAAATTTCCATACAACCAAACAAATTTATTATCCTAAAACATTATTCTTTTTACAAAAATATAATATCTTAACTAATCAAACTATTTTGGATAATACCCATAAAGGGGTAGGGCAAGTTAGAGGATCCATGTAACAAACCTTTGAAATTTGGGGAAATTAAGGGAAACTTGTTAGTTTTTGGTGGCGTAAGAAGGATGGCAGCTGACATGGAACTTGACTTATGGGTGTCTCTTTTGCCTTTAATGCAACAAATAAGACCCATTACTGAAAACTAGTAGATATGGTGGGCACAGCTGCAGAACTAAGAACAAGAAACAAGAAGCATCTTTTGTTTTCCCATTATTATCTTAAAAACTTCGGACAAATATCAATTTTTCCACTTTTAAATTTTGGGAGTTGTATCAATTAAAATCGTAAACTAATAATGGTATAAATTTAAACTCTAACTTTCATAAGTGTATCAATTTACAATCTCCTCCAAATTTTATTCCATAAATATCTTTTGAAATTTATAATTTGAGTAAACTAAACTCTTAAATTTTTATAAACAAACCAATTTACACCATTTATTCCAATTATCTTTGAAAAATCATCCTTGATTAATTCTCAAAACGTTGGTTTTACAAAATTGACAGCTAGAGACGTAAATGCATGGAGGATTCTCTCAAAAGAAATTTTGGCTGAGAGTCTAAATTGATTTATTCATAAAAGTTTAAGGGTTTAATTAACATTAAAATTGATATAATTACAAAAAAAATTAGAGTTTAAATTGATACAATTATTATTAGTTTAGGGTTTTAATTGATACAACTCTTTAAGGGATGTGAATTGATATTTTTCCAATAATTTAAACCATCACTTCTAGATCAAACCTTGTGGTCTGATATTTTCTTCCATACCATTTTCTTAACTTGGACTAAATCAAAATTCAACAAGAGCCTGTGTTGGCTTTTATGGTTTACAGTTGGTTGGAATTAAATGTCTTGTAAAATTATATAGTTTTAGCTCCATTGTACTTTTGATAACATTAAGAATGTAATCCTACTCTATTCTAATTTAGTAGCTCAAGTCCTTTGGTTATTAGAAAAAAAAGTCTTTGAGTTATTCAAAAAAAAAAAAAAAAAAAAAAAAGAGAAAGTCTGAGGGTTATTCTCTCCAAAGATTTTATCATGGTATATTAGTATTTGAGCAAGAAACATGTAGGAAAATTTCCTATGCTATGGAAAAATTTTCATACTACCTATACTTATTGTTTGTTACGTCAATGTGCCTTTAAATATAGGACGGGTCCCATTAACATCAATGTGAGGTCCATAAATATTTATGAAAGTAAATTTATAATGTGAATACAGGAAGTATAGTACTACGAGAGTATTAGAAATTTTTTCAAAACATATCTTGAGTTCAAAGATTTATGAGCTCAATTATTAGTTAAAACATATACATTTTTTTGACAAAAAAGTTACAAGCTATGAAATCTCCGACTCCACATGTCGTTGAACTAATAATAAGTTGTTTACATTTACAATATTGTTTTCTTTCTTATTTCATGTAATTATTGGTACGTATATACCGTTAGTGTTAATATTCAAGTTAAATGTGCAAGAGGGAAAAAGTTAATAAGAGTATATTGAAAATGATAAATTTTATTGTTTTGAGTAAGAGTAATGATTAGGTTCAGCAAATTCTCCATTTTCCTCCACACAAAAATAAATAAAGAAATAAATATTTTAAAAAATTATTTTAAAAAAATAAAAAATATCGCATGATAATTTTTATTAGATAACTACATAGACTACATAAAGATAGGTGCAATTCAAACAACACTTAACTATTTATCTCTAAGTAATGTCCTTAGACTTGTATTGTAATTTTAATCTTCAATAATTCATCTCGCTTTATTTTTATTTGAAGCCATAGAAATGGTTTGAGTTTGACAAGATTGAGAATAGCAAAGAAAACAAAATAAAAATAAATAGAAAAAACCTAAAAACATAGAAAAAAAAATGCGTGCCATGTAGCACTATTTTATTGTGCCATATCACTAGCCTAAAAAAGTATATTATGTGCATCCAAGCCGTAGTTAAGTATTACTCTACCATATATATCTTTATAAAAAATATTTAGCTACATTTTGAGCAACACCTATTTTTGTATATCTCACTGAACTTTTCAATCATAAGTTGTTATATAATAAATTTTTATTGCTTATTTTTTGAAACATTTTAAGAGAAATTTTCACAGATAGAAAAAATGTTAAACTATTTACAGAAAATAGCAAAAAAAAAAATGATAGACATTGATAGGCTTCTATCAGCATCTATCAGTGATAGACTTCTATCATTTCTATCACTGATAGACCTTGATAGACTTCTATTAGCGTCTATCATAACTATCTAAAAATTTTGCTATTTTGTGTAAATATTTTTCCTTATTTTTTATTTTTAAAAATTTATCACATTTTAATTTATTTTTTTATATGTGTGATGGGAGTGATATGCATAAAGATGAGTATATCTTAGAATGCACCTAAGTAGTACTCTTCATTGAATGCTAGTCGGACTGCACAAGAGTTACCCCGAAGTCTTTTTCTGTTCCTTTAAAATATATCAAAGTGCTATATTGTATATTAATTAACTTTTTTAATAGATGATCACATGATGTCACGTTAATTATTTCCAGTGGCCGAATAAAACATCTATTACTTTTAGTCGATGATCACATGATGTCATCTACGTTCAATCCTCTTCTTCAAATTTGTCGAATTAAAAACGAATTAAACTAATTAATGTTAGAAAAATTACTCTAAGCAGAAAAAATATCAAACTATTTACAAATATAGAAAATTTTTACTGTTTATCAATGATAGACCGCGATAGAATTCTATCGCTTTCTATCGCTCAAGCAAATAAATTCTATCGCTTGAGCGATAGAAAACGATAGAATTCTATCGCAGTCTATCACTGATAGACTGTAAAATTTTTCTATATTTGTAAATAGTTTGACTCATTTTTCTATATTTGAAAACAACCCTTAATGTTAACTAAAATAAATGTCTTTATTAAAATAGAACAAATAGAAAAGGTTAAATTATAAATTCAGTAATGGAAACATCTCATAATTTGATATAAATAAGTTTAGATTTTATTGTTGATTATAGTTAAGCTCATAAGCTTAATGTTACATAATTTTTCCTTGTTATTGTTTTTCTCTTTTGTAGATTAAGCCATATATTGAACATAGAGTACAATGTTAGTTTTCAACTACATTGAACAGGGTGTACAACGTCGGTTTTCAAAGGACATTGAAGATAATTGACATTGAAATTTTGGTCATATATAATGTCGATTTTAAACCGACATAAAAGACAACCGACATCAAAGGCCTTTTAAAACACGATCTTCGATGTCGGTTGCCAACCGATATTGTACTTATATAATGTCTGTATTAAACCGACATTAAAGCTCAATTTTATACTAGTGTTCATTTTCATGTCTAATAGGATCCTAAATTTTAAAAAATATCCACTATGTATTTGAACTTTCAATATTATGTAAACTAGGTCTCTAAACTTTCAACTTTGTGTTTAATAGATTCATGACATATTACAACAAATATGTTAGATATAAAATTAATTTTTGTGTCCATGAAAACATTAACTTTTAAGTTTATGTTTATTCATGAATTTTTTTAAATTGTCAAATAGGATCAATAATGACTTATAGATGCAAAATTAAAAATTAAAAAACTTATTAAATAAAAAATAAAAAAATTAATGATTTATTAGATATACTTCTTAAAGTTCAAGTAAATTATTTGATAGGAACTTAAATGTAATTGGACTAAACTTATAACGCATGCTCAGACTTGTAGAAGATTCTATGTTGAAAAAATCAAGAGACTTCACAATCTTTATAAGATAGTTGAGTTACTCACGACATAATCAGCTGATTTTGAGATGGAACTCCATGTTATCTCATAGCAATTAATATGCTATATTTGTTTCAATATTTTCCATTTATATTCAATATTGTAGTTATGTCTTTTAAGTTACCCTTTCTTCCTTGCTTTTGAGTCTTGAATTCATTCACACCCAGCTATATTTTGATATATATATAATATCAAATTTATCTTCACCGATGTGTTCTAAGTTTTTAGATAAATTGTTAACATAAACATAATTCAATTACTATGAACTTGTAATATCAACTTCAAAGTCTGAGGCTCGATCTCCCACCCCACTATATTGTTAAAAATAAAAATATTTTTGGGTCAATTGGTAATTTAACATGATATTAGAGTAGGAGGTCATCTGTTCATAGGGGTGTTCGTGGGTTAGGTTGGGTTAAAGTACGTTTTTAGACCCAACCCAATTGTTCGGATTGTAAGCTTGTTCAATGTCCCAAATAACCCTTGTTAAATAATGAATTCAACCCAACCCAGCCATGAAACATTTGAGTTGAATTGGTTCGAATTACTCGGGTCAAGTAAAATGTTAATCTGTAAAAATCTTATGGTTGTTTTCAAATATAGAAAAATGAGCCAAACTATTTACAAATATAGAAAACTTTTACTGTCTATCAGCGATAGACTGCAATATAATTCTATCACTTGAGCGATAGACATCGATAGAATTCTATCGCGCTCTATCGCTGATAGACAATGAAATTTTTCTATATTTGTAAATAATTTGATATTTCTTCTATTTTTAATAATTTTCCAAAATTGTAAGTAATTATTTTCAATATCGAATTAAGATTAAGAAATCAATTTAAATTTATGTTATGAGTTGTTTCTTTACAAAGGGCTAAAAATTATTTGTAGGAGTTGTAGGAGAATAAAAATAATAAAAAAAATCATAAAAATAAATAAAAATAAAATAAATATATGTATATATTATTGTATAGTAAAAGATATATTTTTTCAAATTAATAAGAAGTCCGGGTTGGGTTGGGTTATTTTAGGTGAACCCACGAACCAATCCAACCCAAAAAAATTTCATTTATTTGAATCTAACCTAACCCAAATGACTTTATAACCCAACCCAACCATAATTTGGGTTAGGTTGATCAGATTTTTCTGATCATCAAATTTTTTTAACACCCCTATTTGCTCAAACTCTACAATGTTATTTTCTCAATATTGTTGGTTGATCTTCTACCCAATTCATATGTATACATCAAATTTGCTGACCTATAAAATTGTCATATTTCAATTTCATAATTTTTTCTTATGCCGATTATTGATCCCACTTTTTAATTCATCAAACTAACCAAATTCGATCTCTTCTTTAACCACTTTAGACCCAAAGCACTTATCCTCACGTCAAAACACTTCTCTCTCTCTCTTTTTCCTCAAAACTTCCTTTATAAATATTTTCTTCCCTATGCCATTCTTTTCGCATCATAACAAAAAAAGGGTGCAGCCTAATTAAGCCGCCGCCGCAGATGGCCGGAGCTCTGCCGTTATATTCGGTAGTCTTGGTAGTTTGTTTGTTGGGGTTTGCCAGCGCCGGTGATTTGAACAAGGAGTTGGAGATCACATGGGGCGGCGACCGGGCCAAGCTTCTCGACGGTGGGAAGGTGCTGACGCTGTCGCTTGACAAAGGCTCCGGCTCCGGCTTCCGGTCGAGGAATCAATATTTGTTTGGGAAAATCGACATGCAGATTAAGCTGGTTCCCGGAAACTCTGCGGGCACTGTCACGGCTTATTACGTAAGCTCTTTAATTCACTAAGAATATAATTAAATGAGATCATCATAAATAATATAACTATCTTTTAATAACCAATATAGATGGATGCAGTTTAAAAAGTAAATGTGAAAATACTAGAGGACTCGATTTTTTTGAAGAACTAAATTTGTGCTTCCACCACTCTCGATTTGAAATCAAGAAAGTTTTGAAATGATTTTAAATTTCATGATTTATCATAGAATGAGAAAGATATTACATTTTTTTAGTTTTAATCTTTTTAATTCATATATTTTTTAGTTCAACAATAATTTAACGTAGGGATTCATAACTCAAATCTTTCAGTCGAAATTATAATTTTTAAATAAATTAAACTATATCAATGTTGACTAGCCCTTATACTTTTAATAGGTCTATTTTGATTATATTTTCAAAACGTCTATTTTATGTTCTATACTCTTCTTAGCTTTTATTCATTTATAGGTTATTATGTTCTATACTCTAGTGAATTGAGATCAGTAGATGTACCGGAATATCTCAACTAGATCGACACATCCTTAACACCCTTATCATGTCTGTAGCCAATATATAGTATACTTTCAAAAACCTACATTTTGACTATATTATTCTACCTTTTGAAAAGTCACTATTTTGGTTTCTTTGTTTTTCATGTATATCTCAATTTTCATAATTTAAAATTCTCCCCTCTTAAAGAAAAAATGTCCACAGTTGTATACTCAACCAATTTTATGGAAAATAATTGTATTAAAATTTTGCAAACAAAAATCAAAATGAGCCCTTTTTTATTTTTTATTTTTAAGTATAGTGATTAGGGACCAAAATACAGAATTTAATTTTTTGTTTGAAAGCTAGTTAGAAATAAAAAGAATTAAAATGTTTATTAATGGGCTTTCAATTTTAGTTTAATAATAAAAGTTGAAATATGGAAAATTTCAATTATATTTTCCCTTAAGATTTTGTAAAATGTTACAAAATCTAACTATTCTCTATGTTACAAAATCTAACTATTCTCTATAAGGCCCAACAAGAACATAGTTTAACTTATATAGAGCTTCTATTGTCGACTTTGAAGCCTGAGATTTGATTCTCCTACCTCACATATGGTAAAAAAAAACTATTCAAAATTTGTAATCGTATTATAAATCATTCAATTGGATTACCAAACAACCAAATCCCTTTGAAATTCATATGCAAATAAATACAAATGTTCTATGAAATCACATTTAAATTAACTTTTCTTTTTTGTTTTTCTAATAATAAAAATCAGACTTTGTTATTAATGTATCAAACTTGTTGAACAAATAGAAAACGATTATTTTTAAATATAGAAAAATGAGTCAAACTATTTACAAATATAAAATTTTTTCTATCAGAGATAGACTGCAATAGACAGTAAGCTATAAAAGTCTATCACGGTCTATTGCTGATAGACAGTGAAATATTTATTTATTTGTAAATGGTTTGATATTTTTTTCTGTTTGCAGTAATTTTCCAATAGACTTACTGCAAACATGTTAAAATCACATCCTAATTATTATTTATTTTCTTTTTTCTTTTTTCTTTCTTTCTTTTTTTTTTTTTGCAAATAATCCACTTTAATTAAAGTTTACTAGACATCAATGCCATGGTAGAGAGTTATATATTTAGGTGTAGATGAAGTAGATCAGTTTTATTCTATAGCATTTTACACAGTCTAATAGTTCACATTAATTTATAAAAAAAAAAAATCTACCTTGCTTAAAAAATAAAAATTTGAGTAAAGTCGATTAAAGTCAATATTTTGGTTGGAAATTTAAAATAGATAAGGTACAAAGTCAATTAGATTTTTTTTTTCAACCATATTAAATCCCATTCACAAAAAAAAAAAAAAGACTTATTACATTGAATTTACATATACCCATCATTAATGGTAGAGATGACTTTGTATAGATACAATAAATATTAAAGGGCAATGACAATAACAAAACTAGGTTTGAAAAAGTCTAAAGATCATTTAAAGTTAGAGCTAAGGTTTTTGTATATATATATATATATATATATATTCAATTCAAAGCGAAATTATTTGGTGAGATTATCACCATTTAGCTGATAGTTTTAAGAGAGAAATACCTTAAATTTATATATGTAAAATTTTGAATTTACATCTAACCGTTGTTATAACGCAACGTCTAATCTTACATCTTCACTCAAGGAAAAGGTGATAGAGAGCAACAATTTTACCTTTGGTTTGATCCAACGGCAGATTTTCACACATATTCCTTTCTATGGAATCCCCAAACTATCATGTAAAGTAACTACACTCCTTTCTCTCTTCTCTCATCTCTCTTCAATTTTGTAATTTTCTGCTTCTGAAATTTATATTAGATAACATGGATCATATCTCAAAACTAATCGACAATAAGATAGGTAATCCATCTATCTTATGATTAAGATAGTAAGGTCTCTTGATTTTTTTATGTGGGATATTTTTAACATGTAGTGACGAACTCTCTTTAGGTTCACTGTTCTTGGATTAGATCCATTCTTTTAGACTGAATACTCAGTTGGACTTTATATGAGCTTTGATACCATATTAGATTAACCTGAGATTTCATCTCAAAACATAATATAATTGACAATGAGAGGAGTTAAGGTCATCTATCTTATTAAGATTATAAGTTTCTTTGATCTATCTTATTAAGGAGTAACTCTCACTTGTGGGTTTGAAGAAGGGCCCAACAAGGAGAAATTAATATTAATTGGGGAGAAAATGACGTGAGTGATACCATGTTAAATTACCAATTGACCAAAAAGTTTAAGTTGATGAGTTATGACAAATTTAATTATATTAACACTTTAACAAAATTATCTTTTAGTCCTCATTTTTTTTTTTCATTTTGTGCCTATTGTGTCTTAAAAATGACTATTTAAACCAAGTTTTACAATATTGATTAATTTTAGTTCATAATGTTAATTTTTCCATTTATCTACACTAACTAGTAGTTTTTGAGTTAAACAAAATGAGTTTGAGAGATTTGAATTTCTGACACTTTAGTTGAAAACATATGCTTAAACAAATCGAGCTATATTCAAATTAATTTTACAGTTATGAATAATTGACTAGAATTTTTATATCAATTTTACAACATCAACCACGAGGCTTTATGGGAATACAAATATATTTTTAATTAGTGTATAGTATACTGGAGAGGAAAAACTTTAAGGGCTCGTTTGTTCCGTGGACATCCTAGATTTCTATAGGGTAGGAATTTTAGATTACCTGTCTGTTTTGTCGTATTGTAAGATCACTTTGTCTTGTGATTTTATTTTGTTTTGAGAGTGTTGGATGTCCTCCTAAAACATGAGTTTTCTAGATTCTCGAGTTGCGGGTATTCTCATTTTACATTTTTGTCCTTCTTTTTTATTTTATTATATATATATATATATGTGTGTGTGTGTGTGTGTATGTATATATATATTAATCTTCATTTGCATTATAGAATTAAATAAATACTGCCATCCATATATATCATTTTTTTATGTCGTCATTCTTATTATTTTTTTAGCAAGATATTCTATTTTAAATGTAATTAATATTTATTTTATAAAAAATCATATTATTTTGTTGAGAAAATAAACATATGAAAATAATATAAATTGTATTAATTTAAAAAGAAATTTAAATTGATAAAAGCAAATATATTATATAAGTTCAAATTATATCAAATTAATTATAATTTAATAAATAGTCGTAAGGACATTCTTGGAATATTATGTAAATTTAAACATTCCTGAGTAGAAATCCTACAAAACAAACACAGTTATCAAAATATTCCTAAATATTTGCAAAAATATTCCTACAAAATAAACATGGTATAATCTAAAGATGTCAGACATCTATAATTCCTTATATATTTAATTCAGGGCATCTAAGATTTCGGTTATCTATATTCCAAAAAATAAACGACCCCTAAAATATATATATTATACTTTAATTTCCTTCATAAACTATCTATAAAATTATTTTGCGAGGCTAAAATAATATGGCTAACGATTCTACACGGTCAAATATGTGAGAGAGAATTTTAAAACTACATCCAAATAGATTTTTTTCCAACAAATTAGAGGACGACTAGAAAGAACTCATCTCTAGTATGTTAAATCACCATTGAATCCAAAAGTTGAAGTTAAATTGACGGGTTAAAGAAAATAACCATGCGAAATTCAAACACAAAACTTCCTATTCTATTATATCTTAAATCACCACGTAACTTAAAGTTTGAGCAGATTAACATAAACCTTTTTTTGTCTTTTTTCTTTATAGATTCTACGTAGATGGAACTCCCATACGTGAGTTCAAGAACAAAGAATCCATAGGCATTCCATTCCCTAAAAGGCAGCCAATGAAGCTTCAATCAAGTCTATGGAATGCCGACGACTGGGCTACGAGAGGAGGCCTAGTGAAGACCAATTGGACTCAGGCTCCTTTCACCGCCGCCTACCGAAACTTCAATGCCGATCGAGCCTGCATTTGGTCTGCCTCAGGCTCCTCCTCTTGCGGTGGCGGCTTATCCAAAGATGATTCTTGGCTGTCCCAACAGTTGGACTCTACTGCTCAGGCTCCTTTCACCGCCGCCTACCGAAACTTCAATGCCGATCGAGCCTGCATTTGGTCTGCCTCAGGCTCCTCCTCTTGCGGTGGCGGCTTATCCAAAGATGATTCTTGGCTGTCCCAACAGTTGGACTCTACTGGCCAACAAAGGCTGAAGTGGGTGCAAAGAAACTACATGGTTTATAATTATTGCTCTGATTCCAAGAGGTTCCCTCATGGCCTTCCCCTTGAGTGTAGTGTTTGATGTTTTGTGTTGAATATGGATAAGTAGGCTTGAGACTTGAGTTTAATAATACCATGTTTTAGTTTGGTTTTATAGTTATGTTTTTAGGGCATGTTTGGGAGTATTGGTTTAAAAATAGTTAAAATCATTTTGTCATGTCTAAAACCTCTTTGGAATATATGCTTTTTAGTTTAAGTTAAATTATTAAAAATGTTCTTGAACTTTGTCATTTGTTTAAAAAATACACATATACTTGCAAAAATAGCAAAAATACCTATGAATGAACTTTCATAAATAATGTTTCAAAAGTGTCATTAGAGTAAAAATTCTTTAAAATTTTGGACGAAATTTGAGATATGAAATGATGTGGTAGTAACCCCTTAGAAAGAAAAATTAGAACACCACATCATTTTAATAAGGTCATTGTCACATTAGTTCTAACTCTCAATTTTCATTCAAAATTCTAAAGACTTTTTATTCCAAAAGGTAATTTTGAAACGTTTGTGAAAGTTCATTGGTGCATATTGAAACTTTTGAAAGTATATGAATATTTTTTTAAACAAAGGAAAAAGTTCAAGAGTATTTGTTAATTTACCCTTTCATTCAAAATTAATTTAATGTTGATACAACACTTTTTAAACGTAATTTTCATACCATATCAAAAAATTGATTTTGAATTATTAAAAACATATTTTTAGAATAATATTATTTTGAACGTAATAAAATTATTTTAACAATTTTAAAATTGCTCCCAAATATGTCTATACTTTTTAGGATATATGGAGATTTTTAAATCTTCATATTTTTATATAACTTTTAAATCTAAAATGAACTAAGATGGACGATTGCCTTTGTTGATTCTTTCTTTAGAGTGATTAATTGATTAGGTTTAAATATCATATCAAAGTTAGAGAGGAGGTGTTTTTACAGTTTGCATCTTTGAACCTCATGGATTGACCTAGTGGAGTGGGAACATTCAAAAAAAGCCAAAGGGCTAAGGAGTCGTGGGTTCAATCCATAGTGGCTACCTACCTAGGATTTAATATCCTAGGGTAAATTGTCACTCCGCCTGTTGTAGGGTCGGGTGGGTTGTCTAGTGAGATTAGTCAAGGTGCACGTAAGCTGGCCCGGACACTCATAGATATCATAAAAAAAAAAAAAACAGTTTGCATCTTTGAATCAAAGATTACATAATAAAATTCAGTTAAATCAAACAATTGCTTACAATGATATTCTCTTATCAATTCAAAGTCATAGGTATTCTTTCTTCGGCCCCACCAACCATACTTGTGAGACGAAATCAACCTCTAAACTTAGATGTTGGAATGCCTTAAATTTGTTATTTAGTGCTTCGAATGATCAAACACGAGTCTGCTTGTATTCATATTATGTGTTATTAGCCTATAGACGTAGCTAACACTAACATACTATTAGTGAACTACATAAGTTTCTTTGTCGATCTTTATTATTTAGCTTTTCTCACTTTCTTTACTTGTCGATTTCATAACATTATAGAAGAGATCTTGACCTTTCCCTCAAATTGAGAGAGATGCCTCTGAATGACGCATACATTATTTTCTAACCTTCACAAAGTCGAAACTCACCAACTACAGATTGAAGTTTAGAATCACCTTACTACTTGACGCATACATTATTTTCTAACCTTCACAAAGTCGAAACTCACCAACTACAGATTGAAGTTTAGAATCACCTTACTACTTGAAAAGTGCTCAAACCTCTCTTTGACCTACAATTTGCAATGGCAGAGCAAAAAAAGGGAGAAAAACAAAAGATTTCTTCAACCTTTAGATCAATAGACTATAAAATTCAAGAACATAAACTTTTCTTTTTATTTTACAAGGTTAAATAACTCTCCCTATATGGTTGGAGCGCAACAAGAGAACCCTCAAAGATGAAGAGAAACCATTGAATTATTTATGGGAAGACATGCTTTATCTTGCTGCTCATTGGAGTACTAAATCTAATCTATTTTGTAACTATAATGTATCTTGTATAGCTCTCAATTGGAAGACTTTCCTCTAGCCTATCCTCTCTCTTGTAGTTCAGACTTTGGGAATCTTTGCCACTTTGTACATTCTTCCTTGATCAATGATATCTTTTTGAACTGATGAAGACGCTAAGGAATAACCCTCTCCTATATAAACACCGATACGCCTATTGATTCTTGGACCTCTAGTCCTTTTATTAAAAAAGAATAACGCTGTCCGATATACACATGGGAGTAAGAAAAATGAAATAAAATAATAGAGAAAATCAAGCCTTAGCCAAAAATAGATTACAAAGTTTTGTCAAAGTGGGAAAAATTAGCCAACAATATTGAGTTGTAAATAGGCAACAATATTTCCTCCAAATATGGTAGGAGAAACTGCCAACAGAAAATTCCAATGAGAGAGGTGATTTGCTTGAGATTGAGATAATTTGCTAAGAATGGGGAATTGATTTCAAGACCACTTGACAACATCTTCTAGTGTGGCAGTGGCTAATGTGCCTTTGCTGCATCTTGTTTGCTTGTTAATAATAAAAAAAATCCTCTCACCTTGTCTTATAGATTAAGAAAGTAAATAAAATTGTTGAAATTCGCATTTTAGAATTAGAAGTGTTGGATGAGAAATTTTGACCAATCAAATTTCGCCATGTCATCACAATAAAATCTCTCCCTTTATTAAATTTAGGGCCAAGAATTAATATGTGCCCTTAAATGAAAACTTGGAGACAAACAAAATGACCAACTTAAAAAAAAAATGTCACATGTCTTCTTTCTGGCCTTCTAATCACAACAATATAGGGTTGTCTAGAGGTCCATAATGAAATGAGTGTGTAATGTAATGTAATCCAAAACTCATGTTTGGATTGAGCGTTTTGGGCCCGATTTGTAATACAAAGCTCATCCTGTTCATAGAGTTTAACCCAACCTTCTTTCCCACCGTTTTTATGTTTCACGATCCCATTTTTAATCATTCTTGATTCCTCACTCGTTCAAACACTCCTCTGATTCTCAGTAATCTTGATTACATTTCAGCCTTCCAAACAACCTCTATAGGTTTGATCAAATTCAACGGTGATTAAGCCTGAGAGATAATAGCACAACTTAGCCTAAAATTGTATATTGGATTAGAATGAGTAATTAAGATGCTTGGGCCGAATGTCCAATCCAATTCATGAAACACCTAGTAGAAAATTTGGCCAAAAGAAAAGGTTGAGTCCTAACTCAAACCCAATTTATGGGCCCAAAAAGTAGTATGCCCAAGCACATGTAAAAGGCCTCTAAAAATTTGGGCCCTATCCTTTATTTTGGGAGGATCAAAGGAGGAGAAGAATAGAAGACGCTAAAGAATGAAGTTTCGAAGATCAACTTGAGGTCTTATCAAGATATGAAAGCCAAAGCTCTGAAATTAGCTTTTAACTCTTCTGAGGATTTGCAAAATTTATTGGAACCCATGTTCTGGGTAGCGCAAACATATCCAAGAGCAGTGTAAGAATATCTGTTGTTTGAAACTTGAATCTAGGAAAACAAACATTATATTCAATGCTACTGTTGCTTTGCTCTGGGCCATTAGGAATGAGCAAAACAGGCGTACCTTCAACGACACTTTCAACAACATTGCAAAGATTTGGGAAGACATACACAATGACTGGTTGCTAGTTTTTTTTAGATCAAAACTCTTTAAAGACTACAATCCAACTTTGATTGCTCTCAACCTCGCTGCTTTCAATATAATCTACTTTTGTGGGATTTTCTCAAGCTCTTTGGTTTCATTGTATATTATCTCTGTCTCTAATGAATATCAATGATGGAAAATGAGAGATGATGAGGGTGCTAAGAAGGTATCAACCTAGTTGAGATCTTCCGGTATACCTAAGAAGGTATCACACTACATATCTTTTTCAACAATACACACAATTCAACAATATGTGATGTATAAGTTTAATTTGAAACAATTATATGTTTCACACGAAAATTTTCAAACTAAGTTGGAATGAGGGTATTAATTAATACACCTATAAAAATTTAGAAGTTTAAATCAATATAATTATTAATTAATAGTTTAAATTAATACCACCTATAAATTTTTAGGGATGTAAATTGATATTTTTCTCTAAAGATTACTTATCTCCCATAATCATTGTTGGCAAACAATACTAATTGTAGCCACCTATTTTTGTTCGGGCTTAATTTGTTAATTTTAATTTTGTATTTATCCACATTTTTTTTAAAAGAAAAAAAAAACTTGTTTTAGTCTTTGGTTAGGTTAACTAGTTTGGATAGTTAAAGTAACTAATTTGGTTAGAAATTTTGCAAAAAAAGTAAGTTTTTAATTTTCTAATTTTTGTTTTCCTTCTTAGGGTGTGAGCCAAGTTTGACTTTATTTCAAATTAAAAAAAAAACTAGCCAGTAAACTTTTATGGCAAATAAGGAAGTTTTGTTGGCTTTAAAGCCATCTTCTTCTTCCGCAGAGAGGGGAGGATACAGAGAGAAAAAGAAAAACCCTAGAGAGCAGAAGAACCACACACAAAAACCTAGGAGGGTCTTTTTACACAAAAAAAAAAAAAAAATCATAGAGAAAACCCTAGAGAAAAAAAAAGTCGGAGGATTTCTAACATCCTCCCAAAATTTTCGAAATGAGGTTGCATTTGGTAGGACTTTTTGTCCAAGGATCCACACCTCAAACGAGCTACTTCTTGCTCCGGATCTAACCTTCAATCTTCTTCTTTTCTCCTTGCAGATCTAAAAAAATAGAGAGAAGAAAAGGTTATAAGGAAAAAAAATTTTATTGCTATTTTTTTCTTCCGTTTATTTTATTCTTTATTATAATGTGATATTTATGCATTTTTATTAGATCTATTATTACCGGTTCTTTTTTTTATTATTATTATTTTTTTTTTGTCATTCTTCCTCTTCCATGTTTATCTCTTCATTACTGTTTTATTTTTAAAGAAGGTACAGTGTAAAAAAAAGAAGAAAAAAAAAAGAAACTTACCTCAAGATAGAGAACTCTGTTTCTTGGTAGTCTTGAGAGTTTTGTAGCCTTCTTTTTTCTTGAGTGTCAAGTTGGGGAGTTTATTTTCAAAGTAAAAAAAGAGAGAAATAGAGAAGTTTTATTTTAAAAAATAAAAAAAAGAAACTAGAGGAGAAGAAGAATAAAGAGAGAGTAAGGAAAGAGAGATGAAGAAGAAAGAAATGGTGAAGAAGAAAGAAAAAGAGGATTAAGTGGGAAGAAAAAAGAAGTTTAAAAAAAAAAGGAATTTAATTAGAGTTTTTTAAAAGTAAAAAAAAAAAAAGAGTTTAAAAGTTATTATTATTATTATTATTATTATTATTATTTAAAAAAAAAAGAGTTGGGATGGGCTGCGCCCATCCCATCGTTTTAGAATTTTTTTTAATTATTTATTATTGTTAGTTTATTTATATAATTTATTTATTTAATTTGTTTTATTATCAATTTCAGTTTATTTGGTTATGTTTTAATATTTTTTTCATATCTTTTCGTATTTAATTTTATTTCTTTATTACATTATATCTCTTTTTTTTAGTATATTCTAATTTATTTTGTAAGTATTTTATTTTGTTATTTTATTTGATATATTCATATACTATCATTTTAGTTTATGTTTGCTAATTTATAAATTTTATTTTTGGTTCGTCTTTTAAATTCATTTTTTTAAAAAAACTAATTCGACGACGGAGTCTAGGAAATTTGGGAGTCCGATTTTCTAAAATTCTTGAGGTGAGGAGTTGATTCTTTGGGAGTCCGAGGTCGATCTCTAATATGTTTTCATTAAATCTTAATGTGCCATTTTACGTTTTATATTATGTTTGCTTATTTAATATTTACATTTAAATTGATTTTAATTTCTAGCTAACATTTCTTTAAGTTTTTTTCGTAAATCTTTTATTATTAAAACTCTTTTAAAAACATTTAAATTATATTTTTAAAAAATACATTTTTTTAACCTTTAAAAAAATTAATATATTATTTCAAAAGGTTTTCTAATAAGTTTTTCTAAGAACTTGACACCGTTTTTCTTAAAAAAATTCCTAAGACGGAATCTAGGAAATTTGAGAGTCCGATTTCCTAGAATTCTTGAGGTGAGGGATCACATTTTGGGAGTCCGAGACTTGATCAAAAAAAAAAAAATGAAATTTAATTAATGTTTTAAAATTTTTTATTAAAAGAATATTCCTATGACGGATTTTGAGAAAATGAAATAATTTCTCAAATTCTTGAGGTGAGGAATTTTTCCTCAAATTTTAATATAGTCAAATTGATGGAAGATTTTTCACTTATTTTCTGGGATAATTATTTCAAATATTGGAATAATGAGAGGTAAAATAAGACATTTGTTTTAAAAAAATTTCTTCCCAAATGATTTTCTTTAAATAATATTCTTAATTCAAGATAAAATGATTTGGCTACCGTTTTCTAAATGGGTGTCGTGGGGTGCTAACACCTCCCCATACACAAATGACTTCCGAACCCAACTCTAGTTTTCGCAGACCATTTTTGTTGATTTTTATTAAAAATTGTTCACTTTATTTCGGTGTCCAATCACACTGTAAAAAAAGATTGGTGACGACTCCCTTTTAATTTTCTTTTTAAAATTAACCCTTTTTAAGGACGTCGGCTGCTCCGCATCGTCTCGTACACGTGGCGACACTAATAACTTTAAATAATAAATTAAATGTGAATAAATATTCAACACAGCACACGTACATTGTACATAGGGATAGGGAAAGAGGTGGCTAACACGCCATACTAGGTCAAACCAAACACTTAAACTATAATTAAAATCTACAATTTGAGAGTCAACGAGACAGCACAACTCTTGAAAATTATTTGATTTCAAATTTGTTATTATATATAAAGTTTGAATTTAACTAAGAAAGATCCATCCAAACACAAATAAATATTATATGGTATTTATCTTTTCAATATACACGAACCGTTTTCAAATACTATTTTGATTAAACCAATATTAATTAATTTACACTTTGGGAAATTCTTACGGATAAAAAAAGAAAAAATTACTATAAACAGAACAAACATCAAATTATTTACAAATATAGAAAAATTTTATTGTCTATAATGATAGACCGCAATAGAGTTCGGCGATAGAATTCTATCGCTTTCTATCGCTCAAGCAAATAAATTCTATCGTTTGAGCGATAGAATTCTATCGTGGTCTATCATTAATAGACTGTAAATTTTTTTATATTTGTAAATAGTTTGGATCATTTTTCTATATTTGAAAACAACCCTAAAAAAATGTCAAACTATTTTAAAAAAAAAAAGCAAAATAACATTGATAGATATTGATAGACTTCTATAATTTCTATCACTGATAGATTCATGTAGATTTCTATCCGCGTCTATCACAATTATATAAAAATTTTGTTATTTTATGTAAATAATTTCCCTTATTTTTCTATTTTTAAAAATTTCCCTTACACTTATCTCTATTAGCCAACTTGTTAGGCAAGGGTCATTAAATACCGGAGTTAATTATAAATTTAGTCCATAATCTTTCATATAAAAGAATTAACCAATATTTGTTAAGCTCGCATGTAGTCGTACCATTCTTTTGTTAAAATAGAAAAACATCCACAAATTTAAAATTCAAAATTCAAAATTCAAGATGAAAATAGACAGTCTTTTTTTCCCTAAAAATGGTTAAATCATTAAGTTCAATATTTAAATACGGGAGTTAATAATAAGTACCATTCTTTTGTTAAAATAGAAAAACATCACAAATTTAAAATTCAAATTCAAAATTCAAGATGAAAATAGACAGTCTTTTTTCCCTAAAAAATGGTTAAATCATTAAGTTCAATATTTAAATACGGGAGTTAATTATAAATCATAAGTTTAGTGTTATGTCCTATCTAATAATAATTACATATTTTCCAAAGATTCTAACTATTTGATTTTTGAAAAGTAAGTCTATAAACACTAATTTTATTCACATAAGCTTTCTATCTTTTGTTATTCAAACTCTCTTACCAATGCTTTGAAAAATTAAGCCAAAATTTGAAAACTATAAAAAATAATCCAAATCTGTTTTTATTTTACAATTTTAATGATGAGTTTAAGTATTTCCTTTAAGAAATGTGAAAATTATGATTAAAAAAATTGAGAAGAAACAAACATAAAATTTCAAAAACGGAAAACTAAAAATAACATCATTACTAAAAAAGCTTAAACATTTAAGATTATATCTATCTGATCTCAATGTTTTAAAAACAATTTTACTGTCAAAGCGCGTATGAGATGTGTTTATGACCACGGGTCTGTAGATGTACTAAAAAATAATAATAATTCTAGTAATAATATGTCTTTAAACTTCTTAATTTGTGCATCTTAAAAAGACTTCCTTCATTGATTTCCATGGTTACACACTACTAAATGTCTAAACCTATCTGAAATCAAGCTCTCGTGCAATTTGTAACTAATATAGCCCACGTGACATGTGAAAGCATCAATGACAAATACTTATTAGACCCAAATTTAAAATTTCAATAATGTTATACCTAAAATATACTCATGAATGAACGATAACACAACTTTGAAAGTTTAGAGGTGGTATATTATATACTAAAACTTTTGAATGTAAAAGACTAATAATTATACACAAACTCTAGAATTCAACCATCATTGCAATTAAATCTATTAAAATTTATAGACTAAAGCTTATATAATATAACCAATAAAAGGGGAAAAAAAAAAAAAAACCTTGCCTTTTGTTTCCCACTTTGGCTTTGCATTCACCTTTGGTAAATGAGCTGCATCTTCCAAATTGTGTGGTCAACACGTCGAGCAAAATGGAATACAACAAACATCCTATTATGTATAATGGAATTTTTATGATGGCTTTTTAAAAAGTCAATAAATGGATGATAATTATTTTCTTCATATTTCCATATAAATTCCATTCTCCATAGATCATTCTTCTCCATTGTTCCAAATTTCCCCACCAACCATGAAACCCCAATCTTCTTCTTCTTTTTCTTCTTCGACGTCGTCATCGAAGAATATTATGGCAGGATTTGTGTTTGTTTTTGTTTTGTTTTGTTCATCTTTTCATGTCTCGTTGGCCAATGACTTGCTAAACTTCATTGACATCAGTTGGGGAGATGGGCGAGGTCAAATGCTTAACAATAACGAGCTTTTAATGCTTAGCTTAGATAGAAGCTCAGGCTCAGGCTTTCAATCCAAGAATGAATACTTATTTGCAAAGGTTCAAATGCAAATCAAACTTGTCTCAGGAAACTCTGCTGGCACTGTCACTACATTCTTTGTAAGTTTCCAACCAAACACTATAATTTATGTAGAGTTTTATTGCTTCTCTTTCTGGAAAGAGAGTACTTTATTAAGACACAAAGTTACAATGTTCTTCTTGATCTAGATATTTCGCTTTGTAGCAAAACAAAAATACTCGTGAATGATATTTTCGTTGATAAGAAAAAAAGTACAATCTAGGCTGCACTTAATCTTCATGCAACTCTTTTTATACATAGTACAAAAAATGGTAGATTTTTATTGGATGGAGCCATTACACCCAACTTTTTTCCATAAGAAAATGTAGAATTCACGAGGGCTAGGCTAGGACAAACATATTAGAACTCACGCATGAGCATTTTACATTTCCTTTCGATAAGCATTTAAGGCATGTTTTGAAGTTATTCTAAAATGGTTAAAATCACTTTGGTTATTTTTTAAATTACTATGAAAACATGTTTTTAATCATTCAAAATTATTTTTATGATATAAAAATTGCATTTAAAAATATAAAATTAAATATTAAATAAATTTTGAGTTATTAAATGCGTGTTTCGAAATTATTTTGAACTTGACAAAAGTGATTTTAGCAAAAAAAAAAAAAAAAAAAACCACTCCCAAATCATGGTGAATGTTTAAGTTCATAGTAATCATCTTATTATTATTATTATATACATAAGATTCACAATCTTGTGAATTCGAGTATGATGATGGTGCTAAGAATATGTCAACCTAGTTGAAATGTTTCGATATACCTCCTGACCCATTAGTACATTGTTAGAAAAACAAAAAAATCACAATAATGTGAATCCTTAAATCCTAGTAATACCAATCACAATATTACATTTTAGTGTTGGTTAGACTATTGAGGATATGATTTTTAAACTTACAATTAATATTCTTATGTTAATCATGTCAGTGTCGAAATATGTGAACACTTATCGATGTTTTTGTTATATTTCGTAGATTTTTTTACGATATAATGAAAATGTTGATTTATCTCTTATATCGATATTAAACTCATAGATATATAAAAATGTTGATATAAATATCGACATGTCAAGATAAGAATTTCAATACACTCAATCATATTAAACTAAATTTTATAATTAGATCATTGTAAAATCAAATATCATTTGACAAAATAAGTTTTGAGATGTGATTTCAGTTATCTTCAAAAGGAGATTACCATGATGAGATAGACTTTGAATTCTTGGGAAACACAAGTGGAAATCCTTACATTCTTCACACCAATGTGTTTAGTGAAGGAGTTGGCAACAGAGAGATGCAATTCTACCTATGGTTTGACCCAACTGCTGATTTCCATACCTACACCATTTTCTGGAATCACCAACATATTGTGTAAGTAACCCAATCATTATATATTTTCATTCTTGGATAAAACTTGCATAAATTAATTCATGTTACAATTAGTTTAATGATTTAGGAGTGAATACTGATTTAATATATAACTAGATTATTGGGACAGTTGCAAATATAGCAATTAGATTCAAAGTATTAGCACATATAGCAAAAAATTGCAAATATAGCAAAGTCTATTAGTGATAGACCTTGCTATATTTGCAATTTTTTTTTAAAATGTTGCTACACACTTGGTTATTATTCCTAAAATTGTTACTCATTACAATTATCCTAGATTATTTGTAGCATTTAATGGGCATATGAAGTAATCGATGAACTTTTCATTCGAAGATATGACCTCGATCTCTAGTTAAACATATATGAACCAATTGATAGCTAGGTTGCAAATAGTGAAAATAGAAAGTCTTACAATGAATACTATGTAATCCAAGTGTGCATTTGGGATGACTTTGGATTTTTTTTTTTTTTTTTTTTTTTTTTTTTTTTTTTTTTTTTTTTTTTTAATAAAAACCATTACTACGTAAGTCCATTTGGAAGAATTACTAGTTTAAAATAGGTTTATTATAGGTTTCCAAGTGATTGTTTCATATGATTAAAGATGTGTTTTTTCTTTAAAAAAAAAAGGGTCCAAAGGATTTAGTATAATAAATAATAGACATCTTTCCCAATTGATATGAAAACACTTTAAGTAGAAACATTTAAGAGATAGCTATTTCTAAATCGTTTAAATCGAAGTTAAAAAGAACGTATTTGTGATTTTTATACTTACTTATGAATGTACAACCATGAAACAAATTTATTATTAACCATACTTTTTACAAATGCAACAAAATGCATTAATATATAATCATCTAGTACTTCAAGAATAATATCAGGTTTGGATGATTTTTCAACTCAACTTATACTATATAATTAAATACAAGCTATATAATTCTAATTTTTCTTATATTGACTCTTTGTTTTTCTCCATGCATATGAATCTATTTAGATATCTTTTTTAAAGAAAAGGATTGTTATTTAGATAATTATGGATTAAAGACTTTATTTGACCTATCATCAAATTTCTCTATTGCATTTAACATAGTTTCAAAAACTTGATACTAAATATTCAATTAGTTCACCAAAAGTTCAATAAACCTATTGATTTTGCATTTTGTAGCTTCTATGTTGATGATATTCCCATAAGAGAATTCAAGAACTTCCAAGACAAAGGAGTTCCCTTCCCACAATATCAAGGCATGAGATTATATTCAAGTCTATGGGATGCTGATAATTGGGCCACAAGAGGTGGTCTTGAGAAGACAGATTGGAGCCAAGCCCCATTCAAGGCTTATTACCAAAACTTCAGTGAAGATGGCTGCTTTTGGTACAATGGATACTCTTTTTGCACTCCCAATTCGAATTCATGGCTATGGCAAAATTTTGATAATGATTTTGCAAAGAAAGGCCAAATGAAATGGGTACAAGATAACTACATGATCTACAATTACTGTCAAGACTCAAAGAGATTCCCACAAGGTTACCCTCTTGAGTGCTACCTCAACACCTACTAAGGGGAGAATAACTTTAAAATACACACAAGAACACACAACAAACAATTCTAAGGTACCTTTATATTCTACGTCAGTGAGCTATGCTCAAGTTGACTTTATTAAATTTTTCTTAATGGTTGTTATTCTTTGAATGCTTTTATATTTTACTTCTTTTTGAATTATTTTTGGGTATGAAAACGTTTTCTTTGTATTGGGAGTATAATAATATTCATCACATACATTATTTTATGATTACACCCAACCTTCACATTTTCTTATCCCTCACATACGTTTAATAGAAGAGTTCTGTTTCTTTGTTATATATATATATTTTTTGAAAGTCTTTTTGTTTAACCTACGTGCTAGAAGTGAATTCTAATTAATATATAAGGATTATATATAAATATAAATATGGTTGATACTAAAATTTGGATAGGAAAAAAGGGATATGGTCTTTACGTGACTGGTCGCGCAAAATTTATTGGCCAATTCCGGACCAAATGATTTAACCGTATATCCACTAAAATGTAGTAGTGGTAGCACGGGTCGAAAATAGGGAGCACATAGATTTTCTCAATTAAACGGTTTACGACCCGAGGTAACCGAAGGGGGGTTTGGAATTGATTTGTTGTAATAATAATAAATTGCATAAAATTAAAAGACAAAGAGCAAAGAGTTAAAATTTAATATTAAAATGTCTAGCTTGGGTTGTTACGAAACTTTCCTATTCAAGATATTTGTTCATCGAATTCTCATTACCGAAATTTATTGATTGCTTTACACCGAACCAATTTTAATTAGAAAAACTAATTAAAATGTCCCAAGCAACCAATTAGTCTAAAATGATTAAGAAGAGAAGCATGCATAATCGAATTATTCTAATGGCATTAAGGTCTAGGGAACGTTAGGGAACGTTAGATGGAACATTCAACTTTCAAGCGCATAGTTAAATGTTCGTTGGTTCAATTCTAAGTTGATTGGATCAATACTAATCTAAATTGATTCACAAGAGGCCAATCTAACTTATCGCTTCCTACGAATTAACATATAACAAGTGCCACAATTTGTAAATTAATTCAAAGCAATAATAATACATCCACAAGCATACGATAATATGATCATAATCTCAAACAGAATTGAATCCATCAATACAATATGAAACTCACAAATACATTGAAATAGGTAAAAGATCCTAAAACACAAGCGAGAAACGATTACCTTAGCCCATAATCGACATTTCTACAATCATTTGACTTGATTACAGAAAGAAGATGGAACAAACTCTAAAATATAATGCTACATATGGATAGAGCACGAAAACACAAAGAAAAAGAGTGGTCATACGCCCAAAATGACCACCCGGATCAAAAGATATGACCTAAAAACTGAAGAGTAGTTTTTATACTGTAACAACCCAAGCTAACTGCTATAGTGGCAGGTTCGTAATTTTGATTGTTTTGGAAATTGCTTCGTTGGGACTCCAAATTGGTCCGTTTCAGCTCTCTTTTCTTCCTAATGCTCGATTCTACCTCTAAATTACTCGATACCTACAAAATAACACATTTAAGCACATTAATTATCATCAATTGGCAAGATTAGAAATATTATGATAACACATTTTAGGTGCTGTGACAACAATAATTTTTTTTATGGAGAAAGAATGTAACTTTCGAAATAGAAAGATTCTCAGATTGGTATGGTACTTACCACATGAGCTTCGATGCTTAAGTCAGACAATGAATAAATGTAGCAAGTCTAGAGTTTGAGATTCAAAATGAGCTTACTTCTATTGGAGCGATCATGATGTATTTTATAAGAGTATGTGACCTTGGTTATCCAAAATAAGATTTCAGAGCTAAATTGGGATTGCCCTTTTGCTTATCGGGTTGGGGCATGTGCAGAACATGTCCCATTGGGAATTTGGTTAAGCTCGATCGACGCTGAGCACCTTGGCTTGGGTTAAGGCCCAAGTTGATTTCCTCCCCTAGACCAAAATCTGTCCTTAGGTATTACGTTGAGCTTGAATCTTGTTATTCTTTTTTCATCCTATCGCAACTATTCTTATTTGATGCAGTTTAGACCAAGAATCACAAGTTTAAACAAAGTAGAACAATAAAGATAAAATTGGAATAACAATAGTCACATGAGGGTTAAAAAATGCAAGAAACCGACTAAAGAGAAGAAGAGACAAGGAAAAGGGAGAAAATAATTGGGTCGAGTGGCCCAATATGCCTGGTCGAGGCCACCATCTTCTCTTCATGAGGGACGATCTTAGCCCTTATGGTCGGTCCAAATTGGTATTCTTGAATCCCCTTCAGATTAGGTACCCTAGAATTCACCCCTCTATAAATAAGATGTCATAAACACCACCCAAAGCAAGTAATTCTTCTTATCTCTAGCTTGCTCTGATCCTTTTCTAAAAACTAACTTAAGCATTAGAGGTTTTGTGGCCGACACCACACCAATATTCTCTTCTTCTTTATTTGGTAGGCCATCTTTCTTTTCCAAAATAATAAATTTTCTAAAGGCATGTAAAGATCAGGTAACTCTTTAGGTCTAGATTTCGGCTTCAACAACACATATTAACAATAAGAATTTAATTCATACTTCTTTTAAGAAGCTTTTGGAGTTTAATGATTTCTGTGATTTGTTTTTGTAAAAAGTATCTATTGAGTTAATATTTTAGCAATGAGAGGTACCCATGCACAACTAGGATTGCAAAATTTTTATCTGATATTGATACTTAATTTTTATATACAATTTTTTTAAGCACAACTCCCCATATCTCTATCTTATGCCATATATGGATAATATATAATAAAGATAAATATTAAGAGAAAAAGAAAAAAATATATATTAGTTACTTGTTTTATGGTTGAATAACCAAAGACCTAACTCATACTCTCACGTGCTCCATCCTATCCTAACTCTTATAATTCAATAATAAATAGCAATAAAACTAATTGAGTTAGGAGAGAAACTTGTCATTGAAGTCCCAATTATTTAGTGAAATGAGTGAATGAAAATCTAATATATGATAGGTCATGATGTGACACTCGAACTGATTAATGGATATGTATGATAATGATTCATTTTACACATTTTGCTGTCTTTCAATTGAGAAAAGCAAATAAATCGAACACAAATTTATGCTTATTCACAATGATTAAGAGTGCCAAATTCTAAACTTAGATCCTTATTATTATACAATGCGCATAGCCTTGCTCAAAGCTCTACTAGAGTGAAGCATGCAATAATATAGAAATACCACTTTCATTTTAAGAGTTTCATATTTGGGTCCCTATATAATGTATAAGGTGTGTTAATAGGTTTTAGACTTTCCTATTTTGGTCCCCAAATTGCTTAGGGTGTTAATGGGTTTCAATCAATGTCGTCTATTTGTGTTGGTAGTCCATAAAATGTAAGTAGCTTCAATGTCAAAATTGACTTAGCCTTTGGCTGGTTAATTTTGTTGGATTCGACTTGTTGATCCTTTTGTGGATTGTCTTTTGATTTTGTTGATCTTCTTGAAGAATGGATTGAAATAAATTTTTAAGTCTTGAGAGCTTCAAATGTCTTGAGCTTGTATACAAAGTCTTTATATCTTCAAAAGAGATTTTAGTCTTCAAAGACTTTTGAACTTTGAAGCATTTTTTTGGTCTTCGAAGAGTACTCTTTAGTCTTCAAGATCTCCAAAAAGTCATATCGTTTTCTTACATTTGACTTCTCTCTAAGGTCTCCCTTTTGAGATAACGACTTCTGAACTTTGAAAAATGAAGAGAACTATTCTATTTACAGAGTTTTTGACAAATTGGAGTGTATATCTAAAACCAGAGTGCTAAATTAAAATATATCCAAAAATAAAAATGTCTGCCTTTTTTCTCTCTCTAAAATAACATCAACATGACTTTGATAATATATTGTAATTGCCCATTTTTTCTCTAAAATAACATCAAGATGACTCTGAACTAGAGACCAATTGTTAAATTTTGACCCATTGTTGAACTTTGTTAGGAGGGCAAACAAAGTCTCACATTGGTTAGGGAAGGAAATGATCATGTGTATATACGTGAGGTCAATATTATCTCCATTTGTATATATGAGGCCTTTTCGGTGGTACCAAAAGCATATCAAACAACGAATTTGTCAAATCGGTTAGCAGTTAACTGTTTGAGAGACGCAAGAGCCAAAATTCGAGTAGTGGGTCAGGTTAAGTTTGCGTGCATCTGTGCCTCATTCATTACTTCACCCATGTCTCATTGCACTCGGCTAAAAATATCCTCACTTGGTAATTTGATCGGCGCCTGTTTGTGGAATCTTTGGCTTGAAAGAAACAATCGCACCTTCAAAGACACAAATCGCAATGTTCGGCAGCTGAGGGAGGACATTGTTCATATGGTTGCTCATTGGTGTTCAAAATCTCAGTAGTTTTTTTTTTTTTTTTTTTTTTTGTAATTCTGATGTATCTTCCATCGCCCTTAATTAGAAGGGTTTCCTCTAGCCTCTCCTTACTTGTTCTTTCTCCTTTTGTTGGCTTTGAATGATATATCCTCTTTAGACTCGGAGTATGATGAGGGCGCTAAAAATATGTCAACTTAGTTGAGATATCTTTGTGTGTCTGCCAATCTTATAGCCCCTTGCGATTTGTTCAAAAAAAAAATCTATATAGTGATAAGATATTTTTTCCATTGTTTCCTGCTATGGTTATTTTCCTTTATTTCAAATTATTTACCTCTATGGATTGTTATTCTTCCTCCTATGTTTTTGCTACACATGTAAGGATCTTGGTTATTTATTGTACCCTTGGTTATTTAGCCATTTTAAATTCCGGTATATTTTTGTAGCTCTATACAACAATTTGCGGATTAACTGCTAAGTAATGAAGTTTAAAAAAAAATTGAAAAGAATAGGAAAACACTTAGAACTATGAAAAATTTTTAAAATAGAAAAATAAGGAAAACTATTTACATAAAATAGTAAAATTTTTAGATAGTTGTGATAGAAGTCTATCAAAGTCTATTACTAATAGAAATGATAGAAGCCTATCACTAATAGATGTTGATAGCTAGAAATCTATCAATGTCTATTAGTATTTTTTTTTACTATTTTCTGTAAATAGTTTGATATTTTTTTTATTTGTAAAATTTTTTCTAAAACTATTTGTAAAAGTAAAACTGATTTTTTTTTTTTTTTTTTTTTTTTTTTTGTCTTTATTCAACCATGGCTTTTGAAGAGAGGGAACTTGCATTTTTTTTTATCTTTTTTTTTTCCTTTTTTTAATTTTATGTTGGGTTATTTTTAAATATAGAAAAATGAGCCAAAATATTTATAAATATGGAAAATTTTCACGGTCTATCAACGATAGATAAACAACAATAGATTTCTATCGTTGTGCAATAGACAATGAATTTTTTCCATTTATAATAATTCCCTTATATTTTTATAATTTCATAAGAATTTGTATAATTAATGAGTTTTTTAAGAAGTGATTTAGTCCAGTTTATATTTGAGTGATCTAAAACTAAAAAATTCTAGAATTCTACTTTTTGTAAAAGAAAGAAAAAAACTAATTTTATTAACATAAGGATTCAAAACAAATTATTTTTCTAAACGTAATGATTTATCCTCTTATTATCTAAATCTAAAAAAAACTATTCCCCAATTGAATAACAATATTACAAAAGAAAGAAGAAGAAAAAGACAAAAATGAACAGAGGAGAAAAATAAACAAAATGAAAAAAAGAGGAAAAGGATATTAAATAAATTTTTAAAAAATCAACAGAAATTTTCTGTTTCACTTGGTCAAAATAAATAAATAAATAATAAAAAAAGGAAGTTCCATCTGTTCAAAAGCCATAGTTGAATAACAAAAATCAGCCTTTGACAATATATTGGGTAAGAAAGTTGAACTTTTTAACTTTATGGAAATCGTGTACATTTAATGTCAGTTGAGTTATATTTTTTCTTTTAAGTCAATTAGCCTTATTTTTACTAGTTTCAATATTTTTTTCAAAATTTTTATTAAAACAACATTATTTTAGACTCTATTGTAAATCTAGTAGTTAATCCCACAATTTTCCTCATTTGATCGTAGGACTTGGGACTCTATCGTTATATGAGTCAATTTGATTAGATTCTAGGTCTATCTAATCAAATGACCATGTATTTTATCATTTTTTATTGAAATTTAATTTGTAACACAGGTCAAATTATAATTTTTTTTTCCAAATTCAACCATGTATAATTTTGTCATTAATTTAAAACTAAATCTCAATTTGTGATTAGCAAAAATGTCTCAATCAACAAAGAAGATTAGAACCTAACTTACACTTTGAAAAAATAGTTATTTTTAAAAGGTTAATTTTAAGCGTTTTTGTATTTCTTTTAAGAAAATAAAATCATAGCGACCAAAAAGCAAGAATATTTGGGTTACCATACACATTCTTCTCCTAATAATAAAAAAACCACAAAAAATGGAAATACCAATTTTTTCCCTTTTTTTAATTTCTCCTTCTATATTTCAAAGGAGTATATATAAAACAAAAAACTCAACTACTTTTCTGTAGTAAAGTTGAAATTATTGACTTTAGTTTAAAACTTGGATGGGCTACTATACATAACTCATAGTATTTAATATCATATATGTATGAATATAGCTCATTGTATTTATTGTTCTACACAACTCTCCCAACTATGACATATGCATAGTTAAATTTATTTATATGTTCACTAAAAATATGGTCCAAAATTAAGATGCTAAAGATACATCGTGGTCTATTTTATAAAAAAAAAAAAAAAAAAACCATCATCGTCAAAATAAACTTAGCTTAATGGTAATTGGCATATTGATGCACTCCCTTCTTAATTGAGGTCAGAGGTTGGTTAATAAAATATGAAAAATACTTAGTTGCATCATAGTGTTACACTCTTTTTTATGCATCTCACCCGATTATATATCGATCCAATCCTAATCTGTCACGTGACAAACTTTTCTTTTCTTTTTTCTTTTTATGTGTGATTAGAGTTTTAGATGCATCTTGGAATGTACCTTAAAATTTATTATCTATAAAAAAAATTAAATAATTTTCTAGGTAGTTCAAGAATGAAAAAACACACATACAAAGAAATCGCTAAAATGAATAAAGCGTAAGGACTAAAAGCAAAATAAGTATGAAAGCTTACACAAAATAAGATATTTTTAGTACAACAACAGTAGGGATGGGAGATCGAACTTCCAACCTCTAGAATAAAAGACCATTAGGTAAAATAAGGTTTGATAGAATTATTCCGATAAAGTATTTTTGGAAATGAGACCACTTTTTCTTTTATAAAAAAGTTGTTTATTACCTCCAACTTTCAAGTCAATGAAATTTAGTTTTTCCTTTTTTTTCTTTTAGTACCATAGGGATTAGGAGATTACAGATGTGATTTTCGACTTTTTCAAACAATTTAAGCACATTTTTTAATAAAGTCTAAATTGAAAACATAGAAACAGGTTTTTCGTTTCTAATAATTAAGGTCTTGTTTTATAACCATTTGATTATTAGTTTTTAGTTTTCCAAAATCAAGCTATAATTTTTTTTTTTTACTTTGTCATTTGTACAATATTTAAAAGAACCAAGTCAAGTTTTGAAAACTATAAAAAATTAATTGTAGTGTTTTTTTTTAAAAAAAAAATCATAATTAAAAAATAGGGAGGAAACGAGCATAAATTTTAAAAAAATAGAACACTAAAAATGAAATCGTTACTAAACAAGACTTAAATTATAAATTCGACCATTGTATTTCGGACTTGATAGCAAGATCTATTTAGTCTTTGTTTTGATTATAATTATTTAGGCTTCATTTGATAGGGCATTTGATGTTTATTTTTTGTGTTTGAAAATTAAGCTTATTAAACACTACTTGTAGCCAAAAGTTTTTATGTTTTGTTCTCCACTTTAATTTCTATACTAATGTTCTCAAAAATCAAGTCAAATTTTTAAAAATAAAAAATGTAGGTCTTATTTGGTAACGATTTTGTTTTCCGTTTTCTGTTTTTGAAATTTATGCTCATTTTTCATATTTGGGGAAGAAACACCTAAATTCTTAGTTAAATTTTAAAACAAAATAAGTCTTTGAAAACTATCTTTTTTTAGTTTTCAAAATTTGACTTGGGTTTTGAAAATATTAGTGGGAAATGAATAACAAAAAAAAAACTTATATATTTATGAGTTTATTTTTCAAAAACTAAAAACTAAAAGTCAAATGGTTACCAAACGGAGTCATAGTTTTTATTTTTAGAAGTTAAGTAAGTATTAAGTATTTTTAATGTGAAAAATCATAATCGAAGAGTTAGAAGGTAACAAACATAAATAGAGAAAATAGAAAAAAAATCGGTATCGAACGGATCTACCTAAACATTTATATTTTTATATGTTCGATACTTGTCATTTACAAGTTTCCAACAAGAAAAAATTTGGGTGTAGCCTAGGTTGCACCCAATTATTGTGCAGCTCCTGCTGTACCGAATTAAAAATTGTCACGTGACAATCTATTCTTTAAAAAAATTATTAAGAATTTATTTTTCTATATGTAGAGGAAGAGAGAGTATAGGACACTGCACCGAAGTATTGTTCTTCCAACAATATGTGGTATAATATGTCCCTACTACCTACATCACTCCGAATTTGACACCAACTTCACAGAGTTATTTAAAAAAGATGTCACATCGTTCTCCTAATAATATTAATGACAACAAAGACCTTTAAATCATAGTCAAAACTTAAAAAATTTCAAAGATTATATGGGATCCATATAACTAAATCTATAATTAAACCTAATCATATCCTCCGAACAAGAGCATTAAAATTCCGAAAATTCAGCCGATTTTATGCACCAAACTCTAATTACGTGCAAGTAATTAGTTGGTATTTCATGCTAAATGGATATAGTTTAGGAGCGTAATTGACATATATATTCATTTTTCTAAGGTCGGAAGAAGTTTAAATTCTCATAATTCACCTGTTGTATCCAAAGTTTAAAATGTTGAGGTTGATAGAAATATCGAAGTCTTAATTTTACGGAAATTTTAATAGAAATATCGATAAAATGAAGATTTCGATGAATATTTCTGAAAAAGTTATAAAACATAAAATTTTAAAAAATAAATTTTAATTAATAAATAAATGTTTTATGATTTTTAAATAAGTTAACATGTCTATTATATATATTATATTTATATTAGTGACATTTTGTTGATTATTTTTCATGTTTCGTGAATTTTTCTACGATATATTGGAAATTTCTATTCACCCCTCATGTCGATATCGAACTCATGGAAACATGAAAATATCGATGAAATATCGACATGTCGACGAAAATTTAATATTATAATTGTACCAAAAGGAAAAATTAAAAGAAGTAAACAACTCCAACAAAGAGGCATTTACTAACAACAATAATAAAGGTCCTTGTATTAGTGTTTGTGCATTTAAAATGTTTATTTTAATTTGTATATTTTTAATTTTTGTTCATTTTAGTCTTTGGAGGAGTATGAATTTGAAGAGCTAAAAGAGATCGATATTCACTCACTTATTTATAAAACTCTTTCGCCCTAGCCCAACCAAACTATTAAATAAAATGAAAACAATGTGATTAATTATGACATTTTATTTTGATCTTGACATGCTTTGAAAAATATAAAGATATGATTTGTACTAGAACACACCTATGATAGACCCACCGTTAATACATTCACTATAGGGCGTTGGCATCTTTATTGCGTTGCAATCGTATAACTTCAACATTTCTATTTTGGTCCTTATACTACTATTCGTTTCTATTTGCAAAATTTAATACAAATTCTAAAAAAAAAAAAAAAAAATCCTAAAATCACAATAGAAAAATATTGCATAAATTGAAAAGTGTAAAAATTACAAGTTATAATTTAGGAGTCACTTTAAATTTGTATCTATTTGGTCTTTAAACTTTCAAAGAATGTCTAAAAGATCCATGAATTTCAATTTTATGTATCTTTTAAGTTTCTAACATATAAAAAAAATTAAAATGAACTAATCTATTGGATATAAATTTGAATTTTATATCGAATGAAACTTAAAACTTTCAATTTTATGTGTCTACTAGATTCGTGAATTTTAAAAAATATTGCGTAGGTCAAAAGACCACTACTAGACACAAGATTAAATATTCAGGGATGCATTGGACACAAAATTAAAATTATAGGGACATATTAGACATTTCCTAAAGTTTAAGAATCAATTGAACACATAATTAGAAATTAAAAAATCTATTAGATACACATCTAAAAAGTCATAAATTAAATAGACACAAACTTCAAAGTTGGAGACTAAACTTGTAATAGCTTAACCAAATAAAAAAATTAAGGGAGATTGCAATATTGGTTAACAAAAAAAGCATAATGGTATTTACAAATCTAACAATAATTTTCTAAATTTGTAAATATATTAAAGATGTTAAATCTCTTTTTATTATTCTAAATTTACCCTAATTTGGGTATGAATAGATATATCGAAGGTACTTTAATATGTGATATGTCGATCAATTGTTATACTCTATATCTGATATATCAATCAATTGATATACTCTAAATTCGAGATATCAGTCGACTGATATATTCTAAATTTGATATATTAGTCGACCGATACACTTTAAAGTTGTTATATCAATAAACTGGCATACCATATATAAAGCAGATCATTTATATAATTGATATACCGATAGTACTCCAATTGTGTTATGGTGCATGTTATTTCTACAATTGATATACCATGACTTTAATTGTGTTGTGGTTGATGTTATTTCTCCGCTTATAGTGAATATTGTTTTTGTTTTTTCACTTCATTTTGGATATAAAGTTATTTTCATTTGATTAATTTTTTTATGTCAGTGATCTAATTTAGATTTTGGCATTAGTTGTGTTATGTTTTCGATTTTTTATGATTTTGATGGTACACATATCTTCATTGAATTAATTGTATCAACTGCTATACCAAATATAAAATATTTTTGAAATTTTGATATGATATTGATGGTAATTAAGTTACACTTAATTTGGTATATATTAATTGTATAACACATATACTTCATAGCAGATGACTAAAATACTTGATTTTCATTAAAGAGTAAGAAAAAAAAAGTATTCAACGATATTGTTAATCTACCAAATATGAAGTATATCATTCCTAAAGATACTCTTAAAGTATAACATTGATATTTCAATTGTACATCATCATTAATTCAAATTTTATTCCAAGTATAGCATTGGTGTATCATTAAATATAGGGAACTTTTTAAAAATAAAAAAATAAATTAAACTATTTACACAAAATAACAAAATTTTTAGATAGCTGTAATAGACGCTGATAGAAGTCTATTAGTATCTATCAGTGATAGAAATGATAGCAGTCTATCACTGATAGATGCTGATAGAAGTCTATTATTGTCTATCAATATTTTTTTTTGCTATTTTCTGTAAATTGTTTTACATTTTTTCTATCTGTGAAAATTTCCCTTAAATATATCAATACTTTTTAAAAATCTATTTGTTCAAGTATATATTAGTTGTATATCAACAAAACTCATTCAAAATTTAATTTCAAGCGTAACTCAATGATAATGTACTAGAAACACAATATTTAGAAACAAATGAATAAATTTTCAAATTAAGTAAGCAAATAATAACAAATGCAAGAGCATTTATTGTCTAATAATTTAGTATATCAGTTAAACATTTTTAAACTACATCAGATATACTATTGATTGACGTGCTGATATAACAATCAATAAAGACAAACCATTGCTAAATTTGCAAATTTAAGAATGTTTTGTGCTATTTTTGTTAATGCAGGTTAAAATTTGGAGAATTTTTAAAAATAAAAGAAAATAAGAGAAATTATTTACACACAAAATAGAAAAATTTTGAGATAGTTGTGATAGACGCTGATAGAAGTCTATCAGGGTCTATCAGTGATAGAAATGATATATAGAAGTCTATCATTGATAGAAGCTGACAGAAGTCTATCAATATCTACCATTTTTTTTTTTTTTTTTGACTATTTTCCGTAAATAAGTTGATATTTTGTTCTGTATGTGAAATTTTTTCTTAAAATTTGAAATACCAAAACCATCAGTTTTTAAAAGTAGAGGAATAAAACAAAGGATTTGAAAGTATAGGGATATGAAAATAATGTTTAAATTAAAGCTAATATTAAATATATAGGGAAGCAAGTTGCGTGGAGGTTTCTCAACCGATGGAACATTTCCCCTTTCCCTTTGAATAGGTGTATGTGAGTGTTGTGGCCAACCAGCAATCATAAATAAAGGCAGCTGCCTCAAAGCACATACCCCACTCCCTTCATTTGAGTTTTATTTTGGATATTATTCTCTCTTCTTCACTAGTTTTTCAACAAGAAGAACAAGAAAAAGTGGCAAATGGGGTTTGGAGATGTAAGAACTGAAGGGATTCTGAGATTTTGTGCTATTATTGGGTTGGTTTTAACAGTTTTATTGCTGGGTTTTGATAACGAAACTACTCAAATCTTTCATGTTGACAAGAAAGCATCATTTAGAAGTTTGCGCGCTCTCGTGTAAGCTCTCTCTCACTCTCGTTCTCGCTCTTTTCATTGACTCTTTTCTCTTCATTTGTTGAGTTTTCGTGTTTTTGTTTTTAAGAGTAGAAATTTGAGCATCTAACTTTAAAATTGATGCTTAAACTAGTAGAGAATTAGAATTAGAATTTGACAAAACTTTAGTTGGGGCGAATAAGTGAAGAAGAAAGAGGGGTTGATAGTTGCCCGTACAGTCTCCTAGATTGAAGAAATTATTTAAGGATTTAAGGATATTGTCACGATGTTGCGAGTAGAGTTTTATGTTTGATGTTTATCTAATATGGTATATCAGATAACATGAAATCTTAAGAGGCATTCAATCGGAAAAAAATGTGGATTTGATAAAAAAAATGGTATTTAATATTATAATTGGGAAGAAAACAACGTTACAAGGGAGTTTAAACCTAAGACATCAGGAACTAATCTGCTCTGATACCATGTTAAATCGTTGATTGACCCAAAAACTTAAACTAATAGGTAAAGAAAAATTTAATTACATCGTCTAACACATGTTAAGTTTTATATTTAGGAACAAATTGCATTATTAATTCTAATTCCAACACATATTCTCATAATCCAATTGAGAGCTCCAATTAGTTCTTACCAATAATAAACCTTGTTGGTTGTATGGCTTTATAGTTTTAAAATTTTTATCTATAAATGCAATGTTTTAACTTTCTTTTTTATTATTATTATCCTTTTTTTTTTTTTTTTCTTGTTTTGGTGATAGAATGATTATGTATGTGAACTCAATGGGAGCTGGCTATAACATTCTTCAGCTCTGCAAATGTTGGCTTTCTGCTAAGTCAAAATTAGGAATCTCCAAATTAGGGGGTGACTTTGATATATACCTATTTTGGCTTTCTTTCTTTCTTGATCAGGTTTGTCTTCTTTTTTTCACTTATTGACATCAATAAATTTTGGTTGACAAATAATCTTTGAGTGTTGTTTGAATTGACTATTTATGTACTTTAAAAGCGGTTTTTCCTTTTTCATTTTGAAACATTTTTTTAAATATTTAGAAAGTCAATCCAAACATGTTTAAATTATCTAGGTATGTATATGAATTGCAACTTTTTTTTTATAAAAAAAAATAGTTTTGAGTATGTATAACCTTTATTTGGTTTACAAGTTTAGGATTGGTAAAATTTAAGGTGGGCAAGATAAAATTCAAAAGATGTAAGAGATGGATCTAAATTTTGTCATATCCAGTTCAAACTATTAGCAGATATAGTACAATACAAATAAATTTGAAAATATGACAAAATTTAGATCCAGCTCTTATAGTCTATCATTGATAGACCATATTATTAATAGGAGTATCACTAATTAGAGTATAATCTATCAGTGATAAATTTTGTTATATTTGCAATTCTTTAAAAATGTTGCTATATACTTAATTATTAGTTCTAAAAATGCTACCCATTGCAATTACCCTAATTTTCTAAAATCTCGTTTGACAATAAGCAACTTTTGATTTTTGAATTTTGGTCCTTTACTTTCCAAACGTCTATTCTAACTTTCATACTTTTAAAAAATTGTTATTTTAGCTTCATGATATTCCTTATTATCTCCTATCTTTTTATGATAATTTTAGCATGAAACTTTACCCAATAAATTTCTTGAAATGTACCCATTATAAATTTATATAAAGGGTTTCGATTTTTTTTTTTTTATTAAATTTGTGTTGAAATTTTACAAATAGAAACAAAAATTGTCACTTTTCTAAAATATACATGGACATAAGTAAACATTTTCTAATTCTACAAATACTAAAATAAAACAGAAATTAAAGTTATAGGCAACAAAGTAAACGTTTTGAAAGTATAATGACCAAAGTGAAATTAAACTAAAAATTAAATACAGGTACTAAAACAGTATTAAACATTTTATTTAATATATCAAAATTATAAAAAGAAGTCAAATGAAAAATTGAAGAAAAATGTTATATAATAATGGCTCTAGTTTCCCTCACCAAGAGGGAGTAAATTAATGGACCTTCCCAACCTTCTGTGATAATGGAGGAAAAGGACACTGACAAGTGCTTTATCACAAGAAACTATGTGATGTAATTGCCAAACATTAGGAAAGTTTTCGGTTAGGTTTCACACTTAAGAAAGATAAACTTGTTACAAATACATGTTTTAGTTTTTTTTTTTTTTAGTCCCATTTATTTTAATATTTTAATATTGTTACTAGATGTTAAAATTAGCTCATGGTAAATTTATTAGAACAAGATATATTTAGTGACTTGGTAAAAGTTTAGATAAGAAATTAAATCGCTTCTTGTAAAAAAAAAAAAAAAAAAAATTATATAAGTTAGGGAGATTTTTAAAAATAGAAAAATAAGGAAAACTATTTACACAAAATAGTAAAATTTTTAGATAGAAGTCTATTAGATGCTGATAGAAGTCTATCAATGTCTATCAGTACTTTTTTTGCTATTTTCTGTAAATAATTTGATGTTTTTTCTATCTGGGAAAATTTTCTTATAAGTTATCTATAGAAATTTTTTAATTTTTTCTTCTCATTTAAACTTTAGTTTTGTAAATATAAAATTTGGGAGAAGAAGATGGAATTAAATAAACTCAAGGAAGTGGTTTTTTTTAATTAGAATTTTTAGGTGTTGTTTTAAACAATCAAGTCAAGTTTGAAAAGGAGAAAATGTAATTTTCAAAAACTTGTTTTTGTTAATAGAGTTTGACTAGGAGTTCAAGTGTTTTCCTTAAAAAAACTAAAACCAATAATTTAAAAATAAGAATAAAACAAATGGTTATTTTCAAATACAGAAAAATGAGTCAAACTATTTACAAATATAGAAAAATTTTGCTGTCTATCAGCGATAGACCGCGATAGAATTCTATGATCACTTGAGCGATAGATAGCGATAGATTTCTATCGCTGATAGACAGTAAAGTTTTTCTATATTCGTAAATAGTTTGATATTTTTTCAAACTCAAAAGAAAAAAAAAATCCTTATCCATGAGTCTCAAAAGGGCCCCAAAATGTGTTAATGTGTGCCAACTTCCAAGTTGGAAGGAACAACTAGCAAATTAAATTCTTCATTGTCATTGAAGTAGTTTGAACTACCATTGACACAGGCAGCTGCATACATCACATTTGCAGCAAACACGGCGGGGATGGAGGCGGCGTTTCTGGCGGTGACCGGAGTACACGACTTCCAGTGGATGAAGCTGTGCAATAGATTCCAAAGATTTTGCTACCAAGCTGGAGGAGCTTTTCTTTGTGGCTATGCAGCTTTCTTTATATTGCTTGCCATTTCCTTCATCTCTGCTTTCAATTTGTTTAGGCATTATTCACCGAACCACTTCCTTAGATTAAAATCCAACAACAAGTGAAGTATTATACCCCAAGTTTTTACCCTTTTCTATTGGATATTTTGACTTTTACCTTACACACCTTTGGCTTTAATTTCATCTCTATCAATTGTGTGTATTTGTATTTGCAATGATCAAGTATATTTTACGACTCCTCTATTTGGCGATGATTTCGTTTTTAGTTTTTCTAAAATTTATATTGTTTTAATTTAATTTCTTCTCAGTTTTTCGATTATAATTTTCATTTCTGTTAAAGAAATACTTAACTGTAGTGGTCAAATTCTGAAAAGTAAACAACAAAATAAGCACTTTTTCAAAAAAAACTTTTTTTTTCTTTTTTCATTTACAAAATTTAGTTTGGCTTTTGAAAACATGGAGAGATAGTTGATGACAAACCATAAAAACTTATTGGTGAGAGTAATATTTATATGCTTAATTAAAAAAAAAAAAAAAAAATCAAGGCCCCATTTGGTTTTTGGTTTTTAGTTTTTGAAAATTAAGCTTATAAACATCTTTTTTATTTCTAAATTTAATTTCTTTTTGTTAACTACTTTCAACCAATGTTTTCATCTCTAAATTTCTTGCTTTGGTTTTTAAAAACTTGTATTTGTTTTTGAAATTTGGCAAAAAAAATCAACTCTTTTACTTAAGAAAGACAAAAATCATTGTAAGAAATTGAGAGGAAACAAACTTAATTTTCAAAAATGAAAAATAAAAAAACTAAGACCCTTTTTGATAGCATTTTTGTTTTTTGTTTCTTGTTTCCTGTTTTTTTAAAACTAGAATCAAGAATATGTTTGATAACTATTTCCTTTTCTTGTTTCATTAAAAAAGAAATGGAAACGTAAACTTGTTTGATAATTATTTATTGTTTATAGTTTCTCATATTTTTTTCCTTACCTAATTTAATTATAAAAAATAAAAAAACATATAAAGGGCATCAAAATATACAAAAAAAAAATAATTATAAAAAATTTACCTAATCAAATACAAATTAAATAAGTCCCAATACAAAATTAACAATAAGAATAAAATTGTTCAATCATTCAAATGCTGCTCAAATTTCATATGCAATATTATTCCTCACTCGAATCATTTGTCTAAAATGATGTTGTCTCAAATCTAACTCAATTGTATTATTATGTAAATGTTGTGGTTGTAAAATATTAAAGTGAAAGAAAATAAATGTTTTAGTGAACAAAATTTGTAATAAAAATTACTATACTAAAAATAGAAATTACTATTTTAAAAAAATCATATTTAAAATCATATATAAACATGCCAATAGAAAAATTTAAAATTCAAGATTCCAAAAATATTTAAATATACATATTAAAATTTTGAAAGTTTAACGTTAAAATAATATATAAATCTAAATATTGAAAATTTTAAAATTTAAAATTATACTAATATATAATTATAGCAAAAATAAAAAATAAAAGAAACATTAAAAACGAAATAATCAAATTGACTTACTTAAAGATTCGTTTTCATTCTATGATCAATCTAATAAGCATAATTTAACCTAATTATGATATATATATACGTTCGATCGAGAAGTTAAATATTTCTTTGAAACTCTGCAAAACGTAACTTTTTAAGGATGAATCTCATACATATAAACCTAGACGTATATTGAGATTGACAATAAGGCATATGGTCCTAAACAAAAGAAAAATAAAAGCTTCCACACATTGACAGTTAGACAAAGTCCTATGAACTAAAATAATAATGCACATTAATATATGGCATATTTATTATAAGTTAGCCTATCTTTGCACGTTCTTATTAATAACTACCCAACTTTTTGTTTTTTCTTTCCGGTGTCAATAAAGATATAAGACAAAATAAATTTTTTAAAACTTTAAAATTAAACAAATTTCCCCTTCATAAATTAAAATTTCCTTAAATTTTTAGTTTGGAAGTGTCTTGTATTAGAAGCCTTAAAATCTCGAGTAAAGGGAGAAATAAACTAATAATTAATTAATGAGTGGATTAATAACGTGCAAGAAACGGGGCCCGGGGACTAACAAGGCTAATAAGCCAAGGCCAACCTCATCCAGAGATTGATAAAAGGAAGCAGTAGGCAAATTACTGGCCAATCTAGGTGACTTAGATCAAAATCGAGTGCAGAAGGTTGAGCCGAGGCCAAGCTCAAAATGGTTGAGATCGAGCTCACTATGGCTAAGGGCAAGCCAAAGATGGTTGATGTCGAGGCAAAAGATAACTCACTCATTCTTCTTTTAGAGGATACATACCCTGTGGCTAAAAGCAAAGAGAAGTTTACTTGTTAATAAGACGTGCTTGACACACTACTTTTGTCATTGTTTGACCACCAGACATTCCCTTAATCTCGATCATTATGCTTTCATCAGTCATAACCTGACACATGTTCAAAGGTATCTAGAAAAACTACAAGTAAGTCACTTCATCTCTCAAAAATTTATTATCATATTTTTAAAGAAAATCTTAAGCTTCAAAGAAGACCACCTACTAGCCACATCACCTCTTATAAATCAATATTTATCTTTCTCGAGAAGGTGAACATAATCTCTGAGAAATCGATTTTCATCTTTCTAGATAAATGTTTTAAAGAAGGTTACCTTCTAGTCACATTATCTCCTCAAAATCAATATATTCTCGAGTAGGTGCAAATAATCTCTAAGAAATTGATTTTCATCTTTTTAGAGAAAATTTCAGAGGAAACCATCTGTAGGTCACACAACTTCTTAGAAATCGATACTCATCTTTCTCGAAAAGGTGATTGTAATCATAAAAAAAATCGATTTTCATCTTTTAGACAAGATTGTCATTTGCTTGTGCAACATTATCTCTCAGAAATTGATATTCATCTTTCTCGAGAAGGTACTTACAATCTTAAGAAATCGATTTTCATCTTTCTGACAAGATTCAGTAATTCAAAGAATGTCATTTGCTGGTCACATCACCTCTTAGAATTCAATATTAATCTTTCTCAAGAAGGTTCTTATAATAGTAAAGAAAATCAATTTTCATTTTTCTGACAAAATTTAGTACAGGGTTAGTCCTCCCAAAGGGCATTGGCTTTGGAATAATTAAACCTGGAGAACTCCAAAACTCGACCCTATTGATAGGGTGTCATAGGTCATGCCCAAAATAATCTAAGAACCACCCTTAAAACGCCGCCAAGGTAATTCTAGGGTTTAGAGCACCGTTCAAAAAAGTACCCAACATCAACCTTACGGGTTTGATGGGTTAATCTACGGGCATCTCACATGGACACCGGTGAGAAGCTTAGCCCTGCTGAAAGTCGACTGACAAGGTCATTGAAGTAGCACAAGTTAGAAAAATTATACGCCAAAGTCGAGCTTAGAATGTTTAGCTCATAATTGTGAGTAGCCAAACCTCAAGACCCAACATGGGAGTGGGGGCTAATGTTATGGGTGATTTTGGACCAAAATGTATAATTGGCATAAAATAAGGATAGAAGCAACAAGGTCGAGGAAATAACAAGGTTTGGGCCAAAGATAGCATTAAATGGGCCTAGGGAAGGGTTAGATCGCGTCAAAGCCCAAATTAATGTGTTTGGTCTGGGCCTCGGCCTCGAGCCTAGCAAAATAGCTAACGGAGCATGTTTCATGTATACCCCAGCCAAAAGCATCACCCTAAGACCAAAATGGGCCTAGGAGAAGATGCTCGACTTGGGTTAAGGCTGAGGTTGACCCTTGCCAAACGTGAAACAAGGCACGCTCTCTGGCTGGTAAGTTTGTATGATTATCCTAAAGCAACTCTGAAATACTCTACTAAAACAACCTAGGTCAATCACCTCTATGAATACATCATTATAACTTTATATGATAGCCATTGATAGATTTCTATCACTTATACCTTTAAGTATTAATCTTTGAATTTTGATAGTTTCCTTTCAAAGTTGATAGCTACTGAGAGAAGTATATTAGTGATGTCACATTGAAGCTATATTGATAATCAAATATTCATGATCAATCATCATAAACAGAGAAACCAACGTGAGATGAAGCATTAGTGGAGAGCGGTGTTTGAACCTCAACAACTTAGTCAATAACCATTAATAGCTAATCAAAGTTGATAACAACTAACAACTTTTAAGCGTTAATCTTTCAAAATTGATAGTCACTAATAGAAGTCTATTAGTGAATCAATGATAGCCAGTGATTGCTCTAAGTGTTAATCTTTCATAGTTAATAGTTTTCTCTCAAATTTGATAACCATTTATAGAAACATCAGTGATAACCATGCATGATAGGAGATTATCAGTGATAGTCACTGGTAGCTTTGATGTGTTAAATTTCAAAGTTGATAGTCATTTGTGAAAGTTTATCAATGATAGTCACTAGTAGTTTTCCATCATTGACATAATTTAATCTTTCAAAGTTGATAACTAACTAGTTATAGAAGTCTATCAGTGATAGCCATTGATAATATTTCAAAGTTGATTCCAATTGATGAAGTCTATCAGTGATAGCAGCTGATAGAAACTACCGGTGATAGTTGCTGATAGAAGTTATCAGTGATAGCCGCAAAAAAATCAATGAACGAAAATCATTAGGCTCTTTAGTCTTTTCTAATATTTTGGCCTATTTTTGTGCTATATCTGCAAACAAAAATTTATCATTATACGACATATACTATTATTTTGAGTTTGATTGTTATTATGCAACAAGCTCTATTGATAAATAACTTAAATGTATTCTCATTAAATTTGAAAATTTAAACACAACAATTCAACTTATTAAAATATATATTCTTGAACCAGAGTCGAGAGGTGTAAAGCTCTCTGATCCACATATAATGTAACTCTCTTACAAAAAGTACATACTAAATATGAATAGTAAATTTATAATGATGATTGCTTGAAAGCTTTCAATGCAAGGAAAACTACCATATTTAATGGTAATGTTTGACTTATCACTTCCTTCATTGTGAGCATGTAGGGCATTATGCCAGCTTGGTTATATATATATATATATATATATAAATATATAACACGTTGTCCATGCCACAAAATAAATAAATACTATCTTAAAATTCTTTTTTGGGTCTAAATTCAATCCTTTTTTTTTTCTTTACTTTTTCTAATCTTTATAAAAATGGTGAGATTATCTTTTTAATAGACATTTTTTTTAAAACAGGGGATAAATATATATAGTCAATTCATTTCAATTTCTTTTTAAATTGAGAATAGTTTGATGTTTTTTGGATTTGGGACTTTTTTGAACCCAAGGAATTGGAGTATTGGGCTTGAAAAAGATTGTTGGGTTAAATTGGGTTATAGTTGATTTTGACACAGAAACTATTTCACACCACGTTATATGATTTATTAATTTATTATTTATTTATCTCGTGGACCCTATATAATTTTTAGATACTACTTTTAAATAAGATTTGAGAGAAAGAATTGAAGAGACGAAAGTGGGTTTAAGAGATTGAAGTTTTAAATTCAATTGGGGACCGTTTTGAAAGAGAAGGGAGAAAATCCGCAGTGATTGAAAGAGACATTTGAGTCCAAATTACCTGCGATTGAGGGGATTTTGAGGGAAGAAAAAGAGAAAGAAGATGAGGACAAAGAAGTAAAATCAAGTTTCTAAGTTTCAATGAAGGGGAAGATTTTTTGTTAAAGATGATGAGAGGAAGGATCCTGTGTCGTTACAAGCTCTCGGAGGGAGCCTCATCTTGTGCCAAACTTCTAAAGACCGTTGTGTCGCCACGTGCCTAAAACGACGTAGAATAGTCGACAATTTTGACGCTACGTGGCTGATATCGTCGAAAATGGACAACATTTTTTTAAAACAAAAAGAGTCGCCACTCATCCTTTTTATATTGTGATTGACAGTGAAAGAAAGTAAACACTCTTTTAATTAAATAAAACAAATATAATCGGCAAAAAATTAAAATTCAGTTCAAGAGTACTTGTTTATGAGAGATGTGTTAACACCCCCACAAACTTGATTTAGAAAAATGGTGGCCAAAATTTTTAAGGAAATTACTATAAACAGAAAAAATATCAAACTATTTACAAATATAGAAAAATTTCACTATCTATCAGCAATAGACCACCATAGACTTCTATGGCTTGAGTGATAGAATTCTATCGCAGTTTATCACTAATAGACTGTGAAATTATTTTTCTATATTTATAAATAGTTTGGCTCATTTTTTTATATTTGAAAACATCCCAAATTTTTATCTTGAATTAAAATGCTCTTTAAAGAAATTCATTTTGAAAAAAAAATATATATTTTAAAACCAATGTCTTATTTTAGCTCTCATTTTTTTCGATATTTGAAGTCATGATCATATAAATAAGTGGAGAAAATAGCATCCATTAGGGTATATTAGACTTTAGCAAAAATTCTTCACCTCAAGAAAGTGAGAAAATATTACAATTTTTCAAATATGTCGTAGCAAAGTCTTTTAATAAAAGAATTCTTTTTTTAAAAAAATTAATTAAATTCATTTTTCTCTTGGGATCAAATTTTGGACTTCAAAAAATTATGACTCCTCACCCCAATATCTTGAAAATCGAACTCCCAAATATTTTTAGATTCTATCGCTGAAATTCTTTTAAGAAAAAATGGTCTTAAAAACCAGATTATTCAAAAAAATGATTAGAATTTTTTTTAAAATAACACATTAGCTTTCAAACGTTAAAAAACAAAAAAAAAAATTGAAGAAATTTAAAAACCTAGAGAAATTTAATTAAAAAATAAACACATCAATTTAATGAGAAATTATATAAATAAAAATATAGCTTAATAAAAAAAGCATAATAATAAATGAAATAAGCATAAGCCAAAATATTAGAAATTTAATGAAACTATATTAGAAATCAAATTCAAACTCTTAAAGAATTTATTGCTCACCTCAAAAATTCTAGAGAATTGAAATTTCAAATATTTCTAGCTGACGTCATATTTTTTTTTTTAAAGAAAGAAGTAATATAAATTGAAAATATTAACAACAATGTAATTTATAAACATAAATTAAACCAAGATCATCACATATATTAAATGAGATAACAAATAAAAAAAGACTAAAAAAAAAGTAGAAATTATTTTAAATGACAAAATGTTTAAAATATTTACAAATATAGTAAAATTTCACTGTCTATCTGCGATAGACCACAATAAGCTATTATCTGTGTTGCGATAGTGTCGCAGTAGATTACAGATAGACACAGATAGATAGTCTATCGCAATTTATCAACGATAGACAGTGAAATTTTGCTATATTTGTAAATATTTTGGTTCATTTTCCTATATTTGAAAACAACCCTAAAAAAATGAGGTAATGCATTAATAAAATAAAATAAAATTGAAAAAATTAAATAAAAGAGTGAAAGGTAAAATTAACTAAACATCCAAGATTATGATTGTAAACTTGAACAGTATGTGGTTAATATACGACTGGATCATGTTCAAGAAATAACAGAAAGGGTCTATATATATAGCACTATATGGACAAGGTTGAGTAGCTTATATCCTGATGTCACTATACATACTACCTATTTTGTAATTGTTACAAATATTTAATGAAAATCGTTCATATAGAGATATGTGAGTGGATGTATCTATATAATGAGTTTGTATGAGATTGGACCACGAAATACTTAATGTCTCTTTGTAAATCCGTTATTGAGAATATTAAATTTTCACAAGATGATAATATGCGGCTCGATCTGAAACATGAATGGATTATCATGAACTTCTGTTTGTGAGGGCTTGTCATTTGATTTGCATGGGTGAGAATGATGTTAGTAGCTGATTCAATAAGGCTAGTCTACCATTTTTGGGACTTGACAAAATAGGGAGAGTTGGGAGCATAATTTCACAAGATGGAATTCACTCATTCCCATACTAGGAAAAATAGATGAGTAGTTTCCTTAAGTGCTAATTTCGGGACTTGAAAATTTGTGCCCTACCCTCTTATTCCCTCACGAGTTGTTTCCTTAATTTCACAATGTGTTCTACAGTGCATACGAGCACAACTCTAGGTTTGTAGTGGGAGTGACTTATAGTTAACAAATGAAAATTGATTTATTAAAGAGTTTAATTAATTAATTTTGGATAATTAGAGCTTATAATTGTAGGTCCATAAGGTCCTCTTGTTTAGCTCATACGAACAATTAGGGATCAATTTAGTTGAAAGAAAATTTGGAAGGTTCAAAATTGATTTTAATATATTTTGTATATTAATTAAGGGGAAACATATTTAAATTAAGGGGAAACATATTTAATGTATTTGAAAAAAAATATATATACTATTATTTTAATATTAAATATGACAATATTTTTAATTTAGGCAAATTTTTCCCTAGGTCATTATAAATTTAAAACCTAGGTCATTATAAATTGCTGTAAAAAGATGAAGTGTTAGTAGATAACAGTTTTTTGCAAAAATCCTCTTATTCCCTCTCTCTTTCAGAGGGGTTCTCACAAGCTTTGATCATTATCAGGAGTCATAGCAATGAAGACTTTACGGTAAATAGATGTACTCATAAAGTTGGAGCGCAAACCAGCCAATACGCTCTCCACATTAATTTCAAGCTTATTTATTTGCTAAACTTTTTTATTGTAGTTTAATACTAGACAAAATCAATGTGATCAAATAATTCTCCAACGAGATGAAGAGTTCATTCCCTTCACCGAATGCACTTGGTTTATTGGATTTCTATTGCGTTGATTTAAAATTACACTGTATTTGTCGATTTGTATTAGTAGTCTGATTATTCTTTCTTTTCTAAGAAAGTGACAGGTTCTTTTACTATAGATAATATATTTGTGTTGTGGGAATTACAAATAACAGAGAAAGATAGAGTAAATATTGAGAAACAGACACGTAAACAATTAGGTTGAGGTGCGGATATCTCGCTCCCTTTAAGGAGATTCAAGCCCTCTGCGGTGTATATTGAAATTCTTTAATATCAACCACCGGTGCAACAGATATTCTCTGACCTGTCCCCTCCAGGATACAACAACTCAACTGAAACGTTGTGTAGCTCAAACCACTCTGCACTGAAAGGTTGAGCTCAAAGCTCCATAACTAAAAACACCCTTCTTTTGGCCAATTGCTCTTAAAAGAGCTAAGGATAGAAATGAGAGAAAGCAAGAGAGAAAGAAGTATTTTTTTGGATTGGTATGTATTTTGGAGCAAAGTAAAGATCTATTTATAGTAAAATTAGATCTAAACGTTATTATGTAATTTATTCAACCAATACGTTTTTCCAAATGTGAAAACTCTCTTATTAAATTAAAAAATGAAACTTCATAAATTTATTAAATATAAAAAAATGTAACAACACGTTTCTCTTTAATTTAGCATAATTGTTTCATTTTTTTAACATATTAATAGTATATGGTACTTGCATTATACGTCGTGTATTTGCATTTCTTTTTTATGTCGCTCATTTGCATGGAGGGAAGACGGATTTCAAACTCTAGCCAAATGTGCAGCTCAATACATAGAAGATAGGCTTCAAACGTGTAACTTTAAAATTTTTAATTATTATGTATCTTATTTATTCTCTATCTAATCAATTAGGTTTTAAAAATTTTAGTTATTTTGTATCTTATTTATTATCTATCTAATCAATTAGTTCACCTTTTTTTTAAAAAAAAAAAAATCAATGATGACGAGATCGTTTTAAACTTTTTATACACGACATTTGAAAAATATTTTGCAAGTTTTTATTTGGTATGCTACTAAAAAAAATCCAATTTTAAATGTTTTAATTATCTTTTGATTTTATTTAATTAACTTAGTCAGGTTTAGATGTATAAATTTGATTTGATTTAGAGTTTTTTTTTTTTTTTTTTTTGTAGTTTTTTCTTCCAACAAGGGTATATTTGTACATTTGAAGATTTAATAAATTAATAAATTTATTCATTTAACTATTTTTGCAAAGGAAAACATTAGTAGCTCTTTTTCAAAAACGTCTTTTAATTTTTCATATGGTCTATTATAGAAATGTCAAGCCAGGTACTCTTTTATGTATTTTCAACCGAACTAGTGTATTATGTGCAGGAAGAATTCAGATACTGTGGATCACCTGTTTATGAACTGTGAATATGCCACCTTTTTATGGTCCAACACTAGGGGCATCGAAATGCCTCAAAACAACTCCCTATGGGCTCTTATTGATCATCTATCGCACCTCAAAACAATGCGAAATCTAGAATTTTGGAGAGCAACATCATTTGTGCAACCTTTTGGAGCATATGGCTTGAACGTAATAGAAGAACTTTTCAAGATATTGATAAACATTGTGGTCACCTTTAGGAAGATATTATATCTCTTTCGGTGCATTGGAGCTCCAGATCTACCTTATTTTGTAACTATGATGTGTCAACCTAGTTGAGATATCCCGGTGCACCTTTTTGTATTGAGCTTATCTCTATCTCTCCTTGTACACCATCTTCACTTTTTATCCTTTTGGATGAATACAATACTGTCCAGGGAGAATGATGAGAGTACTAAGATGTGTCAACCTAGTTGAGATATCCCGGGTGCACCTACTGATTCCACTTTCTCCCGTATTTTGTTAAAAAAATGTCTTTTAATTTTAGTCATTTGTCTAGTTGTCGTCCCTTAAACAAAACCAATTTTTGTCTCCTTTGTGCTCTCTCTCTCTCTCAAAAATCTCCCTCTCCCTTGCATCTTTTTCCTTCCTTGTCTTCACAACGTGACGTTTCATCAACATTTTATAGATATTTATATTTTTAGCATGCACATGAAATTCAATCTAAACCACAACATATTAGATACTAATTACGATATTAATGATAGATGGTTAGATCCACCTCGCTTACGATTCATTTATTGTCATTGATCGTGTATGTATATTAACATAAATTTCCATTGCATATAGCTTAATCAACATATATAATAAAGTAACAAATGCATATAAATTACATACTATATATATTCACAACAAATTAATAATAAACCCATCGTCTTTAGACATTAGTAATGATCTCTCTCTTCGTAACATTCGTTTTAGAGAGAGAAACCCAAAGTTATATGGAGGCAAATATTATATATATATATATATATATATATATATGATGATTGTAAAAATTTTATATAAGTTCATTGATTGAGCAATAAATAATCTAATTTAAAAGGCACCAGCCTCCAACTGAGCTTTTAAAACTTTCCTCAATATCTTGCCTGAAGGAGCAATTGGAATTGAGTCCACAAAGAAAACCTTTCTGATTTTTTTGTAATATATAACCTACACCCACAAAAATATTACACCCATGTTAGTACTAAATACTAATTAACCACTTAATTTTAAGTATATTTAGTTGAAATATGAATCTCCCAAATTGTGTTGTGTAAAAAAAAATGAAAACACATAAACACAACACATGAGATAAATTTTTACTATGGGTGTTTTTTGTATTAAATTTTAAAAAAACAATTCCATTATTATTATATGTTTATTGACATATGGTATACATCAACAACAATATCAAGCCAATAACATTAGCATAGCTCTGTAATAACGGGCCTATATTCATTCCTCGAGGTTAAAAAATGCTTATACCACACATTTGTTGTACTTAATAAATAACAACATCATGAGTTTAAGTATATAATTTTATCTATGGTAGAATAGAAATAACGTAGTGGTTTTCAATATTACAAAATAATAACATAGTGGTTTTCATTGTAATATATATATATATATATATATATATATATATATATATATATGTCAAGATCATGCGATGATGGGGAATTCAAATCTCGAATTTCTTAATTTTAGATATATGTTATGCTTTAATTAACTAGTTACAACTATGTTATTTTTTCTTTTTCAATAAAGTGATGAATAGATTATGGTTTTTTTTTTTTTTGAAAAGCAGATTAGGGTTAATTATAAGTGTGATTGTTTTAAATGGTAAGACGGTTCGAAAAATATTTTCAAATATAGGAACATGTCACTGTCTATTAGTGATAGATACTGATAGATTATAATCTATGAGTGTCTGACATTTTGTTATATTTTTAAATAAATTTGCTTATTTTGCTATATTTGAAAAAGATCCTAATTATAATCCGTGGATTAAATTAAGATATAAATAATAAATATCAGAAGAGAGAAAAAATATAGAAATAAAAATACCAACCTGATCTGAAATATACTTTTTGATATCATTCTCACTAATCTTGGAACCTTTAGATCTAACAACAAATGCAACAGGGATCTCTCCTGCTGCTTCATCTTCCATACTGTGAATAATCAAAATAATTTATTTCGTTAAACGAATAAATAAATAATAAAGACTAAAATTATGTATGATCTGCTACAAGAATGTTCATGGAAGCTTACGGTATGACAGCAGCTGCAGAAATGTAAGGGTTTGAAGTCAAGAGAGCTTCAAGCTCTGCTGGGGCAACTTGATATCCTTTGTATTTGATCAGTTCCTTCAATCGATCGACGATGAAGATCTCGTCGTCGTCGTCGATGAAGCCTAAGTCTCCTGTATGAAGCCACCCGTCTTTGTCTATAGTCTTCTCGGTTGCTTCTTTGTTATTAAGGTAACCTGTCCATCATATCTCAACTCTTATTAAATAATTAAATATGAAATGATTTTTCAACGTAAGATTATCAATATATTCCTTATTTTTATTTAGTTTGAATTGTACTTGTCTATTAGATAAATTAATAAGGAAAATTTTCACAAATAAAAAAAATATCAAACTATTTACATAAAATAGCAAAAAAAATACTGATAGACTTCTATCAGCATCTATCAGTGATAGACTTCTATCATTTCTATCACTGATAGATCCTGATAGACTTCTATCAGCGTCTATCAAAACTATTTAAAAATTTTGCTATTTTGTGTAAATAATTTTTCTTATTTTTCTATTTTTAAAACTTCTCCCATTAATAACTTAAATAATTTGATTATAATATGTAGTGAATTCTTTCCAATTTATATTGGACACGTCTAGTTAGGTAAAGATAGGTACTTAATGACGGAAGTATTAAAAGAAGAATTAATTATTCATTTTGTCGACATTGTTATACTAATGATTTTATTATATTTTTTACATGTCTTTGATCTTAAACATTAGAATAGTTTAGATATATTATATTCTCATTAATTCAAAAGTTTATTTATATATGATTATTATATTATTAAAGAAATATTCAAAAGCTTAATTTAAGACGCTACTCATTGTTTAGGGAAGGATTCTATGTCTAAACAATAATAAATTAAGATACATAAAGTCATTTTTCTTTTAATTTTAAATGGAGTGCTTTAAATCCACATATTATTTGAAAATTTTATAAATCCTCATACTTCTTTTTCTTTACATTTTACGTAGTAAAATTATCACATATAAAAAAAATGTCGAACTATTTAATGATAATAGTAAAAAAAAAAAAACACTGATAGATATTGATAAACTTTTATCAACATCTAATAGGGATAGACTTCTATCATTTCTATCATTGATAGACCCTGATAGACTTCTATCAGCGTCTATTATAACTATCTAAAAATTTTACTATTTTGTATAAAAAATTTCTCTTTTTTTATTTTTAAAAATTTCCCTGGTATGCATCTAAACTCCCTAAATAAAAACATCTATTAATTTTCTTTGAGGTATATATAGTGAAAAATTTAAATCCTCTAGTCTCCAGGATTGCGATGAAAAGAACTATGAGTTAGATTTAATGATTAATTTTGTTAGTTCAATTAATAGCATTTGTATTACTTTTTTTTTAGAGCTCATCAAATGGAACGTGAGAGATTTATGATTAAACCTTAACCTCTTATGAAAGATACTATGTTTTAACTAGTTAAATATCTCAACTTTAAGTATAATTCAATTAGTTTAATTAGATATATATTTTCAATGAAAAAGTATAAGATTCAAACTTCTGCCCGAATTATATATTTATCAATGAATCAAAACTTTTAGTTCAAAAGGCAAAAATTTTCAAGTACTATGAGTGTATGGATACTCAACCTCGATTTATTATGTGAGGTCCACGAGTATTAAAATAATATTTATAACACAAAAACCATATAAAAAACGTGAAAGGGAAATTTTCTAGTAGTGTGAAGGTACAACGCACCCTATATATATATATTCACACTATGAATTTGTCTTCATAAATATTAATGAACTAGGCCACATTAACATCAATGGGTTCTACTATATTTTTAAAAGCATCCCACTAATTTTTCATACTCCCGCAATATTGAAAAAAAATTTGAAATTTTCGAAACAAAAGAAATACGGAGAAAATTTCTAGTACTTCCGTAGTATTATATTCCCTATGTTCACACCATAAATGTATCTTCATTAATATTTATGGATCCCACAATGACGTTAGTAGATCCCACCATATTTTTAAAAGTACGTCGACACTGAGCACACAATAAATAAAGGTAGTATGGTACTAGAAATAGAAATTTGCCTGTATCATAAGTAATTTTGGTATACTTGTGCCACGTGTACAAATGAGAAAAAAGTTGAGTGTTGTAGGGACTTGCCTTTCATGATCTGGGAGCCACGTATGCAGATCTCACCAGGATGATTACGTGGCAAAGATACAGACGTTTGAGGGTGTATGATCTTCATCTCAGCATTCCTTACGACGGTCCCGCACGCACCTGATTTTACCTCAAAAGGTTCCTTTGCAAACGCCAAACACATGGATAGCACTGGCCCTGCCTCCGTCATTCCATACCCCTACAAGTACACACGTTCAAATTCCATTAAAAAAAAATATTAATATATTTACATTTTATAATTTAAAATTTTAAAATATCCATATCATACGAAATTTTACCCGTCTCAATTTTACGAAAATATAAATAGAAAATAAAACAAACTCTTTAAGTACAAGAACCAAAATGCATTTAATTAGTTAATTAACATCCCACTTGCTTATAAAAAATTGTCACGTTTGAATTATTCCTTTTACAACCCTAACATAAGGGCTCACAAACATTAATGCATTAATTATTATTTTTTAAATTTTCAAGTTTCAAATATTTTAAAAGTCAAATATTTTGTTATTTTTTCAAAAGTTTAGCTCCACTCACACTATCCACGTTAGAGATTTTGATTTTTCAATCTCTACAGAAAATATATATATATATATTTATTTATTTATTTATTTATTTATTTCGTTATTTGTTTGTTGAATTTTCATTTTTAAATTTTCATGAAATTTACAGTTTATGATATAAAAATTTAAATTTCATTTCTACCGTCAACGACAAACATGACATTAGTTCAAAATTTAAAAGTGATACAAATCCAACTAACGATAAAACATTTTGAAAATTTTACAAACAAAATAAGATTTGAATAGTATTTTTAAATTATATACCAAACAGCTTGAAAATTATTTCGTGCTATTTATTTATTTATTTATTGACTTTAATATTAGAAATCATACTAAAATAAGAGTAATGTATTCAGAATAACTTTAAAGAAAATAATTTGTTTTTTTAAAAAAAACAGAAACAGTTGTTTATAAGCAATTCTACACACACAAAAAAAATAATTTTAAGTGTGTTTGGTATATAACTTTTTGAATAATTTTAGAACATAAAAAGTTTGGTTAACATTGTGTTTTAAAAAGATTTGGATTAATTTAAAACATACTTTTGAGAAAACAATTTAGAGATAGATTATGAGAAGGGAAAAAAAACAAAAAGCAAAAAAAGTAATAGGAATTGATTAACTAAAAATTCGAAATAATAATAATAATAATAATAAACTCAACTATATTTTTCAAAAATATATTTATATATTAAAAAAAACATATATTATCAAAACTAAACAACCTAACTATTATCTTTTTTTTATTTCATTCAGCCAAACCTACCCAAGGCATATAACTGACAAATAGGGTATTAAATTTTCAATTACATGTCAGACATTGTCATCAATACTTTTACATGTTCATAGACTCATCATTGACTTTTCTATTTTGTCTTAAAAAAATTAATAAATCATAAAAAAGCAACAACATGTCATTAATATAAATATAATATAACTAATAAACATCTTGACTTATTAAATATTTTTTTAAAAAAAAAAATATTTCAAAATTATCTATATCATCTACCTTTCAAAATAAGTTTTTTTCCAATTCTAAGCTAAAACGTATTTTTAAAAATGAAATATAAAAAAATATAAAGTGAAGATAATAGTTTCACACTGCTCCACTCAACTCCTTTCTTTGAACACTCCCTAATGGGTTAAGAATTACCTGTCCGAGTGTGGCGTTGGGGAGCCTAGCTTTGACGGTGTCCTCGAGGTCCTTTCCCATAGGGGCGGCACCCGACATGACGATTCTGATGGACGACAAGTCGTAACGGTGGATGTCGGGGTTTTTAGCAAAGTCCAAGACGATGGGAGGGACGAAGGGGGCAATTGTGGCCTTGTGGGTTTGAATGAGTCGAAGAAGGGACGACATGTCGTATTTTTGAAGGATGAGAATAGAGGCGCCGACACGTAGTCCACAGAGGAGAACGGAGTTGAGAGAGTAGATATGGAATAATGGAAGAACACATATAATCACATCGTTGCTATTTAAGTTTACATTTGGATTTTCTCCATCCACCTGAAATTTTTTCTCAATTTCATTTAGTTTATAAAATATAAAAAAAAAATTAGAAATTTTCATCATCCAATATTAAAAAAACATTAATATACACTAATGAAACGAGTATAGCTTAACAATAATTGACATGTACGTTCAAATTTTCATACTCGATTTGTTATACTAGAAGGAAAAAAAAAATTTACCAGCTAGTAAGAATTTTTAAATATTTTACCGTTAATTTTTCTAAAAAAAAAATTCTCTTTTATTTTTCTCTTTCTCTAACTCATATTAAAAAAAGGAAAAATTGATGGTGGTCAACTCTAAATTAATGAGAGAGCATTTGTTATGTTATGTTATCCTACTCTTATTAATTTTTTTTACCACGCCATCATCATTTAAAAATGAAATGAGATCCAACAACATTAAATTATTATTTTTAAATTAAAATATCTATATTGAAAAGAGAGGTTGGTAGGTATTAAAAGCTTCTCTAAATTTTTCATCATCCAAAGCTCATGGGAAAAAAAAACTTACAAAAAAATAACATATATAAAACTAAATATAAAGATGAAATAATTTTAGAGAAATTTTCACATATAGAAAATAGTAGAAAAAACACTGATAGATATTGATAGACCTCTATCAACATCTATCAGTGATAGACTTCTATCATTTCTATCACTAATAGACCCTAATAGACTTCTATTTGCGTCCATTACAACTATCTAAAAATTTTATTATTTTGTGTAAATAGTTTTCTTATTTTTCTATTTTTAAAAATTTTCCTAATTTTTAGAGCAAGAAACTTAAAATATATATATATATATATATATATATATATATATATATATATTTTTGAACAACAATTATTTTTTTTAACAAAAAATATGTGAAGGGAGAAAATTAAACTTTTAACCTCAAGATTAATAGTACAACTTTTATGTTAGTTGAATTATGTTCCTATTAACTTAAAAAAAACCATATTCAAATAGAAAGAATTAAAAAAAATTATCATATCAAAATAAACATTAAAAAAAAATTCAAGCACAAATAAAGAAAATAAAAGTTGAAGTTCCATTTCATACATAACCCTTTAGTCATTAGTTTTCTTTCTTTTCATTTTTTCTCTCAATTGCTTTACTATTATTATTTTAAAGATATATTTAAATTAAAAAAATTAAAAACTATATTTTAAAAAAATTTAACTTGAATTTAAAAAACCATCCGTGATTTGAAGTTTGGAAAACAAAAATGAATATATTTTAACCTGTTGAGCTACGCTTGTAACAAGAGATTTATGCGTTAACATAACTCCTTTAGGAACTCCAGTAGTTCCGGATGAGAAAGGAAGAGCAACAACATCATTTGAATTAATCTTCACCGCCGGAATCTCATTTTCATCCGCCTCCATAACCTCCGAGAATCTCAAACAACCCACCGGCGGCGAATCCGTACACAATATCTTCACCCCATGTTCCACCGCAAATCCCCAAACCTTCTCCACAAACTCCGCTTGTGTAATAATTACCTTCGGCCTCGCCGCCGCTGCCTGCTTCGCAATCTCCCCTGGCTTATACAACGGATTCGCCGTCGTGCTAATTGCACCAGCAAACGACGCGCCGAGGAACGCGAACACGAACTCCGGGCTGTTTTGGAGCATGAGCATTATCACATCGCCTTGTCCGACACCGATCTTGCTCAGCCCGGCAGCGACACATCGGGCTGCTAGGTCGACCGCGGCATAGGTGTGGACCTCGCCGGTGGTGCCGTTGATGAGGCAGGGGCGGTGCTGGAATTGGGAGAGGTGTTCAAAGCAATAGGTGTGGAGAGGGAGGTGGTTTGGGATGTATATGTCTGGGAGCTTTGATCGGAAGATGAAATCTTGGCCGTTCATTAGTTCATGTTCCATTTTTTTTAAGGTTGTTTGGTTGATGAGAAAATTTTTGTGGGGAAGAGATTTTGGTTTGATGGGGTTTTTGAAGTTATTGAGGTTTTGGTTTAATATAATGTTTGTGAGAAATGTGATTTGTAGAAGTAATATGGAGTAGGTGGTTAGAGGTGGAGTTGATGAAAGGGAAGAATTTGACGTTAATTATTTTAAATAATATGAATGCTACATTATGAATACATAATGATTATATATATCTCTTTTTTTATTATTTGTGGAAAAGTATTTATTTTGAATATTAAATTTGATTGAGTAATAACATTTTAATGATTTTCATTTGTCAAAGCTTTTTTTTTTATTCGTGGATGGTGATGGAATAATGAGTACTTAATATATAAATATTAGATCTAATGGTAAAAAAATTTGGTCGTTATATGGTTGGATTTTAAATTTTTTAATTTAAGATAGAGAAGAGATTCAAACCATAGACCTTTTGATTATTGGTACGTACTATATCATTTAAGTTACGTTCGTTTTAGTTGTTATATATCGTTGATTGTACGTTGCAGATTTGAAAAAAGATATTAATTTAATAATATTTTTGTTGGTGATATTATAAGATTTTGTTCTTCTCTCCTCACATCCAGGGGTTGTGAGTTTAATCCATAGTGACCACCTACGTAGGATTTAATTACCCTTGTTTTTTGAATCTCTATAGCTCTTGGGTATGCCTTTATGTTTAAAGTCGCATCGAGGCACAATGTGAACACATCACATAAAAAAAAGTTATGGATTTCCAAAATGATTCGTCAACATGTACTAATTGACTAATTTAGGACTTCTCAGGGCTTTATTGACACCCTTTATACCCAATTTTCACATAAATTACCCATAGTTTAAAAGGTAAAATGTATACAAAAATATAACATTCATCACAGTAATTTCTCTCAATCATTTTATCTCTTTTATCGTCTAAATGAAAGTTTGTTGCACTCTATTTCTAAAGTGGATGTAGACTTATAGTCGAACCACTATAACTTACTGTGTTCATTCGTCTTCCTCTCTATCTTTATTTCGTGTTTTCATTTGTCTTTATATTCTTTCTTCCACTTGATCTCAATTGTTTTCAACAGACAATATCCCTCATTTCAAATTGAACGAAGAATATTTATCGTTTTTCAAGAGATAGATCAAGATAAGTGGGCGACCAATAATATTTTAAATAATGTACCTCCAAATTTTTTTATGATGTAAGATACAAATAGGAAAAAAAAGGATGAATTTATAAATTACAATAATTTTAGGTCGATCATGTAAAAATATTTGATAATCAAAGGCATTATACTAACAAATGAAATTGTCAACATCTGTGGTTGGTAAAGAGATTGAAAATGAAGAGATCACGTTTGCATGATACCCAATCATATGCGCCACGTGGAACTCTCACCTACTCCTATCTACTAGAAGAATTGCGCGATGACGCCAAAACGACGCCGTACCGCTATCCTTAATACAAATTACAAATCCTAAACGACAAGTTCACCCATGAAATCCTATATTGTTTTCCACGTGGATATTAGGTCATTTTTGGTTAAATATGAAAATATTCTTAAATTTTGTTGTTTGTTTCAAAAATATGTTTGAATTTTTTAAAGTTTCAATCACACGTTTAAACTTTTAAAATATTTTTAAAATACTTATATATAGTGACGGATCCAGAAATTCAATTGAGAGAGGGCACAAATGTATATAATGTTTAACCATTTAGCTCGTTAATTTATAGTTTTGTATTTACATATAATTCCTAAACTTAAAAATTGTTTGACTCATTTCTTAATTTTCGTTTTTAGTGTTTAATAGATTCTTAAAATATTAATTTTGCATCTAATACATCTCTTACATGTTAGATTATGTTAAAAAATTAAATGTTATATTAGATGTTACATTTAATTTGTGCTTAATAGATATGATTAGACATCTTTTTAAAATTAGTGTATTAATTAGCTATAAAAATTTTAAATTTAAGGTTCAATTAGACACAATTTTATTGTCTTATAAAATAGTTACTTTTAAAACTTTTTTAGTATTTATGAGATCTCTTAGAAATAAATTGAGGGTAATCTATAGATTTTTTTATTAGATATTTTAAGAGACCTAGAGTCAAAATTGTAAGTTTATGAATTTATTAGATTTTAGAGACTAAATTTATAATTTAATTATCATATAAATATAATTTTAAATTAATTGTTTATATACTGTTTTTATTAAGGAATACTAATTACAAAATGATTTTAAAATTGACCTTCACCTAGATTCATAAGAAAAAAATCATTTAATCAATTTTTAGCAAATATAGGGCTTGAACTCTGGTATGATGGATGTCAACATGCCGCCCACCGCTGCAACATCAAAGTTATTTTTGATATTTTGTGGCCAACTTGTATATTTAATATATAGATAAATGCATTTTTTTTAATATTTAATGAAAAACAATACATACAAGTATAAAACGTCACCCGTTGAGGGGGCACGTGCCCCCTCTGGCCCCTTCATAGATCTGCCCCTACTTATATAATTAGTTTTTGGATAGTAACCCTTAGTACTTTGTTTCAAAAATGCCTTTAAATTTTCAAAATTTTCATTCATTTTCTTAAACTTAAAAAAAAAAAAAAAGTTAAAAAAATATTCATACTTGGGTTCGAAGGGAGCTGGAAGACAAAGTTACCACTAGGCTAGCTAATGGTATAAATACTATATCAGTTTTTTATACATACATATTATATAAAGAGCATAAAGTTGAGGGAGGGCTCGAGCCCATCTGAGCCTATACTAAATCTGCACCTGATTAGTACTACATTTCAAAATTAATTCACAAACTTTCAAAAGTTGCATTATACCCTTATCATGTAAAAAAAAGGTTAAAAAAGCTCTCACGTATTATTTGTATATAGACAAAAATTATTTATCTACACTTGATAAATCACATCTATCATCTTTTTATTTTCTCTTCTGATCTACTTCAATCTATAACCTAACATTTTGTTTTCTATCTCTATTTTTTCACCACTATAAGAAAAATTATTTTTAGTAACAATTGTGACATGACTCAAAGTTTAAAAAAATAACGCTACTAATAATATTAACTACGTCCCAACGTTTGTCATCGTTAGTCAATGACTTGTGTTGACCACATACTACTAAAATCGTCTCTCTTTTAACGACATGTTATGGCCGCATCACTAAAAAATTGTCACCAAAATGATTTTTCTTCTAAACAATGACATACAAGTCAAGTGACAAGACTGTTACCTAAATGTGCCCATGAGAATTTTCTATGTGATCGATCACCATAAGATTTCTTGTTTCATTTTTTAATGATTCTTTTCCTAAGAAGTTGTTCATGTTATTTTCTTAGTATTAAATTTTCATTGAAATGTGAATATTTCCATTGATATTTCTACGTTTCTATAGATTTGATATTGACATGAAGGGTAAATCAATATCTCTATTATCTCGTAAGGAAATTAATGTGAAACATATAAAAAGTAAGCAATAACATATCACAACTGTGAATATATTATAAACAACATATAATTTAACTTGTTTAAAAAGCATAAAAATGTCAATTGATATTTTTATCGACAATTTGTTATTCTTTTCTTCAATATTTAGTTTTACTAGGAAAATTTTATTTATTATATTTTGATGGGATCCCAAGCAAAAAGTTTTATTAAATTTTCTATAAAAGGTTTAATTTTAAAAAAATAATTTTTTTTATAAGCATGTACCTAAGATTTTCTTAAATGTTTTTGCGCACATGTATTAGTGACCTTAAGCTTCGTTTGAGATTGCTTTGATAAGATTTAGGCTCAATTATAAAAAAAGTCCCTAAATTATGCACTTTATGTCAAAAATACCTATAAACTTTCACAAGTTTAAAAAATGCCCTTAAACTTTCAAAAATAGTTCAAAAATACTCTTACCGTTAGTTTTGGATGGAAACCGTTAAATTTTTGTTTAAAAAACATCTCTGAACTTTTCAAAAGTTTCAAAAATACCTTTAACTAAAAAAAAGTTAAAAAACACTTTCATCGTAAGTATATGAACACAAACCGTTAATACCTCGTTGCAAAATAACTTTTAATTTTTTTTAAAAAAAATATTTATAATTGCTCCTAACGTTAATATAGTGATCGATTTGTTTGAAGTTTTCTTAAGTTCGAAAAGAATGAATTTTAAAACAAATTATATAGATATCCTCATATTTTTCATATAAATACTCTTATTTTCTAATTCTTAACTTACACCAACTTTCTCACCAACCAAATTTTTAAGTTAAAATATAAAATTCCATAAAATCTCACAAAATTCTAAAATCAATATCTCCCCTTAAACATACCAAAACGACGGAAGAAAATGTTAATAGTTGAGTGTGTATTAATAATCGAATACATTTTTTTTATTTCACTATTTATCATTTTGTTATGTTTAAGGGGAGATTTTGATTTTAGAATTTTGTGAGATTTTATGTTTTAACTTAAAATTTTGGTTGGTGAGAAAATAGATGTAAGCTGAGAATTGGAGAATAAAAAGGAAAATAAGAGTATCTATACAAAAAAAATGAGAATATCTTTATAATTTGTTTTAAAAAGTTCATTCTTTTCTAACTTAAAAAAACTTCAAACAAATTGATCATCATATTAATGTTAGGAGCAATTTTGAATTTTTTTATTTATTTTAAAGTTATTTTTTGTTTCTGTTCATAAACTTTCGATGAATGTATTTTTTAACTTTTTTTTTTTAAGTTAAGGGTATTTTTTAAACTAATGAAAAGTTCAGCGATATTTTTGAAACAAAACTTTGACGGTTTCCATCCAAAACTAACGGTAGAGGTATTTTTTAACTCTCTTTTTTAAAGTTTAACGGTATTTTTGAAACTTTTAAAAGTTTAGGAGTATTTTTTACACAAAGTGCATAATTTAGGGACATTTTTTATAATTTAACCTAAGATTTAAGGATTATGAAAAAAAAAACCTTACAGAAAATTTCAACTACCTAAGTGTTTGATAAAATAAATTATATTTCCTAAAAATCATTCACCTGCTCTAATAGTTCACAAATCTCAAATTTATCATTCAATATCAATATACTTTTTCACAACTATTCTCTCATGGAATTTTGCTTGATTCAATCTTTATAGAAATGATTTTTCTTAAACATTTATCAAATAATTCAAATTAAAAAAATTAGCTACAAAATAAATCATATAAATTTTTTAAATAATTATATTATAATAAATTATAAATTAAATATCAATAGCAAAGTAATTGAAATAATAATGATGCATTTGGATTGACTTCTTAAGTGTTTAAATAAGTATTTATAAGTGTAAAAAAATGTTTATAAACACTTATAAAGTCAATTCAAATAGATCCTAAACCTACTTTAGTCCATATAACAAAATCACACCAATTTTATATTTATTTACCAAATACTATAATTAGTCTTTCTTAATTTAAAATTAAAATTAACCAAACACTATTTGACTTTATTTCACAACTAATTTTTATATAAAAAAATACAACTCCAAACAATTATTTTAAAAGTTACAACAATCTCAAAACTAAATCTTAAAATAGTAATTATAGTGGTAAAAATGCCAATTATAATTGAAAAACGAGCCCCTACGATTTAAAATTGCAAAATGTTTACCATTAAATTGTTTTTAACCATCCAACTATGCTCAATTAATAATTACCTTTTTATCATGTGGTTTCACAATCGTCAAGAAAATATTTGAAATCCCAATTAAATATCAATCAAAAATAGGTTTTTAAAAAGATTATTTTAGAATATAAATAATTTACTATCTATCATAGATAGACCGCGAAAAAATTCTATCGCTTGAGTATCGCTTTCTATCGTGGACTATCGTTGATAGACAGTGAAATTTTTCTATATATATTTATAAATAGTTTGATATTTTTTCTATTTATAATAATTTCTCTTTTTAAAAACTATTTCCTTTAGTTCAAAACTTGGTTTTAGTTTTGAAAGCAAATAATAATAATAATAATAATTATTATTATTATTAATGGGTAGAATTAGAATAATTTACTAATGATTTTAGAATTAAAGTGTCCCAAGTAAATGAGGTTTTCATAGTTTGTGATTTTTGGGTCAATTTGATATGTTTTTTCTTTTCTTTTCATTAAAATTTTTATTAAATAAGTTAAAGATAAATTATATTTTTTGTCTTTAGATACTTTGAGTTTTATTTCTCTTTAGTCCATTAATTTTCAAAAGTGGCATTTTCATTATATCGTATAAAGATTTATAAAATATAAAAATAAGCAACAAAAATGCCACCAAATGAATATGATAGAGATAATAAACAATGTAACTTGTTTAAAAGCGTAAACTATTTATTTCTTAATTTAATTTTTTGTAAAAAATATCCAATCGTCATTGACATTTTATCGATATTTCTATTGACTTCTTTGTAAATTTTGAAATTATGACGTTTTCGTTGACATCGGACATGTTAAAAGTTGTCACTTTCGAGACTAGATATATCAAATGATGAAAACGTTGACAAATTTTAATAAAATATATTGCGATTATATAAATGGATTATTATGTTCCTTCATATTTGTAATTTTCCTTTTAGGAAGTGAAAATAATTGGTCAAATAATTTGAAAGAGAAAATCCAATGAATCACAAGCTTGCACACGTGGGATTCACATGGTAGAAGGTATGAGTTCGATAGATCATGTTGAGATTTAGAATGTTTGTAGGACATTGTCTTTGCTTTTATGAAAGACATTTGAAGATTCGTAGAAATCTTATCCTTTTCTATCCATTACATGTTTTGCGAAAAAGTAGTAAATCAAAACAAGGGCTCAACCTTATCCACTTTTATTGATTACTTTTTAAGTTTTAATTTTTATTATTTATTATTTATTATTTATATTTTGCAAACATAGTCCCACATCAGCTAGAAGTAAAGGAAGATTGATGATATATTAGTAAGAATATTTGTTTTTTTTTTTAACAGATTACTAGAGTCAGGTGGGCTCAGGAGGTACACTGGGATATCTCAACTACATTGACACATCCTTAGCACCCTCATCATACCCCAGATCTAGTATAACGATGCATTCATTAAGGGGGAAAATGTTTAAAAGTAAAACAAGAGCTAGAGAAGAGCTCCAATACAAAAGAGAGAAGACAAAGCTAGAGAAAAGCTTTCCAGTTTAGCGCAATAGAAGATGCATTGTAGTTATAATAAAGTGCAGATTTTGCGCACTAGAGGGCCGCCAATGAAATAATGTCTTCCCATAAATGGTTGGGTGGCTTGTCGACATCTTAGGAGGTACGTTGTTGTGGTGCATTTTTTAGGTAAAACTAAAAATAAATCCATGCAATTTCAAGTTCAAAGTAGACAGAATCAAATGATTGTGAAAATATAAAGAGATTTATTGTTGAAATGTTAAAAAATAACTTTTGGTCCTTGAACTTTCATAGATGTAATGATTTAGTCCCTGCATATTCAAATTTGATACTAATTTTAGTTATAATCGTAAAAAATCTCATCAAAATTATTTATCAATTATATGATTATATAACGACTTAGTTCTTATAATTTATAAACAAACTTAACTCTTAAATAGTTTATCAATCTACACGTGTAAAAAATTCCATTAAATCTTAATAGTATTATTATCATAGGGACTAAATTGTTAATTACAAATAAGTATATTGACTAAATTGTTACAAAATCGAAAATATGGAGACTAAATAATTACAAAATAAAATGTTACCTCTATGAAAGTTCAAGAACCAAAAGTAATTTTTAATCTTGCTAAATAAATTCTAGTTCAAAGATGTATATTGTCTTAAGCCTAATTTAATTTGATAGCAAGTAGAATGTAGTTACCAATTAGAAGCTTAATTAGTTGGATTTAGCTGCTTTCAATTTTGGGCTCAAATTTATCTCATTTAGAGTTGTAAGTATGGTTTAAATCTAAGATTTTAAAAAAAAAAAATCATACTCAATATGTCATGGTAAAATAACATGCAATTTAAACTAAGTTAGTATTATTATATTTTTCAAACATAGACTATGTTTTTTTTTTTTTTTTTTTTTTTTTAATGAATTGAGATACGATGATATCTACCTAATTTTTCACTGTCTTGTAAAGGCAACTCAACTGAAAAAGATTAGTTCATTTAAAAGATTCAATATAGATTGTTATTATATTCCTATCATAGGTTATGGGGAATAAAAACAACTAAAAATTGTCATAAATTTATAAAGCTACCCAACATGCATAAATATGTTATAAATATAAACTGCAAGAAAAATATAACATTTTGTTTATATAGTTGTAAATTTAATAGGGTTTTAAACTTTATAAAGTATTTAATATATCTTCTTTAACTTTGTGTTTTTGGTCCCTTAATTTAAAAAGTGTATTAACTTTAAAAGTATCAAATAATAGGTCCTTCACATATTTTTCCATTTTTTAAAAATGATTAATATATTGTTTATAAAATTAAATTTATACTAAAGTTTTTTAATTTTGTATCCAAATAGATTAGTAAATTTAAAAAATATGATAGGTTAAAGGACCGATAAGACAAAATAAAAAACTAGAACTTATTATACATAAAATCAAAAGTTAGAGATTTATTAGACCTTTTTTTTTAAGATTTAGAGACCTATTTGAAGTTATGAAAAAGATTGGAATGAATGGAGTAAGATTGCAGCTAAAATAGATTGAGAATAATAATAATGAAAAAAAAGAAGTGAGAGTATAACACACAGTTATTTTACATGGAAATTTCTAAACAAATTAGAATAAAACCACAGACAAAAATAAAAGAATTTCATTATATAAAATAGGAGCTACAAACTTTTTTTTTCTTCTTATAGAGAAATAAAAACTCTCTCTATTTTATCTCACACTTTGCTCACTTGGTGTGAGATTTTATATAGGTCCCCACATATTTATAGCCCAAATAAATTTAGCCATCAAAGCAAATCTCATATTCACCTTGAACAATGTAGAGGATAGAATGGTCACAAATTAACCTTAGACAATGTAAAAGATCTAATGGCCAAAACTTAATTTTCGACAAAGTGTAAGATTCGATAGCTACAAATAAATTCTAAGAAAACTTCTTAAAGTATCTTGAAGATTATTTACACCATTTGATAATCTTCGAGCGTTAGGTCAGATGCAAAATTAAATTTATAATTTAACCTAAAATAAAAATATTGAAATAATAATGAAGGAGAGCAATAATAGTAGGGGTGAATGAGACTTATCAACCACAAACTTTGACAATGATCCTGCAGGCCTCCCACTCCCACATCCACAGCAACAAAGATAAGCCAAAATGAATAGGAATTAAATAGTCCTTAGCTTGGATCAGTAGTAGGATATCTTATTATAATATGGTGCATTTTTTTATGGATGTGTAGGATTTGAAATTTATGTCTTCTAATTATAATGGATCAATACCAATTTTGTGTTTGATTGCCCAAAGTATAAAGAGAAGAAGCAAATCAGAATTTTAAGTATCATTTCTATACCCATAAATAATCATATTGGATTGACCTAGTGGAAACATCTAAAAAGAGCTAAAGGACTAAGAAGTTGTGGGTTCAATCCATGGTGGTAGCGGATCCGAACTTAATTTAAACTATTATTCAAATGGATGTAATTATTAATTGATACCAGCTCTTGTCTTTTTTGGGAAATTCTCAAATATAGTCCAAGAAAAAGATAATTAAAGACATTTAGGATAAATTTTACTTTTAAAGGTTTATAGGACTCTTCGAGCTCCGAAATTACTATTTTTTTTCCTTTAAAGTAAAAATCTTTATTATTATTATTATTATTATTATTTAAAACTCCAATGTTTTTCAATCCACTCTTATCTCTCTCTCACTAGTTTCTTTAAACCATTAGATATCACACTCTTCATTCTCCAAAATTTCTAGCGAAGTGTTTACATTTTTGTTAAAGAATTTTGGGCCTTTTTTTTCCTTTTCCTTATTTTTCTCTCAACATTTTTTTTTTTTTTTTTGGACAATTTCACTCTTACGTTCTTGCAACTTGTGTAACGGAATATATATATATATATATACTTATTTTGGTTTCAACTTTGTTTTTTCAACCTTGATCTCTTACATTTTTTACTCACAATAGTAATTTTTTTTTAAGCTTTTGGAAATTTCTAGCAAAATTTGTATGAACTAATTTTTTTAAGCTTTAATTTTGGATTTTTTTTTTTTTTGAGAAGGTGGAAGATAAATTTTTTCAACCCAAATTTTGTTAATTGTTTGATTTTTTCTCACATGCACACATTCTCGCTACGAGAATTTGCAAGAAAATTTTCATCACCATAAATTTTGGGTTTTTGTAAAATTTTTCGTACTTTCTCGTAACGAGAGAAGCTACAAGAAAAGTTCTGACACCTTAAAATTTTGAGGTTATGTAAATTTTATCGTACTTTCTCGTTGAGAGAAGCTGCAAGAACATCTTAAATTAAGTTTATGACAAAATGCATTTTTGGTCTCTAAGGTTTAAGGTTGATGGTGGTTGTTTAGTCCCCAAAGTTTAAAAAAGAACACTTTGGTCTCCAAGGTCTAAGAAATGGTTCTAAAGGGTCCTTGAGGCTTCTTGGACCATTAATTGACTAACGAGAAAATGACGTGGCCGTTAAATGATGAGGTAATTAGCTGATTTGGCAAAAAATATTAATTTAATATATATATTTTTAGTGATGTGGCGTCCTCTTATCTCTATCTTCTCCATATCTCCTTCAACCCACATTTGTCGACATTGTCACCGTTGCCAGCTAGTGAAGAACACTAGGACCATCACCACAAAGTGAGAACGAAGGAAAAGCCTCATTCTTTGTTTGACATTTTTTTCCAGATCAATTTATTCTTTAGAGCAAAATCTATCTGACAAAACCACGTAAATTTCCTTTTTTCTGATTATTTACTTATCTTTTTTTCCAATACTGAAAATTGAGTTTTCACAACTCATATGACTTCTCCAATCGAAGTTCTTACTTTAATAGCATTCAAGGTCTTGATGATGAGACAACAAAATGATAAGATCCTAGGAAAGAATTATAAAAAAATAAAATACTTCAAATTAAAATCATGTACATGCACCCCCCTCCCCATCCATTTTCTCCCAACATCCAAAAGAAATTGTTAATCAGCTCCTGGTTATACATAAATAATCGCTAAAGAACAGGCAAGAAAATCAAAGAAAAACATAAAGCGACCAAGTACATAAAAACCAAAACAAAACCCACAAAAAAAAAAAAAAAAAAAAAAAACCCACAAAAATTTAACTAGAAAATAGAGAACACCGCAATGATAACATAAGGAAACGTTTTGGAGAATGTAATGAATGGAGGACATATGGGAGTAGATGGTGCGATCAGAGCAGTAGGCTAGAGCGATTTTGAGAGGAAGAGCCTGCCTCGGACGAAGCTGTGGGTTTTCGGAGAGAAGACTAAATAAAGGGAAAGGGGACGCAGAGAGCTCCATGGCCATGGAGGTTGAAGGTGATATGGAAAAGATAGAGATAAGAGGACGCCACATCACTAAATATATATATATATTAAATTAATATTTTTTGCCAAATCAGTTAATTACCCATCATTTACCGGCCACATCATTTTTCCGTTAGTCAACTAACGGTCTAAGAGGTCCTAAACTATTTCTTAAACCTCGTGGACTAAAATGTAAATTTTAGGAATTAAATAGACATCAACTTCAAATATTGGGGACTAAACGTGTATTCCGTCCTTAAATTTATGTAAATTTTCTTGCAGTTCAAAAAAAAAAAAAAAATTCTAGCATCTCAAAAATCTAAGGTAATATAAATTTTCGCACACTTTCTCACGGCAAGAAAAATTTCAGCACTTTGAAAATTGAATTTCTCTAAATCGTCTCGCAAACAATTTCTCAATTCGCGCACTTAACTTTATGCATTTCACTCTCGTCACACAAAAAAAATTAAAATATTTTTTTAAAAAAATAATAAAGTAAATTTGTCATGTGATCACAAATATAGATTGGATAATTTAGCGGGATGCACAAAAATAGGTATATCCCGAAATGCCTAAGTATTTTTCATAAAAAAAAATGTTAAGAAAAAATAATTAAGAAAACTTTAAATCTCTATAGAAAAATCTAAATCCTACCAGAAATTTTAGGGAATGGAGAGTGATACTAGAGATTAAGAGAGGTTGGAAGAAACTAGTAAGAGATGAAATTTTAGATAATAATAATAAAAGTTTTTGAAAACTAGTCCTTTCATATCTTGAAGAGTCCTTTTTTCGTACAATCTTTTGTAATTTACTTCTTTTTTTCACTTCATTGCTTCTCCGAGCTCGAAGTCAAATAATCGATTCTCCACCCATATATTTTCAAAAAAAAAAAAAAAAAACTCTTCTTTTAGTGAGGTTTTTTGAAACTTTCCCTCTCATTGTTTCTCTTTCCTTTATCAAATTCTCTGTTTCCAAACAGTCTCCACTTTCCTTGACACAAAACAAGAAGAAAAGAAAATGGAGTACTGGTCAACAATGGCGTCTCTGTTAGGCCTTTTAGCATTTCTTCAAACTCTCTTCCCTCCAATCATTTCCTTCTCCACTGCCATTTTCTCTTCCTTCTCTTCCTACATCTACTTCGACATTACAGACCTCGACGGCTTCAACACCAACGACCTCTACACCTCCGTCCAACTCTACCTAACCTCCTCCCTCTCCGCCGCCGCCACCACCACCACCCGCCTCAGTCTTACTCGACCACTCAATTCCACCGCCCTCACTTTCTCCCTCCAAAACAACGCCTCCATCTCCGACGAATTCAACGGCGTCTCCCTCCAATGGCACCACATCGTCACACCAATGCAAATACAGAACACATTACCCTGGCGAATATTTCCACAACACAAAAGACAATTCACACTCAAATTCAAAAAACAACACAAATCCCTAATTCTCAACTCCTATTTCGATCATATTCATCAAATCGCTAACGAACTCCGTCGCAGAAATCAAGATCGATACCTATTTACGAATCCTCGAGGCGGTAGCGATTCGTTCGATTCTACAGGTTGTAATAATCCATGGGAGGCTGTTCCATTAAAACATCCAAGTACTTTCGAAACACTCGCTATCGATCCAATCAAAAAGAAAGAAATTATGGAAGATCTTCAAGATTTCTTTAAGAATGGAAAATCGTTTTACCAGAAAACAGGACGCGCTTGGAAGAGAGGTTACCTTTTGTACGGACCTCCAGGAACGGGGAAATCAAGCTTAATTGCAGCGATGGCGAATTTTCTAGGGTTTGACATTTACGATCTGGAATTGACGGAAGTTCAGAACAATTCAGAGCTTAAAAAGCTTCTGATGAAGACGACGGCGAAATCGATCGTCGTAATCGAAGACATTGATTGTTCAATCGATCTCTCAAATCGGAAGAATTCGAGGAATGATTCAATCACGCTTTCTGGTTTGTTGAATTTCATTGATGGATTGTGGTCGTGTTGTGGAAGTGAGAAGATCTTCGTGTTCACGACGAATCATATCGAGAAGCTGGATCCGGCATTGGTGAGGAGTGGGAGAATGGATATGCATATTTTCATGAGTTTCTGTTCATTTGCAGCGCTGAAGATTCTTCTGAGAAATTATTTGGATTGGAATGAAGAAGAAGAAGAAGATTGGGATGGAAGAGTTTTGAAGGAAATGGAACAGAGTATTGAGAGAGCAGAGATGAGTGCTGCTGATATTTGTGAGATTTTGATAAAGAACAGGAGGGAGAAGGGAAGAGCAATAAGAAAGGTTTTGGAAGCTTTGAAGATGAGGGATAAGAAGAAGGTAGCCATTAATGGAGTTTCAAGGAAGAAGGATGAAGATGAAGAATATGAAAAGAGAGGAGTGGAGAGAAATGTCAACAATGGAGGAGAGGATTGAAGGATCATTTGTGAGTGATTAATTAATGATTCTAAATTATTTAATTTCTTAGGCTTTCTAGAGATTCGTTGATTTGGTGGTTGGAGTGATTTTTTTTAAGTGTGATTTTGTGAGGTTTTTGGTAGTTAAGTTTGAGTTAATGTGTGATTGATTAGAAACATTCTTCCACTCAAATCATTGACAAAAAGAGAAATATTTTGGGGTTTAGGATTCAAAATTTGGAATCGTGATGGCCTCGACATTTCGTTGTATTATCTTGAACCTAACAACGTCATCTTTTCAGCATGCTTGTTGTATGATTGAGTCATTGAAAATAAATGTGCACATTGTTGGTATGAGTAGTAACTTTCAATTTTTTAAAGCTTTTTTTAACCATACTTTCATACCTTTAGAATTCCTCTCATTCAGATGTTATCTTGGTTCATACATATACCCTTCCTAAGCTCAGGTGTTACATATCTGGCTACCAGTTTCCGCCTTGGTTCATCCTTGAACCACATCTTAGTAGGAGAGGTTCTGCTCTGATATTATCTGTAAGTTCTGACTTTTCTAAAAGTGATCTTAAGCGTTACTATGCATGTATAAAACATAAAATTGGACTAATTTTTAAGTTTAAAACAAGAAAAATTCTCAAACATTATATTAAACGAAATAACAATTTAATTTCAAAACTAAATGTTTGACCCATTACAAGTCTAGCCCTTGTATTTTCAAATAGTTTGTTAAAACAAAAATGACCAATCAAAACCATCATGTGGAAGCTCAACTCAAAGTAGTATTCTGTCAACCATCTTGCACGCCCTTAGCTTTACCTAAGTAAAAGAAAAGTGGAAAGGGTGAGTATTATTAAAATAATCAGTAATTGACCCCTAACAAGACCCATGATACATATTTGTGTCAGACAGACCATCACACAGACGTTCAAATGTATATGACAATCACACGAAGAAGCAAAAAAGAAGCTTGGGTGTTGAGACACCCACGTCACACAGACTCATGACACAGACTGTCAGTGTACTCAATACTCTAGCAACAAATAATCCATGAATTTATAACACGTGGTTACATAGACATATCACACAGATAATGTGTATATAACTCACTGCAGCTCGTGAAATATAACACATGGTCACACAGACATTTCACACATATAAGTCGTATAATTTACAAAACAAAATGTTGTTCAACAACACTTACGGTGGAAGGATTTGAACTTATTCTTTAAGGAGATATATGCATTATTTATTATTATTATTATTATTATTATTATTATTTTACTTGTGCTAATAAACAAATACAAACTGACAATTCTATTTATTCATATAAATTTTCTAGTGTTTATAGAAAAAACAGTATTGTCAAAACTAAAAATTCTAAAGACTTTCAAAAACCAACATGTTAGTAGTCAGCGAAGGTTTGAGCCCAAAACCCAACAACTCAATCTAAATAATTCAACCCAACTACGAAATGTTTAAGATTGTATTCATTAGAAAATTTTCAAGTGATTTAATTTTTTTTAATAAAAATAATAGTAAAAATGTTAAATTTATCAAATATTGAATTATAATGAGTAATTGAAAATCAAATTTTATTTTATGAAAATTTATAGTTTATTTATAATTATTTTTTTTAGTACAAGTAATGATACGAAGATTTGAATGTCGCACATTAAAAGAATTAAAAAAGGAGTACATGCATATAAATTATCATTGAGTAATACTTACTATGCTCACATAAAAATATATTTTAAAGTAAAAAAAATTAAGAAAAGAGTTTCAATAATAAAATTGAAATAAAATATATAAAAAGAGTGATATGATATGATAAAATTTTAATAAAAATAATGAAAATGTACTATTCATTACAAGTACAAGACATATAAGTTTCAAAATTATTCCATACTATTCAATTTAATTTTAAATAGGTTTATATCTATTTGATCTTGAACTTATAAAAGAAATCTAATAAGTCTATACACTTTTAAAAGTTTTGTCCAATAAGTGTGGAGTTTTAATACGATATCTGATAGGTATTTGACCTATTCCACCAATTTTAAATAAAAACTATAGATTTATTAGCCACTAAATTGAAAAAAAAAATATATTTTTGTTCTAATCTAAGTATTATGTTTAGTTTTTATTTGGTTTCTGTGTTTCAAAATATTACATGTTTAGTCTTTAAGTTTTGAGTTTGGTTTCAATTTAACTCCAAGATTTTAAAATGTTATAATTTCACCCATTAGGTTTGAGTTTTGTTTCAATTTGGTCCATGAATTTTAAAATTTACACTTTTAATAATTTTTCACTTAATATTCACTTTAGATTTACACTTAATATTTATTAGTTAATTTAAATGAATTATAATTAATTAAATTTTATTATTTTTTATCACTATTAAAATTAATTTAAAATTTCACTTTATAATTATTTTAAAAAACATAAATGTCAAATACTGTAAGTGAATATTTAGTAAACAAATTGAGGTAAAAAAAGTATAAATCTTGAAACTGAGTGACCAAATTGAAACAAAACTTAGATCGGATGGTAAAATTATTTTGCAAGAATAGATTTTAGACAAGATAATTAAACTCATTACGATTCCCTTCCATCATGATATATCAATAGGACATAATAAACACACCATCAATATGTTGAAACATTTTTTTTTGTTCATATGAAAAAGGAAATTTGGACCTTTGGTGAACTATATTTCAACCTTCTTTTCATTGTTTTTAGATTTTGAATTTAAAATTTTAAAATCCATATCTATATTTAAAAAAAAAACATAAATTTTTTATAAATATATTATTTCATATTATAAACTCAATTTATTTTTTTTGTTAAATTAAAAAAATATAGTATAATATATTCTAAATTATATGATATTGTAAAATAATAATTAGGAAAATTTTCCCAGATATAAATATGTCAAACTATTTAAGGAAATAGCAAAAAAAAAAAAAATACTAATAGACATTGATAGACTTCTATCATCATCTCTACTAGTGATAGACTTCTATCATTTTTATCACTTATAGACTCTGATAGACTTCTATCAGCGTCTATCACAACTATCTAAAAATTTTGCTATTTTGTGTAAATAGTTTTCCTTATTTTTTTATTTTTAAAATTCTCCAAAATTAAATTGAATTCATAAATTCAATTTAAATTGAATTCTAAAGAAAAAATTGGATTTTTCCACTAACTTGTTGAAGTTTTGGTGTTTCTCCATTATCCCACTCACATATTCATCAATTTGTTGTCAAAATTGTGTTAATTCTCATTGCATGTTCATTCTCTATAAAATTGGTGAGATTGAGGTTGATAATTTTGTTGAATTAAGAGTTAATTTATCTTTAAACCTAGTCCTAATAACACAAACTCTCTCAAACTCCAAATTCCCTTCAAATTCATCACAAATTTGGATCCCACCATCCATTCTAAGGCAAGAGATTAGTAGAGAAGATTGTTGTGGTGATCCACGAACTGTTCGTGATCAGAATCATGGAAAAATTTTGAGCTACAAAGGTTGTTTTTCTCGAACTCTTATTTTTTCAAATTTTTTGCTTGTTTAATCCTTTCAATTGAGCAAGTTAGTGTGCATTTCGATCTAATTCGCTATGCATGCATATTTGTACATCTTTCCATTTCAATAAGGATTCCACAATCTTATCCTTGTCAACAGAAAAGCGAGGAAGTTTTTTTTGGTGATGTCTAGTACACATTGAGGACCAAGAGTTCTTTTTTTTTTTTTTTTTTTTTGTGATGAAGAATGACAACAACAACAATAGTAACTCCAATCTTAATATGCGGATCGAGAGTGTTATCACACTCATTTTTTTTTTTTTTTGGTAATTTGAGATATCTGAGAAGAAGAAACAAGATAAAAGTATATTAAAAAAATGGAACAATAAGGGGAATATAAGATTAGGTAAAAAAAAAAAAAAGCGAAGCAAAGAAAAATCGGACCAATAAGGATAATGTGAGATTTGAAAAAGAAAAAAAAAAGTTGTTCTTATCTCAAGATTCAAATAAATAGGGGCTATTTTGCAGACTATAATCCAATTTGTTGATATTAAAATATACAAAGGGCAAAATTTAGTTACGATGTAATACAAGATATTGAGTGCATGTTAGGATTAACAGAATGAAGTCTCACATGCAAGTAAGACGTTTTGCTATAATTCTTGTGATATTTAATTTTTGCTAAATTTCAAAGTGATATTTTAATTGATGTTTTTCTGTAATAAATTCACAACAAAGTTGATAAATAAGAAGTCTCTCCCTCGAAAATGGGCCTCCCTAATAGAGATGTCTACGGGACGGAGATGGGGAGGCTTTTCCGTTCCTGCCCCCACCTCCTATTTCAATTTCCGTTTCTACAAGATTTCCTACGAGGATTGAGGTGGGGATTCTTCGAAGAGAATTTGCGGGGATCAGGTTCTCCGCGGGAAAAAAATTCTCCATTTGTATTTTCTAAATTTATTCATTTGTAAACTTGTAACTTTATTCTTAAACTTATAAAATTTTATATATTAAATAGATCATTTTTAATATATTTTTTTATTAAAAATAAATACTAAAATTTCTTAATAAAATAATAATATTTTATATGTAAATATATAATTAAAATATTTAATCCCATAATTTTTAAAAATTAAAATTAAATATTACAAATTTAAATATTCAACTTAAATATTACAATATTTATGATTTTAAAAGTAATAAGGTCTTAAATATTATATATATATATATATATATATATATATATATATATATATATATATATATATATATATATATATATATACTAAACTATAAAAACATTCCGATGAAAATTAGAAAGAAAAAATCTACATATATAGGAAATAATATATATGTATATATTTTCTCCCATCGGGGTGACAACGAGGGGTGGGAGACGAGGAATGTAATCTCCGTCCTCGTCCTCATTTAGGCAACGAGGAAAAATTTCTCTCGACTCCCTCCCCCATTCCCCATCCAATCGGGGATTCCTCGCCTTTTTTGGGGCGGGTCCCCACAGGGTAAATGTACATTTCTACTCCCTAACTCTTTTCCAGTTAGTTTCCAATAGCTTACTAAACTATTTATTTTAAGTTTTCTATACATATAGCCTAAATAAATAGGTCTAATTATACAATTATCTAATTTTTCTTATTTTTTATATGAATAGCATAATGAGTTACTCTTGTTTACAAATGTCTGACTCAATTTACCTTTTCAACCCTTCTTACCATTCAATTTTTAATATATATATATATATATATATATATATATATATATATATATATATATACACACATACATACACACACAAAGAAGCATGTAAAGAAGTTTCTCACGGTTATGAATTTTTGAAAATGAGTTTTTTTTTCCATAACCTATACAAGGAAGAAAAGGTTCTCTAGAATTTGGAAAATTGTTGTCCTTATAAATGAAAGCTAAGAATCGGCGAGAAACTTCAAAGGAGAAAACAATGTATATTTGATACATACAACACTATATATGTGAATTTTTAGGAAATTAACCAGGGTATATTTGATAATTGCATGAGCAAAACAATTTGTATAATATATCATCTTATTTGCCGATCAATATATGAGAAGTATATTTATATTTTTCAGTATATTTGTAAACACATCCAAAAATAAACCATGATATATACGATGTATATTTATATCTTTCAGTATATTTGAGTTATACTTGATATTTTAGTGGAGAGACGATCAATTTTCAACTATGAATATGGAAGAAAATAAACTAAATCTACTCAAATGAAGAAAACGTTAATTTAAAAATCATGCCTTAATGAATATCAACCAAAATTAATAAATAATAAAAATAAAATCAAAATTTAAAAATAATATTAATAAGGAAAAAATTAAATATTTGAAAAATTGATTGATGAGAGATAATGTAATTAACGATATTTTAAAAAAATCCTTATATAATTAACACTAAATCTGAAAATGATATATAATTTTTATTTCAAAACATTATGAAATTAAAAGATGAGACAATCTATTAAAAGGTAAGAAATGTCCTAAAAGGTTGCTGAAATCTAATTATGAAATATTATTAAATTTTAGGACATTTGTGAAATATTAATTATGTAGTAGGTTAAATCCTTAAAATTTTGGAAAATTACTGTAAACAGACAAAATATCAAACTATTTACAAATATAGAAAATTTTCACTATCTATCGCTCAAGCAATAGCGATATAATTTTATCGCGGTCTATCAATGATAAACTCTAAAAAAAAAATTTATATTTATAAATAATTTAACTTATATTTTCATATTTGAAAAGAGTCAAACTCGTTTTGTCATTCATTACAAGACGGTGATATACTAACTTAACCATTTTTTTAATGGGTCAAATTATACAAAAGGAAGACTACTAAACTAATTGAACGGAAAGATAGTTGAAAATGAGTTGGAAGTAATGTAATGCACGACTTCCAATCTTTGCAATCATGTCAATCTATGTGTCTCATTTTTCACCATGGAAAAATCTTTTGAATGATATTTTTTAAAATAATTTTAAAATTCAAGAATTAAAATAAAACATTTTATATCTAATAGGTCTCTAAAAATTCAGTTTTACATTTACGGGTTCATGTATTAATTTTATGTCTAATGAAACTTTGAACTTTAAATTTTGTATTTAGTAAATTCGTAATCTAAGAATTAAAAAAAAAAAAAATTTAAGGCCTAAATTTGTAATTTTAAGAGTTCAAGGATTAAATGCATATAAACTTCGAAGTCAAAGTTAGGAGAGTAACGGTGTAATTTAACCAACATTTAAGAGGTAATTGATTAAAAGACCTATTTTTCAAGCTCAAAATGAGTTTTTCCCACTTTTTAAAACTTAAGATTTTTGACCTCTTACTTCCATCGTTCTCAAGCAATTTTACAAAATTACTCCACCTTCTTTTTCCTCTTCCTTCATCTTCTGCGTTTTCCTTTCTTTTTTACACCTCCTTTGACCAACTTTGACAAGGTTCCTTTTTTTTTTCTTTCTTCTTCTCTAACTAGTTTCGATCGACTTCTTCTCTCCCTCATTTCAATTTGTGATGCAGAACCAGACCGAACACCGAAGATTAAAAGAGATAGAGAGTGAGAAAGAGAGGAAATCAACTGAAAGAGGAGGTTGAGAGAGTGAGGAGAGCAAAGAGCAAAGAGAAAAGAGCCAAGAGAAAAGAGCCAGGAGTCAAGAGTCAAGAACGAGAGCAAAGACCAATCTATGTGCGTGAGGTTCCATTTTGATAATTTCACCCAAATGTGACATCAACAAAGAGTAAACCAAACCTCAAATTCAAAAGATACGACAATTTTCATTTTTTCCCTCTATTTTCAAGTCATCCATCCGTGGGCCTCAATATTTAACTCATTTTCTTTTAATTTGTAAAACAACAAACACTTTCTTTCCAAAGACAATTTTTCAAATGGTATTCCAAGGCTGCCCTTATTTTCTAATATAAGGTCGCTAAAATGAATTCATTCACTAAAATTAAAAAAAAAAAAAAAAAAAAAATCATATTTGACCAATACTATTTTGGATTAAGTCGCCAAAATATCTAAAGTGGGAAACATAATTAGGCCAAATAAATAATCAAACTTGACCAAGACTACTACTACGTCAAATACTCACAACACACTACTTTTGCACGCAAACTAGTTTTTGGACTAATTCTCACTTTTTAAGCAAAGTTTTCCACAAACCAAACCAATTTCATTTCTTTCATATTTTACTCAAAAGGATTACGACATTATCTATATAAGTCCTTTGAACGAAAAAATCTTTGTGCATATGACCCAAATTTTACCGTCGAAATATCGTTTAACCTAGATTTTAAAATTAAGGATGTTTAACTTTTTTACTTGTATCTGCTCCCCCTCTCTCTTATAAAAAAAAGTTATTATTGGTTGGTGACATCGGTAATGTTGTTATTCATGGTTCTTAAAACCCGTGTTAAACGATATTTTGACGTGAAATTTAGGTCATTCATAAAAAAATCTCTTCAACCAAGTTTTGCTCCATTCAACAAATTTGTAACCCAACTGAAATTCAAGACAATCCAATAAACACTACAACATTGTTTCCACTCTGGACCCATAAACTTTTTTGAGTTCAACATTGTCGAAGATTCAAATCTCTAACCTTGAATAGCATTAACCAGTTGAGCTATGTTCGGTTGTATCCATACCTCACAAACTTTAAAATCCCTCTTCTCCTTTTCCCCTCAACCAGCATAAACTTTCAAAAACACCACCTCCTTCCATTAAACCTAAGATAATGAACTTCCCTAAGATCTCCACTTCCAATCAAACAAACCCCTAACAAGTAAAGGATAAAATCCAATCATTGTTTGCTTTAACAACTGGTTAAGATTAGAGAAAGTAATAAACAAAGAACACGAAAAACAGAGCCACAAAATCAAAACATAACCAAAAGAAACCTTCATTAAATAACTTTGCTTCAACTATATATACATCTAACAGGGGAAAAGAACCAAAAGAAGAAGAAACTAAACTAGAGTTAAAACAGTTACAGAGCATACAAAAGCTCATAGTTCCGAGAACTTACACAATCAATTTCACGTTCTTCCATATCCAATCGAACACATCGTCGGCAAAGGGGGCAAGCAGATACCCTAACTAACCACGAATCGATACATTTCCGATGATAAACATGGCCACACCCACTAAGTTTCCTACACCACTGGTCTTTTCTAAACCCATCGAGGCAAATAGAGCAGTCAATTTGGGAATGGGGATTGACCCAATTGGAGAATCGGAACTGGAGGAGCTTTTTGAGGTCACGATGGGAGAACCCAGATGAAGAATCGGGGAATTGGGCACGGCGACGGTGGAGGGCGCTGGCGACGCAGAGGTGGATTAGAAGGAGGGCGGTGGCGAGGCCGAGGAAGACAAAGAAGAGAGAGGATAAGAGGATCATGATTGTGACCTTGAGGAGCAGAGAGAGGAGTTGAGTCTCTGGCTTCGGCGGTGGGGATGGCGGTGGATGGGGAAGTGGGTCGCCGCTCACGGCGGCGGAATCTTGAAAGGGCATTTGGGGATGGGTAAGGCTTAGGCGGCGGGGAATGGGTGGAATTTAGAAGGTAATTGGGAATTGTATGGAAAGATATGGGGGAATTGGGAAATTGGGATATGGTCGAATGATGTATGAGTTCGAGAAAAATGAATATGGAAATGGAAACCGTGGGCTTACTTTGACTAATACAACTCTTAATTTTTTTTAATATAACAATTAGACGGATGAACTTTTGACTGATATGTGAATTACCATTAAGCTAAATTTATTTTAACATGTAGAGTCGTTAATTTTAGAACAATTGAAATAGATAATACTTTTAGGATTAATAATGAAGTGTATAACAATTTTTTTAAAGAATTATAAATATAACAAAATTTATTAATGATAGATTCTATTGCTAATACACTCAACTCCATCTAAGTTTTGTTATATTTTTAAATTCTTTTAAATTATTTTAGTCTTATGATAATTAGGATACAATTCACTTCAATCTAATCTTTGTATTAGAAAATTAGTTTTATTTGTAGTGCAATGGTGGGGTGGGATTAATAATTAATTAATTAATTAAAAAAGATGTGAGACGTCATTAGTATTTGGGTTATTTTAATTATAAAATGAGCTCGTGGGTGTGCACGATTTGATTTAGTCTATTCTAACTTGAAATTGATGATTGAATCGAACTTCAAGTTCTAAAATGGGTTAAATATTGAACAAATCAATTTCAATTTCAATTTATTTGATTTAGTTTTTTTTTTTTTTTTTTTGGAGACTTGAGGGTGAGGAAAGAATAGAGGTAGATGACAAAGAGAAGAGGTGCGGGTTAGGTTTAGAAAAAGGATTATGAGTAAAATTTAAGAGAAATTTTTACGGATAGAAAAAATGTCAAACTATTTACAGAAAATAGCAAAAAAAAAAAATACTGATAGACATTAATAGACTTCTATCAGCATCTATTAGTAATAGACTTTTATCATTTCTATCATTGATAGACTTCTATCAGCGTCTATTACAACTATCTAAAAAATTTGCTATTTTGTATATATAATTTCCTTTATTTTCCTATTTTTAAAAATCTCCCTAAATTTAAATACTCCTTTTGAGAATTGGTGACCCATTAGAAATCCATTTATAGGATATTTTGGACGATAAAAAAAAAAATTAAAGTATATAGAAACTTTTAAGGTTGTATTTAGAAATATAATAAAAGTCGAAATCCTTCAGAATTTTAACAAATAAGTTCTATTGCATGTGGCCGATCTTTCTCGTAATCCGATATTGTTCTTGGTGGATTTTCTGAAAATGTCCTCATGTGTAATTGTAGTGTAAGTGTCTCTTGTGTTAAGCAAATTTAAATTTATCGTTTCTAATTCTTTTTTCTCTCTAATCAAATTTTGAATTTCAAAATTTAGAATATTTGTATCTTCTATTGAATACAAGCTATTGTTAAGGAATCTATCTACTTTCTAAATTTTAATCTAATGATATATCATTGTTATATAAACTATATTTATATATTTATCATTTTAATATTATTTTATACTTTTTTACAATAAGCTTTTAATTGATAATAGTTTTGTTGTTCTTAACGATTTTAAGGTCCAGTCGATCTTCGTAAGTCCGATCCACTTTGATCTTTCATTATGGATTGTGTAATCGGAAGCAAGTACAAATTTGGCTACAAGACCGTAGTGGATCGTTCAGCGCAATCTACCTCGATCAGTTCTCTAAGGAGTCGATGTGCTCGAATTATTTTTTAGCTTAAAATTTTTTGTATGAAGTTATTGATTTCCAACTGAAAATCCTAGAGCTTGTTACGTTCTAAGTTTTCTGTTTGCTAAGTTTCTTAATATGGGCAAACAAAAGAGAGAAAAACTTGTTTGGCTAAGATTCCGAGCTCGACAATTTCGGAAGAAAAGAAGGAAGAATGGGATCGAGCCACCATTTTGGAAAGGCTTCTAGTACGAGAACTCTAATTGTGCTTCAACTTCCATGGCAGAGCAATGGACCGTTGCAAATGGAAGATTTTTTTTTTTAATATGGTTTGAACTTTGAATAATCGAAGGACAAAGGGACTCTAATCAACATTCAATCAACGAAATCGCGTAATCGGGGCTCAAGCCTGTTGTCGTGTTATTTCGAACTAATCATATTCAGACATTCTAATAACTTGTAGAAAAATAAGTTATTGTTGCTTAGAATTAGAATAATTGGTTGTCGTTGATGGAAAATACCTTAACATTAAGTGAAAATTTGGCAAAAATATCTTATGTGCGTGGAGCAAGTGCAAAACTAAGATTTATGTAATATTAAGCATCATCCACTGAAAAATATAGGAAAACAAGTAATATGCAAAGGAGAAAGCCTTGCGTTAAAGTAACTCTGTGCAGCAAGGGAGGCGACGAAGCATGAGTGAGCAACATGCAACGAAGTTATACCCAACGCATTGAAGGGACCACCGATAATTGCAAGGGCTAACGTGAAAGATCTGTTTGACGCACTTGTTGTTGTCCTGAATGGCAAAGAATGTTTCTCGCATCCAGTTATGTAAAGGGTGACCCAGAAAGAGAGAATGACCATTCAGGGGGAAATCAATTTTGGAGACAGAGAGAAAAAATATTCTTCCCATGTTGAGAACCAGAGAGCTTGAGAGAGTCATCTTCTTCCTTCTGATTGTCCATTATAACCATTGCACGATAGAGGGAGCAACACCAAGTTCAAGCCGACGGGAAGCAAGATATTGTTACCGGAAGCTTGTTCTACCATTATTCATCCATCACCTTCTCTTTATCATTGTTTCATTTTGACACCCAAACTCTTGTAGCTACTATTTTATTTATTAATACATCATGAACTCCATCTTTTTCATCTTCTCCACTTTTATTTCTTCTTTAGTCATGATTAGCTAATTCTCTAGAGGGTTAGGGTGAGTATCTCATCATTCCGGCGAACATAACTTAGGTAGAGATTCATTTTGCTTACTGTATATATATTTCTTAATCTTGGTTCTATCTAGCTAATATAATCAAGTAGTAATGGTTAACTGCGGAAGAGGGTAAGTGATTGTGAATTTCATTCAGCAAAGTAGAAAGTATTTTTATAGATAAAGACAATCTTATGTTCAAACGTGCATCATAGAAATTATATGACAAATGTGGCTTACTCACCAAGAGGTTGAGCTCATTTATGTTGGGTTTTATGCCCTAAAACTCATAGATAGTAAATGTTGTATTTTGACCCCATTAATAAATGGTTATTCATTATTATTCAATAAATGTTATTGATTATTTTATCTTGTTTTAATAACCTTAAAATCCAATAAACTAACATCCTAGGCTGTTTTATGAGTCTTGAACAATATGTAGAGACATATAGAGATCAATGTTCAAGTTACAGCCTAAAGGGTTTATAGTATAAGGATAGAGTTGGGTACCTTATCCTGGTAACACTATGGATACGGCCCACTTTGTATTTGATACAAACGCAATGATCCAACGCGTTCGTGTAGGAGACATGTGAGTGGGGGTATCCTATGCAATGAGTTTGCATAAGACTGGACCACGAAATAGTAACCACTAGATATAACTCCGTTGACTGGTTAGGTTTCTATTTCAATAGGTTGACCTAGGCAACTTAGTCCTAATCTTGAGTATATTATGAACTTCTGTTCACGAGGGATTGTCTTTTGATTTGTATGGGTGAGAGTGGCCCGTTTGCCGACTCAATATGCCTACCATTTTGGGGATAAGACTAAGTGGGGAGCTGGGAACATAATTATACAAGATGGATTTCACTCCTTCCCGACTTTAGGGTAAGTAGATAAGTGTTCCCTTAAGTGGTGTCTCCGGGACTTGAACAAAGGGCCCTACCCTCTCACTGGCCCGAGAGGGGTTTCTGTTTGATGGTTGGACCATAAACAGGTTGTTTATTAGAAGAACACTGGTACTTAAGGATTTAGAAGTAACCCAGAAGTATAACGGTAATTTGACCCAGCTGGTGTTACGAACACTTGTGAAGGACTAACTTGTTGTTATTGGTCTATATCCGTGGACACAGAAATATATCTACAGTGAGAAGAGTGCAGTTGTGGGTCTTTAGTGGAGTGCACCCACAGTTAACGAATATTGATTAATGTAGTTAATGAGTTTAGCCCGTTAATCTCATATCGTTGGAGCTTCTGATCTGTAGGTCCATTAGGTCCCCTTCCTAGCTCGTAAAGAATATTGAGGAAATTTATTCTTGGATAAAATTTGAAAAGTTCAAATTTACTAAGGGAAAAGTATAATGTATAATGATACATTATAATATAAAGTTTATTTTACAAATTAAACTTTATAATATAAATATAATTTTGGATATGATTCAAAGTTAATTTGTAAGAGAATTAAATATTTGAAATTGTTCAAATATTATTTTAATATGAATTAGATTTTATTAAAACTATAGGTTAAAATTAATGCGCATTAGATGTACATTAAAACTATAGGTTATGAGAGAAATGTATTTGAATTTGATTCAAATGCAAGTTAAAATTAAATATTTGATATTTAATTTGGTAATTAATTAATTCGAGAATTAATTAGTTATTTAATTTAATCTAATTTAATTAAATTTGATTTAATTAAATTAATTGAATTAAAACTATAGGTTATGTGAGAGATGTTCATTTAAATATGATTTAAATGAATTGATTAATTAAATTAGATTTAATTAATTATTAATTAATTATTAATTATTAATTTAATATTAATTAAATTAGTTGTAACTTCCACGTAGGAGAGTTACTTAATACGTGGGATAACACTTACGTTTCCCATTTTTCTCTCGCTTCCTTATATAGTGCTTAAACAGAAAAATTCGTTGCGTTCTCTCTACAAAAAATTCTCTCAGAAGAGTTCTGTATTTTGCCAAAAGGTTCCTTCTCTAATTTTTTTTTGCTTAACCTAGATTTTTCAAAGTTTTTTTTTTGCCAATGTAAAAGTATTTCAAAATTATTAAAATTAATTTTGAGATACGGTTCTGATACGTTTCCGCTGCGTTTTGGATTTTAATCCCAGCAATTTATGTGGTTAAGAACATGAACAAAAACTATATTATATGTTCAAAAGATTGATGATACTCATCTCAACTCCATTTCTCTCAATCTGACACCCTTTCTTGCGTTCCCATTTTGCTTCTTCACCATGCACATTAATCACATTCCATTCTCATTGAACTTTAGCATTTTTGTACAGTTTCATTTCATAACTATACATGAATCATGAAGTTTTCAAATTTGTTGAATCGAGTAAAACATCATTGTTAGGTTAGTTGGAACACAAAAAAATTCTCGTGTTCGACCTTGTTCTTCATAAAAAATTTCCTCTTTAAAAGTTTGCACTTGGACTTTTAGAAAAAAAAAACGTATTTATAATCAATTTAATCTATATTTCTTTGACCACTATAGGCAAGATAACAGGTTCAAAATTGTCGCTGTCAAAATTGTCAATTATGTTCTAATCGTTTGATTCGTTTATCTATGGTTGCTGACTTTTGTGGGACGATTTCTTGTGGGGATTATAATTATGAGTTTCTAGAATGTTTAAGTATAATGTATTTCCTTTTGTGTAGTTGTATTTTATTAGGTATAGATTCTAGAAGAAGGCAAATAAAATTTGTTTAATACTTAACTAAATTTGTTTAGGTATATAGTGCATTTCCTTTTGGCATTTTATTTGGTAGATTTGGAAAGAAGGTAAATTAAATATATTTAATACTTAATTAAATCTTTTTTTAATTATTTTTCCTTGGGTTAGTGCATTGGTGTTCGCTATATTTGTTGGTTCTACAGGCAATGATGTTGGTGATCCCATGTTCTACATCTTATTCTCTGTGATGTTAAGTAAAATGTTCCATCCTGTGCTATTTTTGTCTGGAAATACTTTCTTTTTGTATTTTTTTGCTGTGCAACCTTATTTTTTTTTGGATTCTTTTCTTCCCTATGTGCTAGTTGATCTTAGTCCGTATTTGCTACTTTCCTAAAGCTATAAGTATTAATTAGTAGAATGTTCTCATCGCTTTAGGGTTGTCGCTTATTGAGATAGATTGTGGTTGTTGCTGCTCGAAGGGTGTTCTGTGTAAGTGATGTGTATGTCTCTTGGTATGAGAGTGTGATGAATAAGTTTTTCTATTCATCCGTGTTCGAGTCTTTTGATAGGCTCTAGTATTTGTTAGTCAAGAGGTATTCTCTAGACTAACTCACCATAAAACTATCTTTTGTGAGAGCGATTCTCATACTTAGGGAGAGTTTAAGTTTCTTAAGTGAAGGGAACTTCTTATGAGACAAGAAAAAATCAAGATAATAGTTGAGAGAGAGTCTCACATTTACACTACAACAAAGTTGGCCAATTTCGACCAACATTTATCGAAGGACACAAAACCTTTAAAATATATATATTTTTCTCGAAGGTTATTAAATTTTTTTGAAAAAGATATATATTTTTCTCAAAGGGTATTAAAATCCTTTGAAAAGATATATATTTATCAAAAGTACCTCTGAAAAATATCTACATTTTAATTGTCAAAGGTTATTTAACACCTTTGAAAAAGAGAAACATTCATCAAAGGAAATTGAAAGCCTCTGAAATTCTAGAAATCTTTAACATGCATTTCACATAATGTATTTTAACAAATATATTCTTTAAGTTTAATATAAATTTTTTAAATTTTATTTTGTTTTGTTTTATTGTTTTCATTTTTTAAGAATATTGGCTAATTTTAAAAACAAAACCAAGATTAATTTAACATGATTAATTTTTATTTGATATTTAAATACTATTCCAACTTTAATTAAGAAAATTTAGTTATTGCTATTAGATGCAAGTTTAAAGCTTTAAATGAGATAAATAACAATAATTCTCAATTATCCCACTTTTTTTTATATCAAAGATAAAACATATTATGATTTTTATATAGACGTAAGGTTATCCAATTTTATTTTTTTTTAAAAAAAAAAAAAGTTATCTACAATAGTTTTAAGATATAAGAATATTTTCTATGATTATTTTTTTAAAAAACAAAATAATATAACTATAAATCAAAATATCCATAATTATTATTTATATTTCCTAAGGATATCTAAACTAAATGACTCACCTTTAAATATTGTTTTAATTTTTTTTTGGCTAAGTTTATACTTATATGAAATAGGTTAAATTATAAATGTGTTTTTAACTTTTCCCAAACATAGAGCCAAAATCGCAATTTACCTATTAAATATATAAACTATAATAATAAGTTTTTACTATAAAATATTGAGTTTAATCATCAAGTTTTCACAATAACAATATATTTAGGGTTATTTTTAAATTTAGAAAAATGAGTCAAACTATTTACAAATATAAAAAAATTTTACTGTCTCCGCGATACATCATTTACTAATAGATTGTGAAATTTTTCAATATTTGTAACTAGTTTGATATTTTTTCTGTTTATAGTAAAAAAGCAAGTCAATTGGGCATAAAAGGAAAATAACCATTGGCATTTTTTTTTTGTTATGAATAAAAATATTTGACTCAAATGAAAAATAGTTTTCTTTTGTTTTACAATAAATCAAAGTACAGATGCATGAAACTATACACAAACATAAAGTTATGAGATTCAGAGAGCATGAAACTATACACAAACATAAAGTTATGAGATTCAGAGAGACTTTCAATATATTTGAAAAAAAACACACAATCATGTTTTGTTAATTACATGACTTAGCAAATTCAATGATATGTAACATTTACAAAATTAAAATATTAAAATATTAAAATAAAATAAAATAACGTGGACAAAAAAATTGAGACATACCTTAATTTGGCACAAAGGAAAATTAATTATTTTTTTCTTTGCAGTCAATCAAAATACAAATGCATGAAATTATATATAAAAGAGAAAATGAAAGATGTCTTCTATTATAATGGATCATTTATTATTGTTGTTGTTATGAAATTTGAAAAAATTTATATTTATTGCTGTTAAATCGCCAATTGACCAAAAAAACTTAAGTTGATAGGTAAAGACATATTTAATATTATATCATTCAACACTTCCCCTCACTCGTGGGCTTGAAATATGAAGAAGACCCAACAAGTAGAAATGAATATTAAATGGGGAGGAAACAACAATGCAAGGGCTTGTATAAGACTGAAGGCAAATTTAATATAATATCTAAAACTCTCTCTCACTTGCAGGCTTGAAATATGAAGAAGAGCCAAGCAAGTGAAAATTGATATTAACTAGGGAGGAAACAGGTTTAAGACATTCTGAAGCAACCTGTTCTGATACCATCTTAAATCGTCGATTAACCCAAAAGCTTCAGCTGATAGGTGAAGACATATTTAATATTGTATCATTCGACAATTGCATCGATTCAGATTTCATATATTTAATAAGAAAATAATAATGGTCAAGACGTAGAGCAAAACATAAGTTATTGTAAGCCCTCTCTTGTTTTACTCTTTCTTGGAAATTCTAGGGAATTATAAGTTGATAATGAAATCGAGACTCGAGATTAAGTTTGATTTGGAACTGTTGTTAAGAGATATATTTGAAAATAAAAAAAGAATTGAACTAATGTTTTCTACACCAAGAAAGAGGAGGTAAAGATCCCAGGAATAAATTTCAGACAGACGAACCTAATCGAGCTTGTGCAGGACATTTTAGGGGTTAAGTAGGCAGGCTCGGGACAAGTAAAGGTCAAAGTCAACGGTCAACAGTCAAAGTGTCAAAGAGTCAAAGTCAATGAAAAAAGTCAACTTTTGGAATATGGTGAAATTTTGGTATTTTTGAGGTTCCAAAGGTAAATTTGTGATGATGTGGACTTGCTAGGCTTAGCTTGAGCTGAAATTGGGAAGAATAAGATGAATCATTTGCATCATTTATCTCACCATACCATACTACCAAAAATGATCATGTATTTGATAGATAGATTGATAGTGAGAGTCTCTCATCTTCTCAATAATTAAATTTTGCTCTTTGTGGATATTTGATAGCATCTAAAGAGAGTAATATCTCAATTAGCTTAATTCAAGCTCATTCTAGTATTTAATGTATTTATTCGATGATTTTGTTAAGTTTCAAAGCAAAAAGGTAGAATCGGGCGTTTGGGAGAAAACTGAGCTAAAACGAAGCATTTGAAGCCCTAAATTAGCAAACGGGTCAAAGAGGAAGGAAAATTACTCAAATACCCTTGGGACTAGTATTTCAATGCTCACACTCGACACTGCACGATGCTTGAAGACAGTAACCTAGCATTGCGATGCTCTTTATTGTAAATATTAGTGCAATGTCGCTCAACACTACGAGACGCTAAAATTTATTGGGCAGCATCGCAATGCTACCTTAGAGCGTCACGATGTTGTTGGCCTTCTATATATACTATCTTTCCTCTTTTAGGTCAAGTGAGTTGTTGTGAAATTGACAAATAAAGATAAACAGAAAAGTATAAACAGTAGAGAATCGGCACAAAGATTTACGTGATTCACTAATAGTATCTTGGCTACGTCCATAGGCAGAGGGAGAGCAGTTTACTATTAATTAGGGAGAATATTAAGATTACAGATCAAAGACAGTAAGTTTAGAGAGCTTATATAGTGCACATCTCTAATAGATTTAAGGCATTCCAGCAGGAGTTCTGATTTCTTTCATCTCTCCCAACCCCTTTCCCTTTTTAATTGAATATTTTGCTTTATTTTTTTTTAATCTTTAGGTTGTAATAGCTAATCGTTTCATCGTGGTTGAGAAGTTTTTTAGCATATCGATACAAAAATTTGATACATGTGGGAACATACGACGAATTGCAAGGAAAATCATGTTTGATTGTTACAACTGGTTTAGGATCCTATATAAGACATGCAATATTATTATAATTCCAACCTATGTTAATCTAATAACTGCTTATTTAAATATATTTTTTTTAGAAACATACCTTGTCTTTTATGGACTGAGTAAGATTATGAGATCATGCAACCAACATACATGTAGCTTGATCAACTCTACTTTCATAGTAGAGAGTTGAGAAATGTTTTCATTATTATCACTAGGAGTAACGGAACTAAACTTAAAAGATTGTTTACTACTTTAACCCCCACTATTTCTTGACTAAAAAAAATTCATGAAAATTTACATTACTTAATTAAAAATCACGTTATGATTCAATATCAAGAAATCTATAGGTTGTACTATTGATTGCATATCTAAAAAAAAATATAGAAGTGATAGATTTAGACTCTAATTTTGGTGTGTTAGGATCTGTTAGTCTTACAAAAACTAAGCATCCTGGCCAAACTCTTAAGTATCCGAAATTTGACTTATACCATTTTCATAATTGAAAATGTCTAATCTTTGTCTTTTTATGTGGCACTCTATTTAACACATGAGATGCAGTCAAAATTGATTCACCCAAAAAATTGAAAGATGCACTTGATTCTAGTAGCATAATATTAGTCAAACCAAGTAAAGTTCTATTTTTCCTCTCTGCTACTCCATTAGAAGCAGGTTAATATGACATAGTAGTCTCATGAATTATTCTTAATGATTCAACATATGAATTGAATTTAAATGATCCATATTCTCGATGTCTATCACTTTAAATTCTTTTAATCTTTCTACCGAATTGATTTTCAACTTGAGGAAATTTCTCTAAAATCTCAAAAGCATCAATTTTATTTTTCAATAAATAAATATGAGTATATTTTGAAAAATCATCGATAAAAGTGATAAAATATCTATTTATCCTCCTCTAGTTAAAATTCCTTCTAATTCACACAAATCTATATAAATTAATTCTAATAATTTGGTATTTCTTTCAACACTTTTATGAGGTCTTTTTTTTATAATTAATTCTATAGTCAGTTTAAAGCCAATTTTATTGAAAAGAAAACTCGACAGCAAATTCTTTCTCATGGAACTGGTAGAATTCACCTTTCAAAATTAGAACCCTTCTATAGGTGAATTTTAATGCAACCTCACGATTTCCTAAAATTTGGATTATATGAGAATCACAAGATTTATTATTTTAGGCTCCTCAAAAGAAGTATAAACTTTTAACCAATTTTTTTTTTTCATAAAAGCGTGTTTATTGGCTCCAAAATCAATCCATCACTATTCAACACTTTGAATCATATATCAATTATCATAGCCACAAATGACTCTTCGGTAACATTAGCCTAAGGCACTATCATGTAAAGTCTAGTAAAGTCTTGTGCTTGCTCTGCTATAGACTTTTCATCCCCTGTTTGAAAGCAAAAGAAGCGTCTTGCTGCATATTTGCTCTTTAGTATCATATTAACTTTGCAAGGCTTTCTATATTTTCTTGGCAAATGTGAAAAAAGTAGTATCACAATAATCATAAAATGATCGACAAGACAACTTAAAAGGTAGTACTAACAATTGTACTTATCTTTCTCACACTTATCAATTTTCTCGTATCCCATGAACTCTTCAAGGTTCATATTTTCAGCATATCAATTTGTTTTTTTTAAGTACATAGATCTCTTTGAGAAGATTAAGGTAGTACAATATTTTTTTCCTTTCATGTCTTCAAATGTGCTCACTAAAATCAAAATGGCTTGTTGAGATCTTCTAGATTTTTCGTTAGATTTCTTAATAATAGACTCCATGTCTTGACTATCCTTAAATTAAGAATTTCTAGTAAACTAATGGTATTTTCTAATTAAATACAAAGTATTGGTATTCTCCCTTAGGCAAAGTTGATATTGTTAAAATGAGAAATATCTTATAATTAATATTAAAAAAAAAAAAAACTCTCTCTAATTTAGAAAGTTAAATGATATATGGTATCGTTCTTCATTTTATGAAGTTTGATTTCATTAACTCTTAATTCTCTCTCCCTTTTGCATTATTATATGTGGATCACAATAACATTTAATTTCATGCATTTATAAGTCTCACTATATGGTTATGCATGGTATGATTCTCCCTAATAACTTTTGTGATAATAATTCATCTCCTCTCTAACCTTTTTCCTACAACAATTCAAACTTGATTTTATGCATCATAGTCTTTGTAACAATAAAATTGGCAATTATTAGCCTCTTTATGGAGTTTTGAATTTTATACCCATAGTCCTCATTTTATCTTAAAAACATCCTACCACTTCATTAATAAGAAATATAAAGGTTATCTTCTTCGATTGAATTGCATTAATATTTTTGGTTAGAGATTTCAAAAAAAAAAAAAAAAACTTTAGAAAGTCTTGTAACTTTACTTTTTAACACGATATGATATTATTTTTGTCTTTTGAAAAATTTTGTATATACATAGTGAGAAGATCATTAACTTTAAATTAATTTATTAACTCTATATACAAATGTATAATTAGTTTAAACTTTACTTGATAATCCTTTTAGAATATTACATAACAAACAAATGAGAAAATTCAAACGTCAAATTTTTTTCTTATAAAAAAAACAAAGTGTTATTTTAATTAGGTAAGCTATATTCATATTAAAAACAAATTACCTTATTCCATTATAAATATGTAAATTACAAACTAAACTTGAATAAAAAAACACAAAATAATGATTAGTTAAAATCTAAGCATAGCTTAATTAGATTGAAACTAAGTTATACACATGGTATAAAATTTAATTTTCATTGGCATGCTAATATTTTAATCGATATTTTCACATTTACATTGGTTCGATATTGACACGAAAGAGTGAAATCAACATTTCTATCATATTTAAAGAAAGAAAATTTTTTACAGATAGAAAAGATGTCAAACTATTTATAGAAAATAGCAAAAAAAAATAGTGATAGACATTGATAGACTTCTATCAGCATCTATCTGCGATAGACTTCTATCATTTCTATCACTGATAGATCCTGATAGACTTCTATCAGCATCTATCACAACTATCTACAAATTTTGTTATTTTGTGTAAATAGTTTCTCTTATATTTCTATTTTTAAAAATTTCTCCTAAAAAATTTCATGATACATAAAAATAAGTAAAGAAGTGTAACTAATATTAATGTAATATAAATAATAAATAATTTAACTTATTTAAAAATCATGGAAAGTTTATCTATTAATTTAAATTTTCTTTTGAACTTTTTTTTAAAATTTTTAAAAAAATATTTATCGACATCAATATTTTGTTGATATTTCATCCATCGACATTTATGTTAAATTGAGATCTCGACATTTCTGTCAACATCGATATTTTTGTGATAAATTTTTTTTTTTTTTTTAAAAAAAGGAGTTTTTGTTTATTTATTGTGTTGAAGAAAAGTTTGGTGGGATTAATAAAATCTGTAATTGGCCATTCCAACTGTTATCTAATGGCCACTTTAAAACATCACTACATAAATGCCTGAGAAAAAAAAATTGAATGCAACAGCTACCCTTCCCTCTCTTATATTATTGCTTTTGCATTTTCTTTTGCCAATGGACCATCTTTATTCTCAATTCAAATTTTTTAACTTATGACAGTAAAGTATTATAATATTGACCTAAAATATTCCAAACAACTTGGGTTTCTTATTTTTTTTCAAATGAAGAAAAATATATGCCATTCTTCACCTACCTCTACATTAATAAATCTTTTATTTTTAGTGAATTAAAAAAAATTATTATTTAATTTAAGTTAAAAGTGACATTTTTACGAGAAAAAAAATTCTTAAATAGTCAATTTAATCATGTTGAACTATAAACTTAAATAAATACGAAATTAACGTCTTTTAAAATTAAATAAGAAAATAAGAAATTGTTCAAAGTTAATCACAAAAATAAATGATAAACACTTTAATCTTATCCAACATGAAAAAATGAAAATCCAAATATTAAAAAATATGGAAATTCATTCAAATCATGATTTCAATGGAATAAATTTAAGAATTTAAAGCTTTGATGCATACCCTACAAAAAAAATTAAGTTATCACATTTCATTAACTCGTTTATTTAATATAATATAAATCAATCAATAATAAGGTAACTACTTTTATGGTAAGATTATGACCGTTGATTTAGATTACCAAAATTATCACTTCTAATTAGCAAAAAGGATTTAAAAACCCCACCTAAAATAACTTAAAATTCAAATTTGATTCATGAAGAATAGAAAGACTACAACTATTAACATGGAATTAACTAAATATCCCCAAATCTTACTCCCTATTCCAACACAAATGGAATTTTGAACAAAAAAAAAAAAAAAAAAGTTTTTTTTTTTTTATTTTTTTATACTAAAAAATGTATCACCAATAAAACCGTACATAATTCAGCGATAATTGACAGGTATTTATCCTAGTTCTTTTGAGTTTCAAACTTCACTTCTTCATTGTATTAAAAAACTCTTTAACTTGTAATTGGGCACCTCAAAATTTAAACACCCCATAAAAAGTTGCTCAAAACCTCAAAAAAAAAAAAAAAAAAAAAAAAAAAAAAAAAAAAAAAAAAAAAAAAAAAAAAAAAAAAAAAAAAATCAAGAATCATCCTCATCATCATTGGGTGTAAAAGATGAATGAACAATCCTATTGTTGTTCTTCCCCATCAGCCACTGTAACGTTCTTCTCACAAACGACGGCCGATTCTCAATAAATTCCAAACTGTTTCTTCTCTGATTCTCTTCATCCATCATTCCCATCCCATTTTCCGATCTGGGTCGGTTCCAATTCGCCGGAAAATGAAACGAAAACGCCCTTCTAGACAAATCCGTTACCGGCACTCTGTCGCCGCCGCCGGAAACCTTCTCTTCACAGCTCTCCTTCGACTTCCCATGGCCAAAACTCTCAACTCTCCGATTCAATTCGTTGAAATTAAACTCTCGTCTCGATTCGCAATCGCATTCCGACATTGCTGCTCTGTTTCCCAGCGTTAATGGCAGATCCTTCTTCTTCCTCGCCGGTTTCCTCACCGCCGGCGTCCTGATCGGAACTTGCAGAGACGAATTCTCATCCATTATATACCCAAATGACCCCATTGAAAAACACCTCCTCGAACCCACATTGCCATTATTACTGCTTCCTTCTCCACTACTCTCCAAGTTCTTAAATTTCCCCAATTTAATCGGAACCACCGTCTCCGCCGCCGTAACCGGAGTTTCATCTGGTTTCAATTCAACCAAGTTCGACGCATCCCCAAGAAAACCCAGAAAGGAACCGGTGTGAATTTCCCCAATTTCTCTTGAACTGTTACTTGCAGATTCAAGAACCCCAACAATTGGAGACGAGAATCCGCCATTAATGGCGGCGAAATCAGAAACCAAACTCGCACGGCAGAGAGGACAAGTTGAATGTGTCAAAAGCCAAGTGTCTATGCAATCCATATGAAAAGCATGGCTGCATTTCGTCAATAATCGGAGTTTGTCATGAGGCTGAAATTCACAGAGACAAACAGAGCAATCAAATGGGTCTAATTTCAAACCGATTATAGCTTTATAGAGAAAAACAGGGAGCGTATCAATGAAGGATTGGTCAACGCCGGCGTCATGGAGATGGAAGAGCTGCCGAAGTTGACCTTGGAAAGCAGAGGCGCCGCCGTCAACGGCGGAATCTTCCGGGTCAGTTCTGATTTGGGGCTTGTGGAAGAATCGGAGGAGAAGGTGGAGGAGGCCGGAGAAGAAGAAGATTATGGCGAGGATGATTATGGCTAAGAGAATTGTGGGACTTACTTCGTTGTCTAAACTGAAACCACCGTCCGATTGGGTCTCCGGCGGCGGCGGCGGCGGCGGCAGAAGAGGAAGCTTAGAAATGGGTTCAGAGAGAGTATCCATGGATGAATGTTAGAAGGTTGAAAGTCCCATTTGGAGAAAGAAAATGGAATTAAAATATTAGGTTGAAGAAGAAGAGGGGAAATAAATGATGCCAGAATGACAGATAACAACAAATAGATCAATCATGGAAATAAAATTAAAAGAAAATCAAATAATATCACACAAAAAAGAAAAAAAAATCTTGCTTAATTAGACATTTTGATTTGAATATATATACTTGAGTCTTGATTGTAATTGAGGTTATGTATTTATTAAAAGTTGGGTTTTCTATCTCTATCCTTTTGAATTAAAGTTATTAAAATTTAAATATGACATAACAAAGTTTCTTCTTCTGGCTTGTGGGTTTGATTCCATATTTGCTCATCAAATGGATATTGACAAGTTGATGGTAGAATCACTAATGGAGATCTAGAGGCTTTGATGAATTTGGTGTGGGTTATTTTGAAGCCATCTTGAGTGAAAACTCGACTCGGTTATGAGTCAAGCTTCTGAATCTCTATGTATTAATCGGTATCGTACCAGATGTTTAATTTGATGAAACATTTTTATTTTTCGAAAAAAAAAGTGCACTTCTACACTACTATATCATGAAATTTATCGTCACGTGTATAAATTAGTTCCCATGTTGGATTTTCATTAACTTTCGTCACGACAAAAAGCAAATCGTTAAAGATAATAATGAATGGTCAAAAGCTTCCAAAACGGTAATTTAACCTCCGATTTCTTTTTCCCACAAAAATCTATCGTAAAATAGAAAAATCTTGGAGAACTTGTTGTGTATAGAAAAAAAACAAAAGTAATTACACATATAGAAAAAAGTGCACCCCATGCTTTTGTATTTTCCACTTTTTTTTCTATATGTGTAATTACTTTTGTTTTTTTCAATTTGTGAAAAGACCTCAAAATCTTGATTGATTTAAACATACTACACAATTTTCTTAGGAAAATTTTCACATATAAAAAAAATTCAAACTATTTACAGAAAATAGCAAAAAAAAAAAACACTGATAGACATTGATAGACTTCTATTAGCATCTATTAGTGATAACTTTTATCATTTATATCACTAATAAACCCTAATATACTTCTATTAGAGTCTATTACAACTATCTAAAAATTTTGTTATTTTGTGTAAATAATTTCACTTATTTTTCTATTTTTTTAAACTTCTGATTTCAAATGGAAGAGACATACAAATTATCGTTGAACTTTGTTCATATTAACATACAAATATTAATTTTTTTTTTCTACTTAGATGATGTATAATTTAAACTTAAAATGGCAACCTTGTGTCATGAACATATAAAGGAGATATAAAAACAAAATATAATTAGTAGAATAAGGAAGTTTTGGTTGACTTTTGATGAACTAAAATACAACAAAGAAATGTGTGAATCAATACCAATGAAAACTCCTTACTTACCTTCCAAACATAAAAACAATATGTCTAGAGACAAACAAAATCCTTCAATTTGATTTTGGGAAATGTGAAACCATGTCTTTTTCCTATATTTTAACCTCCCCTCCTCTGTCACCTTCTTCTATGACAGCCAAATTTGGGATAAAATATATCTTAGGGCCAAAAATGGGTTGGTCAAATTTTGCTTCACAAAGCCACTCCTTCTTTTACATATATTATTCAATGGAGTTTGATAATGGCTTTTAGGTATGTGTGTATTTGTGTTGAGAGAAATAACACTAACTCTTAAACCAAATTTTTGGTCATATTATAAAGCATTTTTCTTTCAATATTTGTGTGTTTACCTATTTTGGTTTTTTATTTTTAAATGCATTTTTTTAGGGTGTTCGTGAGTTGGGTTAGATTGAGTTGAAGCACTGTTTAGACTAATCTTGGGTTATAAATTTCTTCAACCCAAATAACCCTTATTAAATAGTGAACCCAACCCAACCCGACCATGAAATATTTGGGTAGGGTTGGTTTGGGTTAGTTGAGTCATTTATTTAAATTTTTGTTCTAAAAATTGGTAAAAAAAGTTAATATGTAAAAATTATATTTAATTATTTTCATATATTTAACTAAGATTAATAACTCAATTTCAATTTATATATAAATATTTTCTTTCTAAAGTTCTAAAAATTATTTTTAGGAGTAGTTGAAGTATAAATTAACCAAAAAATCCTGAAATAAAATAATATAAATATAAATATATGTAAAAATAATTGTATCATAAGTAAAAACAACATACTTTTTCAAATTAATAATAAGTTTGTGTTGGTTCGGGTTAGTTTGGGTTATTTTAAGTGAATCCATGAATCAACTCAACCCATAAAATTTTTATTTTTTTTGAACTCAATCCAACTCAAATGAATCCATAACCCAACCCAAACTTTACGAGTTGGGTTGGGTTGATCGGGTTCTTCAGGTCATCTAGTTTTTTAAACACCTCTAGTATTTTATTTTTTTTGTCTTAATACTTTAATTTATTCGTTTTCGAATAGTTATGACGATTCTAGTTGCTAGTAAAAGCTTACAGAAAAAAATTGATGTAATTATTAACGCAACATGACATTGATATAGTTTATGGTCAATTTTCTTAGATTAAATTAATTAGTCTTCTTTTTTTAGTTGTTATAAATTTAGCTTAACAAATTATGAATCCTTAAATAGTTTTAATTAATCTTATATAGGGTACTTTTTTTAGTTTCTATCATTAATAGGAAGTCAATTTAGGCATAATTTAAATGGTTGAAATATATAGTCTCAATCAAGAGGTCGAAGATTTAAATCCAACATTTTCCTATATTATTACACTAAAAAACAAAAATCATGAACAAAACATTCGTGTTATATATTCATTACTGGTTGTATGCTACTCAATGTTAGCTAACTAACAATTAAAAAGGTTTAAATACTTATTTTAGTCTCTAAATTTTCACTTATTACATTTTTGGCCAAAAACTTTCAATTATTCTACGTTCACTCCTAAACTTTCCTTTGTTATATTTTAGTTTCTTAAGCCTTGCGTTTAAATTAATTGATAAAATTATTATGTTTTTGTTTCCAAAACTTTGAGAGTTGTGTCTATACATTTTTATTTAACTTTAAAATTTTCTATTATAGACCTATGAAGTATTAAGGATACATCGCATCTATTGAGTCTATATGCTTTAATAAGCTCCAAATATATCTTTGAACTTACAATTTAATGGCTAACAGATTTCTTCTATTAACTCTCTCAGTTTGACGATATTTGTATCGTAAACATACCTATAGGTTTGAATAAAATATCTACTCTTCCTAGATGTCTTTCATAGTGCCGCGAGTGTGAGGAAATTTCATTATCCTTCGGTCTTTACTAATAGAGTTAACAATAAAGTTCACAATAGTCATCTATTAGACAAATAAATAAATAAATAAATAAATAAAAGGTTAAGACACAAGCTTATTAGGAATATATGAAAAATCTTGTTCTAAGTATAAAAACTAAATACATTTATAATTGAAACAAACCTACTCTAGTCCTTTTACCATTATATTTTCATCAATAATTTACCAATGACTTAAAATTCATATGGAACTCAGGCTCTTAACTTAATATATAAAAATGTAATAATGAGGTAAGAGTCAAGTTGTTAATAAATAATGTAGTAAAAATTTAATCAAAAGGCTTAAAATGATATCTTATTCATAAGTAAAAAGAATATTATCCAACAAAACCCAATAATTTTAGGGTAATAACATAGAAAAAAAAAAAAAAAAAAAAAAAAAGGTGATGGAGCTTCTTCAATTGTAAATGTGGCTTAAAATGGACCTTTAAATTCAAAATACAAAAAATGCATGATGTCTACTCTTATCTCTCATCTCTTACAAGGTTATATGTTTGTTTTATATGAAAACAAGGAATCCATTGGAAGGCATTTGGTTGTTTGGTCTATTTTGGATTTTCTCTTCCATCATTTTCTCTTTGTGTATATTATATGCAAAAAAGCACATAATTTTGTTAAGGTTGTTCATAAATTAAATTGTTTTTTTTTAACTCTCTATCTATAGCTTGTTTTTTCAAACTATAAAAAAAAAAAAAAAAAAAAAAAAAAAAAAAGTCTCTTTTTTCTAATTCATTAATCTATTCTATCTTAAAAAGCTTAGGCATATAAATTTTTATTTTTATTTTTGTCTATTTTATTTTATAGTTATATAATTATATTAGGAATCAAAACGAGCATGATTCAATTGACATACATACAATATATGATCTATGGTTTGAATACCCTCCCTTATTGTACTTAGAAAATATATGGTTATTGTTGATGTAAAATTTGGGACAGAAAGAAAAAAAAAAGACTATGATGTCTAAGTATTATAGAATAAGGAAGAAGTGAGAAGTTTTAAGTTACTTTTAAAGAGTCATGATGGTTTATTTATAAAGAATTTGATCTAAGATTTTACTTTAACCTTATTAGGATTAGGATATGAGTTTCCTAATCTCTAACAAATTAAAACTAGGATCAAATGTCATATTATTTTATATTATCTTATTTTATGTTGACTTTTAATTTTATTTTGCTTGGCTAAAATCGTCTCAACAGTTATATTAACGACACAAACTCCTAAGTTTTTTTTTTTTTTTTTTTTTTAACCATATTCTTCCTTAAGCTTATAAGGGTTTTAGTAGTTTTCTAATTCTTTTTAGCTGGTCTCCATCCTTGTTTACACCTTCTTTTTTTTTTCTTCTTCTTCCTCATACTTAATCTTCTACGATTCTTTTTAATATTGATGTATATGTTTTTTTTTTAAACTTTTTATTAACTTACAAGCAGATTACAAGAGACTTCTTTTCTATGATACTCTTTTCTTCTTCTTAATCCTTAATCTACTACAATAGTTTTTCTTTTAAAATTTTTTTATTATTGATATATGTTATAGGTGATTTTGGACCAAAAGAATAAATCTAGTAAATAAGAAAAAAAGAAAATTGAACAAGGACCAAAACAAGGTCATGATGGACCAAGGAATGGGAGCTGGACTTTCAAGCCCAACCCTCCCTCGGCGAGGCCAAGGAGCCCAATTACCACATGGGGCATGAGTCAAACCTTTGGGTAGCACATCCCTCATCTCATTCCCTATCCTTCGAGACCTAGGAGCCCAATTATACGGGGAGTGTCCAACACGCCCCCAATCTAATGAAATCGCAAATTATTTCTTATCAGATTATGAGATAAGTGGATTTCGAAAGGGAACAAGAGAGACCTAGTCAACCTTTCCAACAAATACATCATTATAGTTCTATATGAGATAATTTGAATAATACTCTCAAACTCCTTAACTTCTACACATTCTCTTCCTCTATGACTTAAGCATCAAAATGTGTGTGGTAAGCACCGCACCCCACACATCCGTGTGCAGATTTTCTTTTTTGTAAGTCACATTTGTTCTCCCTTAAAATAAATTCATTGATGGTTCAAATGAAAGTCATATGCATTTCTTTTATCTAGATTTTCACATCAACAATATGTATCCAATTAATAAGGAGAATGTTTGAATGATAAATTTTTCAATTTAGTTTTTGTAAAATAATTATATTAAATGTATTGTTATCTATAAATTGTGAGTATTAAGTTAAAATTTTAATGGGTTGCAATATTATCAATTTTAAGGTTCATCATTTTTCTCATGCTTCATTTGTATTATTTTATTCAAATTTTAAGAGTAAAATTGTAACATTTTGAAATTTAGAGACTAAATTGAAATTAAACTCAAAATTTAAGAAACTCAAATTTTAAGAACAAAATCGTAACATTTTGAAACCTAATAACTAAATGAGAAATTAGATCCAAAATCTAAGGTATTTTTTTCCCCATAAAATAATAAATAATTAAAAATTAAAATTGTAATTAGCTTATAGTTATCAAAACAAGAAAAAGTACAAAGGTTAGAAGCATGATAATTGACTATCAATTGTGAAGAATCAAAATAATAGTGGTCATTTCAGTTTCCAATATCCAGATTCGTCCCTTTTGTCATTTTTTATTTATACTATTTTAATTGTATAATTTAATTTAATTATTAGTGGTTAATTTATACGAATAATTAATTACTTACTTAAAAATTATAAGTTTAATTTATACCACGATTATAACACAATTTGAATCACTCAAATAAGAGATCAAAAAAAAGAAGTTACGACCAAAATAAAATATAAAAAAAAAAATATGCAGTGATGACATGTCAACTAACATGGCGAGTCAACGATCGATAAGATGACATGACAGTCAACTTGTTGACGTGCCAGATGACATGGCATCTTCAATGCTTAGAATTGATAACGTGGATCGTGATATGGCGACATGTGGGTGAACAAGATCTCGACACATGGTGGTAGAATAATAATAATTAAAAAACATAATAAAAATAATTCTAACAAAAGTTTGAAATTTAATATTAACTTATTTTAACTAATGAAACATTGACACGTGGTGTGAAAATAAAATAATATATTGGTCAAACGGTCATATTATTTTATTATTATTTTTAATTACAGTCAATCAGATACTGACACGTAACAGCCAACCCATAGTTTAGTCTTTTCTCCTCTATTTGACGGCAGAAAGAAAGTGGGAAAAATTCTGAAATTTTCCTAAAAGTTCAAGAAATTATTCCATTTTTAAAATAATTTTTAGCTTTAATTTTTTATATTTTTCATAGCCATTAGAAGCCTTTTTTTTTTTTTTTTTTTTGTTAACTTTCTTTCTTTATTTTTCACACCCCTCTTACCTCTCTATTTTCTCTCTTTTTTCTCAACACTATTTTTTAATATCCTCCTACTCCACTTTTTATTTACTTTTGACATTTATTTATCTAAAAAATAAATAAATAAATAAAAATGACCACTTCAATTATGGTATATAGACAGTAACAAGAAAAAAAAATGTTTTAACAAGGTTGTACATTAATAGTTGAGTGTGGGTTAATAGCCAAATACATTTTTTTAAAAAAAATTTCACAGATAAAAAAATGTCAAACTATTTACAGAAAATAGCAAAAAAAACATTGATAGAATTTTACCCGCATTTATCAGTGATAGACTCTATCATTTCTATCATTGATAGACCCTGATAGACTTCTATCTGCGTCTATCACAACTATCTAAAAATTTTGCTATTTTGTGTAAATAGTTTTCCTTACTTTTCTATTTTTAAAAATTTTCTTTTTTATATATTTGACTATTTATTGTTTTGGGTTTTAAGAGGAGATTTTGATTTTGAAATTTTATGAGATTTTGTGGAATTTTATGTTTTAACCTAATGTTTTGGTTTTTATTTTGGTTTTTGAGAAAATTAGTATAACAATTGGACAAATAGAAGAAAAATGAGAACATCTATATAATTTGTGTTAAAATTTGTTATTTTTTATCTCAAGAAAACTTCAAACAAATTGATCACTATACTTATGGTAGGAAATTTTTTTATTTATTTTAGAATTATTTTTGCAACGAGATATTAATTAATAGATTATATTCATATACTAATAGTAAAGGTAGTTTTAATTATTTTTTTTTTCAAGTTTTAGGGTATTTTTTATACTTTTGAAAGTTTGGTATTTTTGAAGAACAACACTAACATTTTTCATCCAAAACTAACGATATAAGAGTATTTTTTTTAACTCTTCTTGAGAGTTTAATGATATTTTTTAAACTTTTAAAAGTTTATGAGTATTTTTTACACAAAGTACAAAGTTGAAGAGTATTATATATATATATATATATATATATATATATATATTTTAGCGTTTTTAATTCAACATTCCATCTTTTCCAAAAATGTGACCAACACAAAAACATGCATTGGCAAAAATAAAATTTCAAGATTAAATAAACCAAAAAACAAGATATATATAATTCTACATTTCATATTGGTTCTAAATTAACCTAAAATGAGATATATATACTGTAGCCAACTATTTTTGTCCGGACTTACTTTAATTATTTAATTATTAAGTTAATTTTGTCTTAATTTTGTTAATTTTAATTTTGTATTTATCTACCTTTATTTTGAAAGAAAAAATGCTTGTTTTACTGTTTGGTTAGAGTAACTAGATTGGTTAGTTAAAGTAACTAATTTAGTTAGAAAATTTGCAAAAAAAAAAAGTAAGATTTTTATGAGGTTTTACTTCCAAATTCTTGTTTTCCTTCTTAGGGCGTGAGCCAAGTTTGACCTTGTTTCAATTTGAAAAAACTAGCCAGTAAATTTTTTTTTGGCAAATGGGAAATGTTTTTCTTGGCTATAAAGCCATCTTATTCAGGAGAAAAGTAACCTAGAGGAAATAGAGGGAAAGCACATGGGAGGATATAGAGAGAAAAAATCCGACGACGGAATTTAGAAAATTTGGGAGTCCGATTTTCTAAAATTCTTGAGGTGAGGAGTCGATTCTTTGGGAGTCCGAGGTCGATCTCCCATATGTTTTTATTAAATTTTCAATATGACCCTTTATGTTTATTTAATATTATGTTCTTAAATTTTATTTGTTTATTTAATATTCACTTTTAAATTAATTTCTAACTAGCATTTCTCTAAGTTTTTAAATCTTTTATTATCAAAACTCTTTTGTGTTTTTTAAACCTTAAAAAAAAACACCAATATATTATTTCAAAAGGTTTTCGTAATAAGTTTTTCTAAGAACTTGACACCGTTTTTCTTAAAAAAAAATCCTAAGACGGAATCTAAGAAATTTGGGAGTCCGATTTCCTAAAATTCTTAAGGTGAGGGATCACATCTGGGAGTCCGAGATTTGATCCCAAGAAAAAATGAATTTAATCAATGTTTTAAAATTTTTATTAAAAGACTATTCTTATGACAGATTTTGAGAAATTGAAATAATTTCTAAAATTCTTGAGGTGAGGAATTTTTCCTCAAATTTTAATATAGTCATCAAGATTCTCCACTTATTTTATGGGATCATTACTTCAAATATTGGAGTAATGAGTGGTAAAATAAGACATTTGTTTTAAAACTTTTTTTCTCAAATGATTTCCTTTAAAGAATATATTTAATTCAAGATAAAATGATTTGGCCATCGTTTTCTAAACGGGTGTTGTGGGGTGCTAACACCTTCCCCATACACAAATGACTCCCGAACTCAACTCTAATTTTTCGCAGACCATTTTTGTTAATTTTTATTAAATTTCGTTCATTTTATTTCGGTGTCCAATCACATCGTAAAAAAGATTGGTGGCGACTCCTTTTTTATTTTCTTTTAAAATTAACTCTTTTTAAGGACGTCGGTCGCTCCGCGTCGTCTCGGGCACATGGCGACATATAATTTTACACATGATAGAAAATTTCCATCAAAATCTTGAAATTTTGAGATTTCGATGACCTCGAAATTTTGGTAGGGAAGAATTTCGTTTTCCCCCATTTTGACAAAATTTCAAGAAATCTCGAACTTTCGATTATTCTTAGGAATTAGCTACGTAAGCTCAATTAAAGTTTTTTTTTTTTTTTTTTTTCAGTTTTATGGTCTTGATTACATGCAATTGTTTAGTTTCACATACCAATTTATAGTTTCTTACACTAATGTCATTCTGATGAAGGATGAAGTTTTTTCAATAGGCTACTTTTTCTAATTTTTCAATTTTCTCAATTTTCAACAATTAAAATTTGAATCAGATTAACAAAATTTAAAATATAATTACTATTTGTTTTTTAAAAAATCTTAGATTTTTTGGTTTGGGTATTAATTTTGTAAAATATGAAATGTTAATTACTAAATAAAATAAAAAAAATAAATAGGGCATCATAAAATTATTTAAAAATACAAAAAGGCATTTTGGTAATCATTCAAATTTCATTTCCATTACATAGAAAAGTAAACATCACCAATGAATTTCTGATTACAATTCAACTCAATATTCACTTTACACATTAGTAAATACCATCAAATGTTATATGATTACCATTACAACTCATTCCCTTTACAATGTGATCCAATTACGATTGTAGCCTAAATCTCAAATGGGTAAGTAAACACTCCCTTGAATCATCGACTTTAATTAGGAAAGGAGTACAGCTAATTACTGTTGAGCTATGTTCATGTTGGTGTAACTCGTATCTAAGGCCTTGTTTTACCTTCGTAAAAACGTTATCAATCAACGAAAATAAGAAAATATGGGACCAGCCACTACATTAGGATTGAAGATGTTCATCGAACTCTCTAATGAGAATCAATGAGAATAAGAAAATGTGCCCCTATGTGTTGCCCTGCATTAGGGTTTTTGCACTTTTCTTCATCTTTTTTGTCCGATTTTGGCTCGATTTGGTTTTTTTGGCTTCCACAACTTATTTTCTTCATTATTACCTGAAAACCATGAGCAAACAACATCAAATCTAATAAAAAAAATTCCTAAATCAAAGGCAAATAAAGCATTTTTCAAGTGCTTTTTAAAGAGCTTTAGTCTTCAATTATTCATAACTTCAGTCATGAGAGCTTGAGCACTTAATTATTAATGCTTCCAACCTTCATGAAGTTGTAAACTTGAGATCGATCAGAGCGTCAGTCTTCTAGAATTCAAAGAAGGTTTAGTCTTTCAAGTTTTCAATCTTTAGACAATTGTAATCTTGAGATTGATCTGAGCTTCAGAATCCTAAAATCTTCATAGCTTCAATTTAAGTCTTCAAAGCTTCAACATTTCGTTGTCCAATTTTATCCCTCAAAATGAAAGGGGGCCTCCATTTTCTAGAGGTTTCTTATGGACCTTACATGAGGCTTGGGCCTAGTTGCTTTTAGGCTTGAGCCCAACTACTTTTGAGTTTGGGCTAAAGTTGGGTTTTGGCCTAGTCTTTTATTTGGCTCAAGTTTCCACTGTGGGTTTGATCTAGGTTGGATTTTTGGACCCGAGCGACTATAATAATTCGGTCTGATCCAATTTATAATTTCCACGAAGGACTTGAGCTTTCGTTGTTATGACATAACAACTTGTGATTAGTCGAAATTTCTCCATTCAAGAAACATATTCACATATATTATATTTTCTTGAACCAAGTTCAATATACATTAATTTAGAGTGACTTAATTTAAGATTTATTAAAAGTATGGAACTAAAATTGGACATTTGAGAGTATGACGATTAAAAATTAAAGAAACTCCAACAAAAATGACATTTTAAACTTTTTTATGGTTTTACTGAAAATAACTTTCTTTGATTCGAATCTCCCAGTTTTCATTTGTTTCCTTTTACATGGCACAACAACATTAATGGCAGTTTCCAGCATAGTCTTGCCCATGGCGTAAAGTCATATTTGTAGTATCATAAACTTATGGTCCCATAGATTTATTGAACCTTTCCATTAATCGAAACAAAGTTGGATGAAACTCATTAAAGAATAAGGGATTTGCAACTAGAAGTTTATTCTCGTTTTGATTGTCGTTCTCGAGATTTAGCATGGCCTTATTTCAGAAAATAAGGCTATATATCTCCATCGAAATCGATATTTATGATATTCATATCCACATCAAGAGTGATATTTAGATTTTTTTTCTTTTATCGGTGATTTTTTAATTTTAACCCGCATTTTATTTTAGAGTGTTTTCAAATATAGAAAAATGAGTTAAACTATTTACAAATATAGAAAAAGAAAATTGTAATAAGTAGCAATTTTAGGGATAATAACCAAGTGTATAACAACATTTTCAAAAAATTGCAAATATAGCAAAGTCTAGACTTTTATGGTCTTTCAGTGATAGACCACCTAGACTATAAAAGTCTATCGATCATAGAAGTCTATCACTTATAGACTTTTTTATATTTTCAATTTTTTAAAATGTTGCTATATATATGCTAATACTTTGAATATGATTGCTATATTTGCAACTGTCTCTATTTTTTAAGGATAATATATAGGGTAATTGTTTTAAATGACAAAACTGTTGGAAATAGTTTGAAATATAGCAAAATGTCACTGTCTATCTATGACAGGGAAAATAAAGGTTAGTTTTGAGAATCCCACGTCCAAAAGATGGAGATGTAGAATTTTGACAAAACATTAAAGGAGTAGTTATCTCACAATCGAAAGGTTCCAAGAAAGTCATAAGCCTAAAACACTATAAAAAGGAACATACGAGTTTGATTTAGTTTCTAATTGTCTAGTTAGAAACATTTTATGCTTTGGTGTGCTAACTATAGTTAATTAATTGTTTTTTATTCTCTTGATGAGAGTGAGGAAATGGTGTCAGTGGTACAAAAGTTTTGAGAGAGTATTCTTGTAATTTGGATCAAGAAGAGAATTTACTGTGATTACAACAAATTTTTTACATAGTCGTTGATTTCTTTGTGGAGGGTCGTTGTTTTTCTTCAATTTTGGAGCTTTTCATATAAATTCATGTGCTTTCTAGTCTTTTTTTTAATTTTAATTTTAATTTCTCAATTATTTATTTGCTTATTCTTACAAGTAGTATTATAATGAGAGATTTTTTCCAACTAAAGAAGAAACCTCACAATCTACATAGATTACTTCTTCCATTGCCTAATTAATTTTGAGAGGAAAGTTTCATAAGTAAGGAGCATTATTATTGTTTGGTTGGCTTTTAAACTCATGATTTTGTCTTGGTTTGGTTTCTTCCAAAATGCAATAGAGAAAGCGTTACATTCTTATGTATTTATTTGGGTTTATTTCTTATATATTTTTTATCAATGTGAGACTTTGTTCGAATCCTGTGTATAAGAAATGTATTGGTGCGGGATCTTTTAAGTACTATACGTTTGAGTGAAGAATTACTTCACTTTCTGAAATAAGTAGTGATGCATTTTCATATGATATTGGAAAGAAAGAAAGATGAAAACCTAGTTGAATGAAAAGAAAAATGATAGGCAAATAATTATCATAAATGATTGATAGTTTAATTTCTTTGGGAAGAAACACAAATTCTTTGAAAATTCCAGAATTTGTAAGTTGGCATATTATTAGTTTTGAACTCAAGGTATGAGAGGGAAAATATTTTATGCAGATTATGATGAATTTCAACATGGCAAAGCCAACAGTGGAAGGAAAATGGAGGGTTGAGTTTCATAAATCAAACTGAATGACCTACAAGCAACATATAAAGGCACAAGAACATCGACGAGGACTCGAGCGTGACGATCACAAGGAACTGGATCCCGTCCAGTTGTTAACAGATACTGGCAAAGGCATTGAAGAAGAATTTTCAAAGACATGAAAATCTAGCAAAGATGGCTGGTGGCTTGTGTGTTAGACATTCACCACTTCTTTTCCTTGACCCATAATGTATATGAAAAATGGAGTCAAAAAATATGATCGAACTTATTAATATCTTCGCTTATTTTTGTTCTAAATTTAATCCAACTTGCACAATTATCTCAAATATTGTGCCGTAGATAACCCCACTACCTTGGCAAGAACGGCGAAGAACTGCTCCCCGAATTGACGAAAATGTAGCTAAAAAATCGAAACAGTGAAAACTAAAAGAAAACAATTTTTAGATCTCGAATTAATTTCAATTCAAATGTCAGCGCGTGCGTATGGTGAAAGGGTTATACTTCCACTACCACCACAACTTTAGAAGTTTCCTTGCAAGCACTTGTATATATACCTACTTGTCACTCCTTAATCTTCCAATGTAGAATAATTTCTACCTCTTTTCTCATAAAAATTATTTTTTTTTTTTTTTGGGCCCAAAGTCATTGTCAGAGAGAACGTAGTAATAAATCTTAAAGTTTTGTCCCTTTTACTACTCAAATTCGTGTGCTTTCACTCGTATGATTTTTTGAAATCATAAATTCTTACCTTTTAAGAAATTTTACATTTTTTTTTCATTAATTTGGATAAACTTTTTCATCATTATCAACCAAAAAGAAAGATGAATAAATTTAACATGACACGTTAAAATTAAAGCTAAATCACAATATTCATCTCAACATTTTATCTCATTAATTTTTTTCTTTTGGGTTTAATGAAAGAAGATTTTAAGATTCCAACATCTCATCTTTTAAAATTAGTTACTTTTTAGATTTTATTTTTTTGAAAATTGTGTTCGTTTATTTATAACTTCTTTAACATGATTTTCATTTTTGTTTAGATAAGCATTTGAATTTTTAGTCAACTTTTAAAAAAATTAAAACTATGGTCCTATTTAGAAATCATTTATTTTTAATTAATCTTTTGTTTTTTTAAAATAGTTAAAATATATATATAACAAAACAAATAAATCAATAGATAAAAGGTGTGTTTATAATAAGCTTAATTTTTAAAAATTAAATAGTTTTCATCAAACAGGACTTACTTGAGTTATATTCATGTTTAAACAGTACCCTATTATTTTTAAAGACGTTTATCCCCTTTTGATAACGATTTTATTTTTTTTATTTTTTTGGGATGTTTTCAAATATAGAAAAATAAGCCAAACTATTTACAAATATAGAAAATTTTTATAGTCTATTAGGGATAGACTGCGATAGAATTCTATCGCTTTCTAATGCTCAAGCGATAGAATTTATTTGCTTGAACGATAGAAAGTGATAGAATTCTATCGCAGTCTATCACTGATAGACAGTGAAATTTTTCTATATTTGTAAATAGTTTGATATTTTTTCTGTTTATAGTAATTTCCCTATTTTTTTTTGTTTTGTAAATTTATGTTTGTTTCTTCCAAAAATTTTAACTATTGTTTTTGACGTTTGTTAAAGAAACACTTGAATTCATATAAATTCTAAAAAAAAAAAAAAAAACTTGTAAACTACTTTTTATCCGTTTTCAAATTTTGATTAGGTTTCTGAAAATATTTGTATAAAGTAGATAACACAACGTAGAAATTCATGAGTTTAATTTTTAAAAACTAAATTATTATGAAGGGAGAATTTAGTTTTTCCATCTTACAAAAGTTCTTATATATGATTATGAAACCAAATATATGTAGGAATAATATTTAAGGACAATCTAATACCTCTAATTTACCCTTTATTTTGGCACACGTTTGAGTGAAAACTTTTCTTTATTTTTCATTATAATTTCTTCTTTTTTTCGAAAATGTATTTAAGTGCAATTTATCTTCATATTTTTTTCTTTTCTTTTTGAAAATATATTATTCATATCCATATATAATGTGGTAAAATTAAAGCAGATTTTGTATATGATATTTACCATCATTATAAGATCGCTTCATATGCAATTGATTCACAAAATCAAATCATTTTGTTGACTTTTTTCTTTGTGGAAGATAAATTGAGTTGATTGTGTTTTGATTCTTATATTGATTTCACTTTGTAATTATACTTTCTCAATAATACCTAGGTAGTGTACGATATTTATATAAAATTATAAATTAAAAAATTTAGAATGTGTTAAACAAAAATAAAAGAAATTCAAAAGAATTATTAATCCAATCTAGAATTTTGCTACCCCATATATATTTTCGTCCTTAAATTTTCATTGAGTAAAAAATTTAGTCTCTGTACTGTCGCCACGTGCCCGAGACGACGTAGAGCGGCCGACGTCCTTAAAAAGGGTTAATTTTAAAAGAAAATAAAAAGGAGTCGCCACCAATCTTTTTTACGGTGTGATTGGACACCGAAATAAAGTAAACAATTTTAGTAAAAATCAATAAAAATGGTCTGCGAAAACTAGAGTTGAGTTCGGGAGTCATTTGTGTATGGGGAAGGTGTTAGCACCCCACAACACCCGTTTAAAAAACGATGGCCAAATCATTTTATCTTGAATTAAATATACTCTTTAAAGAAAATAATTTGAGAAAATTTGTTTAAAAAAATGTCTTATTTTACCCCTCATTACTCCAATATTTGAAGTAATGATCCCATAAAATAAGTGAAAAAACTTTCATCAATTTGACTATATTAAAATTTGAGGAAACATTCCTCACTTCAAGAATTATAGAAATTATTTCAATTTCTCAAAATCCGTCATAGAAATAGTCTTTTTTAATAAAAATATTAAAACATTAATTAAATTCTTTTTTTCTTGGGATCAAATCTCGGACTCCAAAGATGTGATCCCTCACCTCAAGAATTCTAGGAAATCGGACTCCCAAATTTCTTAGATTCCGTCTTAGGAATTTTTTTTAAAAAAAACGGTGTCAAGTTCTTGGAAAAACTTATTAGGAAGTATTTTGAAATAATATATTAAATTTTTTAAGGGTTTAAACCCACAAAGAGTGTAATTTAAAGAAAATCCATTTAAATATCTTTAAAAGAAATTTGATAATAAAAAGATTTAAAAACTTAGGAAAATGTTAGTTAGAAATTTAAATTAATTTAAAAGTAAATATTAAATAAGTAAATATAATTTAAGATGTATAATGTAAATTAAATAGACATAAAATGACATATTAAAAGTTTAATAAAACATATTGGAGATCGACTTCGGACTCCCAAATTTCATAGATTCCGTCGTCGATTTTTTTTATATAAAATAAAAGTGAAGATTTAAAGATATCACAATATAAAATTTGTAACATAAACATGAATATGCAAAAAAAAAAAAAAAGTATAGTAAAAAGTTTGATAAATAAAATAATTAAATATTATATTTAAAAGAAAATTGTTAACAAAAAAAAATCAACTTAAATACTAATAAAAAAACAAAATCAATATGATGCTAATGACAATAATTAAAAAAAAAAAAAATCAAAAGGGGTCTAAGTGATGGGATGCTCTCATCACATCCCATCCATCTCTTTTTTCTTTCCCTTTTCTTTAATAATAATAATAATAATAATATATTTTTAAAATTCTTTTCTTTTCTAAACTTTTAAAAAAAACTTTAATTAAATTATTTTTTTTTTTAAAAAAAAAACTTCTTTTCTCTTCACACTTAATCCCCTTTCTCTTTCTTCTTCACCTCTCTTCCCTTATTCTCTCTTTGTTCTTCTTCTCCTCTAGTTTCTTTTTTGTATTTTTTTTTAAACAAAATTTCTCTATTTCTCTCTTTTTTTACTTTGAAAATAAACTCCCCAACTTAGCACTCAAGAAAAAAGAAGGCTACGAAAATTTTCGAGACCACCACTCTACCTTAAGGTAAGTTTTCTTTTCTTACTTTTTATCCTTTTCTTTACCCTCTTAAAAAAAACAAAACAGTGAGAAAAAAAATAGGAAGAGGAAGAAGATGAACCCAAAAAAATAATAATAATAATAATAATAATAGATCTAATATAAATGCGTAAATATCACATTATAAAAATAAAAATAAAACGGGAAGAAAAGAAAAATAGCAATAAAAAGTCTTTTTCTTATAACCTCTTCTTCTCTCTACTTTTTTTTTAGATCTGCAAAAGAAAAGAAGAAGATTGAAGGTTAGATCCGAAGAAGAAGTTGCTCGTTGTATGAGGGGCGGATCCTTGGACAAAAAGCCCTACCAACGACCTCCAACTAAAGCTCGAACTTCTCTTGGTTCCGAAATTTTAAAAAAATGTTGGGAGGACGTTAGAAACTCTTTGATTTTTGTTTTCTCTCGGGTTTTTTGTTTCTCTGTATTCTCCTTCTACAACACTCCCTCTCTGTCTCCCTCTAGGATTCTTTTTTTCTCTGTCTCCTCTAGGGTTTTTCTTTATGTATCCTCCCCTATTTTTCTCTCTGCTGAAGAAGAAAATGGCTTTAAAGCCAACAAAACTTCCTTATTTGCCACAAAAGTTTACTGGCTATTTTTTTTTAATTTGAAATAAGGCCAAACTTGGCTCACACTCTAAGAGGAAAACAAAAATTGGAAAAATAAAACCTAATAAAAACTTATTTTTTTTGCAAAATTTCTAACCAAATTAGTTACTTTAACTAACCAATCTAGTTACCCTAACCAAACAGTAAAACAAGCTTTTTTCTTTCAAAATAAAGGTGGATAAAATACAAAATTAAAATTAGAGAAATTAAGACAAAATTAAACTAAATAATTAAACTTATTTTAAATAGGCCGAACAAAATTAGGTGGCTACATGTACTTTCATTTAGGTATCCGCACTTTCGTTGGATTGATTCTCATCTTCGTTGGCTTTCAGCCTTTATTAGAAAGGAGATGGTGGTTTCTAGGCCTTTGGTGCTGTGTTAATCATTATCCTATTTTTTCTATAAAAAAAGTTCCTTCAGGTATTATTTTTTTTTACATGTCGACATTTCTATCGATGGTTCCATATGTACATAGATCCAACATCGACAAAAGGAGTAAATCAATATTTTCATTATCTCGTAAAAATAATTACGAAACATATAAAAAAAAGTAACAAAGGGTCACTCATTAAATATAATATACATAATTAATAAGCATTTTAACTACTAAAAAGTGAGAATAATTTTGTGCTAATTGACATGTAGGAAGGTTCAAATTCTTCTTATGCCCATTCTTTTTACTAAAAAAATATTTTAACTCATTTAATAAAGTGTAAGATATTTATTTATTAATTTGGTTAAAGTACAAGTTTTAGTACTTGAACGGTGAAGTTTTTGTCTATTTCGTCCCTAAAATGTCAAATGTTTCTAATAGGTCTTTGAAAATTTTAAAAATTTTAAAAATTATTTAATCTATTAGATGTAAATTTGAATTATATGTCCAATGAAACCTTTAATTTTCAATTTTTTTTGTCTATTATATCCTTGAATTCTAAAATATTTTAAGGCTCAAGGACTAAAATTGTAATTTTAAGTCCAGGAACCAAATAGACACAAACCTCAAAGTCCAAAAACTTAAAATTGTAATTTAACCTATTAATTTAACTTTTTTTTTTTTTAATTTTGTGATTTTATATTTTTTTAAAAAATTTCGAAATATTGATTTCTAATTTAACCTATTAAATTAATTATTTTCTATTTCGCGAGTTTATAATTTTGCCAAAAATATCAATCGAAATCAACATTTTATCGATATTTCCATCGACATTTCCATGAGATTGAGACTTCAACATTTTCATCAACGTCAACATTGTAAGCCTTGCATGTACTTTAAAAACTTTGTATCAATTTAATTCATGAACTTTAGTATCTAACCATTTATTCTTCTTACTTTAAGTGTATAACAATTTAATTAGTTTCTATCATGAAAATTGTTAAATAATAAAAATTGACACTTGACGTTTATAAAAATCTTTCTGATAGAAAGAACATTATTATACAAATTTGAAAGTATAGAGACTTGTTATAGACTAAAGATTAAAGAGACTTTTTTTTAAAGTTAAAAAAACGTTTGTGAGATTTGAAACTCTAACCAATTTGGTTTAGAGTACATTTTGGTTGAGCTATATTAGCCCAAAAAAAAAAAGACTAAATTACATTGTTACAAATTTGAGAGTACATAGAATAAAGTTACATTTTCTTAAGACAAAAAAAATGTTAAAGTTACCGACTAAATTTTACTTTTTTGAAAATTTAAGAATCACAAGTATTTTTTAGGAAAATTACTATAAACAGAAAAAATATCAAACTATTTACAAATATAGAAAATTTTTACTGTCTATCAGTGATAGACCGCGATAGAATTCTATCGCTTTCTATCGCTCAAGCAAATAAATTCTATCGCTGGAGCGATAGAAAGCGATAAAATTCTATCGCAGTCTATCAATGATATGCTATAAATTTTTTCTATATTTATAAATAGTTTGACTAATTTTTCTATATTTGAAAACAACTCTAAATTATAAAATCATCTTACTAAAATGAATCTACAATTCGAAAGACATTCATTTGTCATCAGACATAATCATAACTCAACTAGTATATAAAATGTGCACTAACGACTTTAAATTAGTTTGATTCTCTCACCTTATTTATCATTAGAAAAAAATAACGAATATACCAAATAAGTTTAACGTAATAGTAATTGACATTCATTACTCTCTCCCATAGACCCATAGCTTGGGGTTAGTGCAACAAACAAAAGACAAACACATAAAATTCAGTTGAATCGCCAAAAAAACATACTGGCATAGCGCTTGTGCTATTGTTAGATGATATGTAATTAAATTTACCTTCACCTATTAGTGTGTTATTATAATTACTTTTATCATAACACATAAGGGTATGAGGATTTAGAACTTTAATCTTCATAAATAGAATATATGTCAATTACTATTGAACTATGTTATTTTTTTTTTCAATATTTATTTGCTTATTATGTTTTCTACTTTTGATGGTTGTTATCACAAATGGTTTGTAAAACAATTTTTTTTTTTTTTTTTTTTTTTTTTTTGTAAACTTTAAAGGGTTTTGACTTTACTTTCAATTATAACTAAAATAACTAGATGTTTCTATTGATAATAACTAACTCAATCTCACATGAAACATCAAACACAATAAAATAAAAACATACTTCTCCAACCTTTACAAACATCTCATGTGTAGAAATATTTAAATCTTTTCTTGATTTTGAAAAAAGGTAAATTATTATAATTATCTAAAATCTATTATATTTTTAAAAATAAAATTGAAAACATAGTGCCATGAAACCAGGAAAAAATGGAAAAGGAAAAGCCCCTTTTTTTTAAATAAAAAAAAAATCTTTGGTGCTCATTTAAGCTCAATGGTCTCCTCATCATTCACCCCTCAAAAACCTCTTCCTTCATAATTTTGTCATAAAAAAGTCGCACATTACAAACATCTCATGTGTAGAAATATTTAAATTATTTTGTGATTTTGTTGATTTTTTCCCATTTAAATTCCATTTGTCACAAAACATTAAAATTCAAAGATATTGTTATTATTGATGTCAAGATGCATAAAAAAGGAGAAGAGAAGAAAAACTCATTCCTTAATTATAGTGGATATAATAACAATATCAAACCCTTCCATTTGAGCAATTATCTTTAGTTACATATGATTGAAAGTAGAGATGTCCATCGGACGGGGACGGGGATGGCTTCCCTGCTTCCCATTCCTGTTCCTCATTTCATTTTCCGTCTCCGCCAAATTTCTCACGCACATCAAGTCGGGGATTCCCCGTCAATTCCCCGAGGGGATCAGGTTCGATCTCCACAGGAAATTTTTCTCCATTTGATTTTTTTTAAAAAAAAATCAATTAACATAAATCACTATTATGAAAAAGTTTAAATTAAATGATTAACTTTTATATGATTAATTCATGGACAATTAAAATTTAAAGGAAAATTACTCAAAATTTTTAAGTTGAAGGGAATTATTATCTATCAAATTATTCATATATATAATCAAAATTTATTAAAATTCAAACATATAATTTTTTTACACTAATGCAAACATATTTATTATTTTGACCATTAAACAATAAATTTTAAAAATTAAATATAATATTTATATAATAAAAATGAATAACATAACATTAATTTATTATAATAAGTATATGAAAAAATGTTAACGGGAAATGGGGCGGGAAATGCATTCTCCGTCCCCGTCCCCATTTAGCTTTCAGGGATTTTTTTTTTCTCACTCCCTCCTCCATTTTCCGTCTAAACAGAGAATCCTCGTCCCGTTCGGGGCAGGTCCCCACAGAGTCTCATTTCCGTGAGGAAAGTGGACATCTCTAATTAAAGGGGTCAATTTGAAAATAAATTTTGAATGAAAATGAATTTTAATTTCAGCTTTTAATGTGAAAGATTTGAAAATGAAAATAAAAAAACAATGATAATTATTAAATTAAAAAAATATTAGGGAACTTAATTAGTGGGTTGCATGTTCACTATTGAGAAGAAAAAAAGAGATTCCAAACAAGTCCAACAAACACATGTATTCCATATTTTAAGCTGATCTCTCATCATCATCCTCATACTCTCAACACTATATTTCTTTTAATTTAAATATACTCGATATTTGAGTATGGATTTAATTATAGTGAATTTAGTTATATTTTATTGAAATGTATAGTTGTTTATTAGTTGTTCCATTTTCCCATCATTAATTCCACATTGCTTTTGTTGGATTAATAATTAAATGCAATTGGAAAAGCCTAGGTGTATAATTTTAGGCTTTATCAAGTGAATGAAAATGGAGAAGTGGGTTCAATTCAGGGCCCCTATATATCATAAATAATGGTAGATTTGTTATATATATATATAATATATGGAAAATTATCTTAAAAAGAAAAAATATCAAGCTATTTACAAATATAGAAAAATTCATTGTCTATCAACGATAGAACGTAATAGAATTCTATCGTTGTCTATCGCCCAAGTGATAGAATTCCATTGCGGTCTGTCGCTGATAGACAGTAAAATTTTTCTATATTTGTAAATAGTTTGGTTCATTTTTCTATATTTGACAACAAACACACACATATATATAAACAAAAAATTCTTGATTTTTTTTTCTACCATATGTGGTGTGAAAGAATTGAACCTCTAATTTTTCAGGTATGCTCATTTAGACTACTTGCAAACAATAATTATATAAGAACAAAAATAATAAATTTATTATAAAACAAGAGAATAAAGAATAAAGTAAGGAGAATAAAAAGTAGAGACCGAATGTATTCTCTATTCAATTGTATATTTCAAAGGTCCCAATGATCACTATTTATAGAGTTTAGGAGATATGGAAAAACTAAATATATGAAGAAGATAATGGAAAAGATATTTGGAAATAATATTTAGGGATATATATTTGGAAATAATATTTAAGGATAATGGGAAGAATTACGATATAAGTTTCTATTTTATTTGTTGAAAAATCAATTTTATCCCAATTCATAATTCAACTGGCTTAAATTTTTAATTTCCTATCACATTGAACTCTAAACTTGATATAAACAGGTAAAAATAGCGCATTTCAAAAATAAAATGTAAAATTACCTATGATTTAAAGAATAAATTACATAAATTGACTAAACAGTGTTTTTTTTAAAGGAATATTCTTAACACTGTTTTTTTACCATATTTATTAAATTTTTGTCCACGTGTAGATATTTCTATCAATGTTTTTCATACTTTAACATTGATATTAAGAATGAATCGCCATTTTTATTATATTGTAAAAACATTTCTAGAACAGAAAAAAAATAAAATGTCACTATAATATATATATATAAACATATTAACTTATTTTTAAAAAAAATTAAAATATTGATTTATTCATTTAAATTTTCATATCACATCTATTTCAGAAAAATACTAACCAACCTTAAACTTACTTTTTTTTTTTTTTTTTTTTGTACAACAAACCTGAAATTTACCAAAAGAAAAAGAAAAACTTGACTTATCCAAATATTTTAATTTCACCGTATATTTAGGTTTAGAATAAATTTTGATAAAATTCAATTTAATGGGAGCTTCTACATTATGGCTACCCCTATCTGAACATCTACATGTTTGGTGAAAATCTACCCTATTTAGCTTCTCTCTTTTACATCAAACGACCTAAAACTGCAAGCCACATTATATCGATGTCTTCAAATGATCAATTCTCATCTTTCAGATGATTTTGTTAAAATTAGATTACCTAATATTAATTCTATCCTATAACATTGATTTAAAATCTCAAACTAATAACGGTATTAATTTAAACTCTAAATTTCTAAGTAGATAAATTTAGACCAACCATCTATAAAAATTTTCTTTAAAATAATTTATGCATAACTTTTACATGTAGGAGATTACTTCTAAAAATATATGGATTGCAGTGAAACTAGAGAAAAATGCTAGAATTAAATAGACAGTGGCAATTTTTCATTAATATGAGTGAGTTTTTATCAAATTAAATAGACCGTGGCAAATTATAATGTGTTTTCATCTTCTCTATCTTTTTCTATTTTTTTCAACTTATTTAGAAATAACTATGTGATAGTTTTTATTGTTATTTTCGTAGGATGTTGGGACTTGGGAGATTAATAATCACATGGTTTTGGATAGATTTTAAATGGAATTAAGTAATAATAACTCAAGTCACTAAACAAATAGTCTAAATTGATCCAATTATGAAGGTTTTCATTTTAAATTATTACAATTATTACTTTAAAGTTTTAATTGATACCAATTCGAAAGTTTAGAAGTATAAAAAATTGACTTTTTCTCATAAAAAATTTATGTGATGTTTTAATATCCTACAAGTTTTCTTGATACTTAAATGTTGTATGGTCAGGCAGGCAGACTGTCTTATGAGATTAGTCGATGTGTGCGTAAGCTGACTTAGACACTCACGAATATCAACAAAAAGTTGATTTTTTTTATTTTTATGTTAGAAGAAAAATTATTAGTAGTAAAAATAAGATAGAGAGAAAGTGGTTAATGAAAATATAGTGAATCACATTTATAGATGAGAGAAACAAGATAATGATAGGATAAATTTGGAGACGCTTTTATTAATGCCTTTTAGTTGAAATCAATAATGAAAATTTCTGGTATAATTCAACTAACATAAAACTTTATCATCAACGAAAGAATTAGAGGCTCGATTCTCCAACCCACAAATTATCAAAATAATAATAATTTTTATAATAATGAAATTTTCTATTTTCATTCATTAATTCTCATTCTTTTAAATCAAATGGGACTCAAAATACATATAAACTTCATGGTTTAGAACCTCTAGAAATATTGAGTAACAAAAAATGAAACTTTTATTAATTAAAGATGTGAACATTTTTGTTTGTTTTTAAATAACTTGACACCCTTTAGTCAACTAAAAATTGAATTGGCATGGGGAAGAAATAATGGAAAACAGAGAGCATAGGGCAGAGAAAGAAGAAAGACTAGGACTGAACCAAGAAAGGAACAAAACAAGAACAACCCACCTAATATATTCACAGCCTAATTATTACCAATCATTAATACTCGCTTTTCCCTTCCATTCTTGTTTGGTTGAGCTTCTTGCAAAAGAAAAATCCCCCAAAAAATATGCTTTCAATTTCTATCAACTAATCCTCCATCCACCCACAATCCCCATTTTTTTGTGTTGTAATTACTCGCCCTTTGTTTTTGGCAAATTTTGGTTACAACGTTGTCTTGTCAAACCGTCACTCCCTTTATCCTTTCATTCTTCTCTCTCTCTTTCTTTCTTTCTTTAACCCCATTTCCTCCTTTTCTTCATTTGGACTGATCTTACCCCGACAAGGGGAGGTTTTCAATCCCGATTTTCCTCCCTTCGATTCTTTTCTGCTTCCATTTCTTCTGGATTTGGATCACTTTTTGGATGAAGCAGGAAAAAATCGAAGGTTTTCATTGGCATTTGGGGCTCTTTTCTTTCAAAACCGTAAGTGGGTCTTTCAGTTTTTTATCATTTGATTCATATTTGAGTTGGGTTTTGGCGATTGAAGACTCTTGTTGAAGAATTTCGAAGTGGGGTTCGTCAATTTTAGCCGAATTTGAAAGTGGAGAGAGATTCTATAAGAAATTGTAGTTTTGGGTTTTTTTCTTTTGTATTATACCTTCTTTTCTCGATTATCACCTCGGCATTTCCTTAGCCGGCCGCTTCCTCGTCTTCCTCTTCATTTTAGGGAATTATGTAAGATTGTTTATGTATTGAATTTCTAGATTGTTGTAACCAATCAGTTTGGATATTCCTGATTGATTGGAGGGAATTAGGTTGTATATTTCTGTGAATTTGGTTGGATTAGCTTGTAAATCCTTGGGGTTATTTTGTTGCACATACAAAACTTTAGGTGAGAGTATCAGGTAGAAAGGTGGTCTTGGGCTTTGATATAATACAGATTGTGAGTGAAAATCTTTGGGGGAAAAATGAAATTTCTAAGCATTGTTGGGAATTCCTTTGGATGCTCTGCATCTGGGGAACGTTTAGTTTCAGCTGCAAGAGATGGAGACCTGCAAGAAGCTAAGGCTTTATTGGAATACAATCCTCGTTTGGCGAGGTATTCAACTTTTGGTGTACGAAATTCCCCTCTCCATTACTCTGCAGCTCATGGCCACCATGAGGTATGTTTCTTCTCTCTTGAAGAGATTGATCTCTCTCTTCAACTTAGAGTTTCTATTTTCCAAATGTCTTTCTGATGGTGACTCAACTTACTTTACCATCACTATCTGCAGATTGTTTCCCTCTTGCTTGAATCTGGGGTCGAGATCAATCTACGGAATTACCGGGGTCAGGTATGATTCGGAATGTTGTTGTTTGTTGTGCTCTGTTTTCATTTTGTTCCATTTGGTTCATTCCTCAATGTGATGTTTCGTTTTATCCATCAATGAATACAAAAACTACGATTGGATTATACCCTTTGTTATGTGTGAGTTATTGTTTCTTTTATGCAACAACATGTGAAGGTGGGAATTCGAACCCTTTGATATTTTGGTTGATAATATAATGTCTTAACCAATTGAGAGGCTCAAGTTCGCAATGTATGCAATATTGTTAAAGACTTCAAAATTGAAATTTTCATTTGTCATCAACAGACTGCCTTGATGCAAGCTTGTCAACATGGTCACTGGGAGGTTGTTCAGACCCTTATACTTTTTAGAGCCAATGTGAGCCACCTCCCTTAGCCTTAATTCCACCAGCTCGAATATCTCTATGAAGTAGTTTATGGGATATGTTTGATAATGTTATGCATTTCTTTGGGAGACATCAGATTCACAGAGCAGATTATTTGAACGGAGGTACTGCTCTTCATTTGGCTGCTCTGAATGGTCATTCTCGGTGCATCCGACTTCTGCTTGCTGATTATATACCTAGTACACCTAAATTTTGGAATATGTTAAATGGTAGTTCGAACAATGAAGAACCAGTTTCTAAGTTTGAGTTCAGGTATTGTTGTTTGAATCTAATCCTAGTCAGTTATAAACTCTTTTATTATGCTACATCAAGTCATTGATTTGTTTTCCTGCATCTTATCCATTAGTGCTCTGAAGGAGGTAGTTAACAAAACATCGGATGGAGGCATCACAGCATTGCATATGGCAGCGCTAAATGGGCACGTTGACAGCGTGCAATTACTTTTGGACTTAGGTGCCTCTGCTTCTCAGGTTACTGTAGAAGATGGAACCACCATCGATCTAATAGGTAACTCGCGTTTTAGTTACTGTTTTTTTTGTTTCCCTTATGTGTTTTTAGTGAATATGAGTCGTGCTATTATGAAGGTGTTAATTGAACCTCTTTTTTATTTTTATTATTCTTCATTTTCTTGTTTCTCATTACTGAAAAGCCTAAAGCTGTCAAAGTATGGCATGTTCATTAGTTTTAACTGTGTTCTATTAGACTACTAATGTGAAGAAAGATCCATTGCATCTTACTGTCCTAAAATCATGAAAATTGGTCTGCTCTGTACTTTTCTATATCAAAATTTACGTTTTTGAGTTCAAGAGCGTGTGAGTGTGGGGATTTAAATCTCTAATCTCGTGTTTGAGGATATAATATTTTAGCCAATTGAACTACGTTCTAGTTGCCATCAAAGTTTACATTTTAATTTGCTTTAACTGATTATTGTCATTTATTGTTATTTTATGTGTATAATTGTGTCATTATATTTTGGAGTTGGGTATCTTCTTTCTAGAAGGAAATCATATTCGTTTAAACATGTTCATTGGTCATCCTTTTCCGTTTACAGAGCTTGCCAGCTAGGATTTGTCTGTTAAAGCTGCAAAAGATTGAATTTTGAGGCTTTCTTCTTAAGTTTGATTTTATTTCCCTAAAGATGATTATGTTTTCGTATTTAGGTGCTGGAAGCACTGCCCTTCATTATGCTGCATGCGGCGGGAATGCCCAATGCTGTCAAGTAAGTCCTGGTTTGAAGACCAAAGGAATATGAAAAGAACTTTTTAAGATTCAGACCCATAATTGTACATGGTACTTGAAATGACAGTTTCTATGTTTTGGTTTCAGATGTTGATCGCTAGGGGAGCCGATCTTACTTCTCAAAATGCAAATGGGTATGCTTCTCTCAAGTATTCATATTCAAATGCTGTTAATTTCAACCTTGCTGAAGATCGAATCCTTTTATGAACTGTGGACTTGTAGTTAGCATGGCGTATGCATCTCGTAGTAATTAGTTTTCCTGGTTGGTTTCGTCTCAATTCATTATCATTCCACTTCTTGATAAATAAACGGCCTCGGACTCTGGCCGAGTGGTAGAATCTAGGCTAGCTAAGTTTGTCTATGGTTTGCACACCCCCAAATTAAAGTAATTTCATTTTAATGCAACGACAAAAAACAGGATAACGGTGTAAATGGTGATATTACTTTTCCCTTAGATGGATAAAATGGTGACATTGGACCTTAAATTAGTAAATGGAAGGGTAGTCTGGATGAGAAAAGTTGTTCTAAGCTTTACGTTGTACGGTTGCTGGGAATAATAACGGTGCTGAAATGTTTGTTAGCGTGAAATCATGGCTTTCCATGCTTATAACCTATGACCCAAATTAAATTGTCATGTTAAGAGTGTTCTATTGATTCTACTGTTCTATATGTGACAATTTCATAATTTTAAGTTGTTTCTAATTTTCCTGGTTATGGTGCACAATGAAGATCATAAATTAATCAGTCCTTTCTTCTTTTTTGGGAGTTTTATGTGGTTCTATTTGTCTTACCCTATAAACTTGAAGTTGTCAGATCATCCTATGTTACTTTTATCTTATTGAAGATGGACTCCCTTGATGGTTGCTCGTTCATGGCACCGAGACTGGCTCGAGGAAATTCTTAGCAAGGAACCAGGAGCAGCAGCGACAAATCTTGTCCCTTCACCATATTTGACTCTTCCCCTTATGAGCATTGTTAAAATTGCTAGGTGAGTCGTTCTTGACAAAAATTATTAGAATATTTATTTCCATTGTTCTCTACTCGGTTTTTAATTTAAGTTTCAGCTAAGTTTTGTTGCCTTTCATAATCAAAAATCTTGTTTCAAACTTCCTCAGTTCCTTTAGTTTATTCTTACTATTTCCTTAGCCTCAATCCAATGTTTCACAAATATGTTTAAAAGAAGATACCTGTCTCTTGTTCTAGCTTAGTTTTTGATGTAGCTGATTTCAATATATCCAATACTCTACATTAAGCAATTTCTTAATGTATGTTATATCTCTTTTGATGCCATTTCTACTTTTAGTGTTCTTTTCTTCTTTAATCAGTTTCAATTCGGTAGAACGTTGTACAATGACTAAATTAATAATCCCTGAATTTTTTCAGAGAATGTGGATGGAGAAGTTGTGACTCTTTACTTACATGTCAAGATCCATGTGTAGTCTGTTTGGAGAGAGAATGTACAGTTGCTGCACAAGGTAACATTGATTAAGGAGAACGAGAAGAATTCGTTACGATAGTTATGTCTCATATCTATGTTGTTATAGTTAGCTGTGGGGAAATTATAAGTCAATTTTTGTATCAGATTTGTCCACTTATATTCTGATATTTAGCAGAATATGATATATAGAAAATGCGTCTCAGTTTTCATCATGCAGACTTGGTTGTGGTTTTTAGCACCTTATAATTCATTAAGTTAACACACATTATCTCGAATGTTACAGGTTGTGATCATGAGTTCTGCACGAGCTGTGCGTTGTACCTCTGTTCCACAAACTGCACATCATCAGTTTCTCCTGGTCCGCCTGGTTCAATAGCCTGCCCGCTCTGCCGAAATGGCATAGTTTCCTTCATTAAACTTCCCGGAACGAAGCCAATTGCCAAAGAGATCGCCAGAACAAGTTTGTCTCTATCATTCTGCACTTGTTCTGGTGAGACACCAGAGCCTTCCACATTAACCACCCCATTATGCAAGCCCGAGTTCACTTGTTCCCGAATTTCTCCACTCGGAGCATCGTTTCGATCCCTTAGCTGTCAGAGGTTTCCTTCAATGAAACTGAACTCCAATCTTTGCATGGGAGATCCTCACAGCAGTAGCTCTTCTTTGGTTCCTTGCAATGTTGACAGGAACATGAGGAACCATGTTGCAAGGTGTTCGAGGTCATCAGGTTTTCGACGAACAGCATCCGAAGGTAGGAGATCATGGTTATCTGCACTGAATCAGTATGTAACAACTGGAAGCGGATGCTGAACATCGTCGAAGGCAATTATAAATACCTCTTTCTCCTCAGAAATTTTATTTTCAAGTTTTCTTACCTCTTTAACCTTCACTTTTTCCTTTTACTTTATTTTCAGTGTCTATATAGTTGCCCAAAAAAAGGAAAAAAAAAGAAAAAAGAAAAAAGAAAAAAAGAAGAAAAGAAAAGAAAAGAAGGATCATACTCTGGAAATGACTCTATATTTTAATCATTCTGATGGTATGTAATATGTTCAGCTCCATTTAGTTTCAAATATGAGCCTTTTTTTTTGGCCCTTCCATGTAAAAGAAAGAGAATGCTTGAATTTTGGTGAGATTGATTAATGGATTGTAGATATATGTAATCAAAAGTTTCAAAGTTGTATGGGAAGAAAAGTCTAAATTTCTCCTCTTTTTAATTTTTTTATTTTTCTCTGTACGGAGAATTTTGTATGAACCTGAGATGGAAGTTTATAAGCAAAATGAAATATGTTTTATTTGAAAAATTAAGTATTTATAAATATAGAAAAATTGCTGATATACCGCGATAAATTTTTATGACTTGAGCAATAAATTTCCATCACTGTCTATTACTCAAATGATAAAATTCTATCGCGGTCAGTAAAAATTTTTTATATCGGTAAATAGTTAAATATTTAGGAAATTTTCACAAATAAAAAATATCAAACAATTTACAGAAAAAACAAAAAAAAAAAAAACACTTATAGACATTGATAGACTTTTATCAACATCTATCAGCGATAGGCTTCTATTATTTCTATCACTGGTAGACCCTAATAGACTTCTATCAACATCTATCATAACTATCTAAAAATTTTGTTATTTTGTGTGAATAGTTTTTCTCATTTTTCTATTTTTAAAAACTCCTCTAAATATTTTTTGTTTATAATAATTTCTCCTTATTTTATTTATTATTATTAATTTAATAATATGTGAGGTGGAGAAATTGATAGTGTAAATTATACCAGTTGAATTATGTTCATTGCTATGAATGTGTTTTATTTTGATTGGTGGTTCAAATTGTAGTCCACGTGTTATTTTCTTGGCTAAATAAAAATTTCGTAATTAGTTGCATTTTTCATCAGACATATAGCTGGACGATCATAATATTTCTATTTAAAATATATTTGCATTGTAGAAATGTTATACTCAATGTGATTTAATTGCAAAACTCATAAATCATACATCAATTAACTTTCTCAAAATAACCCTCTTTGGCAGAGAATAATAAACCAACATCATTTATACATTTATACCAAGCTCAGGAGGAATAGAAAAGACTAGTTAAGATGGGAAGATTGGACAAGATAAAAGCAAAAAAATACAAAAAGAAAAAACCGTCACACAACTAATTATGACACCCAGAACTCAATAAGTCCTGCAAGGTCAAGAAAAAAAAAACTAAAATAAAATAAAATAAAACATGAAAAGCTCAGGTGAGATAACGCCAAAGGACATTAAATTCTAACATCCATGTGAGGCATGAAGAGTCGGTAATAAGGAAATGATGGGAAAGAGGATCCATGGGAGGAGGAGTAGATGAGGAGCAAATAAGGAAAAGGAATATGGAGAAGAAAAGACAGACATGGGAAAAATGAAGTGATGTAAAAATGCAAGAAGAAGAAGAAAAATGGTGGTTGATGAAGAGAAAAGGGAATTAGGGTTTTGTTTATATAAAGAAGAAAGGGAAAGGGGAAAGGGTTAAAGAGAGATTGAAAGTGACATGACAAAGCAAAAACTATGATATGACAATGTGTTGTGTGTGTGTGATCTTTTAGCTTCTCAATCACGTAAGATTTTGAAAAGAAATGAGGAGCTTATTGAAAGAGGGGAGCATGGGGACTTGGATTTTTCATAAACTTTCTCTCAATGGCAACGTCTTACTTACTTTTACTTTCAAACTATGGAATTCAATCAACCAAAAATTTAATATGATTCAAAACCCCCTCCCTCTCTCTACCAATACATTCTCTCTCTCTCATGTCTCTCTAATAATAATTTTAAAAAAATTATTCGAAAGGGTTGCACAATATGTTTGATGATTCTAAGTTGCGTTGGATGTAGAAGAGAGAATTTAATTTTAAAATAAGAAAAGAAAACCGTGATTTGCATTTGTATATATCGAGAGGTTATTAGACAAGAGAGAAGGATAATCATTCGAAAGGGTTGCATGATATGGTTGTGCGATTCTAAGTTGCATTAGATGTAGAAGAGAGAATTTAATTAAAAAAAAAAAAAATCGTGCTTTGCATCTATATCGAGAGTTTATTAGACATGAGAGAAAGATAATTATTTGAAAGGTGGGTTGCACGATCTTACCCATTTATTTCATATTGTATTGTGTAACTATCACTTCTAAAGTCTAGTATAGTAAACTATAATGTAGTTAGCTAAATAGAAAATGGGGAAACATCATTTTTAACTATAAGAATAATTATATGGATAAAGAAAATATTATTTGTGGAGCTAACTATCATTTATTAACTATAATAAACTAATATACAAATAGAACGTACGTGATTGTGTTAAAAAGAAAAATAATATAGGAAGAGTTTAGAATCTAAAATTCATTAAAATTAAAGGTGAAAAAATCAACCGGAGTTGAGTTCAATTGCTTTTTGATTCTTGTAAAAGATTAAAGGTAGCTTTTGCAAAGTTTGTTTTTAATTTTAGGGGAAAAAAATATTCCATATGCTTCATTTTAAAGTTAATTGTTATTACATTTCTTTTAGTACTAATAGTTAATACACATTTAATGTGCTTGTTAAGGGTGAATTGTGAAATAACAACTCAATATCTAAAAAGATATTAATTGAGATATTTAAATATTAAACATACCACAACTCTTTCCTTTAAATAAAATAATATAATAAATAACTTACCCTAACTAGATACATAAGGGAGGATTTGTCGACTACGTTCAAGTTCTCAAGTCTCTTCTTTTTTCAAAATGAAAAAAACATTATAAGGATGAATTTGGTCAAGTAGGTAACATTTTTTTTTTCCTTTTTGAGTACAACAATTGTGGGGCGAGGAATTGAACTTTCGACTTCTGGAGATGGAATGCAGGCCAATACTACTAAGACAAGCTCACTTTGGCAGTAACCTTTTCTTTCACTTTTAAGAGGACATAAATATAACTATACGTCTAATGAGCTAAGTTATTATCTACTTGGAGTGAGCTAATTTCGAGTATTCATTTTACTAAAAGGTCGTTTAAGCATATATATGAGTGACTGAATTGGAGAAATAAATCTGAGTAGGTATAGAATTCAAGGAAGGTACCGCCAAATTGTAATATACCATGAACAAAAGAAGTGGTTGTGAGAAGTACAAGGTTGGCTTGAATGAACAGAAAAAAGTGTGTTGCATGAGGGAGAGAGGGTTGTACCAAAAGGAATGTGCATTGTTTGGTGTGGTTGTTGAAAATTTGAAAGGATTATATATATATTAATGATATGTGTTAATCAACGTTTAAAATATTAACACGATAAAAATGTGGAGATCTTAATTTAGTAGAAATGTCGGTGAAAATATCGATGTCGGTAGATATTTCGAAAATTATAAAAACAAGAAGTTAAAAAAAACATTTAAATGAATAAATAAGGGTATGTCTGGTTGACCGTCCAAATTATGTTTTATGTTTTCAGATTCACTTGGTTCAGAAAATGGTTTTGACAGATAATTTGAGCCGTATTTCTAAAACTATTTTCGAATTTTGTGATCCAAACATTGCAAATTCTAAAAAATAATATATTTTTATGTTTTGTACATCTAGATTTTAAATTTTAAAATTTAAAATGTAAAATTATAGTAAATAAGAATAAAAACGGTTAAATATATAGTATCTCAAATAGTCGTTAGGTTATAAATTCAATTTATTTTTTTAATTAAATTATGGATTATATATTGTATTATAAATTATATAATATTATAAAATAATAAGTATACAAAAAAGGTTAACATAAAATATGTTAATAAATTAATTAGTAATCGTTTATAGTCAACCTAATATTTACTAGGTAACTACAACTGGTTTTATGGTTTATAAATATAATATCAAACTCAATTAAAACAAGGAAAATTTTTAAAAATAGAAAAATAATAGGGTAATCGTTATAGTCAACCTAATAACTAGGTAACTACAACTGGTTTTATGGTTTATAACATATAATAATCAAGCAAGGAAAATTTTTAAAAATAGAAAAATAAGGGAAACTATTTACACAAAATAGCAAAATTTTTAGATAGTAGTGATAGACACTGATAGAAGTCTATCCGAGTCTATCAGTGACACACTAAGTCTATCGCTGATAGATGCTGATAGAAGTCTATCAATGTCTATCAATATTTTTTTTTTGTTTTGCTATTTTTTGTAAATAGTTTGACATTTTTTCTATTTGTGAAAATTTCCCTTAAAACAATTATTTAAATTAGAATCCAAATTTTGAATCTGCTACCATACACATTTGATAAAACATGAAAATACAACTTTGTTAAAATTTTTAGATAGTAGTGATAGACACTGATAGATGCTGATAGAAGTCTATCAATGTCTATCAGTATCTTTTTTTTGCCATTTTTTGTAAATAATTTGACATTTTTCTATTTGTAAAAACTTCCCTTAAAACAATTATTTAAATTAGAATCCAAATTTTGAATCTGCTACCATACACATCTGATAAAACATGAAAATACAACTTTGTTAAAATTTTTAGATAGTAGTGATAGACACTGATAGATGCTGATAGAAGTCTATCAATGTCTATCAGTATTTTTTTTTTTTGCCATTTTTTGTAAATAGTTTAACATTTTTTCTATTTGTAAAAATTTTCCTTAAAACAATTATTTAAATTAGAATCCAAATTTTGAATCTGCTACCATACACATCTGATAAAACATGAAAATACAACTTTGTTTTAGTTTAATCATTTATTTTCAAATTCCTTACCAATCAAACCCTGAACATTCTATGTTTTTTAAACAAGTTAACACATGTTTTTTGGTTGTTTATTTTTTATATTTAGTAGATTTTTCTACGATAAAATAGAAATGTTAATTCACCCCTAATATCGTTATCAAACCAATAGAAATGTGGAAATATCGATGGAAAAATCGACATGTCAACGAAAATTCAATACCATGATGTTAATTAATCATCAATTAGCTCAAAATTTGTTTGTGTACTTACAAGTTTGTAGGAGGTCTAACAAGTGAAAAATCAATATTTATTTCTCAAAGAATAAATGTGATTAGGAAGGTTCGAGCACATAACTTCTTACTTAGATACCATGCTAAATTACCAGTAACCCAAAGGTGAAGCTAATAGATAATGATAATTAGTTTAATAATATTAAACATATTTTTTTTTAGTAAATCAATTTGTTTTTAATATCATAAATGTAAGGTAGAGAGATTTGGACTTCTAACCTCGAGGGAATGAATATATGTTAAATTGTGAGTTATATGATGGTATAGAATAATTATGGATGGAGTAGTACAACTATCAAATATTTTATTTATTGAAGTGGTGTGAAAAAAATTATACTAAAAAACACCTTTTCATGTATCAATTAAACTTATTGAAGAGGTGTGAAAAAAATTATACTAAAAAAATTAAAGGAAAAAGATCAATTTATCAATTTATCAATTTACACTCTCCATTATGTTTTGTTTGGAAAAACTTTGTGTCAAACTTAATAATTGTATCAATTAGACCCCTAAACTTTTATAAATGAATCAATGTAGACTTTTAAACAAAATTTCCTTTGAAAAGCATTCATACATTTACTCAAATCGTCCATTTTATAAAACTGACATCACATGTGTTAGAATTTAAATTGATTAACTTGATTAACTTATGAAAAATGTAGGAATTCAATTGACTTAAATTATAACCATCATAGGTTGACTGAGTGGTAAATACGAGGGTATAACCTTAATAAAGTGCTAAGAGGTCATGCGTTCAATCCATAATAACCACTTACTTAAAATTTAATATAGAGATATAAATTCACAATTATCCGTCAATTTTTAGGACCTTTTTTAGCATGAGACTAGATTGAAAATTTAAACTGCTTGAACTATTAATTTTTTTTATATATTTCTATTAGAAACATAACATTATAAAAATATGGAGTTTATTATAATCTTTCTTTAGTTCAAAAGTTCAACAACATACTGAGTAGTAAAGGAATTAAATGGTGAAGACATATGCTTAAAAGATATTCAACTACATTTATATTGACCTTATTAATCTTAAATATTAAACAACACATTTATGTTAGTTCTTTTATCTCATTTTTAAAGTTTTATTGTTGCATCTTAACAAGTTAGCTATATTTTCTAATTTAAATAAAATTCATATCAATCAACCTAAACATAACTAATTGATTTAGGTATATATACTCGACTCAAATGTTCAAATCCTATTGCTATATTAAAAAAAAAATCTTTGAGTGTTAACTTTTTATCTCTCAATCTGCCATATTATTCAAATAAAACATATACGACAAGAAAACTAAAAAACTATCAAAATGTTACATTTAGAAAGATTCTTGAAAACTATATAAATTAAGTAATTGAAACTTTTAAAATCAGAAAAAAAAAACTTTTAAAATCAGAAAAGTTCAATATACTAGAATTATAAAAAGTAAAGAAAAATAAAAAAGTTGTTTTGATATAGACACTGATAGACTACTATCATTTATCAAGGATAAACACTAATCGATGTCTATCACTACCTATTAGTCATTTTGTTATAATTAAAAATATTTCGCAGTTTTGTTATTTAAAACAATTATTCAAAGTAAAATAGTAATTATTAAGCCAAAAAATAAACATAAACATTTTAATCATAAGTATCTTCATCCACTGTCCATATATAACTTTGGAACAAGTTTCCCAAAACTCTGCAAAGAAAAAGGTTGAAGAAGACAAGGATTAGAGTTGGAAAAAGCAAACAAATGGGAAGAAGCTTAAAAAAAAAAAAAAACAAACAAACAAAAAAAACAAAACCAAAGAAAAAAAAAAAAACAACCGAAGAAGCAAACTTGTATGAACCGTAAGTTGCATGCATGGTTGCAAAAACTCTCTCTCCAATGTTTTTTTTTTTTTTTTTTTTTTTTTTTCTCTCTGTAGGATGTCTTCTTGAAACAATAAAATATCGAAAAACAGAATATTGAATGTCGGTACATGGGTTCTCACAAAAAGATCTCTCTAATATTTGCCTTTTCAGAGACTTGAGAATAAAACACAACACCCAAAAAAAAAAAAAAAAAAAAAAAAAAAATCTTCAAACAAATTTTGAGTAGTAAAGGATATTAAATTTTTGTGTATGTGTTGACATTTTCATTCAAAATTTTATCATGTTCATAAAAGAGGAATAAATTGACATTTTCTTTATTATATCGTTAAAAGAATTTTCACGAAATATAAAAAATAATTAATAAAATGTTACGAATGTTAATGTCATATAACTAATAAATATTCTTAGGTTTCTAACAAATGTAAATAGTTTATTTATTAATTTGATTTTTTTTTTACTTTCTTATTTTATGCTTTTTCGGGCATATCCATCAATATCAGTATTTTTATCAATATTTTCAACAACATTTTCATAAAATTGAGATTTCAACATCTTCGTCCATACAAACATTTTGAAACATTCTTACATTACAAGTTTTGTTTGAAAAAAATTGAGAATTTGTCTCTTTTTTAAGCCGTTAAACTTTAAGTACTCTGTAGCTTTATACCTAATTTTGGAGTCTAACGATTAATACAACTCCTAAACATAAAAAATTCAGCATCCATTGAATTCTTTAAGTTTAGTGGATCATTCAAGCTTAAAAAGGATGTCGTAAATTAGAGATTGATTATACACAAGACTAAAAATTAATTCGAGGAACTTATTCAGTACACAAATTGAAAGTTAATGGACAAATTATTACATGTTTAGTAAAATTCTATAAGTAACTAATTTAAGTACAAAATTGAAATTTTTTTACACTTATTGTTGAGAATGTAATCAAAGTCCCAAATTAACTAAATAAAGGGATGATCATGAGTTTATAAGGGGACAACTATCTTCAATGGTTTGATGCTTTTGGGTGAAACAAAAAACAGAACCACAAGCTGATTGCCAAAAGGTAGACAATATCATACTATTATGAAGAAATCTGAAAGTCTGTCATCCCTAACATAAACCTATTAGATGTATAAAACTTTTCATAATTCTACGATAGTATAATATCTTTATTCAATGTCAATTGTCATTTATGTCAACAATATTTAAGAATAGGAAGAAAATGTGGAAATTAGAGGCCAAACAGGCGATCCTCTTGACTCGTACCAATCCAAATTTGATCCCACGAGAAATTAATTCAATAGAGGAAGGTATTAAAGAAAAATATACATCATTAGTCTTTGAGGTTTGGTTTATGTTGCACTTGAGTCTCTGAATTTTCAAATTCAACAATTTGATCTTAGGTTTGTTTTCGGTAGCACCCTCGTTCCGCGGTGAGATTTTTTTTGTTTAATTTCTAATAGAAAGTTGACGTGATACTTATTTTTATTTTTATTTTAAAAGCCCCATTTAAAAGTCTGTTCTTTGTGTTGTCTCTCCATCATGGGATAAGTTGCAGTGGGACAGTGGAAGTATATAGATAGGTAGGGGTTTTATTTTCTGATTGTGTTGTTCATTCATCAATGACAGGTCCACTCCCACTGCTCCAATTATTCCAATAACTTTTCACAGACTAAACCCTAAAATACAAAAACAACTAACTTTAATTTTTTAGTTTTTTTTTTGGCCACTTTCACACTCCACCCTACATGCCTAGAAAAAAACTTGTGTGTGTCCAAGTGGCACTCTTTTATTGGCAAAATTCAAGTGGTTTAGTAGCTAATTAATTAATTAAGTTATGAGTGTAGGAGAGATATTAATCGGTATTATTCCACATTGAAAAGTCGATAGAGAGATCTCACAATTTTTAAAAAATACAGAGATTACTTTTCTTTTTATTTATTGTCAATTAGTTTTGAGATGTAATTCGTGTTTAAGTAATATCATAACCTATGAAGCTCATACGCGTATTCGATTGGTAAAAAAAATTGAAAGATGAAAATTCAATAGGTCAATATATTGAAAATTTGACTTATTCTCTGACGCTATGTTTATGTATGATATAAAAATTAAATTTGTTTGATCCTCATAAGTTAGAAAACCCCAAATTTAGAGAAATCCCAATTCATACCATAAACTAATTATAATTCATCATAAACATACAAAATAAAATAGTAATTTAATTTTGTAAACATAAGAGGTCATGTATAGCCACTGGTTGCACATGTTACATTTAAAAAATCACTATTATTTTTTTAAACTAATTTCAATAAAAATTAACGTTGAAGGATTAAATTCGACATTTATTAAAATTATAGAAAATATATTTTGTCAATTAAAATTATATGGATTAAAGCGGAATGGACTCTAATGTACAAGTACCAAAATAATATATTAACCTAATTATCATAGGTTGACTTAGTGGTAAGTAAAGAACAGTAGTTTAGTAAAGGCGTGTTACAAAATCGACAAATAAAAAATACAAAAAACATAAAATAGAAGAGAATCGATACACATATTTACGCAATTCACTAATAGTGTGTTAGCTACGTCTACGGGGCAGAGGAAGACCAATTTTATTAAAGAGAATATTACAGAATATAAAATAGTAACGCCTCTGGTGAAACCTCTCGTACTTGGTCGTTCGAAACGCCAGATAACAAATTTAAAGCATTCCAACAAAAGCATAAAGAGTCTGAATTCAATCCATAGTGGTCACCTACTCATGATTAATAATTTAACTTCTTACGAGTATTCTTAACATTCAAATATTATAGAGTCAAACAAATTGTCTATCGAGGTGCATTCAAGTTGACCGGTATTTGTATTGAATATTTGGGGGTAATGATCAGAAGATTGATGATGGGACAACACAAGGTGAATTTATCAAAAAAAAAAATTGCTTTGTTTATATATCTCTCTTTTATTGAATTTATGTCTTACACTTATTAATATCAAATTGTGAAGGTGATGGTTTTGCAGAAGCTTACGTAAGAAAAGGTATATGAACAATGCTCAACTGGCCACTACTGCCTAAATGCTAATGCTTTTCTCTTCTTCTCTGATATCATCAGAGCTTAGTGGTTATGGTTATGGCCTCACACACCATAACAAAAGGACTCACACTTCCAACCAGAGAATTAAACATCATCTATCAACTTATCAACTGACATCTTTTCTTCTCTTATCATATTCTTTCTTCAAAAATCCTTTTTCTTTTTTCAACGTTTTCATTTCATTAAAATACCCTTTTGGTCTTATAAGATTCAGACTAAAATACCGTTTTGGTTCTTATACTATGAAATTTGTTCAATTTTAGTCTTTATACTTTTGATTGTCAAATTGTAAACATCGTATTTTTAATAGATTTTAAATTTAGTCTCTCGAAATTAATTTTTACCGAAATTGACTAAATAATCATAATCATTTTCATGCAAAATTTAATATAAATTTTTAATAAATCTTATATTTACTGTCAATTTTAAAAAATTTATAGTAAAAATGTTATAGATATCAAAAACCTTTTTTTTTAAATCAATAATAAACTAGCATTGGATACAAAATTTAAGATTTATTGAAAGTTCAAGAACTGAAGTTGAACATTTGAAAGTACAGAGACAAAAATTGAACAAACTTCAAAGTATAGGAACTAAAAATAATATTTTAACCTACGGTTTATAAAAAGTGTAAAACTAAAATTAATAGGACAAAGACTACAATGAAATGAAATTCGTAATATATAGAGACCAAAACAATATTTTGATCTTTTAGGCACCGTTTGGTAACCATTACGTTTTTTGTTTTTGGTTTTTTAAAATTATGTCTATTTTCCTCTCTATTTCTTACAATGATTTGCATCTTTTTTTAAGTATAATGGTTGAATTCTTAGCCAAATTTCAAAAATAAAAACTAGTTTTTAAAAGCTACTTTTTTAATTTTTAAATTTGGGTTGGTTTTTAAACTATTGGTAAAAAGTAGATAATAAAGGAAGAAATTTGAAGGTGAAAGTAGTATCTATAAGCTTAATTTTTAAAAACAAAAACAAAAAATCAAATGGTTACCAAACGGGTCCTAGTTTTTTGAAATTTCAAAAGTTTAATTTTTATCTTTGAATTTTTGAAATTTATATTAAAAAATCGTTCTATCTTGTTTTATTAAAGTAAAGATAGAAATATGTTTGATAATGACTTTGTAAAATAGGGACACACATGACAAAATGATAAGTTTTAATTATGTTCTTAAAACTTTAGGGGTAGGTTTAAGTATGCTTTTATTGTTTCAAAAGCTTTATTTTAATCCTTGACATTTTAAATTATTTCAAAATTATCCTATCAATAACACTTTTATGTTAAAATGAAGAATAAAAATCTGACGTTTATTTGAAAAATCTAGGATATTTGTGGCATAAATATCAAACAGTTTTCATCGTATTTGAAATGGTAGCAATTACAAAGAGAAACAAATATAAACTTTAGAAAATTTGTGCTGTATAGCTTAAAAAAAATCCACGATGAAAAATACTTAAATAGTTAAAAATTTGTAAAAATGATTAAATGGTTGTTTTCGAATATAAAAAAAATGAGTAAAACTATTTACAAATATAGAATAATTTTTATAGATCGTAATAGAATTCTATCGTTTGAGTGATAGATTTCTATCGCGGTCTATCACTGATAGATAGTGAAATTTTTCTATATTTATAAATAGTTTGATAATTTTTTTATTTATAGTAATTTTTCAATGATTAACGAGATTTTAAAAGAGGAGATTGATAGATTTTCTTCACATTTACGCACCCATTTAGAGTCTTATTAGACATAAAGTTCAATTTTATATCTAATTAATCAATTAACATTAAGAAATGAGTATAAGTTATATACTCAGGCACATATTAGACACAAAATTGAAAATTAAGGAATCTATAAAAAACTTTTTAAATTTTAGTGGCTAATTAGATACAAAATTAAAATTAAAATTTAGAGACTAAATTTGTAATCTAAAGCATTGAATATTACTACTCTATGATAAACCAGTATGTATGAAGTATGATATCACCTTGTTTTAATTACAGGAGGCTTGAAAAATATAAATTTATGCGTATACTTTTATACGTTCTCATTTTCTGTTTCTTACTTCTATATCTATTTTTTCAAAAAAACAAATTTGTTTTTGATAATTGTTTAAGAGCCAAATTTGAAAAACTATAAAAGGTAATTTTTAGCCTCTCTATTTCTCTTTATAATATTTTGTTCCACCATTTAACCAAACTTTGTCTTTTCTCTGCTGGTTTTAGGCGTTGAAAGAGCAATTGTAATCTTCCAGTGGGGGGTTTAAATACCATAAATAGCATTTCTGGATCTTTTATTTTTAATTTTTATTTTTCTTGAATAATCTGATTTTTATATTATATTTCAATACCAATCCAAATATTTCTTAACTTTCCTCTAATATTGAATTACAAATTTTCTAATATTTAGATTTATGTATTATTTTAATTTTCAAATTTTCAAATAAGTCAATTTTAATATTTTTAAAATTTGAAATTTTGTAGAGTAATATAGTTGAGTTAGATGCGAGTCGAAATTATTTAAGACAATGACACGAGTGAGATATGATATTGTCATCAAATTTGGAGCAACATTTGAAGGATAAATACGACTACAGTATTAAATTTCCATCGATATGTCAAAAAATTTCATCGATATTTCCATGTTTTCGTGGGTTCGATATTGATACGAGGGGTGAATCGATATTTCCATTATGTTGTAGAAAAACCCACGAAACACGAAAAATAAACATCAAAATGCCACTAATATAAATATAATATAAATAATAGACCTATTTACTTATTTGAAAAATAATAAAAATGTTTATTTATTAATTTAAATTTAATTTTTTTAATTTTTTGGTTTTATAGTTTTTTCCAGAAATCTCTATCGAAATCGATATTTTATCGATATTTCCATCGAATTTTCGGTAAAATTAAGACCTCGATATTTCCATCGACATCGATATTTTAAACCTTGGACACAACTTTATTTTTATATTTAGTTATGCATCGAGACTTATTTGTATTAAACGATATAAACTTTTGATAATTTCTTTTTCGATATTTAATGTATGACATATTTTTTTTATATTATATTACTACAAAAAAAAAAAAAAAAAAAGAAGAAACAAAAACAAAAAATAGTTATCAAACAAGTTTCTGTTTCTGTTTTTTTTTCAAGAAATAGGAAACAAGAATAGTTATCAAACACATTATTGTTTCTAGTTCTTAAAGTACAGGAAACATGAGAAAAAAAAACGAGAAACAGACACGTTATCAAACCGGCCTTAAGTTGCTAGCTTATAATAAATACCATACACTTGCATAATGGGGGCAAATTAAATTTAAATGCCATCGATTATTTAAGTTTTTATCTCTTAACTATATGACATTTCAATGTTTGGATGATGCTAATTTGAGCCATTTTTATTTGCTTAGTTTTGTGGCCAGGTTGAATATTTTCATGGGTTTTGGACATAGTTTTCTTATTTAATATTAAAGTTCTCATTTTAGTTATAGGAGTAAAAAATTATATTTTTCCTTCAATTAAAATGAGTGACACATGAACTTCAAAGAAAAAAAAGGACGCATTTTATTTTATGCACTTAAGTAAATAAATGATAAAAAATAATGGAAAATTTTTACATATAGAAAAAATGTCAAACTATTTACAGAAAATAGCAAAAAAAAAAAAACACTAATAGACACTAATAGACTTCTATCAGTATCTATCAGTGATAGATTTCTATCATTTCTATCGGTGATAGACCCTGATAGACTTTTATCAACATATATCATAACTATCTAAAAATTTTACTATTTTGTGTAAATAGTTTCTCTTATTTTTCTATTTTTAAAAATCTCCCTATTATAATTGATATTATGAAAAGGCAATATCGTCTTAAAAATTAATTTTTTACCAATTTTTTTTACTCATTACTATACACTTTCAATTTTATTAAATTAGACAGTTGCTATTTCTTTCGGTTTAATTTTTAGTGATACACCCTCAATAATGCAAAAGAATCTCACTAAGTTTAACAAAAGGGAAATGGAAAAAATCTCCGTATAAATCACTAATTTCAATAATATAAAGTTTGCACAAATTAAATGTACAAATGAACATAATAGCTTGCCAAAACTCTCACCATCCTTAACCAAAAAATTTGTCCTAATGTGTATGTTTATTATTTCGTTGAAAGCGGTATATGAAAATACTTTTTTCTAATAATACTGAAAAAAATTACAACATTTATTTAAGTTTGAACGATTGTTTGATAAAATCAAAGTTTATGATAAAACTTAATATGATTCAACACTTACGGATAAAAACTAATTTTTTTTCTCCCAACAAAATCTTGTGCTTCTAAAATTCCTACACAATAGTAAAACACACACCTAAATAAGAATGTTACAAAAAACGAGTTTATATATTTCTTGAGAAAATTAAACAGAAAAGAAATAAACATTAGGAACACTTGCAAAAAGGGCAAAACAAAATTTATTAATTAGGCCTATAGCCCACATGTTTGTTGTTTGCAAAATACAGCCCACCCTACATGTAAAAGATGTAAAATGTGCACAAATGCCTTGACTATTGGTATGCACTTAATACACTTGACTGATATACTTGATTATGATGCGCTTGACTGATATACTTGTCAATCATGCACTCATTTATATTGATGATAAACTTGATATACTTGAAAATGATGTACTTACCTGATAGACTGTTGATAAATTTGTCGATAATTCACTCGTTTATACTACTGAAAAATTTGATACACTTGACTGATATATTGTTGATATACTTGATTGATATACTGTTGATAAACTTGATAATGATGCACTTGACTGAGTTGATATACTTTATAATGATACACTTATATAAAAAAATTTGAACTCTTCTTCTTCATAGCAACAGCTAGCAGACCCCCCTCCCTCCACATCTCTCTTTCACCAACCAACACTCCTCCACACCATTTGTCGTTGGCCACCACTCCATCTCCCTGCAACTTATCTTTGTCACCTGTCGCACGTCTAGTTGCTGATCATCGGTAGCCAATTGCCGCTTTTCTATTTCTCTCTCTATCTTTTCTTCCCCTAACATCTCTCTCATTAACTAGCACCGCTCCACACCATCTGCCACCGACCCTCGCGCTCCACCTCCCTACCACTTACCTTCGTCGACTGACGTATATCTAGTCGCCGTTTTCCTCTCTCTCTATCTTTCTTTCTCTCTCTATCAATTGATTGTTTAGCACAAATATGAAATAAAAAAAATTAGAAATTCAGATTTAAAGTTTTTGCCATATTTGCAAACTATCAATAATATGAGTGATACACCTACATACTAGCACATTCAAATTGCCACCCATTACAATTTTCTTAAATATTAACTAATTAATGATTATCGAATATTCAAATCAATTAACAAATGGTCGAGAATCATTTATATGACCCTACATATAAATATACAAAAAAAAAAAAAAGAGAAAAAAGAAAGAAACATGAAACGAGACTACAATAATATACTTAAAAGCCTCTAGTAAACTTGAATGGAAAGAATGTGGCTGAGAGAATATTTATTTGGTCCTACATTGAAATATAGTTAGTGTCAATACTAGGGATAAACGAATATACAAAACTCTAGAAAGGAAAAAGAAAGGAAAGAGAAAGGAATTGATGGTGAGATTAAAGAGTTTTTAAGATTGAAGGGTTCAACAAATTACAAAGATAACCAAATGAAGAAGAAAGTTTTGAATGGGATGGCGCCGTGCCGACTTACTTTGCTTGATAGTGATAACATAAAACAAAGACTAAACACATTATTTCATATCTATACTCAAATTTTCACCCCACCAAAATTAATTTATATTATTTTGAATCGAGACCTCTCAACAACTTTGAAATTTTGTTTCAAAATTATTGAATGAGACCGATTCATTATATTGTGATTCATTCTTTATTATTGAATAACATAAAAACTAGAATTACATACTATTTAAAAATTATCGCAACTATTATTCGTGACGGTTTTTGTTGGAGAAAATAGTATATATGAACTAAATACACTAGCAAATTATTGATTGCAACTCAACTAGAAATAGTACACTCAATGTATAATAATGAACCAGCAAGATGGTGTAACAAGACTTAGATATGATAATAACCAAAGACTTGAAAGAACTTCAAAACCTTTGGAGATTCAAAACATAGTTGAGACACACTTCTGATAAGCATTGTCCTGAAGACAATTATTTCTGAAGACAATTATTTTTGCACCGGATGCAAGTAGACTACAACGATCGTCTCAGCAGGATACAACGACTAACTCTGATAAAACTGCAACCTCGAACTACACGGATCTGGCAGAACTCTTGGATACTTGTTTTGAACTTAACACAAGATGAAAGGAAAGAAAGATAGAAAGAAAAGAGATAATTCTTCAATTTGAAGTGGGATAATACAAATAAAAAAATAAGTTACTATTTATAGGCTAGCAACTTAGTAACTCTTCAAAATACAAAATAAAATCAAATAAATACAAAAATTGAAACATTTGTCAAATTTAACTCAATTTAGTTGTTACTTGACAAAAATCACACATAACTCATTCAAATTGAAGAAACTACAAATTTAACTTTCATACATGTTAGATAATTTGCACATGAAACATCATTTTAATTTGATGTTTCAATCCAATTTGAAAGTTTCTAACCAATGAATTTAATCTACCCAATTAAATCCAAATTTTTATGTTTCAAATATTCATCCAAATCTCACTTTCTTTCACTATAAATAACCAACCGTTTTTTTCAGTCATTGAATCTTACATCATGGATAAGCGATCAATGACACTTTCAAAAAAATGTCATAATTAACTTTTTAATGACAATATATTATTGCAATTATAAACTGTCAACATCAAGTATACTATGGGAATTATTATTATTATCAATAATTGACTCCGAATTTTGATATTTTGTACCAGTATGAGTAGTAACCGTAGTGAAAAAAAATATCAATATAGCATTTATATTGACATTTTTACATTCTCACAAAAACGTTAATAATGTTACTTGTCAAAAATATCTTGACTATGACAATGTTTTAAACCAACAAAAAATGTCATGATGACACTTTTTTACACGTTATAAGAAGTGCATATTACGACGCTTTAACATTGTTATAATTAAATTCATCTCATGACGATACATTTTTATGTTTGTTAAATGTCGATGATGATAGAAAAAAGAAGTTATTCCTCTAAATTCGGTCATTACACACTATTAATTTCCACCATTAACTAATCCTATTTTTGGCACAAAATAACACAAACATAAAGAACTTTTATATATAATGATAAAGTTGATAATGTTTTTAAAAAACTCTAAAGTACAAGAAGACTAATAACCCTATTGGTAAAGGTTTTACAAGAAGCTAAGTTAAATCTATGGTTGCCCAAAGTAAGGATAAATTGCAACGGATTAATTTTGCCACTAACCCTACAAAAAAATCTTATTTATCAATCACTTTCTCTATAGCTTCACCACTTCGTTCGACTCTTGCGAGGCTCAGTAAGAAAACAAATAGTCAATTTAGAATTCAACCTAACAATATTGACAATGATAAACAATAATAAGAAGATTTATCTTCCTATAGTCTTAACAATTTTTCCAACTCATTGATCTTGCTCAAAACATTTTCGTCATAACTTACTTTTACAAATATAAACACCCATAATAAGGTGAGGCACATGTTTTACCAACAAAATATGTGACAATTTTCTTGGGAAGTATATACCACACAATCTTTTAAATTTTTAATTATATGCTTAAATATAAAGGGTGGTAAATATGAAAATTTGTTGACCCATATATTTAGAGTTGCATGATTCAAGTAATCTAGTTTAACGTTGAGGGATTACATATTTTGAAATCAATATGTTCAATAAATAAAAAATATGAATATGGTATTTTTTTTTTATATTGAAACGAAAGAAAATGAAATGTAAAATAATAATTAGAACTTGAGAGGTAGGATTATACCATCACAATGTTGTAAAAAAAAAAAAGGGTATTACAAAATTTTGTAGCGTTGAGATGCCAGTCTCAATGTTATCACATGCAATTATCTTTGTAATGTTAAAGACACGTACTCATACCAAGAACTTAGAAGATATTACATGTGTTTATATAAAAGAATACTTATTTTCATAGGGTGTTCTTATATGTGATATCATGAGCGATCGAGTTGCAGTTTTTTGTGAGTGCAGTTTTTAGAACTTTTCCTTGTTTAAATCTTAGACGATCGACCATTATATTATTGTGATAATTCTTAGAAGTTCAGGTATAGTGTCATCATTGTGACTTCATAAAGGTGATTTATAGTCTAAGAGACGACGAGTTATTTGTAATCCCCACATATAGTAGAATCCTATAATTGCAAAAGATTAGCGTAATTTCATCAAATTTGGAGCAAAACAATATATCTTAATGTTAAATTTCTCTTTTCCTATTCTTTTGTCCCAAAATAATAATAATAATAATAATAATAATAATAATAATAATAAAAAAACTCTATATGTAAATATGATTTTAGGGAGCAGCTGTTAGTGTGGTGGGGTTAGGTAGCAATAGCAATGAACTGATGGTGTACAAATTGCTAGCTGGTCTGAATGAGATATCAACAATGCATTCAGTCTCTTTCATATCCAATCACTCCAGTTGTTTATTTCCTTTGTTTTCAAAACTTCTATTTTTTTTTTTTTTTTTTTGTTTGAAGGCATGAAATCATTATATATACATATTTTAAATTATAGCAGGAAGTTTGAAAATTTTAAATATAGCATAATGTAATAATATAAAAATAAAAAAAAAATAAAAAGTCAGTTATTCTATTAAAAGAAGGGAAAAAAAAAAGAAAAAGAAAAAAATGCATCATTATTTAGAATAAAAAATGAGTCAAACTATTTACAAATATAGAAAAATTTCAATGTCTAACTAAATAAATAATTTTGCAGCATTATAATAATACAACCAACATAACATAGTTCAATTAGTACAAAACTTGTACTATCAATCTCGAGGTCAGAGATTTCATCTCCAAACTATATGATTAACTAAAATATAATAGAAATATTAATTCAGCTTTAATTTTTTGTATTTTGTTATCTACTTTTTACCCATGTTTTTTTAAGAATAACCCGTGTTTTAAAACTAAAAGAAGTAGTTTTCAAAATTTTATTTTTCGTTTTTTTAAATTTGATTAAAAATTCAAGTATTTTTTTGAAATTTGTGAAAAACATAATATGAAGTTGGGAGAATTTTTAAGAAGTATAAATTTAAGAAAATAAAAACTAAAAATAAAACATTTATTAAAGTACACATTTTGAATTTAGATTTAGTGAAAATTATTGTGGAGTGCATTTTCATTTTTTTTTAATATTCGTGAGTGTTGGGGCCAGCTTACTCACACCTCGATTAATCTCATTGAACAACCTTAAATCTTAGGTAGGTGGCTACCATGGATTGAATCGATGATCCATTAATCTTTCAGCTTTTTTTTTTTTTTTTTCATACTATCACTAAGTCAACTTAAAATGGTTAATTGCATTTCCACTATTAACTAATTTTTTCCTTCTAGTATCAATAGCTGAAATTAATTAAGATGTGAACCTTTGACTTGAACGAATAAAAATTCTTAACCATAATGTTAATTTTTTTATGATTGTTAAAAAGATAGATATCAACAAATATTTAGAGAAAAAAAAAAAAGAGAAAATTTCTTAATATAAAAGTTGCTTGTGCATTTATTTATTTATTTTTAAAAAAGAAAGGATAGCCTTAGAATTAATGGAACACATAATTAAGCATCTTTCTAGGATAGGGACATATTTGATTTTTATGCAACTCTTATATCAAGAAAATTTAAATACAAATTATAGTGAACAGATAAAAGGTAATATGCCACCCCTTTCAATTATTATTATTATTATTATTATTATTAAAGTATGTGATTAATTGATAAGGAAAAAGTTAATTATATGCCATGTGGTGTAATATTGTTTATTATTGTTAATTAAAAGAGATGTTATATATCCAATAGAACTAAACAACTAAAAGTATTGTTGGTTTTGCTCTGTGGCCTCTCATTATATTGAATGAGAATAAATGTTTTGGGAAAGATCAATAATTTTAGGGTTCATATTATTGTGTTTGTAAAGGTTGCTTCAAGCTTCTTCAACTTCTTGGATATCTACTTTGTTGAAGACTCTGAGTATCTTTTCATTTGTATTTAGGTAACTCTTAAGCCTCATACACACAACTTTTTTTTCTCTCTTTTTCGTTTAATAACTCCATTTTTGTTTTGTAATTAGGTTCGTGTCTCTAAATTTTGAGATTTATGTCTATTTGGTCGTATTTGAACTTTTAAAATTTTAAAGTTAGATTATGATAGTTGATACTTTTTAAAATTCATGAATCTATGGAACACAAAATTGAAAATTCATAGGTAGTTTTCAAAACACAAAAATAGTTTTGAAAGCTATAACCTAATTTAGAGTTATATGTTAGAAAATATTCAAATCTATCCTGAATTATATGCTATATGGTTTATACATTTTTTTTTTTTTTTTGAAAAAAATACTTGAATTCTTAGTCAAATTTTAAAAACAAAAACAAATTTTTGAAAAATATTTTTATTTTTAAAAATATTGGTAAAAAGTGGATAACAAAACAAAAAAATTTCTAAGTGGAAGTATTGATAAGTTAATTTCACATTTCTTAAAAGTATGTTTAAATATATATTTTTAAAAACTATTTTCTTAGTTTTCAAAATTTGGCTTAATTTTTTAAAATATAACAACTTTTTTGCCTTCTTCTTCCTCTACACCTTTTTTAAAAAGAATCAATTTATACTACTAAATTAAACTTGGAAGATTTTATCAATCAAATTCTCAAACAAATAACTATGTATCAATTTAAATGTACTCTAGACCATTTGTTAGTGAATAATTTATGAGTTGGTTTCAAATATAGAAAAATGAGTCAAATTATTTACAAATATAGAAAACTTTTACTGTTAGATAGTAAAAATTTTCTATATTTATAATTAGTTTGATATTTTTTCTGTTTATAGCATGTTCCTTAATTTATAACCATTTTTACTAAATTTCATCATAGAAATTATCCAAATGAAATTAATCTTCTCCTAAAATTCCATTGAAGTAGCAAAAAAATTATCATGTAATACTTTTAGAATAAATAGAGAAAAATATATAAAAGAAGATTAGAAGATGAAAAATAAGTCAAATTTATTTAAAAAAAAAAAAAAAAAAAAACCCAACTACTATATGTTTGTTCCAGCATTTCTCTCCAAATTTATGATAATCCTTACCTGTAAAGATCCATTCTTACACATGTGAAAGTTATGCATTCATAATTTTAAAACAAAATTCTAATGAAGTTTAAATTGATTCACTTATGAAAAGTTAAAGTTTTTAAATTGTTACAATTATTAATTTTAGGTTTTGATGGTTACAGCTTCTGATGTTTTCGGATATAAATAGATTTTTTTTCTTCTTTAAATTAATTTGGTATTGTTAATGTCCCAACCTATCTATTGTATTATTAGTCCAAGCCTAAGAAGTCCTATTGAATCAGTGATTGAAAAGCTAAGGAAGGTGTGTATTATTTTATAGGTATTCATTATATCTATCCTTTCTCTTTTAAGCTTTCTTTAATAATATATATACTCTCTCAAACTTACCCATTCTGATCATAAACATTCCTCTTGTTTAATGTGTGGTAATATCAGTTTACTTATACACATTTATGGACTCTTTTAAATTTTCCGTTTAAATAATCTCTAAACTTTTAGATTTGTGTCTATTTAATCATTTAATTTTTTTTTAATTTGTGTCTAATAACTAGACTTTTAAACTTTGAAAATGTTGTCTAATAAGTCTCTGAACTTTTAATTTTGTATCAAAAAGGTTTTAGACATACTCAAATTTTTTTAAAAAAATTAAGTGATCTATTGATATAAAATTTAGAATTTTATGTTTAATATATAGAACCCTAAACTTTTATTTGTGTGTCCAGTTGATTCGTAAATTTTAAAAATTATTGAATAGGTTAGGGGAAGGTTAATCGAGATAGGCCGAGACCGAGAGTCTAGACAGATAGGAGACTTATGGACAAAGGTAGCTCAGTGAACCTATGATAGAGCCTAGAGTGAGTTCAGAGAACTCATGAGGGAAGCTAGAATGAGTTCAGAAGACTCATGAGGGAGTCTAATAGAGACTTAAAGGACCCATGAGAGAACTTAATAGTACCCATGAAGGACGTAGGAGTCACATGGAGGACCCTAGAGATCCTATGAAAGACCTCTGCAAGACCCATGAGGGAGCCTAAAGTGAGCTAAAAAAACCCTTGAAAGAGCTTTAAGTGAGCACAAAAGAGCCCATAAAAGAGCTTAGAAAGACCTATTAAACACAACTTTAAAAAGTCAGTTACTAAAATTGTAATTTAACATTTCTATTAAACTTTCCTTCATTTACATAATCTCCCTTCCAAAATCTCAATAATTCGTATAAATTTGGATATGCGATGATATCAATCTCAATTTACGTGTCCCCCTTTCCATAAAAGTCTACCAAAATCCCTAAATATCACCTCGAGAAAAATATATTAAAAAAAAACATTATATTTAAATGCTTTAACTTATCATTTAATTCAGGTTATATTACCAAATGACCCAAAAACTTAAGTTGATGATTTATGTAATTTTAATTATATCAACACCTTAAACGCTCCCACTCAAATAAGTTTGAAAATTTATGAAAGACTCAACCAGTGGAAATCAATATTAATTAGAAAAAAATGACATTATATGGATTTTTCAACACAACCTCCTCCTCTAATACCATGTTAAATCACTAATTATTTCAAGAGTTTAATTTCGTAGGGTTATAATAAATTTTAATTGTATCAACACTTTAACAATTTATCACATTTAACTTTTAGATTTAGTGTGCTACTTTATCATATACGTAAACTTTAATATATTTTACGTCTCTTTCCAATCGTAAAAGATCCAACCAGCAACTTTTAAAATATAGTAATACATTCCTTATCCACTAAAGAATTCTCAAAAGAGCTATTCAACAACTCGTATTCATTAAAGCGGTGTTTTGTGTTGATGAAGTCTGTTTTGAGCTAGGTTCATTGGAAGAAAGAAAAGGAAAAAGAAATAAAAGGGTAGAGGCATGTGCAAATGTAATATATGATTGGAAGTAATATTAATGAGGGTATTGTTCTTGAGTCTATTCAATTTTCACTAGTGGCCATTTTAGCATTAAATTTGGGCACATTGGCCTTATTGTTGTTGTCTTCATCATACTCATGCACACGGGTGTGCAGCTTGGCCTTGTCATCGTTATCACCAACTTTTTTTTTAATTGTTTTTCTCTACAAAATATTTGCATGGCTTCGATTATATAAAAACCAACCCATGTGCTTTCATCTTTAGCCAGACATATCTTTACACTTAATTTGTCCATTTGGTTTCCCAAAAAGTGCTTTCTTTAGTACTCAATGAAAAGTCTATGTTTGCTTCCATTTGGTTTCTTTTCTTTTTTCTTTCTTCAAAGTGGTTCGCATGTTCGTTATGTAACAACTATTTGTTTGGTATAAGTATAACTACTTTCAACACCATGTTTGATAATCGTTCCATTTTATAATTTTTTGAATATTGAGTGTTTGTTTTGTCACAAATTCTTAACTAAAAACAAAGTTGTTAAAAATTAAACTCTATTTCATAATTATTTTGCTTTTTTTTATTTTTTAGATTTTGAAAATTGTACTTATTTTCTAATCATTTCTATATCAGGGTTTTCATATTTTCTAGGTAGCATATATGAATTCCTAACCAAATCTCTAAAACAAAAACAAGTTTTGAAACTATTTGTTTTGAATTTTAAAAAGACTATATATATAAAAAAAAAAAAAAGATATCAAAACAAAGATAAACTAATAGGTGCAAGTAGTGTTTTATAATTAAGTCTAATTTAAAAAAAAAAAAAGACTAAGAACCTTGGTTATCGAATGAGACATTAGTTTTTTATTTTTTATTTTTCCTTTTTTCCAGAATTAAAACCTTGTTTGATATTATTGGTAAATTTTTCTATTTAAAAAAAAACACTTTAATACATTTAACTTAAGTTTCATAATATTTATTTATTTTAGTCATTAAACTTATAAAAGTAGTGATTGGTTGTCCTTTGTTATATTATTTCTTCATTCGATATTCACATTTACCAAATGTTTATCTCTAATGTACCTGTATGGCTTGAAATCATACTGATATGAAGTATGCTAGTGCATATACCTTAAGTTATGTCATTAAAATTGCATAAATTATTTTTCGGGACTAACAATATAAACAACAAATTTGAAAATACTATGAACAAAATGTATATTCTAAAAGTTCATGTATCAAAATGGAACAACAATTAGGACCATAAAATAGGATTTACACCTAAAATTTAGTAAATTTTTGGCTAACATTTCAAAAAATAGTTTTAGAAAGTAGAATAATAAAATAGTTTTAGAAAGTAGAATAATGGATATCAAGCTGACTCCTAAAAAATTTTGAAACAAGGTTGATGTTTTGATTAAATGTTCTCAATTTTAGCCTTCTTGATTTGAATTATGATATCAAGTATCACAAACAATCAATTAGTACAAAACACAAAATATATATATATATATATATTTATTTCATAAAGGCTCAACTTGCAAAAAGGATCTATTTGAGGTATGCATCTTGAAATTCATTTTACCTCATTTCACTTTCCACAAGAAGGCTATGCACTCGTAAATTATACAAATAAAAAATAAATATTTTCACAATGATTTATATGAGTAGAAGAAGATTAACAAAGAAAGAAATTAAGTCAAATTGAAACTAAATTATTATAGTTTTGAGTTTTTAACACCTTTAGACAGATTTACAAAATGGTTGTTTCTGCTTGTCTTTTTTATCTTAATGATTGTAAAAAATCATTAAATTTTGAAAAAAAAATATGTAAAAAGAAATTAAAAACTTCAAATTCACTAAAATGTATATATATTTATATTCACATGTACAATATTGCATTAGTGAATATATATTTCTCCCTAATTAACAAACCCTTTAGAGAAAAAAAAAAAGATATTACAAAGTAATTAAATACGTAAATTATGAATTTTGAATTCTCATGTGCAAGAATTAGCAAGAAAACGCATTCCATCAACCTGTGCTTGAAGAAACGTTATATAATCTAGGGCTTCTTCAATCAACAAAACATCATCCTCCATAAACTCTCCTCCCGGAACCAAACTCCTCAAAACTTTGGTTCTTTTCTCAACCAATCTCTTTGCAACCGTGCTCGCTAACGCCTTTGACGGAGGCGAGCAACTCCTCGCCACTTTTCGACCAACTCTCCGACCCATCTTTAGCATCGTCGTCATCGTCGTTGTCTTCTTCCTTCGAAGCTTCGTATATACCGTTCGACGATTCAATATGCCTTCAAGTGGAGCTTGGCCTTTAATAGATTTAGCAATGATGGTTCGACTCCAAATAGTCGCGCCGTTCCTCGTTGCGGCTGTGGCGTAGTCGGCCGACATCTTTATAGCTTTCTTTCTTTCTAGGAAGTTCATGTTTGTGTTTGAAGAAGTGGTTGACTTAAGACCTACCAACCATTTCTTGAGAAATTGTTGTTTGAGCTTGTTGGGGTTAGGCATTTTTGGAAGAAAAGAAAGATAGTAGAGGAAAGATTGAATTTTTAAGAAGAATTTAGGGTTTTAGAAGAGAATTAGGGTTGCTTTGAGAGAGAGAGAGAAAAAAAAGAGGGGTAAAGGAATGAGAGATTGAAGAGAATTTGCAGAAAGGGGATTTTATGTGTGTGTTAGAGAAGAAAGGATGGTGGGGTTTTGAGAGAAAGACACAGCACATGGAAGCACATGGAGGATAAGGCCCACCGAACCCAAATCAACCATAGAGAGACCATTTGTAAAAAAAAATGTGGATAGATTGTTTAGATTTATAGTAAAAAGAATAAAAATAAATGGTTTCCCTTTATGCAATGCAAACCTAACATTAATAACGGGTTATGAATGCAAACAAAGTCTACAATAAAGATGAGAGCGATTTGACGATCTGTTACAAAAAAAGATTAGATGATCAACGAAAAGACGATAAAAAGAAAAGAACGAATTTGCGTATGAAATTATCATATGTATTTATATAACTTAAATCAATCAAACACACTAGCTAGCTACAACCACTAAAAACACCTATAAAGTTATATGCTTTAAAAATTACATTGACATTTTGGACTAAAATGTTGAAGAATTTAGATCACCTAACTTTAACACAATCAATATATATATGCATGTTGTGGCCCATGGAGTGGCTTAGGTTGGCATGAAAAAAAGGAGAAGAAAAGAAAGAATATAGTATTGTGGAAAATAAGTTTCAAACACAAATACATCCAATTATTCATTCCAATTCTTGCCTTTTTCTTTCTTTAAAGTTTCTTATGAATTATTTTTGCAAGTAGGATGGAATAGATGTAGAACTTTGGAACCACTGCTCTTGTTGACTTAAGATGCACATACAAATCAATGTTGGCTTTTTGGCCCTTAATCTCAAAATAATTAATTTTAATTAATTAATTAATTAATATTTTAATGATAACAAATCTGCTTTTATTTACTAATAATTTGAGTGTTTTGAATTATCCATTGTGTAGAGCTTGGAAAAACGGTTCCAACGCAATTTGAATCACTCAAATCGGAGTTCAAACGAAGAAGATATAGCCGAAACAAGCTTAACAGGAAAATACCTGATGTCAATGACGTGGCGGCCAAATCATCAAAGTGGACCTACTAAAGGATGACAAGTGGAGCAATAGATAAGTGACACATGGAGTTTTTGATTTTTGTTGGTTTTAAAAAAAAATTTGAATTTAAAAAGAAAATGAATTTAATATTATTATATATGTTTGTGTCTAACGGTTAGTTGCCTTCAAAAGAAAATAAATTTTAGATTATAAATATGTGTGTCTAACGGCTAGTTGAGTTTAAATCTCAACCATTCAATTTTCTTTTGCTAACATTTAATGGTACAAATTTAATGTGGTTTCCAACAACTTTTCTCTTTTTAACATTTCATTTTCTCCAAAATTAAAACAACATTTTGACATCTGTTTACAATCCTCCATAATTCATTAAGCTTCCATTGTTGCTCTCTCTCCAAGCTTCAATTTTATTATTTTCATCTAATTCTTGAGAGAGATTTATTGTATTGTCAGGATTGAATTGTTGAGTGCTACAAATTTGTAAATCTACTCTTTGAGAGAGTTTTCCTCATCTTGTTCTTCATTTCTAACATTTTGTAAGGGTTGCTCTTGATAAAAAAAAAAAAAAAAAAAAAAAAAAAAAAAAAGTTGTTGTAACGGTTTGATCCTCAACCGCGGAAAGGATCGGGTTTGTTCTTGCGCCGGAAAAGGAACATTGTAGCGGTTCGACTCTAAGCCCGTGAAAGAGTCAAGGTTTCTAGTGACATACCCAAGAGGAGCTTGGGAAGTGGATGTAGGCCGTTGTGCCGAACCACTATAAATTTTCGGTGTCATTTTCTCTATCCTCTCCTATTTATTTTGCAATTAATTTGCTATTATAGTTTATTGTTTGAAATTAATTGCAATTTTTATTCCTTGAAATTAATGGTCATATTTGTTACTTTGATTGGTAGTTCTTATTTGTCATATCGTTACCAATCTTATTATTATAATTAAATAGGGTGCTTTAAAGTATTACGTTTAATTTCTTGATTACTTTGGGTTGAATTTATTTACATGAAATTCTTGTTTAAATTACTTGTTAGTATAAAGTGTATCAATTTGTTTAATTGGGCCCACATTAGTAAAAAGTCTTAATTAGCTTAATAATGCTGGGATTAAAACCCAAAACGCAGCGGAAACGTATCAGAACCGTATCTCAAAATTAATTTTAATCATTTTGAAATACTTTTACATTGGCAAAAAAGACTTAAATAATCTAGGTTAAGCAAAAAATTAGAGAATAAAAACTCTACGTGGGTGTCACCACCACTCGGAGACCTTCCTATTCTCTGAATCTTGAGGGAAGGTTTGTGGAACCTTTTTGGCACAGGAAAAAAACAGAACTCTTCTGGATATTTTTTGAGAGAACACTGAGAATTTTGTTTTTTGTTGAGAGAATGGTTCACCCCAAACAAAATTCTGTTTTTGCACTATATAAAGAAGCCGAGAGAAAAAAAATGGGAAAGGGGTGTTATCCCACGTCTTAAGTAACTCCCTACGTGGGAGTTACAACAAACTTAATTAATTAAAATTAAATTAATTAACTAAATCAATAATTAATTAAATTAATATTAATAATTAATTAAATCTAATTTAATTAATCAATTCATTTAAATCATTTTAAATGAACATCTCTCACATAACCTATAGTTTAATTCAATTAATTTAATTAAATCAAATTTAATTAAATTAGATTAAATTAAATAACTAATTAATTCTCAATTAATTATTACCAAATTAATATCAAATATTTAATTTTAACCTGCATTTGAATCAAATTCAAATACATTCTCTCATAACCTATAGTTTTAATGTACATCTAATGCGCATTAATTTTAACTATAGTTTTAATAAAATAATATTTGAACAATTTCAAATATTTAATTCTCTTACAAATTAACTTTGAATCATATCCAAATTATATTTACTATAAAGTTTAATGTAAAAATAAACTTTATATTATAATGTATCATTATACATTATACTTTTCCCTTAGAAAATTTGAACTATTCAAATTTCAACCAATATAAACCTCAATATTCTTTATGAGCTAGGAAGGGGACTAATGGACCTACAGATTAGAAGCTCCAACGATATGAGATTAACGGGCTAAACTCATTAACCACATTAATCAATATTCGTTAACTGTGGGTACCACTCCACTAAAGACCCACAGTTGCACTCTTCTCACTGTAGTATATATTTTTGTGTCCACGGATATAGACCAATGACAGCAAGTTAGTCCTTCACAAGTGTTCGTAACACCAGCTGGGTTCAAATTACCGTTATACCCCTAGGGTACTTCTAAATCCTAAGTAAGTGCTCCTCTAATGAACAACCTGTTTATGGTCCAACCATCAAACAGAAACCCCTCTCGGGCAGTGAGAGGGTAGGGCCCTATGTTCAAGTCCCGGAGACCACCACTTAAGGGAACACTTATTAATACCCTACAGTCGAGAAGGAGTGAAACTTTCTTGTATAATTATGTTCCAGCTCCCCACTCAGTCTTGTCCCCAAAATGGTAGGCATATCGAGTCGACAAACGGGCCACTTCACCCATACAATAAAGGACAATCCCTCGTGAACAGGAGTTCACAATATACTCAAGATTAAGACAAGTTGCTAGGTCAACCTATTGAATAGAAACCTAACCAGTCAACGGAGTTACATCTAGTGATTACTATTTCGTGGTCCAGTCTTAGGCAAACTCATTGCATAGGATACCCCCACTCGCATGTCTCCTACATGAACGCATTGGATCATTGCGTTTGTATCAAATACAAAGTGGGACGTATCCATAGTGTTACCAGGATAAGGTACCCAACCCTATCTTTATACTATAGACCCTTTAGGTTGTAACTTGAACATTGATCTCTATATGTCTCTACATATTGTTCAAGACTCATAAAAAAACTAGGATGTTAGTTTATGGATTTTAGGTTTAAACAAGATAAAATAATCAATAACATTTATTGAATAATAATGAATCCATTATTAATGACGGTCAAAATACAACATTTACTATCTACTAGTTTTAGGGCATCAAACCCAACAAATAAAACCATATTCACCCCTCTAGGGTTGCCATACCGGTCCTACAATCAAAACCATTTCCCAATTTTTATATTTAATTTAGGAATGAGAAAAAAATACCTATTCCTTGGAAGGTCTTGGCGATTTACTCAATCATTCATAGTTATGCAGTTGTAAGAAATCGACAATCAAAGATAAGTAAAAAACGTAAATAATAGAGAATAAATATAGAGATTTACACGGTTTACTGATAATGTGTTCACTACATCCACAGAAAAGGAGAAAAAACAATTTATTATTAGAGAGAATAATATTAGATTACAAATTAAAAGGTGCCTCTAGGGTTGGAGAATTTATATAGTACACTCTTCTAAATTGTAGGGTCAAAATCGAACGTAAATAGGATACATATAAATACAACTTAATTCGGAGAGCGAAATCTCTGTACTTGGTTGTTCGGAGTGCTAGATAACAAATTTATGACATTCAAACACATGTTAAAAGCTACACTAATTTGTCAATAGAAGATCGCTAATATAAAGGGAAATTTTTTAAAATAAAGAAATAAGGGAAACTATTTATACAAAATAGCAAAATTTTTAGATAAGTTATGATAGACGCTGATAGAAGTCTATTATGGTTTATTAGTGATAGAAATGATAGAAGTCTATCAATGTTTATCAATATCTTTTTTGGTATTTTCTATAAATAATTTGACATTTTTTCTATGCGTAAAAATTTCTCTAATATAAACCTAATATTAATGGTAAGAAATTTGAATTTTTTTAAAGAACTAAATTGCTTATTTATTATTGGCTAAATTATAAAAAAATGTCCTTAAACTTTATACTTTGTGTAAAAAATACCCCTAAACTTTCAAAAGTTTCAAAAATACCCTTAAACTTTTAAAAAGAGTTAAAAAAAATGCTCTTGCCATTAGTTTTAGAAGGAAACTGTTCATTGTTTCAAACTTTGGAGTGGCGTGGTGCTCTAAGGCAGCGCTGCGCCCGGGCGTTTTGGTCATTTTGACCCTCTCTTTTTCGATTGATGTAATTAAGCTTTGTTTTGGCTCATTTTGGCTCAGTTTTAGCTCTAATGCTCAGTTCTACCTCTCAATTGCCCGAAATCTACAAAATGATCATATAAACACATAAAACCAAGAAACGAACTCGAATTAAGCGGAATTAGATAACACTTTTACGGTGCTATCATATGTACAAAAATTCTTTAGTGTTGCAAAAATTTTCATCAACAAATCTATAAATTAAGAGTAATCGGTTTCAAAATGTACAAGTATACTCACTTAAACTTAGAAAATTATAAACTAAGTAAAATTGAGATAAATTGAAAATACGTAGAGGATACCTATTCATGATAAACATTGTTACTAACAATGTCACAACATACCACAAAACATAAAAATATTAATAACAAGCGAAAGAACACATAAGATTGTAAACTAAGTAAAATGGAGATAAATGATAGGAAATAGAGACTAAATAAAATAATAAACTAATTAGCAGTGCCAAAAGTTTAAGATAAAACTTGAAACTTACAAAGTAAAATCGACTTGCCTAATGTTAAGAAGAAAAACTCACAATACTTCTTCCTCAGAAAATCTATTTTTTAAGTCAAATAATTTGAAATCATTATTAACGATGTGTGATTTATTGTTGGACAAAAAAAAAAAAAAAAAAAAAAAAAAAAAAAAAAAAAAAACTCTGCAGGCTATTTATTATTATTATATTTGTAAAGGTTGCATCCCATGTTTTCTAAATTTTGAAAACAAAATTAAAAAACAAAGGAAACAAGTTTTTTTTTTTTAATATGTCATTTCTTTAAAAAAAAAAAAAATAAGTGTACCAAATATAGAGAAACTACTATGAATGGAAAAATATCAAATTATTTACATGAGTGATAAAAGTCTATCACGGTCTATTACAGATAGGCAGTGAAATTTTTCTATATTTGTAAATATTTTGACTCATTATTTTCTTTGAAAATAATTTTTTTTCTTTATATTTTTACTTTTGAAAAAATAAAAAAGAAAACGAATCATGAACCATAGGAAGGACTAAATTTTCTATTGATTTCTCAAATTCCCCTAGGGTTTTTTTCCTTTTTTAATTATAAAAAAAATCGCAATGTCACCAAAAGTATGGAGTTAGAGCTTTAGTGTGTCCGTTGAATCGTGAACACTATGGATGGAAAACATGCAAATCCGTGTTCGCTATCTTATCTGTAATACTCTAAAATCTAAATGTAGCATCTTAATGCTCCCATTGTAGCTTCCTTTATCATTTTATATATAGTAGCGTTGTGACTCTACTAGAGTAGTACCTTGATGCAAGTTCGTCGACTAGTTTGGTTCAAATCTTGCTACAAATTATTCTTCATTGGTTCCATTTTTGTCCTATTGTCTTTATTTTTTCAATAATTCCTTCAATTACAATGAATTCCATTAGTACGTTCACTTTACCATTTTTTATATAAGAAAAAAGAAATTTAAAAAATTTGACCGAACTGTCAAGATACTAATTCTAGTATAAATTTACTTTTAATGTCGGTCAAGGGAACAATGTCGAACAGGTGCTGATACTGAAAGAAGTCTTATGGTAGGGATTTAATGCCAATCACCTTTGATGTCAGTCATTGAGCCTTATTAAATATGAGACATGAATGCTTGTCCATCATTAATGGACGCTCTTAATGACAGGCATTGCTCGATATCAATTTTTAATTATTTATAAAAACAAATGTAGTTACACTCATGACTAACTAACAATATTTTATCTCTTCCCCAACCTATGTATATAAAATAAAATTTCCATTTTATTTTATTTTTATTCAACATAACATTTAAACACAACAATTAATTAATTTTCTTTTATTATATTTTTAACGATTGTCACTCTCTACATAATACAAATATGATTTTTCATCCCTCCACAACCCACACATTCATCAACTTATAAAGATAAAAAAAATTTGTTAACCAAAATGAATGCAAGACTCTAAATTACCATAAGAATTACTAGTTGAGTCCATATAATCTTTTAATATATAGCCCTTTTGAAGTTTACTCAGATTTTATAGTCTTTTCGAGCCTCTGAAATTGACAACAAAGAGATATGATCTTACGTGTATGTAGCATATTAAAAAATGCATGAACAAAATTTAAATCAATTATACAATGCCAACAATAGTTACTAGCAAAAGATATTGTCGATTTAACAGGAGTTAGAGTGACCAACAAGAAAATTGAGAGAGGCAACTGGAAAAATTGAATAGGCTTAACTTGAGAAAAAGTAAGGACAACCTGAGAAATAAATTAGAAAAAACAATGTCTTGAATAAAAGTCCAGTGGACCTACAATGTCAGACATCAAATTGGAACACAATGACGGGCATCGATCAACATTGTATCTCCATTTTTTTCCCGTCTAGCATTGTACATGTCTACATTTTTTTTTTTATTACTGAGATAAAAGGCCCAATTTATTGTAGTGAATTTCAATCAAGGTTTAAAATATTGATGTTGATGGAAATATCGAAGTCTTAATTTTACGAAAATTTCGATGGAAATATCGATAAAATATCGATTTCGATGGATATTTCTGAAAAAAATTTAAAAACAAAAAATTTTAAAAATAAATTTAAATTAGTAAATAAATATTTTATTATTTTCAAATAAGTAAACATGTCTATTATTTATATTATATTTATATTAGTGATATTTTGATGCTTATTTTTGTGTTTCGTAGATTTTTCTACAATATAATATGGATATATCGATTCATCCCTCATATCGATATCGAACCTATGGAAACATAAAAATATCGATGAAAATATCGACATATCGATAAAAATTTAATACTATGATTTCAATATGATGGTGCTAGGTGAAGCTCTCGATTATATGTGTTGTATAATTAATAAGTCTCTTGCCCTCAATGATGTGAACAAATGGGATGGCAAAATATGGAAACAAACATTTAACTAAGACTACCTAATCTATCCATGCATCTTTTATTTTTATTTTTTTTAAAAAAAAAAAAAAAAAAAAAAAAAAAAAAAAAAAGGAAATTTGAACCTTTGTACATGACCATTTGACTCTCAATTATGCTCACTTTGATATACATCTTTTAGCTTTTTATGGATAATTATAGGCTGCACCTATCCTATGCAACCTTCATTTATAACACAGCAGAAAAATGACAATTCAATATTAAAACAAAAAAAAGTAATTTGTCACGTGAAAATTTTTAGTTAAGCAACTGGTGGGCTGCACAAAGATAGTACAAATTAACCAGAACTTAAACATTTTTTTTTCGATACTATATGGTGGAAAGTAATATTTGAAAGTTTCTCTTATTGAAGTTTGACTTTGGTCCCCCTTCCCGCATATCATTAGTTTTTCGTTAATTACTAATAAATGTTGATGTAGCAATTAATTTTCTTTATTAAAAATGTATTTTTATTTTTTATTTTGAAAAATATCTTTTTTTGTGTCCTCTCTTTTTTCTTTTCTTTCCTCTTCGTCATTTATCCCTTCCCATGCTTAATTTTTTTTTTTTTTTTTAAAAAAAAGGGACACAACAATACGCTTGGTTATTTTTACTCTTCTCAAGTCCCAATAACTTTGTTTTCCTTATACAACTACTCCCATATAGTTCCTTCTAAGAATATTTCCAACCACGTGTACGAGAATTGTTGAGATCCTACATTAAAAAATTAGGTGATCTTACATTCTTTATAAGATAGATAGGCTAATCATCATCTCATTGTCAACTTATTTTAAGAAGCAACTCCATATTATCTAATATGATAAAAGTTTATTATAACCAAATAGGCATTTCGGTTGATCAAAAAAATAAAAATTGAGATTTCATCCAAGAATGATGAACCCAAATGTTTTATAAGTTGCTAGCCTAATACACAATTGATTCAAGTGTGTTATTGGATCAATGTATATTCTTTGGGCAGACTGTTATGGGCTTTGTATGTTGGGCATTTATTATGCTGTTAGCTCAGATAGAGTTTTGGATCCATCTCTTTTTGAAGCCCGTTTTTACCCAAGTCTGCTGTGCTGGAAGAATAGAAGCTTCCTCCACCAAGTTTGTTACTGAGGTCGTTCTTGCACAGTTTTTGCAGCTGGTGCAGCACCTGAGTTTGTCAGAAATTTTTTAGATTGGAGAATTTCGGTGGAAGATGGAGAGCTGAGTGTTTTTTATCACTGCTCTTGTATTATTTTCTGCTTGAGGGAAGTAGTAGTTTTACAACGAAGAGAGGAATAGTATATGAGAGTGATTCTCTGTAATTTCTTCTTCATCTTCTTCTTCAGTTCTCTGCGTTTCTCTTTTGCTTGATCAGTAAAGAGTTTCGTTTCAGAGGCCTTCTACAGTGGATGTAGATCTCATTTAGGGATTGAAGCACTATAATCTTCTTGTGTTTTTCTTTCTCTTTATATCCTTTATATTCAGCTTATTTTTGGGTGACTATTGGAACTGTTTAGTGTTCATTTTTGGTAGCAAATAGTCAACACCAAAGAAATACCACCATCTTGATGGATACAAAATATGCTCCATTCTCAAGGAATCAATTTTCCAATATAGACAAGAATTATATTCATACCCTACATTAGGAAAACATTTTCTTTCTTACTCTATTAAGCTTTGTTCTTGGAGCTTTTTTTCTTTCTTCTTTTTTTTTTTTTTTTTTTTTTTTTTTTTTTTTTTTTAAATCAATCTAGTGACTACTGTATTTCATTATAATCTTTGCACTTTCAATGGTGTCCAAATTTAGTCTCTAATACTTTCAATAAATCTTAAATTTAGTCTTTTAAAATTAACAAAATTATTTAAATAATAAAAATTTAAATAATAATAATAATAAAAATAAAAATTTTCATGGAAAAAAATTAGATGACGTGGATGTATTTCTAAATATTTATAAATGGAATGTTACTAAAAACATTTTTTTTTTAGAGAAACAAAATCGAGCTAAATTTAAGACTTATTAATTAAAGTACCATGATTAAAATATTATAAACTCCAAAGTACATTAACAAAAAAAAATAGTATTCTAACTTTTCTTTTTCTTTTTTACTATATGAACTAAGTCTATTTGATGATTAGCCTTTACAATCAAACATACGACTCCATCATCCAACAAATCATTGAATACATAAAATTTAATGTATTTTTATTTATATTTTGAAATGGAGAATTTTTAAAAATAGAAAAATAAGAGAAACTATTTACACAAAATAGCAAAATTTTTAGATAGTTGTGACAGACGCAGATAGAAGTCTATCAGAGTCTATCAGTGGTAGAAATAATAGAAGTCTATCATTGATAGATGCTGATAGAAATCTATCAATGTCTATCAATGATTTTTTTGTTTGCTACTTTCTATAAATAGTTTGACATTTTTTTTTATCTGTGAAAATTTTTCTTTTGAAATTCACCAAATAGAATCTGATATTTTAGTCCACTATATATATCTAAACTAATTTAACTATACTTCGACTATTTTTTTTTTTTTTTTACTCCTATCAAAAAGTGAATCCACAACACACAACCCTTCAAATTCCTACTCATAGAATAATATAATCTTAGAAACATTATTGGCATTCCTAACCATACAATAATGCAAGAGATCATTACACATACCTCCTTTGAAAAAAGATTTTCTTTAGTCAAATGTGCAAAGTAGGAGTGTTTCTTGCACACGCTCGCACCCTAAGTTAAGCCTAACACATGCATGTGCACACATGGATAGGACCCATAGTACTGTCCTAAAAACTTAGGTTTACAACCCTACAAACCTTCAATAATGGAGCCATTATTCACCTCCTACAAATCCATTTTTAATTTAAAGGAAAATGTTATTCCTCGATAAAATTGGAATTGATTTTTTGTGTTGCAAAAGTCACTATCTTGAAAGAAATTCAACACGACCTCAGTGCAAATCGTGTAGGCTGGTTGTTTCTGCAGATTAACACAATGCCCGCCTTGAACGTACCCTCGTTGTAGACGGACTGAAATTAATAGAGAATGGATGCTCATAATTAGAATGAAAAATAGTTGAAAAAGAAGATAAAAAGTTTATTCAAATATGTAGAAAGGCTATTATTTATTAAGAAGAGAAGAAGAGACAAGAAAACGTTTCAGATCTAGAAAAACTTAATGCAATTAATTTTCAAATCTAATAATGACAAACACGTTTTTTAGCAATTTCAAATCTAAAACAAAACTATAACGTTCAAAAAGTTAAAAGAAAAAGGAAAATTTTTCACGTGATCACAATGACCCAACCCCACTCAAAAAACAAAGGAGAAAAAGACGTGATCCATGACCCAAGGACCTTGCCTAAACAGGCGACGATAATACACATTTGGGAGGAGAGATTTAACTACCAATCTATCCACTTTTGCAAATCCCTTAAAGAGCTCTTATATATACCTTTCTAAATTACAATATTTCAATGTAGGACAAATAAAGTTTCTTCTCATGTAAAGACTTGCTATGACCATAGCCCAAGTGATTGTAAGTCATTCGCAACCAAAAATGACTTTAAGGTTTTTTTTTTTTTTTTTTTGGGGGGGGGGGGGGGGGGGGGGGGGGATTTAATTTATATTCATGTTGAAAAGATGAGGCAGTTGTGGTTGGCAAACAAATTAGGTATGCATTGCCCTTTTGAGTAATTAATTGCAGTCCAATCAAATGGAAATTGAAATATATATATATTTTGGATTGATTTCTTTTATACTATGGATTTATTAAAATGGGGAGTTTTCAATCATGCACATTAATCCACTAAGGTATATTTTATAATTATCTCTACTTTTATAATTTATCTACAAAATTATTTACTTCAATTATATGATGAAGAGTCTTTTTTAATTTATTTATTAATACTACATATGAATATAATTCAATAAAAATAATATACATATCAGTAAGAGCTCGTATTAACATGCTCCGTCTCTAGAGATTGGAGTTTCAATCTCTCCTCGCAATTTTTTTACTCAAAAAACGAAAAAGAAAATAAAAAATGTGACCTGTCATAATTGTGAAAGATATTAATACTATTATATTTAGATATTATTATTGAGAGAACTTTAAATATTAATTTTGAAGTGTATTTTCATGGTAGTTAAGGATAAAAATCTATTTTAATTATTAAAGAAGTTGTATAATTTTAAAGAAATATTAGAAAAGTAGTTGTCTCATACATCAAAAAGGTCAAAGAAAGTGATGGACTTTAAGCACTATAAAAGGAGCTTATATCTTTGGTTTCAAACCGTCTCAATTAGAAATACTTTAAGCTTTGTGGACTTATTTTAATTTTTTTTTTTTTTTTTTGCTCAATATGTATAGTAGGGTTATTGAACATCTGACCTTGAAGTTGATACGATAAATTTTATATACTCTAGTTTGAGAGTAGAAAAAAAAGGTGTGAGTAAGAAAAAATTTGAGAGAGTGTTCCTTATAACTAGGATCGAGAAGAGAACTGTCCGTAATTGTAATAATTTTCTTTTTAGTAGGTCATAGTTTTTTTTATTTAGTAATTTTTCAATTATTTTTTCCAACAGAATAAAATCTCTTTTGTCCCAATAATATACTTAGTGAGCCACTTGTAATTATCCCAAACTTCCAAGGGCTTTCTCCAAATTAAATCATAAATTTGAATAAATAATAAAATTAATACCTCATCTAGAAAGTTAATTTAGGAAGTTGATTATAAACAAATCTATGCATCACTCAATATTCAACCAATAAAACGTTCAAATCAAAGCTACAAAGATAGTCAAATCAAATGAGGAAAATGCCTAAACTTATATAAAACATTGAGCAAAAAGGACTTAAACTCATTCCCTAAGAAAAATAAAAATTTATGGCGTTGTTTGATAATTACTTATAGGTCTCATTTAGTAATCATTTAGCGTTTGATATCAATTTAATTTTTTATTTAGTTTTTGAAAATTAAGCCTACAAACATCTCTCACACTCATGTCTTGTTTTCCTATTTACTTTTTACTCATGTTTTCAAAAATTAAATCAAATTTTAAAAACTAAAAAAAAAAGTAGTTTTTAAATTTTTTTTTTAAATTTTAGAATTTAATTAAGAATTCAACTCTCGTATTCAAGAAGGATGCAAACCATGGTAAGAAAATGTGAGGAAATAGGCTTAATTTTCAAAAACCAAAAACCAAAAACGAAATTGTTACTAAATGAGGTCTTTTTTTTGTTTTGAGTTTTTTAAAATTAAGCCTATTTTTTTTTAATTTCATACAATGATTTGCATATTTCTTATGTACAAGAGTTGAATTCTTAGTCAAATTCCAATAACATAAATAAGCTTCTAAAAATTATTTTTGTTAGTTTTCAAATTTTGGCTTGGTTTTTGGAAAGTGAAAATTTTGGTAAAAAGTAAATAACAATACAAGAAATTTAGAGGTGGAAAAATGTTTATAGACTTAATTTTCAAAAACTTAAAACCAAAATCCAAATGGGTACCAAATGCAACCTTTGTTTTTGGTTTATGAAAATTAAGCTTATAAACAAAGCTTCCATCCATAAGTTTCTACATTTTATTATCCAATTTCTACTAATGTTTTCAAAAATCAAGCACGGGTGTTTGCTCATCAACATGAGTTGAATTGAGTTGGTAAAATATATCAACTCAATGTTTCGACTACCAACTTTAAATGTTGGTGGAGTTGAGTTGACATATTTTACCAACTTCCCTCAATTCTCCTTTCTTCCAAAGGTTTCAATGACTCCACCCATTGGCCATCGTCGGCGACTAGCTGCCACACTTCGAGAACAAACTTTGAGCTCCGGTAACCACCTCCAATGACAACTCTAGCAACCAACTCTGACGACCACCTTCGCGCGACCAATTTCAGGCTTTGACAACAAATTTTGATGACCAACTCCGACAACCACCTTTGTGCGACCAACTCTAGGTTTCGACTACAAATTCCGACGAAATCACCTTCAACGATCAACTTTGATAACCACCTCTGGGCTTCGACAACCACCTCTGACGACAAACTCCAGCAACTAATTCCAATACCACCTTCACCCGACGAACTTTTGGCTCCAACAACCACCTTCGACTACAAACTCCAGCAAAAATCATCTCCAATGATCAACTTCGACAACCACCTTTGCGCGACCAAACTCCAAGCTCCGACAACCACCTCCAACGACAAACTCTGGTGACCAACTTTGAGCTCCTACAACTACCTTTGACTACAAACTTCAACAAAAATCATCTTCGTTTATCAACTTCGACAACCACCTCTGCTATTATAAGACCGATGATGGTTAAAGTATGATGTAGGGTTGTTGATTCTATAAATAATAGTATTTTGTCAACATTAAATGCAATATTTATATATGTAGAAAATTGTAAAATATATTTTTATTTAATTGAATTCACATATCAAATGAGTGTTAAGAATATTTGGAAAAGTATGTAGCAAATAACAAAAAAAAAAAAATGAAATGAAGATATGTTATTTAATTAAAAACAACAAAGAATATATATATATATATATATATATATATATCCATGAGTGTTTAGGGCAGCTTATGCGCACCTCGACTAATCTCACGAGACAACTCGCCTGACCCTACAACATTTGGGTGTCAAGAAAACCCGTAGGATATTAAATCTTAAGTAGGTGGCCACCATAGATTAAACCCATGACTTCTTAGTCTTTTGGTCTTTTTTGGATGTTGTTTTTTGGAAAATCAGATTTTAAAAAGTTAGAAAAGACATAATGGTAGCATTTTGATTGTTAAAAACATTCACCTAATATAACATTTAATAGATTAGTAAAACATAAGGGGATGGTCAAATTAAATACCTAAGATTCAAAGTTGTGTCTTTTTTCACAACCAATGAATAAGAAGGTTCATTTGTATCAATTTCTGACTTTTTAGGCCATTTTTGTTTGTTTCCATTCAAAATTCTGTTCACTAAGTTTTGTTCCCTTGGAGATTCCCATAGCTGGAGACCTTTAAAATGGTGTTGGATTTTATCATTTAAATCTTATCTTTGTTCTTCCATTATTGGCGAATGTGATTTTTTTTTTTAATTTACTTTGGAAGTATTTTAAAATAATAAGCATATATCAATTAAATTAAGAGTAATATTTAGGTGTAATACGGGCTGTACTTATCTGATTCATGCATATTCCTTTCAATCACAAAAAGAAAAAAGTATTAAAAAAAACATATCTTCCTTAAAAAAAGAAAAATTTGTCATTTGACAATTTGTGATTAGATATTTGAGTTGACTGCATAAAAATTAGTACAACCGAAAATGCACTCAAGTATTATTCTCCCCCATGTTTATTAATAGCTCATCTATTTAGTATATATATATATATATATTTGTAAGTGTCTAGGATATTAAGTCCTAGGTAGGTGGCCACCATAGATTGAACTCATAACCATTTGGTCCTTTAACTTTTTTTTTATATTCCCACTACCACTAGGTCAACCCATGATGGTTAGCATTTCTATTTAGAGTTAGTCTAATGAAAAAACGTATTTATTAAGTTTTGTCTTATAATGATTTAGTTTTTAACAATCAAGCATAAATACTACTTTCATTCTTAAGTTTATATATTTTGTTATCCATTTTCTACTCGTGTTTTTAAATATCAAGTCAAAATTTTGAAAACGTTTATAAAAAATTGTTTCAAAAGCTAGTTTATGCTTTTAGAATTTGACTAAGAATTCAAGTGTTTCAGGTAGAAATCCTTATAGTAGAGAAACTGGAAGGAAACAAGCCATAAATTTTAAAAATAGAAATCTGAAAACGAAATTTTTTATCAAACTAAACCTTAGTAGTTATCCACTTTTAAGAATTGAGTATTCATTATTTGTTGATGTAGTTTTCACTTTATTTCTTTTTATTATATAAATATGGGATTTTGTCTCAAAACTAATTGACTACCACATGAGTAAACTCATGTATCTTATAAAGTTTGTGAAGTCACTTCATCGTTCCAAGTTGAGATCCTCAACATGTCTTCTCAAGATAATGTCTTTTTGGGTACACCAATCCCGGGTCTGATCTTTAGTTTTAGCTGAATGTCTCTCCTTTTGAGCTTCATGAGCTCTTATACCAGATCATATCATAAGGTGTTATCTCAAAACTAATTGATTATGAGAGAGGCGTAAACTCATGTTATCTTATTAGTTGTGAGGTCGTTTCAACTTTTCAATTCTCAACCATTTTTTTAATTGAAATCTTAAGAAAATCTCAAAAACAAAGAAGAGACTTGGTATAATTTTTCTTTCAAAATATGACAAGAAATTCAGGAAAAAATAGGAAAGCAAAGAAATTGTTCATAAATTTAATTTTCATTAAATCATATCAATTATATTCCTCCTCTAGATAGGGACTAAATTGTTACAAATTAAATTATTATTAATTAAAGTTAAGAAACTAAATTACTACAAATTTAAAAATATAAGGACTAAATTGTTACGACTTTCATAAAAGTTTAGAAACTAAAAGTGTCTTATAACCCATTATTATATATACATATACTAAGATATACCAAACAAATGATTAATTATTTGATTAAATCTGTTTACATGTTAACATCTCTTATCTACATCGTATTAATCTAAACAAGTTCGATCGTTATCATTAACTAAATGACTCATTAGCGGTTGATGGTTAACCTATCAAAATCCAACTTGGATTGATGTAGGAAATTATTAAACATTGATTTGATAATTAATTATGGGATTATCAGAAGCAAATGTGAACTTAATTATTTTGGTTAGGGTATTAATAATGCAACTCAAATATCTGCTTAGTCAATTAATAGATTATGAAAAGATAAAATTAATGAGATGCATGTCCTTTCATTATGCCTAACAAGACTATAATAAGTAGATTTGATCGATTACCTGAAAAAGTTTGAAAATTTTGGCCACAACTCATTAATACTGCTAAAAATATTAATAATTAGACCACCACCACTTAATCATTTCAATTTTGATGATAATTAAAACTATTAATTATTAAACTCTTTTGATTATTCCCATATTATTTTCTTCCTTTTTTTTTCATACGTCTTATTACTCTGTTTTTCTTTTATATAAAAAAAAAACAAATATAAGGAATGGAAATAGAATATTGTTCAAATGTTCTAATACAAGTTTTTAGCAAAATAAAGGTACAATGCCCTTATATTAATTCTGATTAACGAGTGTTATTTTTTAACTAAAGAGTTAATATCATGTAAGCAGCAATATGCATGGCCTACAAAGTAATTGATTGAAAAATTATTATTATTATTATTATTATTATTATTATTATTTATTTTGAAAATAAGCTTATTAACTTTCTTTGTTTTTACCATCTACCTTTTAATAATATATAAATCCAAATTTAGAAAATTAAAAGAAACTTGTTTTCAAAGATTAGTCATTGTCTTCTTTTTTTTTTCTCTCTAATAATTCGATTAAATTGTCATGAATAACAATTTAGGAATAATAACCAAGTGTATAGCAACATTTTTGAAAAATTGTAAATATAGCAAAGTCTATTGATAAACTTTGCTATATTTACAATTTTTTAAAAATGTTGATATATATACTAATACTTTGAAACTGATTGTTATATTTGCAATTGTCTATAAAAAAAATTGTCTACCTAAATGTTTAATCTTTGGAGAACACTTTCAAAACACTTGGCCCCAAAAATATCAGAATTTTGTTAGAATTCTAAAAAGAAATTTCAAAGATTTAAAAAATAAATAAAAATTGAAACAAGCTCTAAATTTCAAAAAACAAAATCATCATCAAACTTTATCTTATTGGTTCAAATCATTAGTATCAAACTAAGAGATCCTTTTTTTTCACATAATATTATTAAATATATATATATATATATATATATATATATAATATATATATATATATATATATTATATAAAAAAGAAATCTTGTGCAAGGATATATCTTTTGTCCTTTCAACAATAATTAGCGAGGAGAATGAAGAAAAGGTAAAAATAAAAGGTACTATATTACCTATATGGAACAATAATATAATAATTGCATAATTAATATAACACTTTTGATTCCTCTTGCTTTTCACCCAAAGAACATCTTAGGCCATCGTCGGCTCAATGATTAGAAACTTAATTACACAATTTCTCTAAGGCTAAGAAAGAGGGAGAGCTTAAAAATACATATATAAAATATATAGAGAGAGAGCATATATAGAATAACACAAATTAAAACTAATATATAATAAAGGAAAAGAACCTGATTTGTTAAATAATAAAAAGTTCCCTCAAACTTTGTCATTTGTTTCAAAAATATTCCTATACTTTCAAATTTAGTTACAATATTACCCTTGATCTTTCGTAAACGTTTCAAAAATACCTTTGGAGTAGAAATTCTTAATTAGAATTTAGATGAAAAATGAGATATGAAATGGTATAATAGATAACATAGAATGAAAATTTGAAACACCACATTGTTTTAGGTCATGCATCGCCACACAGTTCTAAGTCTCAATTTCTATTCAAAATTTTAAAAAGTGATAATTTTGAAATGTTTATGACAATTGAGAGGTAATATTGCAACTTTTAAAAGTACATGACTATTTTTGAAATAAAGAGAAAAGTTGGAGGATATTTGCTATAATTTTAGCCTAATAATAATAATATGGAAATGATATTATTCAAAGGCCATAGAAAGAAGTGAGATCTTTGAGGATGTTGAGCTTAAGTTGTAAAGCAAAGATGTAATCTGCAGTTCTTTGAAACAAGTGGTTGAGGTTGGTTTCATGGGTGTGGCCAGGGACCAGCCTCTGAAGATTTCTCAGCCTTTTGTGCATGGCGGCGGAGGGGGTTGTTCGGGAGGCGGTGGCAGCGGCAGCGGTGGTGGAGACAGCGGTGGAGGAGGAGGTGTTTCTTGGGAGGTGAAGAAGCTTTAGCCTTCTTCTCCTTGTTGGTTTGAGATTGGAAATGGTGGTGGCTTGTCTTCTCGATCGAAATGAGTGAATAGACCTCATTTTCGTAGGCTACTTTGCTTCCTAATATGAAGAGAGAGAGAAGGAGAGAGAAAGAGAGATGGGTTGTTTGTGAATGGTTGAAGTTTGTGGGTGTGTTTATATAGGCAAATAATATAGAGTTCCCAAGCGTGTGTATATAGAAAGAGGTGGTTGGAGAGAGAGATGAAAGAGATCTCCGGCTACACTCATTTTTGTGCATCTCATCCAAGGGTCTAATTACAAGATATCACGTGACAAATTTTTCTTTTTTCAGAAAAAATATTTTTTTAATTTTTTTTTCTTTTGTAATTGAAAGGGACTGTATAGAGATGAGTGCAGTCTAAGCTACTACACCTAAGTATTACTTTTTTTTTTTAATGTAGAATCTTTAACATGTCCCCTCAAGATAGTGTCTTTTCAAGTCCACCACCCTTGGATCAGATCTTCGATTAAATGCTTGTTTGGGTTTCATGTGCTTGGATACCATTTTAGAGAAACATATGGTTTCATCTCAATACCGATTAGAACAGTAAATTAAAGCGTCATCTTGAAGGGGTATGTTGAGATCCCACGTTGAAAAAATGGAGAGACCTCACACTCTAAGATAGATGAGTTACTCATTTCATAGTTAATTGGTTGTGAAATAGAACCTCATGTTTATCTAATATAGAATGAACAAAAGAGAAACGATGTTGAATGGTAAAAGTGAGTATAGCTCAACTAGTTAAAACATATACATATCTTAAAAAATGTTGTACAATCTCACATGTCAATCATGGGTGGTTGTTCTTATAGATCTTTTTCATCCAAATTTATAATTAAATAAAAAATTTACGAAATTTCTTTTGGTCTCTAATTTATCTTCTCTAAATTTTAAAAAATAGAAAGAATTTATGTAAATGTACTAGGTCGACTTTGGACCACATCGATCAATTTTTCAAGAGAGTGATAGTTTTAGGGGAAAAAAAGTTAGAGAGAGATGGGTTTGTAGAAAGAGAGAGATTTGAATTTAGGATAGAGAGAGATTTGTGATGGATTAGCATGAAAATATAGAAAGAGATATATATGGTACATTGTGTTAACTATACATATCCTCAAATAATTGTACCCAAAATCTTCTATAAAAGATTTCAATGTTTCAAAATCCCAAGCCTAAACTAATTTTGTGTGGTACTTAGCTAACCTTTTAGACTAATGTCTGAAATAAAGAGTAGAGTTATAAATTTCAAAGAGTTGTGAAGTCTGATTCCTAGACCTACAGTGCAAGAAGTTAATAAGCCATAAAATTATATTATACGAAATATATAAAATTTCATCATCTATCCGTGTGATAGCAGTTTATCGCAGTCTATCACTAATAGACAGTGAAATTTTGCTATATTTTTAAATATCTTGATTCATTTTTCTATATTTAAAAATAGTCCTAAAATATATCATTCATGTATTTCAAATCGAATTATATTTAAAAAGGAAATGGATGAACTATATAATAGAATACTTGTTCCTCGGTGAATTTTTACTCATGTGCAGTGTATCATAATCATTGATGCTCTTTTGTGATTACTGTTTTTACTCAGGGAATTAAAAAAAAATTCATAAAGCATTAAAGAAATCACAAAAAAAAAAAAAAAAAAAAAAAAAAAAAAAAAAAATTATTGTCATTTTTTTTACTCAGGAAATTAAAAAAAAAAAATCATAAAGCATTAAAAAACCACACAAACAAAAAATAAAATTAGTCATTTTTATTTCAAAATCAATTTTAAAAGACCATACATGGAAGTTCAACCATGTTTTTTTTTAGCTCACTCTAATTACAAAACAGAAAAAAATTTAAAATATATTTTTTTAAAAAAAATTAGCTCGTGGTTGAACAATACAAAAAGATGAGTGCAACTGCACCCAAATACTTTTCTTTTAAAAATCATCGTGTTAAATAATTTTTATATGTTAAAAAAAATGTTTTTTAAAAAATAAGAAACTGTTTTTTTTTTTTAATGTAGATGATATGCAAATTTGAAAATGACAAGCTTAAATTTTGTGCTTTTGGACATATGTTCTATGAGTCCTTATGCAATGTACTTACAATTAGAACAATCAAATTTGAAATGAATGATTTTCTCTTTTTCTTTTTTTTTTTTTTTTGTTAAACATGTATCTCATTGATCTCTATAGGACAATGAAATGTGCTAGCTCACCTCCCTTTTTCATATACTATGGTTTATGAGTCAAAATCAGAATTTAATTTGCCTTTTTCTTAAGTATATAATAATTCAAAAATGTTTTGTATCAATAAAAATCATCAACCTATTTACAAAGAAAAATTTGACAAACTATTTATAGAAAATAGCAAAAGAAACACTGATAGACATTGATGGACTTCTATCAGCATCTACCAGTGATAGACTTCTATCATTTCTATCACTGATAGACTCTGATAGACTTCTATCAGCGTCTATCACAACTATCTAAAAATGTTGCTATTTCGTGTAAATAATTTTCCTTATTTTTCTGTTTTTAAAAATTCCTCATTTGTAAATTTATAATAACCCCTTCATTTAGTCTTACCTACAAAAAGAAATTTTAATATTATAATATTATAAAAATCAATTTATTCGTCTAAATTTTGTCTAAATATCAATTAAGACCCTAAACTTTAGAAGATAAATCAACTTATTAGATTTTTTTTATTAAGATTTTATTTTAAAATCGTTAATTTTTATCTCATGTATGTATAAAACTTCTTGTTAGGTTGGGATTAACACAATATTAGAGAGAAAGGCTATGGATCAAATAGGTTGCATATATTTCTCATTAATACCAATCTGTTTTGTGTACCTCTTTGCTTTATCTTCTTCATTTTAATAATGTCTTCAAAAATTGAGCCAAAATTTTAAGAAAAAATTGTTTTGTTTTTGTTTTTAAAATTTGACCAATTATTTGCATGTTTGTAAAAATGGTGAAAATATACCATAAAAATTAAGAAGTAATCCTAATTAAATAAAAAATAAACTAAAAAACTAAAAAATGACCTAGGTCATGTATGATAATTATTTAGTTTTTAGTTTTTAGGTTTTAAAAAATAAGCTTACAAACACAGTTACTTTTACCTCTGAAAAAAAGAATCAAAGGGTCTTATACGAAGATTTTGTTTTCTTTTTTAAAACTATTTCTAAAATCTTTATCCAACTTAAAAACAAAAAATAATCTTTCAAAACCACAAGTTGCTCAACTTTAAAATTCGACTAGGATTTCAAAAACATATTTAAATACCAATATTCAAATTAATCTTCTTATTTCTAAAAATACAAAGACGAAAACAAAAATGGTTTTTTTTATAATATATGTGGAATGAAAGGATCAAACCTTTGACCTCCAGATCGATAGTACAAATTTTATCCTTCCAATAAAAATCACTTTCAATAACACCAATCGAGTTATCCTTATGTTGGCTTAAAATGAAAATGGTTGCCAAACTTGCATTTTAAAAAAGTTATCTCCATATTTTAACATGATACAAGAATAAAAATATAAAACTCCACTAATTAAGGCCATGTTTGGTATCTACTTGGTTGTTTATTTTTTGTTTTTGAAAATTAAGTTTATTTTCTCTCAATTTCTTATCATGGTTTTCAATTTTCTTAAATAAAAGAGTAATATTCTTATCCAAATTTCAAAAAAAAAAAAAAAAAAAAGTTAATAAAAAAATAATTTTTTAGTTTTGGAAAGTTGGCTTGATTTTGAAAAACGTTGGTAGAAAGTAGATACCAAAGCAAGAAATTGAGTGGTGGTGTTTATAGGTTTGTTTTTCAAAAAATAAAAACCAAAAATCAATTAGGTCCCATTTGGTAACCATTTCATTTTTTGTTTTTAAAAATTGCGCTTATTTTCTCACATTTTCTTACATTGGTTTGCATATTTCTTGAGTACAAGAGTTGAATTCTTAGCCAAATTTCAAAAACAAAAACAAATTTTTAAAAACTATTTTTTTTGTTTTCAAAATTTAGCGTGATTTTTGAAAACATAGGTAAAAAGTAGATAAGAAAGCAAGACATTTAAGCGTGAAAGGGATGTTTATAGACTTAATTTTCAAAAATAAAAAACAAAATGGTTACCAAACAGAGCCTAAATGATTTACTAAACAGGACCTAAATTAATTAGTGTATGTTTGGGAGTGATTTTTAAATTGTTAAAATCACTTTTGTCACCTTGGAAATCACTCCAAAACACACATTTAATCATTCGAAATTAATTTAATATTTAATTTTACACTTTTAAATGTAATTTTCATTTCATCAAAATTAGTTAGGAGACAAAACGGTTTTTAAGGTAATTTTAAAAATATCAAAATAATTTTAATTATTTTAAAACCACTCATAGTGCAAAAAGTTTTCATGAAGTGGGAAAAAAAACCCTAGAATTTAAAACGTTTTTATACAGCTGAGAGTGAACTGTTTTAGATGTTGACAAAATCAATTCATCAACTGAATGAGGACTGATTTAATGGTGACAAGAGAATAGCATCCCTTCTAGGCAAATAATACACCCAAGTTTTCAATAGTCTTGGTCTATTCCATAGTTTTTGAGTAGTTCTTTTCCAATGAATAGAAAATTTCAAATTTCTTCTAATAATAATTTTAGAAAAGAAGGTCTAGTTAAACTCTATCTTGTCTTGAGAGCAAGATCGATCACCGTCAATTAAATCAACCTAAAACTAAATTGAATCAATTGAAACTATCAAAATTAAACCAACTGACTATTTTTTTTTATTTTGGATTTGATGGAATTAACAATGATGTACAATAACGCCCCAAGTTCAATATTCAAACTAGGATTCAGATCAATAAGGATTTGGCACCTAATGTCTCGACGTTCCCTTGCATCTCCACAGACAAACATAAGTCCACTGTCCAGCATATGCTTTTAAACCAACAATGTCTCCCTTCCTTTTCAGTGGCTCAATCGTAGGAACTTAATTCAAAACTAAGCGTAAATGGTTTAGATCAATCCTATGTTGGGTGATCTTTAGAACTTATTTTCGGAAGTATGTGAGTGAGGACAATGAATGTTTAAAGAATTTGTGTTATTTTGTGGGGATAGTCTTCACTCTAGATAACAGTTCAAGACAAGTAAGATAGTATGACAAGGTCGCCAGGGATGTTGGAAAATGTCAATGTTTTCATGTATCAGATCGGAATTTTAAATCTTGGTTCAAATTTATGGTCTAAATGTTACATAAATTATTTGCCTTCTTTTAGACTTGTTGAAGGCTATATTATATTTGGATTGTTTGGTATACCTTAAAGAATTTTGTGATATCTCAAATGTAAGAAAGTCATAAGGAGTTCTTAATTTCATAGGTTAAGCTTATGTTAACCTAGGGTTAAGAGAAAAATGGGGCTTACATTTGGTACTTGGATGTTATAGATCTCTCTTTTTAGCTTGTGATTTTTTTGCTTATCTGTTAAATATTTTATTAATTGTATCAATTGTGCTAATCTTGGACAATTATTAAAGGTTAACAATATGAATAAAATTTCATCTCATGATCTTGAGTTTTTTGGTTTCGCAATAATACTTTTAACACAATATAACAAGTAATGTAATGCTCGAATTTAGGAGAAGTACATGAATGAATTGAGATCACAATCAAATAAGAAGAATCTTGAGGATATGAAAGTATGGTTAAGAAAAGGCTTAAAAGAACTAAAAAAGTTACTGCATGTAATTAATAATAAGGTGCGTCTTTCTTTTTGGTGGCTCAATCATAGGAACTTTGAAGTTAAGTGTGCTTAACTTAGAGCAATTTTGTGTTTATCCGTATTGGTTTGTGGGAATAGTTTTCACTCTTATAATCAGTTCAAGATGAGCAAGCATAACGTTGTCAGATCGGATAATTAATTAAGAAGTTATGTATTCAAAACCATTTTCATTTGTTTTATAATTAATATTAATATTGATAATTAGTTTGTTCAATAATCATTTGGTTTTTTGTTTTTTGAAAATTAAGTCTATAAAGACTCCTTTCACCTGCAATTTTCTTCTTTTGTTATCTATTTTTTACCAATGTTTTCAAAAACCAAGCCAAAATTTGAAAACTAAAAAAAGTAGTTTTTAAAAAACTTGTTTTGTTTCTAGAATTTGGTTAAGAATTCAACTCTTGTATTTAAAAAAAAATGCAAATCATTGTAAGAAATATAAAGAAAATAGAGACTTAATTTTCAAAAACCAAAAACTAAAAACGAAATGGTTACCAAACAGACTATTAGTGTTTGGTTTTTAGTTCTGGAAAATTAAGCCTATAAACACGCTCTTTCCATACTTTTGAAATTTTTTTGTTGTCTACTTTTTACCAATATCTTCAAAAGCTAAGTCAATAAATTTGGCTAAGAATTTAACTCTTTTTAACTATAAAAAAAAATGTTAATCATAATAAGAAATTAAGAGAAAATAAATTTAATTTTCAAAATAAAAAACCAAATACTTACCTAATACTTAGTGTCTTAATACTAAGCAAGCGACCATTGAAATTGAATTTAGTGATCTCTATCCAAATTCAATCATTTAAAAATCTTTCCAATTTGATACACAAAGCCGACACTCCATTATGGAGGTAAATAGTAAAATTTTGTTGAATATGACTCAAGTTGTGACTAATGATATATAGCTTTATTTGATCATCATCCCAAAACTAAGAAAAAAATTCTAGTATTATTGTAATAGATACTCACTTCATTTAACATTTGGCATATAATTTAATAAATCTTTACTATTAGATGGAGAATAAGAGCCTCGAGAAGGCATAACATTTTGAGACCACAACCTTATGTATTTATAAGTTGATCATAAAGCTCTCATAATTCATTAAGATCAATCGGCTAGTTTCTACTCAGTTGATCATATTTCAATATGAAAAGGTATGGATCCATAATCAAATATCAAACAATATGCCCATTAAATAGTCTAAATATAATTGTTAATTTTTGTATCCACATATCTAGTAATTATTAAATTAATTCCAACATTTCAAGCATCCTCTACGTCTCCACAAACTAGCACATGACCTTTCAGCATGTTTCATCCTCACTCATATGCTTCCTAAGAAAATTCCCAGAAGTTAACCTAACATATAATTGCTCCAAGCCAAACATTGAGTCATCATAAAGTAAATCTTGTTGATATAGATAGTAACTATCAATTTTTACAAGTCTTTCTTAACATACATGTTCATATTCTTTAGTATCCCTCTCATTTGTATGTGAGATTTTGGTTTATTCATGTACCCTCTTTTGCTCGAGTGATATATGCTCACCAGCTTCCACACATTGGTTGTCTCCATCACATCTTCTTTAGAGAGATTCCTCCCTGATACTATCTTAGATAAACATGGAGTTTCATCTCAATACAATTGGCAATAACTCAACAAATGAGAAAAATATAACAATTGGCATACTAAGCTCAAGACATTACATGTGGAGTGAGAGGAATTGAACATCTTACCTTGAGATCGATACTATAAGTCTTATGTCAGTTAAGCTATGTTCATTTTGGTTTCATTAATTATAGTTCCTATCACCCCATTTACCGTTAATAAACTAATTAAATTAGTCACCCATATATTATGTTGGCTCGTTGAGTCCAAGTAGGTACAATAATCACACCTTGGCCACACACACACACATATATGATATGATATGATCATATATAATCCAACAAACTCTCACAATATTTTATACATATATATTCAAACATTTTTGACACATTATATGGTGGTGTTTTGCCACAATAAATCATATCCTATGGTTTTAAATGAAAGAGGCCAAAGGATACCAGCCTAGCCATAGCCATAGCCTATAGGGCTTGGATGGTGATCAACTTTGAATTATTATTATTCATTTGTTTGGTACCTAACTATATATATTATTATTATTATGATTATTATTATTATTATTATTATATTATTATATTGTCGATTTCATGTGGGGTTTTGCATTTAATGCCACACGTGCGTGGCCTTTCTTTCAATTTTTCAAAAGAACTTTGTGTCGATGATTGGAAACATATATATGGCTCTTCTTTTTTTTTTTTTCTTTTTTTTTCTTTTCATTTTATTTTTCTCTATTTTTTTCACTTGAATTATTATTGTAGGTCATCCCTCCAATGGCGACTTTGTGTGTTCACACTCTTTTCAACCATACATTGATTTTTCAAACTTACTTTTTGGTTTCTTCCTCATTATTGTGTGATTTATTTCAAATTTAAAATGGAATCAATGAAGTAATGTTTATTTATTTAGATTACAAATTTAAGAATATATCGAGTACAAAAGTTCGTGAATATTTAATTTAAGTTGTGAATTTATTGACTCTATAATTTATGTACGTACTAACTTTTAGAAAAACTCTAAACTACTTATATATATAAATTATACAAATTCAAGTTTTTTTATAACTTTTTTCTTTATATAAATTAAAATAGTCAGTGCAAAAATAAGATTTATAACTTCACGACTTATAAATTAAAATTTATATTCAAACTTATGAGAATAAACTATAATAATTTATTTAGTATATATTTTAAGGTCTTCTTTTAGTTAGGACTATGTACTTTAGATTCAAAGCTCAAAGAGTCAATTCGAGCAAAACTCAATGAATAAAACGTCTATTATCTCTTATTTATTAAAACTTGACAAAAATTCAAACATACTACTAGATTCTGATAAGTCACATTTAAATTTTAAAAAATAAAAAATCATCAAAAATATCAATATTATCAAATAGATTTTATTCAACAAACAACAATATAATTGAACTTTTATATATAAACTAACAAAGTGTTTATCCATTTAAGGAATGTATAATTATTAGAAATGCCAATTACATCACCAAATTCTTTTATTCCTATTTTTCTTTTAATTTCCTCCATGAAAAAAAAAAAAAGAGAAAAAAGAAAAAAGGGCTTAATGTTTATTTAAAATTCTTCTCTTGTTTGGAATGAAAAAGAAAACTTAGGCTTCCCACTCCATATAAAGACTTTTAATTTGTTGTTAAAAAGAGAACAAAAAATTGGATGTGGATGGGGGTACCCTACCCTATAGCTATAAGGACACCTACCCTACCATGGGAAGCCACGTGGGATGGGGTTTGGATGCTGTGAAAGTGGGGGCCACAACTTAGTCAATAAGTCAAAATCAAATCATGATTGAACATCAACGGCTGAGATTGTGCCATGTCATATAGCTTTTTAAAGTTATGTGGCAAAATGTGATTGGGAGCATGTGGAGGATACTAGGTATTTAATCCCTTTGGGAATTAACTTATATAAGGAGAGGCAGCTGGTTTTTTCTGTCATTTTCCTTATTTTATTTTTATTTTTAATGTTGAACTTTGAAAAAGAGAAGATAAAGGGATGAAATTAAAGCACCTTTTTTTAAAAAGTGTTGTTTTAACATATATTTTTTTTATTTACGTGAGTGCTACACGACTAATTTGTGCACGCTTCAACTATACTCATGAGTCTACCTATATGACTTTGATTACTATGAATATTGACTCAAAGTTATTTCTTCTTTAAACTCATTGTCATTTACTCCAACTTTTATTAACCACTAAACCGACCTATAAATTGAGATTAGAATGAGAAATGATTTTGTGTTAAATCTTTTACGTTCTTAAAAGTTCAATTATTATAGAAAATTAAATATGAGAAATGTGAAATATTAAGATAATGAAGAATAAAAGTTTATGTATATAATTATATAAGTAAATTAAAATAAAAGTTGTTAATGTGATTATAGTTTAAATTACCTAAAGCATGTACTCTTGATCAAGATGTTCGAGGTTGGAATCCCCAACTTGCATATTATCGACAAAAAAAAACTATAATATAAAATGGATGAAAATTTTATCATGGGGTTAGAATTAAATACGTAATTATTTAGATTCCAATGGTTAAGATATAAGATGGTATATTATATTAAGGAAAATTGCAATGGGTGGCAATTTGAATATGCTATTTGTAGGTGTATCACCCATATTTGATATTTTGCAAATATGGCAAAAACTTCAAATCTATATTTTTGTATCATTATAAAGATATCAACTTAGTCAAGTGTATCATTATGAAGTTTATCGACAATATATCAATTAAGCGTATCAGTAGTATATCAGTCAAGTGTATCAGCATTATAAAAGAGTACATCGTTATCAAGTTTATCAACGGTATATCAGTCAAGTATATCTCTATCAAGTATATCAGTCAAGTGTATCAAGTTTATTATAAGTATAAAAGAGTGAATGATTGACAAATTTATCAATAGTTTATGAGTCAAGTACATCATTATCAAGTGTATCAAGTTTATCAGTAGTGTAAATGAGTGCATGATTGACAATTAGTCAAGTGTCAATAGTGAGGGCATTTACGATATTTTACATCTTTTATTTGTGGGTTGGACTTAGTTTTTGTCATTTTTGCAAACAACAAACATACCTTTTTGCAATTGCCCCTTGTATTAAATATAGGTAAAAAATACCTTTTTGGTCTCAAAGATTGAGTCTAGTTTTAATTTGGTTTTTAAGTTCTAAAATGATGAACTTTTATCTCGGAGTTTTTAAGTTTGATTTTTATTTGGCCTCTAAATTACAAAATATTACATGTTTACTCTTGAGTTTTGAATTTCTTTCCATTTGTTCCTTAGAATTCAATATTTTACATTTTCACTTCTAAATTTTCACTAATGCTCACATTTAGTCTTGACGTTAACTTTTAGGTAATGAGGTTAAAATGATTATGATGTGAAAACTTATAAGTTTGTAACAACCCCAACAATTCAATGGTTGTTGCCAAAATGAATATAGTTCAACCGGCAATTCAATGGTTGTTGTCAAAATGAGCATAGGCTACCTAGTTCAATTGATATATTCCTTGTAATATCAACCCTAAAGTTAAGGGTTCAATTTTCCCACCGTACATATTGTAACAAAAAAAAAATAGTAATAATAAAACAATTCAATGGTAGTTTAATTACAATAATTTTATAAGTTCACAAGAGTATTAGATTAAACTGAAAAATTCAAAGGCGTGATTATAACCACCTCTCTAAATTACGGGTAATTTTTGTAAGTTTATTATATTGTATTTTTATATACTACAATTTAAACATGGACTTAGTTGCGAAAGCTTAATATATGAATGAGAGATATTCTAAACTGGCTTTAACCCAATTTTGATCCAAAATAGATTCCCTTATCATTTTAAATCTCTTAAAAAAAAAAAAAAAAAAAAAAAAAAAACTCAATATCAAATGACGTTTAGGACTTTAATGATTTGTTCGTGTTCTTCATCTCATCAAGTCTATTTCATGCTTCTGGTCAACTACGAAAGCAGCTCTCACCCATATCTTCGGTTTCCACTCTAAAAGATTCTAATATTTGAATATCTAACTGGCTCTTCTTTCTATTTAGGTGCTTTCTCAAGTTCTTGTGTTTTGTCTCTACCATTTTTCTAAAAAATAATAGATAAAAACTATTCTTAATTTAAATCTGAAAAAATATAATGTCTTAACCAATCAAACATCTTCATGCCAAAAAGAAGAAAAAATACATATAGATTACAAATGTCTTCACGACTTGACCAATGAAACTATTCATCTAAAGATGTCCACGAGGGTGGGGGTGAGGGTAGGGGCGGGGATGACTTCCCCGCTCCCTGTCTTCGTTCCCCATTTCATTTTCTATCGGGCCAAATTCTTACAAGAATCGAGGCAAAGATTCCTCGTGGAAAATTCGCGGAGATCGGATTCCTCACGGATAATTTTTTTCCATTTAATTTTTTTTTAAAAAAAAGAATCAATTGACATAAATCACTATTATAGAAAAGTTTAAATTAAATGGTTAACTTTTATATGATTACTTCTACCTAAATACTTAGAATTTAAGAAAAAATTACTCAAAATTTTCAAGTTGAAAGAAATAATTAGGAAAATTGTTGTGTATAGAAAAAAGTGCACCACATGCTTTTGTATTTTTCACTTTTTTTTTTCTATATGTATAATTACTTTTGTTTTTTTTCTATTTATGAAAAGACTCCAAATAATTATCTATCAAATTATTTATATACATAATATAAATTTAATAAATTCAAACATATTATTTTTTTTACACTAATTCAAACATATTCATTATTTTAACCATTAAACAATAAATCTTGAAAATTAAATATAATATTTATATACTAAAAATAAATATAACATTAAATTACTATAATAAATATAAAAAAAATATAAAAAAAAGTCCAACGGAGCGAAAATGTCCCCTATTCCGTCTCCATTTAACTTTCAGAGAATTTTTTCCCACTTCCTCTCCATTCCCTACCTAAAACGGAAATTCCTATCCCGTTCGAAGTGGGTCCCCACAGGATCCCGTCCCATAGGAAAAATAGACATCTCTATATTCGCAGCAAAACTGCAATGAAATATGAGCTCTAAGGATTCATTAACTTTTTTTTTTTTTTAATAAACATTTCTTTCTGGGTGGAGGTAAGAGATAATATATACTCAGCAAGTTTTTAGGTATACCCTGCGCCACGAGAAAATGCAGGGAATTGAAAAGTGGCAAACTCAACACAGCTACAAAATTTGAAGGACAAAGCCCAAGTTTGTCTAAAAAAAGATCCCAAAAACTACCTACCTACACAACCAAACATTTTTCATCTATATTTATCATAACTCAATAGTTTAACAATTTAAGATCTCCTCTGCCTATAATTTCCATACTTCCGAGACACTGCAGCATCAGTTAATGTATCCCACACCTGCAAAAATAATAATTTATCGATAATAATTTACGACTACCAAAGCCTCCTTTGATAGTAATTTAGGACTCATTTGATAACCATTTTGTTTTTAGTTTTTGAAAATTGTATTTGTTTTCTCGCAATTTCTCACTCATGGTTTTCATATTCTTATATAAACATGTGAGTTCTTAGCTAATTTCCAAAGACAAAAAACAGTTCGTTAAAACTACTTTCTTTAGTTTTTCAAAATTTGGCTTTGATTTTGAAAACATTCCTAAAATCTAGACAATAAAACATATAAACCAAATAGAGATGATGTTTATAGGCTTGATTTTCAAAAACCAAAAACTAAAAACCACATGGTTACCAAACGAGACCTTAGTTTTTAGTTTGGTTTAGAAATAAGCCTATAAACACTACTTCCACCTATCATTTCTTTGTTCATTATCTACTCCCTAGAGGTGATCAAAGTCCAATCCAAAATTTCAAAATTAAGAACAATAGTTTTTAAAAACTTGTTTTGTTTTTAGATCTTGACTAAAAATTCAAACTAAAGCATAAATATTTCAGAAAACCACTTTCAATAAAATTAAATGAAAATACATCTAGACATTATATACTCACCTCCAATTTTCCCTTGGAGCCTCCAATAGCTAGCAAAAAGGGACAATCTTCTGCGAAAGCAACCGAAAACACAGCTCCCTGGAACGGTTAAAGAATAACAAAATGAATGTTAGAAGTTGATGCTATGCATATAACTTATCCAGCAAAATCGTATTACTTACTGCTTTAAGATTCGTGGATGCCACACATGAAGGTTCATTATTGGACAAGTCCCATAATTTAACCTGCACAAGAGATTTTGAGTCAATGACAAACTAAACAAATACCTTTTTTATAGCATTTACAAGCGCAATATAAAGGGATTATGAAGTACCATTTTATCAGTAGATCCAGTAGCAAGTAGCTGGAGAAGAGTACAGACAAACAGAAGTTAGTAATCAAGACAAAGCTGGCAAGTAGGAAACACAAAGGATGGGAGAGGAGGGGGAAAGGTTGAGCAATAAAGAGAAGAAAAGAACAGCAAAGTACATTAGGTGCTAAGGGATTGTAAGAAACTGAGCAGACAGCTTTCTCGTGCGCATGGAGAGTAAAACTTGCTTTTGATTCAGAACTAGTCTCTGTAGTGGCATTACGGATATCAAAACCTTTCACTGTACCATCCTCTAGACTCACCTGCACAAAATTGTACAAATCATACTTCAAAAACCGAACTCACTGAATAAATTAATAGTTGATAGGAACAAAATAAAGAAATTTAAATCAATGAGTGAATTGTGAAGCCAAGAACAGGAATCTTCAAAGCCAGATCTGTGGAAGCAAGAATACACACCACAAACATGTGCTCTGTATGTGGATCCCATGCCAAGCTCTCCACATCTGCTGTAACTTGCCACTTGTAACCTGAATGGGAAGGATTTCTCCCATCTTTCTGAATTACATAAAAACATAAAACCAGAAAGTTCAAGCTATGATGAGAAACTATAAAACCAAGGTTGAAATAGTTTGGACCTTCGACCTTGAACTTAGACTAGAGACTTGTTTTAGTTTACTTTTCTACTTCAAATGTTCAATAAATCTTAAAATTACTCTCTATAACTTTTCCCAAGCAAATTTAGTCTTTGTTAACCTTCTGATAGGGACCTATCAGGATCTTTGTTATAACTTTAAAAGAAAGAAAGTAAAAGATACATCTATCCACAATCTCCCTTCTCTAGAGAGAAAGTTCCTCCTAACACATAAAAACCAGATAAAAACCAACAACACACACAAACGTATATATAACTAAACAACGGTATAAAATAACTACTAATAACTTAATTCTTTAACTATTGGTTGATGCTTCCCCTTCCTTAACCCCTTCCTTTCCTTTCTCCTTCCCTTTCTTTGTCCTGACATATGTGATCAATGTTGGTGGTCTAACACCTTCACTCTATAAAGTACGGAAAGATAGTCACATTGCATTCTATCTTGAATGGAATTATTATTATTTTACCAATTGCAATAAAAATTAACTTCAAACTGACAATGATTGAAAGTACAGAGACCAAATTTAGAAATTTGAAAATAAATCGATTAAAATGGAATAAAACTTAAAGCACATGAATTAAAATATAATAACACCCAAAGTATAGGGATCAAAATGAAATTTAACATGAAGATAAACTTGTGTAAAAAAAAATTAAGTTAAAAAGCATCATTGTAATCCCACAAGAGAATGCAAAAAAGTCAGTAGAAATATCTCGTATTACCAAAACTACTGAATGATCAAAAGATCCACTGAGGAGGACTTGTGACGAATGATGATTCCATGCAACAGCTTGAACCTGGAAAGTAAAATATAATCAACAAAACATCATGCGGCACCAATTTGAAACGTCACAGATGATAATCTATATTCGTAAATGCATATAGCTAAGAATTTTTACAGGATTTACAAGATGAACAACACTCATCATGAAACTCTTCCAAGTTAACAATAATATAATGAAAGAATACAACACGATAGAAAAGGATAAAATTTGTAATGAATCAATTCTGAGGGGAAATTCCAAAAACCCTCCGAGCTTTTGAGAGGCTTTAAAAATCTTCTTATCACATTCAACTCCCCTGTTCACTCCCACACTAACAGCTTTGCAAATACAAAAGACCTTACTATGGTTCCAAATCTGACAAAAGGAAACTCAATTAGAGAAAAGGGCTCCAATCAAGCAAAATAATGCCTATAGAATAGTTTGAAAAACTTTGAAACCAAAACCCAAAGAGAAACATGAAATCCAATAAGGGACCAAACATCGCTAGGATCTCTCTCCAAACCTCTAAACACTCTATCATTTCTTTAATCCCAAAGACTCCAAATGATTTTAGTCTATCAGTCCTATACATGCCATGCTAAAGACCTTATACCTCCAGCTTCCCTAACCACAACGTATGCCAAAACATTCACTTTCTTCCTTCTATTGAATGATATGGATAGGACGCTAAAGGCATCCATGAAATCAAATCCCAAAAAGAAACATGAAATCTGATAAGAGACAGAACATTGCTAGAATCTCTCTCCAAACACTATTATTTCTTTCATCCCAAAGATTCCACATGATTCTACTCTATCAGTCCAATACATGCCATGCTAAAGACCTTATACCCTCCAGCTTCCCTAACCACAATGTATGCCAAAACATTCACTTTCTTCCTTCTATTGAATGATATGGATAGGACACTAAAGGCATCCTTGAAATCAAATCTCAAAAAGAAACATGAAATCTGATAAGGGACAGAACATTGCTAGAATCTCTCTCCAAATACTATTATTTCTTTCATCCCAAAGATTCCACATGATTCTACTCTATCAGTCCAATACATGCCATGCTAAAGACCTTATACCCTCCAACTTCCCTAACCACAACGTATGCTAAAAAATTCACTTTCTTCCTTGAATGATATGGATAGGACCAGTGTTTTTAAAGGCTAAAGGCATCCTTGAGATTTTTCCTCTTGAAGAGACAAGGTGTAAGCCTCAATTTTAACTAAAAATACTATACAAATCCTAAATTTGTGTGATCAAGTATTGCCAAGAGGATTGACTTTTTCCATAAAAATTCTAAAAGGATATCTTTAGAACTTTAACATCTCTACTATTATTTATGCTTTAAGATGCCAGCCCAAAGTCTAAATTGTCTTCCCCTCTTGGGCATAGTTGAAATCCAACTATGAGCATCAACACCATAAATAGCACCAATAATTCGTCTCCACAGAGCCTTTTCTTCATGACAAAACCTCCAAAGCCATTTCATAAGAAGAGCAAAAGGGACCCAATTGCAAGGCCACCATAGATAGTAGAGAGAGAGGCCCAATTCCATTTAACAAGGTGGGAGGTAGGTTTGAGGCCATAGGATCAATTTACAAATAGAATAAAAAACCAAAAAAGATTATTGAATAGAAGAAAATAAAGAGAGCCATCGTTTTCATGTGTTTTAATAAGAACCAAGATGCATATGCAGTATGTCGTGCAAATTGGGCTTATGAGTATAAAAGGCAGCATTTGTTGTTCATGTAAGCTTCGAATACATAAAAAAATAAGCTAAGGTGAATACTTGAAAACAATTTGAACCATCGATCTTCCTTGGGATAGAGAACACGTTAAGAAACCAATTTAGACCTTTAGTACAATTATATAAACCAATTTTAAAGCTATTAATGTATGAATACAACCGAGATTCTTACCTTGTCTGTATGATGCTGCATAGTTATATTACATTGTCCAGTAGACACGTCCCAAATCTTGACTTGCTTATCAGCACTTGCACTAGCAAGTATATTCCTGTTTGTTATGGGGAAAATTAACAGTGAATCATAATGCACTTAAACATCTTCTTGAAACAACTAAAACAGTTACAAAATAATCCTAAACAGACCTATATTCCTTGTTCCAAGCAAGTCCAAGTACTGAATCCGTGTGACTGTTCTCTTTGTATGTAACTGATGTCTAGCAAAACAAGATATGGAGTTCGTAAAATTAGTAAAGGCTTAAAAGAAGAACTGGAAATTTTAAGCTCACGCAATCAAGAATTTGAAACAAAATAACACCAAGATGGAAGTGGGTCAACAATTTCAGGCAAAATGATTGAAAAGGGAAATTTGAAAGAGCCTTAACGAGAAAGCAAGCAGCTTACTTTCTTTCCCTTCTTCTTCTCTCTTCTTCTTCTTCTCAACAATTCCACCTAACACCGCACATGGTTGCACCTCGTCAATCTAGACAAACATAAAGAAGGAGACTTAATATGACATGTTTGTTACAAGATGTAATGTCAGTCACCTAAAAATTCACATAAACATACAATGTCAAGGTCCCATATCTCGATCGCAGGTTCCATCGAACCAACTGCAATAAAGTTCCCTGGCACCAAGTGGATAAAGTAGTCAATAAAAATGGCTGAATTATGTGTAAAATTGAGGTTGTTGCTAGTGGCAATAATCTAAAAATGCCTCACACATGGATAATTTCATTCAAGTTCTGAATTAACTCCCAAAGAAAAAATATATAATTGATAAGAATTTCAATTCCCCAACCAAGCAGATCAGAACTACTCTTCAAAACCCACTTACCTAAATTTTCAAATCAAGTGCCAGAGATTTGATTCAAAAGTTAGAACAAATGTCCATTTGTTTTTCCATTCACTAAACTATGAGCAGAATTGATGAAAACATTCTAAATTTCCAGATCAAGTGCCAGAGATTTGATTTAGAACAAATTTCCATTTGTTTTTCCATTCAGTAAACTATAAACAGAATTAACGAAAACCTGACACTGAAAAGAATTAATGGAAACACAATACCTCTTTCTCCACCCTTCAGAGGACAATCTAGCCAAGCTGTGCAAAGAGGAAATGCTGGAATAATTATATCATGGTGAATATAGAAGTTTGGATCACCTGCATCATATCCTTCAAATATCCATACCTGCTTAGAAATTAACCCCTGGTAAGTGTCACTAAAACAAATTTTTCTTGATTGATTTGAGGACAAGAAAGGGGAAATAGGAATTAGTTCTAGTGCACCACCTGCCTGGAGAGCAATGACGTTATCTTCACTACATGCACAAAGTATGACCGCATCTGTCGGTTTGATGGTCTCATCCTCAATATCTTCAGAGTCATCACCCTATAACAGTAAAGAAAGATATACAAGTAACAACATAGTGAACTAAATCAGACAAATATCAATGTTCAGTAAATAACTTACATCCTTGTCCTTGAGATATGGGTCCATGTCATTAGTTGGGTAGTAAATGTCTCCAGCTCCGGAGGTAAATAACTCAATCTCTAAAGCAAACCAAACCACAATAAGGAATAGCCTCAGCAATACACCCAAGGAAAGATAAATTGCAGTGAAGTGATAGAAGGTCAAATTAGTTAAGAAGTGTCATAAATCATAATCCGGTTGCAGTGTTATGGTGGTAGCTTATAAAAACATGACCCCTCATAATCATCTCAATATGAAAAATAACAACAACAAAAAACTAATAACAGAAAAGAGCAAAGGGGAAGTTAAATCAGGGAGGGCAGGAGGATGAGAATACCATCATCTTCATCATCATAATTATCCATGTCGAGTTCCTTCAAACCTTCAGCAATATCATCATATTTGGTTTCTAACTTAGTGATCTCAGAAGATTTTCCAAGTGCTTGCGCAACAGCTAGTGCATTGGCAATCTCTTCAAAGTGTGGAGTCTCCAACATCCATATCTTCTTCATCAGCCTCATCATCACTATGTTTAATGCAAAGACCAAGTCATAGTTTTCAAAATATGAAGACATGGAATTAACATATGCAAAGAAATAACACCAAAATCATGAAATAAATGCATAATCGCTAGGCACTACCACAAAACACATTCCCTGAAACTGAAAGTCTTCGCCTTATTCATCTATTATATTTGTATAATTATCAATACTACATTCTGATACAACTCAATCTAATCCAAAAAGCAGTAAAGATTAAGACTAAAGCATCCAAACTCCAAAACTAAATTAACCCTCCTTACAATAGATTAAAGGTGAGTGGTCAGTGAAAAGAATATAGCTAAAACAGAAGTAGAATCAATAGAAATTTTCTGATACCTGGAATCCTCGAGGACATGGTTGCTTTTGAGGAGTTCATCAATAGCCTCCTTGGAGGGAGGATCTGCCAGGTCTGGAAGAGGCTTACAGACTCCTTTAGGAACCCATGAAACCGCAGATATCATTTTCTCTTAAACGTGGGAGTTGGTATGAAGGTGGGGAAAGTAAACTGAAGAAAAGAAAAGAAAAAGAAACGCAAGGCAGTAGGATTCCGTCTCCTACACCGAAAACCCAAGCCCTAACTTAAATTCAATACCAAAGTCCCAACATATCAAACTTTAAAATCATACTTGGAAATACACTAAAATCGTGAATGATATTGAACATTAACCTCAAGGTAATCGTCAATGGTTGTCGCTGGTCCAGGGAATGGAAGACTGTCGGCGGTGGGTGTGCTGTCGAAGTGGTGTACTGGCGCTGGTGGTCAGGGAAAAGTCACGGATGTGCTTCCGAAGTGATGTGTTGACGGTGGGTGGAGGTGGCGCTGAGCTTCGGATGGCTAGGAAACGTGGAGGTCGGCGGTGGCTTGCGCGAAGTGAAGAATGAAGTGAAGGGTTAGATTTAGGGAAAATAGTCAGAAATAGCCTTCTCACGTTTTGGAGAAGTAGCATTTTTTTAAAAAACAGGTTAGAATAACTTAATCTGCCTGAAATGTATCGAAACCATTGCTAAGTTAGAAAAAAGTTAATTTTTTAACAATATCTCGTTGGCTGATCTCAAGCGAGATGGACAAAAAAAAAAAAAAAAAAAAAAAAAAAAAAAAAAAAAAAAACTATTTTAAAGAGTTTTAAAAACAGATGTTAGTTTTGAAAAGTAAAAATTTGGTAAAGTTATTTATAACAATTTTCCTAGATTTAGGGTTATAATTCTTTTAATTTTGTATACTTTTACTTTTTGGTAATAGGTTGCTAGATTTTAGACAAGAAACCTCATTTGGAAATAGAGATGTCCACTTTTCGCCCTGAGACCCGCCCCGAGTGGAGAATGGAGGAGGGAGTGGGAGAAAAGAAATCCTCGAAAGCTAAATTGGGACAGGAAATTCAAATCTCATCCCGTTCCTTGTCTCCATAATTTAATGTTATGTTATTTTTATTTTGTAAATATTATATTTAATTTTCAAGGTTTATGATTTGATCAAAATAATAAATATGTTTGAATTTTAATAAATTTAGATTATAAATATGAATAATTTGATAGATAATTATTTGTTTCAACTTAAAAATTTTGAGTAATTTTTTTTTTTAAATTCTAATCGTCAAAACTAATCCTATAAAAGTTTTCCATAATAGTAATTTCAAATTTATAATTTGTTATCCAATTTTAAATTTAAATATGAAATCTCAACTAAATATCTCGTCCTTAAATGTAGATTTGAAATTTTATTTATCTTTTCAAAAAAACAAAATATTAACTTCTTTCATTTTTAACATTATATTTAGATCTAAGTAACTCCTATAAATAAAAGAAAAACTTTTTTATATTTTAAATCAATTCTTATGTTTTTTAAATATCCATGATTATTTCTCAAATTGCTTGTTAAAATTTGTTTTAAAGTCTCGAAAAAGATAACATTTCGAATGAAGATATTCACCATCTTCTATACCCTATCTAAGAAAAGTTGTCAAATTGTATGTATTTGCCAAAATGTGGACTTACTCTTATTAACATTTTAGCTTTTTTTAATACAATCCATTTTCATAATTTAGCCTAGTTTACCAAAAATTTATATTTTTGTATGAGGTATATATTTATGTAGTTCACTCTAACAAATACTTTAGTTATTTTTTAATACAAGGGTAATTGTATGACTTAGTCTAATAATGATTTTAGTTGTTTACTTGTGTATCGGACTCTGTTCTATTGAAATTAGCTAGTGAGTTTGAAGAGTTTTACCTGACTTTATTTTTGAAAAATTCGTAAATGAATTTGATAAGAATTGAAATTAGGATAAAAATTATAACATGCAATGAAATTTTAATTGTTTAAGAATAGAAGGTATTTGTGAGGATTATAGTCCGTAGGGCTCAATAAACTTTATTTGATAACTATTTTGAATACCATGTATTTACTTATTTTGTGTCTAAATTTTGAGTTTATTTAATTAGCTTGTTGGTGAAAATCAATTAAATTTTATAGTTTTCAACCATTAATTTTTAATTATGTTTTTTTTTAGTTTTGTGTAGCTTTATTTTCATTTGTATGATATTATTTTTTATAACTAAAGTTAGTTTTGATATCCAATTTAATTTAATTAGTTTTTTATTTGCTTCACGCTTATTCAAATTTCAAATTTACGATATTTGGGGTAATTGAGTTTATTATATTTTGTTTTAGATTGTTAGATTTTTCTTTTAATAGGGATTTGGTAGTAAGGGTATTTTGTTTTGTCTATTATTAAACTTTAAATAGTATCGAAATTAGTTATTTGGCCATTTTCACTTTGGTCTATATTTCTAAAATGTCAATTAGCTATTTTTCAAAAATAATTTTTATTTCAACTAAACCTTATTTTACATAGACAAGTCAAATCCTACACATCCCCCAATTCGAAGCCCAAATATCTCTACCCATGAGCCCAAAATCAAATTAATTTGGGCTGTGAAGAATTAATAACAAGGGCTTTCTACATAGAAGGCCTTAAATATAGTCCAATATTACATTTATATCTACTTCTTTCTATTTTTTTTTTTTTTTAAAAAAAGCCTATTTGTCTTGCTATTTTCAAAAAAGTTGATGACCTTTTACGTTCTAATATTCCTTCCAATTAAAAAAGAAAAGAAAAAAACAAAAAAGAAAAAGAAAAATTGTAATGAGCGTGAGTAAAAAACCAATAATATATCATTTTATAAAACTAATTGCAGATTTAACAGATTTGGAAAAAATTTGGTTATTATTTTCTTAAAATTCCTAAAATGTCCTCTATTTTAAATGGGAAGAATCTTCCCTTTTATTTTCCTTATTTCAAGAGCACACTCTCCCTTATTTCAAAATAAGGGTTCACGACATGGTCTTCATTACTTCAAAATAAGGGTTCACGGCATGGTCAGCGGCATCTCATCTTCTTTCTCAAGGACGATCTCATATTCTTTCTCAGAATAAGGAACGATTTGATCTTCTTTCTCACACATTCGTTAAGTGATTTCTTTCTCAGACTCCATGATTTTGTAGGAGGAACGAAATCAATATTCCTCTTCACGTGATCAATTTCTGAGAAACGATGGTCGATTAGTTTCTGCGCATTTTGGGAAAACTCACACTCCAATGTCAGTGATATTGGTCTATTACACTGATATGGGTCTATCAATGATAGACCAATATCACTGATCACTAATATGGGTCTGTCACTAATAGATTGTCACTAATAGACTGATATTACTGATCACTAATATGGGTCTCACACTAATATGGGTATATGGGTCTCTCACACTAATATGGGTCTCACACTAATATGGGTATATGGGTCTCTCACACTAATATGGGTCTATCAGTGACAGACCGATAAGTGATATTGGTTATCAGCGACAGCAAACTAATTAAAAAGATTAATAATAATAATAATAATAAATAATAAAAAAAAAGCACTTTGCGTCAGTGGTAGCACTACCACTGACGCAACACACATAATTAAAAAAGAAATTAAAATTTTGAAAATGATGGGATGGGCAGCAGCCCATCCCATCCAACTATTTTATTTTATTTTTTAAATTAAAAATAATAACAGTAATATATTTTTAAATCTTTTCTTTTTACTTGAAAAAAAAACTCCAATTTTTATCTCCTTCTCACTTTAAACCCTATTTCTTTTTCTTCTTCACCATATTTCTTTTTCTCCCTCTTTAACTTAAGCTTTTCTCTCTTCTTTTTCAACTTCAAACTTTCTTCTCTCTTCAGCAAGCTAGCTAATTTTTTTGTAATCACAACAAGAACTCAGTCATCTTAAGGTATGTAACTCTCATTTTTTTTAAACTTTCATCTCTCTTTTTTTTGCTTCACATTTTACTTTCTTTTTTTAAAAAAATAAAACAAACAGTGAAGAAAATGTCATGGAAGAAGAAGATGAACACGAAAAGGAAAAAAAAAATAGTAAATAAAGGAAGAAACAGTAATAGTAATAGTAGATCAATGCATATAAAAATGGATAAATATCACATGATAATAAAGTAAAATAATGAAAAATGGAAGAGATAATAGCAATAAAAATAAATCTTCCTTATAACCTTTTCTTGCTCTCTATTTTTTAGATCTAAGAGAGAAGAAGAAGATTGAAGGTTGAATCCGAACAAGAAGTTGCTCGAGGTGCGGATCCTTGGACAAAAAGCCCTACAAATGCAACCTCTAACTAAAGCTCGGACTCCTCTTGGTTTTGGATTTTCAGATTTTTGGGAAAGATTTTGGAAGTTCTCTAATTTTTTCTTTGGTTTTCTCTGTGTGTTTTTCTTTCTATATAAAAGAAAAAAAAAAATTCTAGGGTTTAATCTGCGCATTCTAGGGTTTTCTTTGTCTCTCCCTCTGTCTCTCTAGGTTTTTTTTCCTCTGTATTCTCCCCTGAAGCTGAAGAAGAAGAAGGCTTTAAAGCCAAAAAATTTCCTCATTTGCCAAAAAAAATACTGGCTAGTTTTTTTTCAAATTGAAACAAAGCCAAACATGGCTCACACCCTAAGAAGGAAAACAAAAATATTGGAAAAATAAAACCTAATAAAAAACTTACTTTTTGTTTTGCAAATTTTCTAACCAAATTAGTTACTTTAACTAACCAAACTAGTTACTCTAACCAAACAGTAAAACAAGCATTTTTTTTTTCAAAATAAAGGTGGATAAATACAAAATTAAAATTAGAGAAATTAAGACGAAATTAAACTGAATAATTAAATATTTTAACTAAGTCCGGACAAAAATAGGTGGCTACACTTACTTCAAAAAATAACATTCGATTTAGTTTCAATATAAAATATATCACTAAGCATATATTGAAAAAAAGCTCACCTCAAATTTTGGAATAATGTTTGAAAAAGAAGTGAGCTACATCAAGAACGTAGGATTTAATAAAGTATATAACAGTGTGCATGTACTAAAGCAAATATTGTTCAACTGACATATAGTATCTGTTAATGACCAAGTTGTCTGTAATTCAAATCTCCCGATCATATATATGATTAACATGTTATGAGAAAAATTACAAAGGTATTGATCAAAATTATGCCTCATAATCAAAATTTGAATCTACCTATGTTTAATGTAGTAAGTAATTAATCTAGAAATTATATAAAAAAATTCTACAAGTAAATTAAAACAAAACTTGTATAATTTCTATGATGCATCCATCATCTACATATATAAACTCAACATACATCTCTACTATTACTTAACTAGAAATGCATACATTAAAAATAAATGTGTTATTACAATAAATAGATATAAATATAATTTATAATTGGTGTAATGGATGATTTTAAACCGAAAGGTACAATCGACCTTTAGTGCAAATAGAACGACAGAATCAAGAAAAAAGCATGATACAAAATAAATGTGACAACTTAAGACCAAAATAGACCTAGGAAAAGGAGTTGGCCCAAGCCAGTATACTCGACCTCAGCCAAAGTCGAGGCAAAGCCTTACCAAATACCTAATGGGGCATGCCTCACGCATTCCCCGACCCAAAAGGTCATTTTAGGGCTAAAATATAATCTAAGGGAATGCTCGGCTTCAGTCAAGTCCGAAACTGACCCTAGCCAAACATGAAATCGAACACGGCCCCTCGGCCCGCTAGATTATCTAACTTCATATGAGATTAACTCGAATCTTAATCTCAAACTCTTTATCTTCTCACTCTCTGACTTAAAGTATCAAAGTGTGTGTGGATAAGTACAAATTCATTATTGGTGTCACGTGAAGGTCAGGTGCATTTCTTATATCCAAAATTTGACATCAACAATAATTGGTATTAAGTTTTAACAATACCAAATATTTATCGAAAGCATTAATATATTATTAGAACTTAAAAAGAATACATGTCACGTGGTAATTAATAACACCTAGTTTCTAAAATTGGGCTAGAAACTAGCTTGTTACCTGTTTTGTTTTGTAATATATAAATGTCCCTTTGCCATAACTGTTTCATTTCACTGGTCGGGAGGCATTCATTTAAAGTGCACGTGTGTCCATATTCTAGTTTCCAATTCAAGGATTATCAGTTTCATACTTATACACTTGAAACCATTTAAAATTTTCTTCATTAAACATGCATTTAATTTCATTTTAATATTTTACAACCACAACATTTATAGAGCAGTATAAATTGAATAATCTGACTTGATATTATTTAAGGTGAATGATTCGAGTGAGAAATAACTATGCATATCAAAATTAGATAACATTTAATTGTTGTTGTTAATTTTGCATCGAAACTTATTTATATATAATGTAAACTTTGAATTATTATTTATATATAGATTTTTAATGCATGTTATATAATTTTTTTATATTATATATCTAAATTATATTTATATATAAAAATGAGAAACAAAAAATAATTATCAAACAAGTTTCGTAATAGAAATAGTTATAATCAAATATATTTCTATTTCTTATTCTTAAAAAATAGAAAACAAAAACGTTATCAAACAAGACATTGGCGAAATGGCGATCCATGCTGAAAACATACTTTTGTAAATATAAATATTATATATATAAAAGAAAGAAGTATGCATGTATATATAAATATAATTACTAGAAAACTATGTTTTAGTGGCCAGTAACAATCTCGAAAATTATCTAATTAAGTTATTAGGGAGAAAATCAATGAGATTATATTAAGGAAAATTTTTAAAAATAGAAAAATAAGGGAAACTATTTACCTAAAATAACAAAATTTTTAGATAGTTGTGATAGACGCAGATAGAAGCCTATCAAAATCTATAAGTGATAAAAATGATAGAAGTCTATCAATGTTTTTTTTTTTTTACTATTTTCTGTAAATAATTTGACATTTTTTCTATATCTGAAAATTTTTCTTGTATTAATTTGGACCTTAAACTTTTAGTTTCATCACACTAGACACTAAATTTAAATAAAAATACAATTTTTAATCTCACTTCAATTTTCGCTACTTCACCCACTAAATTTATCAAAATAAAAGTGTAAAATCTTCACAAATTTTATTTTTAAAAAATCACTAATTTCACTAAAATAACACAAAATAAGTTCAGCCATAGCACAAATTTGCTAAAATTCATAAATTAAAAAAAGAAAAATCCTCTATAGTTGCTTTCGACCTAAAATTTTATTAATTTGATATTGCATGCATGTATAAGAGAAATTTTAAGGATATTTCGTCGTTTTTCAAATATAATATTAATAAAGGGTCTACTTTTTTTAGTACAATTGGAGATAGGGGATTTCGAACCACAATCTCGTGATTACTAACACACTTATATACCAATTGAGCTATGTTTGCTTTAGTAATGAAGTGTCTAAATTGATTCACTTATTAACAATTTAAAATTTTAATTGAAACAATTATATGTTTTATATAATACTTTTTGAATTAAATCTTAATGAGAGCGTTAATTGATACAATTACGAAAATTCATGATTTAAATCGATATAATTATTAGTTTAGAGTTTAATTTAATATAATTCCAAATTTTGGGGTGTAAATTTGAAAATTTTCTATTTAATAATGTTGATGTAAATGTGTGTGGGAAATGACCAAAAACCAACAATCATTTCATAAGAATTAAAAACAAACCTCAATTAAAAAGTCACATGTTATCACTAACTTGTTCCCTCATTCGTACATAAAATCATTTTTTTTTTTGTCTGTGGCCCTATCCAATAGTATCATATTATTTCTTTTTCACGTTTCAACTCATTATTTTTAAACTATGGATTGGAATATATTTTTAAAGAAATTACTGTAAATTGAAAAAATATCAAACTATTTATAAATATAAAAAAAAATTCTTATTTATCAGCGATAGACCGCGATAGAATTCTATCGCTATCTATCACTCAATCAATAGAATTTCATCGCAGTTTATTGTAAATTTTTTCTATATTTGTAAATAGTTTGACTCATTTTTCTATATTTAAAAACAACTTATATTTTTATCTCTACACTTTGAGTTTTATTTTATTTTAGGACAACATGTAAAAATCATCAAGTACGGTAGTAGTTGCAATTACACCCTTAAACTTTTAATTTTAAAAATTAAGCCATGAAACTTATATAAGAGTTAAAATTAGGTCAAATTAGACCTTCAAACTTACATAATCGTATAAATGGTAACATTTGTATAAGTTTGAGGATTCAATTTTTATCATTTGTGCATTCAATTTTTACAATTATTGTAAGCTTTAAGGGCCCAATTTTAACACCCCTAGAAGTTTAGGGGCCAAATTTCTACAATTGAAAGTTTGAGGGTGTAATTGCAACTACCACCATATTTCAGAGGTGGTCTTTGCAATTTTCCCTTCATTTTAATATCTATATATTTTTTATCCTAAAAAAAATATCTATATATTTTTAATTGTCCAATTTTAGTGTATATATTTTCAATAAATCTTAAAATGGGTCATTGTAGTTAGTTTATTGTTGATTTTTTTCGAAATTTTTTTTCTATTAATATCCTCTTTATAAATTGTGAAAATATATTGACATAATGTTTTTATAAAATAAAAGGTAATTATTATTTTAGCTAATTTTGGAGGGGAAAAAAAGTTAACTTTGAAAGAATAAATTTAAAATTTATTGAAAGTAGAGACTAAATTTAAAATTATTAAAATTACAAATTCAAAAATCAAATATACATTAAAATATATGGACAAAAATGATATTTTAACTTTGATAAATATTTTGTCTTCCTATGGTGTTTTATGCACCTCACGGTAATTTTCACAGAGTTGAAAATGAGAATTATTTATTATTATTATTATTATTGAAGATAGAGATTCAAATCATAGACCTTGTAATCATTAATATATTCGTATGTCAATTGAGTTATACTTGTTTTAACTGAAGAGAGAAATTATGGATAATTCTTTTAAAAATCCCATGATAAAAGTAAGACGCTCTATGAATTTGAACTCTTAGACGTCTATTTTTCAACTTCATGAATTATTGCTATGTTAAAAAGAAAGTTAGTGAAACTTTCAATTATGTCATTTCGGATTCATTGAATTCAAAATGAGTTATGAAGTAAAGAAATAGAATTAGATCGATGCTTATATTATATTAACATTGTGTATACGATATCTATAAATAGAAAGTAATGTTTTTCATCTTTTTAATATTAAAATGAGTATAGTTGAACAGTAATTAATATATATTCTATCTCTTAAAGTTAAAGGCTCAAATCATGTTTAAATTTTTATTTTAATCTCTCAATTTTTAGGATTATTAAATTTTGGTCTCTAAGATTTCCAAATGTCTTTACCATTCATTACACTTTTAAGTTTTATTTCGCTTTGGTTCTATTTTGGTCCTTAAACTAGAAAACATAATTATCTCCGCCGTTAATATATTGTTAATTTGTTCAAAAAGATTTTAGGATTATTAAAAATCAAAGTAGTAGAACCAAAATGCAAGTTAACTTTTATATATATATATATATATATATATATATATATATATATATATATATATATATAATATATATTTTTTTTTTTTTCCTTTTCTCCCTTTTAGTATTTTATATACTCACCTTAACTTCCCAAAGTTGAAAATGAGAATTTTTTTTAGAAGCAAGTTGAAATGAGAATTATTGCTAATTCTTGTAGAAATCACATGATAAAAGCAAGAGTCTCCATATGAATTTGAGTTCTTTGATCATTTTTCAACTTCTTCAATTATTACTTTATATTATAATGTTGAAAACAAAGTTAGTGGAATTTTCAACTATGTCGTTCCAGATATTTCATTGAACTCAAAATGAATTATGAAGTAAAGAACTAGAATTGGATCGATGTTTATAAATTATTGACATTGTATATATGATACCTATAAGTAGAAAGATATAGTTTCTTTAAATAATAATAATAATAAAGAGTAATATCTTTTTTTTTAATATTAAAGTGAGAGTTTAATGGTAATTGATATGTATTTCGTCTCTCTTAAGGTGGAGGTTTAAATCATGTTTTAATCTCTCAACTTTTAGGACTATAAAATTTTGGGTCCCTAAAACTTGAAAAAATAAAATTATCCCCAACATTAATAAACTGTTAATTTGTTAAATGGACAAACGTCGATTTCAAAATCAAACTATAATATAAGTATGTTTGGGAGTGATTTTAGTGTTGCTAAAAATACTTTTGTCATCGTTAAAATTACTTTCTTTTTAGTATTTTGATGTTTGCCAAATATTAGAATTGATTTTTAAAAAATTTAAAATTATATTTAAAGTTTATTTTCCAATAATTAATTGGAATACTCACGGATTTTGATTTACCCTTATTCCATTCATTTATTGAGATATTGAATTTTCATGTATTTAAGAATTAATTTTTTGCCGTAGGTCATTTTTCTCTCTCTCATAGAGGCTCGACCCTAAAATTTCTCATTTGGTAACTTTTTTTTTTTAAGTATTTTGGTAATTCTAAAATTATTTTTAAAAGTTGGTGAACCAAACATAAATATGATTGTATGAATTGTTTTACAAAATTAATAGTACCGAAATCTCTTTTTCTAAAATCACTACTTCAATAATCTTCACTGCCAAAAATATGTATATTTTTTTTTAAAAAAAATGTATTAGATAACATGGTTATCGAATATAAAGATGGTGAGCCCAAAGAGAAAAGACATCATATTGAGGGGCGTGTTGAGGATCCCAATTGGTTTCGAGATAAAACTCATGTTATAAAATATGGTATCAGAGCTCCATGTTTAATTAGGGTCACAGATGGAGATACCTCACAATGTTTATACGATGCGTGAAACGATAGCAACTTGTAATCTGTCATCAAACGCATACGATGTCAGTTTAAACTGACATCTCAAGCCAAAATTGTTTTAGTTAACTTCATATATTTATTTTAGTACAATAGGGGTGAGAGAATTCGAACCACAGACCTCTTGGTCAATAACACATATTACATGTCAGTTGAGTTATACTCGATTTGGCAAAACCCATGAAATTATCATGCATTAAAGATTAAGTTCATCTCAATCGATTTCTCAGGGTCATCGTTGGATTACTTGCCTGATTGTGGGGGCATGGTGGTCGAGGGGACGTTACATTGATGCTCGTGGCGGTGTGGCGAATTTGGATCCTTCAGAATCATGTGGTGTTTTATGCTGGAAGCGTTTCTATCCATGTGTTAGTGGATTCCATTCAAGGCTATGTTAATGAGTTCATGGAGCCGGTGAGAATGATTGTGGAAGCGGTCAAATATCGGCAGCTAGTTGTGCTTTCAGAGACTATGGACCGATCTAGATGGATCCCACCCCCTCCGTAGGTCCTACCTTTATCCTATGATGTTGAATGGAGACAGAATGATGGGGTGGGGGCTTTATAGTTTGTGTCTTGTGAGAATTTGAGGGTAATCTTTGAGGCTCGAGATGTCATCATGTTCTCGGGGAGTATGATTTGTTACTATTGGAGGTTTGGGCAATAACTGATGTGTTGAAGCCTATTGCCTCTTGGGACCTCGGTTCGATCATTATGGAGTTTAATAGTTTGACGGTAATGCAATTGTTGAAGACGGAGGAGGTCAATTTGACTGTTATAAGGTCCCTTGTGGAGGAAATTCTTGAGGTTAGTATGAGTGTGAATATGCAATAATCTTAACATATTGTGGCAGACTGTTTGGTCACTTGAGCAATTAATGAATTTGCTCTCATGTATGGTGTGAGGATTTTTTTCATGTGAATCTATTAGATTTCTGAGGCAGATCATTGCCTTTCTTTGTTCGATTGTATTGAAAAAAAATGTTAAGCATAGAAATCCATTTCTAATTTTAAATTCTAAATATAAATATAGGACTAGAAATTAGAATTATGGGCCAAAAAAAGGAGATGGATATAAATTAGGTAGAATGATTGTCTAGAAATAACTAAGAAGATAGTAAATGAAAATTAATTGACATGTAATATAGTAAAAAATTTCTTTTGTGGCTAGTGATCCAATATGATGTAATTCATGATTCTTTAGACAAAAGTGGTTCCTCCAAATCAATTTGACAGCTGCTTCTCTGATCAGCCGATTCACAATCCTCTTCTTCTTGTTCAACACTTTGCTTTTCTTTGCCTTCTTCCTTTACATAATCTTTTGTCTTTCCCCAAAGAACAATGTACAATCCAATAATTACAGCCACACCCCCCAACAAGCTGAAAATTAAAATTTGTTCCAAAAAATAAACTTATGAGAAAAAGATCAGGAAACTTTACCTATAACTTTTTATTGAAATTTGTCATTTTTAACATAAAAAGGCTATGAAAGAAAGGGAATGTGCATAGATAGAGAAAAACAAGAAGATGAATGTTTTAAAACTAATAATAATAATAATAATAATAATAATAATAAATATATAAAACTAATTTTTTTTAGTTTTCAATATTTGGGTAAAAAGTAGAAAATAAGAAGAAGAAACTTAATTTTTAAAACTCAAATAGTTATCCAACAAGATCTTTTAACTTTTTCTTTTATTTTTGAAAATTAAACTTATAAATACTAATACTTTGTTATGTTAATTTTTTTTTAATTTGTTATCAAAATGTAAACTAAGTTTTAAAAAAATATATTTAAAAAATCTTTTAAAAAAGTCTAGGAATTCAAATATATATACTTTTAAGCATAGCATTAAATTTTCATCAATATTTCCACGTTTCTATGGGTTCGATATCGATATGAGGGGTGAATAGATATTTTCATTATATCGTAGAAAAATCCACGAAACACAAAAAATAAGCACCGAAATGCCACTAATATAAACATAATATAAATAGTAGATATGTTTGCTTATTTAAAAATAACAAAATGTTTATTTACTAATCTAAATTTATTTTTAAATTTATTTTTTGTTTTTATAATTATTCTAGAAATTTCTATCAGAATTTCCATAAAATTACGACCTTAATATTTCCATCGACATCGATATTTTAAACCTTGCTTTTAAGAGAGCTGAAAACTATGGTAAAAAAAAACATAATGACAATTTTGAACGGTTGAATGTATGAGAGAGAATTAAACAGTAAAAGTATATTGAATTTATATCTCGTGATTATTAAGAGACATGCATATTCAAGAGTCAAACATCCATCACTTATTATTATAAAGCGTGACTCCATCAAATAATTTCTTTTTAGGATTAGGGTTTGGACTAGAAAAAGCGTTTTCATTCCCCATCTCAAAAATTAACCCAACTAAAAAGAGGGGGAAAAAAAAAGTAGTTTTTCAATCAACTTGAGAAATTTCCACCCTAATTTGTAGAAGAAAATTAAAAGAAAAGGCATCTAAAATGAAGCATATATATAGAAAAAAGAAGAAAAAAAAAATTTACCTTCCAGTAAAAATTTGCTCATGAAGAATTATAGCTGCCAAAATAGTTGTAACAATGGTACAAAGAGGGTTGAACATTGCAGAGAAGACAGGGCCTCTTTTTGAAACACACCAAGCTTGAACAAAGAAGGCAATCCCTGACCCAACAGTTCCCTATAAACAACCAATTTTTTACACAAATCACAAAACTCAATTCTATTATTCATCTCCCCCGTTGCGTTTGATGACCATTTAATTTTTTATTTTCTACTTTTGAAAATAGGTTGTTGTTAGAGAAATTTTTATAGATAGGAAAAATGTCAAACTATTTACAGAAAATAGCAAAAATAAATACTGATAGACATTGATAGACTTTTGTCAGCACCTATCAGTGATAGACTTCTATCATTTCTATCACTAATAGACCCTAATAGACTTCTACCAACGTCTATCACAACTATCTAAAAATTTTGCTATTTTGTGTAAATAGTTTCCCTTATTTTTCTATTTTTAAAAATTTTCCTTGTTTTTAGAAAAATTATTATAAATAGAAAAAATATCAAACTTTTAACAAATATAGAAAAATTTCATTGTCTATCAGCGCTAGATTGCGATAGAAGTCTATTGTCGTCTATCACTGATAGGCAGTGAAATTTTTCTATATTCATTAATATAGTTTGACTCATTTTTTTTATATTTGAAAGCAATCATTGTTTTTAAATATAGTAAAATAAACCAAAATATTTACAAATATAACAAAACTGCCGGAAATAATTTCAAATATAAGCAAAATATCATTGTCTATTGTCGTCTATCGCTGATAGACAGTAATATTTTGCTTATATTTGAAATTATTTCCGGCAGTTTTGCTATTTAAAGCAATTACCCTTTGAAAATTATGCTTGTTTCATTACAATTTTTTTTGGTAAACTTTTCACTTTTCTTAAAAACACATTTGAATCCTACAACTAAAATTTAAAAACAAAATCAAGTTTTGTTTTCAAAATTGACTTAATTTTTTTGAATTTTTTTAAAATAAAATAGGTATTGTGCAAGAAAACTATAGTAGAAACTAGGGTTTATAAGATAAAATTTTCAAAAATAAAAGCTAGAATGGTTATCAAATGGAGCAAATTTAAACTTTAAAATGGGTAAATGGAAAAAAGGAAAAAGAAAAAGAAAACTTACTGAGAAGAGATAACAAATAAGTTCAATATTTGAATGTGTTTTCCAAGTTTGTAGATTGATTGGCTCAACCAATAGAGTAAGAATGATGGATTGAATTGTGGCAAACAAACACATCCATGCTGATAAAGCTAAGTTGTCGGGATAGCTTGCTGAAGCCGGTACCTGTTTCAATAATATTCTATTTTTTTAAAAACAATATATTTTCAATTTCTTTATTTTATAATCTACCTTTCATGATCCAATTGAAGAAAAAGTAATTTACAAAAATTATTTGGCAATTTGATTTCTAGATTAGTTCTTAAGGGGGTGATTTAATCGTCGTTTCATATTTCGTGAGAAAACATTTAGATTCTTAGTCAAATTCTAAGAACTAAAAATGTTTTTTTTTCCTCTTAGTTTTCAATAAATTTATATTTCTTTGGTAAGATTTTAAAAGCATTTATATGAACTATACAATAGAATAAAGAAAACGACTCATAAATACTGAAAATAGTGACTATAAGCTTAATTTTTTGTGTTATCAAACATGACATTAGTCAACAAAATCGTGTTTCTAAAGATCGACTAACCGATAAAGATTAGCCTTGTTTGTTCTCTAAACATTCCAACAAACAACCATTTTTTTTTTTTTTTTTTTTTTTTTTTTTTTTTTTTGTGAGTAAACCTTTCAAACATGCTTTATTCACTATTATTCCTAAAATCATAAAACCTAATTGTCTTGGAAAAAAAAAATCCCAATCAAGCCTTCAACTATTTACAAAACCAAAATCAAGTTTTTTAAACAAAAGAGTATATATATAATGAAACTAGGAAAAACAGCTTATATTTAAAAACCCAACAAAGCTCACTTTTTCTTTTTCATAAATAAAACCCTAACCCCTTAAAAATCAAGATTGCTATAATATAATTTTTTTTTTTTGAGAATTTTTAAAAATAGAAAAATAAGAAAAACTATTTACAGAAAATAGTAAAATTTTTAGATAATTGTGATAGACGCGGATAGAAGTCTATCAAAGTCTATCAGTGATAGAAAAGATAGAAGTCTATCACTGATAGATGCTGGTAAAAGTCTATCAATGTCCATCAGTGTTTTCTTTTTGTTGCTATTTTCTGTAAATAGTTTGACATTTTTTCTATCTGAGAAAATTTTTCATTATTTTTTTAGGTTGTTTTCAAATATAGAAAAATGAGTCAAACTATTTATAAGTATAGAAAAATTTCACTGTCTATTACCGATAGACCACTATAGACTTCTATCACTTGAGTGATAGACCAAGCGACAGACCGTTATATACTTAGAAGTCTATTGCGGTCTATTGCTAATAGATAATAAAAAAATTTTAGATTTATTTTTTCTATTTACAATAATTTTCCTTATTTATTTTTACCCAAATGAAATGAAAATATACCTGCAAAATCAACCAAATTGACCAGCAACAACAACTTCCAAAGAGACACAAAGAACCCAATAACCAAGCATTTTGACTTCCACTTTCCACATTAAATAATGTAGATTTCACCCCAAAACTTTGTGTTGTATTGAGAAGCTTTGGACCTCTTAGAAGAGCCATGCACATAGCCCCACTCACACAAACCACTGTCCCTCCAATCTTTGCCATGCTCCTCAAGCTTCCCAAATTCAAACTCTCCATACTAAAAATTTCCATTACAATCACGGTTAAATCATCACTTAACTCAAAACTTTAAGTATTATTATATATAATATAATCTCGACCATTTCAGCTTACCCGACTATCGTTGCTATAACAAACGTCACCGCAGGAATCAAATTAGTCATTGCCGTTGCCATTGACGAGCTAACTAAAAAAATTCCCTCAAAGTAAACATTTTGGTTCATCGTCACACTGTTCAAGCCCTCCAAAATTATGAGAGATCAATAAAAAAAAAAAGAAATAAAGAAGACTAAATATACAAAATGGTTCCACTAATCTTTTAGATAATTCTCAATTTATTCATTACATTAAAATTTGTGAACCAAAAAAAAAAATTATGTTCCATTGAGTTGTGTGTGGAAGAAATCGAGTTTGTTCATATGTGGTTCAAATTTTATCAATTCGAAAAGCTAAATAAAGAATTTTCAAAAGAAATAATGAAATTGAGAATTACCTAATTTCAAGGACCATTCGATATATTTACCCTAATAAGAAAAAAAACAACGAGTGATCTTCCGAGAGTCTTCTGAATCGTACCCAATAAGAGAAGCAAGGAAGATTAGAGAAAAACTCTTCAAGTTCAAAGACACTCTCCCCGATTTCGACCTTTCATCCCCAAAACATAAAAAAAAACAAAATATATAATAACCAAAAAAAAAAAAAAAGAAGAAGTAGTATTGATGAAAATAAAGAATGAAATAATGAAAAATTACCTGGAGAAATAAGCAATGGGTGCAATAAAGAGAGTGGCAATGGCCTGTCTATAAACAACAAAAACTCTAGGACTCATGCCCTTCAAAAGGGCAGCCCGGGAGATAAGAGCCATAATGGCATAAGTCACTTGAAGCCCAAACATAGCCATTGCTGGCAAGTATTCTTCAACAAAACCCATATGCCCTAATTTTTTTTCTTTTTTTTTTCCTCTCTTCTCTCCAATCTGAAATTGTCCTAAGACTCTCAAATTTATATGTTTGAGAGAGAGAGAAAATAAAAGGAAAGGAGTGGAGGGATAATAAAGTTAAATTGAGGGCTATGTTTGGCAATTATTTTCTTTGTGTGGTGAAGAAGAAAGAGAGAGAGGCAGCTAGCTTGGGATAGTACTGCCAACTCAATTTCTTTTTTTAATTAAACATGTGAACCTTTTGAATTGGTTAAGCACGGGACAACCAAATGTCTTCTACATATCTTTAAAATGATATAATATTGTTCACTTTAGTCATAAGTTATAGATTGTGTTGATGATCTATTTCTTTTCTTAGTTAATGTTATACTTTGACACTCTTAGTATATCTCTCCCCTCTGAAACAAAGATATACCTCTCTTATACCGGTCTACCTGATTTTATAAATCTACATCTTTATAAGTGTACGTCTACCTGATTTGAATTAACCTCTTTACTTTCTCTCTACACGATAACTTTTTTTTCGATCTATAGGAATTTATGGCTCTAATACCACTTCTTAAGGATTTCACCCACACAGTAAAATGATGACTATGACTTTGATACCACTTCTTAAGGATAACAAAACCTCAACGTACTTTTACAATGATATAATATATTGTGTTTACATCTGAGCATAAGCCCTCTAGCTTTATTTTTTTCTTTTATCCAAAATATCTTATACCAATTATTATTTATTGAGTATTTTATTGAATAATGGGTATGTTTATATACATAGAATAATACAAGAATAAATATACAAAGTATTGAATACACAAACATAAGGAAAACCTAGCATAAAAGTTGCGAATTTACACCTAATTTTCTAAAATTGATGACTTATTATATGGCAAATACCAATGAAGATAATTGTTCTCTTATATACTCATTTTTCCCTTTCTTATTGAAGGTAGAACTTTTGTTTGACTATATGTTGGCTAAAAAATTTAATGCAGATCTTAATAGAATTTCGATTAAAGTACCATTTTGGTTTCCATATTATGAAGTTTGTTCAATTTTAGTCTCTATATTTTTAGTTGTCTAATTTTAGTCCTTTGACTTTCAATAAATCTTTAATTTAGTCTCTCAAAGTTAATTTTTATCGAAATTGATAAAATAATAATAATAATAATTTTCATGCAAGAAAATAAAATATGTGAATATGTTTTCAAAATTTATGGTAAAAATGTTATAAATAACAAAACGTTTTTTAAAAAATCAACAATAGACTAGCATTGGAGACTAAATTGAATAGCATTGGGGACTAAATTGAAGATTTATTAAAAGTACAGGGACTAAAATTAGATAATTGAAAGTAGAGAGACTAAAATTGAACAAACTTTGAAGTATATAGGGACCAAAATAGTAGTTTAATCTAGAATTTTTTAGCCGTATGCCTATCTCTATTGATTAAGGTTATATATATTCTCGATCAAGAAGTAAAAGATTTGAATCCCTCGAACTCAGATTGTGTTGAGCTCTAACAAAATATTAAGATTTAGATTCATAAGTACATCGTAGGTTAAATCATGAATTCAATATACTGTTTAGTTTGATGTTGATATGATTCATATCCTCTTGGAATAGTTGAGTTAGGCTGATTAATTGGCACAACAGCATTTAAAACTTTTATTTTATTTTAAAATTTTGATCAACAAGTTTCAATAATATCCTTAATTTAGTGTGTTTCATTTTTTGTTTTAGAAGATAAATATTATGGTCTTTTAATAAGAAATTTTCATCGATAGAAAAAATGTCAAACTATTTATAGAAAATAGCAAAGAAAAATACTGATAGACATTGATAGATTTTTATCATTTCTATCACTGATAAATCCTGATAGACTCTATCAGCATCTATCACAACTATCTAAAAATTTTGCTATTTTGTGTAAACAGTTTCCCTTATCTTTCTATTTTAAAAAATTCTCCTATTTTATATAGAAGTAATATAGTAAACAAAGAAGTTAGAAAGAGAAATTATTATAAATAAAAAAAAAATCAAATTATTTACAAATATTGAAAATTTTCTACCGTGATCTATCACTTATAGTCAGTAAATTTTTTATATATTTGTAATAGTTTGATTCATTTTTTTTATATTTAAAAACTGCCCGATTATAAATTTTAATGGTTTTTTAAGAGAAATTTTAGGTTGAAATTAAAAAAAAAATTCTCAACTATTTCACATTTTAATATAATAAAGATTTGGCTGTCACACGTCATTTTATTAAAGTAATATTGTTAATAGTAGGGAGATAAAATCATATTCAAAATTCAATTACGTAATTGGAATGCTTTAAAGTTTAAAGACTTCGTTTAAATTAAAAAAAAATAAAATTGAGTTTGAAAACTAAAGAGATATTGGCGGTTTCATAGATACTTTATCTTTTATTTTTTAAAATAAAGTTTATTGAGTATAAACAATACATCAATTTATAAGTTTCTATATTTAGAGTTGTGATAATCAATTAGTTTTTAGTTTTTGAAAAAATAGATGTGTTTCGTATTGGATTTGAGTTTTCTGTTTTTCATTTTTTTTAAAAAAATAATTATTTTTTTAAAATTTGTTTTTAAAAGAACCATTTTTGTTTTTAAGTAACGAACGTGCCACCATGCTCCAGTGGTTTGGTTTCTAGAATGTGTAAAATTTTTCTACTTTTGTATTTTTACTACTTTTTAATAATTTTTCTGAATTTTATTGAGAAGTGCATTGTAATCGAGTGACAAATCGAAAATATGTAAATTGAAAAATCGAAAGGATCTGCCAAAACTTTTTATTAGTACAATAATGGTAGAGATGAGAGATTGAAGCTTCAATCTCTAGAAAAAAAAAATATATACGTTAATTATCATTGAGTTAAATTTACTTTAACTGTGGAGCAAAAATATAGTCAAACTAACTTTATTATTCATTAGCTACAAAATAAATAACTATTTTACCTATTTTGAAATATATAAATTTCTTCTTTTAACTCATTAATTAACTCGTTGAATTAATTTACACAAATGTCTAGATTCCATAAAATTTTTAATTTTTTCGATGACTCAACTAATTGAAGCCCAAAATAGTTTTCATTTTACATATGTGCTCGTTAAGTTATTTATAATTGTTATGGGCAATTATAGACCTAAGAACAAAAGCGTAAAAGAATGAATATAGCAAATGATGTTACGAGCCAAACGGCTAAATCTAAAATAAGACAAGACCGGGAGTTATGAAGTGGCATGGGACGAAGCCATGCCATAAGGCTCGGCCTCGGCCTATGTCGAGATCGACACAATGGAAACACCTCTGAATGGGGGCTGTTTGGGAGGACTAGCCCAAGGAAGGGTTTTAACTTAGAAGTTACCTCAGAAACCTAAAAGGAGGAGGTTAGGTCAAGGAAACTCTATAAATAGAGGAAGAAGACACCTAGGAAAGTAAGTCAACTCTCATTCTAAAATGGAAAAGAGAAAGATTTTCTATAATTGTTAGTAGCCTTGTGTTAGACCTTCAGAATTGAGACATGCGCGAGGCTCGGGGGACCTTGCACGAGCCTAGCAGCACGGTGTGTGAGTGGCGCACCAAGGGGAGAAACAAGCAAGGGAGGCGGTACATTTGGGGTGAAGGCATGTCAGGGGGTGACTGATATCCTCACAAGGCCACAGGGTGGCACGGCTGACAGCATGAATGACAAGGCATGCGGGCCACGGACAGGGCACAACACACCAACGAAAATTCTCCACGTACTTAGAGTTAGGAGCACTTCCTTAGAGTTAGGAAGTTTAGTTATGCTTTTAGTAGTATAAAAGGGGAATGAGTTCACTTTGGAAATCATTCTCACTGCACTCACATTACTTGTAATACTTTATTTGAGAGCAATAAAGATAAAGAAAGGGATTTTCCCCCTTTACCAAAACGTGAGTCTATTAGTGTGCAATTTTGTTGGCGAATTCTTCAAAGTAAAAAGCTCCGACGATCCTTGGGACGAGTAGGCTGATTAAGAGCGATGAACCTCTTAGGCCGCACGAGGTGTAAGGTAAAAAAAATTTACTTCAGTTTTTAGCCCGGTGACACCTTGATTAAGTTATATTGTAATTAATAAAAGATTTGAAAGTTAAAAAAAAAAAAAAAAAAAACAAAACAAAAGAGGAGATATTCCACAATTTATTGCATTGTATAATTAATGTAATTTCGAAAGTTAAAAAAAAAAAAAACCAAAATAAAAGGAGAGAATTTCCATAATTGTTGGGTATAGTAGCATTGATAGCACTGATTCGGTTATTTTGTAATGAATGTAAATTCAAACAATTAATTAGAAAAGGGAGATTTTTCGAAATTGTTGATAGCATTGATTTATTTAGGTATAGTATGGTTTATATTCTAGGTATGATTAACATATAGGAAATCCAAAGTGTATATCAAACTAAAGCTTCATTTTATTCAAAAAAAAAACTAAAGCTTCATTATCGATCTCAAAAATAATAATAATAATAATAAATAAAGGGATAAATACCTTCTTCATCCTTAAATTATATTTTTTTTTATCTAATTTCTATTTGATCCCTAAATTTCAAAATATTACATTTTTACCCTAGTTTTGAATTTAATTTCCAATTTGATCCTTGGACTTCAAAATGTTACATTCTTATCTTTAAGTTTTGAGTTTTGTTTCTATTTGGTTCCTAAGCTTCAAGATTTACCCTTGTAAGCTTAATTTTTTTTTTTTTTTTACTAAATACACTCTTTCGGTCCTTATTGTTAATGTCTATTAATTAACTTAAAGTTAATGTCAAAGACTAAAACGAGCATTAGTGAAAACTCAGGGGTAAAATATAAAATATTGAAACCTAAAAACCAAATGAATTCTTGACTCAAATTAGAGACCAACAATTGAAATTAAATTCCCGGTGATCAGCGTATTAGGCTTTCACCCTCTAGCCTGTTTGATCCCTAGACCGTTAAATATATATTTTTTTTATTTCTTTTCTATTCTATAATAACCATTTTCACTTTTTATATGAAATTAAATGGTAAATAATGTTGAAAATATTTTTTTTTGTCTTAAAGGTTAGTTCCAATCAATTTTCATTTTAACTAGAAAATATCTTAAATTTTTTAAATCAATTTTAAAATTTAAAGTTAAAATGGTTGGAAAGTATAAATAAAATTAATTCTTCTTTAAGAGAAAAAAAAAAAAAAACCAAAACTCTTCTCGATAGGGTGAGTTTTTAGTAAGTGAATGAAATGATATGTCTTTCCTCAAAAGATGTACATATTTATAGATTACCTGTGAGTTGTGACAATTCAAATAGATCACATGAATTGTCACAAGTAGTCAACAAATATGTGATTTGGTTATCAGTTTAAAAACACACACAAATATATAAATAATTGTTTAGTTGAATTGTCTCAAGTAGTCTGTAAATATATGATTTTATGAATAATTTAAATACACATAAAAAAATTAAAGAATTATTCCTCTAATTCTCTTCTATTTTATATACAATTACTCACACATTGAATTATTGTAGTGTTCGTTGAGTCATGTCGTTGAAAAGTTTTGGTGAACGAGTATATATATATATAAAACTATTGTAAAAATAGTTTGGTTTTATTTTTATAAGAAACATAACTAAATAAGTCATCAAAACTTATTTTAATTTTTTAAAAACAAAGAGCAAAAACACAATTATCAAACATATTTTTTATTTTTTGTTCTTGAAAAATAGAAAACCAAAAATAGTAACCAAACATGTATGATTTTTTGTTCCTTAACAATTGCAAATTAGAAAATAAAAATAAAAAACCTAAAATTAAAAAACGAAATGGTTATCAAAGATAGCGTTGGAACGTACCTCAAACAATTATTAAGACCAATCATAGACATATAGAAAACGATTCTATTTAAGAGGTAACATGGTAGCCTGATACATTGAATAATTTTTCCTTCAGACACCTGGTACAATCTTTAACATCCATAGATGCTAATTGTCTTCATTCAAGGATTAAAATATCGATGCCAATATCGATATCGAAATTTCAATTTTACGGATATATTGATGGATATATCGACAAAATATCGATATCGGCGGATATTTCCATAAATCACGAATTTTATAAAATTTATTTAGATTAATAATTAAGTTGTTTTTACACCCAAACTAAGTTATGGATATTGTTATATATTAGTATTCCTATTCATATTGGACTAAATAGATGGCATTTTTATGTTTTACAACTATTAATTAAAAAATGTTGGAGATATCCATGGATATTTAATATCAATATCGAACCCTTCGATTTACAGATATATCGACATATTTACGGATATTTTCATCATTGTCTTCATTACAACTCTCTTTTGACACTCTTATTTTTCATATATTTAATAAATGAAAATGACACTATCAAACTTCGGGTTCGTTTGATAACGATTTTGTTTTTAGTTTTGTCTATTCTTAAAATTTATGCTTATTTTTTTATGATTGAAAACAAAAATACAACCACACCAAAGTTCATTATTTTTGTTTAGGTTACAACTTTTCATGTTCAAAATTTTTCTCCTTTTATTTTCCTAATCCATTTTTGTTTTCATATGTTGATTGAGATTGATAATACAGAAAGAAGTAACTCAAAAGAAACCAACGATAATAATAACTCTAAACCCTACGACACTTCAACACTTTCATTGTGAAAGGGCCTACATGATGTAAGTTCTTGGTGTGCATGTGATGGTCCTTTTTTTTTTCTCTCTCTTTTTTACTTTAGAGATCGAATATCGAACAACCGATCTTTATAATAGTAATAGTCTTATTATTTATTGATCTATGTTCAGATTGATCTTTGTAGTTGTAATTTAATAATTGTTCGATCATGTTTTGATTTTATTTGCTTCTAATAATAGGAAAGATACACATGTTTGTAAATGACTTTTGTTCTACCCTCTCAAATAATTTATCTACTTTTTTTTTCAAGAGACCTGATCAGTCGTGGATCTAGAATTTAATGTTAGGGGGCACAAGTGTATATAAAGTTAGAACTTTAACCCATAAACTTCTAAATTTGTGTTTATATATAGTTCTTTTAAACTTTAAAAAATGTTTAATAGGTCTATGAATTCTCGATTTTGTGTTTAATAGATTCCTAAAATATCAATTATGCATTCAATAGACCCTTACATATTTGAAAATGTTCAAAGATTAAAATATAAGTGCAATTCCAAATGATCGAACCTAAACTAGATTACCAAAAACTGTGCCCCTCAACACCACTAGAGCAAAATATACTTGTTTTCCGGTCAACGGATATTATATATATTAAATTTAATTACAAATTTTAAATATTTAATAAAAATCAATTTATATATATGCAAAACGTCGCCAGTTGAGGGGGCACGTGTCCCCTCTAACCCCTTCATAGATCCGCCCTTGGACCTGATTATTCTAACCTGATCTAACTTTTGTTTTTGAAATGACTGGTAAAATAATTGTTCTCATTTGTTCTTTCAAAATATAAATTGTAATATGAAGTAAATTAAATTTTTTAAAATAAATTTTAGTTTTAAATATAAAAAAATGTTACAGAACGATGAAAATAGCATTCATATTTTAATTAGAGTTGCTTTCAAATATAGAAAAATGAGTCAACATATTTACAAATATAACAAAATTTCACTATCTATCAGCGATAGACTTCTACTGTGGTCTATCGCTTATAGATAGTAAAATTTTTCTATATTTATAAATAGTTTGATATTTTTCTATTTATAATAATTTTTCTTTTAATTATGTATATTGTTTTTTTTATATTTAATTAATTGCAAAATCATTTATGATTATTATTTAAAATTTTGTATTATTTAAATAAATTATACTTTATTTACCTAAATTATATGATAAAAGATTAAGAAAATAATCAAGTGTTTGAAGTTTGTGTTAAATTAGTCAGGATTTCAAAATTGAACAACCAGACCCAAACGTTTAGAAAATATTCGATTTTGATCGCTCTATTAACGTAATCGGCTCTCGCTTTCTCGTTCTTCTAAATAGATATATTACTAGTTCAAGGTTTAAATTACCCCATGTTTAAAAGTATAAATTAATTTTTTTCTTTAAAAAAATAGATAAGAGATGATTTAGCATGCAAAAAAAAAAAAATAAATAGAAAAGTGACCAAAAAATAGAAGTGTTTCTAAATATAGTAAAATGAGTCAAAATATTTATAAATGTAGGAAAATGTTAATGATAGACAATAATGGAAACTAATAGACTACTATCATTATCACATCTACTGATAGACAGTGACATTTTGCTATATTTAAAAATATTTCCAACAGTTTTATCACTTTAAATAATTACCCTTAAAAATATGGAATAAACACCCTAGTATTTCAACTATAAGTTTGAAAAAATATATTTTTTTTAATAAAAATTACAAAAAATAACAATTACTAATATTTTTTTTTAAAAGCATCATAAAATTTTATGTGTTTGTATTTAATAGGTCACTTTATTTAATTGAGGGTTAATTGGATGAATATTGCAATTTAAAAAATAAATTAGCCCAAACACGTTCTTTGAGAAAAAAAAAAGAAAATAAGGAAAATTGAGTGATTTTGTTGTCTTTATTGGAATACTTCTGTTGAAGAGATATTCCTTTTTTTTTTTCTTTTCTTTTTCTTTTTACCGGTCATCCTACCTCACTTTTTTTCTATTCTTTATTAATTATTAATGGAGATGGATATTTTTCTTCTTTTCTTCTCCTTTTTTTATTTTCTTTTTTTTTTTTTTACAACAAGTCATTAACCATTTTTAAATGTTTTTTTTATATAAAAAAGAAATAGAACTTCTAAACAATTTTTTCACTCCATATTCAAAATGATTTTGTTTATGATTAATTAACAATTTACTTCAAGGAGAAAATAACAATCATAGTGATGTATTAAAATTAATTATTCGAAAGATTAATTAGTCAAGTGACCATCATAAAACTATTTTTCTATATAATCAAAGAGGTTCGAAATATTTGAGGTATGTTAGAAAATATTCCAAATTCTCCATTCTCTAGCTTATTTTCTAAACGATTACTAACTTAAGTGTTAGTGTGGCCAAGCACCACAACGGTATGAGATTTTCTATTGAGCAGGGTGATCGTTCGATTCCTCTCGAACATTACAAATTCACAATTGATACCAATATTCGACATCAACAACTAATATACATATTGACACACAAAAAATGATAAAAATAGAATAATAAAAAAAAATGGAAATCAAATCTAATATTTGTTTGGCTATATTTGTAAATTAATTTTAGAAAACTTACTGCTAAATTTTACGTTTGCTATTCTTGCAACAGCCCAAAAAAAAAAAAAGTTACAAACAATGTTAATATTATAGTACAAACAAATATTTTAATTAGGTATATCATTTCTCAAATTAGAGTACAAACACAAATGATAGATTAACTTGTGCAAGGAAAAAATTGCAATTTGTATTTTTCTTTCAAAACAATTGCTAAGTAATTATAAACAAAATTCAATTACACTAATAATCGTACTGAAAATCATCACCCTTAGTTACGATCTGTCGACACTAAGTCAATGGTGTCTCCATAAACTCTATAACTTGGCGACTCCAAATGGTGAAACATTTGTATTTTAACTTCCGGTTAGACAACATCGAATTTAACCATTTTTTTTATATAAAACTTTCTTGTTCCCCATTTATATAAAAATATAAAAGATGAATAATAGTCCTTCGTTCGATAAAATTTTATTTCGATCATTTCAATATCTCATTTCCTATTAGAATAGGATTTGAATCCAATTACTCATATTATTAACTATTAATGAATGGGTCTTAAAAAAATGTTTTGTTATATATAGTGAAGTGATTTTTTTTAATACCATCAATAAAAATTTAGGAAAATTATTATAAATAGAAAAAAATATCAAACTATTTACAAATATAGAAATTTTTTATTATCTATTGCGGTCTATCGCTGATAAACTATGAAATTTTTCTATATTTATAAATAATTGGACTATTTTTTTATATTTAAAAATAGTTCATAAATTTATTAATTTATAAATAGCAATCATCTCTCACATGTTAGGTAAAATTCACACAAAAAGTCGTTGTTCTCATGAATATGAAAACTCTTTTCGTAAAATGTCGTCTACTGAAAAACAAAACAAAATTTTAACAAAAAGAACAACGAAAAAAAAAGTCGTTGTTAATGAAGTTTTGTTTATAAAAAAAATTAACATTTAAAACAAAAATGGTTAATGAATTATTTTTAATATATATATATATATATATATATATATATATATATATATAAAGGTTAATGATTTATTTCCAGAAAAAAAAATAAAGAAGAATAAAAAGTGGGATGCACGTCATCAATAAAGGAAGAAAAAAATCTCTCAAAAAGAAAATAAAAATAATAAGTGAAAAGAACCAACGGTAAAAAAAAATTATTATAAAAAAAAAAAATATTAAACTGTTTATACATATAGAAAAAGTTCACTGTCTATCACTGATAGACAGTAATAGAAGTCTATCGCTTAAACGATAGAATTCTATCGTTTAAACAATAGACTTCTATAGTAGTTTATCACGGATAGACAGTAAAACTTTTCTATATTTGTAAATAGTTTAACTCATTTTTCTATATTTGAAAACAACCTTAAATCTAGTCTTTTAAACATCTTATAATAAATAAATAAAAACTGGTTTTTAAAAAAAATAATAAATTACATTAAACTTTTATCATACATATTATTATTATTATTATTTTATTCCACTCTCTTATATAAATTAAAAACTTATAGCTATTTCTTTTTATACAACAAATATATTGGTAACCATTTTAAGTATTGTAGTTTGATTTATTTTTTATATAATTTTCTGGTTGGATTTTAATTATTAATTTAAAAACATACCTTTTTTAAGAAAAAAAAAGTACAATAAACAACCATATGGTTAAAGCCTTGTCTAACTTTTTAATCAAAATATAATCTTCATTAAAGTATTTGACTTTTCTTTTAAAGAAAATATTTAAATTTTTAATTATTATAAAAATTTAGCCTTTTTAAGATATAATTTAAATTTATTTTTGGCTTGCTTAGGTGTATTTTTTTTTCCTGTTTCTAATTTATTTTTTCAACTTTGGGGTGTGCTTCTAGATTCTCCACCCAACTTTTAAGACCAAACGTACAATATGTAATTTTAGAATGAAAATTAAGTAAATAAATAAATTGTCTTTAATTTGTTCGTACATTTAAATTTTAATTATTGTACCATATTTACCAAATATTTTTAGGGGCATCTTGCCGACACAATAAAACTACAAGAGTTTACTATCCCATTATTAATTATTAAATATATATGTGCGCTCGTAAATAATCTACAAGATTTTTATTAAATCTATTTATATAAAAGTTTATTAAAAAATAATAATAAATATTTATAAAAATTCAAAGACTGAAAACAATATATTGAAACTTTTTCTCAAAAAAGAAAAAAAAATATTGAAACTAAAGATCAAACTAAAAAAATGTTTGAAATTTAAATTAAAGGCTAAAATATTATTCCGTCCCTAAAATATTCTATTTTTCAATTTCATTTGCAGTATTTCAAAAACAAGTTATCAAACCATATTTAATAACACCATATTAAAATTGACTATATATATTTATATATATTTGTTCACAATTTTTTACTATTTTATTTACTTCTTTAAAATAAAGATTTAAAATTTTAACCACATTTAAAAAACAAGACTGCTTTTAAAAAATTTAGACACTTTCCATTCGATAAGAAAGCAAAGAAATTCTACACCTATGAGTAGAAGTACTATAAATTTAATTTTAAAAAATTAAAAACAAAAAAATTAAATAGTTATCAAATGTTTAAAATTCTAAACAACTATATTAAACCCATAAAAATTAAGAATTTTTTTAAAAAAATACTTGGGTGCAGCCAAAATGTGTCATGTGACACTTATTTATTTTTTTTAAAAAAATTATTTTTAATTTTTATATAAAAGAGAGAGGAACATGTATTAGGGGCTGATTAGGCTACATCTAATCAATTCCTATTTTTAAATTCTCGATTTTAATTTAGATAGAAATGAAACTCTAAAAACTAAAATAATAATAAAAAAAAAAAGGGAAAAAAATATTATGTTATTGGAGTTTCGTGTTCTAGATTTTAGAAATACAATGAGCCAGCGGAGTTCGCGGATGAGCTGTCAGCAAAGGTTTATAGTTCGCAATGACGTGGAGACCATGTGCCAATTTTCCAAAAACAAATTGGTTAAAATAGCACTTTACTCCCCATATTTTTAAGTTTGTCCAATTTTAATTTATGTACTTTCAATTATCTAATTTTTATCTCTATACTTTTAATTAATCTTAAATTTAGCCTCTCAAAGTTAATATTTATCGAAATTGATTAAATAATTATAATAATTTTTATGCAAGAAAATAAAATATGTGAATATGTTTACAAAATTTATTGTATAAATGCTATAGATAACAAAAAGGTTTTAAGAAAATCAATAATAAACTAGTATTGTGGACTAAATTTAAGATTTATTGAAAGTATAGGGACTAAAATTAGACAATTGAAAGTATATGGACTAAAATTGAGACCAAAATGGTATTTTAACCCAATAAAATAAATATTACACAAGATTTAAAATGTGGATGTCCACAAAATATGAATGTCTAAATTTTTTTTTTTTAAATGTCCAGTCTCAATTTTTTAGTACAATAGTGGTGGGAGATTGAACCATAGACCTTTTGGTGGACATCACATATTTATATCATTTGAGCTAAGCTATTTTTGGCGTCGAGGTCTCAATGTTACGATTGTCAATGGAATCATTAATAAAATGTCAACATTAATGAATTTTTCTAAAAAAATTATAGAAAAAAGTAAAAATATATATATATATATATATATATATATATTAGACGTTTTAAACAAATTAACATATTTATTATTTTATTTATAATATATTTACTTTAGTGACATTTTATTATGTTAGTAAAGGTACTTCCCAATCTATGATTGGATATAAATAAAGGAAAAATATATTCAAAATAGATATGGAAATATTTCCTAATATATTACTTATTTTTTATATTTCGTTGATATTTTTACGATATAATGGAAATATTGGTTCACTCATATCGATGTTAAACCCATAAAAATATAGAAAAATTGATGAAAATGTCAATATGTAGATGAAAATTTACTATTATGGTACTATAATAATATGACAAAAAAAATTGTACTACCTCTATATATTACTTGCCACGTCTGCATGTATTTAAAAATACCGTGGGATCCATTCATATTATAAAAAAATAATTTATGAACTTAAATTTTTTCCGTAAAATAAAGAGAGTATGATATTCTCTACTTGAAATTTTTTCCCATTTTTCTATAATATAACTCAACAAATCAATTTGTCCAATCTGTTTTATGTTCTTTCAATAATATGCAGAAATTTCTTGCAGCCCATCATTATAGTTTCTTTTTATTATTATTATTGAATGAAAGAGAAATATGGGGAAAGAAATTTTCTTTTTTTTTTAAAAAAAAAATGATAAAACGTATGAACAAGGAGAACTTATTCGTACAAAGTCATATTATGAACCAAATTGTTGTTGAAATGAATCTTTATTTAGAAAAACATACTACTTAATTCCTCGATTAAATACGACTCTTCAATTTCATCTTATGATATTTTAAAATTTTTATCTCAAGAAAAATATCAAAGTTGGTTCACTTTTAACGGTTAAATTAAAGGATCCTATACAGAGAGTTATTGAATTTAGTGATGATGTAACATGTCATCAATTTTCTTTCCCAATTAAAAAATTATAGTCATATATTTAAACCCACATCATGTGAGAAATGAGTGTTAAGATAATGTATAAAAAAATTCTTATAAAAAAATTAAATATGAAAAACTTTTATGACCGAAGAAATGTGTGCGCGTTAGGTTGATTTAAAAACTTCCTAAGAAAATGATGGTCAAGTACAAATAAGTATAAACTGTCAACAAGTAATAGAGTGAAAATGTTTTACATATCGAATCTCTAGATACTGTTTGCAAAATTCAGTTTTGAAGGAAAATGCTTTCATATTGAAGCGGAATGTAACAATGAAAATGGTTGTGGGGTTAATAGGCTAACAAAATAAAAATAAATTGTAATGAATAGCATGAGATTCAATCGAGTATCAACGTCACCTAAGGTGAATAGTAAATAAAATGTGTCTGCATTGTTTCCAAATTTTACCTTATGTACGTGTTAAGAACCAGATTCATCTCTGGCCTATTCAATCTTTTTTCAAGTACTTTTTGGTCCTATAGTGTGCATTATTTTTAAAGTCATGTGTGATGTCCTATTTCTAAATGCTTAATTCCATATTTCCCTTACAAAATCCATGATATTTGTCATACCCTATTAGCATCAAGACAACATGTATGTAAGATGATCAGTTTAGTGATCATTAAATTCAATAAGAAAACTAACCTAAGTCAACGAGACATCAATACAAACTCGTCAAGCTAACTCATTTTCGAATCTTTTAGAAAATTTAGCCCATTATGAATGAAATAAAAAGAATGCTTTATTAAAAATAGAATCCATAAGTACAAAAAAAAATGATAAATGAAAATAAAAGGAGCAAATAAAAATAAAATTAATAGTAAGTTAAATGAATATGACGATCTATAATCTCCTTGAGAAACTACAAATTCGATCGATTTCCCTCTTCAGCTCAATTTTACCTTCTTTCTAAGATAATTGAGTTTTACAATCCTTACACTAAGAAAGGAAACTGGATTAATGAACTAATTTCAAAGGAACTTTCGTTCTTGAAATAGGTTGTGGTTGTCTCAAATGGGAATGTAATTGTCTCCAAGAGTTATCAATCTTTTCCTCAAAGAGAGGATTCATTTGCATCCACGAGTTGTTGCCTTGATCGAAACAACTTTGAGTCAAAACAAGAGGAAATTACCATATGAAAATTTCATTCCGTTTTGGAGCCACAAAATTCACGTTTGAATTAGTCTAAGGCACAGTGTAGCAACGATATAGCAAAATGTAGGTTGTGGGAGAATGCGAGCACATTTTGAGCATTTGACATAAATTTCCTATACAATAACAAAAATCGATTAATTCTTACCAAAATAGTCTTTTAACCCCTAAATTCATTCAATAAACACACTTGCAAATATTATTATTGTGCGTATGTGCTTATAGTATGACTATATATCATTATCCAAGTGAATTCTAATGATTGATAGATATTAGATATCTCTAAGACTCATCTTCATTAAAAGAAAATAAATTTACCAATTTTACAATATTAAATGATGTTGTTATAAATGTGTGGAACATATTAAAAAATCATATCGATTTGAATACAATTCAACTTATTATTAAAATATATACCTTAAAAATAATTAATATCTAAAATTAAAATCTCCACCAACTATAGGGGAAAATTAAATTAAACAGTTCAAAAAGCCATGAAAACAAACCTCAATCAAAGCCACATGCATGTTGTTCATTTATTTCCTTTATTCTCAAGTAAAATAATGCAATTATAGTGGCCCCATTCAGTAATAATGTTGAAACATTATTATTGGAATCATTCTGTTATCTTGTCCTTCTTGTTATTACTCTCATAAATCAATTAAATATATAAAAAATAGCAATAAAATTCAATAATGAATTATATCACCTTAAAAAGATATTTTATTTGACATTCTCATCAAATTAAGTCATCGACATTTTAACTTTATAGAAAGCTCACATTTATTTCACAACTTTTAAAATAAGGTTTACTAATTCTTTTAAAATTTCAAGAGAAAATAGTATAACTCGAAACTTCGATCATATATATATATGGAATTGAAGGGTTAGATCAATTGTCCACTAGTTTGTTCAAATGTTAAAAGAAAATAAATGGCATTTTTCAATTATTTTATTCCATATTGATTGGAACAAGTTGAATTATAAGGAAGAAAAGGAGTAGAATTGGGGCCTATATGAGTATGATATGTTAAAATCACTTCTATTTTAACTTATATATAACATGGTGCTACCCCATTTTCAAGAGCCATAGACCCACAAACTCAACCACATTTCTCAAAAAAGGTACACATTGTATCTACTCACAATGTTGATGTTCCACAAAGTGTTAGCTAGGTTCTATTGAAAAAGGAAAATAAAGAAAACACCATTATAGTCACTTCGGCCCAGTTTGGTAACAGTTTTGGCTCTCTTTTATAACTATTTGGTTTTTCGTTTTTAGTTTTTTAAAATTAAGCCTATAAATATTCCTTCTGCTTCCAAATTTCTTGCTTTATTATCTACTTTTTACCAATATTTTTAAAAATCGAATCAAGTTTTGAAAAGTAAAAAAAAATGTAGTTTTTAGGCACTGTTTGGTAATCGTTTGGTTTTTTATTTTTGGTTTTTAAAAAGTAAGACTATTTCCTCTTGATTTCTTACAATGATGTGTATCTTTCTTGAGTTAAATGATTGAATTCTTAGTCAAATTTCAAAAACAAAAACAAAAACAAGTTTTAGTTCAAAATTACTTTTTTTTTTTTTTTAATTTTCAAATTGGCTTGGTTTTTAAAAATATTGGTAAAATGTAGACAATAATGCAAGAAATGAGAGGGAGAATGGATGTTTATAGGCTTAATTTTGAAAACTAAAAACCTAAAACCAAATAGTTATCAAGCGGGACCTTAAAATTTTGTTTTTGTTTTCTCGAATTTGGTTGAAAATTCAAACTCCTTTACTTAAGAAAGATGCAAACTATTGTAAGAAATAGCGAGAAAATAGACTAAATTTTTCACATTATCAACAGTCTTTGCTTTTCGTTTTCTATTTTTGAAATTTATGTTTCTTTCTCCCCCTTTTTTTCTATTATAGTTTTCACCTTCATTAAAGAAATACTTAAACTCCTAGTAATCAAATTTTAAAAACAAAAACATATTTTTAAGAACCTTTTTTTCCATTCAAAACTTGGCTTGGTTTTTAAAACCACATTAGTAAAAAGTAGGTAACAAAACTTAAAAATTTGTATGGAAGTAGTGTTTATATAAACTTAGTTTTTCTTTACAAAAAAAATTAAACAAACAAAAACACGAAATTACCAGATAGTTATCAAACGTGACTTTAACAACAAATGGGTTCGTCTTTGATTTTATTCAAAATAAAACCAAACATTAAAGGTTAAGTATATAAATAATACACGAAGATTTGTAGTACCCTACTTTTTTTCTTATTACTATTAGTATAATAATTGCAAAGATGAGGATCGAACCTCCGACCTTTAAGAAAGAAAGTCATGTCAATTATCACTGAGCTAAGCTCATTTTAATTACAAATTTGTTTGACTTGATGGCATGATAAACTTTATTTTTAGTTTTGTTACATCACATTAAAGGTTAATTAGGAAATGTGGGTGGTTTTAAGAAAAAATTGGTAAAAAAAGGGTGGTTTTAAAATTATTTAGGAAAATAGAGTAGTTTTTTTGTCTTTTAGTAAAAACACTTTTTGAAAGTTGGAATGGGACCCACATCATGAAGGAAATGACAATTATTTTGATTTTTTTTTTTTTTTACAAATTAATTTACTTTATTTTTGTTTAAGGAAATATAATATCACTTTTTTTTTTATATAATTGTTATTTTATTATATTATGTAATTTTCTTTCATTTTTTAGCAAGATTAAATTTAATTAAAAAAAATATTACATATTTAATCATTTTATTTGTAAAATAATAAACTATTAAATATAAATTAAGATAATACCACTATTTTTTTTAATCTTACATCATATTGTAGTCTTATTTTAAAGCACGGAGAATTGTAATAGATAGCAAAATCAAGAAAAAAATCTAAACATATAGCACTTCTTTAAAATGTTTGCAAATATGGCAAATGTTGACAAGTCAACTTTTAAATTTTTTAAAACTTTTAAATTTGTCCTTGTTCGTATGTTAGGGAGCACATGTTTCCATCTTCTTCTTCCTTTTTTTTTTTTTTCCTTTTTTCCTTTTTCTGGTTGTTGCATTCTTCGATTTCATTACTCGCTCATATTACACCATTCCCTTTTTCTTCTCTTCATCTTCAACTTTTCCGACTTGAACCATGAAATTTCAAGCTAATTTTTAATTATTTTTTTCAAAATTACAAGTTTCCCCTTCTTCTTCTTCCTCCTCATTCACGCAAATATTAGAATTTTCAAAACCCAAAAGATTAACAAGATATATTGATTGAGATTAATTTTAAATTTATCCTTCATTATGAACATATTTATAATCAATTAATTATTTATTATGATTAATTTTTATTACTTCATTCATTATTAATATATCATATTTATAAAAAAAATTAGTATTCTTTATTAACATATCATATTTTTATTTGTTTGTTTCACTTTTTATATAATCTATTATTTATTAAAATATATTTTCTTATATTATTTAATTAATATTAAAATTACTAGTGTTGAACTTAATTAATTATAAAAATGATTAAACAATAATATTATAATTAATATGATGTTCATTAAATACATTAATTGGTTAATTTCAATTATAAATTACTTAATTTTTAAATATTCATAATTAAGATTATTATTGATTCTTAATTAATTATTTTTTATCAATGTATTGAATGATGTCTATTGTTTAATTAATTAATCTATTACAATTATATAAGATTGTCAGGCTTAATTTTATAAATCCTTAAACCAAACGGCCCCTAACAGTTCTGTTATGTAAATAACTAAAATTGAGCATTATTGAAATCTTAGGGACAAAAGTGTTAGATTTTAAAACATAGAAACCAAATAGAAATTAAATCCAAATCTAATAAACCAAAAGGTATTTTTTCGAAAAATATAACTATCCACTAATTTTACTTAGAAGGACTAGTAATATATTAGAAAAAATTAGAACTTTTGATATTTCCACGTAGCAAGGTTTTAGAATTTTACTTATCTATGTAATAAATTTATTTTACTATATCATATTGTAGTTTTCTTTTTAAATATTACCTAGTTCACAAATTTAGTAAAATAAAACAATATGATGTAAAAAAAAGTAGTGGTATTATCTTTATCCATAGATAATAGTTTATTATTTTACAAATAAAATGATTAAATATATAATATTTTTTTAATTAAATTCAATAAGAAAATAATTACAAAAAAAATGGTATTATGTTTTCTTAAAAAGTTAAAGAAAATGAATTTGTTAAAAAAAAATCACAATAATTATCATTTCATTCATTATGTGGGGTCCCATTCCAACTTTCAATAAAGTTTTTACTAAAAGACAAAAAAAACTACCCTATTTTCTTAAATAATTTTAAAACTACCCCTTTTCACCAATTTTTTCTTAAAACTACCCTCATTTTCTAATTGACCCTCACATTAAAACACACATTGTACAAGTTTGCTTTGGTATTTCAATACTTAGAATTTGGGATGCATGAATCAGGAACTTTCTTCGATTTCAAAGTGTTTTATGACTTGTTATATCATCTAATACAATTTTGGGTAATGTTTCATTAATCAAGTTGAGAGCTTAGACAAATTTCTCATATAATTTTTTTATGCAAGTGGTTGGAAAGAATATGAAGGAATTCTCTAACTTGGAAAAGAAAAAATACGAGAAATGTTGTGATAAGTTAGAGTTACTTTTGAGTAATTCGAGTCTATGTATTTGGCTAATTAGTAAAGGACGAATCTCCAAAAGTAACTACACAAATGTATGAAACAAAATTAAACTTGATAAGATAGGATTGTAGACTACTTGATGTTTTGTAGTTTTCTTTTGATAAAGATATTTTAACTTTAGAGACTTACTTGTTTAGTGAGTTTTCACATTCTTATCTAATAAGCTCTCAAAAGAAAATCCTCAAAGAATTTACAGAGGAAAAGTACATAGAAAATTTGATCACATGATCAACAACTTGTGGGAACCTCTTGAAAGAAAAGCCACAAAATACCAAAAGACCAGTTCATATGTAATTCTGTATTTTCTACTTTTAATCAACCTGGGGGGGGGGGGGAAGTGAATCAACAAGGTACCTTACCGCAAAATAACAGTGTTATAAGACATGCTAATGCAAATAACAGAACATTACTTGAAACAAAACAGCAAACACAACAAACACATAACACCAAAGATTATTAACCCAGTTTGGTGCAAAATCACCTATGTTTGGGGGGGCAGTGTACCTAGGAAAGACAACTTCACTAATATGATTAATAAGCAATTATAACGCAGTACTTATCTGTAATTGTAGCACGATTACAAAGACTCTCGTATAGCTTAATTACACAATCATTCAATATAGGCTCCCCCTAGATGTGAGACTCCCTCTCTTGATGAATTGGGCTCCCCCTAAGTGTTGATATGAGTGAAGAGACACCTTAGGCTTCCCTAAGGTAGGTATCCTTTCTTAAAAGGCGAGAGATCCCCTTAAGACATGAGACTTCCTCTCACCTGATCTTTGTCTTTCCTCCACAATGTGAAAATCACTTCACTTGTATGGCTCAGGCTCCCCTAAGCTTGGTTGTCTCTCAGTAGAAAGAACACAACAGAAATATACTCTCAGCTCAGATAACAATATCAGTGCATATGAAGAATAATCATGTCTGAGCTTGGGAGAAACAAATAACACATTTGTGAGAAAAACACGGCGTTCACCACTTGTCTGCTTTTCAAAAACAATTTAAACGGTCAACCCTAATAGATTCACGCATGACATCTAAATATGTGAAACACCAACGTCTAGGATGTTCTACCTTCCAAAAATAAGTGTGCACACGAAAGGCAACTGCAGACTGATAATTCCAAAAATAGAAAGATACGCAGAAACAACATTCCTAAAAAGCATCTGTCTAACCAACACATGAAATGCTGAGACATATCACAAAACATCCTTTTTCCTTAAACAAATATTGCCCACACATCATTCTAACATAAGGGTTATAAAATAGGTACTTGAGTAAAATGTTGGTCAAAGTCAAATAATATATTTAAATATCTTATATATTGAAATAAATATATTTTACTTAGTTGAATCTCATTCAAATTTCATATATTATACAAGTTCCATTTCATATATCTTATATGTTACTTTCTTTAACTTCTTAATGTATCAAATACAATAAATATATTTTTTTCCTTTTACTTTCAATATTATATTTTAATTTAAACATTTCAAAATTTTAATTTATTTTTCTTCTATATATTTAATACATGAAGTATATTAAATATTGATTTGAACATTTCAAGTATTACTATTAGCTAGCAAAGTAATCTTATGGACCATTATTACTATTAAAAGTTATAAATTAATTTTCATTCATTAACTTCTAGGTCACTCCACTAATCAAATAATTTTCATGCATCAACTCGTAGATTACATCATTGTACTATAAAACTTGATTTGCATTATTGAACAAGTTGTATCCATGAATATAATTGCTATATCTATATAAGTAGATTATTCACGAGTTGTCTGTAATTACAATTGAATCAAAAGTCTATTTTGTCACTGTAATTACATCTTATAACATCAAAAATCTATTTCATGAAATTGTGGTAAATGTTGAAGAAATAAGATGATATACTATGGTTTATAAGTTCACCTTTCTAGTTTAGACACTTCTGAAAAATAAATCAATATAAATGTTATAATATCTTGCATTTTTTTTAAAAACTATTTTGTATGGCAAATTTATTAGGAAAATTTTCACAGATAGAAAAAATGTCAAACTATTTACAGAAAATAGCAAAAAACAAACATTGATAGACTTCTATCAGCATTTATCAGTGATAGATTTCTATCATTTCTATTACTGATAGACCATGATATACCCTCATAGACTTTTATTAGCGTCAATTACAACTATCTAAAAATTTTGCCATTTGGTATAAATAGTTTCCCTTATTTTTCTATTTTTAAAAATCTCATGAATCTAAACATTACAAATATTATTTCCGCATATTTTGAAGTTTTCGATTAACACTTTTAAGTCATTTTTGGGTCATTCATCTTTCAAATGTCAACTTCTTAAAAAAAAAAAAAAAAATAAATTAATCCAATTTTCTGAACGACTTATTTATTAAATTTTTTTCAAAACCAATTTTGATCATCTATATAAGCTATGTTAAACACATTTTAAACGATTGTCTAAGGTATTTATGAAAACTTTCCTTGTATTTTTCATTAGAGTGTACCATGAACTTAGTTATTGAAGGTTGGAACTAACTCGACCCAAACTCGATCGGTATCTTTAGGCCCATTGAACAAGTTTTTGGGCTCTCTTGAGTGGCCATGGTGGGCCCAATGAATTATTATCAATGATGACAATTAGTTGACCTCACTTGAAATGGAGCTTCTACTCTGCATATTCTACTCTGAACCAAAAATAAGTCAACAAAGAACCTTGCAGCAATCCCAAGCACAAAACTATAGTTTTTTTATTTTTACGGATACGAAGGGTCAAACCTCTAACTTCAAGAAAGAGAGTGCATGTCAATTACTGTTGTACTAAGTTTACTTTTAACACAACTACAATTGTGTCTTCCGTTTTCGCTAATCACAAGATGATCCAAAATAATATAAAATAATATTAAAGGAAAAATTATAAAAACTACTTTTAAACTCTAGAGATTGTTACAATCGTAATCTTGAATTTTCAATTTTATGAGATTTTAAAACTAGACACTTTAAATATTGTAAAATACAGTTGTTTGAATGTTCAAAAAACCGATGACCAAAAAATCTTATCAACCCAACCCAACCCATACGGTTTAGGTTGAGTTATCAACTCATTTGAGTTAGGTTGGATTCAAATAAATGAAATTTTATTGATTGGGTTGTTTCATGGATTCAACTAAAATAAACCAAACCAACCTAAATTTGTTATTAATTTATATATATATATATATATATATATATATATATATATATATATATATAGTACTTATGATAAGATTATATATACATATATTTATTTTAATTTTATAATTTATTCTTCAACCACTCCTAAAAATAATTTTTTTAAACGTTTAGAAAGACAAATTTCATAATATAAATTGAAATTGAGTTACTTAATTGAATATATGAAAATAATTAAATACATTTTTTTACATATAATATTTTACTTCTTTTTAGAAAAAGATTATTTAAATAAATGACATGAATAACTCGAACCAACCAACCCAAATGTCTCAATGGCTGAGTTGGGTTGGGTTTATTATTTAATGGATTTATTTAAGTTAAAGAAACTTACAATTCAAATAATTAAGTTGGGTATAAAAAATGATTCAACGAACACCCCTAAAATTGAAAAAACTTAACATCCAAACAATTGGGTCGGGCCTAAAAAATGTTTCAACTCAACCCAACTCAACCTACGAACACTCATACAAACCACCTCTAAACTATAATGATTATTACAATCAAACCCTTGAAATACAAAATTGTTACCATTTAATTTAAGTTTTAACTCTATAAAATCTGAATACTATAATATCAATCGATTAAAAAGATTTTGATTTTCAAACCCTCAATTTAAGAAAACTAAAATTTGATATGAATTTGGGTTTGGTTGTAACCAATTTTATAACTCCACTTGAAGCAACACTTATCATTCTAGAGTGATTTGTATAATTTGCAAATTTGAGTATACAAGTTTAGATGGTTGACTGGTCAAAACAAAAATTCGTCTGATTGTAACAACCTCAATAGTTCAACGGTGGTTTTTGCAATATTTTTAATATTCAATTATCAACCTTTTTTTTAATTTTATTTTTAAGGTTGTCCCAATGTGGATCTCAATCTAGATTGAGATTCTTCATAGAAAATATCAAATAAGAAAATGAGGAAGAAAGTTTAAGACTATAATATTGAACATAACTTGGGATTTGCAAGGCTAAAAATATTCATAAACCATTGAAAGAGAGAGGTAGTGAATGATAAAGATATGCTGTTCTATCCAATGGCATCTTTTGCTATTTTATATAACATCTTATTAGAGGAATAGAAAAATCTCTAGGGAGCTTGAAAATCCTAGAGGGACGTTAAAGATGTTTAGGAGTTGTTTGGGAGGCTGGAATATTATCAAGATTAGTAAAAATTAGAAGAGTGTTGGAATGCGTGAACCATCGAGGGCATAATAGAAATGGAATCGTGAAACGTGAAAACGGTAGAAGAGAGGATTTGGTTAAAAACTATCAGAACGGAACGAGTTTAATTTTACAAATCGGGTCAAAAACACTCAATCCAAGAATAGGTTTTAGATTACATTATAATCCAAACTCATTGCAATACAGTCTCCCAAACAGCTCTTTAGTATTTACTAGAATCGACCTAGAACGAACCCTTGTCTCATAACTTTCCTCATCGATTACTTTAAAGGCAGAAAGTTTTCTGGCTCTTCAAGTTGGCTAATTTACTCTGATAGAACGTATAGTCTTTTCTCATTAGTTACTAATTGGAGATCTTTTTTCTTATCCAGCATTAGTGGCGAGGAGTGTTTTAGTTCGTTTTTGTGTTGTTTATTTCATTCGGTCAATGAAATTCGTTATACTCTTCTTCCTAAAAAGGAAGAAAGAAAAAAGAAAAGGCTCGGGGCTTGTTCTTTTCGTTCGGTTCATTTGTATTCTTTCATCTGTCCCGAACAAATACATACATACATACATATATAACACCACCGTTGGATTAAGGTTTCTATCTGGATTCCAGTCATGAAATTCTGTTTGAGAGATGAAATAACAGCAAAATTTCATGCCAAAACTTCATGTTACACTAACCAGAATCTAAGCAACATCCACAAAATGGAAGAACAGAGAGACAATCAATGTCAGCACTACAAATCATCATATCTCCAAAGAAAACAGCAGATCAAAGTCAAACTAAAAAATCACGACCTCCAGAAAGGGAGGGGGGGAAAACAATATACATAGAGGGGAATTCGACAAAAAGGCAAACTAAACAACGAGAATGCTTACAGAACTATCCGTTCGGCTTGAGATCACTTCCATTGCCGTTGATAGGCATGGTCCTCTCTATTGTTCCGAAAAGCACAGCAGCCAACCGAGTAGACGATGATGAGAAAGACAAGGAATATAATGTTCACAACAGCAACCTTCTTCCAGTTGCTCTTAATATTATCCAGCAATCCAGCCTTGCAGGCCTGGCAATTGAAGCACAGAACATTGGGATCATTTTCCCACAAATTACAGTCAGGGTTGGGCGAGGTTGTAGCAGTCCTGTTCCATATAATTGGGCTCACATAATTGAAATTGCAGTCGTTTGAAGGTTTACAGCAACCAGACTGCACGTTAGAACGAAAATAAGATGTCAAATTTTGTAACTACAAGAAATGGAGGGAATATGGTAAAAATAAGAAAAAGACTTGGTATTCATGGAGCTTGATATTCAACAACAACAAATCAAACAAGAATATGCACATGCACACTATTAACTTAGTAAGCCTCCGCAAGAATCCACGAATAGAAAGTTCAAGTCTAGAACTGCTGGAATCTCAGTCAATCCCAAATGCAGGAATATCAATGAACAGAAGGAATGATTTTCAAGCAGTTGCGTACACTGTACATTTTCCTTCAAGTTATGAATCCAAGTAGAGAAATTTCTATCAGAGGTATGTCACTCACATTAAAGCTGAAAACAAAAAGGAATGATCATTGACAATATTGCAAAAGTCATTGACTTCCTAGAGAATTAAAATTTCAAGACCCTAAAATGGTGCCTCACTAAAAGGAAGATTCTAATGGTGAGGTTGTTGAGGTGAATGAGGAGATATTTGAAGTATGTGTCGAGAATGGGATCGTGACGAACTCTCTAGAGAAAAATGAGGCCAATGTGGAGACTTGGAAATATGTAGTAAAAAAGCTTATGAGTTTTCTTTTAGCTTAGAATTAAGTTTCTTTGCAATTCTATGAAGTTTAGGTTGCATGTTTAGAATCATTCAAGCTTGACTTGATCAAGCTTGCTTGTGGAATGATTCGAAGATCAAGGGTTGATGGGAGCCACAAGCATTGTCTGATCCCTAGTTTATTTGATATTCTAAGTAATCGGTAATCTAGCATATTTTAGGGGGTGAGATCAAACTGGTTTGGGGGGTTTTGAGCATTAAATTTGAAGGTCTTGTTCCTCAAGAAGATTGTTAGATCCACTTCTCGAGAGTTACGTATGAATACTGAGCAGCCAATTTCAAAAGAAAGAAAAAATCACAAGCAAACTAAGCCATGGAATACGTTGCCATTATTAGAACTATGAATACCACATGCATGTAATGACCAAATATCATAAGCCCCCAATCTTGTAGACATACAAACAGTTTAGTATTCAGCAAAGAAGCTACACTCACGTACACACACCGACAAATTTCTTGCAAAGTAACAGCACTACCATAAGCACAGTTCCATGTCCAGTTGGAAAATGCAAACTCAATTTTCTCATACTGATATTGAATAAAAGGAGGCACCCAGATGGTAGATCTATACCCAGAAAGTTTCTAAAAAGTGGAAAATCAACAAACAAAAAGGTCAACAAAGCATAAAGCTGATATGAGTATGACAGAAATAATTAGTGACAAAGAATAAATATATCCCAATATCCTTTTTGGTTTAAAGGATGCCCCTAAATTAAAGATGATCAACTTTTTGAGAAAGTGAAAAGAAAAACATAGAAACAGTGTTTCAGATAACCATGGAATAAACTTTGCACAACAAGCATGTGGATTCCCAAAATTTGAATAATAGTACCAGAAAGGAAAAAACAAAGAAACTCAGAACAACAGAGATCAACGTCTTAAACATCAACAGAACAGATCTCCAACAACCATATCTAGAAGATGCAATTCAAAACCAGCGATAAAATGATAAATCGCCCAAAATCTAGATTCAAAACTAAGATTCAAGCTGAAACAGAAACGAAATTAAAAAAACTGGGTTATACTTCAAAACATTAAACCAATTCCCAAATTCATTCCTACGCATCATACCTGAAGAGCAGACAAATTCTCCTGATAGAACTGTTCAACAGTATCCTTAATATACTTGTCAGCAAAGGTGGAACAGATCTTCCCATCGATCAAGCAGCTCTTGATTTTGTTCCAATTTTTGTCATTATTCACTCTCTTCTGGAGCCAACCGGAGTAATCTCCAAGTCTATACTCCTTATAACCCCGATTGGACAAGACCTGACCGGCTCCCTTGTTGGTGACGACAAAAGCAAAAATGGTGAAAGCAAAGAGAATAACAATAAGAACAAACATTACAAGAAGGTAAACCCATAGAAGCCATGAGATTCTACAGCAAGCACCGAGAAGACCGGCGAGAGAAATCAACAAAAGAAAAACGCCGATTATGATAATGGGTTTGTCTAAGTACTTCTCGCATTCGGTGCTTCCTTGTTTGCTGAGCCAAACGCCGGCCCAGAGAATTGGGATCGACAGTAAGAAGGTGATGAAGTTTAGGATTCCGACGAGGTTGTTGCTGATTCGAGGCATTGTGAAGAATCAGAGTAGAAGCAAAAAGAGGGGAGAAATTTTCAGAGTGTTGAAGAAGAAGAAGAAGAAGAGAAAACGGTGTGAATTAGAGCGACTATATAATAATGTGGTTTTGGAAACTCGCTGTGAATGCCTGCCACGTGTCTTCTTCTTTTTCCCTTTGCTTTTCAGGGAAGTTTGAATTTGGGGAAGCTCTTTGTTAGGTGAGTTGGGTCAAATCTTTTCTCTCTCTTAACTTTTAAATTTAAAAATTACTAAATTAAATTTTATGCATACATAATATATTTTTAAAATTAATTATATAAATATCCACAAATATGTCTTTTTAATCCCTGTATTTTGACTTTCGTTTTATTTTAGTTACTTTTAATTCATTTTAAATTTAATTTCTAGATTTTTAATAGATCTTAAATTTAGTTTTTCAAAGTATTATGTTTTATTAAATTAGTAAAATAATAATAATAATAATAATCTTTCTGTAAAAAAAAAAACACAATGGACTAAAATTTATTGAAATTTATAATGGAGATGTTAATAGAGACTAAATATTTTGGAAGAAATAGTAAATTAACTTTAAGATTTATTGAAATTACATAGACTAAAATTGAACATTTAAAAATAAAACGACAAAAATAAAATAAATATTAAAGTATAGAAATCAAAATGGTATTTAATTTTTTTTAAAAAGAAAATTCTCTTTACCTCTTTTGATATTTTTTTTTAAATTACGTTCTTATTTAATTAAAAATACTATTATATTTTAGTTTGTAATAGTTTAGTCTATGAGATTTTGTTTGTAACAATTTAGTCCATACAATATTTTTTTTAACAATTTAGTTGTTGTAATCTTTAATTTGTAACAATTTTATTTATAAATTCTATTATGTAACAATTTAATCTATGCATCTTAAATTTATAAGAATTGAATTTTTATCGTAATTTTTTTAAAAATATTTAATTAGATTTCATGACTAGGTAGATCGATAAACTTATTGGGGACCTAATAACTTATAGAATTCTCGAAGACTAACTCGTTACATAATAAGAATTGATGCTCAATTTTAATGAAATTTTTTACTGTATGTTTTAAAAACTTAAAGTATAATAAATAATTAAATTATTACCTACTAAAATTTATGGACGGATTTGTTACCATTTTGAAAGCATAAAACTAAATTATTACAAATAAAAGTTAAAGGAAATATTGTTCTTTTTGTGGGAAAAAAAAATAGTAATGTTTTTAATGAAAAAATGTATACATATTTTTTTCTTTTCTTAGTCCAATAATAGTTGATAATATATTTTATGTTCGTTGAAATATGTTTATGTTTGGATTGAAACTTCTTATTATTAGTTAATAATACATACATCAACCACATTTAATACCCAAATGTTAAATAACATTAAATAAAATTGATTTAATGTATATGTTGATTAGTATTTTATAGTGATGATAAGGATTAAATGAAATAAATGCATAATTTAATGTTGGAAATATAACTGAAATATATTTTTTTAAAATTGAAACTGAAATCTTTTAAATGTTATAAAGTAAATAAACAGGTAATTGAAAGTTGAAATTAAATGTGTAATTCAACAATATACTAATAATTCCATAAAAGAAAAAATAGTAATAAGTATTCATTGATTATTATTTAGGAAATATATTCACCAAAATATTTTACTTTTTTGGTAGATTATTAAGATGGTTGGTTTGAATTTTTCACCCACTTTTTCCTCAATAATTTACCCTCTTGCTAAACAAAAGGGATTTTACCTCTTTTTTTTTTTTTTTTTTTTTTTTTAATTGTGTGTTTTTAATTATTATTTTACCTATTCCATGGGCAATAGCCTTTTCTCACCAAATGTTATCTTATTTGCTCAGCAAGATGAGATATTTAAGTAATTTATAGAAGTCAATTTCTTTACTTTTTCATAAATATGTATTTATTTTTCAATTAATTTGATATATTCAACAAGTGGGATTTTTCTTTCCTTTTTTTTAGAGAAATTAGCAATTGGGCATGAAGCAATGTCCCAATTGCTTTTGATTCATTGTACTATATCATTTAGTATTTATTTTTTAATGATGAAAATATAATATTAAGATCGATATAAAAAAAAAAAAAGTTATAATATCATTTTGGTCCCTGTATTTTGAAATTTGTTCGATTTTAGTCCATGCACTTTCAAATGTTTCATTTTAGTCCATATGCTTTCACTAAACCTTAAATTTAGTCTTTCAAAGTTAATTTTTATCGAAATTGATTAAATAATCATAATAATTTTCAAGCAAAGAAACACAATATGTAAATATATTTTCAAAATTGATAGTGAAAATGCTAATAAAAAATAAAAAAGTAATGAAAGAATCCATAATAAACTAGTACTAGGGACTAAATTTAAGATTTATTAAAAGTACATGGACTAAAATTTAATATTTGAAAGTATAGGGACTAAAATTGAACAAACTCTAAAGTATAAAGACTAAAATAATATTTTAACCTAAAAAATAATTTTAAAAAACTTTTCCATTTAATTTTTAAGAAATTCAGAAATATCAAATTGCATCGTCAATTGTTTGTTTGTTTGTTTTTTCACTAGAAACAACAGTAGCAAAAAAAAAAACAAAAAAAAAAAACCTCTATAGTTGCATTCAATATTTTTTTTAGTTCACACTCAAAAAGATGTTCTAATATCATAGATTTGCTACAAAATCAAATGTTTTATAGCTCTATCACATCATATTATTGTTTTTTTTTTGACATATATCAATTTATACCTCTAAACTTTGGAATTATATAAAATAAACTCTGAATTTTCATAAATGTATCAATTTACACCTTCTTCCAGATTTCATCGATCAATATCGTGTGAAACTTATAATTTGTGTCAATTAAACTCTTAATTTTTCATAAGCTAATCAACTTAGACTATTCATTACATTACCTTAGAAATCTATCTATGCTTTAATTCTCAAACGTGTATAGATTTCTTCAAATGTCAGTTTTAAATAATGGATGGTTAGAGTAAATGCATAGATAATTCTCAAATAAATTAAACTTATGACTAAGAGTCTAAATTGATTCATTTGTGAAAAATTTAGAGGTCCAATTGATATAATTATAAGTTTCACACCAGATTTTTCCAAACACGACATAATGGAAGGGTGTATTGATACTCTCACAGAAATTCAAGGTGATACAATTATTAGTTTATGATTTAAATTCATATTTTCCTTTTTTTTTTTCATTTGGATAAACTCACAAGTCTTCTTAAAATTTTTTTCTCTTGTCAAATGGTAATAGGGATGGTAGAAACAATAAATAAATAAACCTTCAATTTTATAATCATCATTGAAAAGAAAGAAAAAAACTTATGACATCAATTTAACCATTAAAAATGAAGTCGTCCTAGAAGATCCATACATGGTCCAAGATTAAAAGTCAACTTAATCCTAATATTTTTCCTTTATATTATATGTCTAAAAGTTTTGAAGAAAAAAAATGAAATACAATTTTTAAAAAATACAAATCTCAATGGCTAAAATGACATAGTTCAACACTAATTTTGACATATATTCCTAAAAATGCAAAACTCAAATACTTATTTGATAATTTTTTTTTTCAATTTCATACTTAAGCTGATGATTCTAAAGAGATTAAAAAAAATTTATGAAAAAAAAAAAAGAACACTTATACTCCACTAAAAAGCAAAATAAACTAACTTTTATACAAATTTAAATCCTTAGAAAGTTTAAGTTTCAATGAATCTTGAGTTGTGTTTAATGTTGCCTCTATTAATCAATTATGAATTAATGTAAAGTTAATAAACCAGTTGAAATATATAGTTTTGATCTAATAAATGAATATAGATTTGATTTTGTTTCTAAATTTTAAAATTTGCGATTTTGCTTTGTTAGTCCCTATTTTAGCTTATGGTTGTGTTAGGTTTCTATTAATTAACCTAGCTAGTTAAATTAGTTTTTACTAATTTTTCGTTTCTATTAAAATCAATTAAAAAATGACATCAAAATTATTTTAATTTAATTAACAAAAACTAACATTAATGATCAAAACTTAGCAATAGTAAAACTCAAGAGTAAAATGGTAAGATCCTAAAATATATAGACTAAATAGAAATTAAATTTAAAATTAAATGGTACAATAAAAGTGTACACTGTGAAAATAGAGACTAAATAAAAGAAACTAAAACACAAAAAAAAAAAAAAAAAAAAAAAAAAAAAAATCATATTTTAGAATTTAAAGGCCAGATGAAAACTATATACTAAATAAATTTGAATTCCACCAAAGTAGTAGTGTATAGCATACATAATATATAGAATTTTAACCCTATTTTGTTGTTTACTTAATTTTTGTCATATTCTTTAAAAAAGAAAAGAGTCGCTAACTCCTAAGTTTTGAATTTGAAAGGCAGCCAATAGAGGAAGATTCATTCATTTGAGAAAGCTCTTCTTTTCATGCAATGCTTGTCTTCAACTCAGCTATGGCTGTTTTAAATATCTTTTTTAAAAATAAAAAATAAAAACAGAGAGAGAGAAATAATCAACTAATAGCTTTCTTCTGGCTTAATTCAAAAATAAATTCACAAAGCCCCAAAAGCATATTGAAGGAGTTATAAAAAAAAAAAATAATAATAATAAAAAAAAAGGGATGGGCATGGGAAATTGTAATCTTGGCCTCTCTCTCTCTCTCTCTCTCTCTCTCTCTCTCTCTCTCTCTCTCTCTCTCTCTAACCTTTTGACCACATTAAACAGAAAGCTTCAAGTTCCTCGAAAGTGTAGAAATTCAGTTTCGATTTTGACCTCTTCTAACATCCATTTTATTCTCTCTTTACCTTCGAAATTTGGAATTTTTTTTTTCATTCTAAAATGGAAATAAAAAACTCATCAATGTCGTTTATTAGAAATGAAATTATGATAATTACTAGTTTTAAAATAAATCAAAAAAATTTATTTTACTGCCATTTTAAAATACAACAATAAATTACTTCAAAAAGTGTAAAGTAGATATGGTTAATTGACATATACTAGATTTGATGGGGAGATAATTTGAGAAATGACGTAACAATTTGTTATTAGTTCAAAATTTCTCCGTCAACAACTATCTCTAAGTCAGATTTAAATCCCTCTACTTTCATTCCATTACATTTGTTGTACTAAAAAATTACTACAAAAAATTTTACTTTATGCAATTTTAGTAAAATTTAATGATATGTTTTTCATTAGAAGAACTATTATCAGTAAAGAAAGGTTGTTCAAATTTGTGATTGTTAAATCCATGAATTATTGATTTATTGTTGATAAATTCTAACTTTTAAAAATATCTAATAGATTCTTTAAATTTATATCTTGAGTCTACCATATATCGAACATATTCCAAATTTTTAATAAAGGGTCTGAACTTTGTTAAATATTTGGCAGCTGGGCCTAAACTTTCAAGGAACAAAAGGTCAATTTAGTAATTTTACATTTTCTTCTCATAGCAAGAGGAAGGAAGCAAAATAAAAATAAAATCTTATTTTCAAACCATACACTCATTCTCCAGACTTCATGTCTTTTTAACCAGCTAGTAAGGAATTGAATAAGTACATACCAAAAGTTTATACTTCTCCTTACCTCCCCCCAAGGATTGAAATATCAATCGATATATTCATAAATTGGAGAATTCAACATTGATGTTAAAAATTAATCGATATCTATTATAACTACACAAAACATAACAAATTATCATATATTAATTGCTAAAATACAAATAGCTCAATTGACATCATATAAGTACCAACAATCTCAAGATCAGAATTTCGATCTTCCATTTTACATATTGTAAAAAAAAAAAAAAATTATCATCTATTAATCTCAAAATGAATATGAATACTAACACAGAAACATATGTCAATATGGATAAATTCGAAAAATTAAAATATCCATATTGATATCAATATTAAGATCAATATTTTAATCCTTAAATCTCATACAGAAAAATCTCACTCCATTCCAAATCCCAACCAACTTGGAAATTCTTATGGCAACCCTTAATTTCAAGGCAGGAATATCAAGTTTCAGATGGCAGCTGTTTGCAGGATCAAATCAATTTGCCTCAATTCACATTTGTTCAATTCTACCTACACCCATTTTCTAGCTAAGGATTTGGTCAAATAAGTGATGCTACCAACAGAATGTGCACTCATTATATCAAATCTAAAATTAAAAAAAAAAAAAAAAAAAAAAAAAAGGTAATATAATTTTTCATTTTTCTAAATCAACTAAAATTATTATGATCTTACGATCCACAATTTTTCAGCTTCGTATGTCTCTCAGGCCATCATTTGTCAACCCCATCTGTCCAGTTTGGAGCTCATCCATCGTTGCTTTCATCTGTTCTAAACTAAAATTAAAAGAAACCTTCTTTAGAAACTAACAACAAAATGGTGCAGATTAAGTTGGTATAAGGATCTAATTACACAGAAGATTCAAAACGATTTGAACGGGACAAGAAAGGGTCGAGAAATGGCAAGGTGCAATGGGATCAATTCAGCCTGTCCACAATCAACAATTGAGTCATAACTACTCAAGAAAGACGCGAAACAAAATGGCTGTCCTTTATTATTATCAGAGATGCAATGGAAAATAATGGAACTCCAAAACAGTTTTTTAATAGAACTTGAGAACAAACATAAATCAACAATCTGTGCTTTCCGAGTGATGAACATTCGTTCAAAGAGGGCCGGGGAAAGTGCCGTTCTCCCTCTGCTCATTCCATTTTTCAACCTGCAGAAAAGATGCGGTTATTAACGTGCATGTAACATATGAAAGAAACTTATTTAATAGGTATCGTCCTGTTTCGACCATCCAGTAAGATTAAGCACATCAACAAGCAGAGGTTCATAATAGATTTTGCACTTTTCTGGATAAAATGTATAATATTTAGCATAGAAGGTAAAATAAAATGCTAAAGAAGGATTAATGGGGAAAAAAAGAACTACAGATACCATATGCCCATAGAATTATGGTGTAGACATGCGTGTGGCACCTTTAAAAAAAGTATAACCCTATCCAAGAAAGTTGGATGGTCCTAACCTAATCAGCAACGTTTGATATGCAAATAGATATGGCTCTAGTTTTTAATGACAGGATCCTCTATGAATCATTTACAGATGTAGTTTTGGTTCCTCATCATCTAGGGCCTCTTTGGATTGACTTTTTAAGTGTGTAAAAAAGTGTCTTTTAGTGCAAAAAAAAAAAAAAAAAAAGCTCTCACAACATTTAGAAAGTCAATCTAAACAAACCCTAATCTAATCTACCAATTTTTTTTAAATTGTGGTCCCAGACTTTTACAATTTTGATTAATCTTTCAACATCTACTAAAACTCACATATTAGTGCCTAACCTGATAGAAACAGGAGCTGAAGTGACATTGAAAGACAGAAATAAAAGAACTACAGTTAACTCTAAATAATTGAAGGTATTTTGACCATCCCATCTTTGAGCTCACCTCATTCTCAAGCCTATACCAACTAAACTATTATCTATCTCCAACCCCTCCCACTCCATTGCTGACGACTAATAAATACACTAAGATATTTTCTAACTTCTACCCTAATAACATTTCTATCATCCACCATTTTCCATTTCACTATCACACTATTTCTAAGAACTCATCCAAGTTGATTTCCACCCAAATTCTCATTCATTCACCAGAACAATAAGCACAAATCTTTTTCCACGTTTTGCCAACCATGACAATTTAAATATACTTTTCTTGCGTATTTATCACTTTCTGTAACCACGACATATCCATATTGCTTCTTCATAAACTTTATGGTTCATCAGACCCTCAGCAGTTAGTCTTCCACACATTCCAAGATCTTCAACTCGCCCAGCAAAAAAATCAACTTTATGACTTCCCACCTTAGATTCTACAGTGTTGTGTAAAATTTTCCTATATCGATCACCCATAACTACACGTGAGGGTCTGAAGAGGAAATGTCACATAGAGAGAGCTCCGTTCCCTCTTAGGAAATGTTACCTAGAGTGAGCTCTGATACCAATTGTTAGGATACCTCCTAACTAGAATTAAGATTTGAAATATATTGAAATATTAAGGATGAAGAACTACAAGATAAACCAAGTATAAAGGCGCTTGGAACCTCCCCTCTTAAGTATACTAACCCAAGCCCTAGATCAATCAACAATTGTCTACCTTCCCTCAATCTCCCTCCCTCTATTTATAACCAAATTCCCTAACAATAAGCACAAATTTGATTTTTATGTTCATTATCATTTTTGGATTGGCTTGAACACTTTATTAACATTTTTTTCTCCCCATCCCCTGTTCTCTATAGGTTGTATCTTCATATCTTGGGTTTCGCTTTTGGCTGTATTTGGATGTTGGATGCTCCCCATCATTGGGTTTATCCTCTTTGTAATCTTTGGATATTTCATTCATCAATGAATTGTTTTCTATCAAAAACAAAATAATAATAATAACCAAATACCCTAACTCCCTACTAATTACTCTTATGCTCTTACTAATACCATACTAATATCCCTAACTACGACCCTTATAGAAATGTCACATAGAGAGTAGCTCCATTCCCTTTTTCACACGGGAGCTTCTTAGGAGTGCTCCTGTTTATAAAGGTTTAAATAATATTTTTGTTAGTTTTTCTATTCATTTGGTTATTTTATACAATGTAATGCAAACAGGGTCATCGACTAAAAGTTCCACAAGTTCTATAAGTGCACAAAATGTAATGAATTTATTAATTATGAAACAATATTAGATTACGAGGTTATTCTTTTTAATCCCTGCATTTAATTTTCTCTCAGTTTCAAGACTAATTGTTAATAACTCAAAACTCATTAACCGGAATAAAGCTTATGCCTAATATGTGAGGAAGTATATCAATCCTAAGTTTGCAATTGGCTAATATCACTTTATTAAAAGAATACGAGAGATCTGGAGCTCAAGATAAATCATAAATAGACAATAGAATTAAATCGTATGCTTGTAAAAGATACATGAATTTCAAGGCAAAAATAATTTCCATAGTTAATAATATTATTAACATGTAATCTAATGCCACAGGACGTAAAGATATCAAAAGATCTTTCCTGGGTTCATAGAGAATATTTTACGATTGGAACATAGAATTTAATCTAGAGCATATGCATACAAAACTCGAAAAATTATAACATTGAAAAAAGGCAAAAGAGTTTTTGTGGCAATGCACCTAAATGTTAGCAGAACTGCATCGATATGAGCAGGAAAAATAGAATAAGTAAAATTTTGTATACTTTAAACACCACCAAATGCAACAAAGAACTCACCCATTCACCAGGGCAAAGAGCACGATAGTACTTTGCAAATCTCTCACATTCACCAGACTCCTCACCCTTTGCTGTCAGGCACCTGTGGAAAGTTTTGCATATTTAAGGTGAAAACTAACTATGAAAACACAGAAGACTGTAGTCCCTCTACATTTTTCCATTTTAACCCTCATCCCAAGTTGTAAGAAAAATGCACCTGTGGAACTCAATGTAGCGAGTGAAACAGTGCCTGGTTTGATTAGTAGTAGGGAATCGAAAGTCAGCTGGTGCTGTTTTCAGCTCAATCTGAGATGGCAAACAAGAAGGCATAGAACAAATAAAAATAAAATAGACATTGAAGAGGATCATCTTGATAAACGATAACCACTAGTCTTAGAAATACTCACTCAATACACATCATTAAATTTTCATTTAATAAGATATGGGTAGTTATTAATCATTTTCCTAATAACATTATTCCAAAATGAGCAACCAACACATTGCAACATTTTACAGGTATCTTGTGCCTTCTATACCTCAACTCATGCCAAACACCAAGATACGAAGTACAAACTGACGTCCCTAGGTTATAATCTTCAATTATTGACAACAGCAAGAAACATTATCTACAGCATGCACAATCACAATGTCATGTATGAAGCATGGATAGACACAATATATACATCAAAAAGATTTTTTTTTAACATAAACATTTATTTCATGTGTAAAATTATGCTAAATTGACACAGTTTGATGTGCTTCTTCTGATCTTTCTTCTATTATTGCTTATTGGGAGTTCCATTTACTATCCTTCTCATATGTGAATACTGAATGGAGACATGTTTAATCCTCCATGTATTATCTTCTACTATTCTAATAAACATATATTTCTCAAATCATCAACACTTTCTCCCCTAGTGTGAAGTTTACTTTGGCAATTGTCAAATAAATTGTATTTGACAGAATATATGGTGTTGCATCTCCTTCTTGTAAATTATTTTTCTACAAACATATCAGTTATATTTCAATCAGAAACATTCGGGCCGAACCGGGGCAGAACCCGGGTAGAACCCTTGTTGCCTCAATGCATGGGATCTTCCTCTTAGAAGAAACTATAGTGAGATTAGCACGTTAAGTTCTCTGCTCTCACAACCAGTATTCATGACGTGAGTCTTAATTTTGGTAATGACAGCGATGGGACAATTTAAAGAGGGGATTCAGAGGTTTTCCAATTGTAAACAACAATTCCTTCAAATACGTCGGAAATTTTGACCAGTGAAGCTTATTAGTTATTTGTAGAAAACATCGACAAAAAAGTAAAGACGCCTTTCCTCCATAAACTATAATTCAGAATCTACAAATAATCCAAACAAAACAAGCATTACGCAATCATATTTTCATACAGAAAACGATAATTGCGTCCAAATCGAGGCCGTTAATGATTGGAAAAATGAAAGGAAAAATACAGAACATCAAAAGAAGAAATGAAAAATCGATTCACTACCATTGATTTTCTTGCAACTAAACACAGGAAGAGAGCGAAACGAAGCTTACCTCAGCCATGACTGATCAAATTGAAGCTTGAAGAGATCAAACGGAAGACTCTGCAATGTAACGTGGAGAAAGGCGCAGTTTAAGTTGAACAAAAAAAAATTGTTCGATCTATGTCCCAAAGAATTCATATAAAAGGAAAACTCATAAAAGGGCCGATTCGATATGGGCCTTCGTTGGCCCATTAAGACAGCCCATTAATATACCATTATTAAATAGGAAAAAAAATACATTGGTATTTGGGTCTAATTTCTATTTAGTCCTTAAGTTTTAAAATGTTACACTTTTAGTCTCTAATTTTAAATTTGGTTTCAATTTAGTCTTTAGGTTTCAAAATATTACAGTTTCTCGCTTAAAATTTGAGTTTTATTCCAATTTCGTCCCTAGATTTTAAATTTTACATTTTTAATCTTGATTTTTAACTAAATACCTACCTTTCGTGTTTAGTGGCGATGTCCATTAGTTAATTTAACATAATTATAATTAATTATGTTTGACTATGTTTTTATCAGTAGTAAAATGAAATTTAAAAGGAAAATTTTCATAAATAGAAAAAATGTCAAACTATTTACAGAAAATAGCAAAAAAAAACACTGATAGACACTGATCGACTTCTATCATTTCTATCACTGATAGATCCTGATAGACTTCTATCAGCGTCTATCACAACTATCTAAAAAATTTTGCTATTTTGTATAAATAGTTTTCTTCATTTTCCTATTTTTAAAAACTCCCCAATTTAAAATGTCACTTCATAATTTTTTTGAATCAATTAATAGATATTAGCGTCAAATATTGAAAATGCATATTTAGTAAAAATTTAAGGTTAAAAGTGTAAATCTTTAAATTTAGGGACTAAATTGAAACAAAACTCTAATCTTAATGGTAAAATTGTAACATTTTGAAACCTAGGAACCAAATAGATACTAGACTCAAAACCTAAGGATCAAAAACATATTTTTTTTCTTATTAAATAATTTAAAATAGGAAAAGAAAAAATTAAAAAGTATTTTCGATCCCTAAACTTTCATAAAAATAAAAGTTTAGTCCTTGAATTTTAGTTGGTAAGATTTAACCCTTATTGTGGAAAGTATTCTCAAGATTTAATGAAATTTCTTGCCTAATAAATTGATCAGAAATCAATTCTTTTTTTTCTTTATAAAAATAGAAACTGAGTTGTTACATGATAAAAGTTGACATATAATTTTGAAGAGATTTTTCATGATAGGAACTAAATTGTTACAAATTTCAAAATATAGGGTACTAAATTGTTACAAAAAAAAAAAAAAAAAAAAAAAAAAAAAAAAAAAAACCAAAAACCAAAGACCAAATGAGGCCTTAGTTTTTAGTTTTTGATTTTTGAAAGTTAAGTCTATTTCCTCTCAATTACTTATAATGGTTTGACTTTTCCTAAGTAAAAGAGTAGAATTCTTAGCCAAATTATAAAAAAAAAAAATGGTAAACATGGTTTTTAAAAATAATGGTAAAAAGTTTATAACAAAGCAAAAAGTTTAGAAAGAAGAGGTGTTTATAGGCTTACTTTTCAATAACTAAATACCAAAATCAATGTCCCGTTTAGTAATTATTTGGTTTTTAGTTTTAGAAAATTAAGTCTATAAACACCATTTTCACGGCTAAATGTTATCCTTTGTTATCTGCTATTTGTCAATTTGTTCAAAAACTAAGGCAAGTTTTGGAAACTAAAAAAAATATAGCTTTTAAAAACTTGTTTTTGTTACTAAAATTTGACTAAGAATTTGACTCTTACTTAAGAAACATGTAAAATATGGTAAGAAATTAGGAAGACATACGCTTAATTTTCAAAATCCAAATGATTGCCAAATGAGGTGCAAATAATTATCAAATGAGGCCTTAATTTTTAACCGAATACTAAAAACAAAAACATGTTTCTAAAAACAATTTTTTTTGTAGTTCTCAAAACTTTGGCTTGATTTTTTAAAGGGCAAAATACATTTTTGGTCCATGAAGTTTCAAATAAGTGTCTATTTGGTCCCTAAGGTTTTATAATGGCAGTTTTAGTCACTGAAGTTTGAATAATGGTTCTAAATTGTTTATTGTGCTGTTAAATAGTAGTGCGATATACTTGCTTAGTTGTCAATTTTTAGTCTAAAATTATTAGAAATTCATTAGGTTAAAATTTGCGGTATTTAAAAATATAAAAAAGGAAAAACAGATTTTTTATTTTGAGTCTGTTCAGTCTATTTATCTCTCTCGTGAAGATACATTTTGGAGAATTCTCTACTACAAACAACTTCGACATTGGACAGGCTTGACAACTATCCAACTTTCATAACTTCATTTCGTAGATACCTTAATTATGTAAACATAATTTGAAATTATATGAAACAATAACAAATTTGATCCATAAAGAGGTATCTAAGACAACATTAAAATTGAAATAGTCTGTATTTAACACTAAACGGCGTTATAAATTAATAGTGACTATTTCGTGGTCCGGTCTTATACAAACTCATTGCATAGAACGCCCCCACTCACATGTCTCTACATAAATGATTTAAGATCACATCATTTATATCAAATACAAAATGGGTCGCATTTAATAGTGTCCACCGTTTTGACTATTACATAAAGTTTAAGTTTTCATACTAAAGTCATGGATTCTTAGTTTATTGAATTTAGAGTTGTTAATAATTTTGTTAGCTTTAAATCCCTAACGGAAACGTGTGCACTATTCTCAGCAAGTGCATTTATGCACTTCCCCAATGCACTAAGGGGAGAGATTGATGGATTTGGCTTCTTCAAGTGTAGAGTTGAAGATTGGCCGCTGGACGTCACCGAAAGTTGCCATTGTCGAAGCCGTCAAATTGGTTGTAGTTGAGATTCAAAATTGTATCTTCACCAAAGAAACGAACAGATGCAAGATGCAAGATTTGTTTTTTCTTTTTCTTTTTTCTTTTTTAATATTTTTAGATACCTCAAATTTTAATAATTTCTAATAATTTTAGAATAAAAATTGACAACTAAGCAAGTACAACTCAACATTTAACAGCTTAGTCAGCAATCCATTAAGTCAACTAACAGTCTAATGGGTTAGAAACCATTTGAAATCACTATTCAAACTTCGGAGATTAAAAGTGCCTGTTATAAAACTTCAAGAACCAAATAGAAACCTACTTGAAACTTCAGAGACCAAAAGTGTATTTTGTCCTAAAAAGTAGATAAAAATAAAGACCAATCGGTAAAAGTAATATTTATAAACTTAATTTTCAAAAACACATGGTCATGAAACAAAGCCAAAATTGTTAATTAAATTTACACCCACGCCAAAATTGTTAATTAAATTTACACCCACACCACATGTCTAACTGTTAATTCTTAGCCAATTTGAGCATAACAATCAACTAATGGAAGCTATTAAAGGTATTCGTCCACTTCAAACTTGATGGAGAACTCCAAGAACTTACAAATCTTGAATTAATACCCAGAATGAAGGGCTGGAAGCCCATTTATACACAAGCTGTAACCGGCTGAACCAGTAAAATAGGTTATGAACCTAGGCAACCGATTACCAATAATTAAAAAAAAAACTAAAAAATAGAATTTCAGCAACCTAAACTGACTCAATAATACATTAATTATGGATACCTACATCAGTTCTACCCGACCCTAAAGAACAAACTCGTCTCGAGTTTGAGACAAAGCAAATTGGTCCTGAGCATAGTAGGGGAATATGTCTGACACGTTGAAGGTGTTGCTGATCTTCATTTGTGAGGGAAAATCTATCGTATATGCATTAGGGCCAATTCTGCCAAGAATAGCAAAAGGTCCAATCTTCTTGTTGGTGAGTTTGCTGTGGAGGCCGTGAGGTAGTCTGCTCTTCTTCAAGTGAATCATTACTAAATCACCAATCTGGATCTCCACCACTCGTTTATGTTCATCAGCCTTGGACTTGTAAGATAAAGCTTCAAGGTGTTGTTTGACTTCTTCATGAATTGATTTTATTCGATCAGCCATGATAGAAGCCTCGGCGCTAAGATAGACAAAAACAGGTAAATTAGTAAGGTCTAGAGTCAATCTAGGAACATGAGTATATACAACCTCAAATGGATACTTCCCTGTGGAACGGTTAGTCATATTGTTGAATGCAAACTCGGCCTAGGCAAGGGCAAGGTCCCACTGGCGTGGTTTATCTCCACTTAAACATCTTAGAAGATTGCCAAGAGTGCGATTAGTAACCTCCGTTTGCCCATCGGTTTGAGGGTGGCTTGTAGTGCTATAGAGAAGGTTAGTTCCAAATTCTTCCATAGGGAATGCCAAAAATGGTTCATAAACTTGACATCCTTGTCTGAAACTATGCATTTAGGTATACCATGGAGACGTACAATTTCCCTAACAAAGAGATTGGCAACATTCAAAGCATCATTAGTCTTTTTGCAAGTCAAAAAATGTGCCATTTTACTGAAGCGGTCAACGACCACTAAAATAGAGTCAAAGCCTCTTTGGGTCCGAGGTAAACCAAGGACAAAGTCCATAGAAAGATCTTCCCAAATAGTAGTTGGTATTGGCAGTGGGGAGTAAAGACCTTGGTTTGAACTAGAACCCTTGGAAGATTGACAAATATAACATCGTTTAATGAAATTGGCAACATCTTTTTTAAGTTGTGGCAAAAAAAAATTAGAAGAGAGTAATGTTAAAGTTTTATCTCGACCAAAGTGGCCAGCAAGGCCTCCTGAATGAGCTTCCTGTAACAAGGATTCACGAAGAGATGTTTGTGGAATGCATAAAGTGTCATTTTTAAAGAAAAACCCATAAAAAATATGGAAATCTTTAGCTGGAATATGGTTAGAGCATGCTTGCCAAATATGTTTAAAATCCGGATCATTAACATATAATTCAAGTAGATGGTCAAAAGCTATGATTTCGCCATGAAATAAGGTGAAAAGTGTACCTTTTCTACTTAATGCGTCTGCAACTTTGTTAACCTTACCTGGGGTGTGCCTAATGACGAAGTCAAACCTTTGAAGGAATTGTATCCACCTAGCATGCATACGGCTGATTTCCTTTTGAGATTGTAAGAACTTCAAAGAGAAATGATCGGTTAGTAAAATAAATTCTTTACCCAGCAAATAATGTTCTCATTGTTTTAAAGACCGAACCAGAGCATATAATTCCTGTTCATAGGTTGACCATTTCTGTCTAGAAGGGCTCAATTTTTCGCTGAAGAATTCTATAGGATGTTTGTCTTGGCTTAGTATTGCTCCAATACCTATGCCAGAAGCATCGACTGAGACTTCAAAAGGATTATCAAAATTCGGAAAGCCTAGGACAGGAGTTGAACTAAGCATTGTCTTTAATTTAGTAAAACTTGCTTATTGGTTTTCCCCCATTCAAAAGTGACATTTGATTTTAGACGAGCTGTCATTGGAGCTGCAATGGTACTAAAATGAGGTATGAATTTTCTATAAAATGAGGCTAAACCGAGGAAGCTTTGGACATCCTTAACTGTTTTTGGTTCTGACCATTCTACTATAGCCTCTATTTTCCTAGGGTCAACACTGACACCTTGAGAACGGATTAAAAATCCCAGAAAATAGAGTTTAGATTGAAGAAAAGAACACTTTTTTAAATTGATATACAATGCATTTTCTTTTAGAACGGAAAAAACTGAATGTAGATGTTCTAGATGTGTATTATAGGAGGAACTATAGATTAAAATGTCATCAAAATAAACCACAACGAATTTATTGAGAAATAGTAACAAGATTTGATTCATTAAGCGCATAAACGTACTTGGGGCGTTTGATAAACCAAAAGGGCATCACAAGCCATTCAAAAAGGCCTTCATTAGTCTTAAATGCTGTTTTCCATTCATCCCCAGGTCGGATCCTAATTTGATGGCATCCACTTCGAAGATCAATTTTAGAAAAAATGGAGGCTCCTAGTAAGTCAGAGAGTCTAGGTATTGGGTACCTATATTTAATGGTTATCTTGTTGATGGCTCTACTATCTACACAAAGTCTCCACGATCCATCCTTTTTTGGTGCAAGTAAAGCAGGGACAGCACATGGGCTGAGACTTGGTTGTATGTGTCCTTTATGTAATAGTGTGTGGATTTCCTTGTGTAAAGCTTCATACTCTTTTGGACTCATCTGATAATGTGGCAAATGAGGTAGGGTGCTTCCAGGGATTAGATCTATGTGATGTTGGATATTTCTAAGTGGTGGTAAAGAATTTGGTTCCTCTGAGAGAGTAGGGAAGTCATTTAACAACTTAGATATTTGAGGATCTAATGTGTCAAAATTTAAAGTTTCAAAAGGATCTTGTTTGATAACAAATGCTAGAAGAGGGTTGTCCTTTTCTAATAAAAGATCTTTACCTGGAGATAAAAGAAAAAGTTGTTTTTTAGGTGAAGAAGGTACCTTAATCTTGTTGTCAATCTTACCGAGAGGAAGGAGAACCACCTTTTTGCCCATCCATCTGAATTCATAAGTATTGTCTCTGCCATTATGAAGTGTGTTGTTGTCATATTGCCAAGGTCTTCCTAATAATAAGCGGCACACGTCCATGTCCCGCACATCACAAGTAATTTGGTCTTGATATATATTTCCAATGGAAAGAGGTACTGAACATATCTCCTTCACTAAGGTGTCTCCTCCCTTTTTGATCCAGCTGATTTTATAAGGATTAGGATGTGTTTCGGCCTTCAAATTCAGACCAGTAATCAGTTTCTTAGACACAATATTCTCGCTACTGCCACTGTCTATAATTACTTGGCAAACACGACCATTTATCGTGCATCTAGTGCGAAACAAAGAGTGTCTTTGAGGATGACTTTCAGATTTAGGTGTGAGTAGTACTCGTTGAAGGACACGGGACAATTGATCACCATCATCGGGCTGAATGTATGCTAATTCATCATAGTCATCCGTTTCACCACCAAGGGCTTCATTTTCTTCCTCTTCTTGAATGGCCGAAGTCCGACGTTGGGGGCATTCATTTGAAAGGTGGCCTTGTTGACCATATCGAAAACACTTCCCCAATGTAGGACGATTGTAGGGGTTTGTATTTTTTCGAGTAGGAGCTAAATCATTACCACGAAGAGGCTGTTGTTTAGGAGTTGAATCATCTTTCTTGGGTGTAGGACTCGAAGTTCTTCCAGGTATTATGTTTCTTGAAGTTTCGGTGGGAGGTTTTCTGAAATTAGGTTGCTGTTTGTCCCATGTGTTTCTTCTTAAATACGTCTTGACCTGCTTTGTTGCTTCACTTTCTTCAATGGTAGTGGCCAAAGTGATTGCATCGGCCAAATAAGCGACAGGATGTAGTTTAACCACTTCTTTGATTTCTTCCCAAAGTCCAAGAATGAATCTTGAAACTAATTGTTCCTCAGTTTTCGGTAGATTATTGCGGGCACCTAAACGCTGAAATTCTTCAATATAATCACATATTGAACGATCTCCTTGCTTGCACAGTTGATATTGTTTGTAAAGAATCTGTTGATAATTCATAGGTAGGAATCTTTTCTTCATTAGCTTTAATAACTTTGGCCAATTCTTGATAGGAGGTTTTCCATAGTACCGACGATTTGTTTCCAATTGACCCACCAAGCGGAGGCTCCCCTTTGAAATTTAAAAGTCACTAGTTTGACTTTCTTTTCCTCCAAAATGTTGGCATACTCGAAAAAAATTTCTACATTTTTAATCCGATCAAGAAAGGCTTCAACTTCCATTCTACCATCAAAACTTGGAAGGTCTATTTTCATTTTGTATTCTAGGGTTTCTTGCTGGTAATGGTATCAGAATCTTGCTCCATGTACCTGATTAATTGGTTGTCTTGCTGACGACTTCTTGACTGAAAAGGTGCTCTTCTTGCTGAAAAATCTTGATTTTCCAGTGGGATATGTTCAACAGGTTTTGTTTTCTTTTGCATCTTGGAGGGTTCTTAAAATCTTTCTTGAGTTCTTGTCCCTATTTGATCCTAAAGTGGTTAAGAATTTGATTCAAGGAGAGAGGATGTGTCAGTGAATGAAGTGGCCAACAGCCTAGCAATCCATGTTTTGAATAGGCTTTCAACTTGCTCTCATTTGTATGAATTAGATGACAAATTCTAATAAGTACACGTCTAGTAAAAACTATACGATGAATGAATAGATGACCCTTCTTCTTTTTTACCGGACTAGATGCATGAATCTTGCTCTATCACCCCCTCCCTTTCCTTAAAAAGAAAGAACTCTAATAAATGGCTAAGAGGAAGTGTGCTGGTATTTCAATTTCATATGTACGAAAAGATAACAGTACACTCTAGTCTTAGATGATCTCATTATAAGATTTATTGCACAACTCTTTGAGGTATCCACAAGTAAAAATAGATTACAAACATTCAATCTTGTATGATCACATTGCAGACAATATGTACTTCAAAGTTCTCCATGTGAGAAGACATAAACCTGTTTGGATAGAATTTCTAAGTGTTTAAAAAGATGTTTCAAGTGCAAAATAAAAGTATTTTTAAGCACTTCGAAAGTCAATCCAAACAGGATCATAATATTACTCTCAAGTTCACCAGTATCATTTCAGTCAATCAACTCATACCCAAATGTAGAAGTTGATCTCTATAATTACACAACAACTGAACTTGTTAACATGAATGACAATGTTACAGGGAGAAACTTTGAACTAAACAGTGTGAGTATACTTTTTACCAACAAATTATGGCAGCTAATCTGAACAAAGAAGCAATAATAGTGGCTACGTACACTCATCTTCGAGGAATGGAGGGATCAAACGTTGCTTCCCAGGCAGCACTGCTACCAATGGGGGCAGCCACACTAGCAATCGTTCCAGCGGTGGCCGGGCCATGATCAATGGAATGCGAAATTTGACTGTCTCCTGGCGCCACAGGAGCCATTGCGACTTGTGACCTTCCATACATGTCGACGTAGCCATTGGCACCAGGCATGTGAGGTGGGTACGAAGGATCCAAATTCATGTACGCGCCACCGTATGCAATTGGTGCTACAGAAGCAGATAGTTTCATTGCAAGAGTCAATAGATATCCAAAGATGACTAACTGAAAAGTGTGAAAAGAAATGTACCATATGCCATTTTCTCCACGTTCAAAACCTCGGCTCGCAATCTCTCTACTTCCCTTGCAAGGGCAATCAGATTCATTTCTGTTGCTTTCATTTGCTCTACTTGTTCCATGTTCCTACCTTTTTCATGCTCAAATGTAGCTCTGCATACCGAGCCGATAAATGCAAAAAAGAATTAACACATGAAGTTGAAAATTCAAGTCGGAACTCAATTATCAATGATACATCTCATCCAGATAGAAAGAGAAGTAATGTTGCCACGGTTCACAGAGCACCAAACACCATTATGCTGTCAATTGCCAAGTAACAAATCAGGTAGTGATAATAATAACCCATCCCAAAGAACATGGTAGGTAGTCTCGACTCTTAAGCAACACTTCCAAGAGAAGTATTTGCAACATGCTTGATATTTTGAAATTGAAAATAGTCATTACAACACACAAAACCTTTCAATGTTTTTTGTCCTTACTTAAATGCTGAAGTGGACTATTGAAGGTGGTACACCTTGTTTGGAAAGGTAAAGCTAGTATCCTATTAGTTCTTTTCAACTTTCGTAGGCTCTGTTGTCTCATATTTTCACAATCTCAAAACCCCTCTCATATAAATGCAATGTCAATTCATTCCAATGTCTCTTCACTTAGGCATCATGTGCTCACTAACATCTATTTACATTTTGTTCCCAAACCATCGCATACTAGGAGAAGTCCATCCCACTACAATTCATAGGAACCCATTTTACTGACGGGGTTTATCACCACTTTAGCTACCTCCAGTTCTACTCTTGCTTTTGGACCAAACTATAAATCTATAATGTTGTGTAGGCATGGCATTGAGGGTTCGAACCATCTTTTACGCGTACGCCCTTTTGCTGCCAAGGTCTATGGTGTCTTCTGCAAAGTCTTGGTATCTCTCCAAAGGTTAAACATTTGAAGGATCATTTAGCTTCTTTTTTTTTTTTCTTTTTTTCTTTTTTTTTTTTTGTCTTTTCTTTTCTTTTCTTTTTTCCCAAGATTTCATTGCTAAATGAAATAAAGGAGTAAAAACACCCATACATGACACCTATAGTTAATCACAAGAAAGCTTTTTATTTAGAAATTGATGAACAAATACTATAATAAAAAAAAGTAGTGTTCACATTTACACCCATACATAGCATGAAAAAACAGCAAATCCATAAAACTCAGGTTGAAAAGGAGTCCTTAAAAAGTTTTTCATTCCATTCACCCCCAAAGAAACCAGAGGAAGATTCTGTTGAGGGCAAGCCACAAAGTCATTCTCCGTAGCACGGAGTGGATGGCCAATGAAAATGGATGCAAGAATATCGAAGATGTTATTCGGCAAAGTCAAGGACCAACCAAAACCATCAGCGGCCATTACCAAATATCTAGAAGCAAAGGAGCGATGTGCAAAAGGTTGTTCAGGATGCTTCAAATCAAAAGAACACATAATACACCATGATGGAGAGAGTTGAAACTTGAAAGTAAGGCTCTTTTGAAGCCAATTTGTCATATTCATAGCTCCAAGACTAAGCTCCCAAAGGAAAATTTTAATCTTCTTTGGATAAACTTCATTCCAAACTACTGAATAAAGATTATATGAGAGGTAAGTTTAAACCCTCCTTTTGGGGGAAAGGCGAATACTTTGGCAAGGTGGATTTTGTAATCCTTTTGTGGTTTATCAAGAAGTATAAAAATGTACAATGCATTATCTCTTAAAACAGTAAAAACAGTGTAAATGTTCTAAATGTGCTTCATGAGTAGAGCTATAAATTAAAATGTCATCAAAATATACAACAACAAACTTATTTAAATAAGGTAACAAGATTTGATTCATTATCTCATAAACGTACTTGGAGCACTAGATAGACCAAAGGGCATAACTAACCACTCAAAAATGCCCTCATTTGTCTTAAATGTGGTTTTCCATTCATCCCTGGGCCTAATTCTAATTTGATGGTAGCCACTTCTAAGGTCAATCTTGGAAAATAATTGAAGCTCCACCTAATTGATCTAAAAGGTCGGATAAATGGGGTACTAAAAACCTGTATTTTATTGTAATTTTATTAATTGCCCGACTATCAACACAAAGTCTCCACCAAGAGCCATCAGCAAGTAATGTAGGAACGGCACATGGACTAAGGCTTGGTTGTATATGGTCTTTTTCTAGAAAAATATGAATTTGATTATGTAAGACCTCATACTCCTTAGGACTCATGTAGTTTGAATTCGTAGGTTTATCTCGGCCATTGTGTGTTGTCTTGTTGTCACACCGCCACGGTCTTCCCAAAAGTAGATGACAAGCATCCATCTCCAAGACATCACAAGTAATTTATCTTAGTAATGAATTCCAACGGAAAGAGGGACCGTGCAAATTACTTTAACCATGGTTTCGCCCCTTTTCTTAATCCAGCTCACCTCTTAAGAATTTGGGTGTGCTTCATCCTTCAAATTTAATGCAGAAATAAGTTTCTTGGAAACAATATTCTCACTACTTCCACTAGCTACAATCACTTGACATATTTGACCATTGATAGTGCACCTAGTGCAAAAGAGAGAGCGTCATTGGGGGGTGGCTTTCATATTTTGGTGTAAGAATGACTCTTTGAAGGACACAAGAGAGTTATCCCTCATCTGCATGTATATATTCAACTTCCCCAATATCGTCCACATCGTAATCAGACTCGCCATTGTCATCCCATTCTTGAATTGCCAATGCTTTTTGTTGGGGGCATTCATTGGAGAGATGGTCTTGTTAACCACATCTAAAACATTTTCCCAAGGTTGGATGGTTGTAAGGGTTTGGATTTCTTCTGTTATTAGTATTTTCAGTACCTCGGGTAGGTTGTTGTTTAGGATTTGGGTCATCTTTCTTGGGCTGCTTATTTGAATTGTTCCTAGGTAAACCGTTTCTTGCATTTTCAGTTGAGCCTTTCGGAAAGTAGGTTGCTGCCGATCCCGATTGTTTCCTCTTTGATAAGTCTTGATTGGTTCATTCTCCTCAATAATGGTGGCCAGTGTGATAGCATCATACACCCTGGAATTTGCATTACTTAAGGCCTAAATCTTGGTTGATAAACATTTCTCCTAACAGGAAAATAATATTGAGGTTTTGGCTCTATGGCATTGATTCTATCAAGAATCTTAACAGGTTCCTGAACTTTGGTAAGCTCCTAATTTTCTAAAGCTAATTGAACACCAGCCCCTTCTTTAATCAGTCCGGTTTCTTGATGACCTTCTTTAATATGTATGCCTCTTTTGTTTCTTTGCTTGTCTGTATCTTAGCTGTCTCTTGAATTTTGGAAATTCCATTGTTGTAGAACTTGGGCCAACATCATTCGAATTTCCCCAACTTCTTCCTTCATATCACCCACTGTTTTTTCTATCGAGGATAAACAACTCTACAACTTTAGATGATAAGGAGGCTTCAGCTTCCATGTCTAACCAAAATCCAAAAAAAAAAAAAAAAAAATGTGTGTTTGGATCAACGCTCTGATACCAATTGATGTATTACTCCAAGAACTCAAAGATAACCTTTATTAATAATGAACAACTAATGGCTGAAAGCCAATTTATACATGAATTTGGACAGCCAGTTAAGGCAACGAAGGCAGCTGATCATAAAACAATAAAAGGTTAAAACCGAGGATATACATTAAAGGAAAGCACTTAGATCACCTACATCACAGGTTCTCTGGTTTTGGTCAGCTTTGTTGTGGGAAGAATTAGTTTCTCATTACAAAAGGAAAAAAAAGAAAGTAATAACAAAGGATTTAGTATTTTGATTTTAGTCTAAAGTTCATGGCCAAATAATTCTTGCTTTAAGTTTCAGCTAAATAGTTGCAAATGTAATAAATGCTAAAATACAGAAACATTATAAAAGAAAAGCAGGAAATGTCGAAACACATCTCACCTTAACCTTTGGTGTTCTTTCCTCAAATCCTCGAGCTCAGCATGTAAATTGGGTAGATTCTTAATATCAGATTCTGTTTTATGCGCCTGCTGGGTTGCTTGTTGAATTTGGAAGGTTAATTCTTGTTTGTCTTTGACCAAGCCTTGAGCCTCCATGTGGGCCTGCTGCAAGTCCTTCTTCAGCCCTTCTCCGGCTTCAATACTTGCTTCCATTTTTCCAATCTTATCTACCAATACTCTCATCTGAATATCACTTTCTGTCTGAATACTTCGAATATGTGCCCGCACAGTTTGTATTTCCTTCTCGGCAGACACGAGCTCTTGCCTCAAAGTGACATGAGCAGTTGCCAACTTATGATTTTCCCTTGCAAGTTTTTCTATGTCAGATGTCTGTACAGCTAATTTATCCTCTAATAATTCAAGAGACTTGTGGCCAACAGCAGAATCTGATCCAGGAAACGGGCCATGGCGCATCAACCCTGGAGCCTTAACAGGACGACCATTGTATAGTGGCTGAAGTGTTTCCCTCGTGGACATTTATATTTATGATTTATCTGAAGCACTGGTTTCACTGCACGAATTTTAAGAATATGCACACTTTAACGCACAGCTAGATGCTTGAACTAAAAACATACATAAAACAGAATACACAACTATGAACACAATTTTATAACTAAATCAAGTGAGCACTTGATAATTTTAAGAGAATAAACTTATTTCTTACAGAATATCCAAGTCTTAAATCCAGCCAGACCAGTTGAAAGACGAGCAAGTCTACGTTGATGTATTCAAGTCCTCAATCCAATTAGTTTTAGCTTAAATTTTTCTTACAAGAAAATACTTTAATCAAGAATAATAATGTAAATGAATAAATAATTCTTTAGAAAAATACAAAGGTATACCAATCGCATGGGCCACACACACCCAAAAAAAAAGTTATTTAAAAAGCTCAAATGATATATATCAACAAAAAGGGGGGGGGGAATCTTGACTCGCAGCCCACAAAGAGACATTAGCTATTAAAAAAAGGGTAAGAAACAAAGCTTTCGAGGAGAAAAATGAAAGAATGTACAAGGGCATAAAATGAGGCCACAAAAGAAATCCCACAACTAACTACTAGAAATTCCTCTTTTCTTTCATTATAGAAAATTGGAACCATCTTTTGTATTTTCTTTCAATGTGACCACTTTGTATATCCTTAGATATTTCATTCAATCAATGAAACTGTTTCTTATCCAAAAAAAATGATTCCAATCTAAAATAATCAAACCCAACTGATAATCACAAAAAGTTTTGATGCACATAAAGAAGCAATAAACCTAACGACCTCTCAACTTCCTCCCAATTTCTTAACCCCTTTAAAAATCCTATTCCTCTTCAGCCAATTACCTCACAATACCGGGGGGGAACAAAAAGGGTAAATAAAAACAAAATTTATTCCCTTATGACGAAAGGAAGATTCAGGAGCACCTTCTCAATCATAGAGCCTCAACCTTCACTGCATGCTAAGCGATGGCCAAAAGAACTTAAGCATCGACCACCAAAGGGTGGCAAACTGATAATCCCACAACAAATGATCGATGTCCTCCTCTTGCCACCTATAAAGGACATGTCACTGCAGATGCAATATATTCTAAACATCAAACAATCTCTCGATATCCCTTAACACTTGTAGAACTCAAGGACATAGTTGTACAACCTAAAAAATAGATTATGTTCCAGTAAAGTCATAAATCCCATCCTAAAGCACAACCCAAATCTTATCCTTTTGCAAGAAACAAAGAAGAACAAGATGGACAGACGGATTCTTATGCGTCACAAGCTTGGGCATAGTTTACAAATAGTAAACATACATATCTAACATGCAATTGTTTCTTGTCCTTTTGCAAGAAACGAAGAAGAACAAGGTGGACAGACGAATTTTTAAGCGTCACAAGATCGGGCATAGTTGACAAATAGTAAACATACATATCCAACAAGCCATGAGGCCATCATCAGAACAACCACTCACCTGGAAGATAAGCTCAAATTTTATATCCAAGCAACCAAATCTCCTTCTTAGCTTAGAGAAACCTTGAATTAAACCCTATAACAAGAACTAAATTAAATTTCAACCTTCAGAGCCTAATTCCAATGGCAAATTCACTCCAAAAGTCACCAAACAACTTATCCAAGGTGCACCTTGATCCAAATACATTTCAAACCTTTACCAATGCTTTTAACCTAAGCAAGAAATCAAGAAGAAGGACTGGAAACCCCAAATTCCAGCAACTAATACTAATTCCAAGAGAGTCTCAAGATTTTGATACTCACCAAAACGTCCAAACGTTCGCTACCCTCGCTAGACAGCGTGCTCTAATCCCCTCAAAGCTTCGAATCTAAACTCAAAATAATGGGTAAATCAACCTCCAAAAACCAAATATCCAATGGTAAATAAATACCAACCAAAGTCATCCAAAAGCACCCAAAAACTTACCCAAAACACCGATTCCGGAGACGGCGACGCTGGTGGCAGCGGACTCAGGGGACGACGGCGACAATGACGTCCGGAGGTTGCGCGGCGGTGACTAGAAGCTGCTGTGCGTGGTTAGAGAGAGAGAGAGATTGGGGGCTTCGCGTGATTGAGGTTGAAGACCATCAATATCTTTTATTTCTTTTAATACCATTGTCTCTATATTTTAAAATTTGTTAAATTTTATCCTTATACTTCCAATGATGTAATTTTAGTTTTTATACTTTTAATAAATCTTAAATTATATTGGTGGACGTGTGCGTTACTGCCGCACCACCAAACTATTTTCTATACATTTATGTTATCCAATTTAGGGTTTGGACGGATCGGGATTGCAGCCTCCAACTCCGACTTTTCTTTGTACTTTTCATTCCCAATTCAATTACATTTGTATTTTCCATTCATGCAACTTTTGGATTCATCTTGGCACGCTATGAGTGGCTAAGGTAATTTCATTTTTAGCTTAGGGGAGGGAAGAACTCATTAAATCTTAGTTGTGAGACTTGTTATTATGATTCTTGTTGTTTAATTTTATTGATTTTTTATTGAATTTATTTCCTATGCTTAGAGATCATATTAGGCTTGATCACCCTTTTATCTTTTCTTTGTTTTGCTAGAGAAAAATATGCCTATGCATGTTAATCTCAATTAGGGCTTAGATTAGATCATGTATGGATTTAAATTCTAAATTGCCTAGTCAATCATTTTGCTACACTGCATGACTAATCGTTCAAAAATCGAATCAATTAGTAGTTTAGACTATCCAAACTGCAAATTGTCTTGGCTAGAATCTCTAGGACTTAATCCGTATGTTTAAATAATTAGGTTATTATCATAACCAGTTAATTGAACATCTAGACTAACTAAACAATTGATTAGTGCATAGGGCGTTTAACTATTGTCTTAGAAGCAAACGAGCCAAGAATAAAATTAAAGCATGCATTATATCTTTAGCATTCAATGGGCAATCAAGTAAATGGGTGGAATCTGATTCCCTAGGCTAGGCCTTTAATCATATAAAATTTCATTTTTAAATTACGCATTTACATTTATGCTTTTAAATTATATTTCATTGCAACCAAAACTCCCATAACCCTCCTTGTGTCACCATCGAATTCATTAATCAGCTAAAATAACTCAAGATGCCCTGTGGAGATTACTCGTTCTCACTAACCTACAAGTTCGTAAGAGTGGTTAAAAATTTATTTGTTTGAGGTCTCGGCATGCCTCAATCAATATACAATCTTTAATCCCTCATGAGTATGATGTCATATTTCATCCGTCTTCAGCAAAGAATACAACATAAAGGATCCACTAACGAAGCCAACATCCTCGATAGCAGATCCAAAGTGTTCACATAACCAAGTAAGACTTGCCCAACAAAGAACCCGAATTTCTTAGGAATCCTAATTATCCACAAGAAATCAAAGATAGGCTCACTAATGGAAAAGGTGGTCCAATAAGAATAGAAAGAAGGATCTAAAGGGTTAATACTCCATAAGCACGCAGAGATGAAACAATTTTTAAAGGAAGATAAATGGTATAACTGAGGAAACATAGATCATAGGGGCATATGCTCTATTTATTGGTCTTTCCATAAACACTTTTCCTTGCCATCCTCCACCAGAAAATGAACAAAAGGAAAAAAAAGAATACGCTCCAAGGAAATGTCTTTCCACATATTTTGAGGTGTGCCTTTAATCCCACTAAAAAATCAATAAAAGGGATGTGCATCATACTTTTTACCAATAATCATGCTCCATAAAGCTTCAAGCTCATGAGCAAAGCGCCACAACCACTTAGCCAACATTGCTTTATTACGAAGCTTTAAGTTTCTAGGCTCAACTTTTACTGATAGACTTACCAACTATCTCCCAATCCACCAAATGGATCCACACCTTCCTAAAGAAAATCCCGTATAAGCTTCTCGATACTTTTACAAACAACACTTAAAGCTTGAAAATGAGAGAAATAGTAAATAGGGATACCACTCAGGGCAAACCTAATCAGAATTAGCCTAAGCACTCTAGGGGGAAAAAAATCTTCTTCTAAAAAGCCAAACTTTTCTTAACCTTCTCAATTAACAGGTCTAAAGAAGAAATCGCTTTTGGATTACCTCCAAAGGGGGAGACCAAACCAACTTACTCGTGATGGGATCAAATCCCCTAACGAAAGCGAATGAACGCTTTTGTTTTGATTTTGAGAAAATTAAAAACATACAAACATAAAATTGAAATAGACATCAACATGCTCTGTTTAATTTAGGTTAGGCATAAAATTAAGATTTAAGAAGATACCTTTTAAGACTCTTCTTTTAGTGAATTTCAGTAGTGATTCCTCTTCAAATTCTTCTTTTTCTTTTGAACGTGTCCAAAAAGCCTTCCTTGCTATATTTCTTGGCAAGAACTGTGTTTGTGGGGATGTCTTTTGAAAAACAAAATGGAAGGGAGAAATTTCATTTTGACAGAAAATTTTAAAAAGAATTTTCTCTGTAAGTTTCTAGAGAGAGGTTTTGAGAATTCTCAAATTCAGTAACCTTTGTGATTTTAACGAGGAGAAGATTAAAAATAATCTCACACTTCCCTACTCTATGCATAAAAAGAGAGGGGGTTTAATTAAATTAAAAAATAATATATTAATTAATTATTATATATTTAATTCAAAAATATTTGAATCAAATTTATATTTCTCTCATAACTTATAGTTTTAATATAAATCCTATTTATATTAATCTAATATTTGAATCACATTCAAATACATTAATTCTCAAAAAATTATTATAAATAGAAAAATTACAAACTATTTACAAATATAAAAAAAAAATTCATTATCTATCAGCAATAGAAGACTATCGCTGATAGAAAGTGAAATTTTTTTATATTTGTAAATATTTTGGGTCATTTTTCTATATTTGAAAACAACCATTAATTCTCCCATAATATATAGTTTTAATTATAAATCATATTTATAATTAACTATAAATAATAATGTATCTATATACGATTAATATATGTTTCCCTAAATTAATTTGAACATTTCAAATTATTCTTTCAAAACTTTTTGTCCTTATGTTAATTCATTATGAGCTAGCTGAGGAGACATGATAGACCTACATATTATAAGTTCAATTATTCAAGATTGATTAATTAAACTCTTTAATTAATTAATCAACATTCATTAACTATGAGGCAAACCACTATAGATCCATAGTTGCACTTTTATATACGGTAGGATATGTTGCATCCATGGATATAATCACTACATGTAAGTCGATCCTTCACGAGTTATTCGTAATTACAGCTGGGACAAATATCTGTTTTACCCCTGTAATTACCACTATATCCTTAGGTACCGTTGATCCTTTAATGAACAATTGTTTATGGTCCAACCATAAACCAAGTCCCTCTCGGGCCTGTGAGAGGAAGGGGTCTCATTATTTAAGACCTGAAGTCAGTACTTAAAGGAACTACTCTGCTTACCCTATGCGGGAAGAAGTTATATTCCCAACTCCCTACTCGGTCAAGTCTCCAAAATGACAAGCTTATTGAGTCGATAACTCTGGCCACTCTTACCCGTACATATCAAAGGACGAGGCCTCACGACAGAAATTCATAACTTACTCAAGATTAAGATCGAGTTACATATGATCATTATGTGAAATATTAATCTCTTCAATCAATGGAGTTACAAAGAGAGATTAATGGTTTCTTGGTCCAGTTTTGTACGAACTCATTGTATAGGGATACCCCACTCACATGTCTTCATATGAACGATTTGGATCACATCGTTTGTAATGATTATAAAGTGGGTCGTATCTATAGTGTTACCATGATAAGGCACTTAACCTTATTCATATACTATAGACCCTTTAAATTATTACTTGAACATGATCTACTAGTATGTCAATTGCATGTTGTTCAAGTTTCATGTAAATAATCTTGGATTTTGTGTTTATTGGATTGAGTTATGCAATTATAAAACATAAAATAAAATAACACATTATTTTATTAATAATCAATAAATCGTTACATATTTACAAACTACGAGTTTAAAGCATAAAACCCAACAACTTATACCCAAACAAATCTTATTGTAGAACCATCTAACCTTACAACTTTCGATTTTTATACAATTTTAGTAATGTACAAACCACGGTTCTCCCAAAGTTACAATTTTCACTCCAAAAATTGAAAGGACATGAACAAATAAGAGTTACCTATACCATAGAAAGAAATTAGAAAATCTCAAAATAGCTGACTGTGCTACTAGCTTACAACTAATAGAGGCTTAGGAAAAGTCGAGAACATTAACGTTTTAGGGTGTGTTTAGAATATATTTTCAAGTGTTTAATTTAAAAAATAAGTCATTTTGAAAAATATTTGAGTGTTTGGCAACTACGCAAAATAGATTTTGAAGTGTATTTTAAACTGTTTTTATCAAAAGAGTTTAAATAAAAATGAATTTTTTGAAAACAATCCAAACGGGCCCTTAACCAAGTTTACTAGTTTTCCTAAGCTGTAAAAGCGAGACCAAAAACATGGGATGGGAGAATAAAGAACCTCGTATCATAAAACTACAAACCCGAAAAGAAGATAGTTTTCATCAATAAATTATGAACCATGGATGACCAAATACGCAAAAAGTAAATTCAAAAGGTGAAAAACAGAATTATGGACCATTGACAAAGAAAGTAACTTTTTTTTCTCCTAATTACAAAGTTAGAGGCGGTTTTGTTTTGCGAACATCTCAAATTTCTACGGAGTAGGCATCTGGATTACCGTATTTGTTTTGCGGTATTGTAAGACACTCTGGCATCCAGAGATTCTTGGGCATCCTACGATGCCCTTACAGAGGGCATCTCAAGAGTTTTGGATACCGTTATGAAACATGAGTTTTCTGGATTTCTGAGTTGAGGATATTCCCATGGTAATCTAAAGATGTCGAGCATCTATAATTCCGTATATCTATAATTTTAGGCATTTAAGATTCGGGTTATCTACATTCCCAAAAAACAAACGACCCTTTATGATTTTTCTTTTTTCATCCATTTGATTTAATTCAAATACATTCTTCAGTTAAATTTGGTTGTAAATATTTACCTATTTCTAATTTTTAATTTCCTATTTGTGAATTTTTTATATAGAACAAATGGAATATAAATTTTAAATCTCCTATATGTAGATTGTTGGAGGAGGAATTAAGAATTAATGTGTGCCTCTAAGTTGAATTTTGAAGACAAATAAATGGTAAATTAAATGTCATGTGTCTTCTTTCAAGTCATATGATCACAATAATAGGTTTGATTGAATTCAACGATGATTAAATTTGAACTACAATCAATAATTTGGATAGTAGCCCAATCTAGCTTAAAATTATAAAATGGATTGGGTCGAATAAATTAAGTCACTTGAGTCCAAGATCCTATCTAGTTCAAGCCCTACTAGAAAATTGAGCCAAAGAAAGTGTTGGACCGTGGCTCAAGCCAAGTCCAATTATTAGGCCCAAGAGGCATTTAGGCTAAAGCCCATCAAGGCTAATTTTGAAATACTCTATAAATGGAGTCATGCATTATCCTTCATTTTGGTGAGATGTGAAAAATATAACTCTTTTGAAGCTTAAAAAAAAAAACTCTGAAGAAGATCTGAAGATTGAAAACATAGAAGACATAATTCTTTTGAGTTTAAGTTCTTGAAAACTTGGAAGCTAGAAGTTCAAGAAGACTTGAAAGATTTAAATTTCTTCAAGGTTAGAGAGAAAGTATCAAAAAAGCATATATAAGATATTGCACTTACTATACTAAATCAATATAAAGTTAAAGTTCATTTCAACTAATCAATTTTTTTTTCTCGAAAATCTCGTCGAACATAGGTAATACATGCTTTGGTCCCTAAACTTTTATGGGAGTGACAATTCAGTACCTAAACTTTAATAAGTATCAATTTAATTTTTGTATTTTACAATTTGTAACAATTTAGTCCCTATTGTGAAAAATACTATTAAGATTTTCAAATTCCTCACACATGTAGATTGAAACATTGATCAAGAGTCGGGTTTGTTTATAAATTATAAAGACTAAATCGTTAGATAATCAAAATTGACAATTAAACTTGATAGCATTTTTCACGATAAGGACTAAATAATTATAAATTTGAGAATATATAGATTACTTTAAATTAGTTGATATGGTCTAGTTGGTTAAGTGTTTTATTTGACTATGCTAAAATTTAAGTTTAAGTTTAAAAGTCTTTTAAAAAAAATAAAATAAAATAAAATAAAAAGCCAAAAGTTTTAAAAGAAAAAACAAAATAAATTAGGTTGTTTTTCGAGCGGTAAAAGACACTTTAGAGATAATTTACCTTGTGTTAACTATAGACTAAATGAAGCCAAAATGAGCATAACTTCTGGCATAGTGCTTGTATATTGTCTACCACGAAATCAGAGGTTTGATTCTCTCACCTCACATATTGACTAAGACTAAATGAACTAAAACTTTCAAACATAATAATCAAATTAAAATTAAGTTTGCCAGCTTAGCTTATTGACATGCACTCTGTCCCTTGAGGTCGGAGGTTCAATTCTTCATCTCCACAATTGTTGTACTAAAAAAAATGAAACTAAGCATAGATTATAGATACTAAACTAAAACTCCTAAAATTGTAGAAACCAAAAATAAAATCAATTTAAAAACCAAATTTGTAATTTAACCTTAATATTATGGGTTGTTTTCAAATATAGAAAAATGAACCAAAATATTTACAAATATAGCAAAATTTCACTAGTCTATCGCGGTCTATGGCAAATAGACAATGAAATTTTGCTATATTTGTAAAAAAAAATTCAGCATTTTATCATTTAAAATAATTTCTCTAATATTGTAACTTTCTATTTTTTTTATTTTAGTACAACAATTGTGGGGACGGAGAGCATACCAATACCATTGAGCCAAGCTTACTTTGACAATTTTTTTGAAATTTATTTTAAAAAGTTTTGCTACTCTTTCCTCTCTAACTCTAAGATAGAAAGTATTTTTTTTTCTTCCTAAAAATAGAGGAGTTAGCAAAAGAAGTCAAATCAACTATAAAATTATGACGATACGTCCTACAGCTAGATAACGACCCATCTAAAAAATTAGAAAACCAAACAAACGAAATTTGACAAAAATCTCGACGAACCGAAGTTCGAAATGTCTTATTCAACTCACCTCTATTAGATTGGGTCTACCAAGTAAATGTAATCCATGAATTCAAATATATTACAAAAATGGTAGGCTTGACATAGTCTATTTAGACTTCATTATGTTCTATGAAATTATTTTGATTGTGAGAAGCTCACTCATTCTAAATCTATGGTTTATAGTTGAGGATTAACTTTCTTTTGGTTAACATGTGGTTGCAAATCCTCCACTAGAAAGCAAAATTAGACTCAAGGATTAATATTGAAATTTGGTGCTAAGCATCAAAAACCATAATCTCTTTTTTTTTTTTTTTTAATTTCAAATTTATCTAAAGATTAAAGAATTGCTGTTTTCTAAGAGTTTGTCGCATCAAAACCTAATCATACCCTCCAAATTGAATCAAAGTGCGGATATATTTTTACCGGTATAGAATACATTTTCAAGTGTTTAATTTAAAAAATAAGTCATTCTGAAAGAAATGTGAGTGTTCGACAACCACTCAAAATAAATTTTGAAAGTCATTGATGTCTTTATATTTAAATCGTTCTTATCAAAAGTGTTTAAATAAAAATTGTCAAATGTAATTTTTTTAAAAAAAAAAATGGAAGTGTTCTACTTTCAAATTAGTTCTCACAAAATAGTTTAATTTCAACCTCAAATCACATGGAGGTGGACTTTGGAAGCTCTTATATTTGGTTGCAATTAAAATGTTTATAAATATAGAAAAATTTTATTGTCTGTCAGCGATCTATCAGCGATAGACCACGATAGACTTCTATCACTAAGCGATAGATCACGATAAACTTCTATCTCTTAGTGATAGAAATTAATTGTGTCTACCGTTGATAGACAATAAATTTTTTTTTGTATAGATAAATAGTTTGATATTTATTGCATCCATAATAATTTTCTAATTAAATATAGTCACTTTCTAGAATGATCCACCAGTAATATTCAAATTCTTGTGTATACTCCATTGAGGTCAACTACACACACCACAAAAAATAAAAAATAAAAAATAAAATAATCATAATAATAATTTATTATTGAATATTGCCACTTTCTAGAATGGCCACCAGTTGACTCTATCTTTAGCTACATTAAGAAGTAATTCTATTCACTAAACTATTATTAATATTCTTAATCTAAAAATAGTATTATTAATATTCTTTGTAACACATCAACTTTATCTTAAAATTCTATGTGATAATGATTTTTGTTATTGAAAATTATATGTATTTACTAATAATTTCATCTTTTATTTTAACCGATGTCTTTAAATATTAAAAAGGTTAGAATAGTAATTTGGTTCTTATACTCTAAATATCATTTTATTTTGGTTCATTAACTTTTAAGTGTTTAAATTTAGTTCCTATTCTTCTATTAAATCTTTAAGTTTTTATTCCTAAACTTTGATTTGTAATTTTTTTAGTCTTGGTACTTTTGAAATTGTAAAAATGTAGTCTCTAAACTTTAATAAATAACAATTTTTCCTTCTCATCAAAAAAATTATTGAAATTTAATGAAATTTCTTTTACATGTAGATTGATAAATTGATTATAGGTCAAATTGGTTTATAAAATATAAAGATTAAATCCTAACGCAATAAAAATTGTTGATGAGATTTGTTATGGTGGAGACAAAAAACTGTTACAAATTTAAATATATAAGGATTATGTTAAATTTTCACATATTAAACTTTAAGAAATAAATTGTTAGAAATTTGAAAATATAGGGAATGAATTATTGTAAATTAAAGTTCAGTGACTAAAATTATTGTTTTTATGTAAATTTAGAAATCAAAAGTATTTTTAACTATCTTAAAATTACTCATTAATTAATGTATATCAAAATTGATTAAATAATAATAATAATTTTGATACAATAAAATAACAATGTGAATACATTTCTAAAGTTTATAGAGAGAAGTGTAATAGATTACAATAAACCAATACTACGAAATAATTTTAAGATTTATTAAAAATGCATAGATTAAAATTAGACATTGGAAAGTGGAGAGATTAAAATATTAATAAGACTCAAGTTATAAGAACTAAAATGGTATTTTGACTTTTTTTTAATACTTAATTTATTTATTAATTAAAGTCTCATTGTAACTATTTAGTTTTTTATTTTTAATTTTTTAATTTTTTTTCTTTTTTAAAATTTGACTAAGAATTCAACTCTAATACTTAAAAAAATAGGTAAATTATTATAAGAAAATGAAAAAAAAATAGACTTAATTTTTAAAAAATCAATACGAAAAATTTTTATTTTTCTTTTCAGCATTTTTATTTTTCTTTAACAATATGTGTGTGGTTTCTAGCCTCAACGTATATATATATATATATAAGTTTAATAAAATAAATATTTGAATAATTTAAGAAAAAACTGTATAATTGTTTACTACATCAAGAAGATCTATTGATTAACTTATTTTTTTTCTACAAAATTAAGTCTTTTAAAATTTCATGATAATCCTTTCTTAGTTTTCTTTTAATTTTTTTTTATTTTAATCAATCCTCTAAAAAATATATCATGATAATTATTTTTTAAATTTTCATGATAGTAGTCTTTTAATTTAAAAAATCTTTTAGTTATTTATTTTGATTCGGATGATTTTATTAACCTTCTTAATTTCAAACTTTAATTTATATCCAATATATCAGTATTTATTTTTTTAAATTTGTGATAATCCTCTCTGAATTAAAAAAATACACACATAATTTTTTTTTTAATTAGATGATTTGATTAGCCACTTAATTTTTACTTTAATTTAAAATTTTGTGATAATAACTATAAACTATATTTTTTTTTTGTTTATTTTGAATTGGATTATTAGATTATCTTTTAATTTTAAACTTTAATGTAAACTAAAGTAATATTTTTAGTTTTATTACGCGATAATCTTCTCATAATAAAAAAAATCTTTTTAATTTTGGTATGATGATGTGATTATCCTTTAATTTTAAACTTTAATTTAAACTAAAATATTATTTTTTATATATATAAAATTTCATAAAAGTAATTTGATTATGCCCTAATTTCAAATTTTAATTTAAACCAAAATATTATTTCTTTTCTATATAGACATAAACCCAAAAAAAAACTTTTTCTCTTTTATAGATATGCAATGTTTGTTGTTGATTTTGAACTTTATTTCAAACATTTTTTTTCTTCTATGGGATGATTTGATTAACACTTTAGTTTCTTTTGTTTTGAAAACTTCACTTTCTTGATTGTAACTATGGTTTGGATTTCTAAAATCATAGAAACATTTTTTTTTAGAAATCATAGGAATCAAAATTTAAACTATACCTAAATTATATAAAACTAAAATTGTTATTCAATCTAGTCTAGATCTATAATCATTGAAGTTACCGTGCAATCTAAAATCTAATTAAAAAAATATTAGAAAAAAATACCTTGAATTTATATGTATACAAATTATTAAATCCACATTTAATGGTTATAAACGAAGCTTGTTGAATAATTTTCTATACTCTTTTGCTCTTAAATTAAATATTACAGAATAGAAAGACATGTAAGAGACATTTTTTTTTTAATTTTATGAAAAAAGTATGATACATGAGTCTACGTTATTTGAAATTTAAATAAATGTCACAAAGAAGAACACAATATTGAATATAAAAACGAGGAGGGAATAAACAGGTAACCAAAATATACACCTTCTTAAAGAAAACTCAATGTATACAATTAATCAAATTTAATTTTACAATCAATTTATAATAAGATTTATTTAATGTAAAATTACCTAAGATATCTGTGTGACCATCGACAATAAAAGAAAAATAAAAAAAAAATCTCTACATAGTGTATAATATAAATGGATAGATATAATTATATATAGATATTTATGTTTAATATGAAGTGTCAAAATGTCTTGTTGCTTGATTCCTTAGAAGGATCACGGTATATATTTTATTTTGGGATAATCCAGCATTCAAATCTTAGTTGATATTATTGCTTTTTTTTTTCTTTTTTAATTTTGTTGCAATAGGATATATATATTTCTATATTAATTAATTGTCAAATTTTTATTTTTTCAATATATATATTTATATATTGTTTAATGTTCAATACACTTTAAAAATTAGTTCATTCCTACAGTTTTACACACATATATACTGTTGTTACATTTTTTTTTACATTTAAATAACTAATTTAAAGTTAGAGTTTTATTTAAAAAAAGAGAGTTGTTTATATTGAAAACGTAATTGAGTTAATATTATTTATGATGTATAACAAATATTAGATTTACAATTTTACTATAAAAGGACTCTTACCATTTTTTCAGAGTACACTAACTAACAATCAATATATATCTTTCTCTCTTATTTTCTCTCATTAGTTCTTTTAAGAGCAATTGGCCAAAAGAAGGGTGTTTTAGTTGTGGAATTTTGAGGTCAACCTTTCAATGTCGAGTGGTTTGAACTACACAACGTTTCAGTCGAGTTGTTGTATCCTGGAGGGGACATGTCAAATAATATCTGTTGTATTGACGGTTGATATTAAAAATTTCAATGCACACCGCAGAGAGCTTGAATCTCCTTAAAGAGAGCGAGATATTCGCACCTCAACTTAATTATTTACGTGTCTGTTTATCAATATTTACTCTATTTTTCTCTGTTATTTGTAATTTCTCCAACATATACATAAGCAAATTTATATATATATCAAAATGAGCATAATTTCATTGATATAGTGTTTGTACTATCAATTCTCAAAATCAGATATTCGATTCTCCTATCACACACACTAAAATATGTACCTTCATTGTTTTTATGTAATATTTTGTTCCGACATTCTACAAGAAGTAACTCAATATTTCGTTATTGAACTTTGATTTTGATTTTTAATTGTTCCTAAATTTTAAAGAATTTATGAAAGGTCTTTAAATAGTTTTTTTTTTTTTTTTTTTACGTCGAAGTTGATAATACATTCTTTATTATCAATTGAACGAGGTTCTTTTTTTGATGTCTTCAAGTAAGTTAATTAGTAGCTTTTTTAGTACAAGATTTAATTATTAGTTGATATAACATTTTTAAAGAAAAACTAGCAATTAAAAAACTAGTAGTTTCTTTAGTAATTAAAAAAAATATATTAATTAACTTAATAGAAGATGATATTAATTTCTACAATATTATTAAAAAAAAAAAAAAGGAAAAAGAAACATTCTATACAAATAACAATGGAATAAAAAAGTATCAATAATGCAATGAATGTTTTTTTTTTTCTTATTCTTTTTTTCTGGTTCATGAATGGTTTAATTCACTTTATGGAAAAATATATCTATTAAAGATTTCAAGCATGTTAAATAAAATTATTAAGTTCCATCTGATAATCATTGCTTTTAGCTTTATGTTTTTTAAAGTAAATTTTTATAATATATTTTTTCTCTGTTTAGCTAAAATCTTAAAAATAAAAGTGGTTGCTTTTTTCTAAAAATAAAAATAAATTGACGAATCTTTTAAAAATATTTTCAGAGATTTAAATTGAAGTAGAAAGAGAATAATTGTTGAATAAAAATAAATTCATCATCAAAATGAGGTTTGAAAAAAGTTGATGAATTGAAATTAATCCATAATATTTAATAATGCAAATGAAGAAAGAGAATAATCGATTAAAAAAATTAGAATAAAACATTACTTTTACAATTACCATGCTTTTTTTCAAAATATTATTATACAATTTTCAAAATAGAAAAATAAAAAAAGTTATTTACACAAAATATCAAAATTTTTAAATAATTGTATAAACACGGATAGAAGTCTATCAGAGTCTATTAGTGATAGAAATGATAGAAATCTATCAATGTCCATCAGTATTTTTTTTTCTATAAATAGTTTGACATTTTTTCTATATGTAAAAATTTTCCTTTTCAAAATGGAAAAACCAAAACATAACTTTTTTTTTAGTAGTTTAGCAATATTATTTGCCATGTGTTTATTAATTGCCTTTGTGTTAATAGAGGTTTTTCTAATAAGATTTTAATGTGAGCAATTATATATTTAACCCAACTTATTTTGTGATTAGGTATTTAATTTTATAATTCAGTTTTGAGCATTTGATTGGTTGATTTTCTAGGCAATATTAAAGTTTGTTTTTGTAAGAAATATATTTCAAAAACTTATTAGAAAAACCTCTATATCTATGTTTAATTTATTCGAATCAAAATTGTAAGGTTAAAGATTGATTCTTTTAATTAAGTATATTAGTTAAAGTCAACTCGAGTTTAGTTCAATTACTTAAAAATATTTACTTACTTACTCTTCAACTTTCTTTTTTAATTATTAAATTTAATTAAAAAATGTTTAAATTCCTTTTTTTAAGCTTAAATTCTATTTTAATCACTTAACAATTTGCTCTAATTAATTGTTCTCAAACAAAAAAAAAATTATAAATAATTCCTGAACTTTCATCCTATTCACTTATTTCAATTTGAGTACTAAACTTTAAAAAATAATATAAAAAAAACATATTTTAGGCTCAGAGTTTTATTAAAATAGCAATTTCGACCATTGCTTGTAATTTCCTTTAACAAATTAAAAAAGGGATGTTTTGGGTAGTGAGTTAATTATTATAGCCTCTATAAGTTAATTAAAAATATAGTCTATAGATTATAATAATATATGTTCGGGTGCATATTATTTTAGTCTGTGTAGAAAATAATAAACACAGTAACAAAGAGGAAAATAAATGAAACACTTGTTGACTGAGAAATTTCGGCCAATCACGAATTGGCACGTCATTAATTTAGATTAATGATTGATAAATTTGAGATCAATTACAAATTTACACATGACCTCAAATTAAAATTAAAGACGTGAAAGTTGGCAAATTAAATGATGCCACTTGTCAAAGTATTAATTCATCCAGCAATGTCAGCTAGTCTTATCAAATTTTGCCATGTGACAATTGGGTCCAAAACTAGGTCATCTTGAATTTATTAAATAATTTGGGTCAAACTTAAATAAAAATCTATTTAAAAAAATATTAATTTAAGTCTGGCCCAAAAGTTGGGCCCAATGTCAACTAAACCCAAAGGTCTCTCAAAACTCTATAAATAGAGGAGGTCACCCATCATTTGAGGATGGAGTCAAAGAATTTTGAGAATTTCAACATTCAGAATTCAGAAGATTCAAAAACTAGAAGACTTCTTCAACAAATGAAGATCTCCTCTCCAACAAATTGATCGTCTCTTCTTCAACAAATTGAGCATTTTTTATTCAACAAATCGAGCATTTTTTCATCAACGAATTGACCGTCTCTTCTTCGACAAATTGGGTGTCTCTTTTTCACCAGATTGATTGCTTCTTCGCCATATACAAATTGAAGAATGATCTCCCTTGATTTGAGAACAAGCTCACCAGCCCTTAGATCAAAGTCAACAAATCAACAAACTAAAGGTCGATTCAAATCAATCAACAAGTCATAGGGCAATCCAAACTGATCAAGAAGCCATAGGTCGATCTAAATCGATCAACAAGCCAAAGACTGATCCAAATCGATCAACAAGTCAAAGACAGATCCAAACCGATCGACAAATCAGAGGTCGATCCAAATCGATCAACAAGCCAAAGACCGATCCAAGCCGATCAACAAGTTAAAGGTTGATCTTCCAAGAAGATCATCAAGCCCAAAGACTAATCATCGAGAATATCAACAAGTCAAAGACCGATCCTCCAAGAAGATTATCAAGCTCAAAGGCTAATCATCAAGAAAATCAACAAGTCCATAGGCCAATCCTCTAAGAAGATCATAAAAATAGATAAACAAACTTAAGGACTAAAGTTTATCCATTCGAAGGAAAGAATCAGAGAAAAAAAAATTAGAGATTGTAACACTTATACTTTAAATCAATAAAATCATGTTCATTTCCACGGATTAAATGTTCTTTGTTAAAATTTCGTGTGAACAACACTGTAGTACAGAGAGATTTGAAATAATATTTTTGCAGTTAAACGTAAGTTATAATAGTTGGTAATTATTACTCTAAACATGAAATGGGCTATAATAGCTCATCAACCAACCTCAAGTTGGTAGACATAAATAAAAGTATTTGCATGAAGTTATTACATTGAAACCACATACTAAAATACTTACCAAATCTTAAGAAAATATCGGATAGCAAAATAATATACCAATAATCAAAACATTAATTTGAGAAACATTTCGAAAATTTAGTAATAAAATAATTGTTTTTAAAAAAAGTTTAGATTAAAATAATATTATCAAAATTAAAATAAAGTGAATATGAAAATTCAAAACCAAAATATAATTTAAAAACTATAAATTATTCAACAAAAGCACATGGTAGTGAAAAAAGGTGTAAATATATATTCCTTCCATGAATTGATTAGAATTTAGAAGCAAAGTTTTGAGCATTCCAACAAAAAAATATATATAAATATATATATTTATATATATAAATGAGAAAGAAAATTCCAAGAAACTTCCAATATAATGAGGAGAGAGAAGGAGAGATAGAGCATGTTCCCATGATCTGCACTGCCACCCATCCTATCTATAACTGCTGAATTTCTATCAATTAAATTAAATTAAATAATACATATATATATATATATATAATATATATATATCAGATCAATCATGTTGCTTCACATTGTGGACCCCACCACCTCTATTTGCTGAGTTGTTCATTTTTTTAATTTATTATCTTATTAATTAATTATATATATATATATATATATATTGTGAAAATTATAAATATACAGACAATTCAACTTTACAACATTAACATGTTTTTTTTTTTTAAATGAAAATTCACAACTTTACAACATTTATTATCTGATTAATTTTATTTCCCAAATATAGATATGCTACTTTTTATTTGCCCAAATAATTACTTTTTTCTTCCTAACATCACAGGCTGCAAATCGTATAAGTTCAGTGTTGATTTTGTTTGTAGTTTCTTATTTTTTATATTTATATTTGTTTAATCACTATTTCCTGCAATATTACTATTTTCACTTTTCTTAAATAATTATAAGTTACTTAGATTTTTTTTTTATTAAATTTTCACTAATAATTCAAAGATTTTTTTTTAACCAATATGAAACTAGTAAACATAATTTTTCAATTAAACTTCTTATACCATTTTATTAATACTACATTTGAAAATTGTCCATACATCAAAATGAGCGATAAGAATTGATGCATGAACAATTCTTAAATAAAGTTTTAGATGAAAGTCTAGATTACGTGGTATTTTTTTTTATATCCGTGAATGTCCGGGTCAACTTACGTGCACCTCGACTAATCTCTCGTAAGTGGCCACCATGGATTGAACCCATAATTCCTTAGCCATTCGGCTTTTTTTAGATATTCTCACTATCATTAGGCCAACTCATGATAGTTAATTTCACTGTTTATTCAACCGAAAAATAATGAAAGGTGTAAATTGATTCATCTAAAAAAAATCGAGAATTACACATCAAAATTTAACCGTATAAATTCATATTTAAAAAAATGTTTGGTAAAAAGTTGAACTCAATAGACCAAACACAAATTACTCTTCCAATAATAGATATTAAATATCAATACAAATGTACAATTTCCAAATTCGCCCTCAATGAACTCGTGTTACAAATGTTTTTTTTTTAATAATAATAATAAAAAAAAAATAGAGTATGAAGTGTGAAAAGGAATAAAGAGCATGGGGTCGTAAAAATAGCGAGTAAAAAAAGAAAATACAGAGAAAGAAATTTAAATCACCCATTCCACCGGCTACGCGGTACGTACAAGGTCATTCCAAATTTAGTCCCACCCGGTCAACTCTCGTAAATTATCCTTCAGTCGCCTCCGCTTCTTCCGGTTATCGGTAATATCCTTTTTAATTATTTTTTTTAAATCTCGAAATTTGTTGGTTAATTTTATTAATTTTTTTATTTAAATAAATTTCGTGGAAGTGAGTGATTTTTTGGGTAACATTTAACAAAACAGCCAATCGGAACGGCGCCCATGTTATTGTCCTTTCCAAACACCCCTTTTAAATGGTCATCTCCTCCCAGAGCCCCACAATTACCCAAAATTAAAATTAAAATATTATCTTATTATTAATTATTATTATTTCTCATATTTGCAAATGACTCCTTCAATCGACATATTTTTCGAATTGGACAAAATTTCATACTTCTCACGTCGTATTAATACTAACTAAGTGTAAACTTTGTTCAATTACTCTTCAATATTCATATACTTCAAAAGTTTTTCATTAACCTTTTCTATTCGTCTCAATAAATGGCTAATAGGTCATATTGGTTCAATTCATGGTGACCACCTACCTAAAAATTAATTTCCTACAAGTTTCCTTGACATCCAAATGTTGTACTGTCGGGCGGGTTGTACCGTGAGATTAATCCAGGTGCGCATAAACTGGCCCTAACATGAAAAAAATTAATCTTTTTTATTCAAAAATTTATTTTTATGAGTTTTTTTTAAAATGTTTTTTTAAAAAAAATCATTTTTATTTAAACTCTTTTGATATAAATAATTTAAAATACACTTTAAAAGTATTTCAAAAGCTATTTTGAGGAGTTATTAAACATTTCAATGTTTTTTAAAATTACTTTTTTTTTCAAAATTAAACACTTTGAAAATTTAACCCAACACATCTTTAGTCTTATTACCAAATTATACTATTCTTAATACACTATTTACCTAAATAATGATGTGATAACATGACATACAAGTGACATAAGAATAAAATATAACTAAGACATCATTTAGTAACCATTTAATTTTTTTGTTTTTAATTTTTGAAAATTAAGCCTATAAACACCAATTTCACCTCTAAATTTCTTATTTTACTATCTACTTCCTACCAATATTTTTAGAAATCAAGTCAACTTTTTTAAAACTAAAAAAATAAGTTTTTTAAAATTTGTTTTGTTTTTTTAAAGTTGGTTTAAAATTCAACTTTTATTTTTTTTTTTAAAATGGATGGATGAAACCATGGAAAGAAGCAAAGAGAAAATAGATTTAATTTTAAAAAAAATCAAATAGTTACCAAACATGGCCTAGTTAACTCACTATATATGTCATCTTTCAAATCTATTTATAGATTTTCACTCTGTTTGTTCAATAACGTAATTTATTGAAAAAGAAATAAAACTAAACACAACCACACAAGCAAAGACTACATTTGAAATTTAATCATGTAATAATAACAATACCAATAAAAAAAAAAAAAAACACACACACACAAACGAACATAAGTAGTGATCAAAATAATTTACTTTTTTCTTTCTTTGAATTCAACCATATATGAGGTATAGATTAAATGTGTGTCCTTCCTTTAAAAAAATATATGTCTCCACTCTTTTTCACTCGATAATTAAAACATCACGATAACCATTTACGTTTTGAAATTTCAATTTAGACATTATTTTCACTTTCTTCACGTTGTCTTTTATTTTTAACCACAAATTTAATTTTTTTTTTTATAATTTTCTTCACTTTTTAAATTTAGAATTAAGAAAAAAAGAAATTTACGATTAGAACAGAAATACAATTTTATAATATATTTTAATTTCATTCATACCCCCATCTTTCAAACATAATATTCTAAAAATAAACTTTTTTTTTTTAAAAAAAAGTCGTAATTTGTTGATTTTTCTTCATATTTTTTTATTAAAAATTCCCCCAATTTCCATTTCCATTTCCCTTCTGTCTATCACGGAAGGAAAATAATAATAATAAATAAAAATAAAAAAAATAAAAATTCATCCTCTCTGGCAGTCCTTTTTAACGCGTATTCGCTCGAACGTGGGTTACCACTATATATAACCCTTTCATTTCCCTTCCTCCAATTAGCAGATGCAAAAAAAAGGTTACTCCTCTTCCTTTTTTTCCCTCTGCATCTGCAAAATTTCCCCAAATTTCTTCTTTTATTTCAAATTTCCCCCAAAATCGTTCTTGCAAAAATGCCCTCATTAGAAGACGAACTTTTCCCTTCCACCCCCGGAAAATTCAAGATCGACAGAAACCACCCTATGAACCGCCAATTCCACCGCTGTTTCGCCTCCACCAGCACCATGTTCTTATGGGCTCTCTTCTTGATCGCTTTAACGGCTTCCTATTTGAGTTTCCAATCCTTCGTCGACTCCGGTAGCCGGTACTTCTCCGCCTCTTGGGGCGGCATCCAATGGGAAAAACAAGTCCGTAATTCCGCTCAATCTCACCGTCCCAATGGCCTTTCCGTCCTCGTCACCGGCGCTGCCGGTTTCGTCGGTTCACACGTGTCCCTCGCTTTAAAGAAACGCGGTGACGGCGTTGTTGGTCTTGACAATTTCAATTCTTATTACGACCCTTCATTGAAAAAGGCAAGGAAATCCCTTCTCTCTAATCACGGGATTTTCGTTGTGGACGGCGATTTAAACGACGTTAGATTATTGGATAAACTCTTTGACGTCGTCGTTTTTAGTCACGTGATGCATTTAGCAGCACAAGCTGGAGTTCGTTACGCTATGGAAAATCCTCATTCGTATGTTCATAGTAACATCGCCGGTTTAGTTACGCTTCTCGAGGCTTGTAAATCGGCTAACCCACAACCGGCTGTGGTTTGGGCTTCTTCAAGTTCGGTTTATGGGCTTAATGAAAAAGTCCCTTTTTCCGAATCGGACCGAACCGATCAACCCGCGAGTCTTTACGCAGCTACGAAAAAAGCCGGAGAGGAAATTACGCATACTTATAATCATATCTATGGATTGTCGATTACCGGGTTGAGATTTTTTACAGTGTATGGACCGTGGGGAAGACCGGATATGGCGTATTTTTCGTTTACGAGGAATATTTTACAAGGGAAGCCGATTACGGTTTTTAGAGGGAAGAACCGGGTGGATTTGGCGAGGGATTTTACTTACATTGATGATATTGTGAAAGGGTGTTTGGGGTCGTTGGATACGTCGGGGAAAAGTACCGGTTCGGGTGGGAAGAAAACCGGACCGGCGGCTTATAGGATATTCAACTTGGGAAATACATCGCCGGTGACGGTGCCGACGTTGGTGAGTATATTGGAGAGGCATTTGAAGGTGAAAGCGAAGAAGAATGTGGTGGAAATGCCAGGAAACGGCGACGTTCCGTTTACTCATGCGAATATTAGTTCGGCTCGGAGGGAACTCGGGTATAAACCGACGACGGATTTGCAAACCGGGTTGAAGAAGTTTGTTAGATGGTACTTATCGTATTATGGCTATAATCACGGAAAACCTGTAAATTAAAAAGAAAAAAAAATATATTTTACCTTTTTCTTTTTTGAATTTCTCTCTCTCTTAAATTAGGAATGAGATGGGGTAAAAAGTAAAAGATGGTTTTTTTTTTCCTTTTTTTATAATTCGGAGAAAAGAAAAAAAAAAAAAGAAGAGAAGAATATTCTTTACTTCGAGGGGATTGCCCTGTAATTTTCTTCGTCTCACTGTGTACTTTTTTTTTTTTGGTGTAAAGGAAAAGAAAGCTCTTGAAGATAATGGCGACCATTTTTCTTGAATTCTCTCTCTTTCTTTTTTAATATTTTGTATTTTTGGGGCGTGGAATGTACGCGCTATGAGGGAGAGTGTGGGATGTTGAGAGGTTAGAGTGGGTCCAGCCGACAATATTTATATGAATAAAGAGAGACAGCTAAGAGTAGGGAAGGGGACGAGAAAGGAAGTTTTATTATTTATTATTATTATTATTATTTTTTTGCGAGGATGGAAAACCGTAATATACGGTAAGAAGTGGGACCCACTACTCGTTTTCGTGAAATGATGAAGTCGTACGGTAGCCGTTGGATTTGGCTGGGAAAAGAAATTTAAGCAGTCAGATTCGGGATTTTTCCCCCTCCAGCTGGCAATGTGGTGGTCCCCACACGCTGTGTGATTTTGTTTCCTTCGCCGACACTGAAGTTTTTGGTTTTTTTTTAATTATTTTTTTTTTAAAGTTTGCCTTCTTACCATTCTAAAATTCTGAAATTTTTTCCAACCCTGAGATTTAACCATTCTTTTTCCTTTTAAAGAAACATTCAAATTGAATTTTTTTTAAAAAAATATAATAATTACGAGAATAAAAGATCGAAATTTTAACTTCAAGATAGAACTCTCACCACTTATTACAAGATTAAGTTCATTTCGATAAAAGTTAAAGTAATCACAATTTTTACTCTAAACTAGACTTAGATATGTGTTATAATGAAAAAACTTTACTAATGTATCCACTAGGAGACGTTTGTCGCGCTGAGTTAAGTTAGTAATAATTATGTAGAGAGTTAGATTATTTGGGGAGTTTGATTATCTGTGTTCGGGATGCAGAGTTGGGTTGAGTATAAATATTTGTGTTTGTGGTGCTAAGTTGGGTTGAGTAAAAAAGTCTGTGTTTTGGAGTGTAGAGCTAGAGAAGTTCAGTTGAGTATGTGGTGCAGTTTTTCTAAACAAATTGATTTTGTATTAATTTAATTTATTTTTATTTTTGCTTTTTTCCCTTTTTAATTCTCAATAAAAATTTTAACACTACAAAATGCTTAATTTTTTCCATTTCTTAAAACATAACAAATTCATACAAAGTAAACATACAATAAACACAAATTTGGATAGCAATTTTTCAACACGCAATCCTTAGTTGGTATTTGGTGCAGTTTTTTTAAACTAAATTGATTTTGTCTTGTATTTTTTTTTTTTTTTTTTTTGCTATTTTTTAAAGTTCCCAACTATATACATATTTTTCTAAAATTTTTAACACAAAAAATGTTTTTTTTTTCATTTTTAAAACATAACAAATTCTTACAAAGTAAACACATAATACAATTTTTGAACACTCAATTACATAACATATTTTTTTTTCATTCCTAAATACCAAACATATTCCAAACAAATGAAAACTTTTCACAACTACTTAACCCTCAATCATGAACACTAACGAAGCTTAAAAATTGAATGAACTTTTTTTTTGTTTTTCCTTTTTGAAAAATGTAACATATTTTCACCATATAATTTGAAGTTTGAACACTTAATTGCATAATAATTTTATTCACATCCCTAAAGACATGTCATATTCCAATAAAATGAACATTTTCTCTACTCCCTAACCCACAATTTTTAACTATCAGTTAATTTTAACTCAACCATAAATATTAATTCTAAAAAAAAAAAAAATTATCTTGTTTTTTGCCCATTTATGAAATATGAATTTCAATTTTTATAGTTAATAATTTTTTCTTTTTTGTGCAAATATTAGATTCTTTACATTTTATATTAATAAAACAAAATGATATATATATATATATATATATATATATATTTTGTGCAAACTCATTTTTTGTAAACATTTTTTTTTTGTTGAACCACCCTTCATTAATAATCATAAATATCTATGTACACAAAATCTTATCAATGAATAACACTTGATGCATTACAAATTGTTTCCCAACAATTAAACAAAATTTGGATTATGAAAAGTAGACTCTGAACTTAAAACTAACGAACCACCCTTTTACATATAAATATTGCATTTAATGTAAACAAAATACTACTATTTATATAACCAACAACCCTACAATAAACTTTAACAGTCGTAGAATGTATGAGTTGAACATGCACAAAAAAATAGGGTTATTTTAAGGGTTTATTTACATGTTCACAAAAAATAGGGTTGTCATTAAAGGTTTTGTTAGAGGTGACCTTCGCTGGAGTTGGTTGCCTAAGATGAATGTTAGTGTTGGTTGTTAGAGGTGGTTGTCACCGGAGTTGATCATCAATGGTGGTCTTCGCCAGAGTTATCGTCAGAGATGGTTGTTGGAACCCGGAGTTGGTCAATAGAGTTGGTCGTGTGAACATAGTAGTCAGACGATGTCGCCAGAGTTACTGTGTGCAAAGGTGGTCGTCGAAGGTGGTTGTTGAAGCCTGGAGTTGGGCACCCAAAAGTGGTCATCAAGTTGCTTGGCGAAGGTAGTCGTCGGAGTTGTTGTCGGAGGTGGTTGCCAGAGCGAGTTGGTCGTCGGAGTTGGCTACACAAAGGTGGTTGTTGGAGTATTTGGTTGGAGTTGCTTTGTGCAAAGGTGGTTGTCGAAGTTGTCGTCGGAGGTGGTTGTCGGAACCCAGAGTATGTCATCGGAGTGTGGTAGTGGTAGTCGCCGATCGGTGGAGCCATTGAAAATATTGGAAGGAGGGAGAGTTGGGGTGAATTGGTAAAAAAACCAACTCAACTCCACTAACATTTAAAAAGTTGGTGGGCCAAACATTGAGTTGATAATTTTTACCAACTCAACCCAATTCATGTTGGTGAGATAAACACCCTCTAAATTTTAATACATAATGTAAAAATCTCCATAAATTCCCTAATTTCTATAAAACTAATTTGTTCTATCTAATCTAAGTTTCATCGATACACAAATTAACCAGTGAACGACTTTATCAAAAGTCACAAAATTTAACTATTATTTAGATTTCGTTTGGTAACTATTTAATTTTTTATTATTGAAAATTATGATTATTTTCTATATTTTATGTGTATTTTTTATGATATATAAATTTACAAATTATTATGTTTTTGATAATGCTAAACTAATTATTATGATATTGACTTCTACTTAGCACGACGACTTTATCGCCCTTGAGGCCTAATAAAACGAGATTTTTAATTTAAAAAAAAAAAAAAAAAACACGATGACTTTCGACAATATTTGTCATTACCATTGTCCAAAAAAAAAAAAGTACTAACTTTAGTTCACTCTACACTATCAAATCACATGAATCTTAATTCCAACATCACCGTATACTGTTTTTCTCTAACCATATTAGCTCAAACAATTCAATTTCCTCAATTAGATGTGTCATTTCTTTAAATAGAAGAATTCAATCCATTTGGATTAAAAGACTTTGTCTTTATTACCTTATCTTATCCATTTTATCCATAAATGTCGTATTTTAGTACCACGTACAATGACTAACTTTTTACTCTATATAAATTTAATCTTTATCCATTTCATTGTGGGAATATCTACCATAAAACTATACAAACCTAAACAAAAAATCTAGAGACATGTCATCATCAAAATATATCATAAGTTAAAATATGCTACTCTACTAGTTGAGAGAAAAAAAAACTAGCCTACTATAATAAAATGCTCTCTCGTTAATACTCGACCACGTAATATTTGCAAACATATGATTTTATTACTTACGGTCTGTAATGTTTGCCAACACGAATATATATAGTTCAATCAGGAGTGTGATTGGTCGGTCGGTGTCAGTTTTAGGAGAAAATCGGCATAAAAAATCAACCAAAAAAATTGGTTGGTATTCAACCACCAGTCGGTTGGCTCTCTCTCTCTAATCTCATATCTTTAGACCATTGAACGAATTCTTGTTAAATTTAAAAAACTTTCTTCTTCATGGAAGAAGAAGAGAAAGGGAGCAAAAAAAAAAAAAAAAAAAAAAAAAAATGCACCCCATGGTCGGTCGAGGTGTCAGTTTTTGTGTGAAAAAATGACCATTGACCAACCATGATGTATCCCCAACCGACAACGTTAATTCGATCGGTTTCAGCCGGTCGAATCGATTTTGGGTACCTTTATGTACACTCCTAAGTTCAACAATAATTAACAGGTATTCATTTATGTATATTAGTTGTAAGGCTCTTTTTAAATATAGAAAAATTTCACTGTCTATCAGCGATATACTGCAATATAATTATATTTCTTGAGCGACAGGTCGTGATAGACATCTATCGCAGTTAAATAGAAGTCTATCGCAGTCTATTTCTAATAGATAGTTAAATTTTTTTATATTTGTAAATAGTTTCATATTTTTTCTGTTTATAATAATTTTCCTTCGTCGTAGTTAAAAAGAAAAGAAAATAAAAGAAAAAGGTATTTGATGTTTTATTCCATTTTTTTGTTACCATCATCCAAACTTTATTCAATGGTTGTGTATGAAAAGCTTTTATGATATGGAAGCATATGTTCCAATAATCTTTTATTTCCCTCTTTCAAGTAGTAACCATCAAGGTAGCTTTTCATAAAAGAGAAAATGATGTCAAATTTTTCATCATTATCCTTTCATTTAATTGAAAATATTTTTATTTTATTATTATTTTTTAAAAAATTACTTAGACTTAAATAAATAATAACATTGTGATAGGCTTATTAAATTATAACTTTTATTATAATTGTTATTTTCAACTCAATTATGAGTGTTTTGCCACGCTCTTAATATTTAACAATTTTATATATATATTAAGAAGAAGCTTAAATTAAGCAAAACATTATTAATTTATTTTATTTAAAAACTAAGCATTTACACCCACCGACACTTTTCAAATGACTATTTTCAGCAGCTAACACGTGGAATATTTTCATTGGTTGAATAAAGTTGAAAATGAGAGAGAGAGAATAGTTTTGAGACGAAAATGGACAAGCATGTCATCGCCTTATATATGTATATATATATATATATTAATTTTAATTTTAATTTTCTTTTTTCATTTACAGTTTTTTTCTAAAGAAAAAAAATTAATGTATGCTTATCGCCTTATAAGTTATAATAATTAGGTTAGAATTTTTTTTTTTTTGAATATTATTTTGATTTTGTATGTTATAATTTACTACATTTTAATATATGTATATTTACTTTTAAATCTTAATAACAATTTCTTCGATAAGTTTATTGTTAATATTTACCTCCAAAAAGTTTATTGTTAATATTAAAAAAAACGTCTATAAAAATTCCGTTATTTATTTCCACTTTTAACTGAAAACAAAATTTTATATTTGGTTTTCATATAAAAATTTTAAATTTGAATTCAAAATTTAAAATTTTCAAATTTTCAAATTTTGTTTAGGTGTGAGTTTGAAAATGGAGAAAAGATTAATATGTGTTTGGTAAAATATATTTTCTAAAGACTAAAATAATTTAAAATAGTTAATAATGAGCTCCAATTTATTTGATAGAAATGAGAAACCTCGGTTGATTTTTTTTTTAAAAAAAGTCGTAGCTCACTTTTTTTTTAAATTTTGATAACAAAATTAAAAACAATGGAAACACCTTAATATTTTTGAAAAATAAATAGAAAAATAAGAGAAATTATTTACATAAAATAACAAAATTTTTAGATAATTGTGATAGACGCTGCTAGAGTCTATCAGTGAAAGAAATGATAGAAGTGTATAATTGAAAGATGTTGATAGAAGTCTATCAATATCTATCCGTATTTTTTTTGTTATTTTCTGTAAATAATTTGACATTTTTTCTTTCGGTGAAAATTTTTCAAACTATTATTATCATTTAATAATTTTAATATATATTAATTTCAAATACTAATTTAATTTTTTTTTAAAGTATAGAAAGTAAATTAGAATATTTGAAATATAGTCCATTTAAAATTAAAAGAGATCTAAAAATGGTATATTGACCTAATAATTATAATAGGACAAATTTGTCACGGACAACGTGATGGGCCGGTTTGTTAAAATTTAAAATATGTGTGGGCCCCACTACTTTCTTTTGTTTTAATTTCGAATTCCGACGTGGCATATTATTATTGATTTTATTTTGTTTCTTTTTTTTTCTTATCGAAGTTAAATTTTTTTAAAAAATATATTTTCAAATTAGAATTTATTTTTTTAATCCACACACATACATATATATATATATATATATATTATTTTCAACCAATGAGTGGAGGTCGTGTGGGAATGGAAAATGCTTTTTTCTTTCATATTTTAATAAAAAGGAAAAAAAAAGAGAGAGCATATTAAAAGACTTAAAACAACCGCAATGATTTTTGTGAATTTAAAATAACATTTTCTTATAATGATGATGATGAAAATGACGTATGTAATAAGATTTGAAAATTAAGCTAGTCTAATGGTAATTTAGAAAAAAAATCTGATACAACAAAATTGTGTATATTATCAATTAATATAATATGAAAAAAATATATATATTTCACCTATTTAAAAAGAAAATTTTTATGAAATTTTTTAATTTACACCTTAAAACTTGGGATTGTATCAATTTAAACCTTGAAGTTTTATAAATCTATCAATTTACCCTTTTAATTACCTTTTCATTTAGATAGACTTATACTTTTACCAGTTAATTAAACTCCTAAACTTTCATAAGTGAATTAAATTAGTCTCTTAGTTAGGGTTTCCTTTAAAAATTAATCACGCATCAATTCTAATCGTCCATTTTGTTAATCCGATATTTAAAGAAGTTTGCCCACATAAAAAATTGATCCATGGAATGATTTTCAAAGATAATATTAACAAAAAAAAGTCTAAATTAATTCACTTATGACAAATTATGAGTTTAATTGAAATCTAAAGGAGGGTGTAGATTTATACCATTAATAGTCTATGATTTTAATTCATGCAAACTCAATATTTAGGGATATAATTGACTTTTTAGTTTGTTGCTTTTCTTTTTAAAATATTATTAATGATGGTTGATGTTGAGCATTCTTCTTTTTAGTTGAAGGAGGGAAAGTGACTACAGTATTCTTAGCCTCACTTGATTTGATTTCATGATAAAATTATCCTAACAACTTCTAGATAATAAGTCCCCTAAAATATGAGTGAGTTATGTCTTTTTAGCCATTCTAAATTAGTGTAAATATGAATAATAGAACATCTAAATCAATCAAGTAGGTAAAATATTACCAATTCATATAACTTTTTTCTGTTTGGTATTCAAATTTGGTAAAATTTTCTACTAATTTAATTATAGATATGCATAGCTTTTCAAAACAAAACAAAATTTTATCGATATGTATAGATATGTCATATCATAATTAATTAATGGCGTGAACACTGTAGATTATGTAGAATCATATGTCAAAATTCACGGATTTAAATCATTTTTTCTTTTAATTTTAAGAAGAAGAATTAAATAGAAACATCGGTTAAAGTTAAGGGTTTAAATAGAACGTAAAGAATCCATCGTAGAGAAAGCAAGAAGAAATGCCTCTTCTCATTTGTTGATAATTACCTATCAAAATTTTAGAGAAAAATCACATCTAATTTAAATTTAAGTTAAAGTGACATTTACCAAAATTTCTTGGCCTACTCTCTGTGATTTTAAAAATTGTTAAAGGTTTACATCCCTAATATTGGATGCATTTCACCTAACTCCCTAGAAATTCTTTGCATTATTCTTTATGTTGTTTTGTTAATGTCTCTCTCATCTTAACATTTAATCTCTTCTATAGTTCACAATTTCAAATTAAGGATTTTACATCCTAGAAGTATAATATTATATATCTTACTCGAAATACTTGTTTTAAAAAAATTGCAAACAAAAGAAAATAATGAAAAAATTTCTTGAAATATGGATAATCAATGGAAAAATACTTTTTTGATCTCTAAGTTTTGAGTCTAGTTTCCATTTAGTCCCTAAGTTTCAACAATGTTACACATTTAGTTCTTAAATTTTGATTTTGGTTTCATTTTAGTCCCTAAATTTCAAAATGTTACAATTTTACCTTTGAGATTTAAATTTTGTTTCAATTTGGTCTCTAAGTTTCAAGATTTACACTTTTAACATTGATTTTTTTTATTAAATACTCACTTTAAATCATTGGGGCTAATGTCTATTAATGAATTTAAAATAATTATGAAGTGAAATTTTAATATTGATGAAGAATAGTGAAACTTAACTATTTTAAATTCATTAATATACATCAACACTAAAAATAGAAAGTGAGTCTTTAGTAAAAAAATCAATGTTAAAAGTGTAAATCTTGAAACTCAATAACCAAGTTGAAACAAAACTCAAATCTCAGGAATAAAATTGTAACATTTTGAACCTAGGAACTAAATTGAAACCAAACTCATAACTCTAAATGTATAACATTTTGAAACATATGGACCAAAAAGGTATTCTTTTTTCCTATAATCAAAGTTTACAATAGGAAACTTCTTATAGCAACCGATAAATAAAAATCAAAAGACTAAAAGACATATTGTTCGATGTGTCTAAATATATGATGTTCCTCAAAATAAAAAAGAAAAACCAAACGGGAAAAATTCTACGCAGGAAAACCTGATCCCTATGGGGAATCCCCGCTCTAATCCTCGTAAAGAATTTCGTGGGGATGGGGAATAAAATGGCATGAACAAGTGTAGCATTAGGATGATATTTCTCAATTTACTCGAGCATGAACAAATGTTTCTTGACCGCGAATGATGTTACACACTATTAGAGCTCAACTATCACGATGCATCCAACTCATGAAGCGACTTGACCACTTAGGAGGCATTTGAGATGTGGATTAAGTACCTTAAGCATGTGGATTATGTATGCACCAGGTCCATGATTCAAACTATTCTCAATTTGTGGTGTCATCCTTGCAAACCTTCTCTGTATTGTTTTAGTTTTCTCAGATGTCCTTATGTTAAGTGACCTCCAAGAATTTTCTTAAGAAACACGTGAGTGAGGATAAAACATGTTGAAATGACTTAAGTTGGTATGTAGGGACAATCTTCACTCTCATAAGTAGCTTAAGATAAGTAGTTGGTTGTCTAAAACTAAATGTAGATGTCGCTTGTCATCCGAGCAAGATAGGGGTCGATTTGGGGGCTGTAATCAGAGATGAATTTAGGGTGTTGGTGGCAACCTACGCCATTTTTCGTCCGAGGAGTTTGGAGGTGAAGTTGGGGAAAGCCCTTGCATTGTTGGAGGGTTTGAAATTGGTTGAAGCTTGTGGGAGTTCTCAGGTGTGGATTGAAACTAATGTTGAAGTTATTATTAAGAAAATGCATGCTTTGAGTTTTACCTTGGGAGGTCACTTATGCAGAGATCTACAGTCCGATGATTAGACTAAGTATCACTAGTTTAAGTTTTGCCCCTAGATCGTGTAATAAGGTGACTCATAATCTAGCTGCCCATGTTGTTCATTTATCTTCCTGATGTTTGGACCCATTTGTTTCCTTCTTCGCTCACCCATATTGTTAGAGTTGAGAAGGAAGAAGTAGGGCTTTAATTGTTCCTCTTCGTGAATGAAGTTATTTTTGTTAAGAAAAAAGGAAAAAGAAAAAAGAAAAAAAGAAGATAAGTAGTTGGTGTGGTCAAGTCGTAAAGAATGCAAGGAAATGCTAGATTCCCTTAGGTGATGAATACATATTTAAAATCATGATCCAAATCCTAGGCATGGGACATTAAGATTAAGCAAATAGGTTAAGCAGTTTGAATTTAGGAGGAAAAAACTGTATTCTAGGAAGAGTAGGTTTAAGAAGCACAAGTTCAAAAAAACTCATGTGGGAGCTTATATATTGAGTGATTGTTCAAACCTAGACTTGACAAACCTTCGCTCCTAGAGGAGAGATAAAGAGACAGGCTTATTATTATAATTAAACTCACACAAGATTGGCATTGTAATTAGAGGTGTTTGTGAGTTGGGTTGGATTGGGTTGAAGCACGTTTTAGATCCAACCCAATTGTTTGAGTTGTAAGTTCTTCAACCCAAATAACTCTTATTAAATAATGAACCCAATCCAACCCAACCATATAACATTTGGGTTGGGTTGATTCGGGTTACTCAGATTAATTATTTAAATTTTTGTAGTTTACAACATAACAATGGCAACCAAAAGAACTTTAATCTACCTGCGCAAACTCTCACCGCAAATAAAGTTAGGCTTAAGAAACCAAAAACACTCAAAGCTCAACTCACACTCAAATGCCGTCTTATCATCTATTATCCAAGTACAACCCCCTCTCTCTTTGCTCGTATAGTCCGCACTTTACAAGCAACGTGCAATCATGTCCACGTCGTGTGCACTCGAAACATTAGCAACTTAGACATAATCATACTTTATAGAATATAAAGTCTCCCAAGGAAAACATTCCTTCTGTCAAGGAGAGATTCCTCCATATGGGACCCAATTCCAATTTGCTTCCTAATCAACAGAAAGACATCAGGAAAGGAGAATCATTGAAGTCTAATGGCTGCACGAACGATCCAAGGAAAAATCTCAATCTTGACTTCGGCTACCTATCTAATAGAATTACTACTCACACTAGAGACGTGTATGACATTCTTCTACTTGTGCTAAAGTGCCATTTTCCCTAATAGACCCGCCACAAAATGACACATCATCTAACTTGAGCATTGAGTAGGCTTTACTGACACCATAATTTAGAGGTGTTGGCCTCTGAGCACGATGCAAGTATGGTCTCTTGCAATTCAACCAAAAAAAAAAAATGCTTACAATAATCATGGATGAAAGTTTTGGAAATTTTGCTTAAAATGATCAATGAGAATAGAAATTCAAATAGAAGAAACTAAATGTGTCGCCAAACAAACTGTAACCTCAAATTTTTGCCGTGAAATAGCATCTTAATTCTCTGAAATCTTGGCTGTTGCGCCATCATTGACCTCCCTTCTTCTCCTTGATACTATTTCAGATGCCCAAGCTCGTCCCAGTTCTGTCTGAAACTTTCCTGCGTGAAGATTAGTGGCATAAATGTGTTATTGACATGTCCAAGTGCTAATAGATGACTTGGAATAAGAAGTGCTTTTGACCAATTAAAAGTACTCTTCAAAGTTGATAAAATGCAGCTAGAGCAGCTTTAGAGAGCAAGGGTTTCACTAGTTTCTTCCCTAAGTGCTTATATAATAAATGTTTCACTTCAAGGCACCTTTTTTTTTTAACAGACATGCCAATCACACACCAAAGAAAAGACAAAAGAAGAGAAATAAATGTACCCGCAGTTGACTGAAAAAACTCATCCAAATCCTTTCCTTGCTCTGCACACAGACAAATAACTTCGATTACCTTCAGATTTTAATAAGACAAGCTATTTAAGAATAAAATGATCTAATAACCCTACTGAAAGTTTTAGAGGAAATATTAATTCTGAAATATGTAAGTCCAGTAGGAAACAAAAATATCGTGACAAGACTGAAGTATGCTTTGCAATATCCCCCAATATCTATTTGTGATACTCATTTACTGAATTGTAGTGCCCTTTTTTTCATTATTTTTTTGTTTGAGATTAGCATCCCTTTCTTAATTTCCATATCCCGGTCAAGGCTGTTAACCGATTCATTCATCTTTCCTTCTCTTGCCTTATTAACCTGGGAAGACGAAGCTGTTAACTTCTTTTTCATTCTTCTTCCCAACCATATTTCCAAGCGATCTCTAGCAATTGATTGAGCTCTTGCCTCTTTGTTGTGCTCTTCAACAATTCTGTGTAAGTTAAGCTTCTTGGTCCTTTAATCTCTTAGAGGCATCGGCACTAGCTGGTTAGTTCGTTCTTTCTTAAGATACCCATCTTGGTCTGCTAGTTCCTCTCTTTGATGCTAAGGTTTTCCTTCCTCGCTCTAGTTGGAATCTTGTGAATAAGGTCCCATTCAAGCACAATGATAGTCAGTCTTCTGTTTTTTACAACACCATCTTTATTAGTTTAAAGACCGGACTTTGGAATTGGTCTCAGTGGTGAATGAAACTATACTAGCGTGCTGCCTTAACATGCAGAAAGAAATTTATTGGCATGTGCATGTATAAGTTGCTTGCTATGTTTCAAAGTACAAGACAAACATTCCTGTATCTTAGCTAAGATTCTTGATAGTTCCACAAATGTGGGAAACAAAACCTACCCTTTCTGCTTAGTTTTTGTTATTCTTGATGGATGCAGTTTATGAGATGAACCGGCTATAAACATGAAGGGGGAAAAGTACACAATTATCAACCTCTTAAACTCAATTTAACCAAATTTCAGTAGCTAACCAAGTTTCTTAAATAAATTATGTTTCGATTACGTATCATTACGTCGAATTGGGGTTCCATGAGGCATATTTGCAAGCATGTATCTTATCATGGACCCATGTCAATAGGATTTCAAGACTTCAGCAAATCGTTGTTACTCTACCAAACAAATGCCATAACAAAATTTGTACTTTCCTCCTTTCATATCTAACCTTTCAAGTTTGACATATGCTATCCATTAAAGAATGCATCTGCTTTAGAGAAACAAGTCTAACAAGTAAAAAATGTATGTAAATAGATATCAGGAAAAGAAGACTGACCGTTTTCATATTCTAAAGCTTGAAGAATCATCTCCACCTGAAGGCCATGAAAGGTAAATATAGGTTAACCGTTAAGCACATAAAACAAAAATGTTCTTTACTGCCGAGCATAATTCCCAAATAAAACTACCGTGTATACTCCCTGGTCAAACTGTTAAATACATTTCCACAATGCTCAAATGCGGACACTAAAAATATCTTATTCTACCCCATTTTTCTCACAAATTTTCATCAACCAACCACTGCTACAGCTATTTCCTGCTTTTTCCATCCATTATAGGCTATGCAACAACTTCATTGTCTACTCCCAAATCCCAATAACAATCAGCTAAGAAAGATGATAACTTATTTATCTCAACATTTCAATTTTTAGAATTAATATATTTGATTATATGTGATAAAGTCATTGTTTATAGTGCATATAGCATATGTGCAAGATGCTTGTTTGAAAGGACTACAGAAAGACAACATCATTGGGGGCAAGCAGAGCAAATATTAAGTTTGGAGCTAAGTTACGTAACTGCGTAACTTGCTAAGCTTAGATAGCTTATTACCTTATCAAGATCCTTCACAATTTTAGCTTCTGGTGAACTGTTATTTTCATAGTCCATCCACAATTCACCGATTTCCTTGGCTGCAATTTTCAGACACTTTTTTTAGGAAAAAGGTGTTGACAGCCAAACCATGATATATGCAGGAAAGATATATCCTGACCATTGGGAATGAAACTCAAAATAAATGACTGGTTGTGCATACCTCTTGACCCACCACCGAGCAATTTGCACATGTGGTCTAATGCTTCTTGTTCTCGTCTAAGCTTTTCCGACTTTGAAATCCCATCAAATGGGGTGATGTCACCAACAATTGCTGTTCAAATGATATACAGTACAGGTCACGGAAAATTTTTATTTAAGAACAACATTTCAACAATTCAAGATGAATATGGTTGAATACTTGAATGCCTACAGAAGACTTGAAATAGATCGACTTCTCATCCTTTGTAAGGCTATATATTGATCTAGTCTATCAATGTTACACTTTTAGAGTAATTATCAAACTATAAGAAACCAGAATAGAAGTTCAAAGAAAATAAGACCCCAAGAACATGAAGTTTGTTTCAGAAAAATATATAAGCAACATTATCTATATCGTCCAAACCCAACATTACACAAAAGATGTTATCACTGTCTCTTGTAAGGCTAAGTCCAAGTCCAAATGACATTGAAACATAAATAGTAAAGGAAAGGACAAGAACGTACATCTCACCTTCTGCAATGTCATGTACAATTGCCATTTTTATACACCTGATATACATAAATTTTGTATCAAAACACCTTCCACACACCAGTACGAGGGGCCAAAAACAGCAACAAAGAACGAAGAATGAAACACATCATAAGAGCTGAATAATGAAAGGTTAGGAATAGCAAACTTGTCTCTATCGACGCCCGGAATATCCGAACTAATGAGCGCCATTATTCCCATTCGGTACATATGATCTGCTATGGATTCCGGGTCCTTGACTTTTCTATAAACCCATCCAGTTCTTTTCGTAGTCTAATCCAGATTGAAAAAAAAAAAATGGTATGATCGAAAAACACTTGAAAACTTGAAATTAAATAATACGAACCAGATTACCATTTGGCTTATTGGGAATCAAGCTATAAATGAATAAAGGGAAATTCAGACCCTAACATTTAAACAGAAAATTGGGAATGAACTTCATCCACTGTTTGGCAGCTATAGAAATACAGAAAACTCGACAATGTCCACCCCAAATATTTATCCAAAGATAATTGATCAATAATATAAACCCTCAAAGTTTTCAGTACTCCCCTAACTCTGGTTTCATCTTTTATCCCTTTTGCTCACATATCTAGCGACGAGACCACGTATCAAACAGCTAGAAACTAGAGGACGAATTGTTTGAAGAGAAGAATTTAAAGTTACCTTGAGGCGCTGACAGAGGGTGAGAAAATCAATAGCCGAAGAAGCTGAAGCTGCTATGTCAGTCGAAGGAGGAGGATTAAGAGCAGCGCCGCCGTGGAGGGGCGGCGAGGAGGAAGGAGCTTCTTCTGTTGCCATAGATGAAGGAGGCGATTTGAGAGGAAAACTGAGATTGAAACGAAGTTGAAGCTCCAGCTGAGTGAAGAAGAAACGGAATCCAGCTCAACTCCATTGACCTTTGCAAATTAATTTTATTGCTTAACAAACTTTTAACAATTGCAAACTAATTTAATTATTCACTAAATATCTTGACAATAAATTATTATTAATTTATGTATGAACATAGTTTTATGTTAAAAAAGTATTAATTATTATTTTTATAATATTATATAATTTATGAGATAAATTGAAAATTTTGTTCCTGAAATTTAGAAGAAGTTTAAGTCTTAAAGTTTATAATTAGAATTAATTGATAAAAACTTCATAAATAATATGTATGGTAGGAATTATTTAAGAGAATTTAACCAACCATAGTTACAATATATGAAGTTGTATCCATCCATAAAAATTAAATTCTAAATTTTAAAACCATATGAACTAAGTAACTTTTATCCAAACCATAGGAACCAAATTTAGAATTTAACCTAATTTATAATAATTACATAATACATATTTTAATTAAAAAACTAAATTGAGTTTATAACTTGACATACTATATTTTCAAATGTTTTTATCTTTATCTGCATTTTAAATTTTAATATTCAAATTCCGGATCCAATAAAAACATAAAAATGTTGTTGTTAGAATTTACACTATTTGAATCACAGAATCTAAAAACTGTTTTCAGAAACCGAATTCACACGTATTCGCTAAACTAAATTAATCTGAAAACACAAAATAGAATTTGGACTGTGAACCAAATAGACTCGAAAGTTTTGAGTTGTTTAGTGTGAGGAGTTAATTAGTGTGGAGTTAAATAATTATAGTTTGGAGAGTATATTTGCTTAATCAAAGTTTAAGAAGTTGGTGTTTTGAGTACGAGTTGGAGTTTTGAAATTTGTATGTTGACTTCCTTTTATGCATAATATACCATTAAAGCTATATTTAAATCAAATTTGGTTTTAAATTCTCAAACATATTTGTTATACCTTTTGATTTTCAATTTTAGTCCAATTTGATTTGAAATTAAATAAGAATGTAACATATTTTTTTAAATATATAATTGTATTTATAATAATTATATTTAATTTCATACTTTTTTTTCTTAAATATTACTCCAACAACATTTAAAAATAATCAAATAATTATTTTTAGATATTAACATTTTACTTATTTTTAAACAAAGTTTATGACCCGAGTAACCCGAACCAACTCAACCCAAATGTTAGGTGGCTTGATTTGGTTGGGTTCAATATTTAATCACGGTTGTTTGTGTTGAAAAAACTTATCATCCAAACAATTAGGTTGAGTCTAAAAGATGCTTCAATCATACCCAACTCACGAACACCCCTAAGAGCGGGCTCCGTAGAAAAAATATGATGTGATTGTGGAGACAAAACTCCATGAAAACACACTTAAATTATTTTTTATATTCTTAAATCGCAATTATCTATATTTTAAAACTTTTATTGGGTGGGTTGTGTTTTCTCATTTTCGATGTACCTGTGAATCCACTAACATGTTTTTTTTACATGTTTCTAGTGGTGAATCTCATAAGATCTTAATTTTTTGAATACACAATAGTTTTCACGCATCAAATGTATAATTTTGGTGTTAATAAATGTGTATGCTTCTTGTACATATTGTTAATTTCAATTTCATTAGTTCATATCTTAACTTTTTGAGCACTTGTATATTTCAAATTATACATTTTTTAAATTTATGTTCCTTGATTTAAGTATACCATGACATCTTTGTAAATTTGAACTCGATTTAACTAACTAACTAACTAACTATATATATATATATATATATATATATATATATATATATTTTTTTTTTTTTGCTTATCGGAAAAAGCATTCTAAATTTAGTACTTGGCCATTTATACAACGAAAGATATTTTTGGTCCTTTTCAAAGTGCATATTTTATTTGGGTCAATTTTGCTGTTATCCCTATTTTATATGTCGATATGAACCTCCAAAATTTAAATACGACGATTGGATAGTTGTTCTTTATCTTAATTGGTGTCTTCTATTTTGTAGTGTGTTCAAATTTGTATTTTTATTTAAACTCTTTTGATAAATATATATATATATATATATATATATATATATATATATATATATATATTACACACGCGCGGCAAACACTTTTTTTTTTTTTAAAAAAAATGACTAATTTTCAAAATTAAACACTCCAAAAGTTAAATCAAACACACTATTCCTTTAATAAATTAAATTTGTCAATGGGATAAAAAGAAGGTTAAAATATAATTTTGATTTTTGTATTTGGGACTTCATTCTATTTTAGTTGATACTTTTATACTTTTTCTTTTGAGAAAAAGTTATACTTTTATATAAGTAATAAATTATTAGTATTATTACTTTTACTTAAGAAAAGACACAATGTTACAATGTGGTTATTTATTTATTTATAAAAATCATCTTTTAATGTGAATTAGAGATTAAATGTGTGTGTTTTTTTTTTTAAAAAAAATCTACTATAATTTAAGAGTTGTTTTCAATATAGCAAAATGAGTCCAATTATTTATAAATATATCAAAATATCAGTGTCGACATTTTATTATATTTAAAAATATTTTAACAATTTTGCCATTTAAAATAATTACCCAAAATTTAACGTGAATGATAGGTTTTTAGATAACATGAGATTATTTTTGTAAAAAAAAAAAATCTTTTATTTTAACGTGAAATAGAGATATATTTTAAATAACATGGGATAGAGATCAGATGGAAAATTTTCCTCTTATCTAATGTGAATCAGAAATTATAGAATAAAATGTGATTTATTTTAAAAAATTTAATATAATTTAAAGTGTGAATGCTAACAAATAGGTGAAGGTTTTTTTAATTTTTTTTAATTCAACGTCTGAATGCCAAAAAAAAATTAGGGAAAAAATCATTTTTATTGTTTTTTAATTGAACATGTAAATCGGAAAAAGTAAAGGAAAAAATTTTATTTAATAATTTAAATATAAAATTACCGAAAATATCTTTATGACCATCAATTAAAAGGGACAAAAGAGAAAATAAAAGGTTTCTCTCCCATAACCACTTTTAGATAGTATGGATAGATATGAAACCCTTCCTGTTCTAGGTAATGAAAAATATGCATGGATATTTCACTGTCATTCTCTTCTATATTATCCCTAATCATTCTCTTCTATATTTATCCCTAATCATTTTAATTACTGGTTATTTTCTCACTCTCAAATTTCACTTCTTTTTTTACCACTTTTCATTCTTTAAATTAATTCAAAGACCAATGTTAAAGAGTTTTGAATCTAAAATCTGATCAATTGAATTTAAAGTTGAAGTTGATAATGAAAAATGTTTTTAAGTACTCAAAACATCATTACAAACAGGGTGTAACTCATTGACGGCATCTTAAGCTGAAGTTTTGTATAATGTAATTAAGATATAAATTAAACAAACAAATTGAACTAGTTGACAAAAAAAATGTACACAATTTAATAAATTTATAATTAGAGATCTGAATATTTATTTCATAATAAGGAATAATTGTTGTAAGAATTGTATACATAATAAAATACCGTATTGATTACATAATGTCATTGAGATGAATAAACAATCCATGAATGATAATTACAAAACAAAATCCTTAACTAAAACCAATAAGATAAAAAATAAATTCTAACAATATCGTTGATCCTCCGATATTAAAGCTAAGGTTATGTCATTACCTTTCTTTGTAGTTTTATTTTCTTGGCTGCAATAGAGATCTTGAGGTGAGTTAAAATCACTTATCTATTTTTCTTGAGAACTTACCTCAACATAACTCTCATGAAAATCTTCTTCTTTGAAACTTTCTATATCTAATAAATCACACAAACTCAAAATCGAGAGCAACTCATCAACTTTACATTCTTCTTTGAGATAGGGATGTTTGAGTAGCATATTAGCCGTCCATCTTTTTTCAAAGTTTTGATCAATACATTTTGAAAGAAAATCTCTTCCTTCGCTAGATAATTCTTCTGGAATGTTTGGTAGATCCCTTTGATTCACCACCTTTTTCACAAGTTGTCCCAAAGTTTTACAATCACTCCACACCCGCTTTCCAGAAATCATTTCAATCAAAATACAACCCAAAGACCAAATATCAAGTGAAGTGTTGATCTTACTGAAAAGAATAGATTCTGGTGACATATATTTTGGTGTTCCTCTAAATCTTGGTTTGGCATTAGAGGATATTACTACTTCCTCAAACTCATCACATTTCTTGGAAAGCCCAAAGTCAGCTATCTTTAACTTCAACTTGCCATTATCATCGGGGAACACAAGAATATTATCTGGTTTTAGATCGCCATGTACATACCCTTGTTCATGAATATCACATAGGCCTCTCACGATCATTCTGATATAGTCTTTGACCTCAATCTCTGGCAATTTCTCCTGACGCCTAATCAAATCAGTTAAACTACCTCCCGCGGCATACTCCAACGCAAGATTATAAGAAACTGAATCTAATGAACCACCTTCAAAACAGATACCACTCCCGAGGCATTGGACAATTTCAGGACATCCCTTGAAATTGAGTAAAATAGTTTCTTCTGTCATTAGTGAGTAAGCATAATCTATCGAAACTACCTTAAGAGCAACAAAATCAAGAGGTGAACTAGTTGGAGTTGCTAAGAACACTATGCCATAAGAACCTTTACCCAAAAGCTTTACTCGATTCCAATTAGACATCTCTATAAACTAAAAAGAATTTCTCCCTTCCTTTCAACTTAGTGCTTCAAGGGTTCACTGGCGGAAGGAAAAGGAAAAAAATGCAATTAATGCAAAGAGAAATGATGGAGAGAACACCTCCCAAATTTTGTATTTATAAGTAGAGGAATCAATCTCCTTTTAGGAAAAAAAGATGTAAGCATTTTAAATTTATTATCATATCTTCTTCCTTTTTTTATTTTGGATAAGTTGTTTCAATTTCAAGAAGGAAATTCTAATAATTTGGATTTTAAATTTGTTCAAAGTTCAAACTAATTAAAATTAGAAGGGGCTTATTTTGTATGCATGTAAGTTTATTTAATTTTATTGTTGACTTTCATGGAAATTAAATTATAACTAAAGAAACTGTGGGCTTATTTGAAACTTTTAAACTAATAGATATGTAATTAAAATTATGTCAAAAATTATATTAACAAAAATTTAAATTTAATTTATACAATATTAAAAAGGTCCTTTTAATAAAACTAGTAATGAATACGCGTAATGCACGTAAAAATTTCAAAATTTTAGTTTAAAGTTTTATTATAGTATTTATTTTTTTTAAAAAAAAATCAATGCAAATATGATATAACATATACAAATATTTTTTTTCCATTCGGAACTACAATGTGATAAGTAAAACAAAAATAGAATAAAAAATTAAATTATTTATGTTATAACCATAAACATCTTAAATTTCAAATGTAAACAAAATCGATGTGAAACGAGGATTTTTTTTTAGAAAAATGTGAAACGAGGATTAAAATACTGATGTCAATATCGATATCGATATTTCAATTTTATGGATATATCGACAAAATATCAATATCAACGAAATATTTCTGTAAATTACGACTTTTATAAAATTTATTTAGATTAATAATTAAGTTGTTTTTAGTCTCAAACTAAGTTATGAATATGGTTATTAGTATTCATGTTCATATTGAACTAAATAGAAGACATTTTAATTTTTATGTTTTACAAGCATTAATAAAATATGTTGAAGATATCCATGGATATTTAATATTGATATCGAACCCTTCGATCGACAGATATTTTCATCGTTAATGTGAAATATAACTAAGATTTGATGTCATAAAAAAAAATAAAATAGTATATATAAAAATAACTTAATTTTATTTGTCCCTTTAGACCTAGGTTTTTCCTCTCCCTCTATTCCATTCTTAGTTATTGTGAAAAAGTTTTTCTTTGATTATCTGTATTTTTTTCTCTCTCACATGTGCATCACTTAGATACCTGGAATATTAATAACACTTTTTTTTATTTATTATATATGCATTTCACCCACCCATAAGTGAAAGAATATATTAGTTCGATATGTAATCATTTCCACCTAGACAGCCGCAACTCATTGGTATCAATCGTATATATTTGAATCAACAGATACATACATTCAAAGAATCGTGCCCTATCTTAAACAGTTGCATTCCATCGACATCAATTACACCTATTAGACTCAACAGACAAATACAATCGAAGAGTTGTGTTTTATTTAGAAATGGTAATATAAGAGAATTTAAAATTATATAAAAAAAGGTAGGTGCACAAGGGGAAACAAAAGATTCTCTTACATTATTGCCTCAATTATATATACTATAAATTTGGCCAAATGACCTCTTATATAAGTCTCCCGATAGATAAGTAACGACTTATAATATAATTGTTGAATACTATGATGTGTTCAAGAGTGAGTTCAAAAAAATAATTCTACTCTTAAAGTATCTATTATATCTCTATGTTCACATTATGATTTTTCTGTTAAAAAAGAATTATTTAGAGAGTATTTGGTGAACTGAGTTATGTTATTAAAATTTTGAGTTGTTTAGTCTGAGGAGTTAATTAATGTAGAGTTAAATAATTTGAGCTTGGAGAGCATATTTGTTTGGTCAAGGTTTAAGAAGTTGGTGTTTCGAGTGCAGGGCTAGAGTTCTGAAATTTGTATGTTGACTTTCTTTTACATATTATATGATTAGAGCTATATTTCAAGTAAAATTTTTAATAATAACAAATTTGGTTTTGAATTATCCTACATATTTGTTATACCTTTTGATTTTCAATTTTACTCCAATTTGATCTAAAATTAAATATGAATGTAACATATTTTTTAACTCGCGATACAATTATATATATACATGTATTTATCATAAATTTATTTAATTTCATACTTTTTTTCTTAAATATTACACCAAAAACACTTAAAAATAATTAAATAACTATTTATAGATATTAACATTTCATTTATTTTTAAACAAAGTTTATGACCTAAGTAACCCAATCCAACTCAACCTAAATGTTTCATAGATTGGTTTCGTTGAGTTCATTATTTAATAACGGTTGTTTATGTTGAAGAAATTTATCATCCAAACAATCAGATTGAGTCTAAAAGATGCTTCAATCATATCCAATCCAACTCATGAACACCCTTAAGAGTGAGGCCCGCAGGAAAAATAAACATTTATAAATTTAACTCCAAGCTCAAAGATAAAAGAAGTAAAAATTTGAAATCTAGAAACCGAAATGAAATTAGACACAAAATCTAAGAGGCCAAGGGTAAGGCCCCCTCAACTTGGAAGTGTATTTTATATATATTAGTATTTTAGCACGTGCACGATTATGTATTTTTTTTTATCCAAAATAAATAGTTTATTTATTTAATATCTAATATTCATTATAAAAAATTAAAATAATGAAAGTATATTAGTTTGGGTTCTTTAGCTTAGAAAAGAAGAGATCAATTAGCGATCATATATTGCAATTTAAAATCTAAAAGGAAAAAAATCATAAGAATATATTAATTTTTTATTATAATAATAATAGTTTTTCTTCTTCACAGAATCTAAAAAAATTATAAAAAAGAACTTATAAGTATAAGTAAAAGTAAGTAATCCAACCAAGTTATAAGTAAAAGAAAGAAAATTAGTAAATCATAATTTTAGTGTTTAAATAAGTTTAAAAAATAAAAGTGTAATTATAATTTCACTCAAATGGTATTAATAAATAAACTCAAATAAGCTTAGTTTTAAAAGGAGGAAAAAAAGAGGAAAACTCTTAAACATGTAATTGGGAGAGGATAAACAAGATTGTGCAAATCATTTACATTATTTAGAGATGTTTAAATAGTTTAGATAAATTAAAATTCATAAATTTTGACAATCAGAAAATAAAGATTGAAAATTAAAAATTTATAAAAAAAAATTTATAAACCAATAAAAAAGTGTAATTGTAAAAATATACTAGTAGAACTAATTATTATTAAAATAAAAAATAAGTTAATATCATAAAATATCCAAATATTTCGAATTATTTTTGGTTTTGTATAAACCATTATGCAATTTTTTTATAATGATGAAATAGATATCTACATAAAAAAAACTCTTTGAATTTTAAAACTTTTAATATTCAAATATTAATTATAGTTAAAGTAAAAATTAAATTATTTTAAATGAAAGAAAACAACTTTTTACGGTCCAGCATTTTAATATTAATTATATATTTATTATTGATAATTGTGGAGTAATTAATTAATTTACTATTTTTATTTAATTGATAACGACATATTGTGCAAATAAGTAAAATAAAAAAGGGACAAAAATGTCCAAAAACCTTTTTTCTATATATTCAAATAGGGACTGCTGGCTAGTTGGTCTTTGTCTCTATACATAATTGGTGGCCTATGCCATGTACTGTGTTCAAATTTAATTTTATTTTTATCAAAATAGACTTCATTCTATTTTGATCTTTTTCTTTTCAGAAAAGTTAAATACTTTATACAACTGCATTTAGTAGGTATTATTACTTTTACTTAAGAAAAGACACAATGTTAAAATGTCTTTTTTTTAATAAAAAAAAAATCATCTTTTAATGTGAATTAAAGATAAAAACAAGTGTGTATGTTTTTTTTATAAAAAAAATTACTCTAATTTAAGAGTTGTTTTCAAATATAGCAAAATGATTTATAAATATATCAAAATGTCAGTGTTTATCAATGATAAACACTGACATTTTATTGTATTTGAAAATATTTCAAACAATTAGCCCTAATTTAACGTGAATGATAGGTTTTGAGATTATTTTTGTAAAAACAAAAAAAAATCTTTTTATTTTAACGTGAATTAGAGATAGATTTTAGATAACATGAGATAGAGATAAAATGACAAATTTTCCTTTTATTTAACGTGAATTAGAAATTATAGGATAAAATGTGATTTTTTTAAAAAAAATCTACTATCATTTAAAGTGTGAATGCAAAAAAATAGGGGGAATTTTTTAATTATTATTTATTAATGTGTGAATGCCAAAAAATAGAAGAAAAAAAATCTTTTTTTATTATTTTTTTAATTGAACGTGTGAATGGAGAAAAATTATTAAAATTAAATGCAAAATTATCGAAGATATCTTTATCGCCATTAATTAAAGGGGACAAAAGGAAAATAACAAAGTTTCTCTCCCATAACGACTTTTAGATAGTATGGATAGTTATGAAACGCTTTCGGTTCTAGGTGAAGAAAAATGTGCATGAATATTTCACTGTCATTCTCTTCTATTATCCCTAATCTTAATCACAATTTTAATTACTGATTCTTTTCTCACTCTCAAATGTCACTTCTTTTTTCGTACCACTTTTCATTCTTTAAATTAATTCAAAGACAAATGTTAAAAAGTTTTGAATCTAAAAATTGAATTGAATTTAAAGTTGAAGTTGATAATGAAAAATGTTTTTTAAGTACTCAAAACATCATTACAAACAGGGTGTAACTCATTGACGGCATCTTAAGCTGAAGTTTTGTATAATGTAATTAAGATATAAATTAAACAAACAAATTGAACTAGTTGACAAAAAAAATGTACACAATTAATATAAATTGTAATAGAGATCTGAATATTTATTTCATAATAAGGAATAATTGTTGTAAGAATTGTATACATAATAAAATACCGTATTGATTACCTAATGTCATTGAGATAATAAACAATCCATGAATATCATATTCATAATTACAAAACCAAATCCTTAACTAAAACCAATAAGATAAAAAATAAATTCTAACAATATAGTTGATCCTCCAATATTAAAGCTAAGGTTATGTCATCACCTTGCTTGGTAGTTTTATTTTCTTTTCTGCTATAGAGATCTTGAAGTGAGTTAAACTCACTTATCCATTTTTCTTGAGAATTTAGCTCAACATAATTCTCATGAAAATCTTCTTCTTTGACACTTTCTATATCTAATAAATCACACAAATTCTAAATTGAGAGCAACTCATCAACTTGACATTCTTCTTTGAGATAGGGATGTTTGAGTAGCATATTAGCCGTCCATCTTTTTTCAGAGTTTTGATCGATACATTTTGAAAGAAAATCTCTTCCTTCGCTAGATAATTCGTGAATCTTACCGAAAAGAATAGATTCTGGTGACATATATTTTGGTGTTCCTCTAAATCTTGGTTTGGCATTAGAGGATATTACTACTTCCTCAAACTCATCACATTTCTTGGAAAGCCCAAAGTCGGCTATCTTTAACTTCAACTTGCCATTATCATCGGGGAACACAAGAATATTATCTGGTTTTAGATCGCCATGTACCTACCCTTGTTCATGAATATCACAGAGGCCTCTCACGATCATTCTGATATAGTCTTTGACCTCAATCTCGCAATTTCTCCCGACGCCTAATCAAATCGGTTAAACTACCTCCCACGGCGTACTCTAACGCAAGATTATAAGAAGCTGAATCTAATGAACCACCTTCAAAACAGATACCACTCTCGAGGCATTGGACAATTTCAAGACATCCCTTGAAATTGAGCAAAATAGTTTCTTCTGTCATTAGTGAGTAAGCATAATCTATCGAAACTACCTTAAGAGCAACAAAATCAAGAGGTGAACTAGTTGGAGTTGCTAAGAACACTGTGCCATAAGAACCTTTACCCAAAAGCTTTAATCGATTCCAATTAGACATCTCTATAAACTAAAAAGAATTTCTCCCTTCCTTTCAACTGAGTGCTTCAAGGATTTGCCAGCAGAAAGAAAAGGAAAAAAAATGCAAATAGAAATGATGGAGAAAACCACTCCCAAATTTTGTATTTATAAGTAGAGGAATCGGTCTCCTACTAGGAAAAAAAGATGTAAGCATTTTAAATTTATTATTATATCCTCTTCCTTTTTTATTTTGGATAAGGTATTTCAATTTCAAGAAGGAAATTCTAAAAATTTCAATTTTAAATTTGTTCAAAGTTGAAATTAATTAAAATTAGAACCCGCTTATTTTGTATGCATGTAAGTTTATTTAATTTTATTGTTGACTTCCATTAAAATTAAATTATAACTAAAGAAACTGTTGGCTTATTTGAAACTTTTAAACTAATAGATACGTAATTAAAATTATGTAAAAAAATTATATTAACAAAAATTTAAATTTAATTTATCAATATTTATACATCAGTTATTTGGGCCTAACTGAGCCCAATATGCTCAAAGCCCAAAGCCCAAAAGAATCTATAAAGAGGCTTCTGGAAGAAAAAAGTCCCTCGGTTCTTCATCTTCTCACAATTCTATAAACAAAATTAACTCTCTTCTTCTCTCCCTAAAACCCAAAGTCTCAGAACCAAATCATTTCAGAATCTATTCAGAAATTGTGTTGATTCGTGGAGGAAAATGGTTCGGATAGAAATGGAGGAACCCCAGGACGAAGTTCCTAGTCCTCCGGAGGCCTCTGCATCGGCCAAAAAGGCGACGGATTCAAGCAGCGGTCCGTCAACATCTAATGCGAGCAAAAACCCTTCCGATGGCTACGAGACTGCCAGCGATGGGGAGCTTGGTGATAGTGGCGATGAGCATCAAGAGAATCCTGATCAAAATTCAGAACAGGAGGAACGAATTGCCACGCTTAGTGAAGATGAGATTAAAGAGGTTTTTCTTCCCTCCTTTAAGTTTTGTTTATTACTGTTTTTTTGCTTTGCGATTGTTTTCTTTTGCCTTCTGCGATCAGTATTATTGGCGTTGACATTAATGATTCAATTCTTATTGTTTGGTATCCTTTTTAACTTTAAAGTAGTTCGTGTATTGTTTTTCTCCTTCATTAATTTCAAGTTTATTCGATGCTAGGATCATTTACACTGTTGGCAATGTTGGTTCTACATTGAAATATTTGAATGAGAATTGATGAATGCATGAAAATGAATAGTCTTCATATCGCTTTGATCATGATATCAGGGGTAGTTGATTTTGTGTTCTCGTATGCGATAAGGAAAACCCCTTTGAAAGAATTTCGGATTGTATGGGAAATTTAAGTTGTGGACAATATTATGGAGCTAAGGGAACTGTTGACAGTTTATAATTTGTTTAGATCTTGATTTTCCTAGATGGTTGTGATAATTTAAGTGGCCATATGACTTACTGACATGATTCTCTTATAGCTCTATTGTAGATCCCCCCGGGGCCTCTTTTATCTAGAAATAAGTTGGTAGATGGTCATCTAAGCTGTTGAATTTTTTTAATTATCATGACATGTTCATCCTTTATGCGGGCTTACAATTTTTTTGGTTCATTTTTTCTTCGGTCCTTTGTATCTAAATTCATCATCTATTACATATCTTGCAGAAAGCCTTGGCTGAAGCAAATAACGCGAAGTTGGCGGGCAACAAACTATTTGGAGAAGGAAAATATGAGGAGGCTATATTAGAGTATGATCGTGCTTTGAACATTGCTCCGGATATGCCCTCTGCAGTGGAGTTACGGTCCATATGCCATGCTAACCGTGGCGTGTGTTTGCTAAAACTAGTATGTCTTTACTATATCCTAAATTGAAAAAGTTTAGTGTGTTCTCTTGTTTAGATATTTTTCTCCATTTATTCGATGCATTATAACCGTATCTTTAATGACTTTAGAGGGTTATATGCCAACTGGTAGTAATCCATGTGATCTTATGGTAGCACGCTTTATTTCTTCTCAGATGCTTTTGTTAGTCCCAACTCCCATTTTTGTTCATCTTGAGGCTGTTGTGAGTGGCTTCACTAATCACTAACCTAGAAAAATCCCGTTCACAAATGTAGAAACATGAATAAATAATTTTGTGAAGACCTTGATTAATGTGGGGGATATGGTGGGATATGGTGTTGTTTTCATAAATGACGAAACATAACCATTTCTCTCTCCTTTCCCTCTTCTAAATTGGATACATAAGCTTATAAATTTCCTGGAAGTCCAAATTTGAAATTACCTCTCCATGTGAAGGATTTATTTCTGTTATTAGGTGGCCATCTTTTCAGACACAAGTCCTAAGCTCTCTGGAATGTCGCATGAAAATTATGATCCTTCAAAAAGCCAAGGCCTCTAAGATTAATTTGATCTGTTCACATGCCTGAAATTTCTCCTTTACATATCAGTCACTAAACATTATGCATGTCAACTTCTTAGTGTATGCGTCTGAATTTTGCTGCTTGTTCATGAACCTGTAGGATTTTTTTTTTTGCAATGTAATTAAACTTATTGTCCTGGCTGATGGATTGAGCTTACCTCACTACAAATGACGAGGTTGTCCATTATGCATACCGTTGCTGGTGTCTTTTGAACTGTTATATCCATTCTCACATCGATGTGGCTGATGGAATAATCAAATTAGGAAAATAACAGTTGTGCATCTGAGCCATGATTCTATTTGGGGAAACTGCACTCTCTGGTTTCATTTTTAGTTACCTCAAAAAAAAAAAGGTCGTCTTTTGAACTTAATTTGTTAGCTAAACATTATTTTGGTCGGATTGCTTCCTTTTTCAATTAAGAACAAGAGAAATCTTTTCATTGAATTAATGGAAAGATTTTTCAATTGAGATGGGTTGAAACTAGGACTTTCTTGTGAGGTTTTGCTTTATTTCCACATCTATTTTCTTCTCTCCAACAGTATAATATATGTATGCATCACGTACTGATTTTCTTGACCATAATTTTTCCAAGGAAAAATATGATGACACGATCAAAGCATGCTCAAAGGCAATTGAACTGAATCCTGGATATGTCAAAGCTTTGTCTAGAAGAGGAGAGGCTCACGAGAAGCTTGAACACTTTGAGGAGGCCATTAATGGTAAACTTTGCTTTGCTTATAAGTTTTTAATATGGCCAACCTTGACGGCAGTTGTTTTCTTTAGAGCTTTCCAGTATGTTCTGAAGCTGTTGTAATAACCTTCCTTTATTAAATTTTATTTATTAACAGATGGGGTCATGTATATTTTATCTACTTGCAGATATGAAAAAGATATTGGAATTGGATTCATCAAATGACCAGGCTAAGAAGACCATCCGTCGCCTTGAACCGCTAGCCGAACAAAAACGAGAAAAGATGAAAGAAGAGATGATTGGTAGGCCTTTTACTGTTTTAAAACTATTTGTCAGTATCATATTTCATTCATCTTTGTTTTAGAACTTGCTTCGGACCAATGGAAATTAAGGCACGTGCATGTGAAGTAATACCCTTTTTGTCATGAGGGGCAAAGTTTTACGTACATAATCTTTACCATCCAAAAAAAATTTCAAGAAAAAACTTTTAACACCTAATTCTTTTATGTATATTTTTGTTGGTCAATTACCACCTTGCTCCCCTTTCCTGGCTCTGCCTGTGAGTGACCTGTGAATCTACTGCATCTGCATCGACACAGATATTTAGTGCATGAGCAACATTTGAATCTAGACAAGTGAATACACATTGGATATCGGATATCATCAATTACTTCATCTTCTAAGTCGATAGTTTGTTCCCTATTCATGAATTTATAATGCTATATTTCTGTTTGAGCAGGAAAGTTGAAAGACATGGGCAATTCTTTGTTGGGTCGTTTTGGTATGAGCGTGGACAACTTCAAGGCTGTAAAAGACCCAAATACTGGTTCCTATTCAATTTCATTCCAACGATAGTTTGGCTTTACTCGATTTGTATTTACGAGGACGGTAAGAGGAAAAGTATACAAAAAAAAAAATGTTACCTGTATGTACTGAGCATTATTTATTCCTGGATTTAATGATTATAACTGATGGTGGTAGTGTTTAAAGTTTGGGCTATGGTTGGTTTTTCAGATGGCAAATTGCTACTGTTGGATGGTACTTTATTTATTGTTGTTACTTGTTACCTTATGATTGTGGACTCTACATGCAGGCTTTATACTGAGATTTGCTGTTCTACTTTGAAAGCTTCTTGAAAAAAGTTTGGTTTTAACTTTTGGTAGAGCTTTGTTTCTTTTCCCTTCTTTCTTTCTTTTTCTTTACATCTTTTATCTACATGACTTGCTTGTTAGATAAATTGTTAGATTGGTTTTGGTGTGAGATGGTTGTTGAATAACTTAATCTACGAAAGTAATTAGGTACATCTCTGCATCCATTTTTGTACATCTTATTAATTGCCACGTACAAAATCTATTTTATTCTTTTTTTTTTTAATAAATATTTTAATCATTTTTGTGTGTGATGAGAGTGAGATGTATAGATGTGCATCTCAGATGTACCTAAGTATTTGCTCTTAAATAATATAGCTTATTAGCCTAACAGTTTGTTAATATAGCATCGATGTAATCTATTGAATTCCTTTCAATTTCATGGTATGGTTTAGTAATTTAACATTTTTTTTTTACTTCGTGACTTTTAGTAAAGTTATTGAAGAGTAGGTATTTTTCATTAATCAAACTACATAATTTGTGCAAGGGTTGTTAGAATGTAAAAATTGCTATATCTATTTGAATGGAATGTACGAGTAGTTATATTTATATAAATTTATGAGTGAGTTCGTTTCGTGGTAATCTAAATTGATATATAAAATAATTTAGGGGAAGTTTTAAAAATAGAAAAATAAGGTAAATTATTTACACAAAATAGTAAAATTTTTAAATAGTTGTGATAGACGTTGATAGAAGTCTAATCACTGATAGAAGTCTATCAATGTCTATCAGTATTTTTTTTTGCTATTTTATGTAAATAGTTTGACATTTTTTTTATTTGTGAAAATTTTTCAATAAATTAAGGTTGTTTTCAAATATAGAAAAATGAGCTAAATTATTTACAAATATAGAAAAATTTTACTTTCTATTCGCGATAGACTTTTATCGTTTGAACGATATACTTTTATTGCTTGTTTAGTAAAATTTTTCTATATTTATAAATAGATTGATATTTTTTCTATTTATAATAATTTTTTTTTTTTTTGTAAAATACATGTATGCAATTGATATCATTAATTATATTAATGGTATTCGTTTGGAGAAGAAAGGGTTAAAGTTGAATGGAAGTAAATTTACTGTACTAACACATAAAATTAGTATGAATTAAAATTGATATATAAATATAACATGAAATTAGCGAAGACCAAAATGCATGTGATAAATTTAAATTCTATTTGACTAATATGTAAAATATTTGAGGCTTATTTGATAAGTAATCTGAATATAGAAACTTGAAAACAAACGATTCAATAAAAAAAGAGTTTTTTAGGTTTTCAATATGTATTTCGTAGCAGTTTCAGTAATTTGATTCTAATTTAAACCATTGTTTAAAATATTTTTGTAGTACTATATATATAAATCATAAAACTAGTTAAACTATTATTAATTTATTTATGAACATGTATTATGTTAAAAAAATTTGTATAATCATTATTTTGTAATATTATATAATTTATAATACATTTCATAATACATATTTTAATTTTAAAAAAATGAAATGAGTTTATAATATGACATACATCACAAAATTCAAAAGCAATTTTTAAAAACAAAATTTGGATTATCTTCTAAATACATATTTATTGAATTTATTGAACCAAACAGACCCTTAAAGGTCAGTAAGTAACACATAATCTTAAGATATTGTCATATACGAATCCCGTAAAACAAACATAGTTATCTGAATATTCTCAAACGTTCTTAGAAGTTATTCTTTCAAAACAAACACAATCATCTAAAATGTAAGGTATCTATGTTTTCGGGTACTTACAATTTTATGCATTTTAAAATTTCAATTATCTAGATTTCGAAAAAAACAAACGATTTCTAAAGATTTTTGTTGAATGAGAAATTTCGGCCAATCAAATTTCACCACGTCATCACAATGAAAGCCCGAACCCAATGTGAAAATTATAAATTGGATCTGGCCGAGTAATTAAAATCATTCGAGTCCAAAGTCCAATACAGTTCAAGCCTATTGTAAAATTTTGGGCCAAAGAAGATATTGGGCCCAAGCCCAAGCCCACAAGCAAATGGGTCCAAGCCCACCTAAAACTCATGGAAATCCTCTATAGATAGAGGTCATTCTCCTTCATTTAAGGAGGTTGGAAGCATTTAGCAACGAAATGTTGAAGACTTGAAAACTGAAGCTCTCAAGATCTGAAGACCGAAGCTCTCAAGCTCACAAGTTATGAAGATTGAAGCTCTCAAATTCCAAAGAACTGAAGATTAAAGCTCTCAAGATCTGAAGACCGAAGCTCTCAAGCTCACAAGTTCTGAAGATTGAAGCTCTCAAGTTTCAAAGAACTGAAGATAAAAGCTCTCAAGATCTGAAGACCGAAGCTCCCAAGCTCACAAATTCTGAAGATTGAAGCCCTCAAGTTCCAAAGAACTGAAGACCAAAGCTCTCAAGATCTGAAGACCGAAGCTCCCAAGCTCACAAGTTCTGAAGATTGAAACTCTCAAGTTCTAAAGAATTGAACGTCAAAGTTCTCAACCTCTAAAGTTTTAAAGACTTGAAGACTGAAGACTTAGAAGGCTAAAACTCCTGAAAACTCTTAAAGTCAGAAACAAGCCAGAGGCTGATCCAAGTTGATCATTAAGCCCAAAGACCGATCATCCAAAAAGATCATTAAGCCCAAATGTCGATCCTTCAAGAAGATCAATAAGCCCAAAGGCCGATCATTCAAGAAGATCAATAAGCCCAAGAAGCAAAGTTTATTTTTTTGAGAGAAAGAATCAAAGGATTATGTATTAGAGATTGTACTCACTATACTACATTGAAATTAATACAAATACAAAGTTCAAATTTCACGAATTAAATTTCTTCGAAAATCTCGTGCAAACACTTTCAAATGGACGAAGTTGAAAGTATGGAGTAAATATTGATGCCTTGGAGCAAAATTTGACTTTCTTTCCAATCAATTTTTGTTGAGGTGTTCATTACTATGGTAAAGTGAGATGGATTTCTGATTAAGGAGTTGCAAAAATTAGAATATTAGATTTTTCAGGCTATATAAAATTCTTTTGTATGTGAAAAAATATTTTGGTTTTATAGAAGAAACAATTTAGTTTCTCTACCTGAAATTTGTAACAATTTAGTTATTAAACTTTAATAAGAATTTAGTAGGTATACTTTTAAATTTGTAACAATTTAGCCCCTATTGTGATGCCACCAAAATTAAGTTTCAATTTTATTACATAATGTATTTATAGATGATAAAAAATTGATCCTTAATTAATTAGTCAGGCTACGTGGGTAAGAAATTTGATTAACCTTAACAATATGTTTTTTTTTTATAGATACTAAAACATTAAAAATTTAGAAGTATAGAGATTGAATTGTTACTTATTAAAATTTAAGGACTAAATTATTAAAAATTTGAAAGTATGAGGACTAAATCATCACAAATTAAAGTTTAAATTGTTACTTCAAGTTCAAAAATCAAAAGGGGTTTTAAATATTTTTTTACCCCACGATTCGAAATATAATATTAATAGTAACAAGAAGAATGAGAATAAAAATCAATTTATACTCTCAAAATTTGAAGTTGTATAAATTTAAACTCAAAATTCTTAGGAGTGAATCAATTTAATTTTTTTTTTTTTTACCGTATGTGGAGGGAGAGAATAGAACCTTTAACCGTATAAGCATTCTATACTCATTTTGACATTTAAACTCTATTTTTAGTAATTTATAATTATTTAAACTTAATTTTATTTAAAATTAACATAAAACCACCTAAATAAAATTATTATTTTCACAACATTTTACCAAAGGAGTAAAAAGAAAAAAGCTACGAGTATAGAAAAATTAGAGAAAGACAAGAATAAAAAATCATTCATATTAATCAAAATTCTATTACTATATGCTTCAAAAGTCTTATTCACTAATAAAAATTATACATGAACTAAAAGTGGAGGATTGAACTTTTGATCTTTTGAGACGTAAATCATGAGAATGCGATTGAGCCAAACTCACATTCACGTACCAACTTTAAAATAGAACTATAATGAAATTTAAATAGATTCACTCCTACAAAATTTGAACTTAAATTGATATAGTTATATTTTACTACCACCAAAATTTAAGGTATAAATTAATTTCTCAGACTAACTAAAAATTTTGTGGTAAAATTACCATTTTAGTCTCAATATTTTCAAATATTCCGTTTAGTCCTTCTACTTTATGAATATTAGGATTCGACCATCCCCGATTTACACGTGAAATCAAATCAGATTCGCCATTGTTCGTCCTCGTCCTCTTCGGTTCATTCAGATACCATAAACTCACCAACATTTTTCTGCAATTTTCCCTTAACAGTTTCGGAATTGAGCTCGCATAGATGGCAAACCAAGGTGCAAAGAAGCGCAAGGAAGAGAACGCTCGTCATATGGCCAATCTCCGTCGCCTCATCATAGCCTGCAACGTATGAACTTCTATTCGATCATTTCTCTCAATTTTTCTTCACTTTTATATCCGTCCTTAGTGATTTGGTATTCTTGTTCATAATTGAGTATACTTGTTGGAAGATTTCTGGAGTTCTATCCTGAACTAGCCAAAATTTATCGGTTTTTCCTTTGTATTATGTGTTTTACTTTTGGTGATTTGACTTGGAAGTAATTTGTAGGATGATATGCTTTTTCATAAAGAAGCAACAATTGATTGTGTCCTAGTGTTGATAATTGAATATTCTTGTTACAAGATTTTCTGGAGCTCCTCGAAGTAATCAAAATCGATCGTTTTTTATTTTTGCACCTTACGCTTCGTTTTCTTTAATTGACTTGGAAGTAATTGTAGGGTAGGATGAGGTGCTTATACAACTTACTATTGCGTTCTCTGTCCATCTACGGAAAATTTTAATTTATAAGATTCACTTCTAATGCTATGATTCTGTTGGAAACAAAGAGTGAAGAAAGCTTTATTTGTTTATTTATTTTTCTTGGGTAAAAATCCCCAAATGCATGTTCTCCAAATCAAACTATTGTAAATTAAAGTAGGGCAGGTATCAGCAAATGTGCACTAGAAACGTAGGAATGTAAGATCGAGGAAGATCTTTAATGATTTCTTCGGAGCAATATTGGATGACTTGAAAATTGAAAGATGGAGAGTTAATTTAGATTGTTTATGTTTCATGCAGTAAGTTCAGAGTTTGTTTTTGGTCTGTAAATTCTTGTTTAGGTTTTCTAGCCTTTTTCTTAAGATTTGTCAAAGGTATAACTTATAAGCACCCTTCTAAGCATATCCTGAAACTTCGTCATTTTTGCTCTAACCATGGTTCATCAAGCCAAAGAGCGCAGTGTGGCTTATGTTGTTTACTTTCTGTAACTTGAGTTGTTTATGCAGGTTATCTATATCTTGGTTCGGCTGCTGATTTTTCATTCAAGTTTCACTTGGAAACACTGGATTGGTCTGATTGTCACATCCGCAGCTTATTTTATTCCTTACAACCAACTTGAAAAAATGGCAAACCCAACCTATGGTGATGATGGTGAACTTCTAGATGGTGGGTTTGATATGAGTACTGGTGGAATTTGTGGGTATGTCTTCTGTCTTCTTAATGTATATCATTACACATCAGTTTCGTGCATGTTTTTTTCTTCATTATATAAAGTATAATTGTTGAGTATAGACCTGGCATATTTAATTGTTCTGTGACCCAAGTTTAAGGTGAGCCGTAGCTCTGAAACTTGCTAGGAATTGGTATGATATTGTTCACCATAGATCAAATTTCTTTGAGGAAGCTGAAGCTATTTTCCTGGTTGTCATTCCAAAATTCAGTATTAAATGCTTGGAATGGAAGAAACTAGTGATGTGCTGGGATTAACTCTCATTTCTTCCCACTCTTCTTAAGCCCAGCACCTCCAAAGGTACCCCTTTTGTTGGGCCTTTGCTTTATGCTCCCTGAGCGCCTTTTCCTCTTCCTTCATCTTTTGAATACTGGCCATATCAACCTCGTCAGAATCTTTCTTCTCAACCTTGGGTTGCTTCAGAGGCCTTGCTTTCCCCCTTTGCTTGTATGACATGGCTGAGATAAGGGTTTGGCCCAAGTCGAAAAACACAACGAGAGATCACTCGTGCATGGCAATTGATGGCTCAATTCACTGATATACAACTGCAGCATATTATTCTATTTCAGTTCCCTCTCTGGATATGATTTCCTTTCCTCCTGAATTTCATGACTAAATTGACTTTCATATATAGTATTGTAAATTGCTATTTAGTATACTTGTCCATTGCCTTAATAACTCTCTATCAGGGCCATGTACACAAAAATCATGGTTGTTTTGTCATTTTCTTTCTTGAATATGTTTCAAATTGGATATTGACATATAAGCAAGCTTGCAGCTTAAAAAGGTATCGGCCTATTGGGTTTAAGCTTTTTGGGAAATGGTCCTGCTCCACTGTCGCTTTGATCAATTGACTTGTTGGATAGATCATTAAAGTGAAGAATAAATCCATTCTAATGAGAGGTTTTGTGGTGGGGGGTGGGGGGTGGGGTTCCATTCCATCGTAAAGGTGGTGTTTGGTGGTACTTTGGAGTTGGGAGACATTAGAGAGAGTTTAAATCATTTCAATCAGGTGATTCTAGTTTTTAATATAAGTAGTCAATGTTGTTTCTTATGTGCGTTGGTAATCTATATAGTAATTTCTTTGGCGTTCCAACTTAAAAAATTGCGTTTTAGCAACAAGGAGCTCTGGTTTTTTATAATACGGATGAAGTAATTGACTTCGTAGTTACACCAGCTGTGAACAAATCTGTATCATATCCAAGTCTAGCCTTCCATCCATAAACGATTTCTTGGGATACCCATAATTAATCGAAATATCTTGGCTTGTTTTTCTGCAGCTACTTGCATGATGTGATCTACATTACAAGCTTTGTGCAAATAATGTCAATCCTCTCTGGGAAGTTTTGGTACACCTACCTTGTGGTAAGTCCAAATGCTTTTGAAATTGAACTTAGACAGATTTAATGTTAATATAAAGCCTAGGGCCAACTATAATATTTGGGTGTGAAATAATGTCAACGAGATATGTTTCTAAAATGACTTTAATTGTACATCTATTAATTTATGTTTCTCCCTCCTCCCATCTTCTAGATTGTACGGATTATTATGTTTCATTGTAATTCGAGCATTAGCCTCTTTTCATTATATCAATGAAAAGTTTGTTTCTGTCTAAAAGAAATTATGTTTATCTCTAAACATGAATGTTTGTGCATCTAATAGAAAATTCATAATACTTTGCATGGAGGCATATCTCACTAGTATGTAATGTTCATTTTCCTGTTCTTCTGCAGATTCCAGGATTTGGGATATATAAATCTTCTGGTTTAATTAGGGGTTTATTGTCGCAAGGTTCAGAGGTAATCCATCCCCATTCCATACAAGATTTCTGTATTTAAAAACGAGGCCTGGTCTTCTCTTTTCATTTAGGTGTATACCGTTTTGTAATTTAGGATGAACCCGAGGACGAGAAGACTCGCAAGAAGAGGGAAAAGATGGAGAAGAAAGCTTCAAGAGTGAAATTTGTGAAGACCAAGAATAGATAATCTTCTCTTCAAAATGAAAACAAATCAACTTTAAGTTATCAGATGCAAATTTGAGCAAGATGGGCTGCTGACACAGACAAGTTCTAGGTACCATTTGAAGTTAGTTTGAGTGAAAAGTTTGTGTATTTATCTGACTAGTTATAAACATGTATAAGAGGCTGAAACATATCAACTGAGCAAAAAAAAAAAAAAAAAAAAAAAAAAAAAAAAAAAAAAAAAATCAACTGAGCAATTAGAAGTTCTAGTTTCCTCTTTCAAAATGACATCACAGGTACACAACTTTTGCAGGTTTGGTTTCATTTGATTTAGAAGCGACAGATCTAGGAGAGGGATATCAAAGCAATAGTTTAAATCTCTTTCAAAATTTGTTTCTTCACTTTTTTGCTTCCCAATTCTAAGTTTTGGTCCCCATGATATTTGGACAAACATTATAAAAATTGTGAAAATTGGTTCACTAAATGTATATGTATAATTGTTTTAAATGACAGAACTGTTAGAAATATTTTTAGATATTGCAAAATGTTAATGTCTATTCGTGATAGATGATAGTGGTTTATCAATGATACTTATAGACAATGATATTTTGCTATATTTGTAAATATTTTAGCTCATTTTGCTATATTTAAAAACAATATATATATATATATATATATATATATATATATATATATATATATATATATATAGTTATAATTTGAAATTATGTCCTTGAACTTTGGAGATGGATAATTAAAATTTCATACTAATAATTATATATATATATATATATATATTTTGGGCAAGTGAATCAAATTTGATATGTGTTAGAGATTTGTAGTTGTTTTTACTCAATTTTTATTTTAAGTAAAATCAGTACAAAATCATTTGAATAAAATTATTCTTCTATAAAAATCTCACCAAAGTAGCAAGATAAATTATCATGCCACTCTTACTGAATAAATAGAAGAAAATAGAGAAAGATAAGTGTGTGAAAAAGTATTACTAATCCTTACCATTAAAGAAGTTAGTTCAAAATTATGTATTAAGGAGTTTAAAATGATTTTTCTTTTAAAAAAATTGAGTCTTAATTAATTTATTTAAGAAAGTTTAAAATTTAAATTGATACACTTTAGACTTTAATTAATACAAATCTCAAAATTTATAGTCTAAATTGATTTTTTTTCGTTGCAAAAAGAAAAATTGGTTTTTCCCCTAATATAAAATATGTTTTCTAGTGGAGTATTTTTCATTCAAAATTTAGAATTATTTTGATTTTTTTTTTCATTTTCAAGTGCATTTTTTTAGTACGAGAACTCCGGAGATAAGTGATCAAACATTTGACTCTCAAAATGAGTGCATGTCAATTACCATTAATCTAAATTCATTTTGACAAATGTTAATAGCATTAATACCAAGAGATAAGTCAACATGTTTTTGTTAACAGAAAGCTTTTCTCAGAAATGAATACCAAAGAAGCTTTCCTTGGCTCTGTTAGTATACCTAACATGACTTTCTTTATTCATTTCTGAGAGTGAATTTTTCGACTTGTTTTAAACACTTTTTTGAGTCGTTCTATATTAGTTTGAAGAGATAAAATACTAAAGTAAAATTTCATTATTTTGTAAAATAAAATATAAATTACAACCTTCACAGATGCATTCTCACTAACCACCTCATAACATAATTTAGTAATATTAATTAGGACAAGTTTAGCATTCTAACAAATTAATGATAGGTCTCGGCATATTTAACATTTTTAAAATTAACATATTTATTATATATAAAATTAAAATTTGAATATAATATATTATCACTCTTCCAATTTTATGTCCAATACTCTTCCAATATTATGTCCAATAGCTTATTGTGAAGACACAAAATTAAAAATTCAAAAACTTATTAGATATTTAAAGTTTAAAAATTTATACTTTCCAAGTTTTAAGAATCTATTGCTTAGAGACTATGCTTGTAATTAGAGTTTAAAGTTTTAGAGGATAAAATTAATAGTTTAGAATTATAATGGACTCAAATCTATATAAACTTCTTATTGATTTTTTTTTTTTTTAAAAAAAGAAATTGAGATGAATTAGTGGAAGTTCAAAATAGTCACAAGCTTGAATCCACTTGATTCAACTTAATGCAACCCTATAAATGATGAATGTATTTCAAAAAGCGCAATTCAGCTTGATCAAGTCCTTTTTAAGAATATAACAATTTATAAACCAACGATTTTCACCCAGATTTTAATGGCCAAAGTGCAATTGACATACTTTAAGATCAGAGGTTCAATATTTCATACCCAAGTTGTTATGCTAAAAAGGAAAAAGATTCTAATGACACCACAAATGAGTTGTTTAAGGAGGACATGGTGGAAGACCCAGAAAAATCGATTAACTTTAGCAAAATAATAGAGCACATTTCATCTTTTAATTTACATACTTCATTTCATGACTATAGACCACTATTAATTAAAAAACTCCCCAAATTCTACTGTTGTGTTTTCTTTTCTATTTACGAAATTTTGTAATAACTTTGACCTACGATGACGATTTGTGCCAGAAAATAAAAGTGAGGGACCTTTTGTTTCTTCAATAGGTTGGTGATTGGAAGCTCTCACCAGCATGGTGTCATTTGTTGTCATAATGGACAATCTTTCTGAACTCTCTTGGCTTCCATGGAGCAACCAAACTCAAAACCTAACGTCGTTGTCAGTTATCGCAGTCATAAGATTGAATTCACGGTCCAGACTTCTCGAGAACTCGTTTTGGTTATTGAGACTTAAGCTGTACTCCTGGAAGTAACCATTGTAGGTTATGATTGCTAATGTGGCCCTGTATCAAAATCCAAAATGAAATGAGAAAGAACTTTGTCATTCCTAGAAAAACAACTATTTTCAAGAAGTTATTTACTTTACTGAGTTTGTTTATGTGGGTCCTTCAAAATACTCTTTTCAGAAATAACTCAACCAAAATTGAAATATAGTTTCACTCGAATGACCAGTAATACTTTTTGTAAGCAATCAACAAGTCTAAAGCTTCCGAGATGAAAGCATGCAGTTCATTTCATGGAAGCTACCTAAATTCAAATTGTCATTTCATGAGAAAGATGATAGAACCCAAATATACTAAAATATAAACGATGATGGAATTACAAGATAAATTAAGTGTTTGAGGTACTTGGATTTGAACTCTCCCTTTCTTGAGATCTCTCTCAACCCTAAATCAGTCACCAAAATATTGCTTATCTTTCTTGTTGATACTGAAAAATGGATAAATGGTAAATTGGGTTTTACTTGGTGGAATTAGGGAACTTATACTCGGAAGACCATTTCATAAACCATTCTATCTCTCCTTATGGTTATATTTTGTCCCTTATTCTCGGCCAGTTTATGCACATCTCGACTAAATATCGTCTGACCCTACAACACTTCGGTGTTAAGGAAACTCATAGGATATTAAATCCTAGGTAGGTGGCCACCATGGATTGAACTTGTTACCTCTTAGCCTTTAATCAAACTGATTTCTGTTATTTACCACTAGGCCAATCCAAGATGATTAACAAGAGTTTTTTGTCCTTTTAAACATTATGTTTTTTGTGTTAGGTCTTTTGTAATGCCCATTTGTACATGATCTGGAAACACATTTGAAGGAAACGAAGGATAAGTTGCAGCAAGGGGAGCACTCAAGGCTTGCAGAATTACAAACAACTCACCTGCAAGCTACAATGTCAGAACTTGAAGTGTCAGAAACCCTTTCGACCTTGCGTATCACTGCATAGCTGCAAGACAACACTTCATAAACTTGATAGCAAAGAACCCCAACTTGGAAATTTTTAGCAAAAACTTCGAATCTTCCACAAACTAGGATGATTGTATGATTCTCTAAAAGAAAGCTGCCTATGCCGTGTCAAAAAAAGTTTTTGAATGAGCTTTTAAGTTAAACAATCAATAAGCTTGTGGATCAACGTCAACTTCATTCTTCTTTTTTCCCTTTTTTTTTTTTTGGGGGGGGGGATGGAACTTTGCTGACTTGAATAATCAAAAAGCACAACGGTTAGATATTACAAAAGAAAATTTTCAACTAAAATGTCATACCTTTTGATTCCTGCTGGTACAGCATTATGAACTATGTGATGATACGCCGGATCTAGTGCATCACTTATTGAGTCAGGCATTATCGATCCAAGAAAGCCACCTGACCTTCTGCTGCTTCTGAGTAAAAAGGAACCAGACAAGGTGAAGCTAATCAGCAGAAGGACAATCAGATCACCATTCAATCTCCATAGCATGAAATTTATTGCTCAAAAAGGATGAAAGACAGTGAACCACTTCCATGTTTATGCTATACCATGAAGAGCTTACAGCAAGAAAGACGGGAAAATTTTGGTATCCAAAAAACTTAATGGCTTTGAATAGTAACCTGAGATGCATTCGAAGAAGCAAGACACTAGAGAACAAAATATCTGCACTGAGTATCCGCAAAACACAAACATTACATGATTTGAACGCCCCACGTGATCAGGAATGCCCCCCCACACCAAAGTTTTAGGGACGTCCAAACACGTGATGTACATGTCGACGACATGCATTAATAGTAGACAAATTTTTTTAAAAAACTAGAAAAGATCAAATTTCACTGATGTATGAAATTCTTGATGAGTTTTCAAAATAAAATTATATATTATGAGTACACCTTAATCACGATGTGCTCATATCTACATTTCTTAGTTAACATGACCCTCCCAAACCTCATTAACTTTCAGGACTTGAATTTCTGCCAATGCAAGAAAATTATCATCATAACTTCACATTTCTTTTCAACTAACATTTTATGACATCACAGTTTCTTTTTCTTTCAATAATTTCTAGTCTTTAAAAAAGCTGGGGAAATTTATCTTGCATCTCTGATCTCATAATCAGACTCAAAATCCAACAGGCTGAAAGATTTATATGTTGTTAAGAACCTTAAACTTCTGTGGTGAAATATAAAAAAGAACAAAGTAATAAAGAAAAGAATCAAATTCAAAGGTATGTCAGTATTTGAAAGATCAGGAAATACACATCAGGATCATGATGAATAATGCATATTGACGTTTCACCAAAATACCTATGACGTGAAGCAGAACAGATGTGCCTAAAACTATAACCTGGCCATAAAGATTACCAATTAAAGAATCCCATAAGCATGTGTAAATACTCATACAACATTATGTAGAAAATAATCTAACGCCATTCCTGGATTTCTGAAGAGAAAACAGATGCATAATAGTCACCTTTGGTTTATAGCAAATCCAAGAGGAAAAACATGAACAGAGCCAGAGGAACTAGTTGCCACCAGAATTTCTGGAACTTGAGAACATGGCCCAAAGGACAAGGAAAATACAGTTGATGGATATGATCCTCTGCGGAAACTATATGACTGCCAAAACTTTTGAGTTAGATACCATCTAAAGAAGGAAAAATTCTTCAACATGGTCGACAAAAATGAAGGCAGAATTACCAAAGAAATGAAAGAGGTGAATTTACTTATAATTTAACTCGGTTGATATTTATTTTATTTTGCTGCAAAATACATACACACACCCACACATTTATTTATTTAGTTTATTTTGGTTTTAAAGTTTTTTATATCAAAATTCTGTATAAAGAAGGAAAAACCAAAGGGAAAAAAATAACAAAGCTTCAAAGAGACGACTGAACAAAAACAAAAAGTAGTTCACTGCTTTTGAGCTCGACTAATTAACAAATATGCAAGTTGTCAATAATTTTCAATGCGTCAGAAGGGGTAGTCTTCACATTCAATGCTACCAATCTCAAACCAATTTTGCTCCAATAAATTTCCCGGGCAAAAAAGTGAAGTTGTTCTGACCAATTCAAAAACCACAGAAGATTTTATTATAAGGTTCTAGAAGGGATAGGATGGTAAAACTCCGTTTTCTGATCATTATTTCAAAAGTCATTCAAAGCATCTTACATGGTTGGTGGTAAATAACCAATATAAATGTACAGAGACTTTTGAGGGCATGGTATAGTTTTCTCCACCTTAGTTGCTTCTGATACCAGATGCACTCTAATCATAGTTCCTTGTTCTGATGCTGTTGCTATGTACATCCCATTTGAAGAAAGGACCATTGTGGCCAGCGGTGCACGATGAGCATCTATCTGTTATTAAATTTCCACAAACCAACAAGCTAAATTTAAAAAGGAATTAAAAAATAAATATATTCAATTAAAAAGGATAAATTGCATAAATTATTGCCATTGGTCATGGGCAATAAATAAAACCCAAATCACAAGTATCAATTAGAAATATGAAAAAACTGAAACCATAAAAAATGTTCGATTGTCCACTAAGAGTGCGACAGTACAGACTAGATCCTGTCCCCAAATTTTTAATTGTATCCTATATTTTATTCTTTCTTCCCAAAAACAAGGAAAAGTTCAAGCCCAAACCTCGCAGTGCAACTGAAGCTCCATGACATTGTACAGTAACAGAGATCCCTTAGTGATGCTGGCTGGAATAGCTAAGAAGCAACCATCCAAACTGGGGGAGAATGCACAGGTTCCTAAGAATTTTAATTTTCAGAAAAGAACCCTCAGTCACTTAACAAGTTTTTATTACTCGCATTAGAATCAAAACCCAACTTATTAAGCACGTAAGGTTTGGGTCAACTTATTAAGCATATAAGCCTTTTCTCGATTGTGTTTATGGTAGTAATGAGCCATAAAAATATAAACATGACAGAGTGAAAAGTTCGTTACCAAGTTCAAGCACTGCAATGAGCAAATGAAAATTCTTGAATAGAACAGCAATGTAAATAAATGCTAAAAACTTTGACAAAATTTTCTAGCATGAACATACTGTGCAGGGTATCGCAATTACATACAGGAACATATACCAACCTGACCTTTTGGATTTGGTACTGTATCAATCGTGTCCAAGATTGTGAGACTATTTATGTCATATATGTATGTCTTATCTTGCAGTAGTACAACAAGTCTGCATTTTCCATCAAATCTTGAGTCAGTACAGAATAAAATACAGGTAGAAATACAAAAAGAAAATTTTATACGTTCCGATTATATTTTATTACAATAACTTATTTTGAGAGAGAGAAGAAACAAATTTCATTGTTAAATGAAATGAAGGGAGCATAAAGGACTCCCAACACCTATGGGTAAATTACAAAAGACCATGCCAATTGGAAATGAAAGATGGGAGACTGTAATCTCGAAAAAGGTATTTCTGCTACCAGTACAACGTATGAAATAAAATCAAATCCAAAAAACTACCGAAAGATGAGAAAACATCCTTGAAATCCTTGCATTCCTTTTTATACCATAGATACCAGATTACTACTACAATAACTGACAATTATTCTCAACTTAACTCGAAAACAAAAGTTACTGATGCTTGTAAAGTTCAGTCGGTTAATGGTCAAGATGAACTCATGAATTCCTCTTCTGAATATGGAAGGGTCTAGTACACCCACCATTTCCATAAACAAACTTCCTTCTAGTAAATCAAGTATGTTTGATGGTTTTAGTTTTACTTAAAAGATAGGTACACTCTTTTTCTTTCAATAATATACCACAAAGATTGGATTTCCAATTAGAAGGAGCATCAACAACTAACTTCAGGTGGGGAAACATTGCAAAACGACATTTTGGCTAGCAAATTTGTAGGTTGTTTACATATTTTAGCCAATTCCATTGAGAAGAACGCGAGTACAACCAAAAAGAGAGAAAAGAAAAACACAAACTACTCCCAAGAATTGAAGCCACCAAAAAGAAAATTAGAGGATATTTGCTCAAAAGCTAATGAAAGAAAAAAGAGGATAACCAAAATGTCAAAAATATCTTATACCCTTAAATTTAATAATAGAAAGACGGTTTCTTGGACTAAGCAGGCTTGATTAAGTAGATACTAGATTTGAAAGGTAGGTAAAATAGTCGATTGTTAATATATATAAGAAAACGTCAAAAATATCCGAGACATATGGATCAATAATTAGCATTCAGATCATCTACCCTAGCTTCATCTCTCAAGTTCATTTATAAAATTCTGTCAACTACAAATTAGCATACGAGCTACCTCTGCCACCAATTTGTTTAAGTTACCAACTACCAGCAGTTTCATACTAAAAACAAATTTATATGATATAAAATATAATAAAAATTTGTCTTTTACCATATCATCATGATGGAAATGTGCGTTTCTTGTAATATATATAACCATTTTAAAAAAAAATAATGCAACTTAAATAGCTAGATTTTCTTTTCTCTTTACCTTTTCCTATTCATGCGAACAGCTAGTATTGAAGTTAAAAAATTCAGTTCTCTAAGAGCATTTCCACTCAATGTATTAAACAAGCAAAGACGGCGTGGGGATAAAGATGGCTGTGGACAATCAAAGAAAGATATATTTTCATTAATTAGCAACCAGATGCATCAAATGTGAGATACTGCATATTACAATAGATAAATATTAAACTGTAGCTATAATTAACTTCCAAATCACCTGTTCACCAGCTCCAACAATGGCAACGAGATTAGAGCTAAACAGCATCTCAACAATATTGAATGCACCAAGAGCTAGCAAAAGAGAATGTGAAAGTTTTAGATCAAACACAAATAGTGAACTCAAGAGCTTCATACTTCCAAATACTAAAAAATAAAAAATCCTCAAGTTCATTCTTTTCAAAATAAAAAATTGTGAACTTGATTGCAAAAACGACAATAGATATCAACTCGTTAAGGAAAACTCAAATTCATTTTTATCTGAACACAAAATCGAATACTGTGCCCATGTGTTTACTTTATGTGTGAAACATAGAGAAAAGATGACGAGAATTAAATTATTTTGCAAACATGTAACATTTCTGATTCCATGCCTTAATAGCAACACTTCATTAACTAGTATCTGGCTATAGACATGTTTTGTGCATGAAAACTATTTCATACAAATACTTCAAGTCTATACTTCATAATTTCTGGAGTTATCTATAAATATACTTTGTACTAATCTATAATTAAAAAAGAAAAAGTTGGCTCTTGTCAGGACACATCAAGGCTCCAGCAAGAACTTGATTTCAATCAACAAGACTGTGTATCTTATCGCAAAAATTACCAAGCCCGAGTACCTTGCATACCTAGTCATTTTAGATTAGCATAAAGGGTTCTATTTATAGCACAATGCAATTTTTTTTTTACAAAAAACATTGAACAGTTTCATTTTTTTGTTATTCTGTTCATCATAAAAGCATCTTTCCTGACAAAATTAAAATTAGAAAAAAAAATGACAGAGAATCTAGCTCAAAAACATACCTCGTTCATAGCACAGCCTTCCATTATTGGAATCAAATATTCGGAAGCCATCTCTCGTGCCTATTGCAAATAAACTGCCAATTCCAACCAAACCAATATCTTAGATATTTATCTATTTATTTCTTGTAATTATTATAATTATTTGCTTCGAACTCTTCAAGGTATGGAGTAGTCACTCGGAGAGGATATTGAGAAAGAAAAATAACCGAGCAAGAACAATGTCACACAATTGATCAAAAGGCCAAAAATAGGTATAACTGGAAGAAAAAAATGTCACTGGGCTTTGAACTCTTTACAAAAACACAAACTTGGTTCACCAATTCTCTCGAATTTCAAAACTTTCTCTGTTTTTCTTCTCCACATACTTGCTTCAACTACATAAAGGACCAACATATTTGTAGGACTTCAAATAAAATCTGGAGTCCTATAAAAACTCAAATCCTATGATTATGAACCATTCATTCAAGTATTGCTATTTAAGTCACACTTACAAATTGTGGATCTCTAACTACAACATTGATTGAAAATGTTGTTTAGTTGACTATTTGTTCTTTTATTAATACGAGCTTGCAAAGTATACCAATTACTTGATGAGTTAACATAGAACTCAAATCTTCTAATTCTTTAGAAGCCACAACAAAGAAAATTTGATTCTCTTGTCTTTCAATGAGCCAAGTGTCTTTCCAACTATTTGCTCATCATTGAATGTTTTATTTTATCTCTTTATTCATCATTGTGGTTGATAATCTTTAGGTATAATATAAATTTTATTCAGCCACCCTGGTTTGACCTAGTGGATATTGGGGCCAATAGAAAAAGTGAAAGGCCTAAAAGGAATGAATTCAAACTATGTTGAGCATCCACCTTGAATTTAATATTCAACAAGTTTTCTTGATAACCAAATATAGTAAGGCGAGGGTACTCTCGTAGATAAGAGTGTGCATGTGAAATTGATTCAAACTCTTCCACGCACAACACTTCACGATCACCACTTAATTTGGGAGGAAACTTTCTTAGCTCTATAAACACCTTTAAAAGAAACCTACAAGGTTTATCGTACACATTTGGGTAGTAGATGTTATGTAACAGAAACTTTTGTCAAAATCTGCACTGGTAATAATTGGATTACTTAGATGAAAGCGTTTTGGTGGCAACCTAGGCTTATTTTAAAGAACGCTTCATTTTTCTAGTTCTACATAGCCTCCGCCAACAATTGCTCATGCATCTTCTGAATCAAGTAGAGGCATCATATCAATTTTCAAAGGTAAATTGTTGCACAGAGCACTTGGAACTAAGTTGCAGCTTTCTCTTTTCTAAAGCTCTAACACTACTACTTTGTTGAAAGATTATTGCAGTCACTTGAAACAATAGGAATAATTATGAACGAACAAATTCGCCTTGCCCATGCTCAAACGCTCTTAACGCAAATTCAGTTAACCACATCCCTCAAACCTCTTTGTTTTCTTCCCCACACACTAAATTCAACATTACTAAATACCAACCTATTCATAGAACTTCAAATATATTCAAAGACTCCGATAATGCTCAATCCACACCTTCACGATATCACCAGCTAGTCCACAAAAACTCTAGACAAACAGAATTACGTAACCAACACAAAAACACTACATAATTTTCCAATACTCCTCTCCATATGCTTCGCCATTAATCATGCCTCCAAATTACATATAATTCAATAAAATTAGTTTCGAAGTAGTTAGAATGAAAGAATGATCAGACCACCATTTGATACAGAGAGAAAAAGAAGGAAGAACATACCTAGCGTCCTGATTGAAGGAGGCGCATAGGATTGGGTAAGACGACGGTTGATTTGCCATGAGAGACAAAGATAGAGAGAGAGAGAGAATCGTAGTTCAGAGACGAGAATCCATTGAAACGGATGTTTGTCTACTCTGAAGCAAAGAGAAGAAGTTGCAGGTCGTAAGACGGTAGACTCGGGCGTAATTGGGTGTCTTTTGTCCGTACCATTCCATCTTGACCGTTCATTTACCTAACACGTAACTTAACGTGGACGGCTCTGATGAGATGTAAATGAGAAGATCGATTTTTAATTTTTAATGGATAAAATCTCAGTTCCATATCTACTTTCAAATTTTCAATTTTAGTGGATGTATTTTTAATAAATTTTAAAGTTAATTCTTTTAAAATTAAATTTTACTAAAATTTATTATTAAAATTAAAACTGACTAAAATTTATTAAAAAAAATAATAACAATTTTCACGTAAAAAATAAAATATGTGAATAAATTTATAATAAAAATGTTAAAAAAAATTAAAAATTAATCAATATACTAGTATTGAAAATTAAATTTAAAATTTATTAAAAGTACAGGACTAAAATTAAAAAATTGAAAATAGAAGGATTAAAATTGAACAAACTTTATATTGACTAAAATTATATTTGTTAAATGATATTTTTAATTAAGTAGCTCCGTTTATTTTGTTTATGAGAATCATGGCCCGTTTTTTATTGCTTAGATTATGAAAACCATGGAGGATATTTGGTGAAATTGATTGAAAAAAAATACTAAAAAAAATCTTTAAAAACCCCGCTGAAATATGTCCAAATAAGTATTTACAGGTTTTTATTTATATGTTGCTGAAAACATGCAGATTTAAATCTGTTAGTTATTTAAATCTAAAAAAAAAAATCTGTTAATTATTTTTTATTTTAGTTAATTGAGTTAGGTTTAAATTGATGGATAAAAATACAGATTTAAATGTGTTGATTATTTTTTTATTGTATTAATTTAGTTAGGTTTAGATTGATATGTGTTGGTGAATTTAGTTTGAGTTTAAATCTTTTTATAGCTTGTTTTTATTAGGATATATTTTTCCGTTTAAATATTTAATAGGATAGTAAGCAAAGTTTAAAATATAGAAATATCGAGATTTTAATGAAAATATCGATAAAATATCAACTTCGATAGATATTTATGAGAAATTTTAAAAATAAATTTAAATTAATAAATAAACATTTTATTATTTTCAAATAAATAAATATGTCTATTATTTATATTATATATTATATTAGTGATATTTTTATTTTTATTTTTTTCGTGAATTTTTCTATGATATAATAAAAATATCAATTTATCCCTCGTAAATACGATTAGCTCTTTTTTAAAACCATCTCTCAATTTTAAAATAAGTTTATTTGTTTAGTAATAGACATTCATTCCGTTGTCTCAAATTAATTATTTATAAATTTATGGATAAAATATCATCTTATTAATCCGTTTTAGTTTATATACTTTCAATAAGTTTTAAATGTAGTCTCTCAAAGTTAATTTTTATAGAAATTGATTAAATAACATAATAATAATTTTCATGCAAAAAAATACAATATGCGAATATATTCTCAAAATTTATAGTGAAAATGATAATAATTAATATAATAATTTGGGCAAATGCACTTTTGGTCCCTGAAAATTGAAGTTCATGTCTATTTGGTTGAAGTTTCAAAACAAACACTTTAGTCCATCACAACGGAATGCTTAATAGACAATTATGTGCTGACGTGGACATAATTACAGAATGCGATAGAATTCTATCGCTCAAGCGATAAAATGTGATAGAATTCTAGCACTGTCTATCGTTGATAGAATAAAATTTTTCTATATTTGTAAATTGTTTGACTCATTTTTCTATATTTGAAAATAACTCAAGAAAATACCTCTTCATGTGCCCAAGCATCAAAGTGGTGTACGAAAAGAACATGACGTGTTGTCGTGGATTGCGTTGTCGCCGTTCATCTCCATTAATCGTGGTTAGGATGTTAAAATTCCATATCATTTCAACCTTGACCATTTAAAATTCCAGAAAATTACACCTTTTTAGGACGTTAAAGAAAAAACAAGTGATCAAGAATCCCAAGTCCAAGGATGTCACAGAAAAAGTAATCACATTTGCATAAAAGAAGACTAAAAGAAATGCAAGGAGCAAAATTTCCATAAAAGAAAGGAGTAAGAAAAAGTTGTAGGCAATATGTTGAGTATGTAGTCCATTCAACCTCGGCGATTTAAATCTTTAAATTTCATTGAAATTGATTTCAACATCCTCATTATGCAAACAAAAAATTAATTTTTTTAATGTATAATTGATATTTCACGGAGAAAAAACGAAAAAAAATACAAGGCATAAAAAAAATGAATAATGGCATAAAAAAACTCATTTTAAAGATTCAAAATGACAAATCCTCTTCTTCTATAGCTTCCGTCGAGACCAACTTTAGTGAGTGAGAGGGAGAGAGAGCGAGAGCTCAACGTCAACAAAGGGTCATTTTGGCCAACTATATCCCCTTAAGATGTGTCTCTTTTGGGTTCATCATTCTTGATTGGATCCCAATTTCATTTTATTGGATCGAATACCCATTTGGGTAGCTCTAATACCATATAGTATGGGTTTTATCTCAAAATTAATAAGGTTGCTCTCAGAAGCACGTTTTGGTCATGGATTCTTCAGAATTCATCGATGGAGCAGCAACACAAGGTTGATATGGCTAGAAAAGTGGGTGTCAAGTGGAGATCTAGGTCGTTCAGTTGGTGATTGCACTTGCCAACAGTGTGAACAATAGACAAATGACGACCAACAGAGGTAGACGACAAACGAGAGATCGCGGCCACTGGCCAATGGCAAAAAATGCAGATGGTGATGGCACGTTGGTTGCCAATACTTTGAAAATTCATGTTTTGGAAGCTTTTCGTACTAATTTAAACATATATTAAACTTTAATTTAAAATTCAAAATTGAGTAATCATAAAAGGTGGTAAGTTAGAATAAGATCTAAATCATTATTTTCAACTATTTCAAAATGTTGTCACTATTTGAGAAATAGATATCAAAATATTACAAATAACTTAAAATTTTTAATATAGATATTGACGAAAATATAAACAAAATTATAATAAGAGTACAAGCAAGTTGCAACATGATTGGTGATGGTCATGTTGTAATTAGGGTTTTGACTAATTAAACAATTTACAAATTACAAGATCATAATTAAAAATTTTAATATAAACATTTTAATCATGCATTAATTAAACAATTTACAAATTATGTGTGTAATTAGGGTTTTGACTAATAATTCAAATAATAACCATAATCTACATGACCAAAATAAGTTTTTTTTTTTTTTTTTTTTTTGTTTGTGAATTAAAATAAAAATTTAAATATCATTTTAGTCTCTCTTTTTAAGTTTGTTTTACTTTTGAGTCTTTAATTTTCAAAATGTTTATATTTTAGTCTTTCAATTTTCATATTTGTTCTATTTTCTTTCATGGACTTTAAAATATCTACTTTATTAATATTTAAACTTTTTTATATAAAAAAAAACCATTTGGTCGTTATTTTTATTTTATTTTTAACAAATTTAATTATATAGTTTTGAACAGAATGCATACTAGCATGTTATTACGAGAATGATTTCAACCCATTGTAGATTGGCAAGTGAATATTAGATAAAATAATAATAATAATAAAGGCAAAATACATTGTTGGTCCTTGAGGTTTGAAGTATGTGTCTATTTGGTCCCCTGAAGTTTCAAATGATATACTTTTAGTCTTCAAGGTTTGAAAAATGAGTTTAAATGGTCCTTAAACTTGTTTGACCGTTAGTTGACTAACGAAAAGATGATATGACATAGATAAGGTGACATTTTTCTAATGACGTGAATTTTTATTATGAAAAATACAAAATAAACGTAATTTTCATCATCATATATGAATATTTATATAATTTCAAATAACAAGTTTCCTTTGTTCTGACTTTTGTAAATGTCTTGAGACATCAATCAAAGTTAAAACAACCTTCAAATTTTAATAAATAAATAAAAACCTCACGTTTTCTAAGCGATTCAATGATTTAGGGAAAGAGAGAAATGGGTTCCGTGTATTTTCAAAATGCTCATTTTGGTCCTTTAACTTTAAAAAAGTGACTATTTTGATGCCTTAAAAATGAAAGTGAAGGGACCAAAATGGTGACTTTTTAAAAGTACAAGGAACAAAATGAACATTATGAAAGTATAGGGACCAAAATAAATCAAAGTTAAAAGTATAGAGATCAAAATAAACATTTTGAAAGTACAGGAATCAAGATCAAAAATATAAAGACCAAAATAGTATTTAAACTTAATTTTAGAAGGGTTTCTATTTCTAATCTGTCTGCACGTCTAATGCAACTTCTTGATCGAACATAGTGGAAGAACTATCTTTCTTGGACCAATGACTACTCCTGCATATTTTTTTAACACAACCAAAAAAGACGTAGATTTCATCTTCGATTTTGATCTGCTAGTTTGTTCTTTTCTTTTTCTTTCGTGTTCATCTGAGGAAGTTTGGGAACGAGGACAGAAATCAAGATATCTTTGGCGAAAATCTTGAGAATGGGAGGTCGGCAATTGGGCAACAGTTGTAAATTGAACAGAAGGTAAGGGGAAGAGGAAGAGACGAAAAAGGAATTGGAAAAAAAAAATGGCAAATAAAACAAAACTAATGTAAAAATAATAAAAAAAAGATTCACATCATTAAAAAAGTGTATCTCATCTATGTCATATCATGTTTCCGTTAGTCAACTAACAATCAAACAAGCAGAGGTACCATGGGGACCAAAAGTGTGTCTTTTGAAATTTAAGGAACCAAATAGACACATACATAAACTTCAGGGACCAAAAGTGTATTTTGCCCTAATAATAATATTGTAAGAACTCAAATGGGTTTTTTTTTTTTCCTTTTCTTTCCTAAGTTTAGGGACTAAAATTTACATTTTGAAAGTTCAGGACAAAAAATATCAAGTTTAAAAGTTAAAAGACTAAAAGGGACAATTTAAAACTCCAGGAACTAAAATAGAACAAACTTAAAAGTTTAAAGACTAAAGATGATATTTAAACATTGATTTAAAATTCAAAATTGAATAACGTGAAAGCTCATAAGTTATAATAAGATCTAAATTATTATTTTCAATAATTTCGAGAAATAGATATCAAGAATTACAAATAGTTTAAAATTTTTAATATAAATATCGATGAAAATATAGACAAAATTACAATGACGAGTACAAGTAAGTTGCAAGATGATTGGTGATGGTCCCTCCACCAATGAAAGGCTTTAGAAATCAAACAAAAGAAGAAAAAAAACCCAAGATTTGTGGTGAATGAAATTGGATTTATGTACAAATTCCTTTCAAAAAATTTGTGCAATAACAATAGAAAAAAAAAAAAAAAAGTTTAGATATTGAAGTGATATGGATTGGTTTTGCTGCCTTGCAGCTGGATTGAAATGACACTCTTTTCACAATGTTATGGCCAAATCAACTCCTTTCACCATTGGGGAATTGACACCTTTATCCCCCAATCATTGGTTTTTCTTTTTAATTATTACCTAATAAAGATTCAAAATTAGTATCATATTATCTAACCGTGCATATAAACTCTCGTAACATTGATAACAAAAGATAATTATTCTAAGTTATATACTATGAATCTCTCACTTCCCTAATCAATGTGTGTGAGATTTTGTTTGCGCCTAACAAGATGTTTGATAGTTTTTTTTTTCTAAATTTAACAATAACGTTTTAGTCGAGAATATTATATCTTAACTAATTAAGCTATACTTAACTTGTTTTATAGTATTCCAATTTAGTGTAAGATATTATTGTAGTCGTCACAAGATTTGAATCTATTAGTGCATGTTTGAGAGCGGTTAGAATCACTTTTGTCATGTGTAAAATCACTTTGAAACACATCTTTAATCACTTAAAATCAATTTAAAGTTTAATTTTACACTTTTAATCGCATTTTACGTACTATTGAAATTGATTTTAAATAACTAAAAGCATTTTTTTTAATGATTTTGAAAATAACAAAAGTTATTTTAATAATTTTAAAATATATTTTTTAGAAAAAACCAAAACCTAAATTATAATATAAATATTTGAAAAGAAAAGAAAATAATTATAAAAGTTTAGATATAGAATAAACATTAAATTACAAATTTGACTTCTATGGTTTGGAGAAAATTACATCTAATTTAGTCCTTATATGATTTGAAAAAACTCTCATAAATAGTCTCGATGGTTGGAATTATTATTTATAAGGGTGCAATTTACGAGAATTTATCACATCGTAAGGTCTATTTATAATGTTTTATCAATCCATATAGGACTAAATTCTAACTTTCTCATAGAGGTGACATTCGTTGTTGATGACGTCAAGGTTTGCCGCTTGGGAAGGTCTCCTTCACTCACATCCATCGTCGTTATAACGTTTTGGTACATTCTCTTGCTCTAAAAGCTACAATGGAGAATCGTTCAAATCTTCTCTATATTCCTTGCCCTGAGTGGTTTGTTCAACTAGTGTCGAAGGACATAATTATGTAATTCTTCTTTCTTCTATCCCTCTCCCCTCCCCTTCCAAATAAAAATTCTAACTTTCTCCAAATTATAGAGATTAAATTTGCAATTTAATCTAGAAATAAAATTTTCACACATGAAAGGTTGCCGGGTAAGTTTTTTTATAGTGTATATATATATGTATTGACAATATACGAAGTGAGAGAGTCAAATCTTTAATCTTGAAGTCGATAGTATAAACTTATACAAGTTGAACTATGTTCATTTTGACATGGTCAAAGATAAATTGATTCCTACACAAATGCTCCATTATACATATTTTATGGGGGCATTTGGCGCTCATGTTTGGAATCCTAAGTCTGAAAATGTTAAGCATTAGGTTTAAGTTTGGGGTTTAGGTAGTCTATGTTTAAGAAAACTATGTTTGTTTTGGGTGCAGGTTGAAGACTGGGTTTAAAAAATCCGTAGTTGGAGTGCAGGTTTATGAAACTTACGAACAGAGTGCAAATTTACAAATCTTGGGTTTATGAAATATTTTACTTAGATCCTAAATTAGTTTAAATTTGTCATCTTAATTATTTCTTTTAATTATTTTAATATAGTTAAGTTTAAAATAAAATATTTTTCATATATTTTTAAATATAACTACATTCAAAATTAAAACTGCGTCTCTTATTTATTATTATTTTTTTATTGACTAATTTTAACAAATTTTGAGTCTTTTCGAGGGAAAAAAAAAAAACAAATTTTGAGTAGATTTTTTTAGGGAAAATTACCTTTTTAGTCATCAAGTTTTGAACAATATGTGCGTTTGGTCCCTAAGTTTTAAAAATATATCTTTTTAGTCCCTCAGTTTATAAGAATAGGTCCATTTGGTCCCTGAGTTTTCAAAATATATCTTTTCAGTCCCTGAGTTTTTAAAAATAGGTCTAAAAGGTTCTCCGAGTATTTTTTTTCTTTAATTTTTTAAAAGTAATTATATGATATTTAGAATTAAAAAAAATAGTTTTAGAGACGAAATGGTTTTTAAAAATTATTCTTATAATTTAAAATGTCATATAATTATTTAAATTAATAATAAAAACTTATTTGAGGGATCTCTTAGACCTATTTTCAAAAACTCAGGGACTGAAAAAGTATATTTTGAAAACTCAAGGACCAAATGGACCTATTCTTATAAACTAATGGATTAAAAAGGTATATTTTTAAAACTTAGGGACCAAATGCACATATTGTTCAAAACTTGGGGACTAAAAAGGTAATTTTCCCATTTTTTTAAAATGCCTAATCTAAAATTAAAAATAAATAAATAAACAAAATTTGAGTAGATTTTTTTAGGGCTCCTTTCAAATATAGAAAAATGAGTCAAACTATTTACAGATATAGAAAAATTTTACAATCTATGACTAATAGATCGCGATAGAATTCTATCGTTTTCTATCGCTCAGGTGATAGAATTTATTTGCTTGAGCGATAAAAAGCGATAGAATTCTATCGTGGTCTATACTGATAGACAGTGAAATTTTTCTATATTTGTAAATAGTTTGATATTTTTTCTGTTTATAGTAATTTCTCATTTTTTTTTAAATTAATAATATAAAATAAAGGAGGTCCTGATTTTTCTGCATCAGCACAATAATAATGGAAACTTTTATTTTTGGTTCTTTTGTATAATTGTAACATCTTTTTCTATTTGGATAATGATTTATTTTCAAAATTTGACAAGAAATCAAATGTTTTTTTTAATATAAAATGGTCCTTTTATTTCCTTTTCAGGACATTTTACAAATCAAGATCAATCCTATTAACAATAATTTTCTCTTCTTGTTTTTTTCTTTCTTTTTTGACAATAACATTCATTTTCTCTTCTTTTCTTAAGACTATACTTTATTTCTATAATGAATAAATTGACCATACATAATAGATCAAATTTTCCTTACAAACTTGTCGAATTGAAGTGAAATATATTATTAAAAAAAATAATTAATTGATTATTACAATATAAATTTATTTTCCAAATTTTGAAATGAATTTTAAAAGTTTTAATTATATGTCTGAAATTAAAAAAAATAGGAAAAAAAATATCTTTTTAATCCTAAGGTTTGGGTTTAATTTTCATTAGGTTCCTAAATTTCTAAATTTTATTGTCCTTAAATTTTGAGTTTGATTTCAATTTAGTCCATACGTTTCAAAATGTCACAATTTTAGTTTTGAGATTTAAATTTTGTTTCAATTTAGTCCTTAGATCACAAGACTTACATTATTAACCTTGATTTTTCACTAAATAGTCACTTTTATTATTTAGTGTAAGGCTAAATTATAGAAAATGTCCTTAAACTATTCACTTTGTGTCAAAAATACACCTGAACTTTCAAAAGTTTAAAAAAAATACCCTTAAACTTTTAAAAAGAGTTCAAAAATACCCCTACTGTTAGTTTTGGATGGAAATCGTTAAAGTTTTGTTTAAAAAATACTCCTGAACTTTTCAAAAATTTCAAAAATATCCTTAACTAAAAAAAAGTTCAAAAGTACCTTCATCGTAAGTATATGAACACAAATCGTTAATACCTTGTTGCATAAATAACTTTAAAATTAAAAAAAATAGAATTTCTCCTAACTTTAATATAGTGATCAATTTGTTTCAAATTTTCTTAAGTTTGGAGATAATAAATTTTAAAATAAATTATATAGATATTTTCATTTTTTTCATATAGATACACTATTATTTTCTCATAATTTTTCAATTCTTAACTTACCCCAATTTTCTCACCTACTAGAATTTTAAGTTAAAAAATAAAATCCCATAAAATCTCACAAAATTCTAAAATCAAAATTACCACTTAAACATACCAAAACGATAAAAAAAAAAAAAAAAAAACTTTAGTAGTTGAGTGTGTTAATAACCGATTACATTTTTTTTATTTGACTATTTATCGATTTGATATGTTTGAGATGAGATTTTGATTTTAGAATTGTGCGGGATTTTATGTTTTAACTTAAAATTTTGGTTGGTGAGAAAATTGGTGTAAATTAAGAATTAGAAAATTAAGAGGAAAATGAGAGTATCTATATCGGAAAGAAAAATGAGGATATCTTTATAATTTGTTTTAACTTAAGAAAACTTCAAACAAATTGATAATCATATTAATGTTAGGAGCAATTTTAAACTTTATTATTATTTTTTTAATTTTAAAGTTATTTTTGCAACGAGGTATTAACAGTTTCTATTTATAAACTTACGGTGAAGGTATTTTTGAACTTTTTTTTAGTTAAGGGTATTTTTGAAACTTTTGAAAAGTTTAGGAGTATTTTTTAAATAAAACTTTAACAGTTTCCATCCAAAACTAACAGTAGGCTATTTTTGAAATCTTTCTAAAAGTTTAAGGGTACTTTTGAAACTTTTGAAAGTTCAGGGGTATTTTTGACACAAATTGCATAGTTCAGAGACATTTTATATAATTTAGCCTTTAGTGTAATGTCTATTAATTAGTTTAAAAGAATTATAATTACTTAAGTTTCATTACTTTTCCATTATTATAAAATTAATTTTAAAATTTTACTTCATAATTGAAAGTGATTCTTTAGTGAAAAATCGAGGTTAAAAGTATAAATCTTGAAACATAAGAACTAAATTGAAACAAAACTCAAAACGTGAGGACTAAAAATGTATCATTTTGAAACCTATGGACTAAACTAAAATCAAACTCAAAATTTAAGGACTAAAAGTATAATATTTTGAAATTTAGAGACTAAATAGAAACTAAACTCAAAACTTAGGAACAAAAAAATTCTTTATCTCGCTAAATTCGGAAATCGTGCTTCAATTTATATCTCTATCATTAGTGTCCTTGGACAAAATGTTTTACATCATTATTTTGTTAGAAGTGTTTATCACAACAAAAGAGCTCAAGTGAGCTTCGCTTAATGATAATTAGTATGAACTTCCTTCTAGATGTTGAAGGTTTGATCCACCATCTCGGCATTGTTGTACTAAAAAAAAAACCTAAAAGAAGTATAATTGTTAAAGTTTCAAACCTATACGAATATGATAACTAAAGTCCCATTTTTCAACGATTTCACTTTTAGTTTTTTGTTTCTAAAATTTATGTTTGTTTTCTTTCAATTTTTTTTTAATTATGGTTTTCATATTTGTCAAATAAACCTTTGAATTTATAATCTTTTTTTTTTTTTTAGTTTTTGAAACTTGTCTTGGCTTTTGAAAAAATACGAGTAAAAAGTAGATAACAAAACATAGAAACTTATTAGTAGAAGTAGTGTTTATAAGTTTAATTTTCAAAAACCAAAATCCAAAATCTAAGACCTTGTTTAGTATCTATTTGGTTTTTAGTTTTTTATTTTTGAAAAATAAACCTATAAACACTACTCCTTTCACTTCTAAAGTTCTTGCTTTGTTATCTACTTTTTACCAATATTTTCAAAAGCTAAGTTAAAATTTGAAAGCTTAAAAAAAAAATTTTAAAACTTGTTTTTGTTTTTGAAATTTTGGCTAAGAATTCAACTCTTGTACTTAAGAAAGATGTAAGTTATTGTAAGAAATTGAAAGAAAATAAGTTTAATTTCAAAAACCAAAAACTAAGACCCCGTTTGGTAACTATCTCGTTTTTTATTTTTGGTTTTTAAAAATTGAACCTATTTCCTCTCAATTTATTATAATGTTTTGCATCTTTCTTAAATAAACCAGTTGAATTCTTAGCCAAATTTCAAAAATAAAAACCGATTTTTAAAAACTATTTTTTTAGTTTTCAAATTTTGACTTGGTTTTATAAAATTGATAAAAGGTAGACAACAATTAAAGAAATTTAAAGCTAGAAGGAGCGATTATAGACTTAATTTTTTTTTAAAAAAAAATCAAATGATAACCAAACGAAACCTAAATATTACAAAATAAGCGAAAAGTTCTAGAATTGAATTTATAATTTAACCTAAACTAATAAACTAATATTGATATTAACCTAAATGAGTTGGAAACAACTCATGGAGCCACTAGAGATGAAAGGATCGGATGATTGAACATTTTTAATCCTATTTTCTTAATTGTGGGGTTTGAGTAATAACTATTTATTACTTTTTTTTTATTCAATAATTAACACCATAAGGCCAAACCAAAATCAAGCTTTCAGAAAGATGCTATATTTAAAATGGTATAAAAAGATGCTTTTCTCCCAAAAAAAAAATCAATATAAAAAAATGGAGATAAATTCAAGTAATGAGAAAGTTGGATGATAGGTTAGTTTGTAATGGTTTTTCAAAGTGCTTAAAACAATATTTTTAATTAAATAAAAAATTAAGCAATTTTAAAGGCTTGAATCATATTAGAATCTCAAAATTTTATATTTGTTTAATTTATTTAGTATTCTTTTCTAGGGTTTTTTTTGGTTAAAAATTTGTTAAAATTAAATATGCAATGAAAGTTGAAAGATCTAAAAAAAAGATTAGTACTTGTTTGGTTGTTTTCAGATTTACAGAGTTCAGCAAATATGTGTTTAGCAGACAACTCGAATTCTGTTTCTAAAAATTGTTTGTAAATTCTGTGATTCAAACAGTATAAATTTTGAAAACAATATTTTTATGTTTTTACTGTATCCAGAATTTAAATTTTAAAATTTAAAATACAGAATTATATGAAATAAAGATAAAAACAAGTAGAATTATAGTATGTCATGTTATAAACTCAATTCGATTTTTTTTAACTAAAATATGTATTATGTAATTATTATAAATTAGATTAAACCCCAAATTTGGTCTTTATGGTTTGGATAAAGTTATAAGTTAGTTCATATGGTTTCAAAATTGTTTGATGCAACTTCATTTATTGTCACTATGGTTTGTCAAATCCTCTTAAATAATCGTGCATTTGAGACAAAAATTTCAATTTATTTCATAAATTATATAATATTACAAAATAATAATTATACAATTTTTTAATATAAAACTATATTTATAAATAAATTAATAATAGTTTATTGTCAACTGATATTTAGTAGATAACTATAACTAGTTTGTAAGTGTTTAAATTAGAATCTAATTTTTAAATTCTGGGACCAAACACATATTTTAAAACATGAAAATACAACTATATTTTCACTTTTAAATTTCTATTTTCAAATTATTAAATAAGTCCTTAATTTTTTAAAATTCAAATGGTTCCGTTGGTTGTAACCTAGTAATTATCTTAATTCAATTAGTTAAAACTATCCTTTAAATAAAATCAGTAATCTTGTAAAAAATAGTACATTCAAAATAACTATTAATTATAAATCCTTAAACGCCTATAAAATCGTAGATTAAAATATTTGTATGTTTTATTTTTTTTTAGAGATCTTGGTTTGAATTATAATATTAAAGATTAGCTAATAATTATAAATTATATAATCAAGACATGATTTCCACTATTTTATGTTAAAAAAAAAATAAACTACAAACAAGTCACCAAAATCAAGCATGATCATATTAAATTATTTCCATTAGCATAAAGTGTTGTATTAAATTTGTCACTTTATGTGGGTTTTAATATTTCCCAAACCTTAAGGAAAAAATATTCAAACTAAATTCAATCCAATAATTTCTTATATATTATTGCATGTCCAATGTCCTAATCCAAATATGGATTGGCTACCCTTTTGTTCTTACCCAAATAATTGTCTAATATCTTATTATATATATCCAACATCCTTGAGATCTTAATAAAGATATTTCATTAATTTATTGACATACCCTTTTCTTAGTAAATAAACATTTATAATTTTCTTAATGGTATTTGAATATATAATTTAATATATTTCAAAGTGGTAAGCTTACTGCATTGTCACACCATATAAATTTAACCTCTAATTTTTTCTCGATCAAAGATTTGAATCTCCAATATTACATTTTTATTTATTTTTTAGTTCAATAATATGTAAAGGAGTGAATTCGAATCTTTGACCTTTTGGTCATTAGTATATACTTCATATCAGTTGAGTTATACCTAGATGGATATTGTATCTATTTTAATCTTAATTTCAATTTATTGTAACTTTTATTTTTCAATTAAAGCTAATTAACCATATTGTTGTATTAAAAAGTAGCAAAACTTCTATTTAGGACATGAAGTTTTATTTTGATATGATAGCATAAATATTTAGTAAGTAGGCATTGGTTGAAAATTTTAAATATGTAATTAAATTTATGTTCTGAAGTGAACGGTAAATGTTAGGTTAGGTTTAAATACTATTTTGGTTCTTATATTTTTTACTTTTGTTTATTTTGGTCTATGTACTTTTAAAGTGTTTAATTTGATCCCTATAATTTCAACTTTGATTCATTTTAGTGCATGTACTTTCAAAATGTTTATTTTGATCATTGTACTTTCAACTTTGGTTCCTGAACTTTAAAAAATGGACCATTTTGATCCATTAAAAAAATGAAGTAAAAATGAAAATAAAGGGACCAAATGGTCATTTTTTTAAAGTATAAGAATCAAAATGAACATTTTGAAAGTACAGAAACAAAATTGAACCAAAGTTGAAGTATAGAGACCAAAATGAATATTTCAGGATTTAAACCTTAAATTTAGGGGACTTTTTAAAAATAGAAAAATAAAAGAAACTATTTACACAAAATAGCAAAATTTTTAGATAGTTTGATAAATGATGATAGAAGTCTATCAGGGTCTATCGGTGATAGAAATGATGGAAATCTATCACTGATAGATGCTGATAGAAGTCTATCAATGTCTATCAGTGATTTTTTTGCTATTTTTTTTGTAAATAGTTTGACATTTTTTTTATTTGTGAAAATTTCCCTTAAATTTATACCCAACTTGTTTTAGATTGCAATTACAAATAACTTTGGATTGTAGTATTTATTACTTTTTAGTAGTAGCAACGACGTAATAGTATTTAATTAATAGACACTAGGGAAAGTTTTAAAGCATAAAAACTATAAATATTAAGCCCACACAAATTAAAATTAGAATTTTTTTTTAAAAAAATAAAATTAGAATTCTTTTTAAAAAAATTAGAATTATTATTAAATTAAAGAGAGAAAGAAAACATGAGAGACATACACATGATGCGACAACAACGTAACATAGATGGACTCGTCCTATTATGACAAAAAAGAAGAAGGAAAAGGAAAATGAGGAAGAATATAGGAAGATACATAACAACGGAGCAGTAAGATCGAGAAAAATAAAATGAAAAAGTTGAACTAATCTTTGAAATGGTAATGAGTATACGTCTTATATGCTCAAATTGACATCTGAATACTCTCTTCATTCATTGATTGATTCAAGGTAGTTGTAGCTTGCTTCCAAGTCCAAATGCTAACAGTAGAAGCTAGTCGCTATAAGCAAACTTTTGGGTCGAGATAGGGCAGAGACAACGGAAGGAAGGGCAATAACCTACTCCTGCCATCTTTCTAAAGCAACAAACGAGAAAGTTGCTTCATTTTCAACATCAAAAAATGTTAGAATATTAGTAAAGGTATATTATCCTATCTCTCAATATAGAAAGATGCTTTTTCTTATCTCGTTAGCGCTTCAGTTTTCAATAAGAATATGTAGGCTAATTAGGTATTAGATAAAGTGAAAAATACGACGTTATATTGATAGGGACTATAATTTTCAGCATTTCCTTAACTATAGAAGAGACTAAACTTAGGTGATTAAGTTAAAATTACAAATATGAAATTAGAAAATATTTGAAAATCTACCCAAATACAAACTTATAGGTTGGGACAACAATAAATAATTCAATTATCTAATTCTATACTCCAGCTAAAGAGCATTAATTGTTTTGGTGTTTTGGTTTTTGGCAGGACATGGCATGGTTTGCTGGTGGAGGCTAAGCTCAATTATTCTAAGCATATGCATTTTAATACCCTAATTTTATATACCAATTTAATTCATTAGGTTTTCCATTTGCATCCTCAACTTTGGAAATTTTTGTGTACTCCATTTGATAATTATTTTTTAAAAAATTAAGTTTATAAACAGAATTGTTTACCAATATAGAAAAATGAGCAAAACTATTTATAAATGTAGAAAAATTTCATTGTCTATCAGTGATTGACTTCTACTGCTTGAGCGATAGACTGCGATACACTTCTATCGTTCAAGCGATAGAAGTCTATCACTGATAGATAGTGAAATTTTTCTATATTTATAAATAATTTGATTTTTTTTTATAATAATTTTCCTTTATAAACTTTACTTTTATCTATTAATTTCTTTATTTTGTGATCAACATTTTAGAACTATTTTAAAAAACCAAACCAAGTTTTGAAAATAGGTTCTATTTGGTAATCCTTTGGTTTTTGAAAATTATGCCTATAAACACTCCTTCCACTTCTATTTTTTTTCCTTTTTCGCGTTGTTTTCTACTCCTTTTTAATTAATATTTTAAAAAATCAAGCCAAGTTTTGAGAACTAAAAAAAATGTATTTAAAGAATTTGTGTTTTGATTTTGGAATTTGGTGAATAATTGATCAACTCTTTTGTTTAAGAAATATGAAAACTCTGGTAAGAAATTGAGAGGAAATAAGGTTTAATTTTTAAAAACAAAAAAAATTTCAAATATTTATCAAATGAGTCTAAAAATATCATTTTTAAAAACTTATTTTAACTCATAATTCAAGGATTTGTTTGGAATGCAAAAGACAAATACAAATTCTAAAAACTAAAAATGAAAAATGAAATGATTATTAAGCAGGTGTTATACTTTTGATTGGTGGATTATTGTAATAAAAAAATTATTATTTTCCCATTAAAAAATTAAATCATTATATTATGTTGTATTGTAGGAAAATTGTGTGCATTAATATCTTAATATTGTATTAAAAGGCTATTGGTAATTATAATTATAATATCTCTCAACTTTTATGTAGTCAATGACTCAATAGATGAAGATGAAAAATATTACATGATACAAATTGGAAGGTCAACTATGAAAATAATAATGCAATTAAAAAATTGTTTAAATAATTTCTTAAAGAATATAAGATTGTGGGGTCTGAGATGTGAAGTTTCCATAAGGATTGTATAAACCATATGCGAGAATATTGAAAAGATTTTTTTAAATAAAAATGTAAAATTCATTTTTGGAACTAACTTTGTTTTTTTTTTTTTTAATTTAGTATCCAATATATTCTTGAATTTTTAATTTGTACCAATAGATTTTTGATGTATTTAACATTTTTTTTAAATTAACAAATTTATTAAATACAAAATAGAAAGTTTATAAATAAATCAATGGTAAGTTAAAAAGTGGGCTTCATTTGATTTACATTTGGTGTAGTTTACTTGTGTTTCGTACTTGTACTGAGATCTGGAGCCATTTCCAAATCTATAATAAAAGAAGTGCAGATTGTATTTGGAAATTACATTACCGTTATTGTTACCGCTATTATACTGTTATAGCATGAGAACCGTAAATCTGTCACATTCACCGTTATCGTTATCATTTGACTCTAAATGATAACGGTAACAATAATGATAACAGTAAATATAATAGATTCGTAATTCTAAATAAACATGATAAAAAAAAAAACAATTTAACTACGTTTACAATTGTAGCCCACTACGATTGATCTATCAATGGAATCTCATTACGATTACACCAATTTTCATTACGGATTGGTAAACGTGACCTAAACTATTAGACATTTTTTAAAAATTTAAATAGACACAAACTTGAAGGTTCATGAACTTAAACTTGTAATTTAACCTAAAATCAATAATGAATCAGTATGCATGTATGCTTTGAATAATTTTTATCAATCAACTTTTTAAGACATGATCAACCTATTTTTATCCATTTACATCTCTAATTTAGAAAAATATTATGGCGTCAAATTATTTTGTCATAAGTTAAATTAAATATAACTCAACAATAATTGACATATACTTCTTCCTATAAAGTTAGGAGCAAATTCTCGAACTCATACAAAAAAAAAAAAATCTTTCATTAAAATAATAATAATAATAATGTTGCTTGTGCATAATTTTATATAAATTTTGTAAATATTATGTACAAGAAAAGCTATGCTACCAACAAAGACTTAGAAAGATATAGGATTATAAAATATAAGATAAGGACAAAGGAAGATAAGTGACAAATTATAAAAATTAAATCATACTAATAGAATAGATTCATCATTCCTATCTTAAAATCTCATCATAATAATTGAATGCAAATAAGTTAAAGAGTGTAGCCAAGTGGGTGCTGAGTATGTGCCCAAGAGGATGCCATTAATTTACACTATTTAATTGTAGCCAAATAAGAAAATTTCTAAAAACAAGACAAAATATAATCCTTTTAATAATTTATTTTTTTTTTTTTTTGAAAAAAAATGAAATTTTAAACAATATTTGTTATTGTATGGTCCTTATATAAATTATAGCATAGGTCAAATCTCTTGGAATCTTGACTGAGTTGACTGCTGACTGTTTTTGTTAACAGGCAGAGACTAGGATATGAACATTTTTTTTTTTGCTAAATTAGAATACAAGAAAGTTTTAAAAATAGAAAAATTATTTACACGAAATAACGAAATAGCAAAATTTTTAGATAGTTGTGATAGATATTGATAGAAGTCTATCAGCATCTTTCACTGATAGATGTTGATAGAAGTCTTATAAATGTCTATTAATATTTTTTTAACTATTTTCTGTAAATAGTTTGACGTTTTTTCTATATGTGAAAATTTTCTTTAAAATATAAATTTATAAAAAATTGACATTTGGTTAAAAAAATATTCATGTCTTTAAAAGTTGTAATATTATTTTTAATTTTTTTTTTTTTTATAATATGTAGAGTCAGGATCGATGAGCTAAACTTCTGACTTCAAAGTCGATAGTACAAAGTTATATGTCAATTGAGTTATTCTCATTTTCACTTTAAATTTGTTTGAATGTATTTAGGAAATTTACTTTGAAACAAAATATAATAAACTTAAAAGATTTTAAGAGCTCAAATAAACCTAAATATTTAAGGCTTTTAACCCTTGAAAAAAAAAGCATTAAAATGAAACAATCATAAAATCTATAGACAATAATAACTTTATAAATTGAACTATATTATTTCAAATTTTTTTAAAAAAAAAATCTCAAATTTAAACTTAAACCTACTCGCTACAATAAATATTATAATTAACGACGAAAAGAAAATTTCACTAGAGCTCCACTTTTGTTACAAAAAATATTTAGTGACCAAAAAAAATTGTTGCACAAAAAGTCTTTGCAACTTAGTCGGTGATAAATTTTAGTAATATATAAAAAAAAATTCCTCCCAATAGTTATGAAATTATAGAAAATTAAAATATATAAATGATAAAAACACCCATAAATAAACCACACAAAGTTGAACCTAACTAGATCTAAAATCAAGTTATTAAAAACAATGGCTAAATACTATCGTTTAAATAATTAAATCTCGTTGAAAAATGAAAAAGTTTGAACTTCTTTTTTTCTTTTTTCCTTTCAAAACAATTCTCAAATACTTTTATCATTTAAATTTATTGAGTTTACTATTATGCGCTACGTTGCTTAAGTGAACAGATCTAAATATACTTACAAAAAGTAAATATAGAGGTTAGTGTTAGCCAAAAAAATCATAAACGAAAGAACAAAAATTTGGGTATGAGATTGAAAGGAGAAAAATGACAATATATAATAGTTCACAGATGCACATGTCTTTATTTATTTATTTTATGTATGTGCTTAAATTTATTCACATGTGTACAAATTTTTGTGTCAATGAAATTATAGGCAAAAGTAGAACTTCGAACCTTCAAAAGTTAAAATGAAAATTTTGAAATTTTGAAGTGGGATCGAAAACCTATTATATCTTAATTAAACTACACTTAATTTTATTTTTTTTTTGACAATTTGTAGGATGAGAGAATCAAATTTTTTTACCTCAAAATCTATAATACAAACTTTATGTCAGTTGAGTTATATTCATGCCGATAAATTATACTCCGCATGATGTTTGCATAAATAAATCTAAACATAATTTAAGTAAATAAGACACTAACTATTTGAACAATTACAAAAAACTCAAAAGAAAAGGAAAAGGTTTTAAAATACTTTTGGTCTTGAATTTTAATGACACTCAGTAAATTAAGACACTAAGTATTTAAAACATGACTTATTATGGTTGGGTGACTAAATTGTTACTATCTAAGATTTTTATGAGTTAAATTGTTATTTTCATAAAAGTTCAGGACCAAAATGTTATTTAACCAAAGATTTCTTTAATGCAAGATAAACTTTTAGTTTAGGTTAAAATGTCATTTTGGTCTTCATACTTGGAAGTTTGTTTAATTTTAGTCTTTATACTTTCAATTGTTCAATTTTAGTCTCTATACTTTCAATAAATTTTAAACTTAGTCCCTCAAAATTAATTTTTACCGAAATTGATTAAATTATAATAAAAATTTTCATACAAAAAATAAAATATGTCAATATATTTTCAAAATTTATAGTGAAAATGCTATAAATAACAAAAAAAAAAAAAAGTAGCATTGGGACTAAGATTTATTAAAAGAATATAGACTAAATTAGAAAATTAAAATTATAAAGATTAAAATTGAACAAATTTCAAAGTATAGAGATCAAAATGGTATTTTAATTTTGGTTTAAATACTACTTTAGTTCCTATACTTTTGGTTTTGGTTCATTTTTGTCCTTATACTTTCAAATTGTTTATTTTGGTCTCTATACTTTCAACTTTAGTTCATTTTAGTCTCTATACTTTAAAAATATTCATTTTAGTCTTTGTACTTTTAACTTTTGTTCATTTTGGTCCTTATACTTTAAAAAAGTTGTCATTTTGGTCCCTTCATTTTCATTTTTAAAGGATAAAAATAGTCATTTTTTTAAAGTTCAAAGACAAAAATGAACCAAAGTTAAAAGTACAAAGACTAAAATGAATATTTTTAAAGTATAGGAATCAAAATAAACCAAAATATAAACTATAAGAACCAAAATAAATATTTTAAAAGTAGAGAAAGTAAAATGAAAAAAAAACAAAATGTAAAAGAGCGAAGTAGTATTTAAATCTTTAATTTTTTTTTTTTAAAATGTTGGGTTGGTATGTGGTTGCATGGGAGGCACGTGCAACCAGTAGTGTGGAAGGCAGGGAGCATCGATTCGACGTGTAACGTAAAGGAAGCGGAACAAACGGAAGGGACGGATCCGGTGCCTTGCCGCTGTCGACATGTCGTACTAGACTTTTTTATTTTTCATTTTGTACATTAATTAAAAAAGAAAAAAAGGAAAGTAAGTAAAAAGGATCCCAATTCCCGAAGTGCGTTTTTAGCCATGCATTTCCCTTCCAATGCTTTTTCATTCTCTTTATTTCATTTTTCTAAAATTTAATTATTTTCTTCTTAGACTTTCTTTTATTTAAAAAAAAAACTAATATTTAAGATATTGATGCATGCACGAGAAAAACATTCTTTATTTTATTGTTTTATTTTAATCTGTAGAAAAAAAATATATTTTGATCTCTATATTTTTTTAGTCTAATTTTTATTTGATCGAGGTTAATATATATTAATTAATTTAAAATAATTATGAACCAAAATTTTAAATTTAAATTTAACAATGATGAAAAATAGGGAAATTTAATTAATTATAATTCTTTTAATTCTTTTAAAATAATGAATAAACATTAACATTAGAGACGGAAAGTGAGTATATTTAGTAAAAATTTGAGGTTAAAAGTGTAAATCTTTAAACTCAGAGATCAAATTAGAACAAAAACTCAAATCTCAAATGTAAAATTGTAACATTTTGGAGCCAAGGAACTGAATTAAAACGAAAAAAACCTAGACCCACCATTCTTATAAATATACTATCATAGCTCAAAAAGGAGGTAAGTTGGACTCTCCATAATAAAATCCTAATCTTCCTCACTTTTTCGATCTCTAACTTAAGCATCAAGATGTGTAACAGTAAACACTACATCGGTATCAAGTCTTCTTTTATTTTATAGGGCACATTATTTTCTTCTTTAAATTAATTTATCGTGGTTATCACAACAAGATTAGATTCTTTGTTTCTGTCTGAATTTTGGTAACTATTTAACTATTAATTATTTTGTAATAGTTGAACTTATGTCTAATTATATATATATATATATTTGTTGGTATCAAATTTTGGCTAAGGGAAAGTGCACCTGACCTTCACGTGACATCAACAGTAAATTTATAATTCAGGGAAGAGAGGACCTGAAAAAAGGGTGCGATGCATAGGTCAATAAGAGAATTATAGAATTGAGAAGAAGTCGGAAGTTTTTAAGATACCTTTGATGAAGATATTATGGTATATTTATAGAGAATCTGATCTTGAATTTATCTTAAAGTGACTAGAATTAGAATATGAGATTTTGTTAATTTTAGGTAAGATCAAATCTTTTTCTACTTCATTATTATCTTGATTTAGGTTATTTTATCTTAATTTTTTACTTTATTTGATTGTGCTCAAATTCACCTATAACATATATATTTATCGAAATGGATAGAGCAGGGTGATAAAAGGGTTAAAGGTGGTTTTTTTTTTCCTCGAAAAGTTTCAATAATCGGTAACCAATTGAATTTAAAACATTTTTCTTTAGGAAATAGTTGAAAGTTGATTCTCGAAAAAGCTATCTATCTACATAAAATGATCACTTTTAGAATAATTAGAGGTTTATGCTAGGAATTTGTCAGAGCTTTCCAATCAAGAACTTAAAAAAATTTGAAAAAAAATCACAATTAAATAAACAGAAAAGGAAGACAAAGATGGGTATGAATTGACACAACAAATTTATAATGGTTCATTTCAAATTTAAAAATATGCTCAATGTTTGTGACAACAAGTTTTACAAAAGTATATATTGTGAAGATTATAATAATACTCTAAAACCTTCCAAAACGATTCTTGCTATCTTTCACTACAATAGCAAAATTCGTTATCACTCTTTAAATTAGGGTTAGTAATCGGTTTTGGAGCCAACCAAAAACCAAACTAAATCAATTGGTTTTATAAAGAAGGAAAGGAATCGAAATTGATGTTTAGTAAAGAATAAAACTACTAGATTGGTTTTTATTCGGTTCAGTATATTATCGATTTGATTCTTGGTTTTTTACTTTTTTTTTTTCTCTTTTTTACAAGTTTTTATTTTTATTTTTGCTTTTGATTTGAATGGTCTTTTTGCTATTTTCATATTAAAATTAGTCCTTTTTTTATATATATATACATAGATTAAAATTTTATTTTTTTGGCATTTTTCTAAATAACAAAACATACACAGTAATAATTATACTTGCACCATAATAATTGGTATTTTTTTCTAAATAAAAAATATGCATGCACCGTAATAATTAAAATACTGAAAAGTGCTTAAGGTTATAGTTTATTTTTAAGGGTATATATACTCTCTGTTTGGTTTGGGTTTGATTGATTTTTTCAACAAAAAATCGATCGAACCAATAATTTTTTGTTTTCTTCAAATACAAATCAAGATTCCAATTTTATACTAGACAAACCAAATCAAACTAAATTAAGTTTTTTTTGTTATTTTGTTACACTCCTACTTTAAATCATTGCCTAAGTTTTACAAGGGTGATTACCTAAACTCTCTAGTGTATATTTCAATTTTTCTTCTAGCCATCACAATTTTTCTTCCTCTATTTTAGAATGTCCTAAAATATATATAATATTACAACATATCATATATAGGAGCTACCAGATAAGGGATCGTTAGATGACTATGATTTATGCAAAGAAAATCATGTCAATGCTATGGCTCTATTATGGAGCCTCACGACACTCCCCACTCGAAACATTACTATCTAAAATAGTATTATTTTTCATTAATATTTTCTTCTAAGGGGCTGTTTGGTTTAAAGTTTTATAGATGTCTGAGAATAAAGTATGTCGATGTTTGGAAATCAAAGATGATTATGTTTGGCTATGCATATGAAAAATGCTATCAGAATTTTACGGTCTAACCCTTCTTTAGCAATACTTCTAATAAACTTGTCCACTTTGTGCATTTTCACCAACTCGTGTTTTGAAATAGCCTTCCAATGAGTCTTGTTGATAATTAAGGCTACTCCACATAATGATCCAACAATTTATAGAGTATTTTTTTTAATATAAAAAATGAGAACAAGGATTTGAAGCTTCGATCTAAAAGAAGAATTACATACCTAATTAATTATTGGAGCCATGCTCACGTTACTTGTGTAAAATCATTTCTAAATGTAGTGTAACCAAACAAACTTATAATTAAGAACGTCAAAACATTTGACTATTTTATTAGGACAATGTTTATTTAATAGAAATTTGACAAGAAAACAATGTTAAAAATGTATTTCAATTAGTTGTATGTTAATGTTGGGGTTTGTGTCGCAAAACCTCATAGTTAATTAGTTATTTAATATAATATTAAATATGCAATATTAAATTATTCATTATAGTAAAAATTCAAGGCTATTAGATGTAATCTTGAATAATATGTGGTTAACATACATGTGGATCATGTTCAAATAATAACCTACAGGGTCTATAGTATATGGATAAGGTTGGGGTACCTTATTTTGGTGACACTATAGATACGACCCACTTTATAATTGTTACAAAATGTTTGATCCAAATCGTTCATGTGGAGACATGTGAGTGGGGGTGTCCTATACAAATAGTTTAAGACTGGACCACGAAATAATTAATCTCTCTTTGTAAATCTGTTAATTGAAGAGATTAATATTTCGCAGGATGATCATATATGACTCGATCTTAATCTTGAGTGAGTTATGAACTCCTGTCTGTGAGGACTCGTCCTTTGCATGGGTGAGAGTGGCTCGAGTCGTCAACTTAATATGTCTACCATTTTGGGGACTTGACAAGATGAGGAGCACGTAATTTCATAAGATAAAATTCACCCATTCCCGTATATGGAAAGTAGATGAGTAGTTCCCTTAAGTGCTGACTATAAGACTTGAACAAGGAGTCTCACCTTCCACTGACCCGAGAGGGACTTGGTTTATGGTTTGACCATAAACAAATTGTTTATTAAAGGATCAACGGTATTTAAGGAGATAAAGGTAATTACAAGGGTAAACTAGATTTTTAACACAGCTGTATATTTACGAACAACTCGTGAATGATCGACTTACTTGCAATGGTTATATCTATGAACGCAACTTGTCCTCCAATGCATAAGAGTGAAACTATAGGCATATAGTATTTTGTTCTATATATAGTTAATGAATAAATATTAATTAAGTAAGAGTTTAGTTAATTAATCTTGTATCATTGAAACTTATAATCTGTAGGTCCATAAGATCCACTTGCTAGCTCACAACGGACCAACAAGGATCAAAATTATTGAAAAAAAATTTGAAACGTGCGAATTTATTGAAGGAAAAATATATTTATTGTATTTGATACAATTAATATAAGTATTAATGTACTATAATACATTATTATAAAATTAATTTGAATGAGATTAATGAATTTTAATATGAATCAAATAATTAATGAATAATTATAAGGGGTCTTTCCACAAATAGAAAAAAAAACAAAAGTAATTACACATATAGAAAAAAAAAAGATGGAAAATACAAAAGCATGAGGTGCACTTTTTTCTATATGTGTAATTACTTTTGTTTTTTTTTCTATACACAACAATTTCCCTAATTATAATTATCACTAAGATTATCCAAATCATCTAAATCATTTTAATATGAGATATTAATATGAGATATTAAGATGGATAATTATAACTAATTAGGTTTTATCCTATTTAGGTTCTATAAATAGGACCTTGTGGAGAACACTAGAGGTATTTTAAAAGTTACACGAATCCTCTCTAAAATTCTCCCAAAATACAAAGAAAGGTTTTCTGATTTAACTTTTCTTTCAAGAAGGCTTTCACAAGCCGGATCCTTGCTAGAGTTATAGCGAGGAAGACCTCGTATAGGAGAATATCTATAGGAGAAGGTTTTCGATGCAACTACGTTTCTACAAAGGTATGATTCTCATATGCTTAACCCATTTTACTATTTTTTGTATGGTTTTAATTTTAATGAAAAATCAGAGCATGCGATTTTATCGCTTCCGCTGCGGGATCGAAATGTTTGATCCCATTCAGTTGAACTATCCTATCTATATGATTTGGTTTTGCAAAATATAGACTATTTTTTTCACTTGTCTTTAATGGTTTTTTTTAGTAGTACAAGTTCGGTTGAGATTTGAACATTTGACCTCTAGATAAAAAAGTGTATGTCTTATGCTAATTGAATTATATTCATGTTGACTTTGTCTTTAATGTTTCAAATGTCTCAATTCCACTCTTAAGGTATCTATTTTAAATATTAAAAAAAAATCATACTCGATAATAGCATTATTTGACGTGAACAAACAAAATAAATAGAAAATTTTGAATTTTGTTATTTATGAGATAGCCAATTTTATAATACTTATATGTCAATCAGACTATAACTCAACTGAATAAGACATTTATCACTCATCAAGAAGTCGAATGTTCAAAATTTCACCAATACATATGTTAAAACTTAAATGTATTATTGGCTAATTTGAGATGAATATGTAACCAAAAAAAAAAAAAAAAAGCGTTTAAATGGGGGGTGGTGGGGAATATTGTTTTCTTAATGTCCACCATAAATTTTTATTTTATTTTAATTTAGTAATAGAATTTGATAGGGTATCGGTTAAAAGGCTTTGCCCGTAAAGGACATATTAAGAAACTAAATTACATATTTAATTTTAAGGCTGAATTATTAAAAATGCCGTTGAAGTATGTACTTTATATCAAAATATCGTTGATCTTTCAAAAGTTTCAAAAATATCCTTTAACTTTTTAAAAGTTTCAAAAATATCCTTAACTAAAAAAAGTTCAAAAATACCTTCATCGTAAGTATATGAACACAAACTGTTAATACATCATTACAAAATTAACTTTAAAATAAAATAAAATAAAGTTTATAAGTGCTCCAAACATTAATATAGTGATCAATTTGTTTGAAGTTTTCTTAAATTAGAAAAAAATGAATTTTAAAACAAATTATATAGATATATATCCTCATCTTTTTTTCATATAGATACTCTTATTTTCTCTTAATTTTCTCATTCTCAACTTACACCAATGGTTAGTAGTTGAGTGTGTGTTAATAATCGAATACATTTTTTTTATTTGACTATTTATTGTTTTGGTATATTTAAGAGGAGATTTTGATTTTAGAATTTTGTGAGATTTTATAGAATTTTATGTTTTAACTTAAAATTTTGGTTGGTAAGAAAATTGGTGTAAGCTAAGAACTGAAAAATTAACAGCAAAATGAGAGTATCTATATGAAAAAAAAATGAGAATATCTTTATAATTTATTTTAAAGTTCATTCTTTTAAACTTAAGAAAACTTCAAACAAATTGACCGTCATATTAATGTTATGAGCAATTTTAAACTTTTTTTTTTTCATTTTAAAGTTATTTTTGTAACAAGGTATTAATGGTTTCTATTTATAAACTTACCGTGAAGGTACTTTTGAACTTTTTTTTGAATTAAAGGTATTTTTGAAACTTTTGAAAAGTTCAGGGATATTTTGAAACAAAACTTCAACGATTTCATCCAAAACTAACCGTAGGTATTTTTTTGTAACTCTTTTTGTAAGTTTAGGTGTATTTTTTAAACTTTTGAAAGTTTAGATGTATTTTTTTACCCAAATTGTATTATTTAGGGGCAATTTTTTTTTTATAATTTAACCTTATTTAAATGTTACCTTGCAAAGTAAGAAAGTTTGATAAAAACACATTATTCTTTTTCTTTCATTTATCATCTAAAGTCTTTTCACAATTTTGCAAATGTTAAAGGGTAGAAATAAAGTTTATGGAATAGACATAGAGATTTCAACTTTTAGGCCTGTTTGGATTGAGTTGAGTTCATATCTTTCACCCCAAACACTCCCTAAATGTTTATAAACATTTTTTTCCACTTATAAATACTTATTTAAACACTTATATTTTTTTTTTTATAGATATGATTATTTTTAACCGTTCTGAAAGTGATTACATAAAAATCTTAACTGCTTTGAGTGCTTGGTAACATTGATTGTGAATGAATTTGTTAATTCTCATAGCTCAAATTGATTAGATCGATGACAATTTCTTTCTTTAAATAATATCATTTTTGTAATTAAAAAAAATTCTCCTATTTCTCTTATATTTAACAAAAATCTTATACTTAATAAACATAATCTAGAGTAAGCAAAACAAAAATTAAAGTTGAAAGTATATATTATATAATATTCTGAATAATTATTTAAAACTATAGATTATTGACAAAAAAATTATGCAAAATTTGATAGTGGATTTATTTAGTCATTATTGTTAATCAAACAATTTAACATTATTTACAAACCTCTAATTTACTCCACTTTACAACTTTTTTTTCTTTTAAAAAAGTAAAGTTGTTAACCATTATCTTTAAAGCTACACCAACTCCAAACTAAGACGAATATTTTTAAGTAGCTAAGAGTTTGTTTTGTAGAAAATTCATAGTATGTTTTATGTTTTCAGATTCACTGACAACTCGGATTCAGTTTCTGAAAACTGTTTTCGAATTTCGTGATTCAGACCGTGCAAATTTGAAAACAATATTTTTATGTATTCATTGTATCCAGATTTTGAATTTTAAATTTTAAAATGCAGAATTATATATTAAATAAAGATAAAAACATTTAGAAATACAATATTTAATGTTATAAACTCAATTCATTTTTTTAGAAAAAATGTATATGTATTATGTAATGTATTATAAATTATATAATATTACAAAATAATAATGATCAATTCATAAATAAATCAATTAAATTGTCAACTAAATATAAATCTATTTATAAATGTATAGTATCATACACATTTTAAACAACTATTTAAATTAGAGTCTAACTTCTGAATCTGCTACCAAACACATATATGAAAATATGAAATACAATTATGTTTTCATTGAATCTTTTATTTTCAAATTTCTTTTCAAATTCTCCACGAAATAGACCCTAAACTATCTTTAGATCACCAACGAGTGAAATGATGAAAAGTTATAAACCTACCTCGTCATAACATTTGGGTAATTTTGAGAAATGAAATTTGAGAAAGGGATAGATATGCAAAAGAGAAAACTACATTTGGGTAATTTTGAGAAATAAAATTTGAAAAAGGGGTAGATATGCAAAAGAGAAAAACTACATTTGGGTAATTTTGAGAAATAAAATTTGAGAAAGGGGTAGATATGCAAAAGAGAGAACTACAGATATATATTCCCTTTCTCTGATCCATTTTAGGCCAAGTAAAAATTCGACGTGCCTAGTTCTCCCCCCTCGCCTCACTGCCACGTGGACACCCCACGTGCGATGAAAATTTTGCAGAAAGCCCCTCAACTATTCCAAACTTTTCTGATACGGCCACTCCCAAACTCACCACTTCCACTCTGCATTCTTATTCTTTAGTTCCTTTTTTTTCCATAAACGCCACTCCTCCCAGCGTTTCTATAAATAGCCTTTCTCCATTTTCTTCTTTACCTCACATAATCAAATCCTTCGTTCCCTCTGAATCTCTCTTTCTTGAGCCAAAAATTCTTCTTACCCCTACCAATTTTCTTGTGGTATTCAAATCTTTCTTTCTTTGGAAATTTGCCGAAGAATTCCTGCCTTTTCCCTATATTTATTCCGCCATTGACGAAGATTTTGTAAGTATTCGGATTATTTTTTAGCTCTGGTGTTTGATTTCGATTCTTCTTTTCCGTTTCTCTTCTTTTTTGAAAGGTATTTTTTGAGCTATTGCATTTCGGTGTGTTTGAGAATCTTGATCTGAACTTCGGCCGTGTAATTTCTGAATTGTGGAGTTTTGTTCTGTTTTTGTTGCAGAGAAGAAGCGTGGATGTTGTAATGGAGGCGAAAGGCGGTAAGAAGAAATCTAGCAGTAGTAGTAGCAAGAGTAGTAAAAGGCAACAATACGAAGCTCCGCTTGGATACATTATTGAAGACGTTCGTCCCCACGGTGGCATTGAGAAGTTCCGATCTGCTGCTTATTCCAACGTAAGATTGTTCTTCGATTTCTTATTCGAGTTGTTCTTGAGTTAGCTTTGTGAATTCTTGTGTTGTAATTTGATTTTCTTTTCCTTTTGGCAGTGCGTGAGGAAGCCATCCTGATACCTTTGCTTTACTGATCGTAATTAGGGCCAATTTCTTGTTCATTCTGAGAACATAAACTTTCCAAATTTCTTTCGCTTGATTTTGTTGATTTTTCCTGTTATTGTGAGAAGCTTCGATTTACTCTGCAACCATGACTGTGTTCACCAAACTCACAGACGCATCGGCGCCGGAACAACCTCCTTCTCCGATCGGATTTGAAGGTTTCGAAAAACGTCTGGAAATCACATTTTCCGAGCCGCCTATTTTCCAGGACCCTGAAGGACTCGGTCTCCGAGCTCTGACTCGAACTCAACTTGATTCAATCCTCGAACCAGCTTGCTGCACTATTGTATCTCAGCTCTCTAACTCCGATTTCGATTCTTACGTCCTCTCCGAATCGAGTCTCTTCGTTTATCCACGAACAATCATCCTCAAAACTTGCGGCACCACGAAGCTTCTCCTCTCCATTCCGATGATACTCCAACTCGCTGATTCGCTCTCACTCGCCGCCGTCGCCGTGAAATACTCCCGCGGAACCTTCATCTTCCCGGATTATCAACCTGCTCCTCACCGGAGCTTCTCCGAGGAAGTCACCGCACTGAATGTCTACTTCGGTCATTTCCACTCCGAGGCGTATGTGATCGGCGATCCGGCCGTTCCGAATCGCAACTGGCATATCTACTCAGCCGTAAAATCGCACTCGAATGTGAACCGTATGGATCTAGTTTCTCTGGAGATTTGTATGACGGGCTTGAACAGAGAGAAGGCCGCGGTGTTCTTCAAAAATTCTGGAGAAGACTCATCGGCTGAGAAAATGACGAAAATGTCCAAAATCTCTGAGATAATTCCAAATCACACCATCTGCGACTTCGAATTCGATCCGTGTGGTTACTCGATGAACGGGATTGAAGGTGCAGCGTATTCTACGGTGCACGTTACTCCAGAGGATGGCTTCAGTTACGCCAGCTACGAGGCTATGGGTTTCGACGCGACGGAGGTGCCGTTCTCGCAGCTGGTGAATCGGGCGCTACGATGCTTTTCTCCGGCGGAATTTTCTATCGCCGCCACATGCGGCGGTGACTCCCGCTCGTGGGCTGTGGATCATGCTGACGTGGAAGGGTACACGTGTGACAACGTGGTAAAACAAGAGATGCCAGGTGGCGAGTTGCTAGTTTACCGTACGTACACCGTGGAAAGAAGAAGATGCGTCGAGCCCCCGCCGTGGAAGGCGGTGCTGATGCAATGCTGGAAGGAGGCCGCCGCCGATGCGGCGGAGGAAGAGGTGGTGCTCCGCCGTGTATCCTCAGCTTAGGAAGAATATTGTAAAAGAAACCTCTCGTAGGTCGTCTCTAAACTTGAACAGTGAGGGGAATATTAGAAAGTTTTCTGTGATTCTAATGTTACAGGGCAGTGATGTAATAGTGAGTCACAGCCAATCCCGTGTGTGGATTTATGTGTTTTTCATTTTAAATCTTTTTTTAATTGTCCTGACATGGCAGGTCTGTCTGTCTGTGCTGGGGGTTACGCCACCGTAGGTGTGGCGTGATTAGATTTGTTTGGGTGGGGTATTGTCTTTTTGGTGTTATTTTTTTTTTTTTTTTTTTGTTTGGGAATATCGGAATTAGTTTTATCACATAAATGGTTGTGTTGTAATAGTAATGTACATATTGGTTTTAAAATTTGGAATAAAAGTTTAATGTTGTAGCAGTGTGGCAATTTCAGAAATTATCAAAGTTTGATACCTTAAAAGAGTTTTTTTCCTTTTCCTTTTCTTTTTACCATAATTCAGAATAAAATTGTATGTGCAGGGATAAAAACTGAGGAAACAAAATACAGAGAACTAATTTAAATACTAGTACACTATAATTATACGGAGATCTCTTAATCTCTGAGTAATTGAGTTAAGGTTTACCTTGCTTGAAATTTTGAGAAATTTATTTTTGGTAGAGAAAATTTGAGAGATAATTTTTACTATATCCTTCCTAAAAGGTATATAGAGAAGAATGGCTTTTGGCGACACCGAGGTTGCGCCGATTTTACTTGGCAATAATTTCCACATCATAACAATTGAGATCTTGATTTTTTTGACACTCCATTCTTAACAAAATATACTTTAATTTATATATTTAGTTTCTATAGCCTCTATAACTTTATAAAATCTCATACATAATTTCTGTAGCTTGATAAAAAATTTATGAACTATTTATGAGGATTTGATCAAATTATACCGATTATATTTTAATTATAAATTATGAAGATTAAATCCTACCAAATTTGTAATTTAACTTAAACTTTATTTCTTTATAATATAATATTATTTTTAATAAAAATAAAGGTTACGATTTTTAATTTTGGTCAAATTTTCTAAGAAATAGGGGTAAACTTTTCATAAACTCAATAAATCATTTTATAAACTAATAATATATATATATATATATATAACGATAAAACTTTTAAATCATATTAAAAACCTAACTTTTTCCTTATTTCCCACTCTCTCCTTCGGCTGAAACCTATTTCCCTTCTCCACCGCCGCAGGTTAGTTCTTCCATTTTTTTTTTTTTTTTAAATCCATTTGGTTTGATTAAAGAAGAAGAGAATATTTGTCTTCCTTTTTTGGTTTGTGATTAAAGATTGGGCTTGGGATTGAAATTGGCCACTCAATTTTGTAATTTGTGTGAATGCTTGATGCCTGTGTTTGAATTCAAGTTTTTCCTTTTCTTCTTTTGGTAATTGATTAAATTTGTGACTCCATTACATTAGTGAAATGACATAACATATTATAAATTTGTTCTTGAACTCATTTTGTTTTATGTATGTGATTATGTTAGAACATGTTTGAATAACGTCTCGTAAAATGTTTCTACAAGATTGAATTTTTTTCCTTTCATTCAAAGATGAATAAGGATTGGATTCAACTTAAAGATAGATTCTCAAGAGAGTATATTGAAGGAGTTAACACAATTTATGGAAGTGGCAAAGTGGCATGTAAATGAGGTGGGAAAAATTAAACAAGATGCCCATGTAAGAATAGTTTGAATTCGATGTTGCAACCATTGGATGGAGTAGAACGACATTTATTTATGTATGGAATGTCTCCTTCATATAGTCAATGCGTTTATCATGGAGAACCGGCAAACTTAGCTCGATTTCAAAAAGACACGACTTCTAGCTCATCATCTAGTATCACGTCTTACTCACCGTACGAGACAGATTGGAACAATAAATTTGAAAAGCTGAAAGCAACAATGGCAAGTTTAAGGGAGGAAAATGCTGCCTTGAAGTCACAGATGTTGGACATACAAGATAAATTGGCTGAAATCGCTAGACACTTAGACAAGGGGATGGACCTTCGAACAACTAGGTATAGCTTGGTTTAAGAACTTTTTTATATTTTAATTGGTTGTGTGGCTATCCTACAGTTTATGTAGGCACTTCTACAGCTCTGAGTTATGATAGCAATTATAGGCAGCTTTTACATGGTTTTAGAGTCAAAATATCACTTAGGTACTTTCTATGTTTTAGGTAGATTTCAAACAGCATCGTCGAGGGCAGGTTATATGTCGTAACTCTGCTTCAGGCACTATTCAGGAGGTTTTAAGAGTCAAATGGTCACTTGCATACTTTTTATAGATTTCTTTGCTTTGCTATTTGTGTTCTGAGATTGGGGTAGTGACTTCCAGGGAATTTCGAGTTACTCATCGGCCTCGAATGGCACGTAGACACCTTTAAGATACATTTATAAATTTTTAGGGTTAGTTTCATGCCCTTAAGTTCTTTTTAGAACTTCTTAGATTGTTTTTAGAGTCAAATGATCACTTATATGCACTTTTTGACAACTTTTTTGCTATTTTGTAGGGTAAGTTACAAGTTTTTACGACGTTTCCTTTAGGATACGTTTGTTGAATCAGGGGTGGGTTTCATGCTTTAGAACCACCCTAGCTAAGCACTTTTTTGGTCACAAGGATGGATTGTGTGCGTTAAGTTTTTTATTCAGTTTTCTTTGTTGATGTTTAAACTCTCTCATAATATATTTTTCAGGTATGTAGTTGTTTAATTTAGAAGGTTGCTTTTGCAAACATACAAACGTAAACGATAGCAGAAGCCTTTCTTATTAATTATTTTGTTTTCTATGTATTTCTTATGTTATCTCGTTTCCTAGTAAATGTACGGTTGTAGTGAACATTTTGTGACATTTTAATATATTAGTTTTTTTTTCATCATTTATGGGCTCAATTGGAATATTTATGGTTTTATAACGAATTATTAGGTAGCATGAAAATGAGAAATATATATTATATATATAAAATAAGAAAAACAATATATGTTGGTTCATATATCATCGATATAAATTTGAGAAGAATAAACTGGCATGAACTTCTACAAGCACTTAAGTTTGACTTGTTTTTATAGAAGTGCATTTTTTCCGCCATTAATATACCTTTGTGCGAGAGAAACTTTCTCCTAGATAAACTTAAGTTAATTTGAGTTTAAATCAGATTGCTTGACAATTATGTGAGGTATGAAGATCCATTTATAATAAAGTGTACATAGAATCTACACAACAGATCACTCTTAAACATATTCAAAGTAAATCTAATACTCGTTACAACTCTAGGTCAACGTTGAAGTCGGCACAAGCTTTTGCATTAGAAAAAATTATGTCGATGCATTGTATGATTTCTCCCGACATTTTTTTGTGTTGAAATTCTTTTTTTTTTTAAAAAAAAAAAAAAAAAAAAAAAAAAAAAAAAAAAAAAAAAAAAAAAAAAAAAAAAAAAAAAAAATCTTATAGGGAGTAGAGTGAATTGAAAGGCTCATCCAAACTTTATGTTTTTTTTACAACTTTTCTCTTTATTCCTTTAGATTGGAGCATTTGGATTTTATTTGGTGCAATAATGTGGTGAATGAATCAAATAAAATAAATTTTTTTTAGAGTTGGAATAGTGGATTCCCTAATCTTTAGATTTCTTTTGTCCACCTACTTCGTGATAGAGAAGATCGATAAAGTTGAATAGTCCTAAACAACTTACGCTTCGTATTTATTTACTTTAATATGAAGCATATTAGTGTAAAATAAGTTGGTTACATGTGTACGGTAAATAAATACTAAAGTATTATATTTAGATATAATAACTAAAATAGACTTAATATTATTTTTTAATAATTTATAATTATTAAATAATGGATTAAAGTAGATATATAAAATATATTTTAATTTTAATGAGAAATTTAATTGTTCGCACGAGGTTTCCGGAGAAACAACTTGTTTCGTAGAGTTGAATTTGTGTTTATGTAAATTTGATGCGGATGTGGTTCGATCTCAACTACTTGATCCTCTTATTCGGAAGAATGTATGATCCTCTTATTCGGAGGAATGTAAGTATATGTGCAATGTATGTGTTCCAAGCAACTATATGTGCAATGTATGTGTTCCAAGCAATTTCAGTCTTCAATTTCAGTTAGGGAGTCTTCTGACAGGAGAATTCTTTGAGAATCTTATAAATGAAAATAACTTCTCTATTTATAGAGTTCTCATGTGGGCTTTCGTGGGCTTGGGCTTAACTGATCCATGGATTTGGCTTTTGGGACCAACTAATTGGATTTGGCTCTTGGGCCCAACTAATTGGATTTGGGCCTTTGCTGACATTTGAGCCAAATTAAGCCTATTTTTAGACTCAGAGTATGACTGAATATTTGAATATTACATGAGTTACATGACATAAAATGATAAATGAGTTTAATAGACAGATAACAACTCGAAATCCATATATGAAAAGACGTTCTCTACCGAGTTCCATTCGACATTCTCTTGTTTAGTCGTCTATCACTCATTATGCCATATTTATTATTTTGAAATACTTGCAACACTATCCCTAAACTATAAAAAATTGTTACGATCACACCGTTAAATTTTTACTCGATGAGTCAACACTCTAAACTTACAAAATTGTTGCAATTGAACCCCAAATGCACAAACCATATTGAATGATAATGATTGTTTCAATAAACTATGGAACTTTAAGATAATTACAATCAACCTAAATTCTTTATACTTTTTTTCTTAAATTGAAATTGGAAACTCAATATCCATTTAAAAACTAATCTTTTTAATAGTTAATATTATACTTTTCAACTTCAAAAAGTTTTAAAAAAGAGAAATTACTATAAACAGAAAAAATATCAAATTATTTACAAATATAGAAAAATTTCACTATCTATCAGTGATAGACCGCAATAGAATTCTATCGCTTTCTATCGCTCAAGCAAATAAATTTTATCGCTTGAGCGATAAAAAGCGATAAAATTCTATCGCGGTCTATCACGATAGACGGTAAAATTTTTCTATATTTGTAAATAGTTTGGCTCATTTTTCTATATTTGAAAACAACCCTTTAAAAAATTCAGTTAATTGTAATAATTATATAATTAAAATGTTTGATTGTAGTAACATGGTTTGTGCATTTTGCAATACTAATATATAATTATCCAAAATTATGGTAGGTTCTAAATCTCATATTTCTATTATATCTCTTTCCTAAATTTTTTACTTTTGATTTTTCATATTTTAAATCCATAAATATGAGATTTATTGAATTTATTGTTTTTGATTTATCAAATACAATGTTTAATGAATGTAATGCTAACATTTTTCTTTTAAAGAAAAAGTAAAAAGAAAATGTCAATCAACACGAAAATCTCGAGAAAAAACTCCCCATGTTTTAGAAGGCTATCCATCATGAGATATTCGAACATCTCCAAATGTCTAAGTTTCTTACATAACTGCAAAATAAACAGAGTGATTTACAAAACAAATAGCTCTAACCTAAATCTTTATTTCACAACCTCATTCCTTTAGTTGGTCTCATTGTGATTGATTTCCAAGTCCTCAAAATCTTCTTCTATAAACAACTATTTTGCTTTATTTTTGTTAATTTATTAATTTCGTAACCAAATTTGCATGTATATGAATTAAAAATTAGAGATTTTTTCTCAGGAAAAAAACGAAAAAAAATTGATAAAATTATTTAATTTAGATTTCATTTCTAAGAAGTCTCTATTTAAAATCAAAATTTTTTTAAAAAAAATCTATTTAATTTTATCCATCGTGTTTAAGACTTTTGAGACCAAAATCTATGCAAAAAAAAAAAAAAAAAAAAAAAAAAAAAAAAAAAAAAAAAGAAAATCAAACCACTCAAATGCCTTTATCATTTTAATAATTTTTCATAAGATTCGTTGTGTTAATTAAGTAATGCATGTAACTTAGCCTAAACCGTGTATGTGCATATTGGGAGAATACTGAATACACTCGAAAATTCCTTATAAATATATATCATTTTAAAATGTCAAAAATAAATGGAATAAGAAAGAAAACAAGCCTATGATATAAAACCTTCTTAAAAGAAGAACCCAGCTTTGGGGGTGTTTGGATTACCGAAATGGGATTAGGATTACTGAAAATCTCATTACAATGAGTTTTGTTGTTGGAATTAGAATTATTGAGAATTTTGAAGCCTGTATTTAGGATGTAGGGTTGAATTTACGAAAACTAAAATTGGATATTTTAACTAACCCAACACCAGAGGTAACTCCAAAATCCTATCCCATTCATATATTCAATGATTATGCATTTTCCATATCAAACATGTTAAATCTAATGATAAAAAGAAATATCCTGGCACGAGTAATTTCTCATAACTAATTAGCAGGTAAGGTATGTACAAGGTCAGAAAATAAAGTACTCAAAGAATATCTGTATCTGCCAATCTATAATTCAATCACAACAACTAATAATGCCAATTAAAAATTTTCGATAGAGCTAAGTATTTTACATCCTGTAACATTATATTGGGAGAAAATGTTATTCTATTTGGAATAAAAAATCAAAAGTGAAAGCATCAAGCTGAGGAGTTGAACGAAGAACAGATAAAAACATATAAAATACAATGCAGAATAGCATCATAAATATCCCCCTGAAATGGTCGCTGACCAGTATGAAAATCGATATCAAAATTGACTTCCAATTATGTGGTAAACAAACAAAGCTACAGCAACGAAATTTACATGAGCCTAAAACTGAGAAATTGCATGCAGTCAATGAGAGATAATAAGCTATGGATACTCCTTAAATCGTTAAAGGAATTTAATATAGTGCATTGGAACCTGATGATTTAGAAGAAACGATGACTTCTGAAAATCAAGGTCTTGACAGGATGGCAACGGATTCCCACTCCAAGTTACATATCACTTCCTGCATAGCATATTTAGAGAGTCTCAAAACATAGCCACCCCACCCCAACCTAAACCCTCACAGCACTTTTAGATAAGAAACCAATTTTCACAGTTAGGGGCCAACACACACTTTCAGTTAGAACTAGAGATCTAACCATCACAAGTAAAGTAGACAACACAAGTTCGCATAGTATTGTATATGGACAACTTACTGATGGGTGTTGACGGTCAATGTCAAAACCATTAATTGCACATGGTTCCGCCAGCAGTTCCACAGGTTGCTTGCCTACAAGTCAGATAATTAGAGAAGTTGAGCCAGTTTATGCATATGGATTAGAAAATAATTCTTTTCAGGCATTAGAAAACAGAAACAATATAAAGCAACAAGACTTTGGATAAACGATGGTTGGCTCCCAGCCTGCCAACCAAACAGGGCTACAACACCAGTTCATACCTTGCTCAATACTAGTTAGAATCCCGTCCTCAGAGCAGATCATAGCAGGTAAAATCTGTGAAGATGACATGCCACCTAGGTTGCCAGACTTAATATAAGGATCATAGTGAACCTCCCAAACCTCACTTTCACATGGCGAAGGATTTGATGTTTTACTCCCTTCTAGACCCGAAAGAATGATAGGCTGCTGTTGTGACCTCAAATCCCAGGCAAAGACTGTACCAAAAGAGCCCCCTGCCTAACATGGGGAATAATAAACACTCTAATATCACAGCTCATCAATAAGGGCAGAATAAGAAAGATGGAATGAAACCCTCACAGCATTTTTAGATAAGAAACCAATTTTCACAGTTAGGGGACAACACACACTTTCAGTTAGAACTAGAGATCTTAACATTACAACAAGTAAAGTAGACAACACCAGTTTGCATAAAATAGTACATGGGCAATGTGTGTGCACGCACGCGCGATTCAATTTTATTAATTAGCTCAATCACTCTGTCAAAGTAACAATCCTAGGCTTTTCTTTAATCAATTAGCTCAATAACTCTGTCAAAGTAATCTACCAAAAGAGTAAGATCAAGAAGACCTATGAGAAGTTTGACAGATAGCTCATTTATTATCCAAACTGAGTTGGTATGAACTGACGACGTCTTTAGATTTTTATTCACATTTTTATTTAATAATTTTGATTCAATTTTATCCTTTCTAAAACATATTAAAAAGGGCCAGGGTATCTAAGTCTTTTTGTCATGTTGATGATGTGGCATTTAGGATTTTGTTGGGAAGCCATCTAAAGCCTTGCCATTAGACATTAAGCTGTTGAAGATAGAATATGATGAATTGAGTTTTAGCCTTTTTCTTGAGTTTTAGTCTTTTTGTCATGTCTTGAGTTGCATGCCAAGAACATTCAAGTAGGATTAATCATTCAATTTTGTGGAGTGTTCGACTTTAGGGCCAAGAACTTGATCTTTCTCTTGATATTTTGATCTTAAGGCTCTCCATGTCTAACCTAACCTTAGGGTTGAAATCGAATAGATTTGGGAGTTTTAGTTTTTGTGGCTTAAGAGCTCATGTAACCAAATAGTTCCTAATTATCACTAGGGTTTTCACATCATTTGGTATCGGACCATTTATTACATTATATCATGAATGGTAGAGAGTAAAGAAAATATCTCTCACAAAGTTTTAGGATAGAAATATTAAGTTTGAAAATTTTGATTGAAGAGTGCAACACGACTTGAAACCCATATCTAATATAATGAAGTGCCCTCCCTCCACTTTCCTCTTTCCTCCCATCTTGAGCCATAATCGTCTACAACCACCATGCCTCTCGCCACAACCAATTCTTATCAAACAAACTGCCACCACCTGATCAGTCCTTATTGATTAGGAAAACTTCTCTATTGCCATTTATGAATCCTCAAGGGGCACTCAGGCAAAGATTACTGAAAGGAAGATTATCCTTATCCACTCAATCCATCTCACTGTCCTGGGAAGCTCTTGACTGGCTTGCCTCTTCCTTCAACACCCTTTGCAAAGAACCCTGCAGTTTCAAGTTTGGAAGACACTTGTCCTTTATATGATGATCAGCTTATCTCTCGTAGGAATCTTCAGGAACATATTGAATGACTAACAACTCAAAAGCATGTTTATTGACATCAACGCTGAAAATTGAAGTGGCTCAATGAGGGTGCCGAAAATACAAGTGGCTCGTCTCATGGAGTTTGTCAAGGTGATCCTCTTTCGCACTTCTTATTTATATTGGTTTCGGAATGCCTTAGTCGGCTTATGGCCCATAGTGCTCGTCTAAGTAATATTATAACAAGTCCGATGACACCATTTTGGTTTCAACTGCCTTGGTACATCTTTTTGAGATTGTTAATATTTTTTAGAGGGCCTCTAGTTTAAAAATCAATCTCTCTAAGAGTGAATTGCTTGGGATCCATGTTGATGATTCTGAGATAGATTGAATGTTTTCTACATTTGGTTGCAAACAAGGTCACTGCCATCGACCTACCTAGGCCTTCTCTTGGGTGGTAATTCTAAGACTGTTTCATTGTGGCAACCTGTCATTTAGTGCATCCAGCACAAGTTTCATAATTGAAAGTATGCTTTTATTTCATAAGGAGGTAGACATGCGCTTAATCAAGCTACTCTAGCTAGTATGTCAACTAATTATTTATCTTTGTTTCTTGTTCCTACCAATGTCACAAAGATTCTAGACAAATTGACCCGAGATTTTTTTTGATAAGGCCCTCATGGTGATGGCAGTATGCATGATGTGAATTCGGAGATTATTTATCTTCCAAAATTGATGGGTGGTATGGGCATAGGAAATTTTCGGCATCATAATTATGCTTTTCTAAGTGGATTTCGAGGTTTCATACAGAGGAGAGTGCCTTATGGTGGAAGCTTATGAATGCTAGGTATTATGTGTCTTTGATGGGAGGAGGTTGGCCCAGTCTTATTCCATCTAGTCCTTTTAAAGCTCCTTGGCATTTCATTTAACAGACTATGCTCGACATTGTCTTGGTAATGGAACCTCTACTTTGCTCTAGAAGATCCCTTGGCTTAGTTATCACCCTATTATGATTGCCTTCCCTCGGCTTTTTAATCTTGCTCTTCATTTTGATGCTACAGTGGCTAAGGTGTGGGTTCCGAAGTCAGAGTGCTCAGGGTTTAAGCCTGCACAGAATTTTAATGACTTGGAAACTACTGAGTGGGCTAATCTTTCTCATCTTTTGTCCTCAATCCACTTTCGGCACTCTCCTAATTCACAGACTTGGCCTCTCGATCCTTCAATGAAATACTAAGTGAAATCGCTTGTGGGAGATTTGGCAAATCTTGCATATCTTCTGTTGAAAGATCTTTACATAATGATTTGGAAGGATCATTATCCAAATTTCTTTGGGAGCTTAGTCTTGGTGCTATTAATATGGCAAGTAGGTTGCAACAGTGAATGCCTTATATGCACTTGTCCCCTACCTGGTGTGTTGTGTGCAACTCTACTGATGAGCCTCCTAACCATCTCTTTATGCATTGTCCTTTTGCTTCCCTTTTTGGCTTGTGATTCTGAATGCTTTTGGTTGGTCTTTGCCACTCCCTAACAATGTTTTTGATCTACTTGCTACTGTCTTGGTGGGATATCCTCTTCATGATTCCCGGAAGGTGTTGTGGTTAGCCCTCATGCAGGCTTTCTTCTGGCATCTTTGGGTTGAACGTAATGGTCGCCTTTTCAGGGATACTTCCTCTTCTTTTGATCATATTATGTATATAGTTTTTTCTACTACTTTCTTTTAGTGTAAAGCTAGGAAAATGTTTGTTTATTACAGCTTTTTTTATTGCCAATTGGAGACCTTATTATAATTCACCTTTAGGTGTTTGGAGTTCTACTCCTTTTTATTTATCAATTTTCTTCATAAATATATATCTTAAGTTTAAAAAGAAAGCACAAGTCTACAGTCAAAGATCTTTTCCAGAATATATATAAACGAACGTGACTTGGACTGCTTGAGTATCATGTAAAAATAAGAAAGAAAGGCAACAGATTTTACCAAACAAGTATGCTTTCGTGATGGATGGATATCAATGCAGTGAACCATACCAGAAGCCCTGCAACATTGGCAGAAGGAATTCAGCATATCTGTTTATCAACTTCGGCACCTTATGATTTTGAAGATTCCACACTATCAAATCTTCATATTTTAAATTTTATAGTCAACCCAGAGACTTTTTGAGAACCAACCATTCTTTCATCTACAGTACATACAGGCAGCAATGACTTCTTAATTTTTTCTACAATCGTAATGTAGCAAGGCTCTCATACTGCCCACAACCTTTAATTTACCAAATGTAAGCCACTTCCAGTTTCAGAAAGCTGGGTCTTTCCTACAACTCTATCCTAGTCCTAGTTCTAGATGCTAAATGTTCAAATGTATAATAGAGGATGCGAGGGAAGATAAACAAATGCACATACCAATCGGCCTTAAACTGAGAAACTGCTCCACCGGGCTTCCTCTGATCCCACCATTGCAAGCTAAAGCCACAACCTCCAGTCGCAAACTCAGTAGGCGATGCCCATTTCACCGCGGTATACGACACCAACCCATTACTATCGAATATCCGACGATAATTCAATCCAGATTCCCCAACGCTTACCAAATTCACACGTCCATCTTCCGAAACAGTCAGACATTCACCTCCCCCATCCATCACATCGACAAATGAAATAGGTCCGTCGTGCAACATCTTCTCGGGCACCGAGAGCTCCGAGTCGAGCGACGCTTCCATTGGCTCGACAGATAAAACATGGAGAGAACCTGTATAAGTCGAAGCGAAAACAAGAGGATTTTGGTAGAGTTGAGAGGTTTTAAGGGAAGATACTCTTGAAGGTGATATCCATGTCGAATGAGGAGCTATATCCAGTGGCTTTTGAGCCACCGAGTGAATTTCAATGGAGGATGAGTCGGAATCGGAGTCGAAAAGGGCAATGACGGCAAACCGGCTAAATGCGGAGAGCGGTGGAAGCCACCGAACACCATCAACATACTTGAATTGCGGAAACCTGTGGATTTGAGGTTGCTGTTGGGGACTTACTGTCGCCATTGTTAGGGTTTAAGGGAGCTTGGTTTCACTCAACGAAGACTGAGAATCAATGACGTCGGAGTTCAATCTTTTGAGACGCCGGTCCGGCCAAATTGAGTTTCGGGGGTATTTTAGTACTCTTCCTTTTAGAAAATTCACATAAATAACCCTAAAATATTTGGGGGATTTTTAAAAATAGAAAAATAATGAAAATTATTTACAGAAAATAGCAAAATTTGTGTCTATCAGGGATAGAAATGATAGAAGTTTATATTTACTGATAGAAGTCTATCAATGTCTATCAATGTTTTTTTTTGTTATTTTCTGTAAATAGTTTGACATTTTTTCTATATATGAAAATTTCTCAAAATATTTCCCTTTTATAACTAGCATGCCCTATATAAACTCGTTGAAATAGTCTTTATCGATCCTTCTTGGTAAAATCGCCAACTGGGATAAGATTAAAAATTAAGTTTTTTATTTTATATTTAAACTATCGAATCTTTTGGAAAAATTAGGTAGTGTTGTGGGTAATTTCTGGATCGAAGGGCAAAAGGTTAAAGAGACTTGCTCAAGGGATCAAATGGGCTAAGAAAGGTCGTTTTGGGCCAGAGGAGAAAGTGGGAAGCAAAAGCCTGATCCAGGAGCATAGGTTCAGCCTCGAGCTCGGCCTCGGCGATCGAGTTGATAAATTTCTGGTTCAAGAGGATAAAATAAATCGGTCCAACGTAGATTGCCTGCCCTCAGGAAGCTTCTCAGAAACCCTAGAGGAATACATATAAGGTCAAGGAAGATCTATAAATAGAGGAAGGAGCTAAAGAAAAGGTAAGTCCATCATGATACAAAAAACCATATACTTTTCATGCAACTATCTATTCTGACTTAAGCATCGGAGCCTGTGTGGCAAACACCACACCGGTGTGCAGTTTCTTCTTATCTTGTAGGTTAAGTCTTCCCCAAATTACAAATTTACTGTTATTGTCACATGAAGGTTAGGTGCACTTTTCCTTGGCCAAAATTTGGGGTAGAATTTTGATTCATTCTAAACGAGATTTCATGGAGAAAAACCCAATACAATCAGTAGTTTAGATATAAAATGAAATTTTAAATTTTTACTCAAATCTCAATGGTCGATCTTAGCTGGGAAGGATCAAAAAAAATTATTTCAACGAGTTTTCAAAAGTGTGCTAGTTTTGAAAGATAGAAATATTTGAGGGTTATGTCTGACAATTTCTCCATCCTTTTTCTTTTCTTTTTACAAAATTTAGTAAATATTACCACGATAAAAAAATTTCTCGTGTTTACAATCCGTAATAAAAATTAATGGGATTTCATTGATGGATCAAACATAAATGGGCCTCAATTGTAAACGTAATTTGATTTTTTTTTATCCCGTTTACTTAGGCATTTTGCAAATGTAATATACTTACGATTGAGGTTGTTTACTTTGTAGTTGTAATTGAATGGACAACGCAATATTATTAAATTATCCTCTAGGTTTAAATAAATGTACGCCCAATGATGGTGGAACCTCAAATTCACAAACATTGGTATCATTGTCTTTTTACTATTACTGTTGCCATTTTAGGGTTAATTGGTAACCGTAATATTAACTGTGACAGATTCATAATTCTCATACTGCAACAATAATGATATTTGTAACAATAACGTTAACGGTATATAAGGAAAAAAATTGGAAAATCATCCAAAAGTATCTGGAAAAAGCTAGTAGGTTTCACGTAATTCTTAAACACAATCAGATTAATCACCCTCAACTTCACAATCGAATTGCATTTGTTGATTGCAATTTTGGCAATGGGCCCCACATTTCATTAAACACAGGTAAACAACAACAAACATAATTAAATTAGGCTCATTTTTCATATTACCATGGATGGATTACGTTTTTCGTGAAATAAACATGGCCAAATTGCAAGATTGAAAATGTTATATTATTAGTTTAAGTATTGATTTTGATTTCAATTTAGTCACTAGGTTTCAAAATGTTACAATTTTACCCTTGAGATTTGAGTTTGTTTCAATTTGATCCATAAGTTGCAAGGTCTATTAATTAATTTTAAATAATTATGAAGTGAAATTTTAAAAGTAATTCTCATAGTGATGAAGAAAATGGTAAAACATAATTAATTCTCATTCTTTTAAGTTAATTAATAAATATTAACACTAAAGATTGAAAATGAGTATTCAGTAAAAAAACCCGAAGTTAAAAATGTAAATCTTGAAAACTAAAAATGTAACATTTTAAAACCTATGAATCAAATAAAAATGATACCTAAAATCTAGAGATCAAAAAGATATTTTTCCCTTCAAACGAAAACATTTAACTAAATCAAGTTATAGCCCTAAGACGTGTAATGAAACCATATAAATTGAAGGAATCAATTTATGCCAATATGACAAATAAGGTTCAACATATCCTCTTTTTGAGGCATATATCAAATACATTTTATAGAAGGTTTCATTCCACTCCTAAAACATGCACACACCAATCTAGTTGATAGAGAATGGAAATTTTATAAATACATAAATCCATTTAATTTTTTAAAATTTAAAGACCAAACATGAATGTTTATCGAAAGAAAAATATTACTGACTGAATTAGAGGTACGGTTTATTTTCTGATTGATCAAATAGCTTGGTTGTATTAAACTTAAGTTTGAGAATCTCGTTTCCCTTCCTGGCTGAAATCCCTACTTAGGGATGACTTTACTTGACTCATCTAAGCTTATTAAATATTGTTATTTGTTGATTTAACCTAATGGGCTTTTGGGTTCAAACCTGCCAGATATAGGCGTCTGAAAAGAGAAATGGGAGACTATAGGAGCTATGAAGTTGAGTTGAGTCAAGGTCTAAGTCGATTGTTCAAAGGAGTACATCAAATCTCGAATAGGTCAATAGGTTAAAAGGAAAACCTTAACATCTCATCTGTTGACACCATTAGTCCTTTGTACAATCAGTGTCGTATGCAATAATTATAAGTATGAAAGTTCACTCTCAAATATGAAATAGGATACACAATCTATATATGCTCAACTTAATGTCACTTTGTGCTTAGTATTTAATTCAAGTATTGAAGTGTGTTGGGCAAAGTAACACGTTAGTGCAAGTATTCTCTGGGTCATAGATCACAAGTATTTTAAAAGAAATAAAATGCAAGAATGCTTTTTCTTAATTTTTTAAATAATTTTGGATAGCTAAAATAAATTAGAAAAAGTTAAAATGTTTGGTAGCCCATAAAAACACTCTTACAAATTTACATGGGTTTTAAAAAAAATTAAAAGAAAATTACAGATTAAATTCCCAAGTAATTTTGTAGGAACAAAAGATTTTCTTAAAATCTAGAGTGTTGGTAACCAATAAAATCATTTATAAAATAACCAAATTGATTTAGACTATTTTTCTCAACTAATCACTTTAATGTTGATGATCCAAAAGGGTGATAAAGTGATGGATCGAAAATTACTTTACACTAATTTAACATTCGAAAAAGTATTTTTAGATGTCATCGCAACCAAATAGCTTGCTATTGAAATTATTTTTAAAAGTGTTATGGATAATTTTGGACCAAAATGATAAGTATAAAAATAAAGAAATGCCAAAACGTAACGTATTAAGTTAAGAGAAGGAGTTGGGCCTGTGGGCCAAGTCATTCGTCAAGGCCAAGAAACCCAATCTACATATGGGTCATATCCAATATGCTTCAGTTCAACATGTTCACAAAATATCTAATTTAGCTATTTGATAACTAGATTTTTTAAGAGAATAGAAAAAAACTTAGGTCAAACCATACTATAAGTATACTAATATAACTCCCAAAGAGGTAATTGGAATTCTACTATCAAGCTCTCTAGCTTTCACACTCTTTCGTCAACTTAAGTATTGGATACGTGTGTGGTAGATATCATATTAATGTGTAGATTTTCTTTTTTTGTAGGTCACATTTTTTTTCTCTTCAAACAAATTCACTTCGAAATCAAAATTCAAGATAAATAGTATGTATTTTAAAATATAGATTTAAAATAAAAATAAAAATAGTATTTATGTCAAGTTCTCATAATAGTTGATTATAAAAAAAAATAACATTAAAAAGTTCGGCTGAAAATTATTTTTAAATTACAATATAATCAAATCTTAAAGAAAATGTAATCAAGTAGATAAATAAATAAATATTAATGAATTAATCTTTTCTTAAAAAAAAAAAAAAAAAAAAAAAAAAAAAAAAAAAAAGGGTTGGTCCAAGAGCTACTATTGAGTAGGGTCTTTAGTGAAGTCTATTGGGGTTGGCGCCCGTTTGGCTGCAGGTGGAGGCAGCTGCTGAGTCAGTTTCACATAAATAATAAACGTTGTTTCTAGGTTATATTACAATTTAATATGTGAAATTTTAGATTTATGTCTATTTTGTCTTTTAATTTTTTTAAAAATTGTTAATAGATTTGTGTTTATTTTATCTTTTTAAAATGTATCCAAGATGTATGTGTATTTTTTATTTTGTGTCGGATAGGTATTTGAGCTATTTGACGTCTTTTAAAATTTATATATTTACAAATTGTGAAGTTGAAAGTTTAAAATATTATTAGATATAAAATTTATCAAAAATACCGTAAATTTTGAGTTTAGTTTTTATTTAGAATGTGTTTGAAATGCATTTTCAAGTATTTAATTTAAAGAATAAATCATTTTATAAAAAATTAAAGTGTTTGGCAACCACTTAAAATAGATTTTGAAGTGTATTTTAAACAATTTTTATCAAAAGAATTTAAATAAAAATTAATTTTTTGAAAAATATATTTTTCTCAAGTCAATCCAAACATGCCGTTAGTCTTTTGATTTTAAAATGTTACAATATAAAATCCTTAAGTATTTAGTTTGATTTCAATTTAGTTTTAGATTTCAAAATGTTAAAATTTTACTATTTAGATTTGAGTTTTGTTTAACTTTGGTCTATATATTTTAAAGTTGAAACTTTCAACTTATATTTTTTTACTAAATACTCATTTTCATGTTTATTAATTAATTTATAATAATTATGAAGTAAAATTTTATTATAATTCTATAAATTAATCAATAGGCATCAACAGTAAATACGAAAAGTGAGTATTAATGAGAATTTAAGGTTAAACTTGTAATCTTGAAATTTAGAGACTAAATTTAAACAAACCTTAAGGGTAAAATTGTAATATTTTGAAACCTATGATCTAAATTAAACCAAACTCAAAACTTAAAGAATAAAAGTGTAACAGTTTGAAACATAGAGACTAAATGAAAACTAGACCTAAAACCTAGAGATCAAAAAGATATTTTCTATAAAATTTAATATGTTTCCCGTAGATCATTTAGCTTTTAAATTTTGGAATGCATTAGAGACCTATTGTTGATAGAGAAGTTTTGACCAATCACAAGTTACCATATCATTAATTTAAATTAATGATTCATAAATTTGAGACTAATTACAAATTTACATGTGTCCACATATTAAATTAAAAGACATGAAAATTGACAAATCAAATAAAGTCATTTATTTAAATATGGAAAGCTAAAAATGAAGACCATCAGGCAATGTAAGCCAGTCTAGTCAAATTATGCCAAATGGCAATTGGATCCAAAGCTATGGTAGCCCAAGCTTACAAGAATGTGTCCTCATATATACTATAAAGAAACGTCTTGGTTCCCTATGCTCAATAAATGTAGTTAAATCATTTTTCAAATATTTTCTCTTTTCTAAAAAAAATCCTTTATTCTTCATTACCTCTTTCTCTCTCTAAATTTTCTCTTTCTCTCACAACTCTTCTCAACCTCACATAGATCCACAATCGCCAGCCACCCTTATCACCAAAGTATGTCGTTCGCTCATCGACCTTCGTGCGTCGACCTCCCTAGCTTAATCGTCAGTCCCCAGTGGGTTTTTGTCTCTCTCTCCTCTCCACTAGCTTCTCTCTTTCTTTCTCTCTCTAATCGTGTCAAGGAAGGACAATGATGGTCGACGATGCAAGATTTTGGACGATGGCTAGGGTTTCGAACGATGACGGTCGACGACACGAGATTTTGGACGATAGCTTCGGGGCGCAATGGATCTGAGCAGCGCGGGGTTTTGGACTATGAGGGTTGACTATAGTGCACAGACCCAACTGTCGACGGCAATAGATAGGGCAATAAGTCGACGACGACGACCAAGATGACTGATGTGGAAGGCACGACGGTAGCTCTAGGGCTTCACAAAGAAGAGGTGGGGATGGGCGACAGCGACAAGTGCTTTACGAAGAATAAGAGATGAATAAATGTACATATATGTATGTGTGTGTGTGTGTATACACGCTTGTATATATGTTTTATGTTGAACATGGAGTCCATCAGTGATTTATATACTGTGGTAGATATTTTGTTTATTTCCGACTACTTTGAATTTATGATATATAATGTGGTATATAAATAGATTTATGATATATACTATGATTTATATTGAACATTGAGTCAATCAGTGATTTATATAATGTGGTATAACTGATAAAAAAATTTGATTAAACAATATATACTCGAATTTTGTATATTGTACTGTCATATGGATATTGTTATATCGAACCTTTCAAATGGTACGACCATCTATTTGAATACATTTATATTTCATATATTGGTTAGAATATTTGCAAGCATCTAATATAATGTTGTAAGATATATTTAAAAATAACCATGAATCAGCCAGAAAAACCAACAAGTTACTGTGAAACCAGTTGTATTTGAGTACATATCAAATATATTTACCAGTATATTTCATATATTGGTTAGAACATTTGCAAAAATCTAATACAATGTCCAAAAGTATATATAAAAATAACATGAAAAAACGAAGAAGACGCATGAAACCAACAAGTTGCCATGAAAATGAGAAAATATATCATATTAAATGCATTTTCTCTCTCAATGTTTACGCATAAAAATAACACGAAAAACGAAGAAGACGCATGAAACCAACAAGTTGCCATAAAAATGGAAAAATATATCATATTAAATGCATTATCTCTCTCCATGTTTAAAGATACATATAAAAATAACATGAAAAACGAAGAAAACGCTTGAAACCAACAAGTTGTTGTGAAAATGGAAAAATATATCATATTAAATGCATTTTCTCTCGCCAATTGAAAATCAGAAAAAAAAAATTATATTAAATACATTTTCTCTTTCCAATTGAAAATGGTAAAAAAACATATTAAATGGATTTTTTCTCTCCATCATTAATGGAGCTTCGTAAATAGGGAAACATATATAAAAAATGGATATATAAATAAATGAAAAAATGGTAAAATTGTTCAAAATTAACACAAAAAGCCTTCTTTTAAAAAATTCAAATAAGACATTTATGAAATATATGACTCAAATATGGTTAATTATGTAAAAATCTCTTTAAATAAAGACTATTTAAAAAGATTGGATTAAGCCTAAATCTAAAAGTTGGGCTCAAGTATACCAAGCTCAAGCCCATACAAGATCTCCCAAAACTCTACAAATAGTGGAGGTCATCCATCATTTGGAAATACAGTCAGTGATTGAAGAATTGAGTCATTGTCATTCACTTAGAGGAATCAGAAGTTAGAGACTTCAATCAAAGTTTACAAGAATTAGAAGTAAGAGAATTCATAGAATTTCAAGATTCAAGACCCTGAAGATTCAAAGATTATAAGATTTTAATAAATTGATTGTTTCTTCACCATCTACAAATTGAAGATTATCTCCTCTAATTTGAGAAGAAATTCGCCAAACCCTCGTATCAAAGTCAACATTCGACAAAAAAAAAAAAAATTTTTTTAGAGCATTATACATTAAAGGCGGTAATACTTATATAAATATAAAAAAAATAAAATAATAATAATAATAATAAATTTATGGACAAAAGGTGGTTGTTTGCGCAGATCTAGCTGAATTAGTGTTCGTTGGAATAAGTTCGACGGTTTAAAATGCATTAAAAATACTTAAAACCAATGTTCAAATCCCTACATCCAAAACATGCTTTTTGAGAATTAAAAAACCTAAAACACGACAAAAAAAAAAAAAAAAAAAAAAGAAAAAAACAAAGAAACAAAATAAAAAGATATTTATTTCAATATTTTAAACAACCTATTTTTAATCCATAAAAATATATTATCTAAAATTAAAAGAATTAGATTAAGATTAGGGAAACTTTTAAAAATAAAAACTACATAAAATAGTAAAATTTTTAGATAGTTGTGCTAAACGTTAATAGAAGTCTATCAAGGTATATCAGTGATAGAAATGATAAAAGCTTATTGTTGATAGATGCCGATAGAAGTCTATCAATGTCTATTATTTTTTTTTCTATTTTCTGTAAATAATTTGAAGTTTTTTATCCGTGAAAATTTCTCTTAAAGGGTATTAACAAATCTTATTTATTGGTTTTTTTTTTCAATGAGGGTATTGTTTGACAAAATCAAGTAGTTTTAAATACAATTTTGATAATTTTATTATAGAATTTGTTTAATTTTAGTCAATCTAATTTTAAATGTTAAATTTTAATCTTTGTATTTTTATAATCTAAATTTTATTCTCTCAAAATTAACTTTTATCAAAATTTATTAAATAATAATAATAATTTTTCAGGCAAAGAAATGCAATATATAAAAATGTTTTCAAAATTTATATTCAAAATGTCAATGTATAATATTTTTTTTTTGAAAAAAATAATCAATAAAATAGTAGTAGAGACTAAATTTAAGATATATTTAAAATATATGAACTAAAATTAAACCGTTGAAAATTCATAGACTAAATTTAAACAAACTTTAAAATAGAGTCTAAAATGATATTTTAAGCAAATGAAAAAAATATTAATTATTCACTTTAAAATATTAACTTGGTTTCAATGAGTAAAGTAACCAACTTGATGAATGAAAGAGTATCGTTAAATTATTATCACATTAACTTCTAAAACCGTTTAATGAGTTAAAACACCAATTCATTATTTTTACTATCATTATTATTATTATTGTTTTGTAAAAACATAAAACATCATAGTTTAATACCGTTAGTATAATGGCTAAATGTTCCAAATAATTGAAAAATAAAACATGTTGTCACATAAATTATTAATTCTAAATTTTCAAAATAAAAACAATTTAAAATTAAAAAAAAAGGTTAAGAAATCCAAAATCTCACAACTCTCTTTCCTCCTCCCCACATTTACTTAACTCCTTGTATTAAAGCCAGAGATCTTCATAACAGAGAAACAGACCCAAAATTATCATATAGGAAAATAAAATAATTGTAAGTTTGATCTCTATAATTTGTACAAAGTTATTGAGTAATTATAATAAGTAACAATTTTAAGAATAATAATCAAGTGTATAGCAACATTTTAAAAAAATTACCAATATAGCAAAGTCTATCGGTGATAGACTTCTATCACCGATAGTCAATAAACTTCTATCACCGATAGTCAATAGACTTCTATCGCTGATAGACTTCTATCGTTGATAAACTCTTATGATCTATCAGTGATAGACCACCTAGATCATAAAAGTCTATCAGCGATAGAAGTTTATTACTGATAGATTTTGCTATATTTGCAATTATTTTAAAATGTTACTATATATGTTAATACTTTGAATCCGATTGCTATATTTGTAACTGTCCATTAGAATTTAGGCCCTATAGTTAAAAAATTAAAATTTAAACTTTATAATTTGATAAAACTATATAGACAATCCCTATAATTTTATGAAATTTCCGTAAACAGTCATTCACATAAATATTATTTATGAAAATTTTATCAAAGAAATTAAATTATAATTATAAAGTATCGTGACTAAATTCTAACTTTTTTCTAATTACAACATCCAAAGTTGCAATTTAACCAAAAATAATTAAGAAATTTTTAAAAATAAAAAAATAAGGAAAATTATTTACACAAAATATCAATATTTTTATATAGTTGTAATAGACACTGATAAAAGTCTATTAAGGTCTAAAGTATATCACTGATAAATGTAAGTCTATCAATATCTATTAGTATTTTTTTTTATATCTTCTCTGAATAATTTGACATTTTTTTTAGATCGATAAAAATTTCTCCAAATAATTTCTCCCCTTTTTTTTTCTTCTTTTCTTCTTCTAAAGCATTGATGGCCAATTTCTCCCTTTTTCCTTCTTTTGACAGGACCAGAGAGAAAACCCCATTTACAAGAAACTAGAGAGAGAAAAGAAGAAGAACAATAAAGAAATCTAGAGAGAGATTGAAAAAAAAAAAAAAAAAACAACCAAGACCCCAATGTTTTTCTTCTCTCATTCCCTTGTTGTTTATTTTGGTTTTTATTCCATTTTCTTTTTGACTATCATGCTTTTGAATCTGACCCACTCCCCAAATTTACATTCTATCTTTGAGTGTTTCTCAAGTTAATTTTTTTACACCCCAACAAAAAAAAAACTCCCAAATCTTTATTTTCTCATGTCTCATCTCATCCTCTTGCGGCGGTGGAGGGAGCGGAGTTGGTGGTGGCGGTGGCGGTGGCGGAATCGGCTTCAATGACGGAGCAACACGGCGGGATCTACGGCGGCGCAAACAAAAAAAATTAAACGGCCAAAAATGAGCTTCTGGGGTTAACGAAAGTTGGATTGGAACAAAAAAAACTTCAGGACTCTTCTGGCTTATCTCCTCCGTAGCTCCTCCGGCGTTTGATCTTTGAACCGCCGTGGCGCGGCGGCGGTTGTGGTGGTGATATTGGCGGACCGGCTCAATCTCTTGTAATTTTCTTTTTTTTTTTCTTTATTTTTTTAAATTTAATTTTCGGGTATCTCTCTTTTTTTTTTTTTTTTTCTTATTTCCTTTATGTTCATTTTAGGTACATTTTGCCCTCTTTGTGATTTTTTTTTTTTTGGTTTAATGAAATGGGTTAATATTATTTTACCTTTATTTTTTTAATATAATTTTTCTCTAGAACATTATAAAAAAAATTAGTCATTTTCCCTCTTCATGAGTAAACGGCTTGAATTTTGGGAGGTGGGTGGCGGCGGCGGCGTACACGGCGGTGTAGACGACGGCAGTGGCGGCGTTGGAAGTTTTAACGGCCAACTGTTGTATTAGTATTACCAATTCAAAAATTAGAAATAAAATTGTGAGTTATTATTATTTATTTTATTTTCTCTCTGTCTTTTTATTTATTTATTTAATATTTTTTGCACTGTTCTGTCGCTCTGTCTTGCAATTAATGTAAACTCTTGGGAACGGTGGCTCTACAGTATGTCAGTAGAAAAACCCACTTTTTTATTTTTTTTATTTTTTATTTTTAAAAAATTATTATTATTTAAAGAAAGGATTAAATTTAGAAAATAATATGGGAAAATGGAAACTTGGCAATAATACCAAAATGGGTATTTGGAAACAACGTTGAGGACGATTACCTGTGGCCCTATCACAACTTTTCCTTACTATTCTTTTCTCTTTATTTTTTAATATTTCATTTATTTTTTTAATAAATTGTGTTATCGAAATTGATGCTAATATAATCTATGTTGGTGTGAAAATTGATGATCCACCCAAAATAATTAAGTAGCAAATGATGAATTGATTGATCCAAATTGGAGCAATAATTGGAATTTCTAATTATTTAAGTCTATTTTGACATTTTTCATGTTTATTTTATTTATTTACTCTGAAAAATTATTTTAAATGATAAAATATTGAAAATATTTATAAAAAAAATTAAGAATATATGTGTTTGATCCCTGAATTTTAATAATGTACATTTTTAGTCCTAAGTTTATAAGAATAGATCCATTTGATCTCTAAGTTTTTAAAATGTATATTTTTAGTCCTTAGAGTTTTTAAAAATAGGTTTAAGAGGTCTTTTAAATAATTTTTTATTATTATTTTAAATAATTATATGACATTTTAAATTAGAAGAATAATTTTTAAAAACCATATCCTCTCTAAAACTATTCTTTTCTAATTTTAAACATCATATAATTATTTTTAAAAATCAAAGAAAAAAAAATACGTCAAGGACCTTTTAAACCTATTTCTAAAAACTCAGGGATTGAAAAGATATATTTTGAAAACTCAGGGACCAAATGAACCTATCCTTATAAATTTGGGGACTAAAAATGTACATTTTTAAAACTTAGAGACCAAATACACATATTCTTCAAAACTTGGGGACTAAAAAGGTAATTTTTCCTATTTATAAATATAGTAAAATTTTACTGTTTATTTGCGACAAGTCCAATGAATTGTTTCATCATAAGATCGATCCTAACGAAATTCATTTGATTGATTCATGTATACCCACGAATGTACATTTTTAAAACTTAGAGACCAATTACACATATTCTTCAAAATTTGGGGACTAAAAAGGTACTTTTTCCTATTTATAAATATAGTAAAATTTTACTGTCTATTTGCGATAGACTGTACTAGACTGCAAAAGACTACTATTTGCGATCTATCGCAGATAGACAATGAAATTTTGTTATGTTTATAAATATTTTAATTCATTTTCTTATATTTTAAAAAGGTAATTTTTCCTATTTATAAATATAGTAAAATTTTACTGTCTATTTGCGATAGACTGTACTAGACTGCAAAAGACTACTATTTGCGATCTATCGCAGATAGACAATGAAATTTTGTTATGTTTATAAATATTTTAATTCATTTTCTTATATTTGAAAACGATCCGTACGATTTTATTTTAGTTCTTAAATGGTATGTAAAAATGGGGAGTTTCTAGTCTTTTTCATTATTTTTCTAAATAAAGTATTCAAGCAAATGACATACATTTGATTTTTGACCAGTTAAAGTTGAAAGTACTAGGTCAGTTGTTTAGGTTTAAAATAGAAATGTATTTTTATTGAATAACTACTGAAATTTTAATTATAAAAATCAAATATTACATGTAAAGTTTAGAGATTACAGTAAAATATTTAAATTTATTGGATTAATATAGAATATAAGAAAGTTAATTAAAATCAAAATAACAGAAAATAATTAATTTTTACCTTTAAACCTGATAAATATTCAACTTCTGATTTCATCAATTTGAATTCTAAACTTAGAAATAACCATTTTTTAAAGGTAATATAAATATCTGATTAATGCACAAAATTAACTACATAATGTCGTGTTTAGTTAAATTCTTTCAATTTACCTATCAAATATACGTATTATAATTCATTAGACGTACACGTGAATGCTTTTTTCAATAGTTTTTAAACAAAAATCTACTATATGAAATATAATTTGTAACACTTTTTAAAGTTTACAATAAACATTATAATAATTAAGAGTTTAAATTGCAATTTGATGAAATTGAAAGCTGAAGGTATAAATCTATAAACATTTTCAAGTTTAGGGTTGAAATTTCGATCCTTTTCTAAAAAAAAAAAAAAAAAAAACAATTTAACAACTAATTAATATATACCCTATTATTTGGATTCAATTTATATCTATTTAAATTATATTTATACACTCACTCAATCAATCATACCTTAAAAAGGCATTAATAATTAACTTTTTTGTTTTAAAATAATAATAATAATACAAGGGTATACTAGAAATTTGATGTGCATGGTCACTAATAGAGGGCACTAGAAGCTAAGGTGTTATATGGAAATTTTGGGATATTATGAAATTTGATTGAAATTATTGTTTTGTTAATTAAGTATCTATATTGAAAGTTCAAATCCTTCCCCATATTTGTAATGTTGTATTTTAAAAAGATGTTTATAATTATTAAAAATGTGAACAATTAAATTAATGCTATATAATGATTTAACATGTGTTATATATTTACTAGAGAGGTTAAAATACTATTTTTGTCTCCCGTGCTATAAAGTTTGTTCAATTTAGTCCCTATACTTTCAATTGTCCAATTTTAGTCTCCATGCTTTTAATAAATCCGAAATCTAGTCTTTCAAAGTTAATTTTTAGAGAAATTTTCACAGATTAAAAAAAGGTCAAATTATTTACGAAAAAATAGCAAAAAAAAAAAAAACTGATAGATATTGATAGACTTCTATCCGCATCTATCAATGATAGACTTCTATCATTTCTATCACTGATATACTTCTATTAATATCTATCACAACTATCTAAAACTTTTGCTATTTTGTGCAAATAATTTCCCTTATTTTTCTATTTTTAAAAATTTCCCTAATTTTTACTGAAATTGAATAAATAATAATAATATTTTTTATACAAAAAAAATAAACTATATAAATATGTTTTCAAAATTTATAGTAATAAATAACAAAATATTTTTTTAAAAATGAACAATTAACTAGCATTGGAGACTAAATTTAAGATTTATTGAAAGTATAGAGACTAAAATTGGACAATTGAAATTACAAAGATAACCGAACAAAATTCAAAGTATAAAGACTAACATATGGTATTTTAACCTTAAAACTAAATATGACTCCAACTAATACAACAAAATTATTCAACAAAGCTTTCACAATTTTAATAATGGTTAGAAGTAAATTTGTGCATTCTCCATAATAATTACTAGAAACAAATTTGAAATATTTTTATAGATTCTCTTTCATACATCTAAGCGTCGTAGACTAATAACATCATGGCAAAGCAGAACTATTGTTTATAGTCTACGGACAATGTTTTTAGCTAAAACAAGTTTTAAAAGATGAACAAATCGACTTCCGTCCTCACGGGTACGATTCTAACTTCCACAGTTTTGGAGATGCTTTTGTAAAGAGCAATCGCCTCGATCAACTCCACCAATCCAGTTAATCTTACAAATTGTTCAACCACGAATTTATCACTTTCTACCAACCTTATGGGTAGAATTAAAATTTAGCGATCTATCACTACATTTGAGTGATTTCTAATTTTCTAGTATGGTTTTTAACAATATTAATTTTACTTAATTATTTGTTATTAAACAATAAAAGAACTTTTCCCCCTTTATTTAGAGAGCTAAAAGTGAAATTCAAATAGATTTCCATTTAAATATTCAAAGAACAATCTTTTATTAAAAATAAAAAAAAAAACTTCCAAATGATTTTCTATTTTTATTTTATCCAGATAACAAAAAGAAACAAGGTGGAAAAAGAACATTATTGGAGTTTGTTGGTTTGTTTGTTTTTGAGTAAAGTAAACCTTAACTTTTCTTCATATTTCTATTCAAGTTGAATATTAAATAATTAATTCATTTATTTCACGACTTAAATATTTAATACTTATTTTTTTAAAAAAAAAACTCACAATCAGTGCACAAAATAAAAAAAATAAAAAAAGGGGGGAAAACTTGAAATTTGTACCCCTACATTTATCACATCATATCAAATTTCATCATAAACTTTGGATTTCACCAAATTAGATAGTAAACTTCATTAAATATTGCAATTTTTATCTTCTATTTAATTTTGGTTAATTCACCTAATATTTTTTATAAAAAAAATATGTATTCTCATTGATTTTTGTACAAATTTCTATCTTCTATAGCCTTTTGATGTTAAATGATTGCGGATTCTTTAAGCCTATTCGGGATATGGTTTGTCGAGACTGGAAGGTAGTTTAGAGTTTCGTTTTTTAGTTCTTTCGACAATCTGGGATCCTATATTCTGTTTGCTGGTGCTTCTTGTAAGAAGATGGTTGACATTACTGGTTTTGGCTGTTTCTTTTTGTTGATGCGTCTATGGTCAGATCGGCTGGTTACGGGTTCTACCAAAGGTATTATTCTTCTATTTGTGCTGAGGCAATTGCAGTGGTTGAAGATCTCAAGTTAGCGCATCAAAATGGTATAGGTGTTTGCTTGTTGTTCACTGGTTGTGAGTTGTTAATCAATATACTCTTAATCGTGAAGTTGATCTGCCTTTGGAGGTCGATAATTTCCTTGACGATTATGGAGTTTGAGCATGCTTTTGATTCTATTTCCTTTCGTTATGTTAATTGTGACTGGAATAGTACGTCCCATGTGCTTGCTCGTAGGGGTGAGTTTCCTGAATTATTGTTATCTAGGTGTAAAAGGGATGTTTGTAATTTTCTGACCCTGCCATCCGTTGATAGGAGCTAGATTTTTTTATTTAACATCTTCTTTCTTAATAGAAATTTAAGTTTGATTGATGTACAAATTGACGATTGAAAAATGTTTCCAAAATTCTCAAAATTTAACAAAATTTTAGTTCCAATTTCATATTTCTCTAAAACTGTATTAAATTTGTATCATACATATGTTTTATAATTCATTGAAATCATATTTAAAATACTATTTTTAATGAATTTTCAAGCGAAATTTATTAGATGGTAACAATTTTTAGTTTACGGTCAAGACTACAAGACTTATATAAGTTTGCGGTGCAATTTGATAACATTGAAGGTTTATGATAAGAATCGATTTTTTTCTAAAAAAAATTATCTCTTTAGGAAAATAGGAATGCATGTAATTTTTATAAGACATGAGCGATAAGTTTGAATCTAAGACCTTTTAAAGGAAGTATGAATATTTTTAGATTTTTTTAGTACAATATGATAGGGAATTCAATTACATACATTTTAGTTGCTAACACATTTATATGTCAGTTGAGTTATGTTCGCTCTGACAAATTATATTTAGTTATAGTAATGAAAATCTGAACTTCTGATCTTTAGATTTAGAATATAGGTCTTAACAGAAAAATTATCCAAAAAATATTTAAATATATTATTGCTAAGTTATTATCAAGAAATTTTTTTTAATAGATTTTGTGACAAGGAAATTTAATCTCATATCTACAACAAACAATTGAAATAAATAAATACACGTATAAGAAGAATTAAAAATGAAACAACTTTCTAATAATAATAAACATATATATATATATATATTTATTTATTTTGGTTTGTAGATTTCATAAGAAACTAATTTAAATCGTTATAATTAAATATAAATGGTAAATATTTGTGTCTCATTTAATAATAATTTCTTTTTGAGAAACCATTTTAGTGTAAAAGAATCCATGACTAATACAAGTATTGCTCAAGTGGCATAAGTTTATACATCCTAGTCCATGGATTGAGAAAAATAATGTAGAAAAATAAAGACGTTAATTAGAGCTGAAAACTTCATTAGAGGTTTTTTTTTACGGATGACTCAAATTGGGAGGAGAAAATGAATTTTTTTCTTTTTGAAAATGAGGTTTTTTTACTCTTTGCTGACGTCAAAATCTATGAAATACCAAAATGAAACCCTCGAGCGCATGCGGATGTGCTCTCTCGCTCTTGATTCTCTTTCGCTCTCTCTTTCTCTCATAGATAACTTCCTCTCTCCCTTTCTCTCACGGTTTCACTTTCCGCTCTCGCTCTTCGACGCTCCATCTCACTCTCTGCCACTTGATTTCGCTCTCCGCGCTCAATCTTGCTCTATGACTCTAGCTTTGCAACACAATGGAAAAGAGGAAGAGAAGAAGTTGGTCGTAGAAGAAAAGCTTGGTCTCGCCGAAGAAGAAAGGCAGGCTAGAGAATAACGCCTCGTTGAAGCTTGTCTCGTGGTCTCACCGGAGAAGAAACGTGGTCTCCCCGGAAAAGAAGAAGAAGAAGAGGGTGATCTGGATGGAAAGTGAGAGAAAGGAAGAAGAAAAAAATAAGGAAAGAAACCACAAGGAAGAGGGAGAAATTAATGGTAATTTTGTAAAATTGCTTGATTATGATGTAAGTAAAAGGTCAAAATTCTTAGATTTAAAAAACCGGAGCAAAAAAAATTTTGAGCTTTGAAATTGAAGTCTTTTAATCAATTTTCTCTTAGATTAAGAAATCAAATCAATTAATTTAGTATAAAGTTAAAAGTAAATATAAAATAAAGTAATCCTATTTGAGAATATATATATATAAACACTCCCTAACTTAGATAAATTTGTAATTTATATTTATTGTTCAATTTTCGTTATTTTATTCATTAATTTTAGCAAAAAGCAATTCAAAATCTACATAAATTCACTAATTTCAATAATATGAAGTTTACACAAAATTAACTATTGAATAATAGGGTCAAAACTCACTAGCTCTTAACAAAATTGTTGTTCTAATATATATATATATATATATATATATATATATATATATATATAATTTAAACAATTTTATAACTAATTAAATGCATATATATGAAAATACTTTTTCTAGCAATATTTCAAATGAAAATTAGGAGGGAGAAAATTGTAATACTTTTTAGCAGCACTACTTTCTTAAATTTGAAAAAAAAAAAATGGATACAAATTGATAAGTTGGGAAAAAAATATTGGTTATTATATTAATATTATTTATTTACCAAAAATATGAAAATGGGTAGTAATGAAGTGACAAACCAAACTGATAGGAGGTGGTCAGGGCTCAGGGACAGACTGAACCAACTGATCTATATGGACCCCAAAGCCCTTAGACACCAACTTTTTTTCTTTTTTTCTTTTTTTCAGATGTAGTTTAAGATTTTAAAAATTGAAATAATAATATGGGCACTTGTTATTGGATGATTTCTTAGATTGTTTAGGACACTTGAATGTAATGGATTTGTAATGGGTTGTAACTTTAAGTTCACGTTTAGGTTGAAGGCTGTGGGCTCGTTTTATAATCTCTATTACATTTCCTTCCTACCATTTTCAACAAAACACTCTATTTTCACACTTCACGATCTCATTCTAATTATATTCCAACATCCAAACAAGGCCGAACTGAAATAAAAAAAATAGATTAAGAACACGATCAACTTAAATTAAGAAAAAAAAAAAAGTTCTACAAACTTCTTAGAAATTTGGAGGCATGATATTTAACATTCACTAACAAAAATTTAGACATCTAAACACTAAATCGAAAACTTTTAAATAAATGAGACAACAAAAAATAATCATTAGGAATTAATGTGTGTGCGTGCATGTGTGCACGTGCGTGTGATTTAAAAGAATTATTTTGTTTGAGACAACTTCTCTATATTATTCTAATTTTATTAGATGTTTTCGAACAAACTTATTTGAGACAACTTTAAAATTAGATGATTCGTAAAATAATATTAAAAGAAAGATTTTATGGTTTCCCTCCATTATTTTTTATGAAAAGTAATGTTAGTTGTTCTAGAAACAAGATGTTTGTGAAAACGAATTGAGAAAACAAAATCCATTTAGAAGTAAAATAGTTAATGTTAAAGTTTTCTGTTTAATTAAGAGTTTATTTTCGTTGTCGGTGAAAAAGTGAACACTTATTTGGCTAAGTATGGTGACTGACCCATAGGGTCGGCCAAGTGTTTTACTTTTCCACATGCTCGGTTCACTAGTGAACTAAATTCAACAATTTATGACAGTTAGTAACAACTTGATTAATGACTCGAGAAGTTAATTAGCGAAGTATCGTTACAAAACCTATTTCTACGGTCGATAGATGTAGTGACATTTGAGGTACGTTGAAATACATCTCGAATTCTCTACTCTTTAGCTCTCTAAACTATTACTGACTTGATCGTTAGAATATTGGTGGCCAAACACCACCGTCTTTTTCTCTATTGTGTAAGGCGATCGTTCATTCTTCTTGAATTACAAATTTGCAATTGGTACCAAATTTCAGTATCAACAATTTTTTTTTTAATGAGTTCAACAATCGTGGAGTGAGATTAAACCATTTTAATATTTGAAGTAACTATTGGTGTGTCTTATCCACTAAACTATACTTGAATTGACACTAGCGAAGTAACTTATACATTGCTAGAGTGGTTAGAATCTATACATATCTTATGAGTCAAGTAAGGTTACAATTTAGTCTAGGTTAGATTTTCGAGTTCTTTTCCTAGGACCAAAATTACCTTTGTCATTTTAAAAAGTACATCTTAGACAAATCATCACATCTTGAGTAATAAATAAGTACTTTAGTTAAAATATCATTTTGATTTCATTACTTTGACTTTCATTTTATTTTAGTTTATGTAATTTCGATTGTTCAATTTTAGTCCATATACCTTTGATAAAGTTAAATTTAGTGATTCTACTTTCAATAAATCTTAAATTTAGACATTCAAAGTTATTGTTCTTGTCGAAATTGTTTAAACAATAATAATAATTTTGATTCAATAAAGACACTATGTGAATATATGTTCACAATTTATAAATGAAATGTAAATAGAGATAACTTTTATTATAGAAAAAATCAACAATAAATTAACTATAGGAACTAATTTTAAGATTTATTGAAAGTGCAAGGACTAAAATTAAACATTTAAAAGTGCATGAATAAAATTCAAAATATAGAGACCAAAATAGTAAATATAACTTAAATAGTTCTTAAAAAAAAAAGCCAAAATACTTTTACTCCATTGTTCATTATAAAAACAATTCCAAAACACTTTTAAGACTTTAAAATCAAACATTAAAATAAATTTGTAATAAAGTAAATTATTATAAATAAAAAAATAACAAACTATCTACAAATATAGAAAAATTTTACCGTAAGAAATAGACCGTGATAGACTTCTATTAAACTTCTATCACTGAGAGCGATAGAAGTCTATCGTGGTCTATCACTCAGTGATAGAAGTCTATCTCGATCCATCGTTGATAGACAGTGAAATTTTTTTTATATTTATAAATATTTTGGCTCATTTTTTTACCTTTCAAAACAACTCTCCTGTAATAAAGTATTTTTTTTTCTAATTAGATGGCTGATAACTTAAGTTGAATTTTTCAAATGAATGTGATAACATCTATAAATTAATTTAAGCTTTACCCAACTTCTTATCTAGGGACCAACAATCCTCAAACAAAATTTTCGCTAAATATATGATTTAGTTATATTTTTAGGTGTTTTTTCAGTTTAGTTTCCATTTATTTAAAATGTTTCAATTTTTTATTTTAACCTTTTTAGCCTTAGTTTTTTTTAATTATTATTAATGGTTGATAAATGTTAAAATTAGATAACGATAAATTTACATGACTAAATACTTTAATATTTGGCAAAAATTTAGAAGAAAGTGGTCAACAAGAGAAGAAAGTATCTAATTTTCTTTAAATTTATAAGAAATTGGTAGAAACTTCGAGTTTGATTCTCTTAGTTGATTGTTTTATCCTTTAAATCTTTGAAAAATTATTATAAATAGAAAAAATATAAAAATATTTATAAATATAAAATTTTTTTACTGTCTATCAGTTATAGACCGTGATAAAATTCTATCGTGGTCTATCGTTTAAGCGATAGAATTTTTCTATATTTGTAAATAATTTGACTCATTTTTCTACATTTGAAAATAACTCTTAAATCTTCACTAATTTACTAAATATTTTACCATGTAAATGGATCATTATCCAATCTTAACAGTCATTTTTTTTACCTTAATATCGTATGAGCAAGTTAAAAAATTTGAAAAATAGAACCGTCTGATTTGATTCGCTCTATTTCCAAAACTCTTGGATGGCTAGTAACCCAAAGAAACGAAAAACAATGAGGTACTAAATTAAATTATACTAAAACATAAGAGATCAAATTAAAAAAAAAAATATCTGAATATTACAGACTAAATCATAAAGAGGCTAAGTAATAAAATGTCAATAATATATATCTTTTAAAAAGGTAAAATTAGAAGATAAAAGAATGATAAAGTCAAAATCATCTTGGTCTTTATACTTTGAAATTTTATAAAATTTAGTCCTTATACTTTCAGTTGTTCGATTTTAGTTATTGTACTTCCAATAGATCTTAAATTTAATCTCAACCAAGTATAAAATATCCGTCGCCATGTCAGTATACCTGTAAATTGAAGGGTTCGACATCGATATTAAATATTCATCGATGTCTCCAACATCTTTTATAAACACTTGTAAAACATATAAAATATCAATCTATTTAGTCCAAATATGAATAGAATACTAAAACCAATTTTCATAACTTAGTTTGAGAGTAAAAAGCATTTAGATATTAATCAAAATAAAATGTATAAATTTCATGACTTACAAAAACATCCATCGTTATCGATATTTTATCAATATATCCGTAAAATTGAAATCTCAATATCGATATGGACATCGATATTTTAATCCTTAGTCCCAGCTGCTAGTTTATTGTTAGTTCTTTAAAAAAAGTTGTTATCTATTAACATTTTTACTATAAATTTTGAAAACATATTCACATATTGTTTTTCTTGCCTGATGATGATGATTATTATTTAACCAATTTCAGTAAAAGTTAACTTTGAATGACTAAATTTAAGGTTTATAAAAAGTATCAAGACTAAAATTGAATAATTGAAAGTGCATAGACTAAAATCGAACAACTTTAAACATGTAGGGACTAAAATGATATTTTAACATATTTAGAAGACTTTATTTATTAGGGAAAAAAACAAAGGAAGTGTTAGAATGAAACAAGTGGGTTTTTTATTTGGTGGTTGTGATACATATGGACAGAAATGTTAGGTGATGGAGATTACATGGGAACATAAGATTTTATTGAAAATGATGGGTCTTTAAGGTTTTGTTATTTTCTGTGAATATATTTTGGAATTTTTCTTCTCACCTTTTCTCAAATATGTTGTCTAAATTTATTATTTAGTCCTATATTTTCACCAGAAATTTTGTTGACCCCATTTTTTTTCCTTTGACCGCATAAATTATTTAGTCCTTAAAATATAAGACTGTTTTTAAATATAGAAAATTGAGTCAAACTATTTTTAAATATAGAAAAATTTCATTGTCTACGATAGACTTCTATCACTGGGTGATAGACTTCTATCGTTCCGTGATATAAGTCTATCGTATGGTTCGCAAAAATTTCTGCGAGATATAGTCCCTGCAGGTACCCACCCCGATTGGAGTGGGCAATCTCCGGTTTGACCGGGGATTGAGTCAAATCGGGGACACAAATCATGTCCCTGAACTGGGGACGGGGCAGGGATATCGCCCAAAATACTTATATATATATATATATATATATATATATATATATATATATATATATATATATATAAAACAGTAGCTTACTTTATCTTTTAAAACTTTTTTTTTTAATTTCATTTCATAATATAATTAACTTTTTGTTTTTATTAAATCTATAATAAACAAATACTAAAATATTTTTTATTATTAATTTAAATAAATAAAACAATAATACTAACTTGTTACCTAAAATATTTACAATTTTAATACAAATATCAAATTTTAATTAATTTTAAATTTTAAAAAAATTAAAAAAAAACAGGGAACTTTTCCCCGTGAGGACCTGATCCTCAAACAGAGATTTTCCGATCCCAACTCCGACTCCCCAAAATGGGTAATGGGGTGGAGACGGAGATCAAAAATCCCCACAGAGACAGAGACGGGGATGGGGAGTGTATCCCCAACCCCGCCCCGCCCCACCCCATTGCCAACCCTAGTCTATCGTAGACTATCGCTGTGAATTTTTTCTATATTTATAAATAGTTTGATATTTTTTCTATATTTATAAATAGTTTGATATTTTTTCTATTTACAATAATTTTCCTAAAATTAAAAAAAATGTATATATTTTTCTAGATAATGTTGATTTATTTATTTCAATAGGATAATGTTGATGATATTTGACCACGCAGGAAATGTTTTGCAATAGTACCATATTAGTTGGTAAAGATAAAATATGTTTGTGATGGTACATTGGTGAATGAGTTCTTAATTTGGATTACTCAATTAGAATTTTAAATCTAGAAAATGAGTCATCACTATATATATATATATATATATATGAAAAAAAATATATATTTTTTTCGTCTCTAGGTTTTAGATCTAATTTCTATTTAGTCTCTAGATTTTAAGATTTACACACTTTACTCGATTTCTCAGTAAATACTCACTTTTAATCTTTGGTGTTGATGTTTATTAATTAATTTAAGATGATTATGAAGTGAGATTAATTTTAATAATGATGAAAAAAATAGTAAAACTTAAAGGAAATTTTCACATATAGAAAAAATGTGAATCTATTTATAGAAAATAGCAAAAAAAAAAAATACTAATAGATATTGATAGACTTCTATCATTTCTATCACAAATAGACCCTTGACTTCTATCAGCATCTATCAAAACTATTTAAATATTTTGTTATTTTGTGTAAATAGTTTCCTTTATTTTTCTATTTTTAAAAATTCTCCAAAACTTAATTAATTTTAATTATTTTAAATTAATTAATAAACTTTGAAACGAAAGACTAAAAGTGAGTATTTAGTGAAAAATCAAGGTTAGAAGTGTAAATCTTGAAATCTATGGATCAAATTGAAATAAAACTCAAACCTCAAAGGTATAATGGTAACATTTTGAAACTTAGAGACTAAATTGAAATCAAATTCAAAACTTAAGAACTAAAAATATAACATTTTAAAACTTAGGACCAAATGGAAATTAGATCCAAAACATAGGTACCATAAAAGTATTTTTTTCCCTCTATATATATATATATATATATATATATATTATAAATGTAATATCTAGTGTAGATGTTCATAACCAACATATATTACAAACGGCATAACCTCCCATTTAATTTCATTTTGTAACATACACCCTTCTATATGTCCTATAAATAGTGTTATATGGTATCTTTATTATATACTCTACAATTCAGTTCAATTGTTTGGTTTACTTTCTTCTCTTTGCTCTAATTTACTTCTTTTGTTTTGTCTTATTCTTATTTTATAACAAAAATCAAATATTGAATTAATTTTAAGTGATTAAGGTATGTTTATTTTAAAAATGGGGTTAAAAATTTAGGGTTTCAGCTTTTAATGATTGAATCATTAAATTCTAAGAGATTTTGTTCAAGTGTTCTAAAATCCAACCAAAGTATTATTAAAAAAAACAAACAAAAAAAAAGGGAGGAAAAAAAAACTCTAAGTACCGTGAATTCTTCTCTCTACTTATTTTTAAATTGACATGAAAGATCCTAATTAAATTGACAAAAATGCAAAAAAATAAATAAGTAACGCGGATTCAACCTTCAACTTTAAAGGTGGCAATATACATTTTTATCCATTGAAACATGCTTGGTCTAGCGTTTCTCAAATTTGAGGGCGTAAATATACACATTTGTTCCACAAAACTAATCTTTTTGGTTTGCTTGGTGGCCTAGTCTATCTCCGATGGAAAAATTATTGAATATGATCGACATAATGTAGTTGCCTTTTAATAATCATTGGATGTAAATTTAACATCTGTCTGCTTCCAATTACCATAACATACCTATTTGAAGTACTTTTGCATTCTCTCTCCCACACATCCAACTATTGATAATTCTCTCCCACACATCCAACTATGAAAAATTATCAACCATATCGCAACAACCAAATATACCTAATAGAGTAATGCCTCAATTTTCACAATGTTCACTTAGTAGGATAAAACAAGAAGCCCGAGACTAGCTTTCTCGAAGCCATTTAAATGTGATCTTTCAAGAATTTTGTACGGATGACCCCTTCTTAAGAGCCCAAATGAAAAATAGTTCAAGGTTAAAAAAACACTTAAAAAATAGCCTTCTGCTTACGTTAGTCACGTGTAAAAGTACTGATTTATCCCCAAAATGTGTGCGAGGGCCTGACGTTCCCATTTAGTCTCTTCCTTCCTCTCGCTTCTTCCTCAACAGACTAAAAAACACTTGCATATTTTGTGTTGGGTTTCTCTCACTCGGACGGAGTTGTTGACAAGATCTCTAATTGAGGACATGGTGGCTGCAGAGGAGATTGGTTGAATTCAGAGAGAGAGAGGAGAGACGCGGCAAAGGGTTTGGTCAGCGCCAAGGTTGATGAAAAAAAATCAAAGAAAAAAGTTGCAGTGGAAATGGAGAAGGAAAGTGGGAGGAGGGAAAATGAAAATGGAAAAAAAATAAAATACAACTTACTCGAAAATGCCCAACGAAGGGAAAAAATCCAAACGAAGGAGCGAGAGGAAGAAGTGAGAAGTGAAAGGAAGAATATGCACGAAAGAAAAAAATCGAAGAAAAAAAATTGCAATTGTGTCTGATGAAGAATGAGAAGAAGAAGCAAGAGGGAAGAACGAGGAGCGAGAGAAAGAAATGAGAATCCATGGGAGCGCAAGCCCTCACGCGCGTTTTGGAGACAAATTAATACTTTCACGCATGGCTGACATCAGCAAAGAACCATTTTTCAATTTTTTTTTCTCATTTGAGCCCCTAAAAGGGGGCATTGCATACAATTTCCCCAGATCTTTCTCCCTTTTTCGACCTAGTTAGTAGCACGTAAATAGAACACGTGGCTTTATGGTTGGAACTAGTCACTGGCTACATGTTTTTGATTATGAGAATGTCATTACCTCAAATTTTCTCCTCAAATGAAAAAGAAAACATATCAAAAAGCTTTGTTGGTCAAATTCAATAAACTAAGCTACCTTAAATCTAAATACCCCATTTCCTACTTAAAGAGGAAATTGCCTTTATTTTCCTTCTAAACTGCCTATTATGAACTTGTCATGAGAGGGAGATACAAATAAGATTGGAGCATTTTTCTTCCATTAAAATTGAAGATTCTCACTCACTACAGATTTTCAAACCCAAAAGCATTTCAAATTCCCTAAGCCTTACAAAACAAAATGTAAAAAAGACAAGGTTCTCCAATAAGAGGGCTATCAGAGATACGATCGGAGATTTCCTCCTCAACCTGCCTATGAACGCGATAGGTCGGTTCTTGTGGCTTGCTAGGATGTGTTTTTTGTTATGAAATATTTGGGAAGAGAGAAATAATAGAGTTTTTAAGAGTGTAGAGAGGGATCTTTTCGAAGGCTTTTTGTAATTGTTGGGTATGAAACATTTTACTTATTGAAGCCCCTTTCTTTAAGAGTTTTTTTAGAGCTTGGTTTTTTATGCACCCTTGTATTCTTTCATATTGTTCTCAATGAAAGCCATTGTTTAGAAGAGGAAAAAAAGTTCTCCAATATGCAAAATTTATTCAGAATTGTATAAATACAAACTGGTTCAATCTACTAATAGTAAGATCAACAGTAACTGGCAAAGAAAGATCTGACCGCAATCTCTATAGGCATGAAATCATATAATATCAGGAAACAACAAAAGCTTCATATCTTGCAAATTTGATTCAGTAATACAGATTTATAAACTACAATCACAACAAAAGGATCAAACAGATCAATGAAAATGGTGGACTAACCTGTATTTTCTTTCATTTTTTCATTGCTGCACATTTTGAACATACCATTTGTAAGTATCCACAAGTCCATCCTTGAGAGAAATCTTTGGATTCCATCCCAATTCAGCAAGCTTGGAACTGTCCATCAATTTCCTTGGAGTTCCATCAGGCTTTGATTTGTCCCAAACAAGATCTCCTTCAAATCCCACCACTTCCTTCACCAACTCAGCCAGCTCCTTGATGCTCACTTCCTTCCCACTTCCAACATTCAAATGCCCCAAATCGCTGTATTCCTCCATGAGGAACACGACGGCGTCGGCCAAATCGTCGACGTGCAGAAACTCCCTCAGAGGGCTTCCACTTCCCCAAACCACCACCTCTTTTGCTCCGTTCATCTTCGCCTCGTGAAACCTCCTCATCAACGCCGGCAAGACGTGTGAATTCTCCGGGTGGAAATTGTCGTTTGGACCGTACAGATTAGTCGGCATTCCTGAAATCGCATTCCAATTGTATTGAATTCGATACGCCTGACACATTTTGATCCCGGCGATCTTCGCCACTGCGTACCACTCGTTGGTCGGCTCCAGAGGACCGGTCAGTAATGCGTCTTCGGGAATCGGCTGTGGAGCGAATTTCGGATAAATACACGACGAACCGAGGAACAGTAGCTTCTCGACGCCATAGCGGTAGGCCGAGTCGATGACATTAGTCTGGATTTGAAGGTTAATGGCGATGAAATCCGCTGGATAGGTGTTGTTGGCGTGAATGCCGCCGACTTTAGCGGCAGCGAGGATAACGAATCGAGGTTTTTCATTAGCGAAGAACGATTCGACATCGGATTGGCGAGTTAGGTCAAGCTCGGAGTGGGAACGAAGAAGGAGATTCGTGAATCCAAGCTGCTGGAGCTTGCGGACAATGGCGGAACCGACGAGGCCACGATGACCGGCGACGAAGATCTTCGCCGATTTATCGAAGAGGAACGAGGATCCCGATGAAGCTGCAAAAATGTAAAGAGAAATGAGAAATTTCAGAAAGGATTTACAGTGAATCTTATCTAAGAAACGCGAACCACCGTTGGCTGGCGAGAGGGATTACCGTTGTCGGCGGCGCCGCCCATCGTCGGAGGTGAAGAGAGAATCGTCGGCGGCCGGCGAGAGGAGGAAGAATATGTGAGGGCGTATAATAAACGATAGAGTCGCAGATTCAATATGGCTTTTATTGGAGTTATTGCGTTAGATGCAATCCTGGCCGTTGACTTCAACATTTATTGGAGATTGTGTTAAATCTTAAAAATACATTTTTCACCTTTTAGTGTATGCTAAGTTTTATTTCTATTTTATTTATTTATTTTGGTTAAATTACACATTTAAATCTTAGAATTATATGGTAGTCGACAAAATAATAATAATAATAATAATAATAATAATAATAATAAGGTAAAATATCGAGCATTGTATCTATTTAAACCATAAACTAATTTTTAATTTAAACTCGACATTTTTATTAATTAATTAATTTATACCTTCCATTATGTTTCGTTTTGGAAAACCTAAGTGAAACTTAAAATTGTATCAATTAAACACTTAAACTTTCATAAATAAACCAATTTAGATTCTTCTTTAGAAATTCATTTAGAATCGTCCACACATTTACTCTAATTATCCATTTTATAAAATTGACATTTGAGGAACTCTACATATGTTTGAGAATTAATGCATGAATGTTTTTCAAAGATAATGATAATGAATGGTTTAAATTGATTAGCTTATGAAATTTTAGGAGTTTAATTGATCCAAGTTATAAGTTTTACACGATATTGGTATAACAAAATCTAGAAGAGAGTGTAAATTGATACACTTATAAAAGTTCAGGATTTAAATTGATACAACTTCCAAAGTTTAAGGGTATAAATTGATATTCTCTCTAATAATAATAATAATAATAAGAACTTCTTGTATATATAACGAGATAAGGTAAAAATATAGCAAAAATAGCAAAATATAAGAGTATTTGCAAATATATTTTCACCTTTGTGTGTATTCTAAGTTTTACTTTATTTTATTTATTTATTTTAGTTAACTTGCACATCTAAATCTTGAATTGTACTCAAGAAAATAAGAAGAAGAATAAGAAGAAGGGCTACTAACATATATAGTAAGATAAGGTAAAAAATATATAAGTGATAGCCAATGATAGAAGTCTATCATTAGCTATCACTGATAGAACCTATATTGAAGTATAACAAATATGTTAAATTAGGTCCATCGAAGTATATCATCGATAAACTTATATCAATGAAAGACTCTAATAATGATAATAACACATCACTTAAAATATATAAGTCGTATGCTTTGATTGCTAACAAAAATTTGTCAGTAATTGAAGCCTATCACTAGAATGTTATTAGTGATATCATAGTTCATCAGCGATAGAAGTCTATTAGTGATAGACTATGACACTTCACGCTTCTACCACTGATCTTGTTTGAATAGGGTGCAAGCATGAAAGTTTCTTAACAATCAGGTGCTTAGAAAAGTATGGTTTTTTACAATCGGGTGTATTGTTGATAATCTTATTGGGTTTCTTTATATGGCTAGTATGTTCGAGTCAAATTTGGTGTCTTATTTATCAACAAAATTAAAGAGGAGTTTATTATTGACAAATTTTTGTTATTGATAAAATTGTATCTGCTTGAAGTCTATTAGTGGCTATCTCTAATAGACTTCTATTATTGATAGAATTGTCTATGTTTTTTTTTTCTTTTTCTTTTTTTGTTACTATGTAGACATGTCGATAATAGTGTTTGGATTTTGAATTTTGAAGTAATTTCTCAAAAATAAAGGCTTTGAAATTCAAATAAGGGATTTAATTTCACGTCCAAAATATTTTATTTGCAATCTAAATGTGTGTGTGTTTTTCCTTTCTTTTAGAAGCTTAGGCCATTGTAAAACAAAGGTGGAGTAGACACCACAATGCCTTTGCCTTAGGTAGGCAACTTATCCCACTAAGATTTTTTATGTACTTTTAAAATGTTTATTTTAATCCTTATACTTTTCACTTTGGCTTATTTTGGTTCCTATATTTCTAAAATGTTCATTTTGGTCATTGTAAATTTCGATTTATTTTGATTATTGAATTTCAAAATGTGATAATTTCGATCCCTTGAAAATGAAATAAAAGTGAAAATAAAGAGACTAAAATGATCACTTTTTAAAAGTGTAAGGGCGAAAATGAACTAAACTTAAGATTACAAGAACCAAACCGAACATTTTGAAAGCATAAGGACCAAAATGAAACAAAGTTGAAAGTACAGGGATCAAAATGAACATTTTGAAAATATGGAACCAAAAGTAAAAATATACGGACCAAAGTAGTATTTAAACTAAAAAAAACTAATAGTAATCAAAGCTACTTTTCTCTCAGAAACTTGGTAAAATGATAACTCGTCCCATCGCCATCTGCCAAACTTTCATATGAGATCTTCCAAGAAACTCCATGGAGGAGGAGAACGCATGAATAAGGTTATTTAAAATAGGGGTAAAACATGAATAGACTATTCTTATTTGAATAAATTGCCATATTTGTAAAATCATATGTAATGTGCTATATTTGCAAATTTTTAAGCTATAATAGCTACCCATTATAAGTGCTCTTTTCAAATTATGGCTTTGATTTTGAAAACATTAATAACAAAAACATAAAAGCCAATAGATTGAAGTGATGTTTAAAAACTTAATTTTTATATCTATAAAAAAAAATACAAAATGTTTGCCAATACATAGGCAAAAGTTTTATAAAACAAATATAGATATCATGCCCAAAATTTTGATGGTTTATATAAATATGTCTTTTAAGTCAAATATAGTAAATTTGTTGAGTTTAATAATTGTGAGCGCGAGGGATAGAACCACCAACTTAATATGGCAATTTATGCTTTATCTAGTGAGCTATAATTTGATTGGCAAGGCACAGAGTAAACCGTTTCTTAATTTTTAATAAACAAACTTATTTGGTAATATTTTTGTTTCTTATTTCAAATTTTTTTAAAAAAGTTGAATGTTAGAAACTTTGGTAGGTTTTGATTTTTCGTACTAAATTGAAAAACAACAATCAAAGCGAGCATAACTCAACTTATATATAGTGGTCAAATAGACATATAGTTGAAATCTCATTAAAAAAAAAAAAGAAATTAAAATAAAATAAAAATGGTAAAATGTAAAAACCACTCCTGAAGTATGATGATTGTAATTACACCCTCAAACTTTCAATTGTAAAAATTGAGCACATGCAAGTGTTGCAATAGTTGTAGAAATTGGATGTCGAATGATAAAAATTGAACCCTCAAACTTATACAATTGTTACCATTTCTACAATAATGTAAGTTTGAGGTCTAATTTTAGCACTTTTATAATTTGAAAACTCAATTTTTACAATTAAAAGTTTTTGGATATAATTGCAACTACCACCATATTTTAAGGCGGTTTTTGCAATTTCTCCAAATAAAAATTAAAAACGGTGTGTTGCCTCGGTGATTAAGGGTGCACCCGATTGTTCCTTAGATTCCATAGATTTTTGCGGATAACCTATTCTTAATGAAAACTAACCCTATGCTTAGGTCAAAACACAATTATCACATTTTATATAGTATAAGTTAGGAACTTCTTTTCTATCGCGATAAACATGGCCATCGAGTTAAGGCTACGATAGAAGAGACGTCTCTAACGCGATAGTGAGCTTTGACCTAAGTAGAAATTAATTTTTCTATATTTTTTAGCCGGTCATTAATCATTTTGAGTTGAGAATGAGTCATCTATACCTCTTGATTTAAGGTTTGGGTTGTAAAAAATAGGCGGGTAAATTTGAAATTTTTTTTATACGAATGACTCCTTCACAAACAACTTTATGATTAATAACCCACCATACTGTAGAAAATTTTTATAGATGACCATATCGGTAAGGCTACATAGAGATAATCATGACCAACCTTGGGTAAAATTTCATATAATTGGGGGTGGGTCGCGCCATGCGTAGAAAAAACTCGTGAATTTGGTGAGCGTTGGGGAATCTGGATTGAAACTATCGTCGGATATTCGATCGTAATGGGTTGGTATCGTATACCGCAATGAAATGGGCATCACCTACTTAGTTTTTGCGACTGGAGGTTGTGGGTTTAGCTTGCAATTGTGGGATCAGAGGAAGTCCAGTGGAGCAGTTTCTCAGTTTAAAGCCGATTGGTATGTGAATTTGTTCATCTCCCCTTGTATCCTCTCATATACATTTGAACATTTATCATCTAGGGCTAGGACTAAGATAGAGTTGTAGGAAAGACCTAGATTTCTGAAACTGGAAGTGGCTTACATTTGGTAAATTAAAGTTTGTTGGCTGTATGAGAGCCTTGCTGCATTACGATTGTTGAAAAATTAAGAAGCCATTGCTGCTTATTGGTTCTTCTCTGGGTTGATTGTAAAATTTAGGATATGAAATTTTGAATTGATAGTGTGGAATGTTCAAAAGTATAAGGTGCTGAAGTTGATAAACAGATGTGCTGAATTGGTTCTGGCAATGTTGCAGGGATTATGGTATAAGTTTATTGCATTGATATCCACACATTGCGATTGCATACTTGTTTGGTAGAATCTGTTGCCTTCTTTCTTATTTTTACATGATACTCAAGCAGGCATAGTCACGTTTGTTTATGTATATTCTGCAGAAGATCTTTGACTGTAAACTTGTGCTTTCTTTTTAAACTTATTTATTTTTATTTTTTTTAATGAAGAAACGATTTCATTGATAAATGAAAAGGAGTAGAACTCCAAACACCTAAAGGTGGATTGCAACAATGTTCTCCAATTGAAAATAAAAAAAGGATAAATGGTAATGAACAAACATTTTCCTAGCTTTACACGAATGGAAAGTCATAGAAAGAACCATGTCCATAAAATGATCAAAAGAGGAGGAAGTATCCCTGAACAGACGACCATTACATTTGCCCCAAAGATGCCAGAAGAAAGCCCACATGAGGGCCAACCATAACACCTTCCATGAATCACGAAACAAGGTCTCACCTAGACAGTTGCAAGTAGATAATAAAGCATTGTTGAGGAGTAGCAAAGAGTAAAGACCAATCACAAGACAAAAAGGGGAAGCAAAAGGTCAATGCATAAAAAATGACCAGGAGTCTCATCACTAGAGTTGCACATAACTCACCAAGAAGGGGACAAGTGCATATAAGGCATTTTCCATTGCAACCTATCTGCCAAATCAATAGCACCAAAACTAAGCTACCCAAGAAAAATGTTAATTTTCTTTGGATAAATATCCTTCCAAATCACTTAGATGAAATAAGGAGTAAATGGATGCTTACATTTACACCAAAGAAACACATTAGATAGAACCAAATTCATGAACTGCTCAAAAGGAGAGTAGGAATCCTTGAATAAATGTCCATTACGTTCACATCAAAGAGTCTAGAAGAACTCTTGCACAATAGGCAACCAAATTGATCTTTTAGAACCACCAAAAGGATGTCCCACTAATAAAGAAGCAAGAAAATCAGATATAGAATTAGGACAAACCAAACGCAAAGACCAGCCAAAAGCTTCCAAAATAACATTCCAAAAGCGAGTTGCAAAAGAGCAATGAGCAAATAAGTGAGGTGGATATCCTTCCAAATCATTATATAAAGATCTTTCGAAAGAGGATTGACAGGTTTCACCAAATCTCCCATAAGCGATTTTATAGAGTATTTCATAGAAGGTTGAGAGGTCAAGTCCATAAATTGAAGAGTGCCGAAAGTGGACTGAGGACAAGAGGTGAGAAAGATTAGCTCATTTAGTAGTTTCAAAGTCATCAAGATTTCTGAACATGCCTAAATCCCAAGCACTCGTCTCTGGAACCCACATCTTAAACTGGTTTTTTAATTTTAGCTTTTAATTATTTAACTATAACTATTATAAACTTATCTCAACTGTTGAGTGGTCTCACATTTTAATTTTTCTTGGGCTTTTGGAAATTCTTTCCGAGATAACGTATCTCAACTGTTGAGTGGCCATCACGCTCACCCAAAACACAAGTTTTATGGTCGAATACAGTTAAAGCTATACTCTCAAGGCTTTGGTTTGAGCGAAATCAAAGAGTGTTTCATGACAAGCCCATTGATTGGTCTGACCGTTTTGCCTGAGCATGGCTTCTAGCTTCTTCATGGAGTTTACAATCCAAGTTCTTTGTGGATTATTCCATACAGGACATATGCCTCAATTGGAATGCCTTTATTTCTACAGTTTAACATTGTTGATTTTGTTTGTATGTCTTAAGTCTTTATGATGTATTGCACTATGAACTATATGTCCCACCTTAAGGTTTTATTTTGTAATGGGAAATGATGAGGATGCTAAGGTTGTGTCAACTTAGTTGAGATGACCCGATACATCTCCTGACCCATAGTTCTACTTGAGTTGTACGATTCCTATGTCTCTTTGTACTCTGAGCACAAGTCTCTTTTCATTATATCAAGAAAAGTTGGTTTCTGTTTCGAAAAAAAAATTATAAACTTATTTGATCGTTCATTTTGATTTTCTATTTTGAAGATGTAAAATAATTGTTTGGAGGAGGATGGTGGAAAAATATGCGTATGAGGAACATAGTGGGGCTACATGAGAACAGAGATGGTTTGGTAATAGAGAGTAATGAGATATAACATGTATGGAAATTGGTGAAACTGCATATTGGAGAGAACTAGTAAAGGAAAATATAATGATCGAAATTAGAGGTTATTTTATAGGCAAATAATTATGTATTGTAAGCCTAATTTCTTAACTATTTACATGTGTGCTTACTCTCTCTCTCTCTCTCTCTCTATATATATATATATATATATATATATATTACTACTTTTTTATTTATTTTAATCCATGACAAGTTTTTCTCCCTTGAAGATAAAGTCAGATTAGGGAATTGTGTACATATCTTTAACCCATTTGAATGAAACCCATGAATTATAATTTTTATAATTAAAGAATCCCATGTAGCAGTCTAGATAGGGGGACTTCACATGCATTATGCTTTTTACAAAATAAACCATCGAACCAAAAAAAAAAAAAAAAAAAAGGATAATGCATAAAACTTCCTTACAAGCAATCAAATTTCATTTCTCAAGGAAAAAGAGGTTGAGAAACTAACTAGGAAGTAGCTGGAGTCTCTTCATCTTGACCGCCCACATGGTATTCATATGAACTGTATTTGGTAACATTATGTGCTATCAAAAGCCAAACATGAGTGATCAATTCACCACCTTGTCTGATGTGTTCTGAATGATATTCCATTTCACATTTACTTGCAGCATATCCCATCATCTCAAACCACATGCTGCCAATTAGCTTCCACTTGTCTTCATTGCTCAGAGTCAATAAGCTATCTGCAAGTTCTTTTACATCCTTCATCAGATGCCAATTCCCTACAACTACTTTCTCTGCTTCTGATTCAATTGGTTCATGGGGCTCCCTTGCATGAAGGATACTTTCTTTCTGTAAATTCAAAATATCATTGCAGATGTCCTCTTTGTTTAGACGTCCAGTTCTTGTGAACTTCCCGAGCTTCACGCATGAATGATCAAATATAATATCTCCAGTTGTTGTGGATAGCACATGGGAACGAGTCACCAAAAGGTACATCATATAATCTGATAGACACATGATAGCTTCCGTTTTATTACCTACAGTATTATCACGATAACCTTCAATGTTATAGAAAATATTTGTTGTGATGTGCCATATGAAGATGCACTTATCAAAAGGTCTCTTTGATACAGTTGTTTCGATTGCTTTGATCAATTTGCTTTCATTGTTGAGTTTCAGTTTCGTTCGGTACCTATCGATTGTCCATTGGCCTCTTTGATCAAATTCTTCTTGTCCTTTGATCTTCTCTATCTCTCTTAGTTCTGTGACCACAAATTCTTTCACTTCTGGATGGACGTCAATTCGATCCAAACTCCAATGCTTTCGGAGTTTCATATCCATCCCCCAATACCGGAGAATTTTAATTCTGCTGTAGTTCCGATGCTTGGTTTGCAAGCAGAAATCTAAAAGATTGAATTGCCCCATTGTGTTGGACCACCTTCTCCAAGTTGCCGACTGAGGAGCTAGAGACCGCAAGAAACCGCGGAGGATAGGAAATGCTTCCTGGTGCCTTACCATCTGTACTATAGCCCAATCTGTGAATGGTAGTCTCAAGATCTGATAAATCTCAATTATCAAAGCTGCTATCAGCACAAAATGGATGAAGCCAATACTAATATTGTACACAAATGCATCCTTGAACAATACAGAAAATCCACATAGTGTGGCAATCATACTAAGCAAACTTATTAAACGAAGTATTAAACCCTTACGAGTGTATATAACAGGTGCCTTAGTGTAGAGGGCATCATACATGAAACCCAATTCAGAATCTGTAATTCTGAACACATCTTCATACTTACAATCATCAATGTATAGTTTTTCTTGATCACAATCAGTTGGAGGATAGTAAAGCCAATTCTCAAGATGAGGTTTTAGGCAGCAAAATCTATAGTAAGCTCTTAAGATCAATTTTGCCTCTGGAAGTTCATTCTCTCCCTGTGGCAATTTTTTAAACAAATCAGCTACTTCGTGATATTTGAAGAAATCAGCAATTGTGAAGCCGAAGTTGCCATTGAGTGCTGATTTTAGAGCCCATGAAGTCTCACCATACTTGATTATTCCAGCCAGAGACATTGGTAAGTAAAGAAACGATGTTTTGGAATCTGTCCATGACCTTATAAGAATGTAAAACATAATCGCCACTTGGATCACCATACTGAAAACTTGCCTTACTCCTAGTTGGTTGTCTTCAATTGAGTAGGCTGTGATTGTATCTGGATTTCCTATTTGCATGAACATCAGCGGTGCCAACAATGCCTGGACTTGGGTGTGCGTGTTGCGCTGTTCATGGCCTATAGTGATTGTTGTGAGTTTGCCCAGAACAACGGTTGCAATTTTAGCAGCTAATAAGTAGGAAAACCAAACAGTTAAGCTGAGCTTATTTCCTGGTGTGTGCCTTCTACGACTTCCATTGAAAGTTAGGATTACTTGGAACACGAAGTTTGCCAATACTAGCAACTCAATGCCCCAGTAACTCCATATGAAACTGATATGTCCCGGTACAATAAGGTCAAATAATTCGGAAAACATAGTGCCTTCTGTCTCTTTGTAATCCCTTTAATAGAAAGAAGTGAAGAATACTTGAAAACTTCTAGAAGATAGAACAAATTTCCATTGTTATCTCTGAATCATCTCCTTCCTTCCTGCATCACACCCCCCAAAGAAAAAGAGTTTATATAATTAATACATATATAAGAAGTTGAACAAAACTTATATTGAACAAAACTTATATTCTCTTTCCTTGTAGTTATAAAACTATAGTAGGGAAAATCTTTGAATGCTAAGAAAGGAGAAAGAACCTGGAAATGAAAGTCATACCTTAAGAGATAGCTTGGAGGATTCAAAAAGAAGAAAGCTCCACCTCCAAAACCAGAAAAATGAATACGATTAAAACAGTTCGAAGAAGCTAAGGAATTTAAAAAGTTACATCACATATATAACAAGAAAGGAGCAATCTTCTCCGACATACGCTTAAACTGCAAGCAAAACTTCTGACCTTTAAGTTTCATGTATCTTGTAAGAAATTAGCATCTTCACTTCTTATTCCTTTCAGAAGAATTAGAATTGCTTACCTTGGATATAACTTTTGGCACCTTATTGTAATCTAGCACAGCATAGGCCACAGGTAAAACCCACATGGGAGCCTTGGGAAATAGGAGCATAATGTTATTATCTTTACAGCTACTTTTTTATTCTCTTTATCTTTAGATAAAATTGAAGACCGTTACAAGGAATATAGTGTGGCTTAGAACTAGTCAGAGCGAACACCGCTTTGTAGTATTTGCCATGCAGGACATATAATAAGATCTATGGAAAAATGGTTTTTAGAACCTTAATGAATTACTGTTTCTTTTTTATTTGTTCCAATCTATCACAACTCAAGTATTCTTTATGTTTAATTTCTAAAATGAACAATTTCATTATTGAGATTAAGATCAGTCTCATTGAAGTGATGTAGTTGAAAACTGCCGTAGCCTTGATTTACAGTTTTCAAGATTCGTAGCCTTGTCTTATCAAAAATAAAAAATAAAAAAGATTCGTAGCCTTGTACTGATAGCTTCTTCAAAAGTCTACAAAATAAAGGGTAAAAGTCATTGCTTGTTATTAAGTGATTGCTTATAGCTTGAATACATGGGGGAAGAAATTAAGAAATACCTTGTTCTTTTGATTAAGTACCCTTCACTAACATAATGAAATAATCGTTTGCTAGATTTTTGAGAACATCTCCTATGATTGTTGGATGATTATTGTGATGATTGTTTTACTTTTACCTTTTTAATATGTATGAAAATATTGGAAGAAGACAAATATCTTTTTTCTTCTTGAAAAATTCTCCCTAATTTTGACCTCTTAGATATAATTAAACCTTTGTTTTTCTATCTTTTTCTTTGATTTAGCTTTGCAAAATGTAAGTAAAGTCAAAAAATTGAAGTGATTTTTATTGTTTCACTTCAGGTAAATATCCTATGTTATCAAGGGCAAGATAACTTAATTTGCAAGTTTGTTGATTGTATCTTTAATAGTTTGTGATTCTCTTTTACTTATCTACCATTTTTAGTTTTTTAGTTTTTTAGTTTTTTTTTAGATGAGAGAAATTCCTTTCTAAAATTGTTTGTTTTTGCCTTTGCCAGTTACAAAGTTTAGGTTTTGATGTTTGGAATCTCGGGATACTATTGAGATTATTTAACAGCTCACTTTTTTTTTTTCTTTTTTTCTTTTTTTGGTTCTTGTCTCTATTTCTCTTTTTGAACATAGGAATAGGGACGAGATTTGGACTCAATTCTTATTATAGTTGTATAGTGTTCTATTAAGTTGCGTGAAATCTAGTTAATTTAGGCTATCTTTAATAACTATTTGGTCCTTGAAATTTAAGCTTATAAATACTTATACCTTCTTTAAGGGGCTGTTTGGATCGAAGATATTGTTTCATAGGTATGAATTTTAAACGTATGAAATAATTAATGTCTGTGTTTGAATTTGCAGGATAATTGGAAGTTAAATGAATGTATTTGATTTACCAATTTTGTATATAAAAACTAAAACTAAATAATTATTTATCAAGAATAAGTAATATAGTCATAATTAAATTTAATTATTTAATATATTGTTATATTGATTACTTATTTAATCACTCAGAATATCAATAAGTGGATTTTTTTAATTAAACATTCTTTAGTTTATTTTATTTAATTGATAAAAATAGTTAAATAAATATAAATTAATTAGAATATTAATAATTAATTATAAAATTTTATATTAAATAGTTAAGAAAACAATAGGAAATGTATTAGTTGAAATTTATTAAGTTTCTAAATAATTAATTAAAATTAATAGTTATGATGGGTTGGTCTAGTGGTAGTGGGAACATAAAAAAAAAAAAAAAAAAAAAAAAAATCCAAAGAGCTAAGGAGTTGTTGGTTCAACCCATGGTGGCCACCTACCTAGGATTTAATATCCTACGAGTAAATTGACACCAACCCTGGACGGGTTGTCTCGTGAGATTAGTCAAGGTGCGCATAAACTGGCTTGGACACTCATTGATATATATATAAAAAAAGATATTAATTTATTAATTAATTATAGGAAACTTTCAAACTCATACCCTCCATATAGGCGAAGTTTTTATACCAAGAAGATGGTTTGAACGTAATGTAACTCTTTTGTCCGAGATTTGGTTTGAACATAATATGAGGGTTTTTTTCATGATAAATCTCTCCATTGATTTGCTCGCTTGGATTTACGCCTTCTTGCTTTTTCTTGGTATTCTCTTTCTAAGTCCTTTTCTAATTATTCTATTTAGGATATTAGTTTGAAATGGAGTGTTTTTTATTTTCTTTGTATTATAATGGTTTATACTTTAATTATTGTTTATTGTATTTTAAGCATTAGACTCTTTTTATTGTATCAATGAAAGGTTTTTGCTTTATTTTTTTAAAAAAAAAAACTTGGAAGATGAATAGTAAAAATATAACTTAATTCATTAATGACTTAATAGCAATTAATCACTATTCATTTGTAACAAATTCCATCATTCAGGGATGATTTATGCAATTCTTCGGCGTATGAACTACTTATTTTAGTTTTTAAAATGTTCGAAAGATTTTTAATGTATTTTTAGATGATGGGGTAAAAAATAATAATTAGGAAGAAAGAAATATGTGAATTACGAAATTAAAGAAAAAGAAATACAATATTTTAAAATTATTGCAATTATTATAATGGAAAGTTAAAAGTGTAGGTACTAAAATCAAACTTTAAAAATATATAATTTAATCCATTTGCAATTATTATAATGAAAAGTTAAAAGTGTACGTACTAAATTCAAACTTTGAAATTGTTCTTTAAAAAAAAAAAAATCAATCTTTAAAAAAAATATAATTTAATCCATCAATTCTTTCCTTTCTTGTGGATGTTTTTGTCTTTTCCTGTTCTTTGTTTATTTATTATTATATTATTATATTTCTTTTTTCCGTAGGCCGTTTCTTGCTGTACATTATTTCGTGTCATGAAGTCTAGTATTTTATTTTATTTTAATTTAAAAAATCAAAAGAAAGTATAATTAAATGAAAAAAATGGTAAAAGAATGTATTCCTACCTTCAATGGGAGTAAAGAGAATATTTCTGATGAACTATTCAAAACGAGAAAGTTAATCGAACTCTTGTAGAAAAAAAAAAAACGTTCCACATGTTTTCTATAATAATATTTTTTTCAAAAAAATAAAAAAGCTATAGTAATAACATTGACGGCTGTCGCCAAAGCAAGCATCGCTCAACCAATATATAGGATGTTGTGTCAAGACTATCACACGTTCATTGTCGTCGTTGGCTCCTTGTGGACTTGACCTTTGGTTCGTTTCTCCTAGTCTTATTTCGCTTTTCGAGTCATTCTGCGTGAAAGGTCCTTACACCATTTTGATGTCGAGTCTACCCTACTCTGATGCTTAAGTTAGTGTAGAGAGTGTATAGTTTAATTACAAAAGTAAGATTAGAGCTTTCCTTTGAAAATTACTTACTCTCCCTTTTTAATGTTGTCAATTGGTGCTATTTATAATATCATTCCTCTAACAGTTGCATGTGGTTGCATGTAACTCTGGCAATGTTAGTCTAGGTTATAGCCCTCCGGACTGCAGGGTGCCACATTGAGCACAACTCGATTATTTTTCGATTGGTATATATTTATTAACTCGGCTGGTCGACGCAGAACTAGAGGCTTTGACTTTTTTCTTTTTAAGATCTGCCCTCCCTCATTTCACCTCCGATTTCACTTGGGTTTGGGCCTGCTTGTGGATTTTGGGTCTTGGGGTAACCCTCAACAAATGGGTTAGCGACGCAAAAAGTTTTTTTTTTTGAACTCGAAAGAGAAAAGAAAGTGACAAGTACTTGTTGGTTTGTTTTCTATTTTCTATTATAATAATAATAATAATAATAATAATAATAATAATAAAACGTGGTATTTAAAAGAATATTTGAGAGTTATAAAATTGGCATTAGGGTATACGTCCAAGTCTTAACCCAATAGCAACGAGGTAAACATCACATGAGAGTTAGAGTATTGGAATAACTTATTACACTTTAGTAGTTCATGAAATTAACTCCAATTTTAGAAATGGTTCAAATTTTGGAAAGAAGAAATGAGATTGATCATCAAATATGTTCCTCAACAAACGAGTAATACGAAATAGAAAACGAGAATGCTATCAAACAGGCCTTTATAGGCTACTTTAATTTTTTCTAAAAAGAATGCGATCAAGTATGTTTCTTAAAAGAATGAGAATCAGACACAAAAAACAAGAAACGGAAATATTTTCAAATAGACTTTTATATTTTAGTTTTTGGTTTTTGAAAGTCGAGCTTACAAACACTAGTTTCACACATAAGTTTCTATATTTTTATATCCACTTTCTAATAATGTTTTAAAAAATCAAGTCAAGTTTTGAAAACTAACAAAATAGTTCTCTAACAACTTATATCTGTTTTTAAGAATTTAATTAAAAATTCAAGTGTTTTTTTTCTAAAGAAAGGTAAAATCCATAATTGAGAATTGAGAGGTAACAAACATGAATTTCAAAAAAAAAAAAAAAAAAAAAAGTTTCATCAAATCGGAGTTAATGTCATGAATAATGTAATTTTTCAAAATATGACAACAATAGGGTACTTGGGACAGAAATTTAAAATTAGGGTAGAAATGCATAATATTGACAGATGTAGGGTAGAAAAAATCGTGTACTGGGTACACGATTTTCTTCCATTCTAGTCACCTACTACCGTATGTCTGCCATGTAGGACTCGTAGACCAGGCCAAACTCATTGACCCGATCCACGATTTAGGGTTTTATTTTTTATTTTTTTATGTTTTTTATTCTTATTCTTCATGAATTTCATTTATTGGATTTAATGTTTCTCAATATGAAATGTATGCTTATAAAACATTAGAAAATGCAATTTGACACATGATATGAAGATGACTAATAAAAATCCATATGAAGTTAAAGGGTCTAGAATACAAGTCGCTCATATGCCACACAGTGGTCGTCTTTTGGCATGTGTCCCACGACGAGGTACATGCACTTCAAAATGTTGGTGATAATGAATTACATCATCAATTTCTTGTTTGGTGACAACAAACAGAAATTCATCATGGCATAATACTTCTGTTGTCTGCTTGTTCTCCTAGTGAATGTCTAGGAGAAGTTGGAATCTGATCATGAAATATGTGAGGTTCTTGGTCAACGTCCTGCTCTAAAATATTTCCAAAACCGTTTTATTTTTAAAATTCAAACACAAAAGGAAGTTTTTCCTCATTTACGAAATCATTCACACATTCAATCAAAATCAACAATCGATGAGAGTTCTGAAAACAAGAATTGCCAAAAAACCAGAACGTCAACAAGAGGAAACTTCTTTAATTGGTAAGGTTTCCAACAACTTGTTGGGTATATTTAGGAATGAAACCCTTATGTCTTCAGTATATTTTATATGTTTCATAGGAATATTTTAAGGCTTCATGCTTATCTCATGGGTTGTGGTACATTTTCAATTTTGGCTTAATTTCACAACCTATTTTTTTCTTAAAAAAAACACTTTCAAATTTTGACATGCAAATATATAGGTTTATCTTTTAGAAAAGATTTGGGTACATATTTGAGTTTGACATTTAAAGAGAAATGATCTAGTATGAAATTGGGTATATTGATGATTATTCTTTTGGGAATCATGTGGATTGAAACTTTGTGAGCATATTTGTGAAACCATTATGTATGTATGTATATATATATATAATGTGGGTGCATAGTGTTGTTTAAATATTACATGTGGTTATATGACTAATATACAATGTATTAATTTGTGTTGTGTATATGTGGGTATATATGACTAATATATAATATATCATGTGTTGATTATATATTAATAATGCATATATTAATGTTTCTATATTATGTAATGTATATTCTCAAATACGACCTATTCTAGCTACTACATTTGAAATTGAAACACATGTACGTTATGAGAACTTTGGTCTGTTTTGTAGGTATATATTGTATATAAAGTGCATATAAACACATACCATAAGAATGAATTTTGTCTTATTAAGAGAAAGTCGCGGTCTCCTATTACGAGAAAGACAACATCAACATTCAATTCAAAGTTCTTTGACAAATTTGCTCTGTTTTTTATGTGCCCAGATTGTCTGCATTCCCATCAACCTATCTTCTACTCGAAGACTTTCTTTTTTGAACCTTTGCTGGAATCATCTCTTGACTCCACTAGATCACCATCGCCACTTAACTTGCACTTGTGTAACTCAGACTGTACCAACACATCTTTGACTTGCAGTTGCCACAAGCTAATGTCGATCCTTCCATCAAATTTCACCACGTCAATCTTTACTGGACTCATAAAGCCTAACACACGTCTACATCACTTAAAGCAAATTAGAAAATAGTGAACAACCACGCTATTCGCAATAACGCAACTTGTTTCAAGAATTTTTTCTGATGTGAAAGTTCAAACAATGTTTCAACTACAAAGCAAACTCAAAAATTCAAGAAATTACGAACTTAAAGCTCTGATACCACTTGTTAGGGAAAAACCTCATACGTCTACTACAAAAATAAGCAGAAAAATTAAAAGAAATCAATATAACTAGAAACACAAGAATTTACGTGGAAAACTCCAACCTAGAAAAAAACCAAGACCCACCAGAAAGAAATCCACTATGTGAAAGATTTTACAATCACACAAAATAATTCTCTCTCCCAATCTCACTCCCAATACCACCCCCTCAAAGTTTTTGTACCATTCTCACCCTTTTTTCACTCCAAAACTAGAGAATACATAAAGAAAATTTAACTAGAGTTAGCACATTGAAGCTTAAAAGTATTTCTAACTAGGACGATTTGAAACCAAAGACATATGTTTCTTGTATAGTGCATAGAGTTCATCACTTAAACTAACTTAAGAATGGCATCCACAATTACAATGTTATAACTTACCATCTATGCAAACAAATGGAGATTCCAATTCAACATCTTAGGTAGCACTTGGATCTTTTGGTCTATGTACTTGGGAACTTGTTCAATTCTAATATTTGTACTTTCAAATATCTAATTTTAGTCCATATACTTTCAATAAATTTTAAATTTAGTTCCTACTGCTAGTTTATTGTTGATTTTTTTTAAATACTTTGTATTACCTATTAGCATTTTCATTATAAGTCTTTTAAACATATTCAAATAATATTATATCTTTTGCATTAAAATTATTATTATTATTGAAACAATTTCAATAAACATTAATTTTGAGGGACTAAATTTAAGATATATTAAAAATGTAGGGACTAAAATTAAAATTTAAAAATATATGAACTAAAATTGAACAAACTATAAAGTAATGATTAAAATATCAATGTCAAAATTGATATCGATATTTCAATTTTACAGATATATCGATATATAAAATATAGATATCGACAAATATTTTTGCAAGTCGCGAAGTTTATAAATTTTATTTAGATTAATAATTAAATTATTTTAACTCTCAAACTAAATTATCGATATTATTATTAGTATTTCTATTCATATTAGCTAAATAGTTGTCATTTTATGTTTTACAAGTATTTATAAAAAAATATGTTAGAAATATTCATGGATATTTAATATTGATGTTGAACTATTGGATTTATGAATATATAGATAGATATTTTCATTCTTAATAAATGATATTTTAAGTTTTTTTTAAGAAATCCAACTCTTATTGGTCACTTGTTTTGTGATAATGATTGCTTATGTGGACCAATCAGCAGTGAGGTCCCACCTTATGAAATCACATGACGTTCGCATCTGATTGCTTCTCTCAAGGAAACGTGTTCATCGAGTTCCACGTGTCGATCTACCAATTGGGAATCTGTGGGTCCCACATATATCCATTAATCTGTTTTTGTCTGCCAGCGCACCGTTGCATTACTACGGTCGGAAATGACATACTTACCCCTACAAAGACATTCATTTACGAGACTGAGTCTGACAATTATTAAGGGTATTCTAGTAACTCCGTTTCTATTTTTGCATTTTCCTATTTTCGAATGAGAATTACTTTTTTTTTAAGACAAATATTCTTGTATAGGCTTAAATATACAAAAATTCTTCATGATTTTCTACGAAATTTTCGATCGGAAAAAATTACATTTTTCATCTATGAATTTGTAAGAATCTCATGTCTAAGGATCAATAAAATAACATTTTAATATATTAAAAAAAATTAGTAGAAGTAATTTTAGATCAAAGGTCATAATCAACATCAAACAAAAAAAAAAATATATCTGACTCGATGATCTAAAGGGTTATCTTCATTTGGCTCTGAAATCCAATGTGGGATAATGAGTGGCTTAAATTTGGACTGGAAGGAGCTGAAATACCAATTTACCACGAGGCTAGCTAACAATATTAATATTATGTCAGTTTATATATATATATATATATAAAAAGCATAAAGTTGAGAGAGGCTCAAGTCTTTTAAGTTTATACTAAATCCACTGTGGTTTAGGTTCATTCTCTCCATTCACAAACTACTATGCTCATTCACTCTCATCCATGGTGTAAAGTCATACTCTTTTTTCTAATTTTTGCATAAAAAATAGTTCCTCAATTTTTAGAAATAATTTATAACATATTTGAGAATTTTTATAGAAAAAAAAACGAGATTGAAAAATAAAAAATAAAAAATGAGAACTTAATACCATTCTCTGCATTTCATTTAGTATTTTTGGTGACTTTTCTTGTTATCATTTTTTTGTTTACCTTTTTTATGTATTGTTTAAATATCATTTTGGTCATAATCATTTGAAGCTTGTTTAATTTTAGTCTATATACTTTCAATAAATCTTAAATTTAGTTCCTTAAAATTAATTTTTATAGAAATTAGTTTAATAATACTAATAATTTTCATGGAATAAAATAGGATGGTTTTTCAAAATTTATACTAAAGATGCTTGTAGATGACAAATAATTTTTTTTAAAAAGGAAAATCAATAATAAGCTAGTAGTAAGAAGAATTAAATTTAAGATTTATTAAAAGAAGTAGATTAAAATTAGACAATTGAAAATATAATGACTAAAAATTAACGGAGTTTCAAAGTAAAGGACTAAAATAATATTTTAACTTATATCTTTTCAACACATTCTTTTAAAAAATACATGTAGAATTTAAATTTTCCTTGTAAAATTTGAATATATATATATATATATTAAATAATAAGCATTGAACATAAATTTAATAGTGAAAAAAATAGTCGCTAAAACTATATGCATTTTGTTTTATTATTAACTATATGTACTTTATCACTTTAATATATAAGGTAAGAGTATAACTATTTAAAATCGAACAAATTTGTACTTTAAAAAAAAACTATTTGTTATTTTATTTTATACAAATTTGATCTTATTTTCATAAAGGATATTATGTGTTATCATTAAATAACTAGTAAATCATTATATATCTTGAAATAAAAAAAAAAAAAAAAAGAATGGTTTAGATACAGTATCTTGTTTCAATTGAAAAAAAAAAATAAACATTCATAACATCTATAATATATATGTTAACTCCTAATTTTGGAGGAAAACTCTTAATAGTTTTTTTTTATAATTATATTTAACTTCATTTTCAAAATATAATAGTTTAGATACAAAAATCTTCAAACATTCATTTCTCAAAAAAAAAAAAAAAAAAAAAAAAAAAAAAAATTAACATTCATAAAATCTAAAATATAATAAACAAAATGAACAAAATAAAGCACCTAATTTTAATTTAAAACTAAAAATAAAACTCTTAACTTAAATTAAATCAACTGAAAAAAAAAATACGGCAAAAAATCATTTTTTCCCCTTAAAATCTAAAAAAAAATGTTTTGATACTTGTTAGAGACAAATTGAAGGTTCATAAAATGTCATCAAATATGTTATATGTAATTTTTTGGAATGAAAAACTCAAAATATTTTATTGAATTATATTTATACATAAGTTCTAACCTATCATTCTGGGAGGTAAAATAGTTTTTTGAATTATATTTACTTTCATTTTTAAATAAAGTTATCAATAAATAATTATATCTCCTTAAAATATATAGACTATGGGCGTTAGGAGACAACCACTCCATTCCTTTCGTCGGAAATTTTTTTATTCTCGTTGAAGTGACTTTTTTGTGTCAGGAAACACTTTCCCAGCAAGGCTATCCCAACGATATTGCCAACGGTAAAAAGTGAGTCGAGAAAGACTATTCCGATGAGTTTTGGACTTTTTCCGACAGTTTTAGCGGTCGAAAAAGGATAAATTTCTTGTAGTATATATATATATATATAACTGCTTAAGATACACAAAATCTTGGTTTGCAAGTTTTGAACTTCACAAAATCTAAAAAATAATAAACATATTCAACAAAAAATGAAGCACCTATTTGTATTCAATACTCAAAAATCAAAGTCTTAATTTAGATTCAATATCAACACTTTTTTTTTCTCTTAAAATCTTTTTTTTTTTAAATTTATTTAAATACATCACCTTGTTTCTATTGGGAGAAAAAAATCAAGGTTCGAAAAAAGTTATCAAATTGTCCATGGAAAAAAATAATGAACTCTTAAAATTGCTAGGGGTAGATTCTACTGTTAGTTTTTAACTTCTCTTATGTTATTTTTACCATTATATTAAAAAAAAATTAATAAGAGTCCTTTAATTTTATTTATTTATTGAGTTCAATAATAAACGGAAGAGAAATTTCAACCTCTAAACTCTTGATTAATAGTCTTAATTTTATATTAGTTGAACTATGTTCACGTTGACACAAAAGTCCTTTAATTACAAACAATTTTAAGAAAAAGTGTTATAATGAAGTATTTTGATGATTAGTTTTCTGCTTTAGGAAATACAAAAAAAAAAAAATCATTCCATGTACGATGTTTAAATTATTAAAACTCAATGAAAATACATAATTTCTAAAATATGAGATCAATCAATTCAAGCATAACTCAACTGATTAAAACATAAATAGTAACATCCAAGTAAAATAGATGTAAATAAATGAATTCATATCATATATGAATGAGAGAGATCTTAAAAATATTTTTGTATAGTTAGAAAAAGGCTTAGAATCGATTATATCGACAAATTACACATTATTACTCAATCATAAGAGCTTAGATCTGAACTCAATATGTTTCTTTTTTAAAAAGAAAAAAAATCTAGATATATTATATATATGACAAAGACAAATTATCTATATATAATCCAACCGCACGTGCCGTCGCACGTGAATGTCGCCGTCAAATTAGACTCCGCCAACCCGACCCGAACGGCGTTATGATTTTTCTCAAATCTCTCTCTATATTTATCTCTCTCTCCTTTTTTTTCTTCATTTTTTTGTTTTATTTAAATTAAATAAATTAAATAAAAATAAATAAAAAAATTTGTGGAGCTTTCAGAATCTCCGTCGTCTTTCGCATTTCTATCCACTTCGGTCACAGATCGTCGTTCTAGGGTTTCGTTCTATTCATTTTGAAGCTCTATTTCGATTTTTCTTTCGCCATCGATTTCAATTTTCTCTATCTGAAAAAGGGGGGAACAAGAGGAAAAATTTGATGGTGCAGTTGATGAAATCCGGGAATCGTTCTCTGGAGCCGGATATGGCGTCGTTTCGGGACAAGGTGCCGGTGAAACGGGAGATCGAGGACTCTCTTGAAGAAGAACATGGTCCGTTCCCCAAGCGATCGAAAACAGCGACGACGGTTTCTCCGGTACGTGGACTTGGTTTTTCTTCTGCTTGGTAACGAAGAAATGGTGGGGGAGGGAAATTTTTTTATCCTTGGAACTATTTTGAGAAGATGAATGTTATGCATTTCAACTTCGATGTTGAATATTTAATAACTTTTTTTTCTCTTCCAATTTTTTTTATTTTTATTTTTTATTTTATGGAGATTGATCTTCTGTATGCCTCTTTGGTATTCCTTTTTTGAGGGGCGAGTTGATGTGCTTTGGATTGTTGAAGAGTTACGGTTGATTTTTTTTATTTTTATTTTTAATTTAATTTCATTTTAATTGTGATTTTCTCATCAGTTGAAATGATTCTGGCCTTTTTTATTTGTTGTTGTTGCATGATCTTCCCAAACTTAAAGCAACAAAGTGGTGATGGTACCGATGATTTTCCTATCCCGCCTTCACAATACAATCCGCTTGATGAGCCTAGTCCTCTTGGTTTGCGGTTGAGGAAGAGCCCTTCATTGTTGGATCTAATTCAAATGAAGCTTTCTCAAACGGCTGCTACTTCAAGCGATGTTGCGGAATGTGAAAGCTTCAACTCTTCAATAAGAAAGGAAAAATAAGGCACTGCCATTCCGGCCTCTACTGACAAACTGAAAGCTTCAAACTTTCCTGCATCGCTTCTAAGAATTGGTGCTTGGGAGGTAAAATTGATTGATCTCCTCTGTGCTTCTAATGATTTATAAATGTTGTGGATATTAAGTAATTGAGGTCTTATTTGTTGACAGTATAAATCAAGATATGAAGGTGATTTGGTGGCAAAATGTTATTTTGCTAAGCATAAGCTTGTATGGGAAATTCTTGAAGGTGGGTTAAAGAGTAAAATAGAAATCCAGTGGTCTGATATTATGGCCTTAAAGGCCCACTGCCCTGATAATGGACCTGGTACTCTGAATGTGGTGGTAAGCGCTTGTTATTTTTGCCTAATGGCGAACTTGCACACTTTCTCTTTTCGTAAAACATGAGAGTTATATGGAGGACTTCTTGTATTTCAATGGCAGCCTATTTTCGTTTGTTTTTATTATGTAGTTGGCTAGGCAGCCCCTTTTCTTCCGGGAAACAAACCCTCAACCAAGAAAACAAACATTATGGCAGGCAACTGCTGACTTTACTGATGGCCAGGCTACTATACACAGGTAATGCTTGTGGTTTTACCATCTTTGAAGACTATAAAATTTTATGTTAATCACTTTCCTTTTTGTGCTCTATATATAAATTTTCTTCTCAATCATAATCAGCGGTAGAAAGTTCTCTATATTTACGACAATGGATGTTCTTCGTGTCTTTTGTTCTTAATTTTTTAAGTAGAGCAAGTTCTGTTTTGATATTTCATTTCTGAGATGCCTGAATGAGAGAATTAGATTAGATTGTCATTTCTTTATCCTTTCGTTTCAATTTCTTTGAGTGCTGATAGTTGTTTCATATCTTGGGTGTATGAACTCTTTGACCATGTAGTTTTCCTTTTGCTGGCAACTTTCCATCTCATGAGAAGAAATTAAATGCAGATCTACTGAAGAATATGTTGATTGGAGAGACAACCTTCTAAATTGAGTTTTATGAGGACTTTTATCATCATCATTATTATTATTATTTTGCTTTGATGAGAAAATTATAATATTCCTTGCACGTACCTGAACATATTAGCATACGCATGCCTGAATATAATACCTGGATAGATACAAACTACAAATATTCATGACAAGAACTTGTGCTAAATCCTTTTTTTTTAAAAAAAGAAATATATTTATTTTTCCTCATGTTACGTAAGGTCAAGTCTATATGTCTGGCTCTTTGGACTTTGGTAGTAATAATCATAATGGAAATCTAATTTTGTGATTGTTAGGCAACATTTTCTGCAATGTCCTCAAGGATTGTTGAACAAACACTTTGAAAAGCTAATCCAGTGTGATATGCGTCTTAACTTCTTAAGCCGACAACCAGAGATAGTTTTGGATTCACCATATTTTGAACGAAGGGTTTCTGTTTTTGAGGATCCAGAACACCAAGCAGAAAATAGTAAAGGTTCAATTGTATCTGTTCTTACAGATGGTGCCTCTCCATCTCCTCAGCAATCATCCTTGAAGATAGAACAACAAGACTCTACTTGTACGACAGTAGAACATCACTCTCAAGAAGCCCCATCACCTTGTTCAGGTGACAATTTACGGACCTGCTTTTTGTTATATGCGGTTTAGTGGATATGTTTAACACTTTTTTTTTTTTTGGGTATTATATTATTATTTGATTATGTTATTAAAATATTATTGAATTGAATAAGTTAAAAATATTGGGGCCCAAGAGAGAATCTCTTCAACATTGAAGATATTTAAACTGAATAGCCAACATTCAAGATATTTTAACTAATAATTCTAAATTTTGACAAATGGGAAAAAGAGCGAGGATGAATGATGGGTAGCCCTGTAACAAATATCATGTATAGCTTGTAGGCTTAAATGGATCTTTTGCTTTCAAAAGGAATACATACAGGAAATAGGTTTTTTGTGGAGAATTTAGCATGTTTTTTCCATGCCATATTTCTGTTGATTATGTGTACTGTCATGGTTGAATGATATGTTCATCCTATTTAATTTAAAGGACAAAAGGAAAGCATGTCGTTTAGACTTTTTAGTTCATGAATTCTTGGTGCAAAATCGTGCCACATGTAAAATGTCCTGTGAGTCCAAAAAAATCACATGGTGTCATTTGTCAACATCATGAGTTCAATGGTTGATATTCCTTGTTATCGATATATCTTGGTAATTTTTTCCTGGAATCTTAGAGTTGTATTCTTTTCAAGGATTAATCATCAGGAATTAGTCAAACGTTTGTTTGTATCCAAAATATCTGTGCTGTTCCTTCATTATAAATAAAAGATGGAATATTGTGCAGCCGAAGCGAGTGCAAATTTTGAAGTTGGTAGCTCTAGAAGCCCAAGGAACTGGGAACAAATGAAAGTGCCTGGGCTCCACCCGTCAATGTCGATGAGCGATCTCGTGAACCACATTGGACACTGTATTTCAGAGCAGATGACAGCGGCAAATCCATCATTTGCCAATGAAGGACCAGAATACCAGGACATACTAGAGGATATTGCACAGTATCTGCTGAATGACAACCAATCTACAACTTCTGATGAGAAATCTCTCATGAAAAGAGTCAATTCTCTCTGTTGTCTCTTGCAGAAAGATCCAACCCATTCCACAACTCAGAACTCACTGTTCAATGAAAGTCATGGCGAAGGACCCGATGGTAGGAAGAACGATAAAGTCAGTAGCATATTGAGGGGCGATGTCAAAGCTTTTGCAGCGGACGTAAAAGATAACTCAGGTACTAAGCAGGCAGTCGGTATGTCTAGGAAGGATTGGTCGGTCGGATGCTGTTGCATCTTCCTCGAATCACTTCTATCCCGAAGTTTTTGTTCAACATCTCAGAAGGAGATGGTGAAAGTTGAAGTGTAGCTGAAATGTTTCTTCTGTACATTGCTTCAGAAATCGGCATCAGGACGGTTTAAAAGCAGATGAGAAAATCTTCATGGGATTCTGAAATATATATTGATGAAGAATCCTCTGTATGTGTAATCCATGTATTTAGGCAATTTATGTATGTCTAGAGCTGTTTTAATTCTTTCCCCTGTAATGTTATGAGACAAGCCCACCTTACATAAGTTGTAAATGGAATATCCTTTGGTGAATCAATCTATTAAATTAGAGTTTATACATCTTGAAACAAACTTAGCTATGACATTTTGCAGCCTATGCATGTCCAATTTGTTCTTGTTCACGTCTTGCAGCTGATAAATAGAAGAGAGAACATCATATGGCTACCAAGAATTGAGATATCAATCAACATTGACGAATAATTAATATCTCTAATGTCTGTAATATATATACATAACAGATTATCATATATTAATCTTAATATAAATGTCAATACTTATAATAAGATCTATAAATCTCAAATTATCATCAATCTACTTATAATAAGATCTATAACTTAGGAAGACAATTTAATAATGAATTTAAATAATTTTGATAAATTTCTTCTTTCAAAAGAAATATATGAATATATTTTTTATATATCTATAAAATTGAATTTTCAATATCAATACTGATATTATAATTCTTGATGGCTACTAACTAGTTGAGGTGGGACTTTTATTAAATCCTTTTCATTGTTCTTTTTTCTTTTTAAATTACAAACCAACTCAAGTTTTAGATTTATGATACTTTGATTTAAGTTTTTGACTATTTTGAAATGGTTGCAACTTATAAAATAATTATTTCAGTATTTTTGGGGGAAAAAAGAAAAGAAAAAGAAAAATCAGCCTTGAAACAAATAAGTGTTTGGCTAATTTCAAAATTAAGACAGAAAATGCAAGATAAAATAAGAATTTTTAAGACTTCGTTGGAATAGATATCAAATTTTTGAAAGTGGATTTAAAAGACAATTTCTTTTAAATTAAATTATAACTAGTGTTTACCAACCATTAAAAACAGTTGAAATTCTTTCATAATCACTTTGAACACCTACATAATCAAAATCTCAAATGCAGCCTAAGTGCACTAACACAATCAAAATTTTCTACTATTTGGCACCATCCAAAACATTTTAAAATAATTTTCCATAATACTAACTAGATCTAAATTTCTGAAATAAAAGAAGGGTTGTTTTAAATATTGAAAAATAAATCAAACTATTTACAAATATAAAAATTTTTTATTGTCTATCAGCAATAGACTGCAATAAAATTCTATCATTTGAACGATAGACCGCAATACATTCTATCGTTTGAACAATAGATAGAAATCTATCACTCAAACTATCGCAGACTATCGCTAATAGACAATAAAAAAATTCTATATTTGTAAATAGTTTGATATATTTTTTTATAGTAATTTTTCATAAAAGAAAGTAATTTTAACACAAGTAATTAGCTAAATATATTTTCAAAAACTATATTATTTTAAAACAACTCTCTAATTAAACATCCCTACACTTAAGAAACTTCCAACCTCTTAAAAGAGGTAGAATCAGAAAAGTAAAAGGAGTCCAAAAAAAAACCTGTAAAATCCAAGAGAGAATAAGATTTTTATCAAGGAATGGTATCAGAAATTAGCTCAACACTGGCATTTTGAACTAATAAACTTGACAAGTTCTTATATTAATATTATATGAAGTCATCAAGTAGAGTCAAACTAACGAGTATGTGGCAATAATATTCACAGTTTCCACACTGAAGAGTTAAAAATATTTACAGAGAGATGGGTATAAAGTGAGGGGTTAAAAACTCATTCCACCATCATTGGTACAAAAGGAAAATAAAAAAGTTCACCTCCCAACAATGTTTCTTCAATGTTATTGATATTTACACTTGGGATCTTCCATCATGTCAGTCTGTTGTTTGCAGGGGTCAGGAAGCTGTTGAATGAATAGCAGTATCTGGTAACATAGCTACGGTCACTATAAAATATTCACACCCGACGGGGAGACCGTATGGGTTCGAAGATAAACCTGAATTCAAGGTCAACCTGTCAGTCCCCGGGTCGGAGATCACACAAGCGTTGATCCACCTACCGTGATCATGCCGAGGAGAAGGTGGTGATGGTTTCACCGGGTGGTGTTCAATGTGGACAATCTGCCCAACAATGTAGTTAGATCGTGTTAGGAGATTGTCTGCAAATAAGGCCACAGATTCAGCAGACAGGTAGTAGTTGGTGCAATTACGATTGATTGCCTCATAATGCCCAGCTGCATTTCGAACAAATGCAGCAATCTCGTGGACTTCCATTCGACCAAAAGAAATTTTCTCCTTGTTTGCCTGTATGAAGGCGTAATTCAATTAAGTAAATCGCTCCAGATTATGTACAATCGGAACCCAAACTTAAACCGACATTTTGAACAGTGGATCATATAAAAAAATTCTTGAACCCCCTTGGGGAGCTCACAAAGGAAGTTTACCTGCTTCTCGAGTTGATGCTTTGCGTACAAAGTTTTAACAAGCTCTTTCTTTTCTTCCAGTTCTTTGACAAGCTGTTCGTTGGTAGCTTCAAGTTTTGCGTATTTCTCATGTTGTTTGACCAAAATTCCAACTCTCTCCGCTATAGCCCAGATACATTGACGGAATTCATTTGTACCATCATTATCGTTGTCACTGCCACAACTAATAGAATTCTTGGTTAGTTTCATTAATCAAATCAATAAATGACAAACATCATTAAAATGGATACTTGCACCAGAAAATCTCAAGAATCCAGAATTAAAAGTAGATGGAAAATAGAAAGAAATAGCATTTGTTCTTTTCCTTGGTCATAGAAGAACTAAATCTCATAACTAGGAGGATTCTTGAGGAATCTTATATATACAATCAACCATATGTCTAGAAAAGCCATACTTGTTAAAATATCAGGAAATTGCCTTCAAACTTCAAAGAATCCACAACAGTACTAGCGCATTTAAAAATACATGAAATATTTAAAGAAAAAATTTAAAGAGCAAGACAAGAAACGAGGTGAATTTGATCCTCTCCTTTTAATGTGGGTAAGGGGAATGGTCTGGAAACCAGCAACTGAGCAAAAAACCAAAAGTGACTTACTTGGCTAAAGATTGCGCTAAAGTGCGCAATGAATGAGCAAAAGCAGTCAATCCGCTTGGAGCAAAAACATAGGATTTTAGTCTTTCAACATGGCCCCGCATTTTCACAGCTGATGTACGAAGTGCAGTATACTCCGAAGCCCTACGGGCAGCGGCGCAAAGATGGGTTTGAGCTTCCTCCCTCGCCTCATGCAGGCAATTCTCCAAGTGAGCACAATTCATCTGCAAGGAGGGGAAAGATAATTCACAATGATGACAAAAACCTTAAAAGAAAATCTGCATTGACGGGGAAAAGAATTATTGATCATGACAATGAAAACTAAAATAGAAAAAAAAAATAATAATAATAATTTATTAAACACACAAAACCACTGTTTCACAAATCTCAGGTATGTTAGAACTAATCCCGTGCTTCCACTGTACGCAATCCACCTCACAACTCAAAGAAACTGAAGACAAATAGTCAACAGAAAACTATGGTACGATGGGATCTCTTTAAGCTTATTTCATTTCATATATCAATGAACTCCGTTTCTCCTCTAAGAAAAACAGAAAACTATTGTAGTTCAAAGGAGATAGCATTATTGCCTCATTGGTATATACCAGGAAGCCTTTACTGAATGATAAGCTAAGATTCTAAATGCATTGGAGTTTGTAATTATTGAATATCACATAATTCATTCACTTCGCAGGCGGCGCAAATAAGAAAATTGAAACGAGTGTATTATGAGGGGTTTTTTTTTAAAGTTGTTTCAATAAATGAATAAATATTTTTAAAAAATTGAGGTTGAAGGAAGTCCTCTGAAACTTAGTGCAAGGGAAAAAGACTAAGGCCTCTTTATTATACTCAATAAAAAATGAAAAATGTGGATTATACATATAATAATAATTTTTTTTACAAAAATAAGAATTTAGAAGTTTTCTAAGAGAATCTTTGGAGAAAAGAGAGTTTTTTTAAAGGATATTTATAATTTCTTCACAATGGGGGGAAAAGAAGTAAGAAAATCGCTTCTTTGAGCCACTGGGGCATGAGGCACGCAATACAGTGAGGGCACCCTAGGTGAGCTTCTCGGCGCCTAGAGGTGCTTTTTAAAACAGTACAACAAAGATAATTTTCTTTAGCAAAAGTCTACTTTCCAGTGAGTAACAAAAACATTACATATAACAAAAATTCACCCCTGTAAGGGTAGTGAAAAATCGTGAGGAAGCTTGACAAAGAACGACTTTTTAAAAAAATTAAAAAAAATTAGAAACCAAGCTTTCAATGCGAGGAAAAAAAAATCTATCCAAGGGTGGCAGCCTTACTTTTCTACTACAGCTTGGCAAACTAACCAACTTACTTCACACGCAGATTTTGTGCAACTTATCGATAGCTCTGTTTACATTCTAAGGAGGGAAACTTTTGACCTCCTCTTTCCTCAAATGCATGGTCTTTCATTTTGGGAGAATTAGACCCACTGCCCAGTTTGTTTGTCCAGCCAAGTGGACGATTAGCTTTTGGACGTCCTTGTGGGCAGGAGTTTTAAAGGGAAGGCTAAGTTTAGATGGAATTATGCAGCTAGCATTCCTTAGACTCATTTGGAGGGGTAGAAATCAAAGAACAATTGAAGATAAGTCAGAATCATTTAAATTCATTTGTAACAAACAACGTACAGCACAATACACTTCTGGGTGGCGTTCAAACCATAAAAATTCTTTACTAGGTATAGCTTTTCCTAATCATTGTTTCAAATTCGAAGGTCATCTTTTGAATATATCTTGTACTCTGCGACAATCCCTCTGGAGGGGAACAATGAAGGTAAATTGAGTCAACTTGTCAACCAGGGAGAATGGTCTCCTTGCAGCCAAAGAGGGAATGATTAGAGGGGTTGAACGTAAGGTAAGACAAACGAAACTGGTATTTGGAACCAGACAATTACACTTGAGAAGGAAAATTTGGGATGTGGTTTACCAGAGAAAATATGATAGCCGTTGAAGCTTGGTGAAGTATCGTGAAATTTTGATGTAGGATATGTTGTTAGTATTGAAAAGTTAATTGGATGGTTGATTGTAATCTAGCCAGTTAAGGCTAGTTGGAGTTGTTAGTTATTCATTAGGGAGTCTGACTCAGTTCTACGGTTAGCTATAGACTAGTAAAAATACTATTTCATTTGTACTTTCGGATTACTTGATGAATAAGAATAATTCCTCTTTGGTTTGATGCATAAGCCTAGTCCAGATCATGTCCAGGTTGTGTTCAAGTTATGCTCAAAAATAGAAAAACTAATATTTAACTTGAATTACAAATTTAGTCCTTGAACTTTGAGATTTGTGTCTATTTGGTCCCTAAACTTTCAAAATTACAAATTTAGTCTATGAGCTTTTGAATTTTTAAGAAGGGACAGTTGCAAATATAGCAATCAGATTTAAAGTATTAGCATATATAGCAACATTTTAAAAAAATTGCAAATATAGTAAAGTCTATTGATAGACCTTGCTATATTTGCAATTTTTTAAAAATGTTGCTATACACTTGGTTATTATCCTCTACTCATTACAATTACCCTAAATCAATTAATTTTTAAAAATTATAAATTTTTCGAGGACCTATTAACATAAAATTGAAAGTTTATCTGCATATAAGAAGACAAGGTTTGAAAATTCTAAGGACCAAATAGACACAAACCTCAAATTTTAGGGAGTAAAGTTGTATTTTAACCTAAAATTTAATTCAAATACATCTTATAGTATGTTCAAACGTATCCATTATCCAACTCTTAGCTAAGGATTAGGAGCCACAGGCACAGTTCCAGAAAGATAAAGCACGGGGACAAATGGTAATCACGAAGTACTTAATTCCTCATTTTCCAAAAGGAGGATAAAACTGATCAGCTGGACAGTTTTGCTACAAGCAAAAAAAAGGGGAGAGAGATAAGGTATCCTCAAAACACAACCACCCTACTGCTGAGAGCTTCACAGCTGACAAGTATTAAAAACTAGAATACTTACAACCAAACGTCAACAAATCCCTACTTTTTGTCCTAAACGTACTGTTGTTTCTTTTCTAATAAGCTACCTTGACAAGCTATGCAAGCATTGAACCAAAAGCTATTGAGCTAATTCCCATTGGTAAGCCACGGCCCACCACAAACAACTGGCCCATCGTTCCCCTTCCCCAATCTGGTTTGGGAAAAACCCATGAAGTATCAAACGTTTCTATTAGCTGATTCCATCAACTACTTTAAAATTTGCAATGAAGGAAGAGATAGTTCTCCGATTCTAAAATTTAAGCAAACTAAAGGAGGCAGAATCAACTATAAAGTGAAGATTTCCGTAATTTCTATCATTTCTTATAAGGAACATATAAAAGAAATTCATTGATGAATGAAACTACAAAAGAGGTTAAAAAGGGAGGTAACAGCCACAATCCAAAGGAGTGAAGGCTTCACCAACTATTCTTCCGTAATTTAACTGTTCTATTCTATTAAGACTCTTAGGAGCTGAAGACCCCACAAGAACGACTTCGCTACTAGGGAGCTCTACCTCAAAATTGTCAAAAATTCATCCAAGACAGTGGAGGAACCCTCCAGGACTTCAGTGACCAAGCAAACCCCCGCTGTCGTATCTTAACGTCCCAAACATCTTTTGTAAAGAATGTCAGAGAGAGCAATTCAATCTTCCAAGTCTTTTATCTTGAATTGGTCTCTCCAAAATAATAATAATAATAAAATTTTAAAAATTAATAAATTGAACAACCAGAGAAGCCCAACAAGTCGTCTAAAGTTTAAGCTGCAGTCTCCTCGGTCTTCTTCCAAACAATTAGCAATAGACCACTCCTAAGAAATGCCCAGCAAGAAATGGCAAGGATATCTTTGCTCAGAACCACCTTCCCACGCCAATGATCCTTCCAAAAAAATAAGTACATAAAGTTCCCTAGTGTAACAGAAGATTTGAGATCGAACCATACTTCCATTTCATAGATATTTCATCAAGAACCATCACTGGTTCATGATGAGCTATCCTTGTAAACCAACCAAAATCTTCAGCCAGTCTTGCAACGAATGATGTATTGCCAAATCAAATGAACTCTCTCAAAATCTCCAACTGCAGATTGAGCTCATCTAACCATTTGCAGATCTTAAGAGAGGCACTAGCAAGGTTCCTTCCTCAAATGCCAGGCCAGGGCAAGAGTGGAGATGATTCAAGAACCTAGAAGGTAACCCCTTAACTGGAATTATCTCACTTTAACAAACTAACGAACATTTTGACACCTTCTCTCAGCTAGAAATAGTAGATTGAACAGACAAATCGCTAGCATCTATCCACACCCCCAGGAACGAAAGTGGAGTAAAACAAAATTCCATTATCATCGAAAGTTATATCCAGACTCAAAAGATTGCTTCTAACAAAATTCCCCGCGAGAGCTAGATTTTGGTCACAATGGCAACCAGTATAATACTATTAATTTAATATGCTTAAAAAAGATCCCTAATATAAATTCGTAAGGTGATTGAACAAATTTGCTTCAGGGTCAATATTTATCTAACCTCCATCTATGTCCATTTGTACACTATTCACATAAATCAAGGCTGAATCATATACCAAGACAAAAAGGCTAGAGGATCCGTGCACAAAGGTTATGATTGGATGGATAAAAGTGAGAAATGTACGAAAGGAAGCTATAAGTCACAGAAATGGTAAAAAAAAAACGGAACGCAAGGCTGTCAAGGCATTGGTCATTAGTTATAAACAAAGTTCCAAGGGAGAGAAATCTTTAATTTGTGATCAAAAGGCCCATGGCCAAGAGCAGCGCCTAGATCATAATTTGTGAAAAAATATATAAATAAATAAATTAGTACCTGAGATTCATCAAGAAGCTTCCTACTAGCTTCCAACTCTCTCTTCAGTACGGCAACCTCCTCCAAAGCACCTTTAAGTTTGGTTTCAGTTTCACTCAACAGATTGGTCTTTTCCGCAACCGCATTTTGCAACTCCAGTAGAAGGCCATTCCGAAGATTAGATTCAAAATTGGGATTTTCTACTGTTTCACAAGGTAAGACATTCAGAGACTGAGGCATGCTCTCAGCTGTGGAACTGTTCGTCAGAGATATTCCCATCTGTCCTACTACTTTATCTCTCACATATTTATCATTGTCTTGAAATTCTTCACGATTTGGTTCCATCATTGAGGAATCCAAATGAGGATTCTGATCACCACGGGAATCCAACATGTTTTCATCAACTGCTTCTCGAACTCTACCAGGCTGTTCAGCAAAGAGCCCCAGCTTAATATCCAGTGAATTAGAGATGCAAGAAACCTCATCCATTGGCTCTGTAGTAGATATACAAGGTGCAGGGGTTTCTGGAACATCTAAGATTTGTGGCTTGCAATCACCGCTCTTTAAAGCCGAAACAGAAAAATCAGACACAACATTATTTGAGAGATTTTGCCCCTGCAAATACTGATCTGACAATCTTTGTTCCAATTCTTTAATGCGTCTTTCATATGATTCACACTGCATTTGCTTAGTTTTAAGCATTAATTGAAGTTGTTTTCCATATTCATCTTTAAGACGCAAGGCTTCAGCTGTTTTCTCAGCAGCATTCTTTAAGACACTGTCAAGTTTGCTGTCGTCAAGCAAATCATATTCAGGAGAGAATGAACAGATCGTGGCTAAGGCAGAAGCAAGTTCAGCTTTCAATTTTGCATTTTCAACTTCCATCTTGCTGGTTCCAGCAATCTCTACTAACTCAGAACATTCAACAAGCTCCCCAGCCCCATTACTCTCAAAGGTATCCTTCAAAATTTCTTCAGCCTCAACAGAACTCAAAGCTCCAGCCGACCTTATAGAGGAATCCTTAGTGGTCCCTTGCTTCTCGTTCTTCCAAGGGAATCCTAACAAGTACTCAGGGGCATAATGGTCAAGGTCCGAAATATCAACATCAATCAAACAGTCATCATAAGGAGATATATGGACGTCACACGGGTTAGGAATATCATTTAATCCCATGGATTCTATTACATCTCTTGGAAAGTATGCACCATGTTCCGTCAGAAACATCGCACGTCTTCTAACCTCATCCTCCCTCTTTCTTGCAAGCCTTTCAGCCATTTGGCCAGCCATACCCATGTAAAGCTTCATGCAAGCTTTCCTTCTTACAACTTCAGAAAGACAAGCTCTATAGGCTGGACCGATCCCTCGCACTAATTTTAGGTCCATAAATAGTTCATCCTGGCGCGCCATTGCCTCTTTGAAAACGGGAAACTGTAATTTGACATCCTTGATGATGTAAGAGTTATAAGCGATCTTTTGCATGTAATAGTGCAAGAAGTTGTTCATTTGAATCTTTTTATCCTTACAAACATCAAGTAGTTTGGAAACTGCACGATCACAAGCTTGCATTCTTGGCAGATGATTTTTGTCATGGACATCATACATAGGACCTAAGGCCGAAACCGCATCATGAGGGCGAAGTGAGGAAGATAACTGACAAGATAAGCAATCATCCACCAGTTTCTTTACAGTATCAACATCTTTGCTGCATTATTATGCACAAACAAAACTTTAGAGTCATTGTAAACACACTTCAAAAAAAATTTCCTTCTTTTTTCCCTTTTTTTTTTGAAAAGAAATAATCACCAATGTCCACAAGGAGGTGTTAAACCTAGCTATCTCCCAAACACACTTCAACTGTTAATAACTAGTGTATTAGATATGTAAACATGAACAATATTCAGATCGTACCAAATGCATGAATCATGAGAATAAAGTAACTAATATCACCAATCTAAGAAAGAAGTGACAAACATAAACGATAAGTATTGAATACACGGAGAGGGATTGAAGGAAAAAAAGAAGAAGACCTAGTGACCGGCGCCCGCAAGGAAGTATTAAACCTAGCAACCTCCCAAGCACACTTGAACAGTCAATAGCTACTGTAATAGACATGTAAACATGCACAATTTTCAGATTGTACCAGATGCATGAATCATGAGATTAAAGTAACTAACATCACCAATCTAAGAAAGAAGTGACAAACACAAGTGATAAAGTATTGAATATACAAAAGAGAACTGGAGGAAAAAGAAAAAAGGTAAACTTTTTAATTGGGAGGGGGAATTCACAAGCCAAAGACAAAACTAGATGGTAATAGTATCGACGGTCTGATGCTTGAGCTATGGCAGAAGGAAATAGAAGCTAACCTCAAGGACTGCATTATACTCTTTTGTTCGTTGATATACCGCTGATGCTCCTTAATATTCAGTTCCAAATTTTTTATAGAAATAGAAGCCCTGCTGGAAAATAAATCCTCAACTTTCCGCTTAACCTCGTTAAATATCTCCTTAAATTGAAAAATTTTATTCTCAAACTGGCTGTGCGAACTGCTGCAATTTTCTGCTGATTTCCGCAAACTATCCTCCTTCACAAAATCCAGTAAGCACTTGCGATTGGCTGTTTGTAAGGCAGGATGAAGCTTAACTGACCTCAATTTCTCAATGTCTCTACCCAAATTCACCAACAGATCAGAATGAACCCGATACTGCTGTGAATAACGCTTCATGAAATCGGTGTAGTTCTGATTAATCATTTTATAGTATTGATCCAAATTACCCCTTGCAACTTCTAAAGCTCTCTCTTGAACCTTCTGCTCTCTCAAAAGCCTCTCACAGTATTCAAATTTCATCACCGTACTACTGTATATTGTATGAGCCTTGTGATAGTGGTAACGAAACTCACGCTCATAAGAAGGCAGAGCCTTCAAAGCAGGGTCTGAGGCATCATCTAAAGGATGGGAATCATGAGAAGAGGAAGGTGATGGTGGCTCAACAATATCAAGGATATCAATTTGCTCCGGTGGAGGCGGCGGCGAATTGCTTTGTAGCCTGGATCGATCAAACAGGAAAACTTCCCTATCATCTGCTGGAAGCTTGTAAACCGAAAGGTGTCTCTGTGATTCAAGCCTTACATCCAAAGAAAGAATGACCTGATCATTGCAGTTAATCCCAGTGATCGATTCAATCAAGCGCATCACATCCTCAACCAGCATACCCTCGTGACAGTCAAGCTGAAATGAATGTCCATTTTCAGAAACATGAACCAGCAACTTGCCGCTGTTTCCACCAGCATCTGTCACGCTTGAGCTCATCTTATCCACAACGAAGAATCTCAACCACAGGTTGCAGGACGACAAGATTAAGCAGCCAAATTAAACCCTTCTTTTTCACAAAAAAGGGGAGTCAATCCCAAAAGCGATGAAGCTATCCGTCGTCTACGGCTGAGGCACGGCGAGGAAAGTCAAATCCACCGTTCTTCCAGATTACGCTCCGCCCTTTCTGCTAGACTTTAGAATACCAGGCATTAAAACCTTAACCCTCAACTAAAATCCGAAATCTCAAATCACTACTTCACTGCTAAAGTAGCCTGATCTAAAATCCCTAACAAAGTTAATATCGTCTACAAAGTTTATCAACCTTCAAAACTACTCAATTCTAAAGCTACCCCCATAACCATCAACCATCAACCAATAATCCCAATCCCCAGCAAGTAACCACGAAGAACTAACAAAATCTGCTTGATTCCAACGTCTCTTTCCCGGTCCCGGTAAAACCCTACTAATCGCCGACCCACCCTCCACAAAATCCGACGCGAAAACCAGGATTTTCGCCGAAGATATCTTGATTTCCGTCCTTGTTCCCAAAACTTTCTCAGATGAACACGAAAAAAAGGGAACGAACCAGCGGATCAAAACCAAAAGCCTAAACAGTAGGGTTGAAGGAAACAACTAACAACAGAAGAAGGTGAAGATGATGAGAAGCGATAACGTGAGGAGAATGATGAGCGAGAAATTTGATTCTTAGCATAAGACAAAGCTTCTACGAAACCTTGCAGCAATGTGATACTCGTTATTAAAAATATATATATATAAATATTAATATATGAAGATGAAATCTACGTTTTTTGTGTGTGTGTGTTCCATAATCATCAACGAATTTGCTTCTGGTTCTCTCTTTCCGCTATCGCTTTGAATAATGAAAAACCATGAAGGAAGCTTCTATGGCGGCCACCACCGTGTAGCAGAAAAGCGCTTCTTCTTCTTCCTCTCTCTCTTCAAAGTCTCGCCGTACGAAACTTGAATGAAGCGAAGCAAAGCAAGCCCAGGCGCCTTGCTGTCGCAATGGTTTATTGAAATTTGGAAATTCTAATCATTTTTTTAAATATAATTTCTTATAAAAAGAAAAAAAAAAAGAAAAAACAGAATGTAATCTGTAAATTTTAAATCCTCTGAATTAAAAAATAAAATAAAAGTTAAATTACAAATTAGTCCCAAAGATTTTTTTTAAGAAGAATTTGGTCCCAAAATTATACTTTATAATTAGAATTTATCATAATCATAAATAGCCACTAAATTATGTATTAGACAAACGAAACTATTTAAATTCTTAGTTTTAAAATAAACTAAATTCTAACTTTTTTTTTTTTTTTATGGTGACTAAATTTTTAATTATACAAAAAAATCTAAAGTATTCTTAATCATTTTTTTTTCTAAACGTTTAAAAATTAATCCTCGTAGAAGTAACTTTATGAGTTTTAATAAATAATATTGTAGCTTTTAAAATATTATGTTAAAAATATTTTTAGTTTTTAATTCATGATTTTTTATAGAGTGTGCATCTAGATTATCCCATTTGTTTTACGGAGCGATGTAAAATGTCCGGGTATATAGAAATTCTCTAGCATCAAATGGGAATTTTGGATTCCCATATAGAGAGCATCCTTTTTTACTTTTGTAATCTTTCTTTTTTTTTCATGTATATATAAATATCACTCTTTTGTATTTTCATTTTATTATTAAAATAAATATTGTCAACTATGTATTTCACCCTCTTTGGTTACATTGTAGTTGTTATTATTTTTTTAAGAAAGATATTCAAGTTCAAATTTAAATTAGTATATACTCTATAAAAATCTTAAATTAGTATATATTATTTTTTGACAAAAGATAACATTATGTAAATTTAAGATATTTTTCATTAATATTTATTTTGTTGATAAAAATAACATTATGTAAATTTATAAAAAAAAATCTTATATTAATAAAACAAATATGTTACCTAAGTTCAAATCATATTAGATTAATTATAAATTAATGAAAAGTCGTAAGAGAATTATTAGAAAATTATGTAAATTTAAGACAATCCTAAGTAGAAATCCTACAAAACAAACACAACTATCTAAGTATTCTGGGATATCTTCAAATATATTCCTACAAAACAAATATAGTTATCTAAGGATCTCAAACCTATTTAATTTCAGGCATCTCATTCCCAAAAAACAAATGGCGCCTTAAATTTGTATAAAAGTAACAATCTGTTCCATGATCTTTAGTTGGTAACGATTTAACTTTTGTACATTTAAATTTGTAACAATTTAGTCTCTAAACTTTAATAAGTAATGATTTGGTTTTTGTACTTTACAATTTGTAAGGAGCTAGTCTCAAACGTGAAAATTTTCAATTTTTATCACGTACTAACTTAGTTTTATGGTTTATAAGTAAACTTGATTCTTGATCAATTTATCAATCTATTGAGCATAAAAAATTTCATTAAATCATAATAATATTTTTCATGATATCTAAATCGTTACAAATTGTAAAATACATGAACTAAACCATTACATATTATCATAGACTAAATTATTATAAATTTGAAAGTACAAGGACAAATTGTTACCAAATAAAATTTAGGGACTAAATTGTTGTTTTTATAAAAGTTTAGAGACTATAAGTATTTTTTAAACTAAAAATTGGAAAACTTCGGTTTTTTTTTCTTAAATTCAACCTTATAAATTTAGTCTAATGATTTAGATAGCTGGTTAAATTAAAATTTTAGTATTGTGTTATTCTACGTTGAGATACATATTTTAACTAGTTTCATGGGGCAATTTATGGCTTTTAACTAAGTTATAGACCTAATGCAATCATTCGTCGTGTGTCGTCGGGTCAATGAGATGATAATCTTTGAAAAAATCCTAAAAATTTCTACCAATCTAACTTCAATTTTTTATTTTGGTCTAGTGAAACACTTGAAGGTACGAGAATTTGAACTTTCAACTGTAATTAATCGAAGAAATATATACAAATTACCATTAAACTATGTTAAGTTTCACAATAAAAGAAATCAATCCAAAAAAAATTCAAAACTTTTAAAATGATAGAGCTAAATTGCACAATCTAAAATAATTAACAAAGTATATAAATCTATAGGGAAAAAAAAGTTAAGGTTGCTATAAAGTGTGTTCAACATAAGCACAATTACTTGATAGATATTAAAAAATTAACCTCACATTTGTATTGTTAATTGTAAAATGTTTCTTGAATAAAAAAGGCTTTTAAGTTTGTTTGGTAGTCTTTTTTATTTAATAAATTGAAGGTTAGATTGCTTATGCTATGAGCCTTGTGTTTATTTATTATCTATTTTTTTAAAAGAAAAATAAAAAAAAATTCTCTTTTTGAAACGTGTTTATCTTTAATATCATCTTTTTTTACAACACGTCAACAAAGGAGATTGAACCTTATATACCTGAAACTCGATAATATAAGTATGTTAGTTGAGTTATGCTTTAATTTATTTTTATTAGTTGTTTTTAGAACTTTAATAATAATATTAATGGACAACAGTATATGTAACTACACAGTTCAACAAATTTAACAAATTTGAGATATTAATTAGACATGTAGAAATTCAATAACAAAAAATGCGGTTCACCCTAATGAGAGATATCTTATTTTTATTATTATTATTGTTTATTATTTTTTAGGAAATTATTATTATTATTATTATTATAGAAAATTTTTACATATAGAAAAAAATGTCAAATTATTTACATAAAATAGCAAAAAAAAATATTGATAGACAGTGATAGACTTCTAAAAATTTTGCTATTTTGTATAAATAGTTTTCCTTATTTTTCTAATTTTAAAAACTCCCCTATTATTATTATATCTAATCTAATCTTATGCCTTTATGCTTAGAAATCTTGTAAATGGTCACTTTTACATTTAATGAACTAGTTTAAATATAAAATATAGCCCATCTAAAGTATAGGCCAACTCAAATTTATTGATAAAAAAAATGTCAAGTTTAGTTTATAAATTTTGAAATTTTTATCTATTTGATTTTTAAATTTTTAAAAATGTTGTTTCTAATGCTAAATTCAAAATTTTAAAAATTAATTGATATAAATTTAAAACTTATATTTAATAAAATACTAAAACTTCCAAATTTATGTTCGCAAAATTTTAAAAATATCAAATTTGTAGTTTAGCTTTAAAAATTATTATTCGTTCTAAAAAAATATTATTATTATTACTTCTATTAGGTATATTTTTGCATATCTACTTCTAGTTCTATGTTTACTCCAGCACATTTCATCATTAGACTCATATAAATATTTATACTAATACATTCAATTTTAGAATTTTTTTTAACTTTTTCTTTCACTTTCTATTTTGGTTTTTTTAGTTCTATTTTGGTTATTTGTGGTTTAAAAAATTATATTTTAATTCTTAATTTATTTCTATTAAAACTGTTTTCAAATATAGAAAAATAAATCAAATTATTTGTAAATATAGAAAAATTTTACTATTTATCAACGATATACCGCGATAGAATTCTATCGCTTGAGCAATAGACAGCAATAGAAGTTTATCGCTTCAGTGATAGAAGTCTATCGCTCCAGCGATAGAAATCTATCGTGGTCTATCAGTGATATACAGTAAAAAATTTCTATATTTGTAAATAGTTTGATATTTTTTCTGTTTATAGTAATTTCCTTTTCTTTTATATCATATTTTTTATAAACTATTAATTTAGTTTACACACACATTATAAGTCATTAAAATGTGATGTAACACTCTTTATTATCCACGTATCATATTTGATAAAGACTAAAGGTTCGACTTAATGAAATTGACACCAAAAATTAAACGTATAAAGTCATGGGACCAACACAAAAAGTGATAAAATGATTAGACACTAAAGTCAAAAGTACTAACAATTTGTATTGAAACACTTAAAAATTAAGGGGTAGACATCATATTTAAGCCTTTATATTAATTTTAGGACTTGTGTTTTCCTTTTTGAAAATGAAATCAGAACTTATATAACTTTTTTCATTTACTTTAAGCACATAAATTTGTCATTCATGATTCAACCTCTTTTTTTAGTTAAATACATCATCTCGTTGGTAAATATAGGACAAAATTTAAAATTAGTGTTGAATTTTGAACTATTGACAAAAATAAGGTACATAGTAAAGAAATTCAAAAAATAGAGTGGTTGAAGAAAATATTGACAAAAATAGGGTTGTAAAATCGTGTACCCCGTACACAATTTCCATATGGCGCCCACGTAGATTGGTCAATGAGACCAAAATCGTGTACGGGGTACACGATTTCCTTTTTTTTTTTTTTTAATCAACAATTACAATTCTTAATATTGTTATTTTATAGCATACTCATATAAATGCGTTTGAAGATTAGAAATTCATAAAAACTTAAACTTTAAATTACAAAGGAGTCATGTGCCACATGGTGGACGTCTTCGTTGACGGTGCGGACGACGAGGTACAGGCACTTCAAAGTGTTGATGTTGATGAATTAATTCATCAATATCCTCTTGGGTGACGACTGATGGATGTTCATAATACTCTTGTTGATTGCCAGAACTCGATCCGATGTCTGCTCTAGGAGAAGTTGGAATTGGATCATGAAACATCGGAGGTTCCGGGTCAACTTGTTCCTTTGGAATAGCTTCACCCTGTTGGCGTTGTCGTCTACGACGAATACGTCTTCGATCAGTATCAGCAACATTGAGTCGTCTTGTCTGCTGAATAATATTTTGTACATTTACCAAGTTTTGGTCACACATTGTAGTCAACTCTGGTAAATCTTGTTGTACAGAATATTGATGTCCATCTTGGACAAAATTATTCTGAATGGTGAAAAACTTTAATATTAAATAATGTTCATATCATATTGAATCGTACCAGGGAAAATAGTCGTCTGATACTGCTGGCCTATTTGTAGTAGAAGAACTATCCCATACTGATTGTGAACGATGAAAATTTTGTTGATATAGTTGTATGGGATTAGAAGGACCCGGATCCATGATGCGAAATCACTAAAACATAATTACAAGTAGAAAAAACAAATTTTATTACATAAATAAATTCCATTACATAACAAAGCCAATTAGAAAGGTCAATTACAAGTAGAAAAAACACCTCCGATATTAATCAACAAACAAGCTTCACACTTTAGATTTAGCGAATATTAACCAAAACAAACTTCATAACAAGTTTTATGTTTAAAAAAAATAATTACCAAGCTATTCGGCGGAGACGGCAGCGGCACAGTGGTGGGCGGCAGACGACGGCCGCGGCGGGAGAAATTTGGACGGCAGAAGAAGAAAGGAGTGAAGCAGAAGAAGAAAGGAGTGAAGTTAAAAGGCCTAAAATCGTGGACCCAGTCCACGAATATAGAACTCCTGGACTCGGTCCACGAATTCACAATCGGTGCAGGCGTGGCAGCAGGAATCTTTGACCTGCAGAGGTGGCAGGTAACTCGTGGACTGGGTCCACGAGTTTCATACCATACTCGTGTACCCGATCCACGATTTTAGTAAATCGTGGACCGGGTACACGATTTTACAACCCTAATTTTGGGATTATTTTCCATTCTACTCTATTTTTGTCATATTTTATTAAATTAACATTATTTTAAAAAAAATTGTAAATATACATCATTTTTCCATTTATTAATTAGTTTCTAATATATAATATTTTTCCTTTCATTCCATATATAATTTTAAATCCAAGTTTCTATTCAATAATAATATTGAAATTAAATATGGAACTAAATTAAAAAGAATTTATTTTATGTGAGTGTTAGGTATTGACTTTCCTTTAAATTATTTAAAAACAAATACAACTTACTTAAAAAAAAAAAAAAAAAAACAAGTGAGAGACGTGGATTTGAATTTTCATCTTCATAAAAGAAAAAGTTTACATGTCAATAACTATTGCGCTACATTCGTTATTGCGCCGACATATTACAATTAAACATGTATAGAAGAAAATATCATCACTTATCACGTGTTTTGATTTTTTCAATTCATAGAGACGAAATTTGTAATTTAACTTGATAAAAGTATAACATTTTAAAACTTACCTATTAAATAAAAATTGTATTAAGAACTTGAGAACCAAAAGATATTTCCTTTATTTATTTATTTTTGTAAGTGTAGCAATGTTAAATGATTAAGTACATTTGTTTTTCTTTATTAGTCACATGATCATATCCATTTTATAATATATAATACTTGAAAAAAAAATCAAAATATTGGAAGGAGTTTAAAACTTTAAACATATTGGAAAGGGTACTGAAATACACGGGGTTGTTTGGAAACTAGAATGTAATCAGGATTATTGAGAATTGGGGGAGTGTTAGAATGTGTGAGGTATCGAAGACATAATGAAAATGAGATCGTGAAACGTGAAAATGGTAGGAAAGAAGATTTGGTTAAAAATTATCGAGCCAAAATAAGTTTAATATTACAAATCGAGCCCAAAACGTTCAATCCAAACATGAGTTTTTCAGGGAAATTGCTATTTCTAACCTAAAAAGTTTTTGGTGGGACAAAAGTAACCTCTTTTTTAAAAAACTTCTTTTTCTAACCTCTTTTTAAACTTTTCAGATTTTCAGTGGTGGGCCCTACAACGTGAAATGACGAAAATACCCCCAATTTAATTCCCATCTCACCTTCTTCAATTTTCATGTCTTTCCGAGAGGCGGTTCAGAGTTACAATTAATATACCTTTGCTAGTTCAACTTCCAAACGGTTCAAATCGTTTGGCATTCCCGAAAGGCTTCTCGAATTCTTCATCTTCCCAAATTCTTCAATTTTCACTTTTCACCAAAACTCTTTTCTTCTTCCATCAAAACCTTGCCTTCCTCAAACCATCCTCTTAATCAAATACGCTGATTCGACTTCATTTTCTGGATCTCCTCCATTCGTGCCTTGGATTCTACAAGTACCTTCAATTTCTACAAAGGTACATTGTTTGGAGTTGATCTACCCATGCTTTATTATCATTCCCTTACTTCTGTGCTGTCTTCTGCTTAAAAATCCATGATTAAATGTTGTTATTTCTGGAAAAAAAACCCATGAGAACGGCAAAAAAATCGAAGAGATATGTTTCAAAATTTGAATTTTGACAAAATGCATGTTAGGGTTTAGGGTTTAATCAAGTAGAAAAATCTTTTAAATATAAATTGATGGAAAAATTTAGAACAATGCGTGATGGAGAAAGACAATCTGTGAACACACTAAGAAAACTATCCAAAATGTGGGGTTCTGTAAAATTTCCCGTAAAGTATCCACCAGGAGCTTACGGAAAAAATGACAGAACGCCCAAATTTCACGTAAGGTTTGAACCACCGTGAAATTTGAGCGTTCTGTGATTTTTCCCGTAAGGTCCTGGTCGAAACCTTACGGGAAATTTTATAGAACCCCAAAATTTCACGGTGGGTTTAAATTTCTTGGTGGGTTGAAACCCTACGTGAAATTTGGGCGTTCTGTAAAATTTCCCGTAAGGTTTCGACCAGGACCTTATGAAAAAAATCACAGAACGCCCAAATTTCACGGTGGGTTCAAACCTTACGTGATATTTGGGCGTTCTGTCATTTTTTCCGTAAGCTTTCGACCAAGACCTTACGGGAAAAATCACAAAACGCCCAAAATTCACGGTAGGTTTGAACCAACCGTGAAATTTTGTCCTCCTGTCATTATTCCCGTAAGGTCTCGACCAAGAACTGACGGAAAAAATTGCAGGAGGGTCAAATTTCATGGTAGTTTTAAAACTTACCATGAAATTTGGTGGGTCTATTCTTCTTCTCGTAAGGTCTCGACCATGACCTTACGAGAAAATGGACAGAACCCCCCAACTTTCATGGTAAGACCAACATTATCATCAATCCCGTCGATTGAATTCGCACTTAGCATGACACCCTTAAACTTTCCACGTAAATGTGTCCCATCCACGACAAGAACACGTCTCATATAGTTCAAAAAACCCTAATACATGGACCTAATGCCATGAACATATACTTGAAATATTTTCCGTCGTCAAGCTTCAACTCATATAATGTACCGGGATTCATTATCTTCAGTGCTTCCCCATCTGCATGTAAGTGGCCAAATAAATCCTCAGGCCTACCTCGAACAAGTATCAAAACCTCCTCCTTCGATCGCCAAGCTTTTTTGTAACTAATGCTCACACCATACTCTTCACGAATATCTTGCATTATATCTTTAGGCCTATACACCCTACTGACATTAGTGAACTTTGACTTAATTAAATGTCCTATTACCTTGCTCTTGGCCTGTTGGTGGTCATGATCCATTAGTTGGTGAGAGCAAGTATGAACATTCGTATACCTACTTATCTTAAAAAACGTAGAATCCTTAAGCTTTCGAGCCCTAATCCTCCATCCACACGTCTCATGTTTACACTTGACAACTAACAACGACTTTGTGGATTTGTGAACCTGAGTTTCAAAATTCTGTCGCATGGAAAAAAGCGACAATGAATACGCAAGCTCTTCCTTTGAAAGGTATATCTGTCCAAGCTCAATCCCAACAACATCATTACCGAATACTTGATCGGTCACAACGATAGGCATCTCAGCCATAGACATACCGGGCTGTGCAGAATTATTTCCAACCAACATTGAGTCACCACTGACATATCCCTGATCACCATCCTCCTCAAACTCTTCAACACTATCTCTGTCGTTATCTGTATGTAATTGATAAGAATCATCATCATCTGATTGATAATTATCAAACCCCACTGCATCCTCTTCGTCACATTCATAGTCTCCACCGTCCTCCCCAGATCCATATTCATCCACATAACCCTCTTCACCAACATTTTCCTATCCCGTACCATATCTCGAGGACGACGGACCATCTTGTTCAAAATTGTAGGGATCAAGGTAGAAACTATCGTCATCTAAGTCATACGGGATTACATTATTGGTTAAGGGGGTTAGTGAAGATACATGACAATATAAATCATCTTGTGGTGGAAAATATTCATCAACTGAAGGTGGTGCGGGGTGATAAGAAGTTGGTTCGGGAAAATATTCATCAACAGAAGGTGGTTCCGAGTGATAAGGGGGTGGGTATTCTTGGGCTAAGTTATATGGAAAACTTGGTTGGTATGAGCAATCAGGGCTTTTCATGTCACTTCCCGATCCATACCTAACACTTGTTGATAAATAGATAGGCGGCCTACATGCATCCTCCCCATTTAAAAAGAAACTTAGCTCCTGGTCATTTCTTATCAAATACGTAGGAACTGTAGATCCAAAGTTGTATAGACATTTTAGAATGAGGTCATGATGGTTCGGGTCAGTCCCACTTATCTTATACAACTCTAATAAAAATTCTTCATACCTGATGTCACGTCTTACTTCCAAATCCTCAAGATTACCCCCTATGTAATCTCGTTCATCCTCCTTCCAAATACCACCATAGCAAACAAATATGCGCAGCATTCTGCAAATAGATTTACTACCATCAATGTAAGGACAATAAAAAAAGAAGTAAACAAACAGCCAGGAGAAAAAGAATGCAAATGCAAACAAAAAAGAAATAAAAAATCTAATTCTGCAAGATTTTCCGTAAGCTTTCTTACGAGAAATCTTATCACCACCAAGATTTTCCGTAAGGAAGTTTACGGAAAATCTTATAGAATGACCTTTTTTCATACTTTTTTTTATTTACACAGTGCTTCTTTTTTTTCCCCGTTTTCAAATTTCCTCCAAATGAGATAGATTGACAAATTTCATAATTTGGATAAAACTGCAACAAATCCCACCAACAAAACTATTTTTTTCTTTCAAAATCATTCGCTAATGAACAAAAATAGAAAACAAACAACAATTACCCCACATGAATGACCCCACTTGAATGAAAAATAAAGTCAGAGAGAACATACATACCTGATCTATCAAGGGACAACTCGAAAAGGAAAGAAACAAAATTGTCTGAAGTTGGGACCCTCACGTATAAGCCTTTTTTTATGAAAGTGAAAGTGAGAGCAAACTGAAAAATGACAAGTTTAAGGTTGTGAACTGAAGTTGTAGGTCTGAAACTTGTGTTAGGTAAGTTAGGTATCGTAAAAAGTTAAAGCAAATTTAATGAAAATTGAAGAAGGGGAGATGGGAATTAAATTGGGGGTATTTTCGTTATTTCACGCTGTAGGGCCCACCACTGAAAATCTGAAAAGTTTAAAAAGAGGTTAGAAAAAGAAGTTTTTAAAAAAGAGGTTTTTAAAAAAGAGGTTATTTTTGTCCCACCCAAAATTTTTTAGGTTAAAAATAGCAATTTACCAGTTTTTCATTACATTACAATCCAAACTCATTCCATTACGAATTTCCAAACACCCCAAATGATATACTAATTTTTTTCTTTTAATATTTTTACTTGAGATGTAAAAAATATATATTTAAAAAGAAAAAGCAAAATTGCAGTCTAATCCAAAATGCCAAACGTGAAGGAGAAGGAAGGCAAGGCACCCACTAAAGCCACGGATACAAAGGAAAAAGATAAATAAAGGAAAAAAAAAAAAAAAAGTCCTACGCCAAGTTATTAAAGTTAATTAAAAGAGAAAAAAATCCTCAATCAAGCTTAAGTGGTTTAGAGACCTATCTTATTGACCAAGATTATAAATGGAATCTCTTAACTTCAAATGCTATTTAATTAAAAAAAATTATTATAAACAGAAAAACATCAGACTATTTACAAATATAGAAAATTTTCAATATCTATTACGGTCTATTATTGATAAACCATAAAATTTTCTATATTTGTAAATACTTTGGCTCATTTTTCTATATTTGAAAACAGTCAAAAATAAAATAGTAAAAATAAAAATTTAGAAAAAATATCAGTTTGTACCTAGTTTTTGTCATATTCCACTCTAGCCACTACTGTTTCTGTCCAGTCTCTGTCTCCGTTAACAGCCAATCGACGAAGGCAAATCCATGCATAGATCCGACACTCAGACCTGTCTCTGATTTGCAACCCATGTCTTTTTTTGCTCCATCGTATGCACAGATCAACAACCCAGCCCTCCTTACCTTTTGTCCAGCCGCACGTTCTCTAAAGTCGACCATGTTGTTAAGATTGTGTAGCCTCCATGCCCAGAGCTCAGTCGTGTGCCTCCTGCCCAGCCGCACACCTCTTGCCTAGTCTCGTGCCTAGCCGTCGTCGCCACACAAGTTGCCATTGATCGGTCGTTGTCCATGGAGCTCTACAATCAGATATGGGTCTTAGTTCGTATCAGCTTGTGGATTTCTATTTCATATCTATCTATATAGATCTCTGTCTTCGGCCTAGAAGTTTTTTGTGTTTCCGTTCTTCGCGGGTCTTTGTTTCTAGTATTGATCTGTCGCGATTTGATTCAAAAGTTTTCTTTAGTTTTTGTCATCTGGCACCTTAAATTTTACCCAGTCGCTTCACAAATTCAAGTTGTGCGTCACTCTACAATCTTGAGTCTGCAGGAGGGTGTCAATGTAAATATGATTTATGCTTATGAATCCTTATTCTCCTAATTATATTTTCCTTTCCTGTATTTTTTCCCCTTTCCTGTAGTCTATTTATTCTTACACTGACATTTGTAAAAATTATGCTAATTATTCAATTAAATATACAAAACAACATGTGTGACGATTAAAATGTTATGCACTTTCTTCTCTCACTCTTGCTCTTTATTATTTACTCTCGCTCCTCGATAATAGTGAGAGCAAAGAGCAAGAATGGAAAGACAGAACATTGATATTTAATCAATACGAACATGAAAAAAAAAAAGAAAAAAAAAAGCAAAATCCTATCCGGCGTACATAATAATCCATTTGGGTGATTTCACGATGATATAACATGAGCAAAACGTAAAAAAATAAAATAATAAAAATAAAAATACTTAAAATTTAAAAAGTGAAATAAATTAATTTTATTTTGAACCTAAATTTTAAACCACCTATTTAAATATCTTAAAATTCTCCTATTTTCGTCCCCGTCCCCGTCTCAGTCTCAGTCTCAGCTCTTATTCCCATTCCTTGTTCCGGCTATTTGGAAAGCCCTCGCAAAAAATTCCACAAGTTGTGGCAGCTGCCATGGCTGCTTGGCTGTTTGCTCTCCTTTTGGATTATATTTCCATGTGAGTGAAAGTACGTTGAAAGAAACCATTTTTGGATAGAGATTCATCTTAACTTCCCATGAGACTCTTAGTTGTCAACATTTGCAAATGGAATATATATATATTTATTATTCAACAAATTATTTCATATAAATAATTTTTAAAAAATGTTAAAATAGCATTTTAGTCCCTATACTTTAAAGTTTATTCAAGTTTGATCCATGTACTTTCAATGGTCCAATTTCAGTACTTGTACTTTTAATAAATTTTAAATTTAGTTCCCAATTCTAATTCATTGTTATTTTTTTAAAACTTTTTTTTTTTGTTATCTATAGTATTTTTATTATAAAATTTCAAAACTTATTTCCATATTTTATTTTATTGCATGAAAAGTATTCATCCCCTCCCAAGTTATCTCCCTAACCTAGGAGAGGATGTGAAGATGATGATTACCAATCCTCTTTTGACACACACCATCCACCTCTAATTTACTCGACCTGATAGACAATCTTTAATTCATAATATAATAATATACACAACGGCCTCCTCGGCACATCCAGAATTAAAGACAATAACACCATTGAAGGGCATACATTTTACACCACAACTTTCATGCCCACAACCATACAACATCAACACGTTGACAAAATCATAAATCCGACACTTCCAGTGTACAATGCCCAAGTGAACGACTTATATACATATCACTAGATGGGAATACAAAAGAACACCTAATCAGAGATGGCTATGCGAAAATCTTGGTGTTGTGGCAGACGAGATTTGAATAGGCGAGGCTCCGAGAATCCCTTAGCTACCTGGGTGGAAAAGAAAACATTTCTGGAAAGAGTTAGACATAAAGTCTAGTGAGTAACAGGTAGTAAAACGTTTCGTAAATATATATATCAAAATCTTTACAAACCTCTCAATTAAACTAGTTTATCAAATAATCACTAACTCACAAGTGTAAAGCATTTTTTTAAAAAAAAACTTGGCTTTCATAAATACATTTTCTTTCATAAAACCTTTGTAGCCTGGTACCCTACATAACCTTAGTTGGTGCGGAGAAACCTCAATGCACACCACGTCTAAAACCATAATCAAGATCGTATGTGCACATAGACCGACAATTCATGGATGCGCTAGTACCGTCTCATAAGTCCTTAGGTACTTAATCTGGGCCACCCTGATACCTTCTCAAACAGTCCTTCAGTACCAAGGCGCCTGGTTTTGATACCTTCTCAAACAGTCCTTCAGTACCAAAACCATAAAATGCTGCAATCCATGACTGTCCCTATACCGACTCATAGATCATCCTTCTTTTTCAAACATAACAGGAATCAAGTTTCTAGTAACATTCATGCAGCAAGTAACATTTCAAATACATAACACACTTCCTAGTAAACTCAGTTCACAAACCATATAATCCAAGTACATTCTAACGTTTATCAATACAGTTCAGAAAACATGTAAAATAACATTTCCAGAATAGATGTTTTTCAACATAAAATATCAAGCTTTCAAACATTCTTTGTAAAACATATTTGAAAACGTTTCTGTTACTCACAGTCTTAGTTTGATCTCCCGGGTCTATAAGCTTCACCAATCTCGGTTTGACCTGAAAATTAGACCCACACCTCTATTAACTTCTCCTTAGAAGAATTTCGTCCTCGAAATTCAGTGGTTAATGGTAAAAATTAATTTTGAAAGATTAAATTTAAGGAGACCAAAATTGGACAATTGAAAGTATAGAGACTAAAATTGAACAAATTTTAAAGTATGGGGACCAAAAATAGTATTTTAACTTTTTAAAAATGACAAAGGTTGTCGAAAATATATAAGTAAATTTATCAATTTAGTTCCTAAACTTTAAAAAAAAATTCAAAATGCATTCTTCAAATTCTAATTATACTTCTATTTATTCTCGTGTTATAGTATTAACAAAATATTAATGTGATTTTTCTTAAAAAATATATATCTATTAATGTGATTTGTCACATGTTAATTAATCTATTCAAATTATTTACCACATGCTACTTGATGCATACAAAAATACCTACTGGCAGTGTACAAATCAACTTTTAATTTAGGGCAAATACCAATTTATACTCCTGAAATTCTAGAGGTTGTATCAATTTAAACCCTAAATTAATAATTGTATTAATTTAAACTCTAAATTTTCATAAGTGTATCAATTTAAACCTTAAACTTTCATAAGTATATCAATTTAAACATTGAGCTTTCATAAGTGTATTCAAATAAAACATAATAGAGGGTTTAAATTGATATACTTATAAAAGTTCGGAGTTTATATTAGTACACTTGTGAAAATTCAGGGTTTAAATTGATACAATTATTAGTTTGAGGTTTAAATTAACATATTTATGAAAGTTCAGAATTTGAATTGATACAATTATTAATTTGAGATTTAAATTGATACAACTCCAAAAATTGATGAGTATAAATTCATCCATTTTGGAGGAAGAAACATGGTGAGTTTGAATTAATTAAAACTACTAAAGACAGCAATTGTCAGTGAGAAAAATTTATGCGAAAATGTATTTTAGGGACTTGATTTCACAAATTAAATTTATGATTTTAATTAAATTAGATGTATTAACAAACATGCAATATTTCATAAGTCAATAGTTCTAAGGTCATAAGTGTCTCTTCCTGATGTAAATTAAGAAACTAATATTCCTATCTAGTTCCATTTAAGGCCATATTTACCAATCTATAATGAAAATTGGTATAATCGTAATGAAATTTCATTGATAGATCAATCGTAATAGACCAGAATAACACGTAATTAGATTGCTTTTGATCATGTTTTCCTAAAATTACGAATCTGTCACATCATAATTTTCATATTGTAACAGTACATTAACAGTAGCGGTAATGATAACGTAATATCGAACTGCAAACAGATTGACCATCCTCCACTCGTCAATCAGTTTGCATTTATTTAGTATAGATTGGGTAGTGGGTCCCAGATAACAGTATAAGTACGGAACACAAGATAAACAAGAACAAATGTAATTTATAGGGGCTCGCTTTACATATTACCATTCATTTGTTACTTTTCCCCTATTGTAAACATAGGCTAAATGTAGAGTCTAATTCTTTTAACAACCTCTAATGAGATTTGAATTGACATGATGAGTGAATTAACATTTTCATTATATTATAGATCAAAATTTGACGAAATATAATTAAAATATCAACAAAGTATCACTAGCTAATGTTGACATATTATTGATAATAAATAATTTAAACTCATTTAAAAAGGTTAAATACTTACATTTTGGAAATGAACAAAGTGATTTTAACAATTTCAAAATTATGTTCATATATGCCCTAGATACAAATTATAAAGGTAAACGATACTCACTAAAATTTAGATATCAAATATATGTACACTACAACAAAAAATGTTATTCCATGACATACAAAAATTGTCACAATTAAAATTCACTATAGTTATTTTCAGTCATTTCGTACATCAAGGTATTAGTTTTAATGACACTTTCAAAAACTATCATAATTGCCCTTTTGAGATAATAATTATTTGTCAACAATAAGCCATTACTTACCATTATAAATTGTCATTGTCACTTATAATGACAAGTTATTAGCATTTTTTAAATAATTAATTATTTTTATTTAGTGATAGTTAATCAAAGTCATTGATGACATTGAAAAACCGTCATACTTTTTTGAAAATACGAAGAACTTTATTTTTTTTCCGGAAAAGCATGCCTAGCAATTCTTTTCTTCAATAAAGAATGCTTAAAAATTAATTAATTATTTATTTATATTATTTATACCCAACGGTTTCGTAGCTTCATGGGTTCGAGGTTGGCCTATAATTTGGTCCAATCCCTTTGGTCATGAGTTCGAAACTCAGTAGGTAGAGAAGAAGAGAAAAAAGAGAAGATATGAAATTTCACTAAAAATTAATTATTTATATTTAATAACAATTAAAAACTGTAATAAATTGATTACACTTAAAAACTGTCAATCGAAAATTCGGAATTCTATTTTTTCTTGCACTTTTTTTTTCTTTTATTTTTTTTTCATTTATCACACTTTTTTAGAGATAGGAAACTAAAAAAAAATTATAAAAAATGCTTAGCCTCTAAGATTGGTGCCTTTTGTTGGATTTTCATTTCGTTGAATGAGAAATTTTGGACCAATCACAAATTGTCACGTCATTTCTCAAATTAATGACGAAATTATAAACTAATTAAATTAGGGACTAATTAAAAATTATATGTGTCCCAAATTAAAATTGAAGATGTAAATTGGCAAATTCCGAGAGTGCCACGCAGTTGAATCAAATTAATTTTTTTTGTTCAATTAATTATTAATATTTGGGCTAAAATTCAATTAAGTAAAAAATAGACTTAATTTGGCTCAAATGGCCAACAAAGGCTCAACAAATGCCCAAATCCAATTAGTTGGGCCCAAGGACCAAGTCCATGGACCAGTCAAGCCCAAACCTGTTGAGTTTATGCCCTAAAACTCGTAGATAGTAAATGTTGTATTTTGACCGTCATTAATAAATGATTATTCATTATTATTCAATAAATGTTATTGATTATTTTATCTTGTTTTAATAACCCTAAAATCCAATAAACTAACAGCCTGGGTTGTTTTATGAGTTTTGAACAATATGTAGAGACATATAGAGATCAATGTTCAAGTTACAGCCTAAAAGGTCTATAGTATAAGGATAGGGCTGGGTACCTTATCCTGGTAACACTATGGATACGACCCACTTTGTATTTGATACAAACACAATGATCCAACGCGTTCGTGTAGGAGACATGCGAGTGGGGGTATCCTATGCGATGAGTTTGCATAAGTCTGGACCACGAAATAGTAACCACTAGATATAACTCCGTTGACTGGTTAGGTTTTTATTTCAATAGGTTGACTTAGGCAACTTAGTCTTAATCTTGAGTATATTATGAACTCTTGTTCACGAGGGATTGTCCTTTGATTTGTATGGGTGAGAGTGGCTTGTTTGCCGACTCGATATGCCTACCATTTTGGGGATAAGACTGAGTGGGGAGCTGGGAACATAATTATACAAGATGGATTTCACTTATTCCCGACTTTAGGGTAAGTAGATAAGTGTTCCCTTAAGTGGCGTCTCCGGGACTTGAACAAAGGGCCCTACCCTCTCACTGGCCTAAGAGGAGTTTCTGTTTGATGGTTGGACTATAAACAGGTTGTTCATTAGAGGAGCACTAGTAGTTAAGGATTTAAAAGTAACCCAGGGGTATAACGGTAATTTGACCCAGCTGGTGTTACGAACACTTGTGAAATACTAACTTGGTGTTATTGGTCTATATCCGTGGACACAGAAATATATCTACAGTGAGAAGAGTGCAGCTGTGGATCTTTAGTGGAGTGTACCCACAGTTAACGAATATTGATTAATGTGGTTAATGAGTTTAGCCAGTTAATCTCATATCGTTGGAGCTTCTGATCTGTAGGTCCATTAGGTCTCCTTCCTAGTTTGTAAAGAATATTGAGGAAATTTATTCTTGGATGAAATTTGAAAAGTTCAAATTTACCAAGGGAAAAGTATAATGTATAATGATACATAATAATATAAAGTTTTTTTACAAATTAAACTTTATAGTATAAATATAATTTTGGATATGATTCAAAGTTAATTTGTAAAAGAATTAAATATTTGAAATTGTTCAAATATTATTTTAATATGACTTAGATTTGTATTAAAACTATAGGTTAAATTAGTGCACATTAGATGTACATTAAAACTATAGGTTATGAGAGAAATGTATTTGAATTTGATTCAAATGCAAGTTAAAATTAAATATTTGATATTTAGTTTGGTAATTAATTAATCGGAGAATTAATTAGTTATTTAATTTAATCTAATTTAATTAAATCAAATTAAATTAAATTAAATTAAATTAAATTAATTGAATTAAAACTATAGGGTGTGGGAGGGATGTTCATTTAAATATGATTTAAATGAGTTGGTTAATTAAATTAGATTTAATTAATTATTAATTATTAATTAATTAATTAATATTAAATAAGATATAATGTTGTTGTAACTCCCACGTAGGAGAGTTACTTAATACGTAGGATAACACCCACGTTTTCCATTTTCTCTTGCTTCCTTATATAGCGTCTAACAGGAAAAAAAAATTGAATCGTTCGTTATTTCTAAAAAAATCCTCTCAGAAAAGTTCTGTGCAATTTTCCCTTGCCAAAAAGGTTCCCACAAACCGTTCAGAGAAAATGAAGGACTTCAAGTGGTGGTGATCCATCGTAAATTATTTTTTATCTCTAATTTTTGTATTTAATATGCTTAACCTAGATTTTTAGCTTTATTTTACCAATGTAGGAGTATTTCAAAATTTTAAAATTAATTTTGAGATAGGGTTCTGATATGTTTCTACTGCGCGCTAGGGTTTTAATCCCAGCAAAATCGTAAAATATAGAGTTCTCCTAGTATTCATAAAATTTACCCTCAGAGAGCCTGAGGAGAATTCTCCCTACAACCAGAAGACTCCCTAACTCCTGAAACTGAATCACACTCGAAGACTGAAGTTTCCTGTAATCACGCGTTCAGTTCTAGAGATCGAACCACATCCACATCAAACTTACATAAACACAAGTTCAACCCACGAAACACGTTTTTTCGAAAACCTCGTGCGAACACATTTTCTTCTTTTTCTCATTGTCGATAATAATATTTTTTTTCTTAAAAAAGAAAAAGAAACTTTCGATTGACAACAAAATAAAAAAAATATTTTTTAATAACAATTTTTTTTAAGTAATGGAATTAAATCATCAGTTTTAAAATATATATATTAAACCAGATAAAACAAAAACAATATTTAAGAAATAAACATTTGTCCATTCTTTCCATATCATGAACAGCTCAAATCATTGAAGGTGACGTGGAAGGTACTTGTTTCATACACGTGTAAATGGCTGTGTCGACATTATACACGTGTGGGCCAATATAAAACGGGGCCTACTTCAGAAATTCACATGGGAGTATGCTTAACGGTCTGATCGAATCCGTAGGCCCACTACTTTCTGCACGGCGATTTTTTAGTGGGCCCAAAATCTAACGGCTTTTGTTCAATCTCATATAAATTTATTCTTTAAAAAATTAAATCCCAAAATATCATATCGGGGCTCTTCTTTTCTCTTTTATTTATTTTTTAATTAAAAATATATATTTAAGTTAAAAGCTTGGTCATCTTTAAGTAAGGGTGTTCAAATAATTCAAACAACTCAGACTATCTAACCCAAATTGTAAAGATTGAATTGGGATAATTTTATTTTTAAATTAAATTGGATTAAACCTTTTCTATTTTTGTTGAGTTGGATTGAGTCCCGAGTTGGTTAATTAAAATTCGGGTTAACACAACCCAACCTGAATTATATATATATATATATATATAATTCTCTTTGTTTAAAGTTTGACTATTTTGGATGGATAAATTTGTAAATTTTTAATATATTTGTCAGGTTGGTTAAAAAAAATTCGGGTGGACCCAACTCAACCTAAATTACACACACATATATATATATATATAATTCTCTTTGTTTAAAGTTCGACTACTTTAGATGGATAAATTTGTGAATTTTTAATGTTTTTCTTTTAAAATTATTATGATGTCCGTTTTTGTTTAAAATTTGTAATAAATATCATAGATAATTGGTACTTAACATTTTAATTTTATGAGATTTCAGTTATTAGACTCAACATGGATTGGGTTGGGTTGGAGACTTTATTTGGGTCTTTTGGGTTGCCAACCCAACCAACCCAAATTTTTAAGTTGGTCTAAAAAATACATTCAACCTAACTTAACCCGATCCATGTACACCCTTATCTATTAGTATTTTAATCGATTGGTCAATACAGGATTTTAAAACTAAAAATAATTTTATATTGTTATTGTCTTTATTGTTTTTAAAAATTGTTCAGCTGTAATTGAACTATATAGAATTTTCAAACTTAAAAGATATTAATTACACAAATTATTCAAGTTTATAATATAATTTAACTCATTTATATTATATATAATTTTTTTTTTTACAATTTTAAGATTGAAAATGTAAGGAGGCTATTGAGGTAATGAAAGTTTGTTATTTTCCCTCTTTTGATAAAGTAACTAAAATTTAGCTGGTTAAGATATTTGCTCTCAACCGTAAAACTAGAGATTCAATTTTTCTTCCACATCAACAAGAAAAAAATCAATTTTTTTTTCATATATATTTCTCTATTTTTCTTTATATTTCATTTTTCCCTTCCACAAGTTGATAAACCATGTGCTATATTAGTTTGATGGTCACAAGGTTGGACTCACCAAAATTTTCAAATTAAAAAAAAAAAAAAAAAAAAACTCACCAACTTTGATACATTGTATTTGGTCACATTTGATTGTTTTTATTTTCTTTTATTTTTACATTAAAAATGATGTTAGCGTGTTGTTCATATTTAAACATTAAGGACTCAAATCTTTAAATTTAAGAAATATGTTGATATTTTCATTATTTGAACTATATTAAATTAAAGTTTAGGGTCGTTTTCAAATATAAAAAAATGAGTCAAAATATTTATAAATGTATAAAAATTTTACTGTCTATCAGGGATAGACCGCAATAAATAGTTTGATATTTTTTCGGTTTACAGTAATTTTTAAGTTATATATAAATTATAAAAAAATTCAAATTGATTTCTTTAAACCAAAACATTTACTTATCTTTTTTTTTTTTTTATTTGGAAGAGACAAAATTATGGTCCAAAACAAGTAAGAGGGTATTATAATAGAAAGGAAAAGTAAGTTTATCATTCTTTTTAGGAATCTATAAATTCTAACTACAATAATTCTCACAAGTTTTAATATAATTTTTTTATAATTATAATTTGGAATGTTTGATTTGATTTTACTCTAAACAATAAAGTTTAAAATAAACTAAAGACAAGCAAAAATTTTTCAAAACTAATTGTAGTCATTCTAAACCAAAATTGTCATTATTGATTCTCTTTCCTCCATAATGTACTTTTGAAAATTATAGTAAAACAAAGTTGCAAAATTTAAGTTGCATCTCTTTTTCAAAATATGGTATGTGTTATACATTGACCAATTAAAAAATGTTCAAAGAATTTGGAAAGTGGGCCATAGACAAGTTGGGATATTTCAAATTAGTTGGGAAAATTCCAAAATATTATTGTATTGTTTCTTTCTTCCATAACTTGGAGGACAAGGTTTCAAGTGAAGAAAAAAATGGGTTAAAAAAAGTTGAACTAGAAATTTTAGATTAATCACAAATTGTCATGTCATTTTTTAAATTAAGGACAAAATTACAAAGGATCACATTTGGAACAAACTGAAAGTCGACATGTGTCCCAAATTAAAAAAATTGAAGACATCAGTGGGCAATATATCGATGTTGTCATGTGTTTTCATCGTGATTACTAATCGCTGGATTGAATAAAATAATCTAGTCCAATTTGACATTAATATTTGGGCTAAAGTCCAATTGAGTCCAAAAGTAAACTTAATTTCGCTCAAGTGCCAACTAAAGTCCAGATCTAATTAGTTGGGCCCAAGAGTTAAGTTTATAGACCAACTATGCCCATGCTCGGAGTTCTCCTTCATTTGAAGGGTTCATAAATTCTACACTTTATAGAGTCTGAAGAGAATTCTTCCTACAATCAGCAGACTCCTAACTTATATTTTCCATACCATGGAAGTGTTACCTATTGCAATTATCATTAATTCAATTGTATTAGTGATTATTGAGAAATGAGTAGTCCAAAAAATTTCAAAGAAAAAGGCCTAGGCTCAAAATAGGCGAGCCCATGGGATTCACTCTTTCAATTTCCCCTTCCCATACTTATATGGGCTTTTGAAAAAAAAAGGCCGAACCCCCTTTTTTTTTTGGTTTTGAAAAATGGTCATCACTAATTTTAAACATAATCTATAAATAATTAATGGACTAATCACCCCCTCACAATAAATAAAAACTACTAATATTAAATCAAATTAGATAAACTTGCAACATAATCTAAAAATATTATGTTGTTATAGTTGCAATAATAATAATAATAAATAAATAAATAATAATATTACAAGTTTAAGATAAAATTTATATAGCATCAATACAAATATTTTGTGGCCAAATACGATGTAGTTATATGAAAAAAAAAACATAAATACATTGTATGTGATAATTAAAGTGTCATTGCATAAACAAAAACATACAAAACTTTTAAAAAAAAATTCCATTTTTTAAAAAGGCATACAAAACTTTATAGACCAACTTCAAACATAGGTTAAATTATAATATATTGGGGATAGACAACATTTGCATATATGCGTTATCACAAGCTACACAAAAATTGAAATATCTACGTCGCATTCATCCAGTTTATAAAAATATTTGAAATAGACAAGTATATTGTAAATGAGAATGGAAAAAATTTTATATTAAAAAAATAATAATTGTGAAGAGACATTAAATATAAAATTAATGAAAAAATAAAATATTGACAACTCTCCTCTAATGATAATCAAAGAACATTTTTTCATCGTGAAAATCATCGAACTCTAATTGAAAAGAAAACAATGAAGCATCACAAAGCCTTTTCTAACCAAAAAGAAAAAAAAAAAGTTAAAATGTAGGACAACTTATAAAAATTATCCTTGAAGTATAGTGGTAGTTGTAATTACACCCTCAAATTTTTATAAATGTTAAAATTGGACCCTCAAACTTACAACAATTGCAGAAATTGGACTCTTAAATGATAAAAATTGAACTTTTAAATTTATACAATTGTTATAAAAGTTGAGTGTCCAATTTTAACCTTTATATAAGTTTGATGGCTCAATTTTTACCATCGAAAGTTTGAGGGTATAATTGCAATTACCACCATATTTTAGGGGTGATTTTTATAATCTGCCCTACAATTTATTTAATTGAAGTGACATACGATAAAATTTAAAGTTTAAAAAGATAATTGACGAATATAAAAGTAAAATTAAATAATTTTAATTAAATAATAAATTAAAAAATTTAGAATTTAAGATGAATTGGAGATCATTTTACGGTAAATTAATGAGTATGATATCAATATTAATAGGGATAACTACATAAATAGACTTTGTCTAAAACTATCAAATTTCATCTTTATGTGAGGAATTGTAACGAAAAACTAAAATATCGACGTTGATAACGATATCGAAACTTTAATTTTACTGATGTATTGACATCAATACTAAAAGAGGAGCTAATTGCAATAATTAACAAATTATATATAAAGTTCATGGATTGAATTAAACTTCAAGAGTTAATTATAACAAGTGTCTCGTGATTGGCAATTAAAAAAAAAAAAGAATTACAGACGAAATTAAAAATTCAATTACGAACTTCATAGTCAATAGTCAATGAATGATTTGTGAAACTTTTTTCCAAATATTTTATCTTTTAAAAGACTTTTTCCAAAAATTAAGAATTATGTTTTCTTGAGGTGACATTTTTCAATTATTCTAAAGAAAATGAGTCATTCGTAGAGAGACATGAAAATGAAACAAAAGAGATTTTAACTTTTATAGATGTTTGAAATTTCTTTGAAGAATCAAATCCATAGTGGTCCCGATTCTCAATGTTCCACTCTCTCTTAATCACATCCAATTTAGTGTCGAAATAAAATATCGATATCCACATCGAGATTTTTATTTTACAGAATATGGACACTATCTAGTATCAATTTCATTATGAAATTTGAAATTAATATGCGAGTTAGAAAGTCTGTGTGTTGAGGTACAAAATTGTAAGATGAAATTCATAGATAAATGAGCAAAATAGAGATAGGAAGAAGATGAAGTTACTCGATAATAAAATTTCAACAGTAAACATTTTTGAAATTGAGTTATTTAATACTAACTTCTGAAGTTGGTGGGTCAAACATCCTCTTAAAGAGATTTGTGATTCGAATTTTTCATCTTTATTATATTTAAAAAATTAATTGTTGAAAAGTAAAAAATATCAATATTTAAAAGAGAAGTACTTTTGGTAAAATGATTAAGGAGATGTTTGGCCTATTAGAGTTGGTGTTATACCACTCAACTTCAATAGTAAACATTGTTGAAGTTTGTAAATTTATCGAGAAATTCTATTTTCCTCTCTTTTTCTATTCTGCACGTTTACTAAGTTAGTACATCTTATAACTGTACACCCCAAACACATAATTCCTAATTACAACATACTAACTCCAAACTTTATAACTCAACTCAGTGCCCAAAACACCCCTAAGTGAACGTTTGGAGTGATTTTAAAATAATTTAAATCATTTTTTTCGTTTTTAAAATTGCACTTTAACATGTTTTTTTTATCATTCTAAACCAATTTTGATGGTATGAAAATTACATTTAACATTGTAAAATCAAATATTAAATTAACTCTTGAGTGATTAAAAATATGTTTCGAAATGATTTTGAACATAGAAAAATAAGGAAAACTATTTACACAAAATAGCAAAATTTTTAGATTGTTGTGATAGACGCTGATAGAAGTCTATCAGTAATAGAAATGATAGACGTCTATCACTGATAGATGCTGATAGAAGTTTATCAATGTCTATCAGTGTTTTTTTTTTTTGTAAATAGTTTGACATTTTTTATATTTGTGAAAATTTTCCTAAATTTTCCTAGATTTTAACAATTTTAAAATCACTTTCAAACATGCACCTTAGACATGACAAAAGTCACTCATAATCATAATATTAAATTTTCATCGACATGTTGATATTTCTATCAATATTTCTACATTTTCATGAATTCGTATCAACATGAGAAGTGAATCGATATTTCCATTATATTGTAGAAAAAACTACAAAATATAAAAAATAAATAACAAATGTGACTATTATAAATATAATAAAAATAATTTACATTTTTTTATTTATTTAAAAAATTATAAAATATTTATTTATATGACTATTTTTATTGATATTTATATAAAATTAAGAATTCGATATTTGCGATACCGATAACATACATTATGGATGCCATACCAACTACCAAGGAGCGTGCAGTAAACAGAGCTGTTTAATTGGTGACCCAAAAACGCATTGTCAGAAAACGCCAACACAAAAGGGATGGGAAAGAAAGGCAATCATTTCCCATTTCTTCGCTCCTTTTTTACTCTTTCCCTTTTCATAATTCCATCCATTTTCCCATTTCAAGGCATTCCCTCTTCTTCCGCCATTGTCAAGGCCAAGCGAGCTTCATCAGAATGCCTCGCCCCACCTGGGTTTTCCTCCAGGTCTTCGCCATTTTCGGCTTTCTTCATCTGGGTATTGGTTTTCCAATTTCTTCGGAAAATCCTCTTCTTCAGCAAAAACTGGACAGGATCCCCGAACTTCCTGGTCAGAACTTTGAGGTGAACTTCGCACACTATTCTGGTTATATCACTGTCAATGAAGATTCTGGGAGAGCGCTGTTCTACTGGTTTGTTGAGGCTACTGAGGACTCTGCCTCTAAACCTCTGGTTCTATGGCTTAATGGAGGTCTTCTTCTTAAACTATCTCTTCTTTTGGGTCTATTAGATTATGGTAGAAACTAGTTTATTAGAGAGATTAGAGAAAATAGGCCATTGTATTTTCAATGCTGCTCTGGCTATGCCATCGAGTTGAATCAAACGCTCTGTTCTTCTTTTCATACTTGTGAGAGTTGATAGATGGCTTCTATGATAATTTGATAGTACACTGCAAAATGGGGTTTTAAATCTTGAGTTGTTTATCTAGGACCTGGATGTTCATCAATTGCTTATGGTGAGGCAGAAGAAATTGGCCCATTTCACATTAACGCTGATGGGAAATCCGTTTACTTGAATCCTTATTCTTGGAATGAAGGTAAGATTTATCAACTAAATCGTTACTTATTAAGATATTAACAGATTACAAATGAGTAGGTAGAGTATACAGATATCTCATATAGAATATTCATTTATGATCAAACAAATTGTCCTAGTATTTATGTTCAGTTGTCCATCCGTGTAATGCAGCATGAGCATCTATATGGTGAGTTAAATGTTAGATGTTTTATTTTTTATTTTTACAAATATTCTATCACAAGTAGCTGGCTGCTACATTGGGGTTGACTTGGTATGATAGTGTTATTTCAGCACGTTGTTAGACTTCCAGTAGTAAATATTTATGTTAAAAAGTGAAAATATACCCTCTGTTGGTAAGTTGGCACGGTACATATTTTGTAGATATCGTTAGGAATGTCATGTACGAGAGATACAAAGTATTTTGTTGAGTGCTTTGTAGGATATTATATATCCCTCTCAAATGGGCAAGCCTTGTTCTCCTGTGAGGCTCTCTCATACCTTTTTGCTCATTGATGATACCAGAGTTAATTCCTACTTAATGCCTCAAAATGTTCTGTTTTGAATAGTAAAATAGAACTTCTCATGCCTTCTCTTACCTTTCTGCATCATCTTTTACAGTTGCCAATGTAATATTTCTCGAATCCCCTGTTGGAGTTGGTTTTTCATATTCAAACACATCTTCAGATTTGGTGAATAATGGAGATAAAAGGACAGGTAACACTTAGACAACATGTTATACTTGCTTTGATTGGACCTATTATGTCATTGCTAAGCCATCTAATTTGACTATGTTTCAATTTCTGATTCTTTAGCCGAGGATTCTCTGGCTTTCTTATTGAAGTGGTTCGAGCGCTTTCCCCAATTCAAAGGAAGGGATTTTTATATTACAGGAGAGAGCTATGGGGGTAAGGAAAAAAAAGTTTCCTCAAATTTATGGCATGAAATAACAGTAGTTTTTATCTTCAAGTACTCATGTAAAAATGGTTGGTAAGGATGTTATCTATTCTTGCCATTTTCTCTTTCCACTCGTTGCAATTAGTACTCTCCCTAATCAGTTTTAGTTGTGTCTTTTTCATTTAAATGATGTGAATACGTAGGGCATTATGTTCCTCAGCTAAGCCAAGCTATTGTAAGGAACAACCTTCTATTCAAGGAAAAATCCATCAATCTGAAGGGTTATATGGTATTGGCATTTTCTTCTCACAAAAGCAAACGTTTTAGTAATACTAAGTTGTATGTAAAGTTATATTCACTTCTATACATTGCTCATGTAGGTGGGCAATGCTCTTTTTGATGATCATCATGATCATGTGGGAGTTTTTGAATTTTTGTGGTCCACCGGTTTGATTTCTGATCAAACATACAAGCAGCTTAATCTACTATGTGCAAATCAATCTTTTGTACATTCCTCAGAGTCTTGTGACGAGATACTTGAGGTGGCGGATAAAGAACTTGGAAACATTGACCATTATAGCATCTTCACTCCTCCATGCTCTGATAGCTCTTCAAATCGGCATCGAAAGCGCATGCATGTGAGTTTACTGATCAATGTTTTATTATTTATTTTCCTTGGTTGCAACTTGCAATAGATAATAAAATGAAGGAAGGATTGAAAAGAAACATAGATATCGTACATTCGGTCTTTCCCTACCTTTGGCACATGATGCTGATAACACAGTTGCAAATCAGGGACGCTTCTTATTTGCTAAATAATGGAGATAAATTTGCACCAAGCAAGAAGGCGTCCTGCTGGCACTAGCACATAATTGCTAATATACACAATTTCTAGATAACGCCGAAGTGGGGCAACTCGCTAATCTTCTACTTCATTAATTTACACTTCAAAGTTCTTACCGCACCCTGAAATAAGTTCAAGATTCTAGCTAGTGATCTATTTGGAATTCCCTGAAATAATCTCAAGATTTTAGTATGCTTCTTTTTCTCAATGTTTGTTTAATCTTTCAGTAGTATAAGCTATTATAAGTACATTGAAGTTATGACATCTTCAGGTACCCCTTCATATCATCATTGAAAATTTCCTTTATAGTGGAGAGAGCTTCTGTAAATGTTATTGATTGCATAAATTTTTATATCCATTAATGTACTATGACTGTTTCTTAGATGGTTGGACGTGTTGGTGAACGGTATGATCCTTGCACTGAGAAGCACTCGGTTGCATACTTCAATCTACCTGAAGTTCAACAAGCACTTCATGTTGATCCTAAGTTTGCGCCATCTAAATGGGATACCTGCAGGTACAACATTTGAAGATCAAGTATAAACTTTGTTGTGGCATTTTTTGCATATATTTCCAGAAAAAACTTGTTATAATAGAAAACTCTAAAGATTTGGTATAAATTTCACGAAGTAAATATAACTACTAAGTTGAACTAGTCCCCAGATAGGCTTTGCCCACTCTAAAGCCATTATAGGAAGCAAAATAGATTTTAAAAATTGTTATGTTTTTCACTGAGGGATTTTGGAGGATTTCTCCAAATATTCCAAGCCTTTTCCGCTATGGCCATCCCTTTGAGTAAATTGTTAAATTTTTTCACTGAGGGATCTTGGAGGATTTCTCCAAACATTCCAATAACAAAACGTAGAAACTTATGGGGTCTTAAAAGTAGTTTTTATAAGCTTAATTTTTAAAAATCAAATAGTTATCAAACGGGTCTTAACAAACAAAGATAGTTAATCTGAATAATGGGCAAGAATTGTCACTGTTTATTGTTAGCTCAACACTTACGTAAACAGGATAAAGTGCAAACATTTTAATGATTCCATTGACATCTTAGTTAGCTAAGTTTCACCTCCTGAATTTCAAAGGGATCGTGCGGAGAAGTTTACAGGTTTGATAAAATTTCACTTGCACACAATTCCAACGGTTTCTTATAGAAAACAATACTTTTCTTTTTCTTGAAAAAAATATGTGTCCGTCATTTCGTTACTTTTTTGTGGAAATTCAAAAGTAATTAATAGTTTCTGTTAAGCATCCTTCTTCCTTCAATAACAGCATTCTCAAGTAAGGATGTTCTAGTTATTTGTGTTTGACGAAACTCTTAATGCCACAGTGAATTGATTAACCTTAATTGGAAGGATTCTGCTGGCTCAGTGCTTGACGTATATCAGGAGCTGATACAAACAGGACTTCGTATTTGGGTGTTCAGGTTCGTCTTGAAATTTAAAGTTTTACATCATGAAAACAAGCAATTAGTCTATGCTCTCACATTGATAAACAAGTTCTAATTATATTACACTGTATCACGGCCACTTGGGTTGATCTAGTGGTCAATCAAGACCATGAAAATAGTAAAAAAGTTTAGTTGGATCAGGTGATTTTTCTATGAGAATAGTTGAAGTGTGCGCAAGCTAGTCTGAACCCTCACAGATATTTGAAAAAGAAAAATAACCGTATCACATATGTAGCTGCTAGTTTATAAGTTTGGGGATTAGGATGGTTACTGAAAGAAGTGCAATCACCAAACTGATCCTTGCACACCCTTGATTATTTTGACAATGCTTATGCTACTGTCTTACATTTCTTATTAAACTAGTGATGAAATATTCTACTGAAAAACTGCCTTTTGGACTTTTTATTGTTGCTCCAGTTTCTGAATCATCCATTACAGTTTCAATTTACTGAATTTGAATATTGGTTTGTGTTTCTTAATGACAGTGGTGACACTGATGCTGTACTCCCAATCACATCTACTCGTTATAGCATCGATGCCCTTAAGCTTCCAGTAATTGGTCCTTGGCGTGCTTGGTATGATGATGGCCAGGTAAAATCATTGTTAAAAACTTCATAGGCATATAATTCATGGTCTGCTGGGTTGGTTTTCAATATTTGTTTTCAAGTATGTACTTGCAGTAGTGGTATCTTCAAACTATATTTAGTTTGAAAATCTTTTAGGATTTATGTTGTTATTCTCACCTGCCATCTGCTTTTATCTGTTGAGGATATATGATACTTAAAGAAGCATTTATCAATGAAATAAGTTCAACTGTAATAAAGAAACATTTAATTTAAAAGATATCGTAGGATTTACAATAACTTCAACTACAATGAGGAATACACTGAAGAAACATTTGAATATCAGTTAGTTTTTAACTGTTCTGTCTATAGTAAAGTTATTCTATTTTGGGAGGACAAACCAAAGGTTTGGGACAGCTTAGGAGATTGTTTCCACAATAGTTTTGGCTTTTCTATTTTGCTTTTGGCGTTTGGTTTTTGAAAATTAAGCCTATAAACATCATTTTCACCAATAAGTTTCTTTGTTTTGTTATCCGTTTTCTACCGATGTTTTCAAAAACCAAGATAAGTTTTGAAACTTAAAAGGAAAAATAGTTTTAAAAAATTTGTTTTCGTTTTTAGATTTTGACTATGAATTCAAGTAAAACCAAGATAAGTTTTGAAACTTGAAAGAAAAAATAGTTTTAAAAAATTTGTTTTCGTTTTTAGATTTTGACTAAGAATTAAACAAGCATAAATTTCAAAAACAAAAAATTAAAGATGAAATTATTATTAAATGAGAACTTTATGTTTTTGTTTTCAGAATTTTAAGAATATGATGGGGGTGACTAGTAAATATTAAGAACTATGTTTTCTGATGGAGAACAATGTCATTTATCTTTCAGTCATTGATAAAAAACACATTGAAGTAAAATAAGAATGATTTAACTTGGAAAACATCAGTTACCTACTTTCATCAAATTGTTACGACTCTATTTACTCGTCGTAAAGTACTCGACAGCCTGCTGACCTCGAGATGACAAGTTCATTTGGCAGGAAAAATAATTATACAAATTAAATGAAATTGGATGTTTTGTACAGGTTGGAGGATGGATTCAGGAATATGAAGGGCTGACCCTTGTGTCTGTGAGAGGAGCAGGCCATGAAGTCCCTTTGCACCAACCAAAACTGGCTCTCCAACTCATCAAGGCTTTTCTAGCAGGAAACTCACTCCCATCCCTTCAACTCCACAGTGACATTTAAAGAACTTCAAATCTCCTTTTCAGCTCTTTTTTAGCTTCAATCAAAAGGAGAAGAAAAGTGTTCATCGTTGGAATGTAATGAGTGGAGTATAATTCTTATAGCCAAGCCATTGCTTGTTCAACATGAACATTGATTCAAGTTAAAATCAATAAAGATGGCATGGGACTAGACTATAGATTGGAATGATTCCTTTCTCAACTTTTTATTTATTTTTTGGGTTAAGTTTGGCTCTTTGATTGATGAAATGAGGTCCTGTTCGATCTTGGTTTGGTTGAGATTTTTCTCTCCATATAATTCAATCAGATTGTACTTATTATCCATACATCCAACGTGGAGGTGTGGATTTGAGCTCCCAATCTTAAAGGAGTAGATACCTTAATTACAAAATAAACTTGTTTAAATGTTGCCATTGACTAGGAAATGGGAGTGTGTCCATTTTTGGCTTGATCCTTGGGTCAAGGAGACCTCTCAAAGCTGCCTATCCTTGGCTGTTTGGCATTTATGTATTCTTCAATGGATCAATATTTGATCATGGGATGAAACTATAAGATCATGGCATATCACCTTTAGAAAATTGTGAAAAGATGCTGAAATTTCAGATTTTCAGCAATTGATGAGTTGTTTAGACTCCAAAGAGATTGCTTCTTCTTTATCTAAACACTTAATTGCTGCCTCTCCTTGAGATAAAGAAGTTTAAAAAGCACTTTGGAAATCTAAAAGTCCAAGGAGAATTAGTATTCTCGTTTGAACCATTTTTTTTGGATCCCTAGACTGTTCGACAGCTCTCCAACATAAGCTGCAACATCATTATCTCTCTGGCTTTATGCCCTTTGTCCTCTATTATAGTCATAGTATTAAATTTTTATTGATATGTCGACATTTCTATTGATATTTTCACATTTTCATGGACTCGATATCGATATGTGGGAAGAATCGATATTTCTATTATGTCGTAGTAAAATCCACAAAACACAAAAAATAAGCATCAAAATGTCACTAATATAAATATAATATAACTAATAGACATGTTTACTTATTAGAAAATAATAAAATGTTTATTTCCTCATTTAAATTTATTTTTAAAATTTTTTATTTTAAAATTTTTCTAAAAATATCCATTGAAATTGATATTTTATCGATATTTCCATTGAAATTTCTGTAAAATCAAGACTTCGATATTTCCATCGACGTCGATATTTTAAACTTTGCTTAGATCTACACCATTTTTTTAGTGTTGTTTCTTTCAATCATCTTGGTGGTGTTTATTCTCAATTTTCCAGATTCAGTGTGCCTGTAATAAATCCATTTTGGTTGGCCCTCCTTTGGCTACTAGCACTCAAATTTTATGATCCAACACAGTTAAAGCTCTTTTGTCGAAAATTTAGTTTGAATGCAATCAGAGGATCTTTCACGACAACTTCCTTATTCAAATCATCTTCTCGCCTCCACATGGTGTTCTCTTTCCAAGGCCTTTTCAAATTATCTATTCAGGACATTAGTTTGAAATGCCAGTTTAATCTTCTCGGTTAAATCTTATTTTATCTTATATTTGCAAGTTTTTGTTCATATTCTGATTCTTGTATTTTGAGCAATAGACTCTTTACATTACATCAATGAAAAGCCATTTTTCATATAAAATAATAATAAAAAAATAATCTAAAAAAATTGTAACCATAATAGAACTGGAATTTGGTTAGTGTTGAAGTGAAAATAAAATCTGTGATTGATTTGGGACGGCAAGGGGTTGGACTGGGATTGCAAAAGCCATTTTCTCCATTGCTGTGGGAAATTTCATCCCTCATCCCCAACTTTGAGGAACTATGATGAGTTCAAGATTTTCTACAAGAAAAGTTTCCATATCCCTGACTTTGTAATTAGTGGTGAAACTGGATGCTCAACAATTAAGAAAATTGTATGATTAAAAAATGTTTAAATATAAAATTCTAAATAAATAAACTTGTAGGGCTCAAAAAGATATCTTGCTTTAATTATTGAAAGAATATAGTACAGAGTTTAGTAGGGAACCTATACACAGACACAAAATGAAGGCTTCTAATAGCTTACATTCCTTTCTAATTGAAAATGAAGGCTTCTAATGCCTTACTTTTCCTTTCTAATTGATGCTAAGAAAAGTGTATACAGAAGATATGGAGGAAAAGAAGACTCATCTGCAGCATGAAAATGAACTCTCAAAGTCAGAAGCCAGATGAAAAATGCTGCCAACTACAAGACGCCTGCTCGAGTCTCGGTCTTGGCTGAATCATTGTCAGCTTATATATAGTGCAAGTATCCATCAAGATCTGCTAGAGAGACGACCTGAGAAAACCTTCATTTCCCTGACAGCAGGATATTTAGAATGTGCTGACAGGATTGCAAAGCGGGAAGAGATGAGCAACAAATTGGAATGCTTTCGCCATTCCTGCCATGATATAAGTGGCTCTGGGCTTCGCTCGTCCTGTTTCTTGTATCAGCTTCTTCTCAAAATTGTTTCCTATACAAGTTTTCACTAAACCTTGTTTCTGCAGAATGTTGAGCCTGCTGTTGGGCTGAGAAGAATCAATTGAAGAAGTAAGGAGATTTAAGAACCTCTTGCAAGTCAAAATCGCCTGTCTCAGGGAGGGAAGGGAATGTCAATCCTGGATATGTTGTTTCAAAGCCTTCGAGCAACTGGCAAGAAAACAAAATAACTTTTTTAAGGTTTATAATTTGATTTAGGAATGCAGTTAATTGATCTAAATTCAACCAGGAAAAAGTCCAATAATCAAACAAGGTCGAGAAACAAGTGTAAACTATATCAACTTTTATTACATTTACGCATCTGTTCCTAACCAATGACAGTGATCAGAAGCTACCTTCTTTTTCTATTTCATCAGATAGGTGTTAAACCTGGTTAATATCTTACAAATTTAAGCCATTTCATCAGAATAGCTATTACAAGCGTAGGGTAGTGAAAATACTTGACACGACAGAGGTCAAAATATAAATTTTGGAAGTATGGGGACTGAAATACACAAAATATACATGTAGGCACATTGTTCTTTTAAAAAAATTAGTTTTGACTCCTTAAACATGGACTGAATTTCTTAATTGCTGGTAGAAGTTCTTCAGAAACTTAAGAACAGCATACTTACACTTTCAAGAACTGGCATACTATAAAGCTCCACAAACTTTTCCCTTAGTATCAGATTCATTTGGTCTACATCACAGGCATGCGTCCAGAAGGAGTCATGCACCCCTGAAACAGAAGTAGTTGGCTAGGTGAGACTGAGAATACATCAACAGATTTTAATTCTTGAAAGTTATTGTTTTCAAAAATCATTAAGACGAAATTGAATTAACAATTATTTGTGACAACATATCACTAAAATAATAGTTTACTGTTGCTCATGCACCTCGTTTGTTCTCCTTCTCATTTTCTTTACTGGATATTCTGTATAACTACTGACGTCAAATAATTTATTGATAGATAAACTGTTTGAGGAATAATTCAATAAGGTCCATAACAGTTAAACAATCTATCTATTTTTCAGTTGAAGAGCGCACCAAAAAGAAATGGTGCATTTGTACTGGATGAGTTTTAGAACACACATACCTTGCAATGAGCTGGAAGCACACTTAGAATTAGAGTAAAAGGTATACGTGCTCTGTGCTAATAATTATATCTATGAGTTTACTGCCATTCCCGCAAGCATGACCTCGTAATAGTACAAGGAATAAGCATAAGTAATTATTACGGGGAGTACACATCATTGTGTAATCTCTCCACAATTATGTGGCTTCTTATGGTTTTGGGATAGTGCACTTGAATATTCCTTAGATTTGATGCACGAACTGGAAGTCATTGCCATGGACAGGGAAGGATTCATACCAAGAAAATTGAAAGTATGGTAAGACCTCTCCTAAATGCTTGAGCTAATGCCTTAGTCTACCAAGTTTATGCGAATCATGTCTTCAAGTTATTCTCAATTGACAATTTTCTTTCCCCTGTGCGAAAATTATTCAATGGTCAAGGAGCTGTTTTGATAAACTGGAAAAACTAACCTGCAAAACGTAAGCCGGCATCCCTACAGGCAAGAGCAGTGAGCATCATATGTGAACCATCCAGAGAGTGTACAAAATTGGGAGGAAATGCAGTTCTCTGCTTTCTAACATCCACCTGGAAATAATGTAACAGTCAAGTAAGCTCAATTGAAATTCAGGAGAATAACATATGATTCAAGACCAGTGACATAAGCTTACCGAGTTACCCTCTCGTCGTAAAGCCAAAACTTGAAGAGATGTCCTAATCTGCAGCACAAAGATAAGACTGATGACTGTGTCTTCCTTTAATGAGGCTTATCAAAGATTAATTAATTAATTATTATTATTGATATCCATGAGTGTTCGGGCCAGCTTACAGATTTATTAACGAGGATGCTTGCAGTTAGATTATAGATAATTCTCGACCACAGTTATTAGGCCCGTATACAAGTATATTCATGCGCAGAGCACAAAAAACTGAATTCAAATGCTTAGGAACTGAAAACTATTATCCTCCCAACTCTGGACCACCAACGCTATAAAATCTCATGTGCCCATTACACCAGAGTTCTATACGCTTATAGCTGGAGAGGAGACATAAGAGGGACAACAGTGCCAAATTTCCAGGAGCTTCCACCCAACAGTGGAGGAATAAAAGACTGAAATGATAGTCAGTTAATTTAAACTTAATCAATCATCTAATGAAAATAGTGCTTATTACAATCCTGTTGACTTAAGTAACAGTCCAAAAGATATTCTAGCCATTTTGCATGAACAACTTCTAGTCTCCGGGAATTAAGGGGCATCAGTGTTGAGAGATCCAACAATTTTCAGATGGTCGTAACATAGAAAACCCTAGGGCGGGCAAACTTAGGAGGCTGGTCAACGCAAGAGTCCTACCAAAAGGAAAACTCTCTCTCTTATTCCTGCTTTGTACTGGATAAAGTTCCTCAAATAGAACTTCACATTTGGGGACAGAACACAGAACTACCGGTAATAGAATTAGAATTCTTAGTGAACCATCTTATCCCATTCAACCCATATATTCTGAATATCACTAAAAACCAAATGGAATCTCTCTCCTGAGAAACACACCATGCCCATCTCAAAGCAAAGGGAGTGTCTTGTGCCAGGAGTCACCACAAGTGTGAATTACCATTTATCTGTTCTTCAGCTGTAAATGTACCCCTAGTTGTTGAAATAAGATTTCCATAGAGCTTGGTTTGAGTTGGTGCATGGCCACTCAAGCAAATATCTAGCAAATCCTATGTGGTACTTCTTTTAGAAAGAAAGAAATGTGTTGAGGCCATATGCAGTGAAGGCACGACTATCATTAGTTGGTAACAGAGAAAATAATTTCCTTGAAGGAGTGAAATTATTTGGGGCAGTGTTAAGTTTTTGAGGTCTTCTTGGTGTACTTTCTCTCTCATTTTGTATAGTTCCATTTTGTATTTTTATTGTTATCAACTGAAGTGGGTGAAGGTGCTCCCACCTCTTAAGTCTTATCTACTTGTCATACTTCCAATCAAAAGTTGATTTAATCTCTGGAAAAAGATTCCAGAAAGCAGTTACTCACAAGATGCCGTTCACTTTTATAGTAAGGTTGTACCACAGGGAGACCAAGAGGAGTGGTCCAACGCACAGGCTGATTATCTGCAACAATTACCTTCAAGAATGACAAATTTAATAATCAAAACTTCAAGTGATAGTTAAAAGAAATGCCCAAAGTACGTCATTTTATGTAAATAGCAAGTAGCCTACTGCCCATAACATGTCAGAAATCAGAATTGCATACCTTAGCACAATCACCAAGCCAACCCATTATCCCACGCGCAGCTTCAAATATCTCTCCAAGTGCAGCCAACGTCACCTATAGAAAAGGGTACAATAATATTAGACATGGTCACCATTTTGAAAAAAATAATAATAACAAAGAAAGAAACCATTTCCATTTACTAAAGGAAGAGGTAGAAAAGTAAAGACAAGGAGATAAAACATCTCCCAGCCTCAATCTATCCACTGGGCATTAAAGAAAAAATCCAAAGGTTAATAAAATAAAGAGGGAAAGTTACAAAATTCCCCATGTAGTACCCTCTAAGTGGAGGCAGTATGCTGCAAAATATACATGCACGCACACTCACACATAAACTACATTAGTTCTAAACTGATCATGAAAGATTCTGTTATCTCTCTCCAACCAGAGAAGACAAATCCTTAGCACTGACCACATTCCTTTATGTAACTCTCACCTTACCAGAAAACCACTAGACAGGATTTTGGGGAGACGAGCATAAGGACTCCAACAGCAAGGGGGATAAGTGAAGTTTCCCAGAAAGTAACCAGAAAGAGAGAAGCAGCAAAGGTCAGGAGATCTTCGTCCAAAGTATAATTAAGGTAAATTTTGAGACTGATGTGTGGAGATATATCCTCAATAGCCTAGGTCAATTATTTTTCTTTATTTCTTTCTTCTTCTTTTGGGGGGTTTATCCTAGGTAAGTATTCAAGCTCTTGAAAGCTAGCGACAACACAAAAAAGTTGTGGTTGTCAATGTTACGAGCAAACAAATTAAGACTGTTGACTTATCTTCACTCTTTTTTACCAAATATTCCCTATAATAAGGTTAAAACAAAGTCTTATATTCTGATAAAGCATGAAAGAAATTATATTTCAAAAATAACAATGGCAGTCTATCCGTATAAGAATGTAATTGATCTCGTATTACTTATTAGTAAGCTACTTACTTTAGCAGCATAACAGGCTGCTCTAAATAGTAGTCTATCATCAGAAATAAGGCCTTTCTCCTCGAGTCTTCTTTTGATTTGTTCACGAGCACCAACATAAGTGACACCATATACAGAAGTCATTACAGTCTGTTTCACTAGTTTCCGATCAACCTGAAAAACTCAAAAGGATGAACTAGTTCAAAAGCACGTAAATCTCAACAGCAAAAAAGTTTGGTGGCTAAGCCAAGAAAGAAACTATTTTCAAGGGGAAACTAAAATGCAGCTTGGTGGCTAAGCCAAGAAAGAAAAACCTGATCAATGAGGATCTTAGCCAGTAAAGCATTTGGATTTATCGTTGGATCCTTGTTACCATCCCTGATCATGATAGTGTGAACCCTGTTGACCAATAATAGAAGTAAAACAAAAGTGGACAGATACATTTTCACCAAAATATATATAAATGGGAACCAAGTTTTCATTGAAAAAACATGAAAGAAAATACAGGGCACACACCAAAAGAAACAACCCAACAGAAAGTCCAACTAACTACAAGGACCCCATTCCAAAACAATTACGCCTACCTAGTAGCTATTATAATTACAAAGGATCTTATAAACCGATTTCCTCACAGAGGTATTAAATTTAATCTGATCTTGTATGGATAGGTAGCTAACCATTTTTTCTTCCTTGTAAGAAACGGAAATTTATTAAAGAAGCTGTATAAAGATAAAATCTCCCAACTAAGGAAGTTATACAAAGGCACTCCCCACTTGGCTAAATTGAAAGGGAGTTGAAGGTACAAAAATGATAAGAGTGCACTGTCTCAACACTAGGAATCTAACCAACTCCCAGAAATCCTCTAGACCCTCACACATCTTTAAAAGTTCCTTGGACCGCCAGCAAATGTAAAAAAAAATGATGATTAAAAAAATCAACGAAACCAGTCAGAGTATAAAAAAATCATCCAATTGGTGTTAGAAGAACTTTTTGAAGTCATACAATGAATGGTCTCTCAAATTTCTCCTTCCACAATTTCTCTTTGACTACTATCTCTGGCAGAAAAACTACCACAACACATTTGCTTCTTGTTTGAAGCAGTATTTTAAAAAGCCCTCTCGGGCACGCGCCTAGGCTCAAGGCGCAGGTCTGGTGCCTCTTCTTGGAAAGGCGAGACTCACAAAATAAGGCGCACGCCTTTTGTGAAACCCCAAGGCTCAAAGCCCTAGGCCTTGGGGCTTTTTCATTATTTTTAAAAAATAGTAATAATTAAAGGTTTTCCTTCTTTATTAACTAAAAGAATCAAGTTTACTAAGCCTAAATGCATGGGGTCTTTTTTTCCATATTTCCACTTCAACTATGCTCTCTTTTTAATGCAATATTTTTAGATATAGTGCGCCTCACAAAAAAAAGGTCGCATTTAAGAACACTGGTTTGAAGTAATGACCCATGAGTAACATGAATTTATTTTACAGGAAAAAAACAAAAAACTACAGGGCATTGATATGTCAGGTTTTTTTTTTTTTTGAAAAACAACTTTCATTGAGAAAAAATGAAAGAATAGATCTAACTGCTACCAGTGATGACTAGGTTGTTCTTAGACTGAAGACTTGAACATACCTGGCAGCAATTTCCGAGTAAACATCAGCAGGTTTTTCTCCAGCAACTAAGTTTACAGCAGCTGCTTCCAACTGGAAATCCATAAACATACTCTTTTAGAATCTAGAATTTCAACATCAGCAAGTACACCATTGATAATAAATGACTCCTGTGATAAATCATTGATGCAGATCCTAATGAAAGAAGGAGCATTTATTGCAACCTGGGTCCTTAATTTTCATAAACTATAAATGAAAATGTTAATCCGAAAAAGAAGTGAAAATCCTGAAAAATAACAGAATTGCTGATGCAAGACAAAAAAAAAACTTTGAAGCCCAAAGGGAGATATTGACATTTTCACATTATAATTCACCGTCACTAAACACATTATTTGATGACTTATGAAGAAGTTGAGGAATTACTGAATAATTTCAATTTTTTGTAAGAACGATCATAAAATAAGGAAAGAATGTTATGGGTAACGTAAATGCAACCAAGGTTATATCTTCATAATTATGGAATGAGCACAATCAACAGATTTTCAAAGGCAAAAGCAAACCTTGGGAGGAGTGCTATGATATTGCCAAGTTTAAGGCCTCCTTATGGTGTTCTCTCTACAATTCCTTTGAGTCTTATTCTCCTAATAATCTTTGTAATAAATGGGATGCTTTTATTCGTTCAATGTAATCTTTTTGAAATTTTGGCTCTTCTTAACTCCATTATGAGTAGTGAGTTTGTATCTCTTTGAACTCTCTCTTTTACAATGCTTGTTTCTTGTTAAAAAAAAATTAATGATGAAGAAGGAACATAAGGAAGGGAGAGATTATTTGGCCTTACAGTGTCTCTTCCCAAAGCTGCATAGTGCTGTAAGCCATTGCATGACCCATCCTGAAAAATCATAACTTTCAAGCTGTCATTAGATTGTGCAAATAAATAAATAGATGTCGAGCAATGTACAAAAGATAGAGATATCAAGTTCAGATAAAGACAGTAAATAATCAAGAAAAAACTGTGAATGATGGCATATTTCAAATAAAGATACAAAATACAGACGATTTCCCTGGATTAAAAAGAAAATTGGCAAGCCAAGGAGGTATAAGGTGAAAAAAACGTCTTGTACAGGAAAATACAGAAGAATGATGAAAAAAGAATGTTTATAACACAAGGATAAGAAACCATCCAACAGATTATTTAGACACAAGGTCAGAAAACTGACTATACATAGACGTGAAAGTTGTATCTAAGGGACAAAAAAGAAAAAGAAAAAGGAATACTACCTGATGGATTGGCAGATGGGAAATGACAGTGTGTGGTGATGAGCTCTTTAGGGCTTCGGATAGATTGATACAAGCGGCCAAGCATTGGAAAGGATCTTCAGCAGTTAACCACCAACGATCTCCATTAACTGGGTTACTTGCAGAATCAAATATGCTATCCAGATGGTCATCCACAAATGCTAGACGTCTGTCATAAGAAAGTTTTTCGACACCACCAGCATACAAATTAGCTAAATGTATCTTTAGCCAATGCAAACCAGACTTTCCTAAAGGTCGTCCTTCAGCAAACTCAAGAACTCCTCGACAGAGATCGGAACTTAAATGATTTAGATGTGGATGCATTGGATAAGCTCGGCCACGAAAATCAAGATTATGAGGGTAATAAAAGCCTTCCTCATCCTTCATTTTGCGAGCAACCTAACTCAAGGCAAATAACTGATTAATGCTATTTTAAATAATTATGTCCATAATAATGTAAAGTATGAGCATATACATTTTTTTTTTTGAGAAGAAACATTTCATTGAAAGTATAAGCATATACATGCAGTACTCATATTTATTCTCATAAATTTTCAACGAAACAAATAAATCATTGATCTTCATATGTAAGAACATCTGTACGGCATTTATTGGGGGGAAGGGGATAATCAATTTAGCAATTAAAAAAAAAAAGAAGAAGAAGAGGAAAAGCCATGCTTTCATTGAAGAAAAAAGAAAGAAAGAAGTCCACAAAAGAAGGGAGCCCAATCATAGAATATTACATTTAGCACATTTAATTAGACCTCATATCTAGTCAACAGGCTAGGCAGCTAAGAAGCACGAACACTCCATTTTAGGGGGAGTGTCCTATTTTTATTTATTTATTTTTAGTTTCAAACATGTGGTAATCTTAATGATTTTGAGACACTTGAATGGGCTATATTATCCCATCTTTTGTATACTATCAGGTTTAGTCCTTCTCCTGATACTTGGTCCTAGTCCCTTGATCCATCCTCATCTTTTTCTGTAAAATCTCTTATTGAAGACTTGGTGGGTATGGTTGAGCCACCAGGAGATCTCTATTTTGTTATATGGGCGGATCACTATCCTAAGAAAATTAAAAAATTTCTACGGGAGCTTAGCCTTGGTGGTGTTAATACTGCTGATCGCTTACAACGTCATATGCCTTATAGATCAATTTCTCCATCCCGGCGCATCACGTGTCAAAGACATCATGAGTCCTCAGCTCATTTATTTGTGCATTGTCCTTACGCTTCTCGATTTTAGTATATTATTTTGGATGCTTTTGGCTGGTCTTTGGCATGTTCTAATAACATTTTTTACATCCTCGGGGCTCTTTTGGTGGGTCATCCTTTTGGTGGTACTAAAAAGATGGTTTGGTTGGCAATTATGCGTGCTTTGGACTTTTGAGGTGAACACAACGGACATCTTTTCAGAGATTCTGTTTCCTTTTTGATAGGTTTTTGGATTTGTTTGTCCACTATTTTTTATTGGTGTAAAACTAAGCACCCATTTATTCATTTTAGATTATCTTATTTAGTTTCCAATTGGAAATCTTTAGAGATACACTCTTTTTTGAAGTGGAGTCCATTTAGTATTTCATGTTAAATTTATATATATCCAAAACAAACATAATAATTAAAAATAGTGTATCTCCAACAAGTTCATGTCCTAGTTTTTGAACTTGGCATATCGCCATGTCATATCATGTCCGTGTGCGTGCTTCTTAGCTAGGCAGCCTAGTACATTTCCCAACTAGAGGAAAGTTATCCTCATTAGTCATTCCAACTTTAGAAAAGACATCTTACCGAAAGCTTAAGTTCAACATCACATCGCTGGGAATGCAACTCTTGGTTGATTTTCTTTGCCTTCCTCATGTTCCATTTCCATTCTTGCATTTCTGTCAAATCCCCAAGAGGCTTCTCTGGAATTGGAACCTACTTGCCAATGAAGAGTGAATCAATCAACCACATAATAAGCATATAACCAGAAATTCATGCAGAATCCTTGTCCCAATAACAGCCATTATTACACAACCAAGAATTTTATTCACAAAGGACCAATTTTTTTTTAACAGAAATTCACATTATATAACATTTTATTTTATGCACAATATTCATCATCTAATAAGCATAACCATACCTAGGCAAAGAAAATATGAAAAGAGGAAGCATAGCCACTTATGAATGGAAATCCAATTTAGCATTAAGCTTGACTATATTGATATCCTATTATCCGATATGATACTAAGGAGAATACAGGTTCACAAGAAATAATAATTGTTGGAATGGCGTTGGCAGTATCATGAGTTTACATCTTTGCGATCAACAAGGCCTGCTGTATTGCCACCTTGAGCCCAAATACTCTCCACCACACTAAGTACCCTTCTATTCACCCTCCACTTGGTGCTCCCTAGCATATCCAGCGCCTGTAAACAATGCATTGCAGCACATTATCAGGTTGACTCAACCACATATATGATAGAAGCACCAGAGAAAAACCATAAGCCAAATAAAATTAAAAAGATTGTTACATGTCACAAAAAAACTGCTAAAATGTCTTGTCAAATTCAAATCACCAATGTACTACCATATGGAAAGAACTTAGTATACTTCCTTACGTATGATTAAATGGGTCGATGTCTAGAAAAACTATAACTAAGGTAGTTATATCATTGCAGGAACTTGTTGTATGTTAAATTGCCAAACAATTTTATAGCTCGAACCATTTGGAAATAATATTGATTTTCAAGTCTAAATTGAAATATAGCTTCAAATAAGAAATGTGCAATAATCACTGTGGGTGGGCCTGTGCGCACTGGGGCATGTGAAAAAAGTAAAAGATTTTGGGAGAAGGAATACAAACTCCATAGTATCTAAAGATATCACCTACAAATTTCATGACAGCTAAGTATTGTAAAGTTAGACAACTGTCCCGAAAGTGTACGTAAGTTGATATAGACACTCACAAATGTCAAAGGAAAAAAAAAAGGAAGAAGAAGAGAAAAGGCAATGAAAAATGAATCTAATGGGGAAAAAAGTCAGATGTGCAATAAACTAATTTCAAGTTTGTGAAAAAGGGGAGTTCCAAGGTTTCCAAACCTCAAATACTTTCTGCATCTGTTTTCCGGAAATGTTCTTCATGGCATCTTGTTGCCTACTTGATCCATGAGTACGCATGACATACGAAGGTAAGAAAAAGTGTCCACCTTTATCATACCTGTAAGTGCATTTCCAACACATAATTATGATTAGTAGCAAATATAAGATACAATGCAGTCTACAGGTGCCTTAAAGCACTCAGGATCACTTATTAGCCAGATTTAAAGCATCTTTTGATGCAGTAACCAACAGCAGGTACCCTAACAAAAATACACAGTGCATTTATTCAATCTGCTTCATACCCTTTCCATTTTTTAGGAGGAACCAACATAGGGATGTAAGGAATTAACATATGCTTAGCCTGCATAGGATTAAAGACAGAAAGTAATAGTTTAGAAAAGAAAATTCAGGGAGCAGAAAAAGTTCCATTAAATACACGAATTCATACAGTTCCATTTAAGAATATGTTACTTTATACTTTTAATATTCTAATTTCTAAGATTAATATCAGAATGTAGCTAAGAAGTAAATCATAACCAGATTCAGAGGACATCTGCTGTTATAAGTTAGTAGAAAAAGTGGGGGGGAGGTGGGGAAGTGGGGAGAGAAAAAAATAATTAAAAAGGAAAAAGCAACTTACAGTTCTGTCAAGCCCAGCAAGAACTATGGGATCGCATTCAATAACTCCATAATTCTTCACAATATTTTGCCTACAATCACCAAGAAAATGCAGAACTCAGAAGCATGATAAGCTGTTCAGAAAAAGCTAACATGAAAAGAGTTGGCTACTTGATCCTGTCAAGCAGCAGCCATCCACCCAGCTCACCCACTCCAAAAAGGGGGGGAAAGGAAAAGAAACCCCAAAGAAGGATGACAAAAACCAGCACCAAATATCCCCGGCTCTTTGCTATAAAACATTACCTACCGAGCATAATCTAACGAAGAAATCTGTGGAGATTGATTAAATGGACCCTAATTGGTGGCTTGGTTGTCAATCTGTAAGAAACAGAAAATAGACAGGACAAACAAATCTCACCCAGGAGTTTTTGCAACAGGTTTAAACCTATGCCAGAATGCAGGTCGAATATCAGGTGGACTGTCAGCTGACTGGCTAACTGGAGGTTGGATGAAAGCTGATTCAATTAATAATTCTATGAGACGACTTCCTAGCTGCAAAGTATGATCAGGTAGAGAAGCCTTACAAATATGGTATTGAATTGATGATATCGAAACATATAAGATAACTGATGGAAGCCACAAACCTTAGCCTGGGTGTCTCGACCCCAAGCCTTAAACTCTTCTTTCTTCAACAACTTTTGCACCTCCTTCAGTCTCCTTCTCCTAATTAGACCATTAACTCGCTTCCTCAATACCTCCTTCTCCTTGCTCAAACACTCAGTATCAGCTGGAACCTTTGTTCTCTGATTACTCCTAGCCTTCTCCAGAAAGCTCTGAATTCTAACCTGGTTTAAATTTCAGAGGAAGAGTCAAGCCCTTTACACAGTTATTTAATGATGATGGCTTAGGAAGTACTGAGAAAAGAGCAAAAAATTCTTGCTCGAAAACTCATTACAGCAGAAGTAAAATTACAGTGATGTAAACTCAAAAACTCTTGTTCTCGTAATGGTCATTTTGAAATATAAGACGGTTAAATTAGAGAGAACTAAAATTTAGTATTTGGTATGCAATTAAATTGAACCTATATCATATCCAGGGACTTCAGTATTCAAACACTTTGGTTGAATGCATTGCAGTCTGCTCGTAGATGGCATGATGTACTCTTAAGTTTCAAAATTGTTGCAATACAATTAAACATATTGTTATGACTCCAAACATGGTTGAATTCAGCTGCAACAATTTCGCACGTCTGAGGTATAATTGCAACTGTACTCTAGTTTAGAGCTGTCCCAAATATGTTGTGCATTTTTTCAAGCTACAGTGGTACACTAACTGACACTAAGATCAGTGTTTTATTACAACGAGTTTATATGTTCCAGGTGTAATTGCTCAATTAGAAAAATCATCTTAAAAGAAAGCACAAGATCTTCAATGCTCACCTCCTGCTCTATAGCACCACCAATCTGAACCGCAGCCTGAACGACCAGAACACAGCCATCCTGCTGCGCCACCATTAACAATCCCATCATCTTGTACATCACAATAACCGCCATCTTATCTGGAGATAATAACTCTATATGAGGCGCAAATGCCGCCTTCTGCTTCTTACTCCGCTGCGTTTTTTGCTCCTTCTCTATAGCCTGCTTCAATGGCTCAAACCACCCCAAAAACAACGTCTTCACATAAGGCAAATTCGGTGCTAGTTTTTTCTCGCACATTTCTCTCTCTAACTCCTTGTACTCCTCAACCATCTTCTCCCAAGCCTCTGTCTCCGCCTTAATCTGCCTCCTCCTCAGCAAATTATACTTCCTCTTCTCAATTTTCATAAATTCTAACTTCACTTCCTTCTGAACGCTTTTGTAAAGCCCCTTCAAGAACAAGGAAGCTATCCATGGTGGATCCTGAATGAAGATTCTTTGGCAAGATTCCCCTCGAGTAATCTGGTGAATTTCGCTCATGGGTATCTGCAAATTCATGGAACTATCGAGAATTTCTATGAAATTTTCCTGAACTGAATCAGCTAGAGGTTGAAGTTGGACTGGTTCGGAAGTGGAATCGAAGTTTATGGGGAAAGAAACAGAAGAAAGAGGGGAATTGGAGAGGGAATTGAAGGTTGAGTTGAATGATAAGTGGGTTTTTCTTTCACACTTACATCTCTTGGTGGGTTTCCTCCATGCATTGCGGCCATGAATCGGAACTTGAAGAGTTGGGAAGAAGGAAGCCGCAGTTGTCATTTTTTTGAAGATAAAATTAAGGCATTGAGGAAGAGACAATATTGTCTAGTAGACGAAGAACGATGAAACCCCTTCTAAAACCTCTTGCTGAATGCTGACTTTCTTAAAGATATTTTTTCCTTTTTTTTTTTTTTTTTCAATTTCACCACAACCGTTAATTTTATTTAAATTTCTTGAAATAATAAATTAAAAAATAAAAGAGAAAATGTCTTTTTTTTTTTTTTTTTTAACCAAAGTTACAATCTTAGACTAAAGTAGACCAATTCTTGCAATCAAGGATTCCAAAGACAGAAGAAAATATTCTAATCAAGTAAGACTCATTTCTAGATATCAAACCCAATTGTGCAAAATGGTGTGCAACTCAATTCCCTTATCGATGGATAAAGCTAAAATATAGAGAAGAAGGAAGAAGTTGTTGCTGACAACTTTACAGTCACGTCAATCTTCATGAACCTCTACCATCGACAACTTATAAACTCAAAGACGATAAGATTCTACCACAAGCAGATACAATCATGCAGACAAAGCCATATGGACACATGTAATAATAGCCCAAGATTCAACAAGACCACCAACCCTATATATTTCATCAACTGGACACCTAAAAGACTAACTCACCTCGATCTCAGGATCCTACACAAGAGTCTTTACTCAAGCTTGAAAAAGATCGCCACAAAACACAACATCAACATTCAACTTAAACCAATCAGAAGAGGATGAAGTCATCTAACAGAAGAACGTCATATGGGAGACACAATGCCCAAGGATCCCCTAACTTGCACCTAATTTCAATAATACCAGGCAACCTACAACACAACTACCAACTTTTCAAACTCCGACCACTCCACCTGATCTTTAACTTCAATGAAAATATCAATTGGTTTTTTAAAGATACTGGATTGCAATCAAGAAAAAGAGACCTCAAAGTCTAAGGTCAAAGTACAAACAAAACACAACAAGAATATTAATAAAGGGGGAAAAAGGGACCAAACTCATTTTTTCAAGGTTAACGACGAAACCCAAAGAACATGTAGCAACATGATATTTTAACCTATATACTTTCTAAAAAATACATTTTTTATTTCTATAATTTGGGTTTAGTTTTCGTAAGTTCCCAGATTTCAAAAATATTTCACCTTTACGTGATTAATTTATATTTGATTCATAGGTTTCAAAATGTAATTTTGAGTTTTGTTCTCATTTGGTTAAACTTTAAGATTTATACTTTTAACATTGATTTGTTACTATATACTTATTTTCAGATGTCGACGATAGTGTCTACTAATTAATTTAAATAACTAAATTAGTTTGCATTCCATCCCTATCAATATTAATTAAAAATTTCACATCATAATTATTTAAAATTAATTAAACTGGAAGTTAATGCATAATGAAATCTAGGGGATTAAATGAAAGCTAAACTCAAGATTCAAGAGTAAATATGTGATATTCTAAAAATTATGGACCAAAATGAAATAAATACAAAACTCAAGAGTAAAAGTGTAACATTCTCAAATACAGACTAAATAGAAACTAGACTTAAAATTTAGAGAGCAATGAGTATTTTCCTCACACTCGTGTGTGTGTATATATATATATATATATATATATATATATATATATATATATATATATATATATATATATATATAGTGGTTTAAGTATTAATTTAGTCATTGTACTTTGGTTTTGGTTAATTTTGGTTTTCATACTTTTAAAATGTTTATTTTGGTCCATATACTTTCAACTTTACTTCATTTTAGTTCTTATACTTTTAAAATATTATTTTTGGTCATTGTACTTTCAAAAAGTAACCATTTTGGTCTCTTTGCTCTCCTTTTTACTTCATTTTAAGGGCTCAAAATGGTCATTTTTTGAAAGTTTGATGATTAAAATAAACCAAAGTTGAAAATACAATGATAAAAATGAACATTTTGAAAGTACAATAACTAAAATGAACAAAAGTTGAAAGTATAAGGACCAAAATTAACATTTTTAAAGTACAAAATCCAAAATGAACCAGAGCCACAAGTACGGGAACCAAAGTAATATCTGAACCTTTTAGGGTTGTGGCCTCCAAACAGTCCCTTAAAGTTCAATGTTACTATTATTAGTGACCATTAACAAAAATCTAACACATCAAGTTACATTATGTTTAATCTTTTATATATTTTTTAAATACATGTCTTAACCAATTGAGTCATGCACCATACACCTGTTCATCATAGTTGTAAAATAAAATTGATTTTTTTTATAATTAAAATAAAAGGAAATTTTCACAGATAGAAAAAATGTCAAACTATTTATATAAAATAACAAAAAAAAACATTGATAACTTATATCAGCATCTATTAGTGATAGACTTCTATCATTTCTATCACCAATAAACACTTCTATCCGCGTCTATCACAATTATCTAAAAATTTATTTTTTTTATTTTAAAAAAATTTCCTAAAAATAAAGAGAGATTTTTAAAAATAGAAAAACAAGGAAAACTATTTACACAAAATAACAAAATTTTTAGATAGTTGTGATAGACGCTGATAAAAGTCTATCAGAGTCTATCAGTAATAGAAATGATAAAAATCTATTGCTGATAGAGGCTGATAGAAGTCTATCAATGTCTATCAATATTTTTTTTTGCTATTTTTTATAAATAGTTTGACATTTTTTGTATGAGTGAAAATTTTCCAAAAATAAATTTGAAATTAATGCCTTTAATTGAATTATAATTTTAAAATGAACGCGAAGAAAAAGCATATAATACCTAACCGCGGTGGGATAAATCCAACGGATTCACGCTGACACCAAAGTCGTCCAAAGTACTTTGCGCTCATTCTTTTTCATTTCATCGCGATGGACTGAACGAACTTTCCCAAGCATAAGCAAAATATCTCTCTCGCCGATTTCCAGGTTAGAATTCAAAGCAATTTAGTCCCAATTAGCTAATTCAAAGTCTCAAGAATTCATATCTTTCACTTTTGTTCTTGAAGCAAATTTGGAGATTCTGTTTTCATCTCCACTCATGTTAGTGATTAACTGTATAATTAGATAGCGGATAATCGATTTTAGGACTTTATTTTGTATTATCCCTACTTCCATGAACTTACGAACTGTGAACTTCAAGATTATGCTGTGGATTGATGAAGATTGTCTGTTAATTAGCGGAATTCTAGTTCTGGATTGATTTTTTAGTGCCATTATGTTCTGTATGCATGGGTATCTTCCTCATGGATCATATATGTAGTTGTAATTCCACGTACAAGACGAGAATCCGTCATAGATTTTTTTTTCCCTCATAAAATTTGCAATGTGACGAGTCGGATGAATGTTTGTGAGTTTCAGACAGCGGCAGTGGAGGCTGCATTTATTGAAGTGTTGATCCATTAGTTCTTGTTTCAAGTCAACCATGGTGAGTACTTCACATCTCTCTATATATCTGGCCGTGTTTAAATTTGAGTGATTCAGACCTTAACCTTGCTGCTGTACTTTTATTATCATCTCTCTTATTAAACTGGTTTAGTTTATAAGTATAGAGAACTCAAAGAAGGCCCAAATTCTCATCTGAAGTATAGTTTTGTTATTTTTTTTTAATTAAACAAGTAGTAGTCATTAATCTTATTGTCAATTTTTACTGTGTAATTATGTACTATTGTAGCCATATATTCTTTATTGTCAATGCAATTTTTTGTTTCTTCTAAATATCAAGGTTAAATTATTGCATAAGCATGATGTGCAATGTTGTGTAAGCTAGAAGATCTAATATGTTCTGTTTATTCTTGTAAGCATTAATTAAACTGTGGAACAAAGCTTTCAACACTTGGTATAAGTGAGGCCAGTTTGATGGGCTAACGGGAAGCTCATTGCCAGCTATGTACACGGCAATATGGTGGAGACCTGTTGCTATTTTTCTAATAACTCACTTTCATAATTAATCTGTATGAGAGTGGAAATTATTTCAAACCAGGATTTATTCTCATCCCAGTGAACCAGAAGTTTTATTTTCTTGGAAGATCAAACATCGTTCAGAACTTTCTTTAAGAATGAGAAGTACATGCCTTTTTGTGATTTTTGCGATCATTTACAGTTCACAGCCTCAGATTTCAGCTTCTCATTTCAAGTTCAGAAGAAAATGCTCTATCCTCTCTCCTCCCCTACGCAGTTCACATCCTCTAGTTGTAGAGCTTTATGCAGTGATCTTCGTTATTACTCAACTTCTTTGATCAATTTAGTCTAGGCATGTTTTGTAATCTCCCTCTTTTGGCGAGAGGACAATCGTCTCCTTGGCCTTGGGGTTGTTTGATTATATGTTGAGAAATCAAATCTTGTCACAAATTTGACTCGCGAAGGATATCGGAGAGCTGTGATTTTTTAATTCTAAAATTGGCCATCCTTTTCTTCCTACAGAGAGTCTATTTATCCATCATTTTTCACTGTGATTTGGTTTCTGGAAACTTGCCACTCCAGTATTTTCAAATAGTAGGGATGTGAAACAGCTACGTGGTCGTGATTAGCTGTTGTAGAGTGACTTGATGCTTTTAATAGGAATATGGTTGACAAGACTTTGTACTTTTGTTCTCCAAACAATTTATAGTGGATTTCATTTTTAGAATGTAGTAGGAAAATCCAAGGGTGTGGAGAATCCAGTTAAGGAAATCATGATGTTACTTTGGTTTGTCTCTTCTCTTGGATTTGATACATCCATGTTTTATCTGACATTCATTCCTATTCATCTGTTGAGTTATGGGGTCAGTTCTACGTTTGTTTGCATTTCGTAAGCATTATGCCTGTTATTTCATATGTTTAGTATAGATTGAGTTTTTACTTTTTATTGCATTATATCAAACCAAAATAAATAATCCGGTCATTTTCATAAAAGGTTGTACTATGAGTACAAACGACTTCAATTGGTTTTCAACTTCCATTTGACTATCTCTATTGTCTATTCATTACGTTTTTTGTGCCATATTTATGTATAATAGGCGATGTATATCCGAATCAAGCGCCATAAGACAACTTACTTTATCCAGTGTGATCCAATTGAGACAACTTTAAATATCAAGCAAAAATTAGAGTCCCTTATTGACCAACCAGTAGTTGACCAGCGCTTGATCCTGGTGGGGAGTGGGGAAGTATTGGAGGATTCAAAGACACTGGCTGATCAGAAGGTAGGTCTTAAAGACATATATTTATTACATTTGGTCATCAATTGTCGGATCTTTTGGAAATATTAAGGTTAAAAAAATACAACGGCTGCAACTCTGATAAACGTTTTCTATGTATTTCCAGGTTGAAAATGATGCAGTTGTGGCTCTAACGTTGCGAAAAGGTTTTTCCCTACCAACTCCCAAAAATTTTTGTGAACTTCTTGTTCTAGCACTTGTTTTTAAAAGCCTGTGTTCTGATCAGGGACTGAAAATTATTTGTGGGCTTGTGCTTGGATTTGGAGTCTTTATAGTTATGATCTTCATTGTCATTGGATCTGGATTCGAAATATGAAACTGATAGGAACGGTATTAGGGTGTTATTAGGATATTAAGGATATAATAGTAATTAGATAGGTGGTTGGTTATGATATTTGGTTATAAATAGAGAGGCAGAGGAATGGAGTAGTTAGGCAAAATCTTAGTAAGTGAATTAGGGCTTGAGAGAGGTCTCAAGAGAGGAGGGTTTATGTTCCTCAAATTACTTGACTATCGTGTAAGTTTTCGTACTTTACATTTCAATATAATGGATTGTGTTTTGGTTCCTATAAAAACGTTGTCTCATCATATGTTTTCTTGACTTTTTTCCCCTTCTTTGTGTAGATGATAATGACTTCGAGGAGATCGACATCGTCCAGCCAAATGATTTCTACCAATCTCGTGATGCCGATTCTGGCAATTGGTAAGGACTGAAAATTTGCTTCTACTGTGGGTAGTATATGATGTTCAGCCATCGATCTTGTGGGTGTACTGTTTAAATCACTTTTCTATCTGTTGGATGGAATTTGAATATGATGGAAAAGGAAGTATACTCCATCCTTTCTATTTGTTACCCCGTTAAGTGGTATCCTTCAGGGGTTGCATTAGTGATTTAACTCAACATGTATTGTTGCTACAAGTACTCTATATGAGTTGAGGATTTTGATTAGGACTTTTTAATTGGCCTCAAATGATATGAATGGGTCTAATAAAGTTGTAAATTGATTTTGTTAAATCATCGACTGATCCAAAAGCTTAAGGTAATGTGTGAAGATAAATTTACTTATCATATCTTCTAACACTCCTTCTCACTTGTTCGCTTGAAGTATTATGGAGACCCAACAAGTGGAAATGAATATTAATCGGGGAGGAAATAACATTACATAGGCTTGAACATAAGAGCTCATTGGACCACATGCTCTGATACTATGTTAAATCATCGAGTTTTTTTCTTATGTCAATTGGGTAAGACACTGATTACCATTTTAAAGGTTGATGATTCAATCTTCTACTCCGATAATGATTGAACTTAAAAGGAAGATAAAACTATATGAATTGTTTCAAGATATTCTTAAAATACGAGTTTCGTGGTTAAGATAATGTTTGTTTAAATAGAAATTTAATTTTTGAATTTGTTACGAAAAATGTAATTGGAAACATGAAATCTCGTTTCCAACTTTACATTTATAGATTGCCTACCAAACAAATCATAAATGAAGACAATTGTTTTTTTGAAACTCAATGATTTTTTTCAAAACTTTCTCACTAGTTGTAGGACATAAATAAATATTTTAAAGTTAAAATACTAATTTGGTTCCTATACTTTGTGTCTCATTCTATTTTAGTTTATGCACTTTTAAATTTTTTAAATTTAATTTATGTACTTTCAATAAATCTTGTAAATTAGTCATGTTTATTTGTATATAATTAACTTTATCGATCTTAGTAAAAAAATAGCAATAATTCTCATTTGTGTTCGTACACATTGTGAAAGAAAAAAAAGCTAACAATAACCTAGTAGTAAGACTAAATTTAACCTTTATCGGAAGTACAATTATTAACATTTAATATTCAACTTCTAAAATATTAAATTTGAGAAATTACTATAAATAGAAAAAATTTCAAATTATTTACAAATATGGAAAAATTTCACTATCTATCATAGATCGCATTAGAATTATTTTTTTATATTTGAAACCCGAAAGTTTTGTGGAATTTTTTTTTGGTTATCTAATTTTTAAGTATATTTTCAAAATTCAAGTTAAATTATAAAAACTAAAATAGTAAATTTTTAAACATTTATTTACTTGTTTATCTTGTCTAAGAAATCAAATATCTCCTTATATAATATGAAAATTAGTGCAAAATATGGTGGGAAACCCAGCAGAACTTTAAAAAGCAAACAACAAAAATGTTATCCAATGATTTTTTTTTTTATTAGTATAATAGGGATGAAGGAATTCAACCTACAAATCTTATAGTTCTTATAGTCACACATACTATATGTTAATTGAACTATATTCGTTTTCACAATAAAATAAAATTTAATTTTCAAACTTTCAAAAGTGTACGTCCTTAGACTTTCAATTATGTATCTAACAATTCCTTGCATTTTTAGTTTTATGTCTAACGGGTATTTTCATTTTCAATTTCGCGTCTGATAAATTATTTACACTCCAAATTTAAAAAATCAGCTAATCTATTATATATAAATTTGAATTTTATATCTATTTTTTTTACTTTAAACTTTAAATTTTATGTATAATAGATCAATAAATTTTAAAATTTTAAAAAACTCACTGAACAAATTTGTAACTTTCAAAGTTTAAATAAACACAAAGCTCAAAATTAAGAGTCTAAATTTATAATTTGACCAAAACAAAAAACTCAAAAATGATATTTAAACTATTAAAATAAGAACAATAGTTATGTGTGTCTCGTACTGCATCTATTTTTTTAGTCCATCCAATTATACAACAGAAAAATGTAAGAATATTTTATGAACAAGAAAAAGAAATATTTATCACACAAACTTTAGCTGCATAGAAATAGATGCAGGCAATGATGCAATTAAAATCATCTCGTTAAAATAACATTTTGGTTCTTCTCTTTTGAAGTTTGTTCAAATTTAGTCCATGTTCTTTCAATTGTCAAATATTAGCCATTGTAATTTTAATTGTCTAATTTTAGTCTCTCTATTTTCAATAAATCTTAAAATTAGTCTCTCAAAGTAAAAGTTAATGTTTAACGAAATTGGTTAAATAATAATAATAATTACCTTCAAGAAAAATACAATATATATTGTAAAAAAAAAAAACAAATATATGAATATATTTTCAAAATTAATAGTAAAAATGCCCATAACAATTATTTTATTTTATTTTTTGTTTAAAAAAATCAACAACAAACTAGTAAGCGATGTCTAAATTTAAAATTTATTAAGATAAGGAAAATTACTATAAACAGAAAAAATATCAAACTATTTACAAATATAGAAAAATTTTACAATGATACACCGCGATATAATTCTATCACTTTCTATCGCTCAAACAAATAAATTCTATAGTGATAGAAAGTGATAGAATTTTATCACGATCTATTAGACTATAAAATTTTTCTATATTTATAAATAGTTTCGCTCATTTTTTTTATATTTAAAAAAAACTCTAAAGATAAAATGTAGTAAAATTAAACAAATTTGAAAGTATGACTAAAATGTTAATTTAACTAATTTGTGGTCTTACAATAATAAAATATTTTATTAAAATAATACATAACAAACAAACAAATGCAAGGGATTGAGTTTTCACAGTATTCCGTTGGTCATCCGAATTCCAAATTCTGCAGTTGCAGTCTACTGCTTTCGTTCTCCGTGGGCTACTCCCACTCCATCCGCCATGGCTCTTCTTCCCACCAAGCTCGCTCTCGGATGCCCTAATTCTACACTCTTTTCTGCAGCTCCCAGGCTCTCTTCTCTTCGTCTTCCACCATTCCGAGTCTCATGCGCCAACAAACGGACCGGTAAGAGGAGGTATCCATCGGAAAAGAAGAAGCTCAAATTGAAACACAAAGAAGTCCTCACGACCGTCGAGAACAAGTTCGAAGGCATTTGGAGGTTGTTCAAGCTCGGAGTTCCCGTGGAGAAGGATCCTGGCAAGGATTTTCATGGCCTCTCGGATGCTTTGATGCAAGAGATTGCTAAAGTGCTCGAGTTCCCGGTACTTTTGGCAGCTTCATTGATTGTTATATTTTGAAAAACATTGTGAGTCGAATTTATTTTGTTTTCCAGGTCGCTTCGTTGCTACCGCGGGAAGCTTTCTCAGTTATTCGTAAATCTTTTGACGCTAGAAAGGTATGTTTAATGATATTCTTCTATTTTTTTTATTTAACATTTTTACGTTTTCTTAGCAATGTCTGTTGTTTAGAAGGAATAATTTATTATCAAGAAGTTGCTGGGTTATTATCTTGTGCTAATTCATCACCGATGCTTCCAGATGTTGAAGGAACCAAAGTTTGTTTATACTGTGGACATGGATGTACATAGGCTACTGATTCTTGAACCTCGTGCTCAGGATTTCATTTCGGACTTGGAGCCTAAAGTTGGATTGATGGAACATTTTGCAAAAGAAAAGGTATCCAATGATGTAATCAGTATCGTTCATGATCTCAAAAGTAATCAGGAAGTGGTGGGAGCAAATGGACTTAACGGTCATTCTGGCCCGTACTTGCGCTTGTCAAATGGTAAACCAAAAGTTGCTGTTGTTGGCAGTGGGCCATCTGGCCTTTTTGCCTCACTTGTCCTTGCAGAGTTTGGGGCCGATGTTACCTTGATTGAAAGAGGTCAACCAGTGGAACAAAGAGGGCGTGATATTGGTGCATTGGTAGCTCGTCGGATTCTGGAGCTGGATAGCAATTTTTGCTTTGGGGAGGTTATTTTTCTTACTTCTTTTCTTACTTCTTCCATAGACTTATTTGGTTTTAAGTTATATATGCATTGCATTATTGCTTGATTTGAATGCCTCACTTTTGACCGTTGTTGTATGATCTTTCAGTGTCACTTCTCATCTGGTCTGAAAGATTTGTTGTTATACTTGATGCTTATGATTGCATATACACGAACAACAAATTGAAAAATAAACTCATACTTACTGTTGTATATTCTGAAATTAGAAACGATGTCAAAGATTGGACAGAACCAACTTCTTAATTTTTTCACTGTTGCTAGACAAAGTAAGGTTTAAAACATTTCCAAATGAAGAGCTGTAACATTCCAAGTCGACTGAACAACAACTGACCGCAGAACCTTTCCTCTATTTCTCAACCTCCATCCTGACAACGCCTCTATCAACCAAGTACAGGGGTATATTGAACCCCTATAACACCCATTCCAAGCCAATGAAGTAAATGGGCAATGAATTAACAAGTTCTCAAGGGACTCAACAATTTTGAGGCACAACAAGCACACTGAAGGAGATAAAACCCAACTAACACATTTCCTTTGGAGCAAATCATGAGTGTTTAGCTCTTTGTGAGCCAAAGACCACAAAAAAAAAACTTTCACCTTCTTTGGAGTGCAATCCTTCCAAATAGCATCAATTAAGGAAATTTCTTCACAAATATGCCATAGCTTAAATACTAATTTACGTCCAAGATTTCTTTAGATGAACTTCAAATCCAGGGGATGAATATTATTCTTAGGAACTGAACTATTTGATAGTCAAACTTGAAGCTAAGTTTATTTAGATAGAGTAGTTTTGGTCAGAAAGAAACGATAGAATTTTCCTAGGAGCAGAGAGTTATTATTTTTTTGGAGCATATTTTTCTTGTGGTGTGGCTCTGTTGCAGATTGTCCAAAGACCAAACCTTTTGTAGCTATGTGGCATGTGCTATTTTCTCTTTCTGCTAATTGAATATATATATATATATATATATATAAATGTACGCATATTTTGGCTAACATCTTTAGCTGAGGCTATATAATAGTCAATGCATCAGTTTATCTAAACAAACATTACCAATGATTGAATTCTCACTGTTGTGTGCAATGTGGGTGTCACTTTATTCATTAATTCAATTTTGGTATTCTTGACTATATCTATATGCACTGTTGATTGGGTATCTTTTATATTTTTCTCATTGGCATATTGTCCTACAGTCATTTAATGGTTTTGTTTCTCTTACAACCTTACTTAAACAGGATCTGTTCTATAGGTTGTACAAATGTGTCCTTGAGTTCTAATGGTGTTTCTTTTTTCTTCAAAGATATCATGATGCTTGGGTCTTCAGTTATTTATCTGAGTAATTCATTTAGAACTTATGCGTGGCAGGGTGGTGCAGGTACCTGGAGTGATGGGAAGTTGGTCACTAGAATTGGTAGAAACAGTGGCAGCGTGCAAGCGGTTAGACTTTTCCTCCTTATAGATCTATAAGGGTGTCTTTTCTTTTCTATTATTTTTAATAATATTACACTAAATAGTTGTCACAATATTAGGTGTGCTTTTACAATAAGGGACCTAAATCTTGTGACCTTCTGAATGTTGTTCTGTAGTTTCTCCATGGTGTCTAATCTTCGTTACAATTCATACTTCCTTTATGTATTCTTTTATTTCTATCTATGAAAGCACAATCTCCTTAAAAAAAAAACAAAAGAAAAAAAAAGAAAAAAAAAAGGGAAAAACCACTTTCTCGCCTCAACTTGCTGCACATTCCAATTTCCAACAATATTATGTCATGTGCTTTATCAAGTATATCCCTCGACAACTGAATTTTTTGTTCTCATTCTAATTTCTAGGTTATGAAATCTTTAGTTTATTTTGGGGCCCCAAAGAAAATCTTACTCAATGGAAAGCCTCACCTTGGAACAGACAGGTTGATTCCATTGCTTAGGAACATTCGGCAGCACTTAGAAATGTTGGGTGTGAGTATCTACCCTATTCTGTCCTTGGATGTATGTAAGATTAAATAGTTTTCTAACTTCCACATTTTTCAAATTTTCCCTTTAACTTTCATGACTTCATTATAGGTCAATATCAAGTTCGGGACCAGGGTTGATGATCTAATTGAAGAGAGTGGACATATAGTGGGTGTTAAAGTTTCTGATTCAAGAGACAAGTCAAAGCTCAGCAACCAGAAGCTTGAATTTGATGCCATTGTCCTAGCTGTTGGCCATTCCGCGCGCGATGTATATCAAATGCTTGTGTCTCATAACATTCCCGTGGTTCCCAAGGAGTTTGCCGTTGGTTTCTTCTTGATCCCTGTTGTTTTGTGGATAACTTTGCTTCTTTAACAAGGATATTGCATCTCTACATGCTCTCTTTATACCAAAAAAATGTCGAATACATGGATGCTAAAATAATGCTGGAAAACTTAGCTGGATTCACTTTTTGTGCCAGATTTGTTGCCGGTTTACAGGATGTCTTTCATATATTCTAACATTGTTGTCCTCCGTGCCTGAATAGGTTGGTTTAAGGATCGAGCATCCTCAAGAATTAATAAACAGCATACAGGTTAGTTTTATCGCATTGTTTTAAATTGATTGTTTTTCACTATATTTCCTACTAAAAAGAATTAAAAAATTCCAATAATTTTCCCAAAATTACGTTGGATGCATTCCTATCAAACAACTACTTGCTAATTATGGTGGTTTCATCATCATCTTCATGCAAGCATGCATACAAATTGAGTCGGTAAAATAAAAAAAATAAAAAAAAAAGAACAAAACTTTGCAACTACTCTAAAGCTGAGTTGATTTTATGACTAATTTTTCTCTCTTATCTACTCATACTACCTGGATTGGTTATCTTTCATTTCATATATTTTTCACCTTGTTTTAAGATGTAAACCTGCTCATGTATTCAAATGTAGTATTCTGGATTGGCCAATGAGGTAGAGAAAGGACGTGGAAAAGTACCCGTGGCAGATTACAAAGTTTCCAAGTATGTTAACGTAGACACGGAGAATCCGTCCTCCAATTCTCTTGCAGCAAGTCGCAGTTGCTATTCATTTTGCATGTGTCCTGGTGGCCAGGTACGTTTCTCAATTGATTGCTGTGACCATTGGTCATGAATGCACATTTTAAAGACTGGCTTTAGGTTGCAAGCTCTTCTGGTCTCTGATTCCACCATAATTGGATGATTTGGCATTGACTGTGCAGTTATGTTAAAAAAAAAAAACTGTCACTTATTAGAAGAGATAAACTCAGTTACTTCCTAATGTCACATTTGCATCAATTCATGTCTTGATGTCAAAAAACGGACATTATTTGCTCTTTAATTTCTGATACTTAAGAAAAGTAGAATATTAGTATGTTTAAGTGTCGTTTCATTAGGAAATTGGCATCTGTCGTAAATCCACCATCTTAACAAATTTTATCATTGTATTATCTCTGTCCATAGTAACTTGGTATGGTCATTTCTAGGTTGTCCTCACAAGTACAAACCCGGGAGAACTTTGTATCAATGGCATGTCATTCTCTCGACGTTCATCAAAATGGGCAAATGCTGCCCTTGTTGTTACTGTTTCAACTAAGGACTTTAATGATCATGGTTTCCACGGACCTCTTGCTGGGGTTGAATTCCAGGTAGCTTTTCTGTTGTTCGCTCACTTTGTCCTAAAGAACATTTTATCTCTTTCAGCAATTTTTTCAGGCATATCTCCTTTTGTGATCTAATAAATCTATCTTTTCCTAAAATAACTTCCGGCCATTAACTTCTGCTATTAGATATTAGTGACTTATCCAAATCACTGACTTTCATAAAGGATGTCTCTTACTGCTATTACACTATTTTCTTGTTAGAGAGAACTTGAGCAAAGAGCAGCCGTCATGGGAGGTGGAAATTTTGTTTTGCCCGTGCAGACAGCTACTGATTTTATGGACAGAAGATTAAGAGGTATGTCAAGTCACTGATTTCTCTGAAACTTCAGAGTTGAGAAGGATACTGCCACTCATTAAGTCTAGACTCCAGGCACCTGACGTACAAATGTGCTTCTTATTGTTTGACTGAAACACTGAAATGTTCTATCGTGAAAATCAAGTTTCTAACCAACTGACCTATGCTCAAGATGGCTGTTAAGAAAATCTACATGATCATGTCCGACATTTACTATCAGCATGAGAATCTGCCCTAAATTTTATTATACCAACTATTTCCCTTTCAGATCGATTTTTTTCTCTCTATTCTTAGTGACATCTGTGCCGCCATCAAGTTACCGGTTAGGAGTGAAGGCCTCAAATCTCCACGAGTTATTCCCTGGTCATATAACAGAAGCTTTACAGCAATCTGTCCTTGCATTTGATCAAGAGGTCCTCTCTTACTATCTTTTTGACTGTATTCATTTTCTTAATTATCCAAACTTATTCACCTTTTCTTTTCAAATTTTGGGCGTTCAGTTACCAGGTTTTCTCTCAAGTGACGCCCTTCTACATGGAGTGGAGGTAGTTTTTCTCTGTTTGTTAGGCAGTTTGTGTTCAAAGATTATCTGGTCCTTTTTTCCTTCGAACGACAAATGGTCTGAATGATAAATGCATTTGGGGAAAGTATTACTTTCAAGGCTGTGTGTTATAAGTTTATGAACTTCAAAAAATGTCTAAATACATCTCTAAACTTTCCATTTCGAAAAGTCAGGTTCCAGTTTTATACTAATAGCTTCTTCGTGAATCATAAAAAATATTAAATTGATCACATATTTAGTAGACACAAAATTAAAAGTTCAAGGATTTATCGAACACTTTTATAACTTAGGGGATCTATAAGAAACAAAATCAAAAGTTTTGAGACTTATTGGAGACATTTTCTAAAGATTTAGAACATATAAGACACAACTTTGAAAGTTCAAGGACTTGACAAATGACATGTCATTTAACCAAAACATTTTTAACTAATTAAACATCATAACATTTTTACTTTTGAGTAGAATCACCTTCCACTGAAATTTGTTTTGCTCTCAGACGAGAACAAGTTCCCCTGTTCAAATCCCACGCAACCCTGAGACTTATGAAAGCACATGTCTTAGAGGACTCTATCCGGTTGGTGAAGGAGCAGGCTATGCGGGAGGAATTGTAAGTGCAGCAGTAGATGGCATGTATGCAGGCTTTGCGGTAGCCAAGAGTTTCAATCTTTACCATGGTGACCTTGAGACGGTTTTGGGTAAGGCTCAAAGTTCTGGGTCCGTAATGTATTAGAACTAATCTGGTTCTCTTGCCAGTAATATAAGAGCCTGTTACTACAAATCTGGCCCCTCTGCATGTCAATTCCGGCAAGGCCATCTAAATCAACCAGATTCCACCTTCAACTTAAGTATAAAGGTACGTAAATGCAGTAATTAGTTTCTTGCTATGAAGTGTTAAGAACTTTTTAAGGTTATTCTTTTAAATAAAAAATTCTTGGTATGAATGAAGTTAGGTTCAAAGTATGTTTAAATTCTTTTTTGTCCTATAATTTTGCGAACATTCTATCTCAATCATTGAACTTTATTAAAAAAGAGTCATTCTGGTTATAGTCATTGATTTTTTTAACATATGGTTTAGGAGACACTTGACATAAGCATATTCATTCACTTGATCATTAGATAACTAGATATACAAACAAATATTTACAATTTTCTGATGAACCATCATGGGTTGGCCTAGTAGTAAAAAAGGAGACAAAGTCTTAATAATTGACTAAGAGGTCATGAGTTCAATCTATGGTGGCCACCTACCTAGGAATTAATTTCCTACGAGTTTCTTTGACACCCAAATGTTGTAGAGTGGTGCGCGTAAGCCAAACTGACATTTAAGAGTAGAAAGACTGAAATATAGTATTTGAAAGTTTAGGGACTGAAATATTCTAAGGAAGAAAGTGAGAACAAATGACTAAACTAAGACAGTTTTTTACCCTGTCATTATTTTTAACACAATTTACAGTTGTACATGCACTCAGTAAATGGAGATATATTCGTAAATCATGTGCTATTTTGTTTTTTTGTTTGTTTTTTTTTCAGCATTAAAAAAAATTAAAAAAAGACCATCCCTTTCAAGTTATAATTTGAATGGGTGCATACCGATAATGAAAACTTGTATGCTTTCTGTAAGCAGCTATACTTATGACCTTCGAAAGGAGCATCAAATTCATGTGTTGTAATTCGTACAAGGTTCTGCATCGAGTTGTTCGATTGGACGTGGAGACCTACATCTTCTATTTCGTCAATATGTGACAATTAAACGAGCTGCTCGGGACTTATACTGCAGCTGATTCAGACTGATTTCAAGCAGACTCTACTTGGTCCAGGTAAATGCTCATTTAAGTATCTAAACTCGTAAATTTTCGTGAATTAACTCATGATTATATTTTATTTTTACTTCTTCTAAATCATTGCAACAGTTGAGTTGATTTTTTGTTTTGTTTTTAATATACAAGTTTAGTTCTCGAACTCTCTAGATAGTATTTAATAGAATTTTTAAACTATTAATTTTGTGTTTAATGGATCCTTTTAACTTTAAAATGTTAAACCAAAATATGAATTTCAATTGTGTCCCTTACCTATTAGACGCTTTCTCAAAAACAAAATATTCACAGAACTTTTAATCACAAAATTGAAAGTTTAGGTTTCTATTACGCACAAAATTGAATTTTGACCAATTGTTGTATAAGTTAAAGATTTATTAGACAAAAAATTGAAAGTTCAGACTCTGTTTGGTAACTATTTCATTTTTTATTTTTTGTTTTTGAAAATTAAGCCTATTTCTTCTCAATTTCTTATAATGATTTGCATCTTTTTTAAGCACAATTCTAAAAACAATAACAAGTTTTTAAAAACTATTTTTTTAATTTTCAAATTTTGACTTAGTTTTTGAAAACATAGGTAAAAAATAGATAACAAAGCAAGAAATTGAGGAGTGATATGGGTGTTCATAGACTTAATTTTCAAAAACTCAAAATCAAAAAGCCAAATGATTACTAAATGGAACCTTAACGATTTTGTTTTACAGTTTTGAAGTTAAAAAATTTATTGGACATAGTTTGAAAGGAAGCTATTGATACAATTTTAAAAGTTCAAGACTTAATCTATAATTTAATATTTTCTTAAGTGAATTTATAATTTAATATTTACTGCCTAGTGTTGTTGTTATACAATTTTCTTGAAAATTTAAGGTTAGAACTGACTCTTTAAATTTATCCAACTTTTAATTGTTTATTCAGATAACAGCGACTCATAAAAATAACAAACTTATTTTCTCTCGAATCATTGACAAAATTATCTTACTGACATAATTTTTCTGTTTAAAAGAAATTGTTTGGATTATTTAAAAAGAAAAGTAAAAGAAAAAAAGAACATTCTTTATGATCCTTAAGGAATCACAAACTCATGAATAATCTTTAAAAAAAAAAAACTCATGAATAGTATGACTTTATTTCTAGGGTGAACACTAAAACCGATCAAACCAAACCGAATTGAACCGTATATATATATATATATATATATATATATAGAAACAACAACTTTCATTAGAAAAAATGAAAGAGTACAAGGGCCACAAAAAATTAAGCCCTCAAAACCTCTCTGAAGAAAGGATTTCCAACTAAGTAATATGCTACTTACTACCTAGAGGATAATTACAAAAAGTCTTTAAAACCAAAGTCTAAAAAGAAACATGGAACCTTATCAAGGACTAAATATATACGTATATTTTAAAAAATATGTATTATAGGAAAACCAAATCGAACTTAATATTTGTGGTTCGGTTTGGTCTAAACAAACGGTTTGGTTTGGTATATTCAAAACCGAAATTTTCAGTTCGAACCATGAAAACACCTACTTATTTCCTATGTTACATCAGGTTGGGAGTAAAATATACATGAAATATCATTTGTTTGTTTCATATGCAGCAGAGGGAACTTTCAGTGAGAGCTGAAGTCTCCACTCCAATATCTTATACATACTCTCAACACAGTTGCTTTTCGATCCTATGAGACATCAAATCAACACTGCAGATTCTGCATATTATTATCGGTATGTATTAACTTACATATTGCTGTATGACAATAATAAGATTATGCCAATAATATTAGCTATAGGATAACTTTCATTAAGACGTGAAAGTTAGGAGTAGAAGAGATATAGGAAAACATTAGTCCTATAGCCAAATTTACGAGGTTAAATTATAAAAAATACTCCTAAGTATGGAGTCGGTTTTAATTATACCTTGAACTCTGAAAAGTTTTTTATTTTAACTCTTGAAGTTTGAATTTTGTTGTTGAATTTGTCGGTAGAAAAGTTGGCCTGTACACTCGCGGATATAAAAAAAACTTAAAGTTCTCTCTCGGATTATAATTATGTTTTAGCTTTGATTACTTTTATGTAAACCATCTCATAACACATGCGATGTCCGAGAAATTTATACATTTATTTTAGTACATAAAAAAAGTCTAAGAATATTTTAATTAATGCAATAGCCTTTTACATTATTTGATCCAAATAGTTACAACTATTTGAAGAAAAAGACAAGATAGGAATTTATGAAATTTTATAACTCAAAGATTGTCAGCTCAAACATATATCCACTAAGGTCAACTCACGCTCCAACCATATTCAAACCCTTTTTGGTTTTACGGTCTTTAACCATTTTGCAGCTCCAAATTCGACTAAGGTCATTGTAGGCATGGATTTCGGACTCCACGCAACATCTTTGGCTTCTAAATTGTGAAAAAGTCCTCAATAATAATCAATCTCCAACTCTTGGAAGGAAACCCACGAAAATAATTTAAAGACTCTTTAAGAATGAAAGTTCCTCTGAATAGATTAGTTCTTTAGGTCATTCTTACCCATGAGGATGTGTATAGAGTGAGAATTCACCTCCAGTCTTGTGTATTAGCTAGCTTTTGAAGATGTAGTGTGAAAGCCTCCTAAATCTTCTCTGTCTTACTTTTTGTAATAGCTCCTTCGAATATATGCAATAAATCAATGGTTGGAATCACATAAAAATGGAGATATAAAGATTATTCTCTCATAACCATTTTTTATATATATAGTAAGTATTGATTTTAACAAATTAGAATATACTGTTTGTTACATTTGATCAAGGATGAAAATATTCGTGGATATGTCGATATATCCGTAAATTGAAGGGTTTGATATCGATATTAAATATCCATGGATATCTCCAACATCTTTTATTAATGCTTGTAACACATAAAAATGTCATATATTTAGTTCAATATGAACAAGAATACTAATAACAATATACATAACTTAGTTTGGGAGTAAAAACAACTTAATTATTAATTTAAATAAATTTTATAAAATTTGTGATTTACAAAAATATCCGTGGATATCGATATTTTTGTCGATACATCCATCAATATATCTATAAAATTGAAATGTCGATATCAATATCGACATCGATATTTTAATCCAAATTATTTATCGAGTTCAAAACTAAGTTTAAAGTTTAAGTTCAAAGTAGAAGTTTAAGAAAAGAGAAGAGGGCGTGAACACAGATGAGAAAAATGGGAAGAGAGAGGAGATAAATTTCTGTAATTATTTTTTAATAAATATCTATGCATGTCAGACATTTTATTAATACTTTTGTCGACATTTATGTAAAATTGAGATTTTGAACATCGACATTTTATTAATACTTCTGCCAATATTTCTATAAAATTGAGACATCGACATTTTTGTTTACGTTGATATTTTAAAAGCTTGACTGTAACTAGTTTAATATTTAGTTTTCAATTTAATTTAAATTCTATTTAATTGAACTGTGAAATTCAATAATTCAATTTTGGATGAAACGAAATCTTCTCAAATTTTTTAATCTATAGTTCTTCCATGGAAAAACTAGCAATTCAGTTAACATTAATCCACAAAATATTCCATCAGTCACGAAAATGCTCAAATTCAGCGTACATACGTGAATGTTTAAAACGTCAACATCAACATTAATATCGAGATCTCAATTTTATATAAATGTTGATAAAAATATCGATAAAATATCAATGTTGATAAATATTTCTGATTTTTTTTTTCAATAAAACAAAATACTTAACACATATTTAAATTAATTCTTGGAAGTTGGCCAAGGCAAGATCCAATTCTACGGACAAACCCAAGCTCATAGGGTATCGGGAGGAGGCATATGAGAACACACGTCCCAGAAATGGAAAGTCAATGTTTCAGAGTTTGGGTCGACCAACGAAATCGATAAATATATACGAATCAAGAAGTAATCGAGCTATTCTTGGTCTAGCACCCTACAAAATCGAGTGTTAGAAAAAATCTTGACATTGCCAGGGTTGCACGTAGTTAGAGACAAGTGTTAGAGTAAATAATCTTCAAATGAAAGTTATGACTTTACTTCTTGTGTGCTTAGTTGAACTTTACGCTTCTTATACTAACTTAGATCATAGTATGGTAGACTTTGCGATGATCTCTTACACAAGCTAGCTCGAAAAGCGAGACCAACTCAGGAAAAGTGGGTCGAAGGTCAAGCCCACAAGCAGCAACGAAAATGAACGTGGACGAGATCCAAACGCTAAGATTAATAAATAATAATTTTACACTTTTAAAATGAGTTAAAATACTTGTTTTAATATTATGGTCATGTCATGTTAGGTTACATTTTTTTGGTTTTTTTTTAATATTTTATCATTTTAGTACCGGTGTAACCACACATTCTCGTGTGCCATATATTTTTTTTTACTATATTAGAGATAAAAAGATTTGAACCACATACCTCTTAGTTGCTAACATATACTAAACTATGATTTTTTTTTGTTTTAAAAAATATACTTGCTTTGTCTTTTAGATTTAAATTTAATACTATGGCGTGCGTGCGTGTGTGTATATATATTTACTTATTGTAATATATTTATAAAAATACTTTGCGAAAAGGGACTTATAAATACTGCAATTTACATAAGTAGTTTTGTGCGGCCACAAGCACGTAAAAAACTATCCTTTAAAAAAAAAAAGCACGTCAAAGACTAATAAAAATTCTTCAAAAATATAATAATGATGATAATAATAATAATGAGATTTTAGGGTTTTCATTCTCCTTCGTTTGAGCAGCCGTGCTGAGTGAGTACCCTCTCTCTCGTCCATCTGCTGGCCTGACGTTCGTCGCTCGCTCGCCGCGCCGCCGTCGTTTATCCTTCGTCGCGCCGCCGGCTTTCCTTTTGCTGCACCTCCGTTCTTCTCGTGAGTCGATTTCCTCCTCACCTTCTTATTTTCTTTCGTCCACCAGCCCACGGTTGTAGATCTAAGAATCTCCATTTCTGATCTACATGCGCATTTAATTCTGTTCTCTATGATGTTTATGGGAAGAATTAGGTTCGGGTTATTAAGCGAATGCTTTAATCTTTGATTTGCATATTCATGGGATGCTAATGGAGTATTTTATGTAATTTTCTTGTAGTTTTCTGATAACCGGCCCTTCCATGGCTATGTTGATCATTGAGTTTGAAGGCTGAGTTATTGTTTGAACATTTCTGAATAGTTCATTGATTTATTGGAAGTTCCACTTAAGGCAACAAGGTCAGAGTTGGGCTCGACTAGGATTTTCCATGGCGCATCGGTTGCTAAGGGATCTGGAAGCTGATGGCTGGGAGCGCTCTGATTTTCCCATCATCTGCGAGTCTTGCCTCGGTGATAACCCCTACGTTCGCATGGTACGTTCGTTCTTGGTTCTTCTATCTTATTTAACGTTAGTACCCAGACCCCATGAGTTACTTTGATCCCGTTCTTGAATTACGTTCAAAATTTCACAATTAATCACTTGATTGTTAGAATAAGTCCTCCTTAAATTGTCCTGTTCGTGAAAATACTGTAAATTAATGTACTTGGTAGAACACGAACCCAGTTGGTTTCTGTCAACCGTTATGAATTTTATGTTCACTAGCATGAAATGTGTGGGAGAGCAATGGATAGATGATGGTTGTCGGAAGTTGTGTTCTTTTGCAATTATTGTCTTAGTATTTGATTAAGGCATAACTTTGATTAAATGAATGTGATATTTGAATGCAGACGAGAGCTGATTATGATAAAGAATGCAAAATTTGCACGCGCCCATTTACAGTTTTCAGGTGGAGGCCTGGACGTGATGCTAGATATAAGAAAACAGAGATTTGCCAGACATGTAGTAAGTTAAAAAATGTATGTCAAGTTTGCCTTTTGGACCTGGAATATGGCTTACCAGTTCAAGTTAGAGACACTGCCCTGTCTATCAACTCCAATGATGCTATTCCCAAGAGTGATGTGAATAGGGAATATTTTGCCGAGGAGCATGATCGGAAGGTATACACTTTCTGCTGAAGTTTTTCCTTTAATTATAGCATGATTACTCCTTGTAGTTGTTGGTGAAATACATTTGGTGAGGATTAAAGTAATTGTAATTTTTCAAGTTTATCGCTTTAGCAGGTCTTTGCAACTTTGTTGTTGCTTACTTTATGCTAATTTGGTTCAATGTTGACCATGCAGGCCAGAGCTGGTATTGATTATGAGTCCTCATATGGAAAGGCACGACCAAATGATACTATTCTGAAGCTTCAACGAACCACACCGTACTACAAGAGGAACCGTGCACATGTTTGTAGTTTCTATATTAGGGGTGAATGCACTAGAGGTTCTGAATGCCCTTACAGACATGAGATGCCTGAAACTGGAGAGTTGTCCCAGCAAAATATTAAGGATCGTTATTATGGGTATGGTTGATCTATTCCTTTTGAATGATTGGCTGTAGTGTGTAATCTTTGTCCCTGACCACCCAAATTTCTCTTTGATTTTTTCAGTTATTATCTTGCATTTGTTTGCATATTTTAAGCTTCGTTTGAGCTTTATATCATATGAAGTATAGTCTTCCGAAAGTAATAATTTGTTGGAAAACAAGGATAATTGCTCGGTTATTCATGCGTAAACAATTGATCTAAAGTGCCGGACACTTTATAAGATTATCGAGCAACTTATAAGGGGTCTTACTTGGTTTGATGAGAGATTCTTGAGAGGTTGGTTTACTTAGGGGGCTTGAAATTGGGAATTTAAGGATTTAAGGATTCACAACAAAGCTTTATTGGCCATATGGTTGTGGCATTTTCCCCTTGAATCCAACTCTCTTTGGCATAGGATTATTGTAGGTAAGTTTAGGCCTAATCCTTTTAACTGGCTGGCTGGTAGGGTTAAAGGCACTAATTGGAATTAAGGGAAAGATATTTCTTCAGAGCTTCCTTTTCTCTCTGACTTGGTTCATTTTGTGGTGGGGGCGGGGAAAGAAACATAGTTCTAGGAGGATCATTGGGTGGGATTAAGTTTCCTTTGCTCTGCGTTTCCTCATCCTTTTCATTTGTCCTCCTGTAAAAATAGAGCAGTTTCTGATTTTTTTGGTATGGACACGGAGCTCTAGTTCCTTTTCGTTGGGATTTTGTTGCTCTTTGACCAATAGAGAAGCAACGAATGTGGCTTCTCTTTTGGCTTTGCTGGGGAAGGTTGTCTTTAGGCTTGGGAGAAGGGAATTTTGTGTGTGGAGTCCAACCCTTCGGAGGGATTCTCTTGCAAGTTTTTTTGTTTTTTGTTGGACCCTTCTCCCATTTGTGAGTTTGTTTTTCTTCTCTATGGAGGATTAGGATTTCAAGGAAAGTGAAAATTTACACCTGGCAAGTGTTGCATGGCCATGTTAACACTTTGGATTGGCTTGTGAGAAAGTTGCCTTTGCTAGTTGGCCGTTTTTGCTCACTGGACACAGGAACATCAGTGAGTTGATTGGGGAGTTCCTTCTCCATTTGCCTTTGCACGTAAGGGCCAGTTTTTTATGGTTTGTTAGGAAATGTACTATTTTGTGGGACCTTTGGGGCGAGCAAAATGACAGTGTTTAGAGAGTTGGAGAGGGAGCTTAGTGAAGTTTGTTCCCTTGTTAGATATCATGTTTCTTATATTTCTAGATTGATCATTTTCTTTCTTCTCTTTGTGGGGAAGCTTCTATTTTAGATTTTTCTTTTACATTCATTCTGACCAACAAGTGGCCATTGGATAAAAAATCTACTCTTGGTGCTAGCTACTTTAGTTCCTGCACCATTTCTTGCTGTTAGGTTGCCTTACCCTCTGTTTTATCCATCCACAGGATTTTTAATTCCAACCTCTATTTCTTCTCTTTCATTAGAACACTGTTCTGCAGTCATTTTCCGATAGATACTGGATGGAACCACCTTTAGGCTACCATTGTCTTTCTCTATGAACTACCTTTTTCTTGAAATTCAGAAATTGTATGTATAGAAATAGTAGGATATGCAACTTTATTATTGTTTTAGATAATTACCTAATTTTTAGATATCCTAAACATTGATAATTGTTTAGAATTTTATTTCTACAGTTAGTTAAGATTAAATATACCTGTTTGTCAAATAATAGTATATACTGATTATTTGGTATTTATTTCATTCATCGTGGAAAAAACTAGGGTTGGTTTGCTTGGTATTTCTTAGCTTCGATGTTTTCTTGGAAATTCTCTCTTTCATAAAAGTCTCAACAATGTATGATATGTACATAGTCATTATCATTCCTTGTTTTAAATTGAATGGCATGCAAAACGCCAAAACCCTAGTTAAATAGGAGTTAGTGGTTCTGTGTACAAGAGTTTGATGCCTATGATTCAGAGTTGCACAAGTCTCTTATTGGGACTAAAGTTGCTATGCACTTTGGTACTCGTATTTATTTATTATTATTATTTGTTTGGGGGGGGGGGGGGGGGTGGGGCAGCATCCAGAGAAAATGAAAGAATACAGGGTGAACATAAACTGGAACCTACATGCATTTGAAAGAAGGGGGAGAGAGTGTGAGAGAGAGAGACCAAACCTCCTCCCAAATACCTCTCCAAACAGTATAATCTACTAGCACTCTAGAGAACACTACCCTTAAGGAAGATGAAACAGAACCTCCTCGTATTAAGTGTTTCACAAGGCCAGAATCCCTGTTATAGGCCACACAAACCTCAAAGGTCTCCGATATACAGTCCCAAATTGAACAAGTGAACATAACTTCCTCGATCTAAGAACTCGCTCCGGCAAATTACCCCCCACCAGAGGGTACAGGTAAGCAATTTGGGAATTAGGAGGGAATTAGCGTTGATATAGGTGGGTCACCCTTCATTTGATCAAAGTAAGGGTACACATCACCAATTCGGGAGTTATAAAGGAGTTACGACCTTACTTGAACAGGAGTTGTTCTAGAGGTTGTACAACCTTGCTTGAATAGGAGTTCGATAAATGAAGGGTAGTATCTAATTTAATTTGATTGATGGTTGCATGCTGATTACAAAATCGAAATAGATGACAGATATATTTCATTCTCATATTTCGGTCTTCTATTTGCTAGAATGTTAAAAATGTTTTTGAACGTGCCACATATTTTATCGTTTACAATGTGGGCAGATATATTACTAATGAAATTACTTTCTTTTCTAACTCCTCAGGGTTAATGATCCAGTTGCACTGAAGCTTCTTAACAAGGCTGGAGAGATGCCTTCTCTGGAACCTCCAGAGGATGAGAGTATTAGAACCTTGTATGTGGGCGGACTTGATGCTCGAGTCACCGAGCAAGATCTTCGAGATAACTTTTACGCTCATGGTGAAATTGAATCTATCAGAATGGTGCTACAACGGGCATGCGCTTTTGTAACCTACACCACCCGAGAAGGTGCAGAGAAGGCTGCAGAAGAGCTTTCAAACAAGCTGGTAATTAAGGGCCTTAGGCTGAAATTGATGTGGGGCAGACCTCAAGCACCAAAAGCCGAGTCAGAAGGTTCTGATGAAGCAAAACAAGCGGCAGTGGCTCACAGTGGAATGTTGCCGCGAGCAGTTATCTCGCAGCAGCACAACCAATTACACCCTCCGGGAACTCATGACCAACCTCAAGCTATGCACTACTTCAATATTCCACCGCCACCACCTCAGCAGGAGAGAGCATTCTACCCATCAATGGACCCTCAAAGAATGGGAGCTCTGGTTTCGACTCATGATGTGGGGGTGCCCCCTAACGGACCTACAGGTTCAACCGAAACTAGACCCGGTTCTGAGAAACAACACCAACAGGGACATCAATTTCCCTATCACTCAATGCACCCACCCCCACCTGCACAATATCAACAGCAATTTTATCCGCCGTACGGGTACATGCAACATTATCCACCGTACCCTCCTTATCATTCGAACATGCCACCCCCGCCCCCGTCCCAGTCCCAGTCCCAGCCCCATCCTCCTTCAGGTTTGCAGCAATATCAGCAGCAGCATTCTACACCACCAGGCTCAGCCCCTCAGTCTCATGGAGGAGCATCTTCAGTTTCAGCCCCGCTGGGATCAACACCTTCAGTGTCTGCTCCATCTTCAACGTCTTCCGAACCTGCATCATCGTAGATCCATACTCTGAGGCGCCGAGGCTGGCTGTGGTGATTCCGAAACTGAATACTTCACGTGGACGGGGAGGCGCAGAAGTCAGGAAGGCATTAGCCCACCCCCTGTTTATATCTTGACTTTGTTGTCATGACTTTGTTATTGTAATATGACACTTTTTACTGGAAACAGGATGAGCAATTTGGATTTGTTACTTCCATTCCTTCGGTCTTTTTTGAGGCGAAGTTACTTCCTAGTTTAAATCGATGAAATGGAAGTTAAATTCGTTTGTTATAAACAGTCCAAAAGTTAATTATTACTTTTAATTTATTGATTATTAGTAAGAATCTATCAACATGTTCTTTCAATACAACGTTATTATTTTAGGGAGTTCCTTATGCCTTATCCTTTGATCTTAAATTTTAAAATCAATGAAAAGTTAATTCATTAATCATTAGAGAAATATGTATTGTGTCACATGCAGATATTTCTATTGGTATTTTGGGGATTGACATTTTCAATTAAACTTGTTTCAAAAGCATAATTTTCTCTTTTCTATTATTATTATTATTTTTTTAAAATTTTTCTTGGAATATCTATTGACATTGTTATTTTATAGATATTTCTGAACTTTGATTGTTTGTTTCAATTCTATTAAATTGAATAGTGAAATACAATATTTCAATTTTGGATGTAATGAAACCATCTCAAAATTTTTAATCTGCCAATCTTCCACATTTCTATAATATGGTTAAAAAACATTCCATAAAACATAAAAAGTAAGCAACAAATGTAAATATAAAAAAATATAAATATTTTAGATTGTTTGAAAAACATAAAATATTTATATATTAATTTAAATAAGTTTTTTGAATTTTTCTAGAAATATCCACAATCATGATATCTTTTCGTGGAACTGAAACCTCGATATTTTTGACAATATCGATATTTTAAACCATGGTATATATCGATTGTTTTCAATATACTTATAAAATTGCTATTTATAAAAGTAGTTTTGTCTGGCCATAGGGGTGGGCTTACAAAAATTCTTCAAAACCTATCTCATTGGGTATATAATTTGATAAAAATCCTCATAAACAATCTCGATGTTAGGAACTATTTATGAAGAGTTTATCAAATCATAGAGACTATTTATAAGGGTTTATCAAACCATAAAAATTAACATTCTAACTTTTAAGATTATGGGGATTAAATTCTAGCTTTCTCCTAACCATAGGGACCAAATTTGTAATTTAACTTTTATATAAATATAAATTTAAATAATATATTTAAACTTTATATAGAATTGAAAATTGGCTATGTGATGGGATTTAGACTTCTCTAATAAAACAAATGCCTCCGAGTTGTATTTTCGAATTATTTGTCTTTGGCTCTTGTTTTGGTTTTAAATGGCCAAACCAAAGAAAATATATATTTGTCTTTAGGCATAAGTAACTTTCATTCACAAATATACAATCAATCTCTAGATTTCTCTTCATCGCCAACCATAGGTTTTGTAAGATCTAGGATGACCATTTTCACACTAAATAATAATAATAATAATAATAATAATAATAATAATAATAGTAATAATAATAATAATAATAATGAGGGAAATTACGCTTTTAGTCTCTCAAGTTTGAATTTTAGCTTCTATTTGGTCTTGAAGTTTCAAAAGCAACTAATATATATGAACCACCAAAGTCTCAAAGTTATTTTTATATTTTCTGTAATAATTTAAATGTAGTTTATTGTTTCCAATTTTATGTTTTCTAGAACATATTACAAAAGGGTATTTTTGACATATTACTAAGATTTATGATGTGACAATGTGACACACATTAGGGTTTTAGGAGGCTATCTGAAGCCTGACCATTAGGTTGTACGAGAAAGTTTTGGATTTTGAATTTTGGGAGGGATATTTTTTACTCTGGGTTGATGAAGAAGATTCATCATCATCTTTTTTTGCAATTCTTAATCTAGGGTTACATGCTTGAGCATTCATGTAAGATTGATTAACTTGCTTATGAAGTGCTTAAACCTTGAGTAGGGAAGTAGTTCTCCTTACCTCATGGTCTTCAATCACAAGATGACTTTCTCTAATTCTCTTTGGAGTTGTGCTGAATTGATTTTGGGAGTTTTATTCTTTATTATTGGAGTTCCTAATTCTCAAATTGATAGGGTTTTCATATCAATAATGCTTTATCCCTGAGATTTAGAAAATAGTTTTAAATGGTCCTTAGAGTTGACTCTTAGTTGACCAAATGAAAATTTGACATGACAATTAATAAATGAAGTGTTAGGTATCACATGTTCGTTGTGGTTGAGTCAACTCTCTTAAAGATATGTGGTTATTTTTTAAAATTTACCAATCTATTTAGCATGAGTATAATATTGTGGTTAAGCCAACTCTCTTAGAGTTCACACATTGGTTGTGGGACATTCAGGGCTATATGGTCACAACTTAGATTAAAAAACTTTCCAAGATATGAATCTATTTAAGTGTATGTTCATCTTGAAAAATATTTGGGCATGAAAATATAATTTAGACTTTGTATTTTACATGATCTTAATGCAATTAAACAAATTAAGGAGAAAGACCTACAACATGAATGATAGAATAAAAAATGTGTCTTAATTTTTAGGGTCGTGTAGATTGACTTTCTAAATATTTTTTTTGCACTTATAAACACTTATAAAGTCAATCTAAATGGGCCATAAATCTACAACCAACTCCTCTGTTTTCCTATTGAAAAACTAACACAACATAGATGATAGAAATGCTTAGTGTGACACCCTTATACACCAAGAGAGATAGGCCATAGATCATGAAAAAGTAAAAACCACGAGACTTGTGAGGAGTCTACTCTTGTCAACTTCTCTTATTATGATAAAATTGAGGGAAAAGAAGAACCCAAATCAATCATAGAAAGATTCACAACCCACCAATACTTTTATAATGAGAGATCGACACTTGAGAGATAAAAGAATGAAAAATATCACCAAGTTGTTACCGATTCTGTTCAGGAGCGACTATGGACAAACTAGAGCTCAAAACGAAAATTCAACCATTCAAAACGAGACCCTATGTGCCCCAACAGGCTGGTCAAAATTCAGCATGATCCAAAGGTTGAAACTTCAGCAATCGACAACTTTATGGAAGTTGTCCCTGAAAAACCAAACTGCACTACTCTCACTCTGTTTCTCTCTGTTTTCTGTATTTTTTTTCTCATTCTCTTCCTTCTTAGGTCATACCCATATCACAGAAAAGAAAACCTAGAACTTTCAAGATGAACTAACCTAAAATTAGTCCCAATTGGGCCAAACATATAACCCAACATTTTGAGCTCACAAAACACAAGTTTTTTTAAAAAAAAGTCTTGCTTGTGCAACAAGCGGACTGGACATCCCACAACAAAAAGAACATCCGAGAAGCATCGACTTAATACTATAACTAATGCTTGTTCGCTTTTAAAAGTTTAGATATATGTTGACTAACACTGAAAATTTCTTATTTGCTAATACTTAGTCAAAATTCTCCTTTAGAGTATTAACTTGATCCATTAATGAAGCTTTCTTCAAATTATTTCACCTTTCATTACATGTGACCAAACACAAACACAACAATAAACTTAACCCTCTACAATAATGGTTAACAAATAGATCAACTAGTTATCAACACAAGGAAAACAAACTACAATAAAACAAAAAGTGGAATAACTTAAATGCTTCTAAAATTTAGATTCCCCTTAAAGATAACAATGAATTATGGAAGATTAATGTACCACTTTAGCTAACAAAGCATGTTAGTTGATCATTAAAAAAAAGGAAAAAGAACCAAAAAAGGAAAACAAAATAATTGGTAGCCCATTAAAGATTGTGATGGGCCCACAATGTGAGATGAAAGTTCCATTACATAGGTTATGTCTAAGTCATGGGCATGTGGGAAAACTAATGAAACTCTTTTTTTTTTTTTTTTTTTTTTTTTTTTTTTTTTAATAATTTAAAAAAAAATATTTGTTTTGAAGCAATTGTTTAGTTTGAAAGCACTTTTGATATGGAATAAAATAAAAGATTGTCCATAAGGGTAATGGTTATGGAAAAGCATGTGAGGGTTTTGAGATACATTGCACCGAAAGTGGATTCCTAAATATATTTGGATTTATGTGTAGAAGGTAGAGAGTGTGTGAGATGTTTTATTATGCATAATATATTTGTTTGTTATTGCCTATATACATAATTTCATATGTGGCAATGATAGAATAATCATGATATGATGGATGGTTTTGCTTATTATTATTATTATTATTAGATTAAAATATCACGTTCGGGTACTTTGGAGTTCGTTTGTACTTTTATATGTTCAATTTTAATCTCTATATTTTTAATTTTTTAATCGAAATTGAGTCATGTTTATTTTCCTGTCAATAGTAATATGAAAAGTAGGTTCCATTTGATTATATTTGTTGTTGTTTACTTGTGCGTAATCGTAATGAAATGTGAGGTCTACAACCAAATTCGTAATCAACAAACTTTGATTGTGGAGTTGGCGGCGATAAATCCGATTGTGTTTGAACATTACCTGGGACTCCTTAGGAGATATCATTTTCGTTACAGATACTGATACTATAAGAGAAATTATGAATCTGTCATAATTACTGATATCGTTATCGATTGACCTTAAACGGTAATAGTAATAAGATAATGATACCAGACAATGCAAAGTAAACAACCTCAATAGAATCTCATTCGATTGCTTTTGAAAATTACATGAAACCCATTAAGAGATATCGTTTTCGTTACAGATATTGTTACTATTACAGGAAGAGAAATTATGAATCAATCACAGTTACTGATATCGTTACCGATTGACCTTAAACGGTAACGGTAAGAAGAAAATGATACCAAATAATGCAAAGTAAACAACTTCAATAAAATCTCATTACGACTGTACCAATTTTGATTACAAATTGATAAATATGCATTGGTTAAATAATATTAGAGAATGCCTATGTTATATTCTTTTGAATGTTATGATGGTTTTAAAAAGTTAATGACAAGTATTGACTCTTCAAATGGGAAAGAGATGTCTTATCTAGTAATTTGCTTGGATTAAATCATTAGAGTTAACCAATTGACAATGAATGGAGTGACTCATGTAACTTATAAACATTGTGAGGTCCTTTACTTTTTTTTAACGTGGGATCGTCAACATGCCACCCAAGATGGTGGCTCTTGGTACTCACCATTATTGGATCAGATTTCATTTTTTTTGGACCGAATGCTTGTTTGGACTTCATGGGATCTAATACCATATTGGACAATAAAAAATTCTATCTAAAAACTAATTGACAATAAAATGAATCGTCCATGTATCCTACACATCGTGAGATCCCTTCACTTTTTTTAAACGTGGAATCTTCAGCATTGTTATATGCTAATTAGTTTTATCATATAGACAAATATTGATATATTTTGTGCAAATATATTCTACTATTACATTACTTTACCTTTATTTATTTATTTATTTATTTTTTATTTTTAAAGAAAGAAGCCAATTCTAGTTGTTCATTCTAATTTTGATTGCAAAAAAGAGAAAAAAAAACATAATAATTTAATATGAGATTCAAGATTGTCGATCGATTATAATTTTGTTACTTCGGTCACTTATTCAAAATTTTGAAAATTCTACTATACATTTTTTTAAATGTTTGACAAAACTTATTTATTGAGATAAGACTCAATTCAAAGTTTACGTTCTTCACTCGAAATTGAGTTTTGAAGCAATTTTAGAAAAAAAGAAAGAAAACAGAATAAAAGAAAGGGAAAGGACTAAATCAAAACCTACCCAATAATCAAAGAATAATAAACTTGTTTAGTAATTGTTTTATTTCAAGTTTTATGTTTTTTAAATTTATTTTTGTTTTTCTGAATTTCTTTACCATAATTTTTACTTTTCTTATTTTTTTTTTAATTCTTAGTTAAAATTTAAAAATAAAAACACAATTTTAAAAGGGAAATTACTATAAACAAGAAAAATATCAAACTATTTACCAATATAGAAAAATTTCACTGTTTATCAACGATACACTAAAAATTTTCTATATTTGTTAAGTTTGGTTCATTTTTTACTATATTTGAAAACAACCCTATTTTTAAATGTTTTTATCTTTATATAATATATAGTTATACATTTTAAAATTTAAAATTTAAAATCTGGATACAATGACAATATAAAAATGTTGTTTTCAGAATTTAAACTGTTTGAATCACAGAATTCAAAAACAGTTTTCAGAAACAGAATCTAGATTGTCTGTTAAATACATATTTGTTAAACTCGGTTAGTCTAGAAATATAAAACATAATCTAAATTCTTTGTCAAACAAACTCTTAAAGATTAAAATAGAGTTTAAAAGCTTAATTGTTAAAAATTTAAAACTAAGAATGAAAATGGTCATTTAAAAAAAAAAAAAAGAAGAATGAAAATGGTCATCAAACACATATTAGAAAAAGTATTGAAGTAAGCTTTGATTGTGACACACGCTTTTATATATATATATATATATTTGAAATTCAAATAAATAAATACGTGTTTACACAAAAATATTAAAAGAAATAATAAGAGGAAAAAGAAAAGAGGCATTTGTTTATTGCCATTAAGATGGGGCATGAGTAATCAAAAGTTTTATATTAATTGGACTTTTGTTAGTTGAAGTTAATTAAATATTCATTATTGTAAAAAATTAATAAGAATTCCGTTGGTTGAAGGTATTTAATTGAGCAAATACCAATTTATACCTTTAAGTATTGAAAGGTATTTGTTAAAATTCTGAACCAATATTTATATCCATTTAAATTATTAACGTTTTATCAATTATACCATTTATTAGATTTTATTTACATAAACATTGTGTAAGATTTATAATTTTATTAATTAAACTCTTAAAGTTTTATAAACGAATTCGGATTCCCAGTTTAAAAATCATTCATGCACCAATTCTAAATGTCTTTTTTGTTAATTTGACATTTGAAGAAATCCACACACGTGTAAGGATGAATGCATTGATGATTTTTAAAGGTAATTTTAATAAATGGTTTAAATTGACTTCCTTAAAAGAATTATAAGTTTCGTACAATATTTTTGAACAAAATTTGAAGGAAGAAGTAAAGTGATACACCTACAAAAGTTGTAAGTTTAAATTATTACAGTTATTAGTTCAGGATTTTAATTGATACAACCCTCAAAGTTTAGAAAGCAATCATTTTTTTTTATCAACGAAGTTGGAATCATTATTTGTTTTTATTTGATAAAATAAACAACATGTTTTATTCCTAAACTCGACCTTCTCTACTTCATATGACTTGTAGCATGACTAACAACTCAGTAGTAATTGACATTTACTCATTTCATTAAAGTTGGAGAGGTTCAAATTTTTACTCACATTTGTTCTTTCCATAAAAAAGAAAATTTGTATATGAAAAGTCAATCATATGAAAATGAGCTTAGCTCAATAGTGATTGACACACATTTCCATTCTTAAAAAAAGACGATCGATTCTCCAATATCCTATATTCGTTGTACCAAGGAAATGTCAATACATGCATTATATGAGAATGAATGGGGTGGAAATATGAAAGACGACTCATCCCTATTCTTGCTCAACCAAACTATGATGTTAAATTGATCAACGATTATATGGGGAGGCTCCATGTAAGAAAAATTAATTGCAATAATCACTAGGGTATCTTAAGATTTTAAATGATAATTATTAAAAATGTTATAGTACATATTAAAATGTTATTTTCTCATAGGCTATGATAGGGATGTTCGTGAGTTGGGTTGAGTTAGGTTGAAACACTTTTTAGACCTAACTCAATTGTTTAGTTTGTAAGTTTTTTCAACCCAAATAACTCTTATTAAATAATGAACTCAACTCAACTATGAAACATTTAGGTTAGATTGATTGAGGTTATTCGAGTCATTTATTTAAATTTTTGTTCTAAAAATAACTAAAATGTTAATATGTAAAAATTTTAGGAAAATTTTTCCAGATAGAAAAAATGTCAAACTATTTACAGAAAATAGAAAAAAAAACATTGAGAGGCATTGATAGACTTCTATCAGCATCTATCTAAACTTCTATCATTTCTATCACTGATAAACACGGATAGACTATCTATCAGCGTCCTATCACAACTATTTAAAATTTTGCTATTTTTGGTAAATAGTTTCCCTTATTTTTCTATTTTTAAAAGTTCTTCAAAATTTTATTTAATTATTTTCATATACTGCATTAAGATAACAACTCACTTTCAATTTATATTATGAGAATTTTTTTTCTAAAGTGCTAAAAAATTATTTTAAGAGTTGTTGGAGAATAAATTATAAAAAAAACCCACAAAATTAAAAAACTTATATTATATATATATATATATATATAATTGTATCATAGGTAAAAAAAACATACTTTTTTAAAATTAATAATTAAGTTCAGGTTTGATTTGCTTTATTTTTAGTGAATTCATGAATTAACTAAACCCATAAAATTTGCATTTATTTGAACCCAACCCAAACAATACGAATTGGATTGGGTTGATCAGATTTTTTAGGTCATCCCGTTTTTTTGAACACCCCTAAATCATAGTTAGAATCAATCTTTGTTTTAAATTGAAAATTCTATAGGGGCCTTAAAATTTTGAAGACATTAAGAACATTTTCTATAGCTAGGTTGAATGTTCAAAATTCCTACCCCAAGTTATATATTTAACTCTTAAAATTTGAAAATATTGTTATTTTGTTATGTAAAATAATACATTTTTTTTTCCCTAATAGGCTATAACTTAATGTTTCTTTTTTGAAAATGAATAGAATTGTAAACTTAAGGCAATAAGAGTCAAAATCTCAAACATTGTAGGGTAAGGGTCTAAAAGCCTTGTGGACTTTCTCCCTTAAAGAGACCAAATCATGTGTTTTCTTCCATGAATTAGAGTAACACTACATCTTCAAAGACTTTTAGAGGACATGATAAGTAGCAACTTATCATCAATATTTAATGCTATACATTTCAAAACTATTTTTGTTATTAAAAAAAATAAGAAAAAATTATCTTTTTAGTCTCCAAATTTTGAACAATATGTGTGTTTCGTCTCTGAGTTTTAAAAATGTACCTTTTTAGTCCCAAATTTATAAGAACAGGTCTATTTGGTTCCTAGGTTTTTAAAATATACTTTTTTAGTGCTTGAATTTTTAGAAATAGCTTTAAAAGGTCTTTGAAGTATTTTTTTTTCTTTGATTTTTTAAAATAATTATATGATATTTAAAATTAGAAAAAAAATAGTTTTATAGTGATGGTTTTTGTAACAATCCGAGTTCAGGAGGGGGACATGAATGAATTGAGATCACACTTGAATGAGAGGGATCCTGAGGACATGAAAGCATGGTCAAGAAAGGCTTAAAAGAATTGAAAGTTATTACCTATACCAACAAGGTGCACCTTCTTTTTCGGTGGCTCAGTCATAGGAACTCTGAAGTTAAGCGTACTTAGCTTGGAGCAATCCTATGTTGAGGTCATGTCATATAATTATTTAAAATAATAATAAGAAATTATTTGAGAGACCTTTGAAAACTTAGGGACCAAATGAACCTATACTCATAAACTTGTGGACTAAAAAGTTATATTTTTAAAACTCAGAGACCAAACACATATATTGTTCAAAACTTGGGGACTAAAAAAGTCATTTAAAAAAAAATAAATAAATATGTTTTTGAAGTAAAAGAAAATGTTGGTAATTTTGTTCAACAATTTTATTTTTAGTTCCTACTTTTGAAACTAATATTTGATAGCCAAATTTAAAAATAAGATTAAATGAAAACGTAGTTGGGTTTCTGGTGTGTTTGGAATACATTTTAAGTGTTTAATTTAAAAAATAAGCCAATTTCGAAAAACTGAAGTATTTGGCAACCATTCAAAATAAATTTTGAAATGTATTTTAAACAAATTTTTTCAAAAGAGTTTAAATAAAAATAAGTTTTTTGAAAAATATTTTTTTTCTGAAGTCAATCCAAACATACCTTCATGTCTTTGAAGAATTAGATTCTAATTTAAATAATTGTAGTTATCTACTAAATTTTAGATTAAATATAAACTATTATTAATTAATTTATGAATATGTTTTAGTTAAAATTTATTTTTGTATAATTATTATTTTGTAGTATTATTATAAATTATAATAAATTACATAATACATATTTTAATTTAAGAAAATGAATTAAGTTTATAATAAAAAAAAACTATATTTCTAAACATTTTATTTTTATTTAACATAATTTTGCGTTTATTTTGTTTTCATAATTTGCTCTATTTTCATAATTTGTTCAACCTAAAACTGTCAACCCGGTCAGTTTCGACCCGAATCGATGAGCGATTACAATTGGTTTAGGCAGTTTTGTTAGTTTTTTCTTGCACCCCGAAACATTATTATTGTATACAGTATGTGTATTGTAATTATTGTATCCAGTTGATGTATAATCAATTTGTTAGTATTATTTAGTTTTTATACATCATTTCCCCCCAACAAAAAAAAAAAAAAAAGGCTTTTGGCCTATGTACTTTCATTGAGGTGTCACTTTAGTCAATGAACTTTATTTTGTAACAATTGAATCTATCACGATGTAGTCTCTACACTTCAATATTAATGATTCAATCCTTATAGATTAAATTTGTAATGATTTAGTCTCTGTCATAGAAATTTTCATTTGGATAAATTGTTGACAAAAAGATTAAATACCAAAGTTCAAAAGTTAAATTCCTGCAAATTTAATCACACAAATTGTTACCTACTAAAGTTCAAACATTTAAAAATCAAAGTCAAAGGTGGGCCAAGACCAAACCTTGTGGCAAAGTTAAAAAAAAAAGGTAAAATAATTTTAGGTTCAATTATAAAAAATATTTTGAATTACCATGAGGGTCATTACAATTATCCTTAACTCAGAAAAGTGTCATTTTAACTTTTGAAGTTTGATTTTTCTTTTAAAACAATCCTTGAAGGGTTTTGTTATTAAATTTATTAACGAAAAAAAATTGTGTAGGTTTATATGCTGCTTGAGTAAACACATTTAAATACAAATGTGAGTAAATTTGGAAGTTAGGGTTAGCAAAAAAATCATTCGTGAAAGAAGAAAATTAATTGGATCCGTGGAGTCGAAAGGAGGAAAACAACAATAGTTATTATTCTCGTTTAAATTCTATATATTTTTGCCTTTTGTGTATATGTTTAGTTTTAGATTTGTTCACATAAATAGATACAAAATTTATATGATTTTATTTATAAAACAAACTTCAAACTTATAGAATTTAAAATAAAGCTTTTCAATTTATATGATTTTATTTATAAAACAAACTTCAAACTTATAGAATTTGAAATAAAGCTTTTCAAAGTTTTGAGAATAATTGAAACTCACTCATAATTAATTTAGGGGCATTTTTGATAATTTAATTATAATTTAATTTATTTATTGAATACAAGTGAAGTAATATTTAATTATTTAATTTCTTATAGTTTTTTTCCCTTTATTTTGTTTTCTTTCTTTTACTTTTGGAACTAAAAGCAAGAGGACAGTGTGTGGGACCCATCTTCGGCATTCGAATCACCCTCTCAAGGGAACATCAATCATGCACTTGCACTTCCACGGTGCCTTCTCATGCTCTTTTTCCTACATAATTTAATTTTAAATTAAATTTGTATCTATAAATTTTTAAATATTTAAATAAGTTAGACAACTTTTAATTTTATGTTTAAATATTCATTAATTTTAAAAAGTGGATAATAGAATCTTAGTTACTGTCAATAAATTGTTGAAGAGAATTCTTTAACTATACTTGATTTGACGACACTTTTAAAATTTCAAAGATTAAATAGACATAAATTTCATAATTTGGAGATTTAACATGTAATTTAACATAAAATTAGGGGTAATTGTTTTAAATGGAAAAACTGTTGGAAATATTTTCGAATATAGCAAATGTCTATCACTGAATAAGTTAATTAATTTTGCTATATTTAAAAACAACTCTTAAAAATATCTATAAGAAAAAAACAAAAATCAAAATTAACCATTGAAATTGGCAAGTAGTATTAATTTTCACCTCAAAATTTTTTATTTCATCAAATAAACTAAAATTTTTGAGCCAAAATATTTACAAATTTTTAACTTAGGAAATAAATAAAGCAAGTAATTTTTTATTTGGTTAATTTTAGGACTATTTTCAAATATAGTAAAATAAACCAAAATATTTACAAATATAACAAAATTTCACGATAAAAAATTATAGACACTGATAGATTACTATCCTCTATAACTATCTATTACTGGTAGACAGTAACATTTTACAATATTTAAAAATATTTCCAGCAGTTTTACTATTTAAAATAATTACCCTAATTTTAACTTCATATTCATTTAGCTAAATGTATTGTATTATTTAAACAAAAAAGTAAAGTAGAAATCTCTCAAATATCAACAAAAAAAAAACCAAATTGAATTTTGGTTCATTAATTTTATAGGAAGCATGTGGTTTATGTTCATGTACATGATTATATTTTAATTGATAAACTTTCAAACAAAAGTTTTTCAGTAGGTAAAAATTGCAATATATATTCAAGTTTAAAGTAAAGATGGTAATTTTTCAAAATTTATTGTGCAATTTGATAACATTTAAAGTGTTAAAGAGTAAAATTTATACAATGTTGCTAAGTTCATAAAATAAAATAAAATAAAATAAACAAATGATTTGTTTTTGTGAAAATTCATATTTGCTATTTTTTTTCCATTACTTAGAAAACAAATTAATTACTACTCATGACCATCATTTACCAGCTCTCTCTCTCCTCATCACTATCTATCTACCATTTTGATGTTGATTAATCTTTTTAATTTTTAATTCTTTTAAAAATTACAATCTTCCATCAATATACTTTACTATTTGAGATAATATCGATTTACAACTTTAAACTTCGAGGTTCTATCCATTCAAACTAATAATTATAAAGAAATTTTTAAAAATAAAAAATAAGGTAAACTATTTACACAAAATAACAAAATTTTTAGACAGTTGTGATAGATGCTAATAGAAGTCTATCAGGGTTTATCAGTGATAGACATGATAGAAGTCTACCACTGATAGATGCCGATAGAAGTATATCAATATCTATCAGTGTTTTTTTTTGTTATTTTCTGTAAATAGTTTGACATTTTTCTATCTGTGAAACTTTCCCATAATTATATAATTTAAACTTTAAATTTTCATATGTCATAATTTATACTCTCCATTATATTGTGTTTGAATAAAGATCAGGTAACTTATAATTTTTACCATTAAATCATTAAAACATTCATAAGCGAATCAATTTAGATTTTCAATTTTTTTTTTTTTGAAAATTGTTCATGCTTCTAATCGTCTATTTTATTAATCCGACACTTGAAGAAATTTATACACAGTAAAAACTGAATATGTGAACAATTTTCAAATATAATCTTAATAAATGGTCTAAATTGGTTTACTTATAACCATTTAGACGTTTAATTGAAATAATTATATGTTTCACTTAATATTTTTTAAACTAAGTTTGAACGAGGATTTTAATGGATACATTTATGAAAATTTAAAATTTTTAGATTTTTTTTTTTTTAAATAATTGAGACAAGTTATTTGTATAGTTACATGTGAGCTCTATGATGTGATATTAATGACTTAGTGTAATTTTTTTTGGGGTCAAATTTAAGTAATTGTTTTTTAATAGTATAAAAGGAGTAAGAGTGAATCACATTTTAGAGTATACTAATAGTAACTCAATTTTGTTTGTTTACTTATTTTAGAATGTAACCTTAAATAACCTGTTACGTTTGATTTATGTTACCTTTTAATAATAACATAGTTATATAGTAAATTATAGAGGTGTTTTCAAATATAGAAAAATGAGCTAAATTATTTACAAATATAGATAAAATTTACTGTCTATTAGCGATGGACAGCAGGATAGAAGTGAAATTTTTCTATATTTGTAAATAGTGTGATATTTTTTCTGTTTATAGTAATTTTCCTAAATTATAATTAAATAATATGAATTAGAATTTTTTTTGGGCAAATTATATCAATTTATACCTCAACTTTGGGAGTTGTATCCATTAAAACCCTAAACTATTAATTATATCAATTTAAACCCTGAACGTTCATAGGTGTATCAATTCACACACTCCTCCAAATTTTGTTAAACCAATGTCGTGTGAAACTTATGATTTGAGTCGATTAAACTTCAACATTTTCATAAGCTAATCAATTTAGACTTTTCATTACAACCTAATGGATGATGTAAATTGATACATTTACAAAAATTCAAGATTTAATTGATACAATTATTAGTTCATGGTTTAAGGACCTGTTTGGATTGATTTTCTAAGTGTTTATAAACACTTTATATGCACTTATAAACACTTATTTAAATACTTAGAAAGTCAACTTAAACGCACCCAAATTGATACAATCTCTAAAGTTTAGGGGTATAGATTGATATCTTCCTTTTTTTTTTAATCAAAGACAGAAAGACTGAAAATGTAACTTGGATTGGGTTTATTTAAAGGTCGTAGGTTAGATACTTAATCTAAGCATAGCTTAATAAACAAGGAATCAATTATTATTTCAAACATCGATGGTTCAAAATCATTTGGTCCTAAATTTTAAAATGCTATATTTTTATCAATAAGGCCCCATTTAGTAACCATTTGGTTTTTGGTTTTTAGTTTTTGAAAGTTAAGCCTACAAACACCATTCTTACACTTAAATTTCTTGGTTTTTTTTTTTATCTACTTTTTACCCATGTTTTAAAAAATCAAGTCAAAATTTGAAAACTAAAGAAAAAAGTTTTTAAAAACTTATTTTTGTTTTTAGAACTTAACTAAGAATTCAACTCTTGTATTAAATAAAGATGCAAACCATTGTAAGAAAATGTGAGAAAATAGACTTAATTTTCAAAAAATAAAAGGAAAAAATGAAATAATTATCAAACGGAGTCTTAGTTTTTAGTTTAATTTAATTTGGTCCCAAGTTTCAAAACATTACATTATCCTTAAGTTTTGATTTTAGTTTTAAGTTGGTCCTTAAATTTTCAATATTTTTCACTCAAATTTTTACTAATACTTGCTTTAGAATTTAGTGTTAACTTTCAATCAATTAATTTAAAATAATTATAACCGTGAAAGTTTTTTTTTAATTAATTTGATGTAAAATTAATGAAAATAAATTTAATTATTTTAAATTAATTAATTTATACTAACATTACAAAACTAAAAGTGAGTATTGAATGAAAAATCATGGTTAGAAGTGTAAACTTTGAACCCTAACAACCAAATTGAAACAAAATTCAAAACTAAAGAGTAAAAAATCGAACATTATGAAACTTAGAGACCAAGAAAAGATAAATGTGAAACTTAAAAATTAAATAGAAATCCAACCAAAAAAAACTTAGGACTAAAAAGAGTATTTATTATTTTTTTCTAAAAAAAAACTCTCACAATTTGGAAATCAAAATCAATTTCAAAGTTTAAGATAAACTTTTCAAATTTAGGGCCATAATTGAAATTTATTTGGAATGGTATTATTTTTCCTTTTTGTTGTTATAATTTTACCTTTAATCTAATAATCACAAAAATGATAGTAGTTCCAAGCTTCGCCTTGAGAAAGGTTGGTGGCGCCAAAGCAACGACCACCGGCGGGTCCCCACCGCGTTAAAATTCCCAACGGAAACCGTTTTTTTTCTTCTTTATAATAATGATACTTAATTAATTAAATTAATTTTTCTTGTTTACCTTCTCCCATCAATCTCGTAATTCATTTCTTACCAATAAATTTCATCATTTTTTAGATTAATTTCGTTGATTTACTTTCACTCTCCGTCGACCAGTGCCGAATTCGAAATTCTCCGGCGATTCTCCGGCCGGCAACGATCTTGCTGTCAGTTTCTGCCTCTCCGACGATTCGTCTTAACTGTTTTGGTTGATTGAATTCCCCAAGAGATCGAGGTGATTTTGATTTTCGTTAGCATTTTAATCTTGGTTGATTTGTTGTGTGCAGTGAAAGAGAAGTTTGGAGGAGCTTCAGTTTGTAGGTGAGAATAATTTCTCTCTCGCTTTCTAAATTTTGATTTCTGGTTGTTTTTGTGTTTTTCTTGAAATTCTTGAGTGAATCAATTGATAATTTCGTTGCTGAAATTTTAGGAATTCTGGAAATGCTTTTTGGTTATAAGAGATTGCAATTTTGTCGCAATTGAGGCATTTTTTTTTCTTTCCTTTTTTTTTTTTTTTTAAATTTTTAATTCATTTTGTAATTGAAAGAGGAAAGTTGCTCATCTGCTTCGTCCTCTTTTTGTGGATCACCGAATGAGGAAAAAGACACAGTGAAAAGTTTTAATTTAAGACGGTTTGTTAATGGTACTCACCGTCGATTACATTGTTTTTTAGTAAAGAGATTCTGAATGTTTTTGGAGTCGGACGAACTCTCTCTCACTTCAGGTTTTCTCTTAGATTTCTTTAACTTTTCCTGCAGAGAGATTGTCATGAACAGTAGAAAAACCAGAGTTTGTCTACTTTATCAAAGACAACTTGTTACATTCAAATTACAGACCACCCCCACATCTGATTTATCTCTCAGAATTTCTTTTGAGAATTCCTTTCCTGTAAATTGTTTCCAATTCCCCCCTTCTTTTGTTGTACTTTAACAATTCTTTAGGAAGATTGTTTTTGTTAGAACTCTCTTTTATTAAACCCTATGGAACTAATTTTTCTGCGTTGTTTTTATCTTTCTCGGATTTTGTTTGGAAAAATTTGTAGAACACATGGGGATGGTAAATTTCTTCTGCACGTTCGCCCCCATTTCCCCGAGAACATCAGTACCTCGAAGTTCTGCCATTATAATAATCATCCCAAGTTTAACTTTGTGAATACAAACAAACTGTTTGTAAACTTGGACATAGGGACAAATAAACAAGGTAGAAGTTGGAGTTCATAACCTATATATTTATTTATTGAACCCGGAGATCGATGTCTCATAGATTTTAGAAAAAGTATTATGTAATTGAGAGATTTTTGGACCTTGTTTCTTCAGATTTGATTTTCATAACTATTTTTAAAAATTAGAATCAGGTGTGATTTGTTATATTGAAATTACTGTCTTCAAGTTTATGATTCCAAGAGAAAAAAATAATTTAGCTAAAAATTGGTCAGTCATAAAGGTGAAGTAGTTAGATAGAACCTTGTTTTTACCTAATTTTTATATCAAGCCTGAAAGAGAGAGACACACACACACAGATTTTTTTTTTATGTTTTTGCCAGTTTTGAAGTTGCTGTCATTTCTTCGTGAAAAAGAGTGTAGAAAGAAGAAGATGAGTAGGCACTAGGCAGTAGCGGTTAAGTGAAACCTATGTCCAACCCATCTGACCTTGGCCTTCCCGTGAGAAAACTAATAGGCTGAAAACTATTTTTAGAAGGCTTTTACACTGAACTCCCTCTTAAGTGTTTAGTCTTATCTTACACTCCCACCACTCATGACTCGAGAGACTATAGCCCACTTGCCCTGGTCTCCCTCAAGTTCTAAGGGGACCCCTACCCCATAACCGCTAAATCTGGTTTACCACCAAAATCAACCTCCCACGGTAACTGCCTGTTCACGTTGTGGCAGTTTTCGCTGTTTTCCGCTACCCATTGTATTATAGCAGATGTTCTGTAACGCATTCTTGACCTGCTTGTTATTGCCTGATCTCGTTCGGTTCGGGATTCTCTTGAAGAAAAAGCACCCATTTGCATTATTTTGCTGTTATTATCAAATTTTTATTCAACTAGATCTGGGGTCTGTAAAGATGTATGCTTTTCTTTCCTTTTCTTTTTGTTTGTGGGGTTTACTCGTTGCTTTCATAATCTATAGCAATCTGTACCGTTTTCACTTTTGGTTGTGCAGCAGTGATAGAAATGATGCAGAGAACTTTCTCCCCTTTTTGCAGTTGGTATTATTCAGTTGATTGCGGGATGAGTGAAGAAATCCATGACCGCCAGATGTGTTCTGATATGAAGATTTTCATCGATGTGGTCTGATTTTGATTGTGTGGATGGATGTATTTGAATCAGATTCAATAAGGAAGCATTCAACAGGGGAGACACCGAGAACTCCACTGGGTCTGGCTGAGAGAAACAATGTACCGGCCACTCGGCGCTCTCGGACGAGGGAAGTTAGTTCTAGATATAAGTCACCTACTCCCTCAGCCCTTTCCACGCCTCGGCGCTGTCCGTCGCCGAATGCCTCAAGAACTGTGTTTGCTTCCTCCCAATTGGTGCAGAAAAGAGCCATATCGGCTGAGAGGAAACGGCCTTCTACACCTCCTTCTCCGACGAGTCCATCGACTCGGGCTCATGACTTATCTGCTGATTTGAGATTGTCTTCAAGAAGAACGGCGGGCGGTCGAATGGCAGAAAGTTTATGGCCTTCGACCATGCGGAGTTTGAGTGTCTCTTTCCAGTCTGATATAATTTCTATTCCTGTCAGTAAGAAGGAAAAACCAGTCCCTCCATCTCCTTCTGATCGGACATTGAGGCCGTCTTCTAATTTCGCTCACAAGCATGTTGAAACGCATATGGTTTCAAGGAAACCTACACCAGAGAGAAAGAGGAGTCCTCTTAAAGGAAAGAATGTTTCTGATCAGTTGGAGAATTCGAAGCCAATTGATATCTTGCATACCCGGCTTGTAGATCAGCAGAGGTGGCCTAGTAGAATTGGTGGGAAGGTATCATTAAATGCGTTAAGTCGAAGTGTGGATCTTACTGATAAAATAATTCGGAGTTCTACTGGACCACTTCAGGAATGGGTATCTTCATTAAGGAGAACGTCGTCTGATTCTATGAACAAACTTTTGCAGAGATCTAATAATGATTCTACAAGGATTCTTCCACTTGATGATGGTCTTAGAATGGAAGATGAAACAAATTCAGTTGACGATTGTTCATTGCAGGCATCAGGAATTCCTAGGCTTGCTTCCAATGGCTTACCAGATAGGTTAAAACCAACACCAGCTGTCAGATCTCAGTCTTTGACATTACCTGGGTCTCGTCTACCTTCGCCCATTAGAACCTCAGTGCCATCATCCTCTGTTTCTAGAGGATCAAGTCCAACCAGGCCAAGGCCATCAACTCCTCCTCCTAGGGGTGTCAGTCCATCTCGAATCAGGCCAACTAATTCCATTCAATCCAACAGTTCAACTTCGGTGCTCAGTTTCATTGCAGATTTTAAGGGTAAAAAGGGTGCTAATTATATTGAAGATGCTCACCAGCTGCGGCTATTATATAATAGATATATGCAATGGAGATTTTCCAATGCACGAGCAGAGGCTGTACTTGACAGGCTAAAGTAACGCAACGCAGAGGTGTGCATCTTATATTTGTAGAATTCATTAACCTTTTCTTTCTTATCTATCTGATTGAAGTTTTTTGCTTGAGATTTTCCATGGACGTTTTCTTTTGCTTATTTAGCTATGTAACCAATTACACGATTCTCCTTCATCTTTTTTATGTAAGGAAAGAATATTTTGTCTGTTAGAGGTAGAGGATGCGATGCCTGTAATATTTTTTTTGTAGCCCTCAGCTAAACTTTATTATTTAGCTCATATATGATATAGTATGTACTTTATCCTCTATTTAAGATTAATTCCCTTTGACCAGTTTTGGGGGATGCCTAATCCTCCTTACATTTGTACGAGTTTCATTCCAATGTATGTATATGGAGAAGTAAATACCATTTAACTTGTGTCAATGACTAAAATACTTGTCAGTTCTGCTTTCATTGATTCAACTCCGAGTAATATTTTCCTTGTATTAGACAATTATTTTTTCTGGTTGGTTATATAAAATCTTTATGGAAAAGAATGTGTTACTAAATTAGTTTTAAAATTGAAATATCCCGTTTGTGATTTGTTTATCTCATGATATTTATTATGGATCTCCCTGCTGCGAATTGGGGCTTTGTGTTGCATTCTTAGTTGTCAATGGTGTCATAACTTCCCTGTGGATGGCTGGTTAACATTTCTGTCCTTTTCTGGTGGCTCAGAGAATGCTATGTAATGTCTGGAAAGCTATGATACGTATTTGGGATTCAGTAACCAGGCATAGAATTGATCTCCATAAGCTGAAGCTAGAGCTTAAGCTGAATAAAATTATGAACGATCAAGTAAGTCCTTTCTTTAACTTATATGCTATAGCAGAAAAAGTGACCTTTTGACTTTTGGTTTGTCCAGAGAATGTCTCACTGTTTAGCATAAAATTTGTTCGTTCCCTCATGGACAGTATATGTACATACACACAGCAGAATTTCAGACACCGTTATTTGTATTAAGATTTTTTTTCCTTTTGAAGAAACATAAATTTCATTGATATAATAAAAGGGCAGGAAGGGCAACCACCAAGGGTGGATTACGAAAAATTTCTCCACCGAATAACAAGATGAGTAGGGCTGTAAAAAATGAAATGGATACGACATTACATCAGGACAAAGCTGTAAAAGAAACTAGTTCAATCAAGCTGTCAAAACATAAGGAAATCCATCCTCTTATATTTCCATCTTCTTAATGAAATAGCTTAATTTTGCGGTCATTCTTTTTGTTTGACATTTAACTATTGCTTACTATATTATGCAGAATAGCCAAATTATTTATCTTATCTTTCTTACATTGATGACATGTCTCCAAATTGTTGAGGCAGTGTTGTGGCTTGAAGGAAAATTTAACTAATATTGCTTTCTCTTCTGATCTGAGAAGATCACGCGAAGCTTTTAAGTGAACACCCAATTATTTTTAGAACATTGTCGAGCAATAACACTGCATAACAACTAACAAGAATGTTATAGACCTGTCTTTAATGTTATTTAAGGTGAAGAAAATAATGCTTTGTGTTGAGAGCTAATAACAAGAGAAAAATAAAGAGAAACAGGATGTTCAGGATATGATTTATTTCGATGCTTTTACTTAGGTCAATGCTTTAAAGGCTTTTGGAACTTTTTTTCGTTCTTGATGCTTTCATTCATTGGTTTCATCTTTCAAGGAGAGTCTTGTAATTTCTTTTGTGTTTCCTCGTAGGAAGACATCTCTATTTTACTTTTTTTACCTCTTCTTTTTATCAAAATATAATTTAAATTATTATAATATTGAAAATCCAGATGTCCTACCTTGATGAGTGGGATTCACTTGAGACAGACCATATCAATTCGTTGTCAGGTGCATTGTTAGATCTTGAAGCAAGTACTCTTCGAGTTCCAGTAACTGCAGGGGCAATGGTACGTATCAGGTTGTGAAAAAGTTCTTCAAATTTGAAATATTCAATTATTGAATAAGTTTCAGCCTCATAGGGTAGAGATCTGTACTTATGCAGGCAGATGTTGAATCATTGAAAGGTGCAATCTGCTCAGCTCTTGACGTGATGCAAGTAATGGCATCCTCCATATGCTCCTTGCTTTCACAGGTGATGTTTTAACTGACTGTTTTGACGTTGTGAGTGATAATTTATTAAGTTCTGTTCCTTTTACATGTTTGGTAATGAGACATCCTATATTGGTTTATTATGTATGAATGAGTCTTCAAAGCCTCACAGATAGGAATTTGGAGGTAGATAATGTCCAGTTCCTTTTATTGTTTGCTTTAACACCTATTTGTGGACATCATTGTATCGTGCTTTCTGTAATTATCAGATGGGACTTATCCTTTTGAATTGGGTCTGTTTCTAGTTAGCTAGAGTTTGAACTCTTTTTGTTGGGCTGGATTTTTATGCCCTTGTATGTTCTTGTATTTGGCTTCGTAAAAGCTCGATTTTTTTCTCCCCTGATATTCAATTCAATTTGAACACTTGTTGAGTAGACCAAAAAAACACATATATGACGAAAATAATAACTTTTGAGTGTGAAATACATCAAGTTAAGTCTTTTAAGCATATAAATATATCAACCCATTTACTTTTAATTTTATTTTGGTATGAAAATGATATATATTTTTAAAAATGTATATTTTAGTAAACGTGTCATTGCCGTGTCATGTCCTAGATATTTAAAATATGGCGTGTCGTCGTGTCCGTGTCGTTTCGTATCTGTATCCATGCTTCTTAGATAGACACTTTAAATGTTCAAGGCCCAAATTGGAACAGATTTGAAAGTTGAAGGACCAATACTAAAATGGAACAATTCTGAAAGTTAGGACAAAAAAAAAAAGAATAAGAAGAAGAAGAAGAAGAAGAAGATTTAAATCTTCGTAAAACTTAAAAATTAAAAATAGTTGGTTGGCCTGGTTTTGATTTGTTTTGGTTGTTAGTTGGGGCATCAGTTTCAAGTTTATCTTAAATTGATGAGTTGTTTGGTCGTTATTTTTGGCTAAAATCCTAGCCACACCAGTCCACTGACACCCTTACCTCAAATGTTGTTTCAACATTTGCTACACGCACTTCATATCTTAGGCCCTAGACATCACCATATGTTTGACATCAAGAAAAGCTTCATTTTAGTCGTTTCAGTCATCTTGTGATTTACCTCAGTTGATGTCCTCTGCTGAGTTAACTATGCTCTCTTACAGATTGAGTTAGTATACTCCTTTATGGTCCTTAGATTAGAGCATATTTCTGTACAGATTAGATTCTACCGTCAGTTTGAAATACGTGTTGTCTGAGACTCGATTTTCTAATAATATTTCTTCTGTGTTGTAGGTGGAGAGCATGAATGGGTTGGTTTCGGAACTTGCAGTCGTAGCTTCACGAGAGAAAGCAATGTTAGATGAATGTGAATCATTGCTAGCTTCAACAACAGCAATGCAGGTGAGAACAATATTTTCCTGCTCTTAAAATTAGGAAGGCCAATATATCCCACAAATCTCTCTTGAAGTTACTGCACAAACTATGTAAAACATTCCGTTAATACTGTAGATTGTTTGAGGTTTTGAAAATTTTAATCTAAATCATAAGTTTGCATGAAACCATAATGGGTTGACCTAGTAGTAAAAACGGAGACATAGTCTCAATAAATGGCTAGAGGTCAAGAGTTCAATCCATGGTGGCCACCTATTTAGGAATTAAGTTCCTACGAGTTTTCTTGACACCCAAATGTTGTAGGGTCAGGCAGGTTGTCCTATGAGATTAGTAGAACACTCACAGATATAAAAAAAAGAAAAAAAATCATAAGTTTGCATGAGATTAGGAACTCACGGTGAAATAATATATGGGTTCACACTGGATAAAGAATTCACCTCTTTTGAAAGTTAAGTTTTTGGCAGGTTTTGAAAATTTTAATCTAAATCATAAGTTTGCATGAAACCATAATGGGTTGGCCTAGTAGTAAAAAACGGAGACATAGTCCCAATAAATGGCTAAGAGGTCAAGAGTTCAATCCATGGTGGCCACCTACCTAGGAATTAAGTTCCTACGAGTGTTCTTGACACCCAAATGTTGTAGGGTCAGGCAGGTTGTCTTATGAGATTAGTCAAGGTGCGCAAGCTGGCCCGAACACTCACAGATATAAAAAAAAAAAAATCATAAGTTTGCATGAGATTAGGAACGCACGGTGAAATAATATATGGGTTCACACTGGATAAAGAATTCACCTCTTTTGAAAGTTAATTGTTTTTGGCAGGTTTCTTAGAAAATGTTTTTTGATATCTGGTTTATGAATATAGGCATTGTTAATGCCTAGTTGATTTTCTTAATTGTTTTTAGTTGCTGAAAGGCAAGAAAATGGAAGTTTGTTCTGTCAGAACCCTGCTTTCGAATTACTCATGCACAATTTTCGTAGACTTTTTCTTTGAATTTAAATCCATGAACCAAAATGTTTTCCAAACATGTTTTTCAAAAGCCACAGTTAGACTGGACATGGAAAATGAGTCCAAGAACAAAGTGTTGTGTGGCACAATTATTCTCAAAAACAATTTTTTTGAAAAAAAGAATTGAAATAGTGACTCAAAGCAACTTTGTTAACTTGTAAAAGTAAATTTTTATTATTCGTTTTAAAATTGCTATTTATAAGGTGACCTAGAGAACGACCATGAGCTATTTGGAAATGTTATGAAAACAGTTTTCTGCTTTCTTAACTGAAATTGAGTGAGAACATTTTTAAGTTACTGATCTTTTTTAAAGTTGTTTCCTCAAGTCTCTTAATAAATATCCTATCTTTTAGAATAATTGAAGTTATTTTTACTTCTAAAATCATGAAATTATGAACAGTACGTCGAAAATATCCTTGAATGGCTTATTTCATTATCAAACAGAGTTGGTTCAATGAACAGTAGTTTAAATCATGAAATTATGAACCATACTTGAACATGATCTATTCTATAGTTGTACAACAGTGTCCTTGAATTCTAAAAGCACAGAATATTCTTTAACGACCATACTTGAACATGTTCTGTTCTATAGTTGTACAACAGTGTCTTTGAGTTTTGAAAGTTATTCTTGAAAGCTTCTTTGAGACCAAAACCAGAGAACTATCTTTGAAGTCAAGTTCCAATCAATCCATCCATTTATCCTCCAAACACTCCTCCATCTTCATGTAGATAGCAAATGACCAAATTTTTGCTTAAACTGGTTCTTGATACTGTGATTTCACATTGCTTCTTCACAAAGGTGTATATTTGATTTTGATGTGTTGATTGGTGTGTGTATTGAAACAGGTAGAAGAGTACAGTCTTAGGACACATCTCATACAAATGAAACAAGCTTTGGAAAACACAACTCTCAATCTTCTTCCCCATCAATATAACTACCGCACCACCTTCATAACCTCTCACCAACCAAGCTAACAACAACATACTACTTCCTCTTTTTCTCTCCTCAACACAACTCCAAAATGCCACTTGTATTTGCTTCTCCATCTTAAATGTAAATTTGATTATTTATTTATTTATTTATATATATATACGGCATATATATTGGAAAGAAAATGCAGGTCATTCCAAAAGCAGCACCCAGAAAAAGAATGTTACAATGCAAATGAAAGTGACGGTGATAAATTATTCCATTTGTATGAGTTTAGGACATTTTCTTTTTGTTTTTCTCTCTCTCTCTCCTTAGTTTAGTTTTGAGAGTTAGTCTCGTTGTCGATAGATACTTGAATAAGGTTCGTGATAATTCGGTTGAGAAATGAAAATAATGAGATGTAAATGTATGGTAGATTTTAGCTACACAAAGTGAGGTTGGGAGCTTTGGAAATAGCTTTTTTATTTGATTTCATTCAATTGGAAGATTGGTAACAAAAACAAGTCAATCTTCACATTTGATGTTCTTGCAAAAATGTATGGAAGGCTTTGATTTTTTTTTTCAGGTTTGTTTTCTTGCTTTTAATCTTCTTTTGGGACAGTTAAAATATAGTACTATCCAAAGTTTTACGAATATAATAAAATATAAAATAATTTACAAATATGCAAAATTTAAATTTAACTCTTAAAGTCTATTGATGATATACTATATCGTTTTGGCATCAAAACAAAAGTAATCTAACCTTGAAGGAACTAAAATGAATTCTAAAAAATTTGGCAAATAAAAATGCTTAAATAGAAGAGAAATTGGATGAAATAGCAAGATCTTGGACTTTGAGATTTGTATTTTTGGTCTCTACACTTTCAAAAGTGTTTAATAAGATATTAATTTTTAATTTTGTGTCTAATAAGTTCAGAGAAATTCAAATTTTTTTAAAAATTATTGGTCTTTTATATATAAATTTAAATTTTATGTTTAATGAAGCCCAAAACTTCCAATTTTATGTCTTTTAGGTATCTTAATTTTAAAAAACTCAAAACTTAATGACTAACATAACTCGACTAACATAAACGTACTATTGACCTCAAGGTTTGATTTCATCCCCTCACATAATTATAAAAATAAAAAAAAGAAAAAAAAGTGTAACTTCACTTAATAATTAAAAGAAAACTAAAATAAAAATGGGTGTTTTTAAATATAGAAAAATGAGTCAAACTATTTACAAATATAGAAAATTTTTATAGTCTATTTCTATCGCTCAAGCGATATAATTTTTTTTCTTAAGCGATAAAAAGCGATAGAATTCTATTACTGATAGACTGTGAAATTTTTCTATACTTGTAAATAGTTTGATATTTTTTTATTTACGGTAATTTTTCAAATAAAAAGCACTAAAAAAGATCTTCCAATGAAAAAAGAAGAATACAGTTGAGTCCACTCCAAGTTCAAACTATTGTGGATAAGATTCTTTTTTTTTTTTGAATTTTTTTTTCCATTTTCTTAAAAAAATTTCGCCAAACTCCCACCCTCCACTGCCCCCTCCCACAGCTCAAAGCTATGGCTGGGCTCACCGGCAGATTCCCTTTCAAACCTCTCTTATCCCAATCCTCCGCCGCCACTACCGCCACCACCTCCACCGCCGCCGCAACTTCCTCCTCCTCCGCTACTCCCTTCCGAACCTCAATTCCTTCTCTACCCCTCTCCTCCTCTAAATCCAATGCCTTCAAATTCCGCCTTCACAAATCCAACTCTCTGCGTCTCGTCATCTCCTTTCCCGTTTCCTCTCCAATTCGTACTTCTGTATTTGCTCGATACGGCGGCTCTCCTCGATCTTCAGGACCGGCTGATTCTAAGCGCTCTGACGATGAATTTGGTCTCGATGTTTCCGCCATCAGGTTTGTGCCTTATACTTGCAAGAGTTTACGTGTATGATGAATGGATTTTGTCTTTGATTTGGAATTCTTATTTGTTTGATTGCGTTTTTGTGATTGGTTTGTATAGGTCGAATAATGTGAGGCTTATCGACGCACAACAGAACATGGTAGGTGGTTTTGCTCTGCTTGGATGGTTTGTGCTTGGGGAAACCAAATTTTTTGTCTGTTTTCTTTTTTGGTTTCCTTTTTCTACAATGCAACACTTGTATGGTAGGGGTGGTAATTTGAAAAGTTCATCTTCTTGCAATGAATAGGTTGGAATCGTGTCGAAGGCCCAGGCCATTCAAATGGCTGAAGACGCTGAACTTGATTTGGTACATCTTCTTGTACCATTTGTTGTTAAAATAATTGTTTGTCTATGAATTCCAAAGAACTTTTCTCCAAACTTTAATGGTCTTGTGAGGATAAATTGTATAGTTCATATTTCTTTTGAAACTATGAAATATAGAATGTGCCTTTTAGCTTAAGCTTGATGAGTTGATGTTGGTCTTAAATCTTAAATTCTTTTTCACTTTATGCTGATTTGATGCCACTTGGATTTTGGTTTTTATCTTCAATAAAATGTTCTCTATATTAAACTGAGCATGGAATTAAAAGCTTATGATAATAATAATTGAAAAATGATAGTTATAACTCATAAGTTATGGCCTTTCATCCATAACTAGAAAAATCATCGCATGGTGAATGGTTTTCATTTCATAGTTGTGTATCAGGCCAATTTCACTGTCTGCTCTGATACAAAATTATAATTAACTTCCATATGGCATAAACCAGCAAAGAAAATTTTATTTGTCGACACATGACTTGGATAAATGCTGGATTATGATTAAAAACTTCACTCGACCTTTGAATTCATAACAAAATACTTTTTCAGCAATCAACAATTTATCTTTCTGCATACTCCTGGTGCAATTTACGAAGCTCATTTACACAGTCTCTAACTTGGATAAAGAAGGTCGTGGGCTAATATTTTTCCTGGAATCCAGATATTTTTGTTGCTTTGTGTAGGATTTAGCTAAGCCTTTCTATTCCATTCAGGTTGTATTATCCCCTGATGCAGATCCTCCAGTTGTCAGAATAATGGATTACAAGTATGCCACTTTCTCTCTCTGGTCTCTCCATTCCCTCTTTGCTGGTGGAAAGGGTTGTATTTGCTCAAGTCCAATGCCAATGTGATTAACTTTAATGATTATACCAATTCTTATGATGAACATGTTGTGGTGGTTTATTTTTCAATTAATACTTTAATCAAATGTTTCCGAGATAGTTATATATAAAAATACAATAGATGGAAATATGGTACAGTATAATGGAGAAATAATGAAGAATAGGATGATTGTTATGTTTTCACTGGGAGAATTAAAAGGCCACATTCGTTTTTCCTTAGTATATTTTTTTTTACTTTTATGTTGAGAGTTTCCTTTTCCCGTCTTTTGTTTCTCAGTAAATATAGGTATGAACTGCAAAAGAAGAAAAGGGGACAACAGAAGAAAAGTGCTGGTGAATCTCTTTCTTAAATAGAGTCTGCCTATTTTCTTTGGTTCACAAATCTTTCAGATTTGAGGAAAGATACTGACAAAATGTGGTTTTGAATGTTAGCAACTCGCATGGATTTGAAAGAGCTTAAAATGGGGTAACACATTCCTTCATTGCCTTTTTTTTCTTTTTTTTTTCTGAAGGTTTCCTTTCCTTTCTCTTCTTCTCAACCTAAAGCCACTTGAACTTGTGACTTCTAAGATCAATAATCAACCTGCAAAGCAAAGAGACATGAGAGTTTTTTGTTCCTTACTTTTTCTGCTATTTCAGAAACAACTCTGCACATGTTCCTTTTCTCAATCTCAACCTTCTGGTTGCTACTATTATTGCACAGTTATAACATCGACCAACATGATTACTCTGTCCGTTTGAGAGCTGCACAAAAGTTTTTGAAAGATGGAGACAAGGTTTCTTCTCAAATCTTCCATATCTTTTATCTTCTGTTCATGCATCCAGATATATTATTATAGTTTGTCTGAATCACTTTGGAAATCTTTTAATGAATATTGTAGGTTAAAGTTATAGTAAACCTGAAAGGTCGTGAAAATGAGTTCAGAAACATAGCAATTGAGCTAATCAGACGTTTCCAGGAAGAAGTTGGGGAGGTATTCATGTTCTATCAATTTTGTGCCACCTTCAATGTCTGTTCATCATGGCAATACTAGAGAAAAATGATTGTCCATCATTGTGCTCTTGTTACTCAACAAGATGCTCCATATTGTTTCAAGTGAAAATTGAAAGTGTAATTTTAGGCACTCGGGTGAACTATTTTGTGTCTGATTCATTACCCCATGAAAAACGATTAGTACCTTCAGGAAGAACAATTTCTAAACCTGTTTAGTTTAACCTCTTTCTTAATGGTTGTGGCCTGTAAGTTTTCAGGCTGCTTAGGCATCCCCTAACCAATCTTAGGAGACACGCTGCCTAACCTACAATATTCGAAATAGGCCATTCATGAGATTTTAGTTTCTTAGATAGGTGGCTAAAATGGGGTTTGGACACCCATTTTACTATATACTATTACTTAATTTTTTAAAATTCAGTAAACCAAGGAGCGCCCAAGTAATGTAAGGAGCTCCAGTCGAGCAAGATAAGGCCTAACGAATAATTAAAAATCTTTATACTAGAGAGGTGATATTTAACAAGGGGCCAAACTTCCCCAACGAGTATTTCAACCTGCTCCCAATGAGAAGCTTGTTAGTTCTTTCTCCTAAAGATCTCACACAAAGACGAGCACACCAATGTATTTTACTTGTCCCATTAGGCCAAGCTATGGTTGTTTTATAGAACTATTTTTGAAGAATGCTTGGTACCTAGAACATTTTGATCCTATTGGGTCTTGCTAATCTCTCTTGTTTATTTGCTGAATGTAAATCTGATGCCATATTTATGCTTCTGGTTAATACTTGAAACAAACTCAATATACCTTCTGTTTATTTATCTCCCTTCCCAATTGACCTGCTCAATATTTTATTATACACAGCTTGCAACTGAAGAGGCCAAAAACTTCAGAGACCGGAATATATTTATTGTTCTAGTTCCTAACAAGGCTGTTCTACAAAAGGCTCAAGAACCCCCCAAGAAAAAAGATAAACCTGCAGTTAATGAAGTTTCTGCTGGTGTTTAAGCTCAGGAAGCGTCGAGCTTTAGCCGAAAAATAGAAGGGTTAGTCGCAACAATCTAAATCTTCTTCTACCATAGAGAAATTTGAGAGATTAATGTATAATGTTTTGTTTAATCTTATGCACCAGACTCTTGTCCATCCTATTTTTTTTAGTGGAATGTTTAGAAATTAGACGTGTTACTAATTCTTTTGAAAACATCAATTCATATAAGCATCCTTAGTGGTGCATAGATTTTAGCGCCTTGGAGGATGGTGAGTCAATTTGAGAATAATTGAGGGTTGCGCTAATTTTATTGGGAACTAGATGTATTAGGGTTTAGTAACTATCATGAGTTGACCTAATGGTTAATAAAGGGACACATGACTTTAATAAAGGGTTAAAAGATCTTGGGTTCAATCCATGGTGGCCACACTTATCTAGAATTTAATTTGGTACGAGTTTCCTTGACACCCAAATGTTATGGGGTTAGGTCGATCGTCCCATGAAATTAATTGCGGTGTGCATAAGTTAGTCCAGACACTCATAGATATAAAAAAAAAGTATCAGGGTCTAGTAGTTGTCTCCTAACCAACTTACAAAATATATTTATGTTGAATTGAATATAGGAAAGTACTTAATACCTTTAAATAAATAAAAGTTTGAAGGGTAAGCTAAAAAGTTATCTTTATTATACTTCTAGAATTAATTTTATTTGAATTTGCTCAAATTTTATAGGGCAATCTTCTTAAATACTTTTGGTGTAACACATGCCTCGATGAAATCAAAAGTTTAAACTATAACTTTATTGATGTGTGGTTTTAGTCTAGCATGGCTGATAGGTTGGTTTTGAAGATGTAGTTGGCTTGCAAAATATACCTCGCATTAGTAGAGTGTTTTATTCAACATGTTTTGATACTTAAGTTAATGTTGAGATCAAAGTGGTGTTGAGTTGAATACATTTAGATTGCGTACCTTATTTGGAGAGTGAGCTCTTATACTTATATTATTCTTGTCTAGCACACTTGTCAAGTCTTGTACATGGTGCTAGATCTATAAAAAAAGGTAATATTAAGATTGTCATTATGATCTATGGGTTTGCTCAAGATCTCTTTACCTCTTTAAGTAATCAGCTCACACCTCGATTCAACCACATAACCCTCGAGCCAATATTTTTTTCTTTACAAACACAAGTTTTATTTTTCATATCACTAAAAAACTTGAAAAGATTATTTGATAGACTAACCTAAAAAATTGCGACAACATGCTATTTGACATGGTTTTTCAAATTGAAGTTTTATAACTCTTTTCAATTTTTTTAATATTTCTTTTTCTCCATTTTTCTCTCAAATTTCATTTTATTTGTCTCTCTCTTCTTCCTCTTGTCTTCTTTCTCTAGATCCCTTCTTTATATTTCATCTCCGACAATGACGACGTTTCCATCCTTATATTTTGCCTTTCACGACGACAAGAACAATAAGAATGAAGTTGTTTCTCCTTGGACAACGTGCGACTATTGCTGGCAACAAACAAAAACGTATGAATGTAATAGACAGGAGTGAAAAAGTGACAAGAACTAAAGTAAGAATAAGAAAGTGAGCTAGACCTAGGATAAGGGCGAAAAGTGAGCGTAACTAGGAAAAAAAATAATCTAAATATATATTTGATGAAGCAAAAAGTTAAGAAAAGTTTGTTTTTAAGAAGTCGATCAAATTTAACATTTAAAAAAATTTACTCATCCTTCACACAAATTCCAACCTGAAGTACGTTCAAAGTTGATGGTCATCATGACAGTTTGAGCTCAAAAAAACTGCAATCCACTGAGCTTTGAGCGCGCTCCATTTTGATTATTTTCTCCCGGGAATGTCAGTCGCTGATGGCCGGAGCCGAATTCCGGCGGAAAGCGGAGGAATCGATGATCAGTCACTCAAGCTCGCCATAGCCATTTCTCTCCTCCGCTCCAAGGCCATTCAGAATCAGCAGCACCAGCATCCTCCTACCGTCTCCAGTCCTCCTCCTTCCGATTCCGACGCTTTCCGATGGAAGCGAAAGGTCTCTGTACATTCTTCTTCTTCTTATTTTTTCTGGTTTCTTTTTATTTTCTTTCTCTATTGGCGAGGTCTAATTGAAGATCAGTGGAAATTTTAGGCCAAGGAGAGGAAGCAAGAGCTTATTAGGCTTAGAGAAAATCTGAAGCAAGCTGAAGGTCTGTGTGTAATAATCTCCTCATCTTCCTTACTTCTGTCTTCGGAACTTATTAGGTTCGTTTGTGATGATTTAGCTCTAGATGCTTCACATGATGATTTGTTTTCGCAAAACGCCACTTGCAAGTGCTTTTTCTTTGATAATCTGGGGAAATCGAACCCTATGCGGTTCGAAGAGGGTACTGACAACAGGTTTAATGACGTTTTACGCCGGAGATTTCTCAGACAAGGTAATTTCCTCTCCCTTTTCGTTCTCATTTGCTTATGTTTTTTATCCAACATTTTGATATTGTTCCAAAAATTGTCGAAATAGTGCGTTATAGGGAACGGAGGAGAAAAGCAGATAATGCAGTTCATCGGAAGCGACTTTTAGGTATGTTATTGCTTGATAGAGGCATTGTTCCTTGCCATTTTCGGCGATGACTTTGATAATCGATTTTTTTAATGTCAAAGCGTATTTCAAAAGTAATTCTTACGTTCACGAAAATTTAGGACCGAAATGGCGTTGAACCTAAAAAATTCTTCTGTTTAACATATACTATGGGATTTTTGTTACTTTAGGATATGCATGAGTGTCTCTCTCTCGCTCAAACTTTTTATTTTGTTCTTTTCTATTTGAATTTCAGACTTCAATGAAGATGATGAAGTTGAGCGTCTCCAAGCTTCAGTTGATTTTCTTGTAGAGCTTTGCGACACTTTTTCCGCAGTATGAGAATGGCATTTCTGTTATTGGATTTAATTTCATGATTTTGGTTTTTCTACGTTAAACAATTAGAGCATCTGTCCTCATTATTCGTATACGCTTATAAAATTGTTTGTTTCTAGATCTATTCTGCACAATGCATCGTTTTTTTATTTTATTCTATGCTATTTTATACAGGTAGGGGAGGCCAACTTTAAAAACTGGGCTCATCAAGCGGTTGATTTCATTCTAGGTGATTATTCATATATATTTTTCTTAGTACAACAAATGTGAAGTATAGAGATGTGAGCCTCTAATTTTGAGGGAAGGAATATATGCTAATTACCTACGTTCAGATTGGCCATATCATTTTTTTGTTAATTAGTTAATTAGTTATATATTTTGATGCAATTTTTGGGATTTGATGGATTTATGAATCAAAGCAAGTAGTTGATGACGTGGTTAATTATAAATCATATTTAGAGCTCAAATACAGGATTTACTCTAGCAACACAATATGTTCTAACGTATTAGTTGTGAATTCTTGGGTGCTGTATGACACTTGAAAGAAATGTTGTTGTTTTCCTGAAGCTTCATTGAAGGATCTTCTACCAAAGGGAAGGAACGTGGAACTTACTGAAGGAATTATTAGCAGCTTGATAATGCGTTTAATCAGAAAGATGTATTCTCCTGTGAAAGATGGTAAATTCGTTTACTTCTCTATTACATCACAATGTCATTCCAACTCTTGTAATTAGGATTGCTTCATAATGTATTCATTATTCAGATTGTTTCAGAATTTGCTTTGCATTCTTTTTCTCAGTGATTGTGCCATTTGGTATCTTCATTTTTCTCTTTTAATACTTTCTTGCTTTCACTTGCTCTCGATTCAGAATTAGAAGACTCTGTCTCCGATATCCGATTCTATACACAGCAGTTAATCCGAGAGCTTGGACGTGAGACGTACATTGGGCAACGTGCAATAGTTTCTGTGTCTCAAAGAATTTCTACAGCGGGAGAGAGTTTGCTCTTCATGGATCCATTCGATGACAATTTTCCCAACTTGCATGAATGCTTGTTCATAATGTAAGTACTCTGACAGAATTTTCTAAATTTTTTTTATGCTATTGGGCACTTGTATGATTCAGCTTAATGGTCCTGTTTTCCGATGGTGTGGTCAAGTTCTTCATTTATCGTTCTTCTCAAGTCCGAACTAGGATAACTTAGAAGTAGGGAAATGTAACTATAAACAACTTAAAAGGTAAATATTAATAGTTTCGGTTTGTATAGGTCAAAAAGTTAGCAAACTCATAAAATTTAGTACCAATTGTTGGCTGAACTTTGTAATCATAAGTTATGCAAATTAGTTTTTTTTATAAGAAATCGAACTTTAATTGAGAAAAGTGAAAGAATGAACAGGATCATAGAAAAAAAGCCTGCAAAAAGCCTTAAACAACCTAAAAGAACGAACTCCAATCTAAAAAGTAAAATACTAACAAATTGAATTTAATGAGATTCACTTTAAAAACCTCTGTTTGTTTCATGTCTAGAAAATGCGTTGTTTCATGTTTAGAAAATGCGTTTAATATCACCGGGAGGTTCCATCCACAGAGCCAATTTCATTGCCAAACCTCTAGTGGATTTGTTATTGAATAGACTTGTCCTCATCACTCCATGACTTGGAGCATTTTAATGGCAAACAGGATTCAACTTATTGAGTTTCTGATATCAGACTACTTACAGATGTGGTCAAAGGATGAAAACTTCGACAGCCGTAAGCATTCTTTTCCCTTACTGCGATAGTTGTCTGTTCTTTTCTTCTTTATTAGCATTTTCTTTACATTAAGTGTAAGTTTACAAAATGATGAACAGTCTTTTACATTTCAAACTTTTATGATGTTTGATTTCGAAAAATGATATCGGAAATTTTAAACCTACTTAAAAGTAATAATAAAAGTACTTATTCAATACTTATCCAAAATTATTTGTTGGAAATATATTTTTGGTCAAGTATCGCAGCCTTTTTTTTTTTTTTTTCTTTCGCCTTCTTATTGTCGTCTTGTGGTCGAATTTGGAAATGACACTTCCCAAATTGCAGTGCTCTTTGAAGAGTGGATGATATCCATTCTACACGCAAAGAAAGCTTTAGAACTCTTGGAAAGCAGAAATGGTCTTTACGTACTATACATGGACCGTGTCACCGGTGAGTTGGCTAATCAAATAAGCAATATTCCGAGACTTCGAGAGCTCAAGCCAGACATTGTGGACGACCTAATTCATTGATTTAAAGCTATCAAATCCAGGTTTGTAAATCTGTTCTCCTATAACTTTCTCGTTATGTCTGTGCATAATACAATGAAAAATTAAGTGAGGATTACCTATTAACTCAACATTGACAACTGAAAATTCTGGGATAAAACACCTCCACAATATTCAAACTTTCACTATTTATTCATTCATTGGACTAAGAACATTGCCAGTGCTAAATCGAAGTTCACTCAAGCCCAACCTCTTACATGGTCTTAAAACTATGGTGGTTACTCTCTTTTTTTTGCCGTGAATATAGTTGGCACATGAAAATGCTTGAGGTGCATGTTAGTTGGCTCAAACATTGAAAATAAACATAATACATGTTAAATTACAAATTTAGTCCTTAAACTTTGAAGTTTGTGTCTACTTAGTCCTTTAAACTTTCAAAATTACAAATGTTGTTTATGACGTTTTGAGGTTTTCATAATTCATAGATCCACTAGACACAAAATTGAAAGTTTAGTATTTCATTAGATTTAAAATTCAACTTAATATCTATTAGATTAACTAACAAAATTGAACGTTTATGGACCTATTACACACTTCACAAACCTGGAAGATTTAGTCTAAAATAAAGAGTTCATACATCCCGAACTTCAACTATCCAGTTGCCCTGATAGGTATAAAAGTTAAAATGCATCTAAATCAAAGATGTTTAGTGATATTGATGGAGAGAAATAAGAGTTTCAGAGTAATAAAGAACAATGGTTCCGACAAGCTTGAAAACAATAACATGAAGAGGATGTACAAGGCTAAACGTGAAACGCATATGCTGTTAACTATAAGTTATACAAACCTTGTGCCACATCAATCCACCATACAAGTTCAGAAGAAAATACAGATTTGTGACTCATGAAATAGAACAGCTAAATTAAGAACTGTACAACTTAGGAAAACAACACTAATCTTGGTTTTGAAGTGCACTGATTACATATAGTATTAGGAGAGGATTAACCCTGCATTTGACTGTAACCTCCATCAAATTCTGAAAATATCAGTTTGGAATCTCTCATCATACAACCTCCAATGGCCATACCTCTCCGTGTGAAAGACCGACCTCGGAATATAGAAATTCGGTTTCCTAATCTCCAAATTGTCCAGATTTGATGTAGCATTCGCTATATCACGGCTTGTCAAGTTCACACACCCAAACAGATCCAAGTACTTGAGGTTAGGACATCCTTCACAGATCAAACTTAGAGCTTTAGCAGATAGTTTAGAGAAACCGAGTTCAAGGTGCTCCAAGTTAGGCATAAATTTTGCAATAGCTGCAGCTTCTGAATCCACATCTTGAGGACAGGCATTTAGATAACTGTCAGGGACAATTCCCTTGTGTTGGGAAGGATCTAGATAGTTAAAAAAATTTCGTTTTAGAGTCTTGATATTTGGACAATGCTTGCCGATTAACGCCAATGATATGTTCGAGATTTCGTGACAGTAGCTGATATCTACTTCCCGGAGCTTTTGGCAACCAAGAGCAATCTTAGCCATTGATCTATCAGTAACATTGGGGCAGTTCTTGATGGAAAGAACCTCAAGGTTTGGGCACCTAAAATGTGAATAAGTTGAAGACCATCAATCTTAGCCAACCAATTATTTGATTACCTTTTCCCCCTTTTGATAATCCCTATTGTCTATGCCAGCTTTCACATCTCAGCTAATCTCAATGCTTGATTCTGTAGCTGGTTCCAAACCCCAAACTCGTGACCTCATCAACTATAGATATTTAGGGTACGTCTAGATTGACTAAGTGCTTAAAAATACCTTTTTTTTTCCTCTTAAAAAACATTTTTTGAGCAATTTAAAAATCAATCTAAACGAACCTTTAGAAATTCTCTTTTTGCAACTAGAATGATCTACAGTGGATCAACTTATTGAAATTTGGTCCTTATGGTTTATAATTAGAATTTAGTCCGTATGGTTTGATAAAATCATCATAAACCGTTCTTATAGTAGGGAGTATTTTGAGAGCTTTATCAAACCATAGGGAATATTTACGAGGTTTTATGAAACTATAAGGACTAAATTCTAACTTTCTCAAAACCACGAGGACTAAATTTATATATTATAGTGAAATTTTTATAAAGATTCTCACTTATGTAAGCATAACCAAATTCGAAACAAGCTGCTTAAAACCCAAAATTGTTCATTGAATTGAAACAACCAATAACCAAACTTTTGCATATCCAACTAACAAAAAAAGATCAACCAAGAGAATAAAGCAAATGATGTTACCAAAACAAGAAATCCTTTCTATAAGGGACATATCTAGCCAATTAGAATTTCCACATTCATCCAATCCCCATATTGCTCAATAGAAAATATGGGGAAAATGAAATCTTTTACCCTAATCAATCAATAAAGCTCCATTTTTTTCCCAATTAAAAGAAAAAAAAATTAAATCATAATTAAAATTTAAAGGGAAAAGAAAATATTAATTTAATTACCCTTGAGCGACGAAATCGAGAGATGAATCGGAGCAGTGTCTGATCCGAATAAGGAAAAGAGATCCAAGGCTCCAATGGACGGCAGATCGGAGCATTGAATCGATTTTGGTCTCGAACTCCGGCGACCACCAGGCCGGGGACTCGGTGGGGACCGACTCGAACCTGGGTTCGAGATCGAAGTGGGAGAAGAGAGAGGGGTCGGTGGCGGCGCGGTGCCAGAGCTTGCAAACAAGCATAGGACCGCGCCACCGCTGCTCGATGGTTAGCCGAGAGAGGATGTTGGTTAGACACTCGTGCGTTAGCTCCGCCCATGATGATGACTCCGACGACGGCTCTGCCATTTCTTAGGAATTTTGGAATACAGAAAGAGATGAGGCAGTCGAGGATGAAACTAAAATAATAAAAGTTTTTTCTTTTTTTTTTCCTCTTTTCCCTTTGATGGTGAGATGCGCGCCGTACAAGAAACCATAATTCGGTTATTTGGCGTGAGAAGGATAAGGGGCCTCTACGGCTCTACCTAACTTGCTTCGTTTTGGTCCATATCATTTTAAAATATTTATTTGATTAAAATATTATTTTTACCTCTAAATTTGGAAGTTTATTCAATTATAGTATTTTGAATTATTTAATTTTAATCACTATACTTTCAAAAAAATCTTAAATTTAGTCTCCTAAAGTTAATTTTTATCGAAATTGATTAAATAATAATAATAATAATTTTTATACTATATATATATATGTTTCTAAATTTTATAGTAAAATATTAATGTATAACAAAAGTTTTTTTTAAAAAAAAATCAACAAAAAGCTAGTAGTTGAGACTAAATTTAAGATTTATTGAAAGTATATGGAGTAAAATTGGACAATTGAAAATACGGAGACTAATTGACTATACTTCAAGGTATAGAAACCAAAATTGTATTTTAACCTATGTTTTTGAAATTTCTATTTTGGTCTTGTAGTCTTAGAATGTAATCATAAAAGATAAAACAAAAACAAAAATTTAGGGATTGTTGCTTCTTAAAAGTATAAAAAGTAAAATAGACATTTCGAAAGTAAAGATATTAAAATTAAACAAAGTTGAAAGCTTAATACTAAAATGAGCTAAAGTTGAAAGCAGAGAAATCAAGGATCGATAATTGAACTTCTTTAAAAAAAAAGAAAAAAAGAAAAAAAAAGTATTATTGAGTGGAAGATCGAATCTATCTCCTTTAAAATGATAATTAGTTTCTTATCCAATTATGGACTACAAAAATTAATAGCTCTGTTCATTTCCGAAAATTTGAAATTACTTGCTTGTAAATTATTTTTACTGACTTTTAAGTAAAGTCTCTCAAATTAAAATTCAGAAATACCCCACTTATTCTAGGTGGAGCAATTAATCTATATGCATTTTAGAAAGAAAAAAAAAAGAGAGTGAGGTGATTCTTTTAATTTTAAATTATTTTAGATTTTAAAATCACTTTTGATTATAAAGTCTAACATCATGGAAATTTTGAAAAGTAGAATAAACTTTGAAAATTGATACATGAAAAAAGAGATGTAAACGAAAGAACCAAAAAAAAAAAATAATAATAATATAAAATGGCTTAAATTATTAAAATTCTTTGGATTTCTTAGAAAAAAAACGAAAAAAAAATCTCTATTTAATATTAGGAAAATTTTCACAGATAGAAAAAATGTCAAACTATTTACAGAAAATAGTAAAAAAAAAAACAATAATAGACATTAATAGACTTCTATCAACATCTATCACTGATAGACCCTGATAGATTTCTATCAACGTCTATCACAACTATTTAAAAATTTTGCGAGTTAATAGTTTTCCTTATTTTTCTGTTTTTTAAAAAAAATATATATTTTATTCATTCACTATAAAGTCAAATTAGATTTTTATTTTTACTATTATTTATTCTAATTCTCAAGATTTTACATTTGGAATTATAAATCTCTATCGATGACTACCTTATAATTGTATTGCTTCATCTCTATGCTACAAATTTTTACCAACATTTCATTCATTTTCATAAAAGAACCAAAAGTTGAACTGAAAAAAAAAAAGAAAAAAAAAAGAGAGAGAAAGAAAGTGATTGGGAACATTGTCGATATTTGATATTTCTATAAATCAATCATTTGTCATGAATATGTGGAACTTATAAAGTTAATTGATATCTCCATTATATTGTCTAAATGTCGACATCCTTTTTTTTTCAGAAAAAAAAAAAATCCTCTTTTTAGTTGTTATATCTATTTCTTCCACTTTATTGCAGTGCTCATTTTAGTAATATTCCATCATTTCTTTCCACTCCCTTATGATTTTATATTTCTACATTTTAGCTTCTTGTTTGATAGGGGGCCCACTCTAAATCGGATGGGAATCTCTATTAGGATTAGAGACGTAAGAATTTTTTTTTTTTGAGAAAATATTTGTTGCCCCACCCTATCTTTTAACTTCCGTCATATATTTATTAACCTTTTAGGGTGAATAATTCAGCAAAAATTGAACACTTTTAAAAATTATTGTATACAATATAAATACCACTTTTTCGCACATTGTTAATATCAGATTTTGGTAGGGTAATTGAATTGACCTCAAGATGATGTCAACGGTAAATTTGTATTATGAAAGAAGCGTACGTCGGCGAATAAAAAAAAATTGCACATTTGTGTGGTGTAAGCCACACACATTTTGATGCTTAAGTTAGAAGAGGGAGACTTGTTACTAATGGAGTTCTTAGCCCAGAATTCACTTACCTCATTCGTCTTCCTTTCCTTATTTATAGGTTATGGTTTTTTTTCTTTTCCTTTTAGAACTTCTTCTTAAATCCTCTCGAACTTCTTTTTTAGGATTTCAGCATGTGTCATGGATTTGATATCGTGGTCCTGGTCTTAACCAAGGTTGAGTCCCAACTCGACAATTTGGCTTCGGGCTTTGCAGACCTCCTCCCACAAGCCCACAAGTGACCTGGTCAAGCCCATGTGCCCATATTGATGGGCTTAGCCTTGGTGTCGAGGTTGACCAGGCCTGAAATCACTCCGGTCCACCTTCTTGTTTATCTTAATCGCTTTTGCTATCCTGTTATGTCGTTTTTGCCCTTGATCCAAAAGTACCCATAACTAGGGTTGGCAAAAATTCTCGCAGGCTCGGGTCCTTGTCGATACCCACCCCTATCGAGGTAAGGAATCTTGAGTTTGATCGAAGATGGGGTTAAACCAGGGACACAAAATGAGTCCCCGATCGAGGATGGAGAAAGTTTCCCTGCCTCGTCCCCGACCCTGCCTCGATTATTTTTTTTTTTTACTTATATATATGTGTGCGTGTGTATATTGATAAAAACAATAGCTAAGCTATGTTTTTTTAAATACATTTGAATTTGATATATATATATATATATATATATATATATATATATATATATATATTTACAAAACAGTAGCTTAAATTTTCTTACATTTCATTTTATAATATAATAACTTTATTATTTTTATTAAATATACAATAAAAATGCTAAAATATTTTCTTAACTATTCATTTAAATAAATAAAACAATAATAATACTAACGTGTTACCTAAAATATTTACAATTGCAATATAAATACCAAATTTTAATTGATTTTAATTAACACAATAATTAAAAATAAAATTAAAAATGGTAACGTTTTTCCCACGGGAACCCAATCTTCGAACGGAGATTTCCCAGCCCCGATCTCGACTCTCTAAAACAGGAAATGGATGGGAATGGAGATGAAAAATCTACATGGAGATGGAGATGGGAGTGCATCTCGGCCCCATCCCATCTCGTTGCCATTCCTACCCATAACATACCTAAAAGTTATAGATTTTTAATGCATTTTAATTTTTCATTTTAAGAATGATTAGAATTAAATAGTGAATGAGGATATTTCTTCGACTTGAATTTCTCCCGATTGGGACGACAAAAATTAAAAATTCCTTCAAGGATAGGCATGAGAAAAGCATCTTAACTCTGCCTAGTTGCCTTGTTTCTGGATTTAAAATCCTCTAATCTCTTTAATTTGCTTTTCTTAAGGAAATGTAACTACATTATTGGGTAAATATTTTGAATTTTGAATTTTGTGTTAAACCTCTAATATCTTAACAAAGAAATAACATAAGGAGGAGAGGAAATGGAAGGGATTTTTTAATTTTTTTAATGAGGGCAAGGGGAGAAAAAGTATTATATTAATTTATTTATTTTTTATTATTAAAAATTGTCGTGTTGACTCTTCATTAGAAATTAACTGTTTTTGTTTATTGATGAACCAAAATCAAACGTTTTGAAAATGTTAGGACTTGATTGTTGAATTTAAAAATTTAAAAACTAAATTGACATATATCTCAAATTACAATGACTACAAGCATAATTTATCTTAAAGGTCACGTGGTTTCATTTGGTAACTACGTAGTTTTAGTTGTTGACATTAGTGCTTGTTTTCTCACAATTTCTTAATCATGATTTTCATATTTCTATGCAAATATTTGAATTCTTATTCAAATTCCAATGTCAAATACAAATTTTTAAAAACTAAATTTTTTAGTTTTCAAAATTTAGTTCAAATTTTAGAAACACTCTTAAAATTGTAGACAACAAAACATCAAAAAATAAATAAATAAATAATAGAAGAAAATAATTATTTATAGACTTAACTTCTTAAAATAAAAAATAGAAAAACAAAGGGTTATAAAACAAGCCTAAAAATATATTTTAACTTTTTTAAAAAATAGACAAACAAATAAACATGTTGCAACAATTTGTTGATATTTTTGCTAAGTATCCTTCTTTTGTAATTTTTTTTATTTCATATTTTATTTTTTTATTTTTTAGTAATATATTATTTTTATTTGTTCTCTAACAATTTTAAAAAGAAAAGAAAATTTTCACAGATAGAAAAAATGTCAAACTATTTACAGAAAATAGTAAAAAAAAAACATTGATAGACTTCATCTATTCGTGACAAATTTCTATCATTTCTGTCACTGATAGAGTTTAATAGACTTCTATCAGCGTCTGTCACAACTATCTAAAAAATTTGCTATTTTATATAAATAGTTTTCATTATTTTTAAAAATTCTCCATTTTAAAATTATTTTATAAACAACTATTTTTCTTAAAATTTGCCGACATTATGAGGTTTTTAATAACGTCTCCATTAAAAACGGGCACCTTGACTGTTTCTATCCCTACAAAGCCACTTCAATTCAAATGTCATTGCCGACAAACTTGTTCGGATTCACTTTTAATTAAAACACTGTTTTTTTTCACTCAGGATGTATCAAAAGTTTAGTATGTAGTTAATTTTTTTCAAAATAAATAATTAGTTTTTATTGGCATTTACTTATAAATTATGAATAATATTCACATAGTCTTTTTATATATATAAAAACCATTATTTTAATTATTCAATCAATTTCGATAAGAAAAAAAAATAATTTTGCTTTTTCAAAAAAAAAAAAGTTTTGAATGACTACATTAATATTTATTGAAAAATATATACTAAATTAAGATTTATGGAAAATTTAAAGACTTTTTTTATTAAAAATTTTAGGGCAGAATTGGTAAAGAATATGAAAACAAGAAATTTAGTGAAAACAGGTTTGTATTTCATATTTTCATATATATGTTTGGCATCACATCAAGAAATTAAATTCCAATTCAAACAATAATTCTAAAAACTAATTATAAGCTAATTATAGTTATTCACTAAATATTAGGTTGAATAAAAACTATTACTAGTTAATTTATAAATTTGGTTTATGTTACAAATTTTGTATAACTATCATTTTCTAAATATCATATAATTTATACTACATGATATAATATATAATTTAGTTCAACAAAAATAATTGAGTTTATAACATAAAATACTATATTTGTTAATGTTTTTATTCTTTTTAATATAATTTTGTATCTTAAAATTTTAAAATCAAAATCTGAATTCCCAGAAAACATAAAAATATTGTTTTTAGAATTTGCACTAAATCTGAAAACAGTTTTTGAAAACAGAATTCAAACTGGCGGTTGAACTTAGTGAATCTGAAAACATAAAATAAAATATGAGTTGTCTACCAACTAGCTAGAGATGGACAGTTGAAAGTAGACTAAAATAACATTTTAACAAATATTTTTTTTATTGAAATACTATTTTAGTACTCATTGCTTATTTATTCTTTATTTTTAAAAAAGTTTTTGTTATTTATTATCATTTTCATTCTAAAGTTTGGAAATATTTTGCATGAAAATTATCATTACTATTTAGCTAGGAAATTTATTCTTAGGTAGGTGACCACCATAAATTGAACTCATGATCTATTAAGCATATATTGAAACTTTGTCTCCTTTTTTACCATTAGGTCAACCCATAATGGTTTCTATAAAAATTAAGTTTGAGAAACTAAATTTAAGATTTATTAAAATTAACAAGACTAAAATGGTTTTTTTTAAAAAAAAATCAAAAGTGATTTCAAATAGGCCTTTCATCCATTATTCTAACTTTCTAGTGTCACCCACATTATTTCAAAGGTCATAGTTCTAACTTCTTCTAAGTTCATAACCACACATCCATACTCCCAACAAAATCCAAATCAAATCGAGAAAGAGAAATCCTCACAAATCTAAGTAAATCAAAGCCAATTCAATATCCAAAAACTACAAAAGAACCAGACCTTATTCGAAAAGTTAAAACAGAGATCAAGAAATTCAAACTGGTTCTACACCGTCGACGCCGGCGAATAGAGCGGACGCCTGTACTCATCAAAGAACTGGTCGCGATCGATGAAGACAATGGCATAGAGTGCGTAAATGATCCCCGGAATATAACCGAGAAGTGTCAAAATCAAACACAGACAAAATTCCACCTGCAATTAGACCAATTCCACACAAAATTAGACAGAAACCAAATCCAAAACCTAATTTAGATCAACATCGTCGGATTTGGATCAGATCGAAGGGAAGAGTAGTTTCGTCGGCTGTTTTAGGTCACCGGAAGTTCAATTTGGAAGAAATTACAGCACGAAGAAGAAGAAGAAATAGGATTTATACCGTGCAACAGCCGAATTTGAGGCAAACTCCTAGAGGAGGAATGAGGATGGCGATGAGAATCTCACAGCAGATCTCACATCCGTTCGCCATTTTCGATCTTCGAGAGAGAGAGAGAGGATTCAGAGAGAGTTGGTTGATTTTGATCTGTGAAGAGTTATGGCAATTCTGTTGTTGCTTTTATGATCCGATTCACCATCCAATTTAAGTCTTCTACCACTTTTTTTTTCTTTTTTTAATTTCATTTATTAATTATTATTATTATTATTATTATGGGCAAAATGTACTTTCGGTTCCTGAAGTTTGAGGTTGTTGTCTATTTGGTCCCTGAAGTTTAAAAATGAACATTTTAGTCTCTGAGGTTTGAAAAATACTTCTAAATGGTCCCTGAGTTAATTTGACCGTTAGTTGACTAACGGAAAAGTGATATGGCAAGTTGAGTTACAAATTTTAAATGAGGTGGAAATTTTTTTACTAATTTTTTTATTTTTTTAATTAGATATATTTTTCTTTTTTCTTTTTCTTCTCTTTCCCTTTTCCTTTCTCTCGTCCCTTCACCTTTTTTACAAAAAAAAAATAAGAAAAACAAAAATCTAGAAGGAACTCTAATTTTTGAAATAAAAAATAAAACAAAAAAAAATTCACTCCTTCAGCTTTAATCGATCCATCCATCAGCCCATTGGAGGAAGAGAGGAAAAAACATTGTGAAACAAAGCAGACCAAAAGCAAAGAAAATAAGGTATATAGAAAAATCTTCTTTTCTCAAACTCAATAAAAAAAAATCTTTAAAATGTTTTTCTCTTCCATGCCTCTCTCTCTCTTTCTCTCAAATGTCATATTTGTTATTTGACTTTTTCTGAAAGAAAAGAAAGGTTGAAGAAACAAAAATCTCAAGAAGAAAGTGAAAAAACAAAAATCCCACAAAGGAACTATTGCATAAAAAAAATTTAAAATAAAAAATAATAATAAGTTGACTGTTTTTCTTCCTTAGTGATGGTTGTGATCAGTGTATAAACAAAGAGGAAAGTTTCAAGGGAGGGGTAGAGGGAGGAAGAAAGAAGAAGGGAGAAGAGAGAAGAAAAAAGAAAAAGAAAATATCCACCTAATAAAAAATAATATAAAATTAATAAAAATTGTTAATTAAATGTGCCACATCACTTTTCCGTTAGTCAACTAACGGTCAAATTAACTCAGAGACCATTTAGAAGTATTTTTCAAACCTCAGGGACTAAAGTGTTCGTTTTTAAACTTCAGGGACCAAATAGACAACAACCCCAGACCAAAAATGTATTTTGCCTTATTATTATTTATCACCCTCACTCTCACCCTTCCACGTTTGAGCTAGATATAAATATTAAATATTTTAGATTTAAATGTCTTAATTTTAAATGTCTAAGATAATTAATTGTCTGTGTTTACTGTTTAGATAGGCATGATGATTAATATGGAAAAGTTTATACATGTTTGATTTATTAATTTTTATATAAAAGCCAAAATTAAATAATTATTTAATTAAATACAAGATAACATTTAACGCAATCGATTCCACCTAAAATTAATTAAACCTACACAATAAAATGTAAGATAATATTTAATATACTGTTATTTTTATTAATTATTTAATCACTTAAAATAAAACTAAATGAATATTTTATATTAAACATTAATTTAATTTAATTTAATTAATTACTAAAAATAATTTAATATATATAAATTAATTAGAATATTATTAATTAATAATAAAATTTTATACTAAATGGTTAAAGATAATTTATTAGTGGAAATATATTAAGTCTAAATAATATATTTATATTTAAGAATTAATTAAAATTAATAGTAATGATTAATTGATATTAAATAGGTTATATTCATCTGCAAGGTATAAAAATGGATAATTGTTTTAACGGGCAAAATTGTTGGAAATATTTTTAAATATAGCAAAATGTCACTATTGTTGATAGACAGTGACATTTTGCTATATTTGTAACTAAGTTGGTTTATTTTACAACCTTATAAAAATCTCACATGTATAGAACGTATTAGAAAATCTATGCTAGTTGGGATTTAAAGTTCCTTGAATAATAATAATAATATCCTAGGTTTGAAAAATGAAATTCTGTAAAATAAACAAGGATATTAAATATTTATAAAAAATCTAATGACAAAACTTTGAAACAGATTTGATTTGTGTTTATTGCTTTCCTAAATTATTTATATAAAAAAATATTTAAAAGGTTTCTAAATTTTTAAAAGTGTTAACGAAATTTTTAAACTTTCAACTTTGTATCTTATAGATCTTTAAAGTTTTTTTTTTATTTCGTGTTTAATTGATCATTAAATTATTCAAATTTTTTTAGATCCACAACTTTACTAAAAATAAAAGTGACAGTTTAGTGTTCTATTAGAAATAAATTCAATTTTTTGTCTACTTCAATTTTTTTTTTCTTTTTGAAAAATAATTAGAGTAAAAGAAACCAACTACACACAAAACTACAAATCTAAATCTCTCACCAAAAGCAAAGTAGAACCAAGCAGGAAACACAAAAGAATCCCTACAACCTTCTTCAGAGCAAGAAGAAGAGAGATTTATAAAACTAGTACAAAAATTACCAAAACTCATCGTTGCACAAGCAAGGTGATGCACCACCACATTTGTCCCTCTCGGGCACCAAAAGAATGATACCATGCGGCCTCAGACAAGGAGGCAATCTCCTCTACCAAGCTACTCAGCTCAGACATATCACAACCCACACGATTAGCAACTTAATAAGCTCAAGGTTGTCAAATTCCAAAACCAAAGTAGGGGAAAGGCCAACACGACCCCGAAAAGGAAAAGCATAAAGGCCTTTAATCATTGCAAGAGCCTCAAGGTTCTTAATGGCCAACTTCTCCAACACTTTCTCACAACCTGCACAAATTAAATTAGAGACCCACTAGAATCACACACGATCTAGTTAATATTGCATGCATCCTCAAGATCGAACCACGCAGTATCAATATTCATCTTCCAAAAGCCTAACTTAGACGGCAACCACAATGAATCTTGTGCAGAAGCGACCTACCATCAAGAGAAGATTCGCTATTTTTTTTTTTTTATCAAATTTCGATGATTCCACACATCCCACAAAAGGATGGTCATCGTCTCCCAATCAGATCCTTCAAGAATCTTCATCATTCTATCCCAACAGTCTGTCGCACTCCATTTAGCCTTGAAATCATCCAAGAAGTTACGTAAGTTAGAGAAAAAAGTGAGCCAAATAACTCTAGTGAACTTACACCCCCTACAAGACGTATCCAATAGACTCCACAAAATTCCTGCAGAGAAAACAAAAGAGGTTAGTAACAGTTCTTTTCTTAATAAAGATTATTAAGGGGGTCTAGACCATATTCCACTTAGGTTTAAGTCTAAGGGGGTCAGATCGCGAGGCTTTTGCTGCCAATTCTAAGTTCACCACCAACTTGTAAGCACTCTTAACAAAGAAGTAACATTTCAGGTCCTCACCCTAAATGATCTCAACTACAGCCGCAACTCCTAAAGGTGATACGTAAAATCGAATCCACGTCATAGGGGAGGAAGCTAGCTTTAAATGAGACTAGAATTCCAATTCCCATTCAGCCAAGGGTCCTTATGGATAAAAATACTCACTCCATTGCCAACTTTCCATCTAAACCTCTTTTAAAAAAGATCCTTCTCTCGAATGATGCTTCTCCAAGTTATGGACTAACACTTCTCAATTTTTCATCTTTTTTTTCTTCATTTTCTCGATACTCTCTTAATCCTCTTGTTTCATCCATCAATCTTTTAAATTTTTTCCGTATCTCCTCTCGTTTTTTTTCTTTCTATATTATGAGTTTTAAAAACAAGATGAACTCTCTCGTTCTGAACATGCCCAAACATAAATATAAAAAATTTAACACCTAAACAATTAATTTACTTGAAGTTAATTATATTGAGTTGGGAAATAACCAATTTGAAAACAACTCATATAGATACCTTTTGATTTTCATATTGATGCTACAAAATCCTACAAAGTTCCAAAATCAAAATCTCCTCAAACTCGGTAAAACGACTAATCACCAAATACAATAAGGGCTGAAAAAACTACAAAAAGGATCAACAAAATCTCCATCGCTACAAAATTGGTAATGTACCTATTTTTTCTCTTTTTCATCTCATTGGTTGTTCTCAAAATTATGACATGAGTTTTTAACGTGTCTATCTTTTTTTTGTATTAAATTCATGTATTAACTCATAGTCAATTACGAACATCAACCTTGTTAAACATTTAAGTCCTAAGATCCCTCGGTGATTCTATTTTTCTTATTTCTTCTTGCTATAGCATATATGCCTTGATTGGAGGCGCTAGTTTTAGAGATTAGAGAATGGAAGAAAGAGAGTAAGACGATATTGAATAACAGATGGAAAATAGGAAGTGTTAGATCATCATTAATTTGAAGCATATGAGAGACGAGAAATTGAAGAATTAGGTCAAATTGGATGTAGATAAACGACTTGCATCGATATACTAATGGTAAGATTTTTTTTTTTTTTTACATCTTTAAAGTTAAGGGTATTAATGCAACTCTTTAAAATTTAACGGTATTCTTTAAACGGAGTACTAACAGGTTTTGTCCATATACTAATCGTAAGTATAATTTTTATTTTATTTTCTTTTAAGTTCAATGGTAATAATGAAACTTTTGAAAGTTTAATGATATTTTCTATAATTTACCATTTTATTTGGTAGATCAATTAATCTTAAAGATTTTCAAATATTCCAGGAACTTATTAGACACAAAATTTTAAGGTCAATGACATACTTGACATTTTTTTAAGTCCAGAGACTAAAAATAGACACAAACTTGAAGATTTAGGAATTAAAAATTAGGAACCCAAATGTTGAACCCCTAATATTAAATTCTAAAACCCCCTAATCAATTTGACAACAATCTCAAAGGATTAGATTTGGATTACCTTTTGATCGAAGAGCAAGAGATAAGGAGAACTATTTTCTTACTCCAAGCAAGATGATCAGACTTATCTAAATGTTCTTGGCATGCAACCCTGATTCAAGAATTACAAAAGTGGCGATGAAACTCTGTCATCCACCAAAGAATTCTCATTTAAAGAAAACCGTAAAACTCTAAAACATCAAAAAACTGTTTTCAAACAACCTAAAGGCAAGACTTTAAATAGTCTCCTAATAAAAACCCTAATACAACATAGTAAAATAACAAAATTACCCCTACTTAAATGTCATAAAAAAGGATAAATTGGAAGATACTAAAATTACATCTAAATTATTAAATAAAATTTAATTAATAACTTGATGTTGGGACGGTTCATATCAATTAGACACTCTTAAAAGTTCATAGACTAAATAGGTATGAATCTGTAAGGACTAAACTTGAAAGTTTAGGGATCTATTGGACACTTTCCGAAGTTCATAAATCAAATAGGTATGAATTTGTAGGAACCAAACTTGTAATTTAAAGTATCTATACGTATATACATAGAGAGAGTTCGACAATTTCAAAATGGAAGATCAAACCATAAGTCTAAAAGTGGTAACTTATGTTTATCCATTAAGCTATGTTTATATTTACAATTTAATTCATTATATAGTATATACTAGTTAAAATAAAAGTTACTATTATTTTATTTATTTGAGAAATTTGAGAACTCATGGATTATTCAAAGACCACATGGCCTACATTGAGGAAACTTTCCTCCCATGCTAATATGCTTTAGGGGAATACATGTTCTCAATATAGAGTATGTGCTTAAAATGAGATTTAAATACTATTTTCTTATTCTTTATTTAATTTTTTTTTCTCTTGGAGATAGTGAGTGACATATGTTATCTAGTAGAATTAGCTCAAATTCTCATTCTTTTTTATTTTTATATTTTTTTTAAAATTAAAAAATTACTATAAACAAAAAAAAAAATCAAACTATTTATAAATATAAATTTTTTTTTACTATCTATCAACGATAGATCATGATAAAATTGTATCGCTTGACACAACACTTTTGACAATGAAATGCCTCGTCTTCTTAGGAGGCCAATAAACCTCATCATCTCGCCTCAGGCCATTTAGTAGAATCTCCAAAAGCAGATGTGCATCCCTTTGCAGGAAACCACACTAATCCTTTCTTCCATCCAAACCCCCTAGGGACACCGAGGAGGCCACTAATTCCTCCCTTAAAGACTCATGCACCCACAGCAGTCTACCCCTCCACAGCAGTCCCGATATCTAGGGGTCATGTTGAATACTCACAAATTAAACTAAAGAACACTATGATTTTAGAAAAGGTTATAATAAACACAAATTAAGTTACTAAAATCCCGTTTGGTAAAATTTTGTCTTTAATTTTCAGTTTTTAAAATATATGTTATTAAAGAAAATACTTGAATTTCTAGTCAAATTCTAAAATAATAAGTTTTTGAACACCACGACTCTATTTGATAACTATTTGATAAAAAAAAATAAACTTATAAACAATCTTTTCAAGTTTAACCTTTTATTTGTTTGTTTTTTCTTTGAGTACTTTTATTTGTTTATTTTGTTTTCTATTTTTTTAGAGTGTTTTTAAAAAATCAAGTAAAAAAATTGTTTTTATTTTTAAATTTAAATGTTTAATTAGAAAAGATGCAATTTAGTAAAAAAAAAAAAAACACACAAACACAATTGAAAAAAAAAAAAGAGAACAAACTAAATGTGGTTATCAAACCTACCTTTGTTTAGTTTTTCAAAACTTTTGGCTTGTTTTTGAAAATATTAATGGAAGGTTATATAGAAATTTTCAATGAGAACTTAATTTAAAAAACAAACAAAAAAAAAACCAAAAAAAAAGGCTAATTTTTTCCAAAATACGAGCTTTTACATACTTTATCACTTTCTAAGTATGGCCGTTGAGATAAAAATAGATATTTATTTTTAATGGGCTAAATTATAATAAATATCCTTATTTTATTTTATTTTTTTAAAAATACCTTTAAACTTTTAAAAAATTTAATATTATCCTTGAACTTTCGTAAACGTTTCAAAACTACCTTTGTAATATAAATTCTTTAAAATGTTACAAAAATTCAGACATAGAATTATGTGTTAACGACTTAAAATGATGTAGTGACTCAAAATTTTAGAGTAAGTCATCTACTACATCATTTCATATCTCAATTTCCAACTAAATCTAAAAAGATTTTACTCCTATAATATTTTTGAAATGTAAAGTTCGAGAGTAAATGTAAACTTTTAAAGGTGGAAGGGTTTGAGATATTTTTATAATTTAATTTTTTTTTATTTGATAAAACATATTTTCTTGTTTCAAATAAAAAGGAAAAAAAATATTTGGAAAAAGAGAATCCCTTTTTTTAAGGTGGGGATGGTGAATAAAATAAAATTTGAATGAGAGAAAAAGAAAATTCGTCGTCTTGGAGAGTGGAGATTCACTTCCCCTCCTTGCCCTGACTATGGACGCCCTGCCATCTTTTCTCTGCCCTTTCTTTTAACCTTTTCCAACTCTCCTTCTTCTCACGCGCTAACAATGGCGGTGCATTCCATACTCTTCTTCTTCCCTTTCCTTCAGTACCTCCCAATTCCTTCTTCTTCTTCTTAGCTTTTCCCTCTCCCTCCGCCGCTCGTCGGATTCTCTCACCGTCGCCTTCCTTTTTCATATTTTGTCTCCGTTTTTGGCCATGGAGTTCAAGTTTCGTGCCGGTGATCACCGACCTCCGCCACCGCCGCGGCAGTATGTTCCTCCTCGGCTGCCAGCTGTTTACTGTTTATCTAAGCAAGGATTTCCAGGTTTGTGTTGTTTGTAAACTCATTGTTTGTTTGTTTATTCGCATTGCGATTTCTTTTGTGGTTTCGGTGTTTTTACTCTGTTTGGATACCGTGAAAATCAAGCGGCTGGAGAGCTTAAAGGTTTCTTCGGTTTTGGATGATTTGAATAGTGAATAGCTTCTGTTTTCCTTGGAATTGAGAAACGCTTTCTGAATGCGTTGGAACTCTGACCTGTTTTTGGCTTTTTCAATGAGAAATTTAATAGCAATTTTGTTGAACATTGAATGAAAGTTTGAATTTAGGGAAAGAAGTTTAACTTTCCTTTTCTGTGTGTTGACGCGAAGAATGAGGCTCGTAGATTTTACCGATTAATTTTTAAATTTACTTTTCCTTTTTCTAGCTTGGTTAGGATTTCCTTACTCTTTTCAGTTACGGAAGCGGTTCCTCTTTTCATATCCCCTAACAGATCATCCCAAAAGGTTTTCGGTTCTCTCTCATCTAACGGTTGCGATCGCACTTTATAGAACGCATTTGAGTTAGGAATCTTGTATTTCTCTTACTTTTCTCTGATTTTACATGATTTTCGATTTCTCGATGGATTCAGCAGATGCTTATCTCAGACGAACCACGAACGTCATAACACTGAGAAAGCCGTTCGATTCAAACGAGGAAATGCACTGGGAGATGGAGTTAATGCGATTGAGAGAAGAGAAATTGCTGGGGGAAATTGAACGGCAGCGATTTCTGAAAGAGGAAGCAAGGAGAGAACTGATGTTGTTCGAACGAGAGATGGCGATTCGAAGAGTTGCGCAGTCGGCGAGATATCCTCTCCGACAGCCGCAACGATGTGTAGCGCCGTTCAGCGCTGCGGCAGCGCCTTCTCCGTCTTCATGTCCATTGCCGTCGCATTCGCCGGCGGTAGTGGTGCAATCGTTCCATGAATGGCAGAAGATGGAGCAAGTAAAAAGTTCCGACCGCCTAGGGGTTGGTGCAGTGGCGTTGCCGTCGCGGATTCAGCCATTAATGGTGGAAGACAAAAAGGTGCCTCAAGTACTAGAGGCTGATAAAAGAGAACTCATTGTACTGGTTTGGCTCTATCTCTAATCTTGTTACTTTCCTTTGATGAATATATTTAGGGTTTTTCAAAATCATCTTTGGCAGCATTTTTCAATAGAAAAGTGGTTCTTTTTAAATAAAACTTAGGTATGTTTTTTTTTTGGTCTGGGTTTATGTTAGTTTGTTGTGTTTGGGTAAAAATAAATTAGAGATGGCTTTAGGGATAACCATCGCGTTAGGGCTACTATAGATATGACTATGCGGTCTAACAGAAGATTATAATTCATATATTTGTGGGGTGGATCATCAATCATAAAAAGGGTCATCCCTATAAAAACCTCCATGTTTTATAATAATTTCAATTTTGTATGTAGTTTTCTCTTTTCTTTCACTGCTATTTCTTTAATATGGTTTTCACTTTTTTAAAAGGCTTGAATTCTTAGTCATGAAAAAGTCAAGTTTTTGAAAACTTAAAAAAATAGTTTTTTATAACTTTTTTTTTTTTTTCAAACTTCAACTCAAAATTCAAATCTTTTCCAAATATAAATGAAAACTACTATGGAGAATATATGAAAAAATAAACATAATTTTCAAAAAACTAAATACGACAAGCGTTTAAATTACAAGTAGTCTAATAACTTGTAACTTATATGAGGCTTGTGTTATTTGATGTCTTAATTATATGTTCATTAAACCTCTAAACATGGTAGAAAGTGTCGACATTTAATTTTGTGTTCAATAAATTCTCAATTTTCAATTTTGTTTCTAATAGTTCCTTGACTTGTTCAATTTTGAAAGTTAAGGACCTATTAACGAAATTATTGGGCACAAAATTAAAAGTTTAATGATAAATCTAAAGACCAAATAGGCATAAATTTTAAATTGTAGTCCCTCAACTTTGAGGTCTGAATCTATTTGGTTTTTGAACTTTCAAAAGTGTCCTATAACTATCATGGGTTGGCTAGTGGTAAATATAAAGTTTGGATTTGATAAAAAGATTAAAGATAATAGGTTCAATCCATGGTCACCTACTAAGGATTTAAGATCTTACGAGTTTCCTTGACACCCAAATGTTGTAGGGTTAGGTGGGTTATACCATGAGATTAGTACATAAGCTGGCCCGAACACTATGGATATCAAAAAAAAAAAAAATTAATGTCTAGTGGGGTCCCTAAACTTTTACATTTGTGTCTTATAGAGCACTAACATATTCACAAAAAATTTAAAAATTATTGAATTATTATATATAAATCTGAAATTTATGTATAATAGAACTCTAAATTTTTTTCAATTTTGAATCTAGTAGATTGGTGAATTTTAAAAAGTATTTAATAGGTTAAAAGACCTATTTACACGAAATTGAAAATTCAATAATCTATTGAACACAACATTGAAAGTTCAAGAGCAGATACTTTTGGAAGTTCGAACCAAACAAATACTAACCCTAAAGTTTAATGACTGGACTTGTAATTTAACCTATTTTCATCGTGTGATTGAATGTGAATTTTAATAAAACTGGCAGATAAATTAAGATTCTAAAGGTTGCCAATTTTGGGTGAAACAGGCTGTAATATGAGAAGAAACCAAACTTCTAAAAGTATTTATCACACTTCAAATAATGGCATTATTTAGAAATTATCCTTGTGTAGATTAACTAACTTCCTTCATATCATATGATTTACAATCTGATTTAGATGTCTTAATTTTGGTGAAATTTTGCCATTCTAGAGACTTTGATTCTTCATACCAAAAAAAAATGCCATTTGTAGGAAGTGTGGACGTGTGTGTGATATGCTGAATCTGTCTTTCTAATTGCTCCATTTCATGATATATTGGTCATGTTGCAAATATATATCTGTTTGCAATCACCCTAAATCCTTAACAACCAGAGATTACGGTTATATTTGTAATGACTTTCTAAGTACTTAAAAAAGTGCTTTTAAGTGCAAAATAAAGTGTTTTTTAGACACTTGGAAAGTTGAGTTCATTCTTTATATATTTGAGAGTGGTGTTGCAGGAAAAGCCTGACCCGAACGTCTTCAGAGAAAAGCGAAAGGCCGAGACAACATCAACATCCACCGACGACGTCCAACCATCGGTTGTGAAGAAAACTTCCAAGGACGAATGGAGTTGTGCCCTGTGTGAAGTAACTGTGTCGAGCGAAAAGACTTTTAATCAACACCTTCGTGGCAAGAAGCACAAGCGCAAAGAAGCCGGTCTGATGGCTCGAAAAGAGAACAAAGTTTCTCAGTCTGTTCCCGAGCCATTATCGAACAAAAGGAGAAAGCTCTGCAAAGCCATGGAGACGTTCAGCTCTGCAGCTGGTGCAGAAGCAAAGGAGTCATCAACAAAACATGAAGAACCACTTCAAGGTGAGAAAACTGAAGGCAGTGTTGACATGAATGCATTAATTCCAAACCTTCTGAAATTTGGTGACAAAGAGGACAATAAGCAACAGAACAACCAAATAGTGTTCGGGCAAAACTCGATTACTGAGGACGATATCGTGGCGAAAAAGAAGTTTAATTTTTGGTGTGAAAAGTGCAAAGTTGGTGCTTATGATACAGTGGTGATGTTAGCTCATTTGAATGGGAAGAAACACCAAACAAATCTTAAAGAAGCTGATCAAACTGGGACAGGACAACCATTGTAGTACCTTAGCTTTCAAGAAATGTAGATACTGGACAGAAGAAGAGGAACGGTCCGGTCAACGACAAGTGTTGCTCAGTGAATCGGGGACAGGGCGGGAAAGTAGGACAGTTTAGAATGACTTTTAGAATGGAACCCCTGAGTACTTTGGCGTTTGATTGCCCAGTTAAAAGTGATTTTAAAAAAATTGTAGGAAGTACATGGTTGACATCAGAAATCTTAGGAGTCGCAAGTAATTTAATCTGTTTATTTAGTTAATATATAGTCTCATTTTACTCCTTTAGTACTAAATTAGCCTTTACTTGGCTCTTTCTTTGGGGGAAAAAAAGGCTTGTTGATGGCTTTGGCCATATCAACAAAAGCTAAATAGATTTGTACAAGCCTTTTATGTTTTAATTAATAATAATAAAGAGTTGGCATGCAAATAGAGACTACATTTGGTAGAGAAGGGCTCATAGATCAACCAAAAGGATAAGAAAAAGAAATTGTATATATTTTCATAGGATAACTATGAGTATAATATGTAAGTTGTTTATGTGGTTGGTTTATTGTGAATTGGCTTATTTAAAAATCTTCTTTTTACATTTAAAAAACTCTATAATGAGCACTTAAAAATCATTCTAAATATTATGGGCTATTTGAGCCAGGTTTGGAATGAGTTTGGATTGTAATGTAATAAAAAACTCTTGTTTGGATTGAACGTTTTGGGTTTGATTTGTAATACCAAATTTATTTCGTTCTCACAGTTTTTATCTCAATCATTTTTTCCACCGTTTTTATGCTTCACAATCTCATTTTAATTTTGCCCTTGATTTCCCATGCATTTTAACACTTCTTTGATTTCAAGTAATCTTAATTACATTCTAACCTTTCAAACAGTCCCTAAATGATTATCTTCTTTATTTTTTACCTTTCAAACAGTCCCTAAATGATTATCTTCTTTATTTTTTATTAAATCACCAAAAGTTAATGAAAATGTTTGAAGTTTGTAGTTTGCAGCTCATTGCGGTCATTATTGTTCGTGACATTTATACAACTATGGACTAGCTAACCTATTTCAGTTACCTTTTTAGTGACTTTAAGTAGAAAAGTAGATAAGAAATTTGAAAGATTAGAGAATTTTTTTTATAAACTTGGTAAAATTCTATTAACAATGTCTTTCTAAATCATTGAAAACATTTATTTCACTTAAAAACATTTTATTAAGTCTTTGAAAAGTTATTTCAAACCTAACCTATTTAATTAGGTTAAATTATACTTATTAGCGCCCAAAAAGTAAAAATGTGGTTAAATTATAGATTTAAATCCTATAATTAAGAGAAATTAGAATTTAGTAAGATTGGTAAAATTCTTCCTAAATAAAGATGAAAATAGAAATTAGAAAAGTTATTTGTGAAGAAAAACATAAATAAAGAAAATATTGAGATGATTTTAGGTGAATTGGAAGTTCATGTGATTGTCAGCTGTGGTTTGTCTCAAGTTTTTCTGAACCCAAATCCAAGGAGGTGGGTCGCTGTCTCCACTACTTTAAAAGCATAACAACTCTCAAAACCTTCCAAAAAAAAAAATATATATATATATATATATATATATTATTAAAGTTAAAACCAAGGTTTAAAATATTGGTGTCGATAAAAATATCGAGATCTTAATTTTATCGAAATTTCGATGCAAATATCGATGAAATTTTGATTTCGATAGACATTTTTTAAAAAATTATAAAAAAAAAAAGGAAAATTTTAAAAAATAAACTTCAATTAATTAATAAACATTTTATGATTTTTAAACAAGTTTACATGCATGTTATTTATATTATATTTACAATAATGACATTTTGTTACTTATTTTTATATTTCATGGATTTTTCTACGATATAATGGAAATATTGATTCACCTTTCATGTCGATATCGAACCCATCGAAACATAGAATATCGATGGAAATATCGACATGTAGACGAAAAATTTAATACTATGGTTGAAACATATCTCCAAATCTTCATTCACAAAGAAACACACCATATGGGTTTTACAAGAAATACTCCGAACCCGTTTGGATTGACTTGAAATTTTTTTTTTTCAAAGAACTCATTTTTATTTAAACTCTTCTGATAAAAATTGTTTAAAATACACTTCAAAAGCTATTTTGAGTGGTTGCCAAACACTCCAACTTTTTCAAAATGACTTATTTCTTAAATTAAACTGAAAATGTATTTCAAACGTACCCTCCATCTAATTTGACTACGAAAATATGCATTTTGGGAGAGATAGAGAATTAAATGAAATGAAATTGATGTAACGGATTGATACTAGGCTAACAAAAGAAAAATCTATCCTTAATGTTGAAAGAGAATTCTCAAAAGAACAAAGTTATATTTCAAAATGATTCAAAAATTTCAAATATAACCCTACATGTTTAGTAGTTTTAAGATATGTGTTTATTTGGTTGCTGAAATTTTGAGAGTATTTAATATGTTTACGAGTTTTCAACTATGGATCATTGACAAATTTAAGAGTTTAAAAAATTAATTGGTTTATTAAGAATAAATTTAGATTTTATGTCTAATAGAACTATAAACTATCAATTATGTGTTTAGTAAATCTATAAGGAAGTTCCAAAATTCAGAAACTAAATTTAGTGATAAAATATATACAACCTTTAAATTTATGGACTAAACTTGTAATTTAATCCTAATTAAATAATAATTAACCTAAAATTAACCACTAAACTAATATGGACTATTTTTTTTCAAACTTATTGTTAATATACTATTATTAATAATAAGTTTTAGTTTTTGGTTCTTATACTTTGAAGTTTGTTCAATTTGAATTGATGTACTTTCAATTTTCCAATTTTAGTCTCATGTACTTTCAATGAATCTCAAATGCTAGTTTATTATTAATTTCTTTTTTAAAAAATTGTTATCGATCAGCATTTTTACTGTAACCTTTGAAAACACATTCACATATTTTATTTTCTTGCATGAATTATTATTATTATTATTTAATCAATTTTGGTAGAAATTAACTTTGAGAGACTAAATTTAAGACTTATTGAAAGTACGAAAAACTAAAATTAAACCAACTTCAAAAGTACGAGAATCAAAATAGTATTTTAACCCGTTTTAAAAAATACAATATTAATAATAATAATAATAATAATAATAATCCCATTTATCCTACATCATAAACAAAAAAAGAAGGGTATAGTTTTCCAAAAAGAAAAAAAAATTGCAGAAAGTGTATTTATTTTTTAGAGAAAGAGAGAGAAATGGGTATTGGATTGGCCTTTGTGAGAGAGAGAGGTAGGTAAGAAGATGACTTTTATTATTATTATTATTATTGATGTCAAATTTTGGTCGAGGAAAAGCGCATTTGATCACGTGACAGCAATGAGGAAGAGGACTCCAATGCCTAAGTGAATTAAATAATAGAGAAGAAGTCAGAAAAATTTATCTTAAATCTAGTAGGATTAGGATATGAGATTTTACTAATCCTAAGCAAGATCAAATCTTTTCCTATTTTATTATTATCTTGATTTATCTTTATCTTATCTTAATTTTTAGCTTTATTTGATGTGTCAAAATTCACCCATAACTATTAATAAATTCACCCATAACTATTATTATTATTATTATTATTATTATTATTATTTTATTTTAAAGAGAAAGGATATGGATTTTGAGAGAGAGAGAGAGAGGCATTGCAAGAAATGAGTATTAATTCTGACTGCAAAGACAGAATTTGCAAGAAAAGGAATACTTAAGAAATTGGGGTATTGCAATTTTTGCAAGAAATGTCCATTAAAGAGAGAGAAAGAGAATCTTTTTGGATTGATTGATTTAATAGAAGAAAAGACCTTAAAAGCAAAGCAAAGCAAAGCACTATCCACAAACATCTTCTGCAAAACCCCATTAAACAGTTAACATCCACAAACAGAAAATTCATTCCCTTTTCTCTTTCTTCTCTCAGAAAAAAAGGAAAAAAAAAAAGAAAAAAATCACTCCCACAATTCACTGAATATTTGTACTCAAAGATTTTTCACCCTCCACCCATCAATGGAATCCCTTTTCTATATCTCATCAATGGCCCAGTTGGACCAAACCAATTTTTTTGCCCAACAAATTCCTAAATCTATCAGAGAAAATTGGCTAAATTTTTCTTCTCTCTCTCTCTCAACTTGCCAGAATCGTCCTGTGATTTGGGCTTTTTTTGCCTTCTTTCTTAGTTGTCTTCTAGGTCAAGACTTAACCAAAAAAACCCTCCATTCTTTTCTCCGCCATTGTTTTTCTTTCTTTCTCTTCATCCTCTTTCTGGGTCTCTTCTTTTTTCTGCCATCGTTCCGGTTTTTCTCTTTCAATCGGATGAAGAAAGCTCGAAAACGGATGGCTGTGGATTCAGAGGCATGTGCTCTGTTCCAGAGCTCGATGATTGGGATCAAACATCAAAGTCTCTTGCAGGATTACGAGGAGTTGCATAACGTAATATGTTCTTTTATGGATTTTTTTTAATTTCCTGTTTTAATCTCTTTTTATCGATATGTTTGATCTTTACGACTTCTTGTTCTTTGATTATTGTTGTTTATTTTTCGAGATTGGTTATTTGATGATCGGCTTCTGAGTTTTGAGATTGTACTTGTTTTTATCCTTGGTTCTAGAAAAGATGAAGATCTCAACATGAGAGAGCTTTGAGGCTGTATTTGGTTGCTGAGAAGATTTTGAACTAATGAAATATTGCTTTTGATGTTTGTGTTAATTTTTGGTGTTTTTAAATGCTAAAAGAAAATTTGGCTTAGACAAATGGGGTTCAATCTCTTTTTTGCCATTGGCCTAATTGACGATAGCTTAACTGGTATAGACTTGTAGAGATCATAGGTCCGAAACCTCCGACCCCACGTGTCCTATTTTGCCCTCAATGTAGAAGGGTATGTTTGGATACAAGTGCCTCGAAACGTGTTTTTAAGTACTTAGAAAATCAATCCAAACATGCAATAGATCGTGGTGTTTAATTCAATGAGATAATTTGCCTTTTGTATTTGTGTACAAGTTTTAAGTTAATATGACTTTATGATCATGTGTTCAAATTATAGTGGTCAGTTACATGAGATAATAAACATGTCATTGGTTTTTCTGGAATAGGGTTAGTTGTTTGTCTCAACGTTGAGTGAGATTAATCGAGGCACGAGTAAGTATTCGAGATATGTTGCTTTTAGTATTTGTTCACGAGTGATATATTTGAATTTAGACACTTAGCATAGCTCAACTTGGATACCCATAATATTGGCATAAACACGATCCGTTCACTCGCTAATATCGAAAATACATATCTTGAGAGGGGGAGGCTTTATTCAGTCATGTTTGTTTTATGGTTTCAAGTGTTTTTACCTTATGGTTGGTGGATAGGATTCCTGCTCAGTTCTACTTCTAATGTAGTACAAAGACAATGAGGGTGTAGCTTGTGGAAAAACTTTATATAGAACTTGACCAGTTGAACCATTTTCATTTCAGGAAACAGAAGCCATGAAGGAGAAACTGCTGATCGCAAAGCGGAAAAAGGCGACCCTTTTGGCTGAAGTTCGGTATAGTCTAGCATGATTCTTCTCCTTCCCTTCTATTTGTGAGTTTCTATCAGGAATTTGTTGATGTTGTTAACTGAGTCATGTTTATTTCTCAACTCCTTTAGATTTTTGAGGCATAGATATGAATTCTTGAAGAACCAGCCTGCAAACATCCAACCGAAGGTTGGTTTCGAGCTGCCACGGAACCTTGAAATCAGACCTCCCATCATTAAGAAAGAAAAGAGTTCTCGAAAAAGAGAAGCTTCTTTGAAACCCCTTGCTCAGGTTCATGACTTAAACCAAAGGGGAGGAATCTACAATGGGATGGAAGCCCCTTCTCGAAAACCTCAGTCGTTTTTCGACACAAACCAGAAGTCAAGGATGTGCAGCAAGAAGGAAGTCACTATACACAATTCTTTTCCTATTTTTGACCAGAAAGAGAGAGTATACAGAGCACATGAAGTTGCTGCCAACACGAACATGACCCCAGTTTTCGACCTTAACCAGATCTCGGTACCTACCACGTCTCCGATTCTCACTTCTTATAGTTGAAAACATTTGACTTTTCCAATTAGATTCAAATACAACTATAAGTTCTTTAACATCTGTTTCTTGCTTCAGAGAGAGGAGGAAGAACTGCAGGCTGGTTCCAAACCACCGAGAATGGAGGACGAGCCAAAGAATATCTGTTCAAGAAGCGAACACGATGCGAAGAACAGTGACTTGGTGATATCATCAATGTGTAGGAATGATGGTAATGGATCAAACAGAGCAGGAAAAAGGAAGATCTCATGGCAAGATCAAGTGGCCTTAAGAGCATGAAGTTTTCTCTTATTGAAAGAACCATTCAGGATCTTCATTTGCATAGATGGGAAAACTGAGATTCCTTGAAATTCCATTATTATTATTATTATTATTATTTTATATTTCACACTCGGCTCTAAGTGAGAAAAATTTGTGACGCCATCACAGTAAGCTTGTGTAGAATGACTTTCTAAGTGCTTAAAAAAGAATGTTAAGTACTTAGAAAGTCATTACAAACAAACCTTATAGGACTATACTTGAAGGATATCTAATGTCGTAGCAAGTCCGAGGCAACCATTGTGATTGAAACTTATGAAGAATGTCGATTTCTCCATCTTAGGGACCCTATCTTTGTGAATTATTTAGGACATGATGAAATAAAAATGTGTACCATATTTGTTGGAAAGCAAAATGTCAATTTTTATCATCAAAATTATGTCACTTTGCAACCAAAAAGTGGCCATCAAGTTTACAATATATTTAGTGAATGTAGACACCAATATTGGAAGCAATTTATGTGTTTGCCATGATGATTGATTAAAATTTTTGTGTACCATATTTGTTTTAAAGTAAAATGTCAACATTTGTAACAATTAATGCTAATTAATTTCTAGAGGTAGGTTTACACATTTATTTGGTGAATATAGACACCAATGTTTATGAAACAATCTAAAATAAAGGGTATGATAGGTTGTCTTGAGTAAATTCCAAATATGAAAATAATTTATAAGTAAAAGCTAGGTTAAAAATTACTTTTAGTCCTTAAATTTTTATAAAAGTAACAATTTAATTCTTAAATTTTGGTTTGTTACAATTTAGATCATGACTTTTAATTTTGTAACAATTTAGTCTCTAAACTTTAATAATAATTTAGTCCTTTAAATTTTGTAACGATTTAGTCCCTATCCTAAAAATTAGTGTTAAGATTTATTGAGATCTTTTACATAAATAGACCAATAAACAAATCAGAGACTCAATATTATTATAAATACAAAGCCACATTGAAATAATAAAAATTGACATTTAATTTTGATAAATTTTTTTTATGTTAGGGACTAAATTAGGGTTTAACTGTTACCGACTAAAGTTCATGGATTAAATTGTTACAAAATTAAAAGAAACCAAAGTTTAGGGACCAAAAATATTTTTTAACCTAAAAGCTAATAGGTATTTATAAACGCATGAAAATTTACATTTTTCGCACATAAATATAGATATATAATAGAAAAATATTTGGATTTGGGTGACTTATTGTAGTCACCTAGTTATTCAATTAAAATTTATCATGTGACAAACAATTTTTTTAAAAAAAAAAATTTGAATTATTATTTTTCTACTATGTAAAATATAAAGTTACATGAAAATAGGTATAGTTTAAGTTGCACTTAATTATTGTCCTATATAGTATATGAGCGAGTGTGCACATGTATATATAAATTTTATAAATATAAAATATAGAATCCAAAAAAATATACTTTTAACCAAAGACTTGTATACAAAATGGTCATAAATCTTTTTCATAATAATCAAGTTGGATAATTTGTGAGGTGAGAATTTAAACCTCTAATCTCTTGATCGAATATGTTATACTAATTGAATTATGTTCATGTCAGCTCATTATTTTCAATTTAGTCCTCAATTTTCATTAATTAAAAATAAAATAAAATTTGTTAATGTTTATTATAAAATGGGCGTGTCATTGTTCTATTAATATGTTTAGACACGTGGACAATGTTATTAAGTGTAGCTTAGACATATGAAATCTAACCTGCTTATTAACAAAATCTAACTCGTTCATAAAAAGTAATAATAATAAAATATCGTTTCGCAAGTGAAATATCAATTCCAATACGTTAAATAGTAATTTAATAACATATCAATTTAATACATTCTAACAGATTTTTTTTCCTTTATAAAGGAACTTAATTAATAGTTTTTAATACATTAAAAATAAAGTTTCGTACAATTAGGATAGGAGATTCGAATTATAGTCTTCGTGGTTACTAATATATTCGTATGTCAGTTGAGCTATCATTGTTTTACCAGTATAAGAAAAATAATTTTAAATACTTCAAAAGTCACATACGTACTAAATTTGAAGATTCAAAAGGTAAGTTTAAAAGCTTGAATTAGAAAATTATAAGCAAAAAACTTAATATAGCCTATTATTCGAGTTGGTTAAGGACCGTTTGATAACGTTCTCGTTTTTAGTTTCCTGTTTCTTGTTTTTCGTTTTATATTTCATGTTTAAAAATATGTTTCGTAACTATTTCTGTTTCTTGTTTCTAAAAAAATTTGTTTTTAATTATTTTTTGTTTCTCGTTTCTTTTATTTTTCCCTTATCCTTTTCTTATTTGTTTAAATATAATTAAATTATGTAAAATAAAAAATATATATAACATGCATTAAAAAATTGTAGGCAAAGAACTTAATATAGCCTATTATTCGAGTTGGTTAGCGTCTATTTGATAACGTTCTCGTTTTTTTGTTTCATGTTTCTTGTTTTTCGTTTTTTGTTTCCTGTTTAGGAATATGTTACGTAACTATTTTTGTTCCTTGTTCTTTAAAAAAAATAAATAAATAAAAACTTGTTTGACAACTATTTCTTGCTTCTCGTTTCTGGTATTTTTTCCTTATCCTTTTCATATTTGTTTAAATATAATTTAAGTAGGGTTGTTTTCAAATATAGAAAAATGAGCCAAACTATTTACAAATATATAAAAATTTCACTGTCTATCAGCGATGGACCGTCTATCAGTAATTTCTTTTAGCAATCTTTTAAACCAAAATTTATTGGGTGGTTTAACTTATGGCACCTGACAAAGTTTATTGTTAGAGTTGCAATACTTATTTAAATTTGAGGTGCAATTTGATTAATTTAAAAGTTTAGAGTAAAGTTGATGCAACTCAAAAATAAAAAATTAATACCTAAAAAAAAGCAAAATACCCCCTCTTGTTTGCATGAATTATGCGTACGATGTTAGAAATGTGAAATCATGCTTGTTCGATCACAATGTTAAATATTTGTAAAAAAATTTTAAATTTTACCTTAAGCTTGTCACGTTATTATATCAATTTCATCAAATTCGACTCTCGACTTAGTTAAATGTTGCAAATTCTACTAATTTACCTACTAATTTTAACAAAATGCAATGGGAAAATCTTCATAAACTCGCTAATTTTAACCATATCAATTTTTCACGCAATTTAAGTTTGATTAATTTACAAACTAACCATTAAATAAAACTTCCAATTTTCACAAAGTTTAACCTATATATATATATAGCTCCAATATCATTTTTTTGCCGAAATATTTTATATAAAATGCCAAATATATGCTTAATATTTCACTAAAAGCATGAAAGTATTTTTTATACTTACTTTTCAAAAAAAAAAAAAAAAAAACATATATCTAAATATGAGGTACAATTTTATAAAACTCAATGTATGGGGAAAAGAATTGATAGACATGTTTAGGAATAAAAGTATAGAAAATCCTTTGCAAATAAGAAAATGGGTTTAAATGCCATTTTTATCTTTATAGTTTATTCAATTTTAATTTTTATACTTTTAATTATTTGGTTTTCATTTCTGTATTTTCAATAAATTTTAAATTTAATTCTTTAAAATTAAATTTTATCGTGTTAAATAATAATAATTTTATGCTTAAAAAATATAATATGTGAATATGTTTTCAAAATTTAGTAAAAATTCAAATATATATAAAAAAAAGTTTAAAAATCAATAATAAATTAATAGTGGAACTAAATTTCTAATTTTTTTTTAAATATATGAACTAGAATTAGACAAATGAAAGTATATGGTCTAAAATGGAAAAAGGCTTTAAACTATAAGGGGTCGTTTAGATAGCATATATTATTTCATGGATATGGATATTAAATATCTGGAATAATTACTCTTTGTATTTGGATTTGCAGGATAATTAATATCTGAAAGTTAAATGAAGTGTTTGATTTACCAATTTTGTATATAAAACTTAAAACTAAACAATTATTTAATCAAATGCAAGAGAACAAGTAATTTAGTCATAATTAAATTTAATTAACCAATATATTATTATATTGATTACTTATTAATCACTCAAAATATCAATAAATGAATATTTTTAATTAAATATTATTTAAATTATTTTATTTAATTAATAAAATTATTAAATAAATAAAAGTTAATTATAATATTAATAATTAATAATAAAATTTTATATTAAATAGTTAAGATTACATAAAATATCAACCGTTAAAATTTATTAAATCTAAATAATATATTTATATTCTATAATTAATTCAAATTAATAGTTATGATTAATTGATATTAATTTATTAATTAATCAAGCTTTATTCATCTCCTCATATAAAAATCCTACAAATATGGAGGGTATTAAAAAAATTAGATAGTTTTAAAAGTTTCGGAATAATAATATCATTGTTTTAAAAATAATATTTTAACGAAAAAGATATTCAGAAAACTCCGTTTCCGTTACCGTTTGCGCCATCGGCTCGATGGCTGGCTGAGCTGGCGTGCGGTCATTTTTAATTTTTTATAATGTATTTTTTCAATTTTAAGAATTTAAGTATTTGCCTCAAATAAAACGCGGAGACAAATTTGGACTTCCATTCCCTTGTTCTTCCTTTTTCTTGTAGGAATTGTTCTTCTTCCTTTAGATTTTTTTTTCTTTAATTTAAATTTTCCTTCTGTAGTTTGTTTTTTGATTTAGATTTCAGAGAAAGGTAACGTTTACAGGTTCGTTTCTTCTCCTCCTCGTTTTCTCCGATTGATGCATTTCCTGTATATTCACTTTTTTATTGGAATTGTTACGATCTATGTTCAGTCTCGTTTGATCGATGCCCTAGATTGAAATTATGTCTATGTAATTACATATCGTGGAATTTGATTTGTTTTCGAAATTTTGTTTCTGGATGATGTCTTCCTCGATTTGATAATTAATCTGTGCGTTCGGTGGAATAGACATGATTTAAGATTTGTATGTTTGGTTGCTTATGAAAATAATGATTTGGTCAGAGTTTTTCTTTAACTATTTCTGTTGTTTTGTTCCATTTTCCTCCCTTTTTTAAAGATGTATTTAGATTCTAGTTGTTTTCGTCCTTTCGATTACGTCATCATTTTCATGTAGTAGGAAATCACTATGTTGGGATTGGAAGTTCGACACCAATCACTATTAAGCTCTTTCCTCGTCGGAATTTCCTTCTCAATGTAACGACAGCCCTCATATCTTTATACCCGCTTTACCGGAATTTGCCCTATTGCTGTTGAGTTGGCGTGCAGTTCTTCCTCTTGTTTATGCACTCCTCCTTCAGTCACGGCAACCATGATGCTACATCGCTTTTGAAAGTCTTGGAATTTTGTAGCCTTGGGCTTGTGTTTAGTTCGCAAGGGAAGCTTTGAGGAAAAAAATATTTTCTTTTAATTTTCTAAAGGGAGAAAAAGGAAGTAATTATACCAGAATTTTATTTATGAACTTGTTTTAGATCACAACATTGTTATTTGGTTAGCTGACACTCTCGACTATCTTGTTATCATTCCGCATAACTCGAAGGTTTTAAGAGTAAACTCAATATGGGAATGGTTTCATTAGGATGGCAAAGTCAGGAACAAGAGAGGTTGCCTTGCGCAGGTTACATACTTTCTATCCTTAGGGAGAAAAGCCAGTAAATCAATTTGGTTGGAAAGGTTATCCTTTTGGTCTTTAGGTTGTTTATGGGTTTGTTATAATGAAAATTTTTTGTTTCCTATAAAATGGAAGTTTTTCCCTGGGAGTAATGTTGTACTTCATGGTCTTTTATTTTGTGATTTCGAAGCAAATAGTGATTTGTTGGATGAACTACAGTTAACTTCTGAATCCATTAATTATTCTGGAATCCATTGTGATTGTAGGTTGTGATTAGAACCATGTAATGTCGACTGAAGAAAGTTTCATTGAATTATTGAATGAATGTATTTATTTGCAGGGTGTTTTAAATAGATCAAGATGTTAGAGCAGTTGCTGATATTCACTAGGGGGGGTTTGATCCTATGGACTTGTAAGGAGCTTGGAAATGCACTTAGAGGCTCTCCTATTGACACTTTAATCAGATCCTGTCTTTTAGAGGAACGATCAGGTGCAGCATCTTATAATTATGATGCTCCAGGTGCTGCTTACACCCTCAAGTGGACCTTCCACAATGAGCTTGGCCTTGTATTTGTTGCGGTGTATCAAAGGATTCTTCATTTATTGTATGTGGATGATTTGCTTGCAATGGTGAAGCAAGGTTTTTCTGAGATATATGATCCAAAGCGGATGGTCTATGATGATTTTGATGAAACTTATAGGCAACTTAGAATGGAGGCTGAGGCTCGTGCTAATGAGTTGAAAAAAACAAAGCAGGTGGGAAAGCCTTTGAACAATGCCAGGAAGCAAGGGCAGGATCAAAAAACAGGATTTGGAGAAAACAAGAAAAGCAACAGTGGTTTGGCCGATGATGGTGAGGCTGAGCGTACAAAAGGACATAAGTTGGAGAATGGTTACTCCAATGGCAATCATGTTGTAGAATCTAAACTGACTGCCGTCGTTAATGGAAAAGAAAATGCAAGTTCCAATGTTGGGGCTTTTGATGTAAATAAACTTCAGAAGCTTAGGTCTAAAGGTGGGAAGAAAACTGATACTGTTGCTAACAAGGGCTCCAAGGAAGAGCCAAAGAAAAAGGTAACAAAGAAGAATAGAGTTTGGGATGAGAAACCTACTGAGGCAAAATTAGACTTCACAGATCCTGTGGGTGAGAATGGGGACAACAACATCGAGGTTTTGGCAGCAGATCAGGGCCAAAGTATGATGGACAAAGAAGAGGTCTTTAGTAGTGACAGCGAGGATGAAGAAGATGAGGAAGGTGACAAGGGTAGTAAGCCCGATGCTAAGAAGAAAGGGTGGTTTTCATCTATGTTCCAGAGGTAAACTTTTTATTTCATGCAGGTTTCCAATCCATAACCTCATCTCTCTTGACATGTCTAAGTTTTGCATTATTGGTTAACTTACACTCTTTAGTTCCTTGAGCTTGATTTTATGCAGTAGGTCACAATTATGTTTATCGGACCTTCAAATTCTCTGATGCATCAATCTGCATATTTTTCATCCACCATTTTTGTTTCTACTCCCCCATATTTCAGATTTCTTCATTGTTGTGTTTTCAAAATGGTGCTAATTTCCTCTCCTTTTTTTCTTCAGTATGAAATTATTAAATTTATATTACATTTGTTATCTGGGCACTTTATATGTTTTAGCTGGATTGGATGGTTGAATTCGGTTCTGTAGTTGAGTTCAAAACTTGCAATTCACATTTTGCATGCACTAACAGGCTTTTAAGACTGCCATTCAGTAACAAAAGCAAGTTATATTGTATGGAAACTGTAATGAAGTTTTGATATTAAGATGAACCTATGTGTATGTGTTACATAGAATTTTAGAGATGAAAGTGGGTCTAGGGATTATATCTTATTATTTGTATATTCCGTAAAGCAAGAGGGAGCTATCATAAAATGACAACCAGAAATCCCATCTTGTTCTTTTTGACATGACTTATTTTGTGAATACTTTGACATGTTAATTTAATATGGGATTATCAATCTTTTTTTTTTTTTCTTTTTTTAATTTTCATTTTTTTGGGTACTGTCGCGTTTCCAGTATCTCAGGCAAGGCAAGTTTGGACAAGTCAGACCTGGAACCAGCTCTGAAGGCTCTCAAGGACAGGCTTATGACAAAGAATGTGGTATGTTTTCACACTATATTTATCTTATCATCTCTTGTTTGTAACTTTTGGCTGCAAGTTAACAAGATATTTCCTGGTTGGATTTTAGGCTGAGGAGATAGCTGAGAAACTTTGTGAATCAGTAGCAGCTAGTCTCGAGGGAAAAAAACTAGCTTCTTTCACAAGGATTTCTTCAACTGTGCAGGTATGTCTTTGAATTGTTACGTGTCCAGTGTTTACTCTCAACCTACTTCATTTCTAATTTCATTTTGTAAGTGACCAAGAACCTTGCTTTAACTTTTCATTATAGGCTGCAATGGAAGAAGCCTTAGTCCGTATACTGACTCCAAGACGCTCCATCGACATTTTGAGGGATGTGCATGCTGCAAAAGAACAAAAGAAACCTTATGTGGTAGTGTTCGTTGGGGTCAATGGAGTTGGAAAATCTACTAATCTTGCCAAGGTCAGGCCTCCTCCTTCCTGCAGAAGTTTGTTCCATGTGTTTTGACATGGCCTTTGATTAGGGAGTTAAATGCTTCAACTTTTATATACAGGTGGCCTATTGGCTTCTTCAGCATAAAGTTAGTGTCATGATGGCCGCTTGCGATACATTTAGATCTGGAGCCGTGGAACAGCTTAGAACTCATGCTCGTAGACTTCAGGTATATAATTTCACATTGATATTCTGATTTCTCATTAATCATGATTTTGTTTATCAGGACACACTCAATTGCCTATGTTTATCCTCAATCATTTTCAGATCCCTATATTTGAGAAGGGTTATGAGAAAGATCCTGCGATTGTAGCTAAAGAAGCAATCCATGAGGCATCCCGCAATGGATCAGATGTGGTTCTTGTTGATACAGCTGGGAGAATGCAGGTTTGTAACTTTTCTTATTATCCAAAATTGAAGTGATTGTGGATCTCTTGTATATTTTGCAAGATTGGTCATGTCATCAACCAAATATCTTTATCGTATCAAGGAAAAACAAAATTGAAGTGATTGTATCCTAAAGTAGTTTCCTCTTGAGGTTGGAGGTTCAAATCCTCGTTGTCTCACATTTGTTGTATTAAGTTTTTGAATTTTTTATTCATTCGTATCAAAACATGTTGCAACTCTCAGGATAATGAACCACTCATAAGAGCTCTCTCAAAGCTTATCAACCTTAACAGTCCGGATCTGGTCTTGTTCGTTGGGGAGGCCCTCGTTGGGAATGATGCTGTCGATCAACTTTCGAAGTTCAATCAGGTTTTATTTCTATATACGTGGAATTTTTTTCATAAGCTTACCTATTCAACAGTTTTAATTTTCGACCTAGCTCTCGTCTTTTTACTCTCTCTGATTCTTGTCACTGCAGAAACTAGCTGACCTCTCAACTTCACCCGAACCCAGACTGATTGATGGTATCTTGCTTACAAAGTTCGACACCATTGACGACAAGGTAAATAAATTTAGGAACAATCCTAGGTTATTGGGGGTATCCTAATCGATCGTTTATCAGTTAATATAACGCTTCGAGGTTACTTGCAGGTTGGAGCAGCATTGTCTATGGTTTACATATCTGGAGCACCGGTAATGTTCGTCGGCTGCGGGCAGTCATATACCGACCTCAAGAAGCTCAATGTCAAATCGATCATTAAAACGCTTATCAAATGAGAGGGATGTGCCAGTAAAAACACTCTCCCTTAGATGTATTGATGATGAAATGTATGAATTTGTATGTGTTGTTTGATTGTCCCCTATGACCACCCAATTCCCACACATATATATAACTTCAAAGTCTATGCACTCAGTGGTGTAATGTTATCCTCTAGTTTTTTGGATTGTGGATTGGTTTTTCCCACTTCTCTTCCCATGGCTTCCTCTCTTTTCTATATGAGGTTGGCTACTCTCTTTTTTTGCCATTTTAATTATGTGGAGTTTTGTGTTTCTCTTAGTACAACATTGATGGTGTAGGATCGATAAATATTCGACATATAATGGAAGATTCGACATATAATGGAAGGTACATATTTAACTTAGGGTACTTTTTCGAAAATAATCCTGAGATGCACCTAAGTATTTTTTTCAAGTATTCCTATCGTACGTGAAATACTTAAAATATGAACTTATTCTTGAAAATTTTACCTATTATTCTGTTTAATTTTTAAAATATTACAAGTTTAAATCCTATATTAGTTATAGTACTTTCTAAACTTTCGTTGTCTTTGATTTCTAGTTCCTTTGAAAACAAGTGATTTTCCTAACTATGAATTAGTTTCAATTATGTTTTCCAATTAGTAAAGTTTTGAAGTTTGAAGTTTTTTTAAACATACTTCGGAAATTTTTTGTTAAATTCATGGACGAAAAAGTTTGTGTTTATTTATTGTTAAATTTATGGACGAAAAAGTTTGTGTCTATTTATGCGTTGCTTGAGTGAACAAATTTAAACATACAAGGAAGTAAATTTAGAGGTTAGAATAAGCAAATATATATATATATATATATATATAAAATAACTTGAAATTCATCATATATTTTCTTATGCAAACTTTTTTTCTATGAATTTAATGGAAAAAGTCTACCAAGATTGATTTGAGACAAATTTCAACATCAAAGATTAAAATGAAATGTTTCAAATATAGGAATATAATTCAAATTCATAGTTCAACAACATTTTTTATAATTCTTTAAATCCAACAATGATACTTCCTAAACAGGTTCCAATGGAAACACAAGTGTTTGAAGTTTGAAATATGCATCAACTTAGTCAATAACCTTTAAAAGTATCTAATAAGTTCTTAAACTTGTAATATTGTATATAATAGATTTTGAGCGGAAAATTAATATAAATAAAAAAAATTAAACTATTTACAAATATAGAAAAATTTTAATAGACCACGATAGATAGTTTGACTCATTTTTTTTATATTTGACAACAACCAACTTTGAACAATAAAAGGATTCAATTTTTATTTAATTGATCAATTAGCTTTTAAAAATTTTGATTATATCGAATACCTATTAGATGAAATAATAGTAATAATAATTATTATTATTATTATTTTATTTTTAAAGTTAACTCACAAGATGCAAAATTTAAAGCTAAAAGTATCGAGACATTTTTAAAAACTTATGAATCAAATAAATACAAACTTACGCGTCCAAAACTAATCTAAACATTTTCTTTAATAATATTATAACATTTAGGAGAGTTTTTAAAATAGAAAAATAAGAAAAACTATTTACACAAAATAACAAAATTTTTAGATAATTATGATAAATGTTGATAAAAATTTATCAAGGTCTGTCAGTAATAAAAATGATAGAAGTCTATCTATCATTGATAGATACTAATAGAAGTCTATCAATGTCTATCAATTTTTTTTTTTTTTTTTGCTATTTTCTGTAAATAGTTAGACATTTTTTCTATCGGTGGAAATTTTCTTAATATTTAAGATGAGTCACATCTTCAAATTCTAAAACTTTTGCAAGTGTAAACATATTCTTTTTTTTCTTTTTTTTTTTTTTTTTTTGGAAAAAATGACATCCTCTAAAATTTATAAAGAAGAATATAAAAATAGACATCCACTACAAATTCCGACAGCAAAACAAATAAAATTAAGAGTAAAAAGAAAAGGACAATTTTCTCAATGTAATCCTTGGGTGACTTTTGAGTAATTTTTCTCTCAGAATCAGTAAAGAGTAGAGATTACTTAGGAAGGAGGGGAGTTGGTAAAATTTGAACGCCTGCAATCACAACTGCAAATACTTCTGGATTCTTTTACCACACGTTGGGATCTCCTCGTATGAAGCTTTATATTCACCAACTTACCAGCAATCTGCAAATTTCAATACCAAATTCAACGATTAAAATATTGATGTTGATATTAGTATTTGTATTTCAATTATATCAACATAGATACAATATCGATATCAACGTATAATTATGTAAATCAAAAGAATTATCAAAATTAAATTACTGTTAAGACCTTGTTATTAGTATTCATATTCGTATTGAAATTTATAGATGATAATTTTTATGTTGTGTATAGATAAAAGATAACAAATATATTGATTGATCCTCCTTAATGTTGATGTTGAACTCCTCGATGTATGGACATATTGACATATCAACGGATATTTCAATCCTTCGTCACAATTGTCATTTACTTCACCAAAACCATAACCAGCCACCATACTTCATTGCTCAGAATTAAAATGCCAGAGAGTTAGTGAATCACCCACAGCAGTTCTTTGTTCTTTTGACTCGGGTTTTGTCTTTGAGTACTATTTTCATTTCTTCTCAATAAAAGTTAGTTTTTTTATAAAAGAAAAAAAGAACGCCCACGTGTACTAGCATGGCAAAGGAGTTTGTTAAACTATTTGATTTGGGAGTTTGTTAAACTATTTGATTTGGGACATGTTTGGCTATTGTCATATTCAAAAGGACTAAAAAACACACCTTTAATCATTCAAAATCATTTTAATGTTTGGTTTTACATAGCATAAAAATTGATTTTGAATGATTAAATGTGTGTTTTGAAATGATTTTGAACCTGGAAAAAAGTGATTTTGACCATTTCAAAATGACTTCTAAACATGTTCTTAATATGATCAAGATTAGATATTTGCCAGAGACAAATTGTTAAATATCACAAGATCAGGACAAGAAGAGATGAAGGACGAGAAACTAACCATTTTCCAAGCCAAGTCTTCCGGACCCATTGGTTGAGCAGGACTGGAATAAAGGAAATGTCTTGACAACTGACGAATGCCATGAAATAAGAGTAGAAATTAGTTTCAGTTGCTCAAAGTTCTGTATGAGAAAGGAGATATTGCGAAATTTAAAAAGAGATATGGGAAGAGAGCCAAGAGCCAAGCCCCAAGCTAAGAAGTTAACAAGAAAACACTCTTCCAATGGGCACAAAGATAACATAGATTGCAAATGTGAGCATGATAAAAATAACATGATGCTAAAATTAATCCATTGCTGTTTCAGAAACTCTAATGTTGTTGTATTATAATTCAAGGCCCCAAAAAAGAAATAACCATAATCTAGATTAATCAGGAAGAATCAATCATCGTAACTGACTAGTATATCTCAGTTGAGGAACCAAGAGCATTCAAGATGTAAACACCAAGCACTAGAATGATAAGTGATCCTCCTCCCTATATACTGCATGCCTAAGAAGTAATAGTTAGAAGTAATGCATAAAAAGTTTTTCAAACCAAACACTTCGACAAAGCAAGCATAACACTTGAGGCATTATTAGAATCACTTTAATTTTGGAGGAGCTACACACCTTGGCGAGATTTTGTTGCAATCTTCTGATATCAGCAGCACTAAAACTCCTCAAATATGTTAAAAGCCATCCTTCTTTCAGAGCATCGCCAGAGGAAACAAATATCGCAATCTGCATGAGGAAAATACCATTTGAGCTCTCGGACATCATATAGAGAAACGTTCCACAAGTTCTCGTATACTTCTTTCTCAACTTCTTGTTCAGTGAGATGAAATCATGCTATTGATCATGCGGTCTAGATAAACATAGAATTTATTAATGATCTTTTTCTTTTTCCACTTTCAAGATATTTTTTTCGTATGATTTTGGTTGACCGATGAAATTCAAATCAAAGATTATATCAATTGCAATATTCTAATGTAACGAATGTCTCAAATTCATTAATGTAACTGAAAATTAAATATGTTACCAATGCTTTAAGGTAAATATTAAAAGGAAAGCGACACTGATACATCAATTTACCTTTCTGTAATCAAGTATTCCTTCAAATGGAAGCTCCAATTCATCACTAACAATGACAGGAATGCAGCCGCTGACAATAGCATCGAACAATCTGGCAGATGATGGAGTGTCGCCAGCAGGACTTAAGCAAAAGGTGGACCTGGAGATGGAAGAATAAATTTGACAATCTGAAATTTGCAATGGTAACAAAAGAAAATGCAGAAGAGGTTAAAAAAAAAGCTTATATATTACTTGCGCATTCCAGTCTGAGCTGCTGCTTTCCCTCCTTCTCCAGCCGTTCCCTCTTCTATTACTACATCATCTGCAGCACTTAGCTCTCCAACAAGTTTTGCCCGTATCTTTCCTCCCTAAGAGTAAGTAGAATAGTCCATCAAGAGCTATGTTATGAATTATGATTCTAATCTATTCCCAAAGCACTCATCCACCGCCAGCTGAATTTTAGAAGTATTTACATGGCTGTATTCGGTTCCCTTTTAAGAAATCAACTCATAAGTTACCAAAGAAAGTTCATGCACCTTACTATACATTAAGCAAAAGCATAAATAACCAGTATAAAGTAGAAAATTCCACTGACATTTACCCAAACTTACCGCATTTCTTTTTAGCCGACCACGGAAAAAGAGCAATATGCTTCTCTTTGATTGCCCATCTGATAAGCATTTGCTGTCACATAAATCAACATTTGGAACATAGGGAAGAATAAGGTCCTTTTCCAGATAGACTTGCCCAGGCTTGTACCTAAAAATATTAGTACATGTCATTTAATCAAGCTTCATAGCACATTCAATATCTTCTAAGAGGTTCTATCATGTTTATGTCTACCAGTTTCCTGTTGAGTCCATATCTGGTAGCAACCAAATGGCATTCTTCATAAATTTTCTAACGGTCTTAAAAGACCATGGATGATGAACCGGAAGTATGTGATCCCTGCCTTCAGATCGCTTCCATGCAGGTTGATCTGTCACCCACTTTAGAGCCTCCTGGATCCACATGGAAAAGTACATCAATATTTTATGGAGCACAAACAAAAGCACTGTATTTTAAACAAAAATAACATTCCAAAATAATCATAATTATGCTCCATGAAATAGAACGCATTGCTACAACTGAACTTCAAATTTTCATTGAAATTTTTTCTTCTCAGTAAACCCTTAAGTTCTGAGACTTTAAAATAAAAGAACAAGAACTCTATCTATTAGGGCGAAGATCAGATCAGCTACCCTCTATGACTGGACCAAGTCAAACTTCCATTGCCAAGTGAGATAAGCAAATTCAAGTCATTATTGGGAATTATTGAATCCTCTACCACTTGGATTCTCAAAAGTACACCTAGACATTGCACCACCCTAACCCATCAACAACAGTTTCAAATGCCACAAAAATCCTTTCCCTTAGGCTATTTACTTCTAGGTATAGGGACTATGCACAAATCATGGTGAAATTAAGCCTGTTCATTGAATACCTTGGTCATTGTAACCATTTAGTTCCATAGTCAATGGGATCTCTTCCTATTCTATAGAAGGAATGAGAGTCAGATTGGCAACTCAATCCTCCCTTAAAACTACTATCTCCTCACTTCTAGAGATTGCTCGCTTTAGAGCAATTCTCCCACCTCTCCTGATTGATTAAAGAAATCCACTTCCGCCTTAAAGAAATTGGCATAAATTAGTTCAGCAGTACGAAGTACTGAAAATGGTCTCCTAATATTATAGCTGGCTGTTCGCATTTAGTAAGAAATAGAAGTAGAAGGCGCTAATCCTTTCATAACATGTGTGAAATAAAGCCGGTACTATTAAACCTTATCATATCCTTTCATATCACTACAAATAAAACAAAGGAAAAAAAATCTGCTTTTACAAAATTTGATAAGTGAGAAAAAGACTAATAAAGATATAATATAGGCATGTCATGGATAACAATTGAAAGAATAATAAAAGAAAACCTTGGAAGCTCACTCACACCCTGTAAAGTGCTTTGCACTGTTGTTTCTCCAACAAGAAGAAGCTGATAGTTGTGAAGAAGGGAATATAGAAGAGATCTGCTTCCTCCTGCCGATAAACCCTCGCCACACCTTTTAGCAGTCTCTCCGACTCTGGAGCAATTAAGTCGGCCCACAGCCAGTAATCAATAGAATGCTACAAAACAAACCCATTTTTGGCGTTTTAGTTACTACAAATAGAAACATGTAATTCTGAAATAAATACTGAAGTATACGGAACACTAAAACTACATCTATATACACAGAAGAAATAAGCTACCCATCGACTTCTATATGACTTTGCCCATTCCTTCATAATATCAATAAGAAACTACATAAACATATCTAATATGAAAATGCCATAGAAATAATCCACACTTTGAAACAGTATAATACCTGAATCATTTTACATTTTCTGGAATTTTTAAGAAAATAATTTAACCCTTTTAAAAAATGGGAAGTCCATAATTCATATAAACTAGAAGAATGATATGAACACCGTTTTCATTCCATGTAAGAAATGCGATTCAAACTAGTCCACTTGTTAAGTGTATATATAATAGATTAAACAGTCCTAATCTATTAATAAAACTTCGATTATATATTACTTGTATTCGGATCACTAATGGCATTTTCTCTCAATTAATTTTGATAATCACACAACAATGTCATCTTCTCTCAAGTAATATTTAAAATCACTCGAGTATAGTGTAAATTCTTGAAGCTACAAGTGAGGTGAGCGTAAAATATATATATAAATATATAACCTACAGTAAAAAACTTTCAATTATGAGTAAATACCTGTTCAATAAGGCGGTGGACGGGGCTGCCATTGGAGGTAAGATTAGAGGTCTCTCTGTAGGTATTCCTGAACGTCCAGAGCAAATCGTAAGTGAATTTCCACGGCATTTCATAAACATAAACTCTAATCGGCGACCCCAATGGATAGTACGGATCTCGAACCACCCGCTCCATTTCTGCCTCCGAAAGTGCCTCATCGAGCTTCCTTGAGGCCTCTTCAACATCTCCGGCCACAGAAACCGTGTCATCGCGAGACGGAGGGGATTTCGGAGCCTTGTGAGTGAGGAAGTGCTCGAGTGAAAGGACGAACGAAGTTTCAGGTTTCACAGAGGAAATTGGAGGGTGGAAGGAAGTGGGATTTGGATTGGAAGGGGAGAGAAAAACGAGGATGAAGAGGACGGAAAGAGCGAGAAGAGAGAGTGTGAAGAGTAGAAGAGGAGAGCGATTGGATCTTTGGATCTGAGCAGACATTGATGAAGAAAATGGAAGGTTCCTTCCTCGCATGGCGTTGTTCAGCCTTCAACTTGTTCCAAATTTCTGAGAAGAAATGTGAATTATGAAGAAGAAATGAAATACAATTACATAGCCAATCAGCTTTTCTTTTCTAATTTTAATTACAATTTTGTTCTTCAAAAAAAATTATTTTTTTTGGATTTAATTACAAATTTGGTCAAAGTTATAATTAAATTCCTATAGTTTATAATTTGAATTTGTGTGACTTGATAAAATCTTTTTAAATAGACACTATGGATTATTTAAGAGGAGTTTATCGGAATATAGACACAATTTATGAAATTTTATCAAAACTATAGAGATTAAATTTTGGGAAATTACTATAAACAGAAAAAATATTAAACTATTTACAAATATAGAAAAATTTCACTGTCTATCCATGATAGACCGCGATAAAATTCTATCGTTTTCTATCACTCAAGCAAATGAATTCTATCGCTTGAGTGATAGAAAGCGATAGAGTTCTATCGCGATCTTTTTCTATATTTGTAAATAGTTTGGCTCATTTTTCTATATTTGAAAAGAGCCCATAAATTTTAACTTTTTTCTAATGATAGGACAAATTTGTAATTTAACCTTTTTTTTAAGGTTAGTTAACATTCGGTGTTTTATCCGCTAATTTTGAGATCGTCATATGTTGATTTTGGTGCATATCAAAGTGGTTGAAAGATATAATGAAGTTCAAATTTTCAATAATAATATGAGGACGTGAACCATCAACTTAATGATTGATTTCTTTATTCGTTGAGTTATGCTTTAAACATTATGGACTAGTTTCATTTGAAGTGAGTTTTGAAAAAAAAAAAAATAAATGATTAGGTTATAGGGACAAATTGTTTTAATAAGCAATGTTTATTATATTATTGACTTAATAAACATAATTGAAACTTTTAAAAATTTTAAAACTAAATGATGAAGGGAGTATATGAAAATTTAATAAATGAAAAACTTTAATAGTCAAAATGAGCATAGTTGTATGATAATTGACATGTACTCATTTTCTTGAGGTTATAAGTTCAAATATTCGTAGCTCATTTAATGTACTAGAGAAAAAACTTTTAATAATTAATATATGTTAATTACTATTGAGTTATGCTCACGTTGACAATTATGAATTACTTATAAGTTATAATAATTTAATGAATTATTAATCATACTTCTAAAAAAGAACTAACCGAAGAGGCTATTCAATTTAACAAATTGAGTTAAAATATTATTTTACCCAGTTTTTCAACACAAGATTTTATAACCCTTTTCAAAAATTTTAAAATATTTCTCCTTTTTCCATTTCTTTCTCAACTCTGTCCTATTTCTCTCTAAAACTCCCTCTCCTAATAGGCAAGATGATAAGCAGAGTTGTTTCTTTTGCTTCCAACAACTGTGATAGTCAATAGCAAAGACAAGAGCGAGAAAATAAGAAAAGAAAGTGAGCAAAAGCAAAAAAGTGAGCTAAAACGAGAACCAGAGCAGAAAAAACAATCTAAAAGAAATGTAACAGAATCAGATCAAAGCTTCACGACAGATTTCATTTATTCCCAAAAAAAAAAAGAAAAAAAAAAAACTCTTGTTTGGATGTTGAAATAATACTTTATTTTCATAACACCCAATGAAATTTTAGATTAAAAATCCAAGGAATACCTACTTCCAACGAACCCTAAAGTGAATGAAAGAAAATAAACTTGTATTATCTATAAATGATAAATCTCATGGTGTGTATAATAATATATACGCACACGCCATCATATCATATGGTACCAAATCCAAACATCGGAGATTTGAAAACGTGCAGAAGTTAATGTAGAAGTTTACAAGATGCATCTAAACATGTAATGTACGAACAAGTTATATAACCATTTTTTTAACATCAAATAAATCTTTCTAGATTGACATAGTGTGAATCATCATCTGTTCAAACCAAGCTCAAAAGGAAATCAGATCTTTGTCTTTTGATGAATCGGGCTTCTTCGATTCGTTTCCCCGATCAGATCCACTTCCACCTTTCTTCCCAAATATCATCTCGTCGAGATCATCCATCATGTCATCGCTGCTTCCGCCGAGCGATCGCCCGCGAGAAGTAGCCGGTTTTCTAACCAGAGCGTCTTCCTTGGCATGACGAGGAGATTCATCAGGTTCCACAGCAACAGGTATCATTGCAGGTTCTGGTTCACGCGGAACAGCTGAAGGCTTCTTTAGATCTTGATACTTGGTAAGGACTTTCTGAATCTCGTCGTTCACATTCAATGCCTCAAAAAGTAGGGCCTCGTTGTCTCCAGCGGTCTCGATAATCCTTTGGATGGTTAATTGCGACTGACGACATTGTAGTACGAGTGTGCTAGTCAGATCATCCTGCAGAGGGAGAGAAACAAGGTAGGATCATCAACTTGAACATCTACCGAATCTCCAGATCACGAATTTCAAAAGAAAAAAACATACCTTGAGTGACAAGAAGGAGAATCCCACGGATCACAGGCACTCTTTTTATGGGAAATTTAAGCATAAAGCAAAAATAGGGAGTCCAAGTCCATAGTCCTAATGAACTAATATATCGAAATATATTATCTGCTCTTGAGTCCATTTAATAAAATTTATTGCAAAAATAACCTAGAAAGTGAATATTGTCGGACACCAAATTTCATGATGATTCTCAGTGTGGAATTGTCGAGTTGCAATTCTGATTATCTATGTTTGGGAGTGGGTACCCTCAACCCCCTGGTATATAACCTTAGGTTGTTCTTATTCTTTTTTTCTTAATCAATTTATTCTATTGTTTCTCGTCAAAAAATAAGAAAATAAATCTGATTTTAAAATAGCCTATAGTCATGGTTCTAACCAACTTCAATTTCCAAGCACCTGCAACCAATCTCTTCATAACCAAAAAGTTGAGGAGTTGTGAAGTTCAAGTTTCAGTAGGAAAGAAGAGAGGCGGAATTGGTGATAATGGTTTTTATTTGTGGGAGTATAAGAAACAATTTTAAACTTCAACCTAGGGGCAAGGAAAATTAATAGGAGGTGTTTTTGTACTCTATTTCTTTCATGTATCTTCAGTAAATCTTATTAGGATATTTGACATAAAAAAGAGTTCATGTTTCAGATCAGCTGCAGCCTGCAGTAGTTCACCGAGTTTTTAAATAGTGCCAGATCATGAACAGTTCCAAGCATCCAATTGTAATTGTGTATCACATATAAACAATTTAAAGGCATATATATTGAGTGAGAGAGAGAGAGAAATCAGAACACTATGAAAGAGATGCATTACCTCAGAAGTATCCTGAGGGGGTGATGAGGATAACACTGTGGAAAGAAGCTCAATGCTGTTCCTTGCAACGTCAAATGCTTCCTTAGTGTCTTCAGCTGTAAAGGTTTCCACGGGAATGTCATGATGAAACTGTTCGATATAACTGGCTTCCGTCTCCGAAGCTGAAACTGTGCGAGCAGGGGTGAAAATGGGTGCAAGACTCTCATTGTCCCGACCAGGGAATCGAATGCCTCTTGATTTTAAACTCTGACAGATACAAACAGAAGAAAAAGTAATTATTAATCAATTTTCTGCCCCTCGACCCACAGGGAAAGCATCTAAAAGAAAAACGAGCAAAATAGAGTCCCAAATTGTTACTCTCCAAATTTTCTTGCATGGAAGGGGCTGAGAAAAAGCAAAACTAGAGAAAATTGTGTTTCCATATTAGGGGTATTAAAGATTTGGGAATGATATCAACTTTCATCTAAAACAAAATTTTAGGACCTAGGGGTTGTCTCATTTAATATTCAAGCGAATGTTTCTACCAATGAGATATTGATGCTTTTAAATTTTCACAACAATTTCAATCGAAAGCTTCGTTTTCTTTTGCAAAAGAAATGGGATGCCTCAAAAGGGATGGGAGTACATTTGGAAAGTGTGCTCCTGGACTTTGTCCTAACTCGTAAGGGATATACAGGAATCAATAGAACTTCCTCCCTTTTGGGAGATTAGGTCGATCCATCCCACTTCAATCGATATTTGGTATCAAAGAGGAAGGCCACATGTTCAAGTCACCTTGGTCTACCTGAGGGGGATTTTTCTGAAGCAAAGGAGAATGATGTGGATGTCACCACTTGAACAAGGGAGTGAACCTTCCATCCTTGGGTGAAACTGAGTGGATTTGTAAGGGATTCCTCCAAAGACATGGACCCACTTACACTAGGATCTAAGGTTTGGTCTTTGGTGATGTATTAAGTCATGGGTTTAGAAATCCCATCATAAATTTTTTTTTTTTTCCTTTTCTTTTCACTCCGTACAGCCTAAGACCTCCATCCTAGTTCAGCCTTACCATCCAGACTTAGAAAGGGAAGCAAGAGACGAAAGGTTAGAATACCTTTGTGAAGAACAACGTGAGCACACATTCTTTGGGGCAAAAGACCCATTTTATTTTCCTAGAGAGGAATACAAAATTGTCTCCCTGTTTGCACACTTGAGAGGTCCCTACACAATTCATACTATCACCTTTATATAGGGGAAGCAGGAAGGGAAACACGTCACATGTCATGAAAATTTTCAAGATAATCAGTAGTTCCCTTCCATGTGTAATTCTTCTCGTACTGCTTCAACATGTACAACTTTTGGTATCTTCCTATTTGTGCAGTCAGCCAAACCACTCCACACGTACTTTGTGCAGTCAGCCAAACCACTCCACACGTACAACCTTAAGTACGAAGTACATCCTATTTGTGCAGTCAATCAAGCCACTTCCAAGTCCATTAAGATGAAGAAATATACATCAAATACCCTATATTACTACACTTCGGAGAAGTGGCTGCATGTCCATTCATTGAAGGGGATAACCAAATTAGAAATAAAATCAAATAAAAAATGGATAACTTTAAAGCCTTCTTTTGGAACGAAAATCCAGTCTTTGGAATAATGTTGATTGACCAGTCTCTGTTCAAAATAATGTTGTTTTAGGGACTAGGACTCCAAAGTGGAAAGCGAGGTTAGAGACCGTGATAATTTAGAATTCTTACAAAGAGTTTATTGGGTCAATACATTTCTCAGTTTCTCGTTCCAATTGGTTTAATTTTTGTTGCTTCACAAACAGTCTGCAAGCTTTCTATATTATTAGTTAAGAACATACTGGAGTCTTTTCTAATGTCCCATATACTTCATCTGTCCCCAAGAAACACAACATAATCAAACCAACCTTGATACCAACGCTAAAACCCTGCCGACAACTCAATCTGAAATACATTTAAAGGAACTCCAACAAGCATATACATAGCAGGAGAGTAGCTACAAAAGCATTTGGAAAGAAGACACCAAGAAGCTACTTCCCTTTTAATTAAATCAAGCTTTTCTTCCCAAGATAAGCTTGTCCCACACTTCATCTATCCAAGCATTAATCATAGTTTGTTGCCAAGTTACTACAATTTGACAAAAAATTCTTTAAGATGCTATATGCAAATGCATAGTATCTATCATTCTATGTGTAAACTTAGAAAATGGAAACGCCAGCAGATGAAAGATTCCTTTTAAGAGGAAAGAAAGAGGGAGGAAAAAAAAAAGAGAAGAGCATCTTTCAAAACTTAGTCCACAGAAAACAAGAAACAAAAGAAATTTACAGATACCTTGTATGTTTCTTCATAGACAGGCAAATATCGAAGCTCACTAGTTGATTCTCCCCATGCTTCAATCAACATTAAAGCCTTGTTCCGATTATTAACAACAGTTTGTGGATCATCAATTAACTTCACCATCTCATCAAGAACTCTCTCAGCTGCCACCTCGGAGAAAGACTTCTCACAATTTTTAACACATGTCTCAAGCAGCACCAGTGCCAAATACTGGATCCTGGGATTTTTCAACATTATACGTTTTTTAATCCCGCGAATCAAGTCAATGCTGTTGATTTTCTCAGAATTAACCATGTCACATATTTCAAGATTCAGGGCCCAATCTGGCTCTTCCAGAGTCTCTGATGTGGCATCCTCAGCAAGCTTATCGCCCTGGTTTGGACCTTGAAAGAGTTCCTTCATTTTGAAACTCATAGAGCTGACACCTGCAGTCATCTTTCGGCTCATCTCCGTCCCACTAATCTTTAGGCGTTCACCCAAGGCATTCACTTTATCCATCAAGTTGTCACTCATCTTTCCTACTGAACAATATCAAGACAAATGCTAAATAGGATCCCTGGAAACACACAACTCTTGAGAAGTCAGAAGAAGTGACGTTTCATATTTACGTTCTGTAAAGAAAAACATCAAAATAACAAATGCAGCATTCTAGAATACGGAAATTGAAGGCGGCAGATCATACAACAGGCAATAAGTTTCACATGGTTGTCATCCTGTTGGCAAGCAGAATAAAGTATAGTATACAAGTAAAACCTCTCTTTGGATAAGAATATACAAGTAAAATCTCAATACTTCAGAGACCCGAATCTCAAAAACCTACAAGTAAAAACTCTCTTTTGATAAGAATATACAAGTTGAGAGAGAGCACATCATCCTGTTTTGATCATTGAAAGTGGTATGGGGTTATAGAAACCATTAAAATCTCTTAAACCGACCGATATCCTAAATTGAAAATCAAATTAGAACTTCTAAAATTTTCGCCCATCGACTTCAATGAAACCAAAATTTTATGCACAAATGCCACCTTTGCACATGCAAACCACCTCAAAGAAAAACCCTTCCCACCTCGTAGAACCCAAGAAATTGAAAGGCAGAAAACACAGTATGCACGAGAAGTCATTAAAATCCCAAAACCTACTTCAATCCCCTAAATCCAACCAATTTTTCAACCCCTCCAACCGAAATCACTCAGAAAAAAATATATATATTAACAAAAATCAGAACAGCCCCCTTTTTCTCAAACGGCAATCGAGCTCCCAACTCCGACTGCCAAATTGTCACAAATTATTAAGGAATCACAAAAAAAAAAAAAAACGACGGAATAACCAGCAAACGATGAGATTCTTTTCAACGATTTCTTCACATACCCTTTCCCCGAAACTTTACCAGCAATCGAGCAGAGTCAACCAACCGATCAGATCAAGAATTCCTAAGCTACGATCTCTTGAATTGACCAAATTCTAGGGCAAATAGAAGAAACAATAGGAAAATTTATTGCCCAAATAAGGGAGAATGGTACGTACCTCTGAAGTTTTGGTTGAGACGACGGTGCAACGACTCCCGAAGTGAAGCTTTCTTTTTCAGTCTCGCTCGCTTGCGTTGTCAACGGTTCCTGAAACTCTATTTATTGTTTTATTTTATTTTTGGAAATTGAAAACTCTATTTTTATTATTATTATTAGGGAAAATACGTTTTTTTTAGAAGACTAGGGAAAATACGTTTCGGGTGATTTTTTTTAGAAGTGTTAAGTGATTGTGAAAGGTAAAATCACTCCAAAAAAAATGCTTATAATGGTTGAAAATCAATTTTAATAATATGAAAAATGTATTTAAAAGTATAATATTAATTATTGAATTATTTTAAGTGATTAAAATTGTATTTTAAAGTAATTTTAAGGTGCGTTTGGATTAACTTTTCATGTGTTTAATTTTGAAAATAAGTTGTTTTAGAAAAAATTGAAGTGTCAGAATAGTTTTTGAAGTGTATTTTAACTAGATTTTATCAAATGAGTTTAAATAAAAATAAAATTTTTGAAAAATATTTTTTTCTCTACTCAATCCAAACAGGCCCTTAGTCATTTCAAAATTGCTCACTAAATTTTGAGTCTAATTTCTATTTGGTCAGAATGGTACACTTTTTAGTTTTTAGGGTTGAGTTTGATTCAATTTAATCTCTAGGTCTCAAAACGTTCTAATTTTACTCTTAGAATTTGATTTTTTATTCAATTTGGTCCCTATAAGTTTCAAGATTCACACTTTCAACCTTGATTTTTCACCAAATAGTTACTTTCAATCTTTGGTATTGATGTTTATTAATTAATTTAAAATAATTATGAAGTGAAAATTAAATTTTAATTTTAATAGTGATAAAAGATCGTAAAACTTAATTAATAATACTTTTTAAAATTAACTAACAGACATTATCACTAAAGATAAAAAAGATGTGTATTTAATAAAAATTTGAGGTTAAAAATGTAAATCTTAAAATTTTTAGACTAGATTGAAAATTAACTCAAAAATTAAGAATTAAAAGTGTAAAATTTTGAAATTTAAAGACCATATATATTAAATAGAAATTAGACTCTTGGAATAAGAGGATATAGATATTTTGATTATTATTATTATTAATTTCATTTTCCAAGAAATTTATATTCATTGCGTGTAAAACAAAAGTATGGTATAATTCCAATGATGGTGGTCGTCGGCTAAAGTTTATTTGTTTGTGCGTAATATATAAATATGTAGTTTTTAAATTTTAATTTTTCATGTAGTACTTCAAAATATCTATTTGGGTCTCCTTTACCTTTAGGGAAAGGGAATGGAGACATTTTCATTATCAACTTTACTAAATTTGAAATTATAAATTCTATTTTAGTGTTCAAAATATCTATTTAGGTCTCTTTTACTTTCAAGTACTCAATATACTAACTAAAGACAGTATAATTCAACTGATATCTATATATATTAATCATCACAAAAAAATTTGTTCGAATTCTTCCAATCCCTATTGTTTAAAAAAAAAAAAATCAATAACTTCTCTTGAGACATCATTGAAGTGGGCGTGGGAATGAAGAAAACTTTTAGGTCGTTGCCCTCGTTTCATTCATCATCTTCCACGAAATGTTTCATTAAATTATGTGGAATCTCCGAACCATTTCTTGTTTAATATTTAAATAGTTAATTTCACAATAAAATACTACTTTAAACGGTTAAATTTAAGTAAAAGTTCCAATAAAATTATTAGGTGTACGGTTCTTTTTGTATGTGTGTGTATATATATATATATAACGTATAAACAAAGCAAAGGCGATGACATGGAATATTGGTCTTAGTTTAGGCCACAAAAAAATTTACACTCTTGTCATATTTCTCGCCCCATTTGGAGTGGGTCCTGCAGGACTATAAAAGAGTATTATCACTCCTCTAAATGAGATATCATCAATTAATTTTATTTTGGTGTCATTTAGTCATCTACTTTATATATTTTCATTAATTACTTTACATTTTTGTTTACTCGTTTTACAATTTTCTCTACATACATTATATATAGAGAAGGATGCACTCATTTAAGTCAAAAATCGACCCAACCAACAATTTTTGGTTAGTCGTTTCACATTACAGACAAGAATAAATATTATACTAGAGTCAACTTTGTTTATTTATATAATAAACAATGTATATTATTGTTAGATGAGATTTTCGGAGAAATTTGATTCATTGAATAAACTTCGTATTTGTATTAATTTATAATATAATTATAAGTAGGTACAATCTCTAGTTTATATTCCTTTAATTTTATTATTTATCTCAAAAAGTAAAATCGTCTCGAGGAGTTTACAACTTGTTTTCAAGATTGATTTGTATCGAGGGCTTTACAACTTGTTCTTGAATGTTGATTTGTCTCGAGGGCTTTGCAGCTTATTCTCAAAACTATAGTTATGTAGGTTGGAAGTCAACTAATCTTTGAAGTTCCTTTAGTCTACAAAGACGTGTTTGATTTTCAGGAGTTTGGAGAGTGTTCTGCTTTTTGAATTCTCTCTATAATTTCCTCTAGAGTCTTTAACTTCTACTTTAGATTGTTTGTGGAGTTTTTTTTTTTTTTTTTTTTTAATTAAGGAGCTTCAGAGAGTCTTCTAATCTTGTGGAAATCTTTTGAGCTATAGTTTTTAGATCTACTGAAGAGCAAAAGTTGATCTTTGCAGCTTAGGTCTTTAGATCTTGGAGAGAGTTTACAAGAGTTTTAGACCTTTAGTTTTTTTTTTATCTTTAAAGTGATTTGTGTTTTTCAAATTTTTAGAGCTTCAACGTTTGTATCTTTAGAGCTTTGGAAATTAAAAGTGTCAGTCTTTAAAGCTTGTGAGCTTCAAACTTTTGCCTTCAATTCTTCCCACCTTTAAAAATAAAAGGAAATACCTCTATTTATGAAGTTTCCATGAGCCTTACATGGGCTTGGGCCCAAAAATTAGGCTTGGGCCTAATATTTTCTATGGCCCAAAACTTTACAATGGAATGAATTTGTGTTGGATTTTGGACTCGGAAAACTTTAATTACTTAGCTTAATCCAATTTATAATTTTCACAATGGGTTTGGACTTTTGTTGTGACGACGTGACAACTTATGATTAGCTAAATTTCTCATTCAACATATACTTTATTTGATTGAATTCTAACACAATACAATTATTTTTCATATAAAGCTATCTATTCGAACATAGTTTAGTAGATTAAGCATCTATTGCTATATTGAAGATTGATGATTCCATTTCTTTGTACCCACAATTGTCTAACCGAAAAAATTAGAAAATTGCATAAACCACACCTGAACTATGGGGTTGGTTATAATGACACCCATGAACTTTCAATTTGAGGATTTATTAATGGTTGCAATCAACCTCTAAATTGTGTGTGTGTGTGAATTTTCAATTTAAGCAATTGTCTCCCTGTTATAGTTCATGAGTTATAATAGTCTGTGGGTTATAATAGTATATATTTGGAGTGCAAACTATTTTAGTATGAGTTATAATATTTTGTATTTTGGGGTGCATGCTATTTTATTATAGTAAACACGATAACAAGGAAGAAGAGAGAGATTAGGTAGGAAATAGTAAACACCGTAACAAAAATAGATTTCAAATAGTCTTATCGTAGTTAATTGTGAGTTATAATAGTTGAAAACACCAACTATTATTATTGGCGACCCAAACACTGAGTGAGCTATAATAACAAACTCCACCCAATTAAAATTGGGGCCCAAATAGCCTCTAGTTTCAAAATATTACATTTTTATACTTGAGTTTTAAGTTTAGTTTTTATTTGGTTCTTATATTTCAATATTTTACATTTTTACCCTCGAGTTTGTAATAGTGGTTACTTTGATATTTGACTTTAACTAATTTAAAATAAGTATGATGTGAAATTTTAAAATCAATTTAATAGTGAAAACAAACTAGTAAAAGTTAATTGAATATTATTTTAAATTAATTATTAGATAGTAACATTAAAGACTAAAAGTGAGTATTACATGAAATCAGATTTAAAAGTGTAAATCTTGAAGTCTTAAAACTAAATTAAAATCAAACTCAAAATTCAAAGTTAAAAATGTAGCATTTTGAAATTTATGGATCAAATATAAATTAAACTCAAAATTCATGGACAAAAGTATAGCTTTTTAAAAGTACATATCAAATTGAATCTAGAGTCAATACTTAGAACTATAATTTTCTTCTTTGACACTACGTGAGAAATCCAAACTCTGATGTATAAATAATTTTCCCTAACTTCTCATTAAAAATAGTTGTTTTCAAATATAGAAAAATGAAGCGAAATATTTACAAATATAGCAAAATTTCACTGTCTATCGTTGTGTCTATCTATAGTCTATCGCGACACCGATAGATAGTAAAATTTTGCTATATTTATAAATATTTTCAACAATTTTATCGTTTAAAATAAATTTTCTATTAAAAAATTATTACAACTAATAAAATTGGCAAAATAATGATAATAATAAACTATTCAATAGGAAAACTATGACATTACTATACAGGATACTTCTACAGTTAATTCACACACGCGCACAAAAGAAAACTGTACGCTGTACAGTTGTACTATTCTTATTAATATGTTAACGCCTCTTGAAGAAAGAATATATATATATAAAAAAATAAAATTAGATCTCAATCCTACAATTATATTTAAGCCTAATTTCCAAACTTTTACAATATTCTATTTAATTCAGGAATTTTAGAGTTTTTTTTTTAATATTCGCGAGTGTTTGGACTAGCTTACGCACACCTTGACTAATCTCACGTGACAATCTATATGACCCTACGACATTTAGATGTTAATAAAACTTTTAGAGTTGTTTTATTTTGACTACGCACGAAGGACTATAACGAAGACTAAGAGTATGTTTTGTTTACCTTTTCAAGTGTTTACTTTTGAAAATAAATCATTTCGAACAATTGAAGTGTTTGACAAACAAACATTTATACAATTTATGGACTAAACATCAAAATTTAGGATCGTGATAGGATTTAAACAAAAAAAAAAAAAAAAGAAATGTGAAATTAGAAGTTTAGTCTATAATTTTGAAGTTTGCCTATTTAATCCCTAAACTTTTAGAAGTGTCAATTACGTTATTGACATTCTAAGTCTGTGTCTAAAAGTTATTAAACTTTATGAACTTTAAAAATGTCTTACAAGTCCAACGACCTTTAAATACAAATTTCAAATTTCAAATGACCTATTAGAGTCTATACTCTTCAAAGTTTAAGGACCAAATAACAAAAATAGTTAAAGACATAAACATTCAACCACACAATGTAATGTATTCAATTAAAAAAAATGTTGATCCATTAAACATAAATCTGAATATATATATATATATATATATATATATATATATATATATATATAGTGAGACTGTAACTTTCAATTTCGTGTCTAGTGGACCTTGCAAACATATTACATAAGTTAAGGATTTATTAGACACAAAATGACAAAATAAAAAAATTTAAGGATCTATTAGACATAAAAACAAAGTTTAAAAACTTATCTAATACTATTTACAATTTAAAGACATATTGAACATAACATAAATAATTTATGAATCTATTAAACACTTTTAGTCCAGAGATTCGTAGATTCATAAATTAAGAGCCCATTTGAATTAAAAAAGTGTTTAAAAAAAAGAATTATTATTAAATTTTTTTTAGATAAAACGTGTTGAAAATATACCTAAAAACTGTCTGGAAAACTATATTGAGTAGTTTTTGAATATTTTATTGTCAGTTTGGAACCTCACGATTTCGAGGTTTCAATTCATAACAGATTTCAAATGAATTCCTTTGTTTGTTATTGAGGAAAGATAATGATTTTAAAATCCGAAGTGATTTCAAATTTTATTTTTACTTAAAAAACTTTTTGGACCAAAATGCTCGAATTTCATAGGATTTAAAAGTAAATTGCTTAATCGACCTTATTATATTCTAATTTTCAATTTACCCGTCATAGTTAAAAACCTATATTAGTAAATTCTTAACTTTCTATTTTTTTTTTGTTACCATCCAAACACAAAAAATTTAAATACATTCATTTCAAATCTTTATCCTTCCAAACAAAATAATTAATTTAAAATCATTTCTCAAATTTTGAATCACGAGATTTAAAATTACTTTTTCAACTTTCTTGAATTAATTAATTTTTTTCTAAAATAACTTATATTCAAAATTAAATACGTGAAACATAAACCAAAACGCACCCTAAATTTGTAATTTTCACAGAGACGAAAATTATTGACTCAGTCAGACTAGAGGGGTAATATAGTAATTATCTACTCGAAGATGTCAATGATCGCCGTCGGCTTCAAAAGAGGCGCTTGCTGTTGCTTATCAGTTCTCCGTTGTCCTCCGCTTTACGCGTTCGAGCCTTTCCCGAAGATTTAGTGTTGTCTGCGTTGCTTTTATCCACCAGAGAATCCATTTCCGATTCCGTTTTTCACTGGGTTGTTTTGATTTCCTCTCTCTCTCTGTGCGCCATGGACTGAGCTGACGGTTTCTGGTTGTGGTGAGTATCTTTCGTTGACTAGTTTAAGCATACGCACACTCGCAATCCAATCCCAGTTACCCAATTGATCGATTGTTTGCTAATTGCTTTAGAGCTTATCTTTTGTATGAATTAGATGCTGGAGTTTGGAGGGAGGGGGGATTTTGTTTCTGCTTGCTTGACATACATGATTTTTTTGTGTGTAAGTGATTGTTTCATTGGCATCGGATGATATTGGGAGGATTAGGAATTGCTTATGGGCTTTGAACGGATTGAAATAAAGGAATTAATTGTGTTTTTGAGGTTTTAGTTTATGGAGAGTGGGCTGATTTTGCTGCTTCGTATGTTGAGTGTCAATTGTAATCTCGATATCACCTGAGAAACCACGAAGCCTTGGAATTGGGTTTTTGGAAATGATTTATCTCTCAGGGTTCGTTAGAGTCCCATGGCTAAGATCTTAGTTCTTTGGTTTTTATGTACGATAAAAGTCGTAAAGAAGTGGTGGGTATGGGAGTGTTTCATCTTCTAGTCTGCAAAATGTGTCGATCTATTCGGTTGTAACTTGTGGGTTTTGCCTTTCTAGAAAATTGAAGTGTAATTTGGAAGCAAACCGGTTAGAGTGTGGAGCGCTTAGGAAAAGTGCTGATTAACATAAAAAAAGATACGGTGGTCAATTTATTATTATCCCAATTGAGTTCTGGCGTGCTAAACTCCTCCTATATATGTTATTATTTTCCCTTCTTGATATTCACTTTAGCGTGTTGATCATTTTTTGATAACCTGTACTTCAACATTTAAGTTTCTGGAAATTGTACTTTCATATTCTTTTTTGTCCAAAGTATGTGTGTTGAACTTCTCCAGTAGCCAGTGAGCGTTTATAACATTAGTGGCTAATGTGACCGATATCTACATTAACATGTTTTTCTGCATGAATTCAGATGCTTATATAAAATGTTTGACTGTGGTTACAAGTCACAATTGATGGGTGGTCAGCGAGAAAAGTTTGTGAGGTAAAGTGCCTCTTATTTTGTTCCATTTTATTATTTCCCCGTAGATGGTGAGGATGGTTCACAGTGTACAAGTTTGCAATTTAGTCCTGTCAGCTGTCATAGTCGTAGCTATATAATACGTATACAACTTATAAGATCAATAGATAACTATTTCTTCTATAAGGATGTTAATTGGATAGATGACTGTTAATGACATTTAAGCCTGCAATTGCAACATGGGTTAAGTTGCTCTGGCATAAGGCATTTTTATGTGTGGTGTAGTGTACCTATGAACTGTAAATGTAGACATCCAAGTCTTCAAAGAACCTGAGTGAGGAAGAGTAGTTTATAACCATGACTACAGTGTCAATATGCACAAATTGTAGACTATGCAGAACTAAGATTTGGGAACTTTATATCGTCCTCTGTCTAATCTAGATGAATATGTATCCTTCCCAATCTTTTCTTAAAAAAGTGGAACCAGTTCTTGGTATTGATTTTTTTTTTCTTTTTTTTGGATAATTAATATGTTGGCTAGTTAAGCTCATTATTGATATGTGGAACCATTAAAAGGCTCTTTTAGAATTTTCTATGGAAGGGAACTAAAGACAAGTGAGGCACCCATAATTTGAGATGGGACAAAGTTTTTATTTTATTATTATTATTTTTTTATAAGAAACATAACTTTCATTATCAAAGAGAAAGATACAAAAAGAGGGGGATGAGGTATCCCCATAGAACAACTTACCAAAAAAGAAGCCCAACTAGTATAAATTTGGTTAGACTATAATTACAAAAGTATTTAGAAGTAGAGGACCAAATAGAAGCAAAAAGAGTAACCAAACTCCAAAAAAAGTCACTATTAGTTTCTTGATCACAAAAGATTCTAGAGTTAAGAGTTTTTTTCAAACCACAACTTCCAAAGGAGGGTGAAGATCCCATTGGACCAAGGGGTTTTTGCCTAAGCATTTAATTGAGGACCTTCAACTAACTGTAGAAGGGCATCTGAAGTTTTCTTAGGCCAATACTGCTTCATTTTGAACAAGCTAAAAAGTCTCCACGAACAATCAACAACAAGGGACAAAGGAAGAAAAGATGGGACAAAGTTAAACTTCCCCTTGAGGAAGGAGGTTTGGGGATTATTGACATCAAACAGAAAAACAAATCCTTCTTGGCTAAATGGATTTGGAGATTTCATAGGGAGAAACCTGCTTTATGGAGAAAAGTGATTGTTGCAAAATTTGGCTCCACGCATTTTGATCTCAAACCGGATCACACTTCCTTAAGAACCTCCAAGTGTCCCGGGAGATATGTTCAGAGTGTCAAAAACCATAAAACCATACTTTCTCCAACATTTCATGTATAGTTAGAAATTGCAATTCACAGCTCTATTGGTTTTTGGTCAGATCCTTGGTTGGGGGACAACATTTTAGAAGACAAATTTCCTTCTCTATTTGCTCGCTATCACTCAAAAGGCTATTGGATTGGTTGCAGATATGTGGGACCCGTATACTAAAAGCTGGAATTTTTACCCCAAGTGAAATCAGGTTAAGATTTTGTTGAATGGGCCATCCTTTCCCATGCACTTGAATCCACCCAACTCACTCCCTTTGCTGATGTTTGGTGCTGAAATTTAGAGAAAAATGGTATCTTCTTGGCCAAATCCCTTACTTTATCAATGGCCTCTAAAGGCGATTTTAGTTTCAAACACCTTTATCAATCCGTTTGGAGTGGTAACTACACTAAAAAAAAGTAAAGTTCTTCATTTGGGAATAGAGTAATACTTGCCTCAACACTCGAGAAAAGCTACAAATTCGATCTCCATGGGTTGCTATCTCTCCTAATTGCTGTTTTATGTGCAAGACTGTTGGGAATTCCACACTCGTTTGTTTTTTCACCGCAATCGGGCCAAGTTCTTTTGGGATTTCATCCTTGCAAAATTTGGTTGGCATTCATCCCTCCCTCAACACTTTCGAGATATCCTATCACACTTTTTTCAATTGACACCCTTTTAAATAGGAAGAGGAAGATTCTATGGCTGAACTTTGTGTGTTCTTTCCTTTGGACTACTTTGCTTGAACGAACTTTCGTGTCTTCTCTTAGTTGGTGTAAAATGATCTCCCCTTTGGACTACTTTGGACTACAAGGCTACAATGCAACTCTCACTTCTACTACATTTCTTTCTCTTAGTTGGTGTAAAATGATCTCCCCTTTTTGTCCAATTGGAGATTTTTTTTTATAATCCATTGGATAGGATCCCCTTTTGTAATTTCATCTCATCAACGAAATTTTTGTTTCCTTATTAAAAAAAAAATAGAAAGAAAGAAAAGAAAATTAAATAAATAAAAAATAAATTCAAGAGGATAAACCATTAGAAGAAGAACAAATCAAACATTTAAAAACACAACCAAACAATCTGCATAAAAAAGCTCCTAGTGATTTGAAGAAATCCGCAAATGGAGCAACTACTAGCTCCAGGCTTCAACTAAGGGTGGAAACGGTTCGGTTCGATGGTCAAACCGAACCAAACCGAAAATTTTAAAATTTTCATATGTGAAACCGAACCGAACCAAACCAAACTGCATATACGGTTTTAGATATGATTTTGCTATTTTTTAAAAAATATGTGTATATATATATTTTTAATTAAAAACGGTTTGGTTGAAATTCGGTTTTGCTCTTTAAATTAAAAACGGTTTGGTTTTAAATTCGGTTTTGCTCTTTTTTTAATATATATATATATATTAGTTAAAAACGGTTCGGTTCGGTTTCAAATTCGGTTTTTGAAATTGAAACTGAACCGAACCGAATAATTCGGTTTCACTGAGTTTTCGGTTCGGTTTTTGCGGTTTGATTGACCATCCCTAGTTCCAACAAAAAACTCCGAAGCTTTTTTTAAAAAAAAGTAAAAACCACCTTCAAACTGACAACTCTGCTATCCTTTCAAGTAGAAGTGAAAAGATGACGCTCTCTTTCCCCCCTTTCTCCCTTCCTCTTGTCTCCCTCCCAAGACACAACCTCCCACCCTTCTTCGACCACCTCACCGACAACCACCACCACGCTCCCCACTTCTAGCCATCCACCAACCACATGAAATACTCACCAACAACCCTTTAGAAAGATCATTATTGAAAGGAAAGTCTTTTTGATCAACATTGACCCTTATTCTCGTGGCACAAAGGTTCGTTTAACTGAAAAAACAAAGGATTAATCCTTTTCCATCACTATCCATTGGAGTAATCTACAGTGGATAATAGACTTTCAAAACTCTTCTAGTTGCACCTTTTAACTAGAAATTCTTCAAAGAAACCAGAGTTGATGATCAAGTCATTTGGATAGAAAAAGTTACCAGCAAGAGAGGCTTCTCTTTTGAATGGGTGAAACTTGACTATAATGGGGGAAGAATCACATCATCATACCCTTTGGAGAATAGTGAAAGGTTGGATAACCTTCACGGACCTCACCACTTTTTATAGTTTTGATGCTGCCCACCCTATTTATGAAGGCCAACAACCCAATTAGAAGGAGTCCCTTATTAAGAAGAAAGAGATGGTCAACAATGAGATAAAAGAAAAGGAGCCACAGTTGGAACCCCATCACGATTCATTAAATGGTAAACCACCCACCATAGCTACTACCTATTCTCCATCTCAATCCTCCACATCCTTGGTCTCATTCGACACGAACAATATCAGAAGGAAAAACTTTCATGATGCATGGTACAAAATCCTCAGAGCCCTTTAAGTTGAAATTACGTCTTTTGGCTCCTTTGCTCCTTTTCAACCCAACAAAGCCATTTTGAGATGTGAAGACATGGAGCAAGCAAGAATCCTGAGTAATTATAAGGGATGGCAAAAGGTAGGCTCATTTCAATTCCTTTTCTCTCCATGGAGCCATGAGGAATATCACTATGATCAAGTTGTCCCTTCTTATGGAGGAGGGTTAATTGAGGTTGCAAAAAAGACCCTTAATAGAATGGATATAATGGAGATTAGCCTTAAAGTGAAACAAAACCTTTTAGGTTTTCTCCTAGCAAAGGTGGCGTTTCCATCTCCTTCATCCTCGGATTTATTTGTATGGATTGACCCATTTTTTAATGCAGATTATCATATAGGATTCATGGCTGGAATCCATGGTTATCTGGCCAAATATCCAGCAGAGAAAGGCACAAAGAAAGAGGCTTTTTCAAATTGCCCTGTTGACATTGACTTATCATAACTGCCATACCCTAGTGAAGTGCACAAAATAGAGTTGCCAGCCAACTTTTGCCCGGGAATACACAACTCGAAATTGTGGAGCCCACCCTTCTGCCATCACCTTCCGTACATGATAATAATGTTACAGAATCCATCCCCTCCGCGATTCCATCAACCTTTGACTTACCTACCCCAAAAGAAATCCCTCACATTGACCCAAAAAATGTTATTATCAACCACAAACCAACCACCTTCATTGGTGGCACAAAATACTCCACAACTATCATCCCTTAACAATTTGAGGATGATATAGATTGCTACCTCACCAGCCCTCTGCAAAGCGCACATGGCTCATCCAAACATATGGAAGCTCCATGGCAAGAATCTCTCTCCTCCACCATATTATAGCTCCTATCCCACGAACCCCATGACTCACTTGGCTGCACTGGCACTCTGGTTTGAAGAATGTGGTCTTTGCATAAGATCGATCCCTTCAAGGAAGAACAAGAACAAACTCACATAAAAGCAAAAGAAAGGCCTTCGTGAAATTAAAAAGCTGGAATGCTCTATATTTTTACGAAAATTAGGCTAAGGTCTTAATCAGGGAGAGGACACACTCATCTTAATGTTAATCCTTTCCTGGAATGTTAGAGGCCTCAGCCTATGGAAGAAAAGGGCCACTGTCAAGAGACTCATCACCAAACATAATCCATCTATTGTCATTCTTCAAGAAACCAAGAGTTTATCAAATCTCTTTGGAGCTCTAGAGGGATTGAATGGTCTTCTATGGATGCTATTGGTTCTTTTGGTGGAATTCTTATTATATGGAATGCTTCATCCTTTACAGCCTCCTCCTTTACAAAAGGAGCGTACTCTCTAACCATTTCTTTCACTTTGCCTGATGGCTTCAATCTATGGTTAATAGGTTTCTACGGACCTTCGAATGATACAGACAATGAACAATTCATTCACGAGCTCCATGAACTCTTCTGTCTTGTGGATGAAAGTTGGATTATTGGTGGTGATTTCAACCTCATTCGATGGCCACATGAGAACTCAAACAATTGGAGACCAAATAATGATATGACAGCCTTCAACTCCTTCATTGACTCTTTGGAGCTCATTGACTTGCCTCTTACAAATGGGAGATTTACGTGGTCTGATTTTCGTACCCCACCAACTCATACAAGAATTGACAGGTTCTCATGCTTTGAATCTATTATCACAAAATTCACCGATGCATCCTTGAAAAGATTGGATAGGCTGACATCAGACCATTATCCCCTTCTTTTGACTATTGGCAATAAAAGAAGGGGACCTCTACCCTTTAGGTTTGAAAATATGTGGCTAAATCATAAAGGCTTCCATTCATTTGTCGAAAATTGGTGGAAGAGTCATCCCCTTACTGGGCATCCGGGCTATGGTTTTATACACAAAGTAAAGGGGCTGAAAATGTCAATCAAAGAGTGAAATTTAAATATTTTTGGCATAATTGAATCATAAAGGGATACCCTACAAAAGGAGCTGGCCATTATTGACCACGAAGTAGAAAATGGTTCCATTTTAGAAGCTCTCATTGAGAGAAGATCTGTGATTAGAGAACAAATTCTATCTCTTAATGCGAATGAGGAAATTAAATGGAGGCACAAATGCAAAGCCAATTGGTTGATAAACGGTGACGAAAACACTTCGTTTTTCTGCAAATATGCGGCTGCCAAGAAAAGGAAGAATTGCATCACAGAAATCCTCAATGATAGGAACATTAGCGTGCTCCAGGATTCTGAAATTGAAGCTGAATTCATCACTTTTTACAAGGATCTCTTCACCAAAAAACGGGGTAATAGGTATCTGCCTCATCCATTGGAGTGGGACCCCATTAACAATGAACAATGGAGATCTTTGGAAGCTCCCTTTACTGAATCTGAAATTTGGATGGCGATAAAAGGCATTGGGCAGTAACAAATCACTGGGGCCTGATGGATTCACATCTGAATTCTTCAAAAAAAATTGGAACATCCTAAAAAAACGACTTGATTAGAGTGTTCCAAGATTTTTTTGAGAATGGAATCATCAATGCCCATGGGAATGAAACTTATATTTGCCTTACCCCCAAGAAAATTGATGCCAAGAAAGTAGGAGATCACTGACTTATTAGTCTCAGAACGGGACTCTACAAGATTATTGCTCGTGTCCTAGCCGAGCTATGGCTGTAGTTTCCAATTTCTGACCGAACGACATTTGCAAATGAACTTGGAAATTCTCTGATCCTCTTTACCCCGCCTGTCGAGCATCAAAGTTTCCTTTATCAGTGAAAAGAAGGAGTGCCAACCATGTTATTTCTCCCAGCTGGAATATGGATATTCATTCTACCAACCGAGGAAGGCCATAAGGCATATTCTACAAACCAACCTTCCTTAGAACGAAACTTGGTAAGTCGAGATATCCCACGGTCAGATTTGGTTTTTTCTGAGAAGAAAGCTTGGGCCTTGTCCTTGAGCATTTTGTTAAGGCTTCCCATAAGCCACTCCATCATCTGAGACGAAAATGTAATAATTTGATCTCTTTCCAAGTCTTCTACCGAGTACCCTGAGTCGTCGAGCCAAATACAAAAATGGCTGTTGTTTATGTTGCAGCTTTTGATTTCCATAGTTGGTGCCTTGAGCTTGGTAATTACGGATGGATGGAGATGGAAAGACAATGAAGTTGACGAAGTAGATGTTGCTGATCAAAAGAGAGAGAAGGTCGCCAGAGCTATGGTCATAAGTCCTTTTTAAATGGACATGGAAGCTTGATTCTAATGCCTTCAATACAAAGTCTTTATATACTTTCCTCTCCTCCAATTGACACACATCTACGACTGTTTTGTACAAAAAACTTTGGAGGTGCCCTTGTCCAAAAAGAGTGAAATTTCTCATTTTGGAAATCTCAAATTCCTGTCTCAACACCACGGACAGGTTACAGAAAGGTTACCCATGGATCAACCTGTCTCCCTCTTAGTGTAGCCTTTGCCATTCCAACAATGAAACTGTCCAACATGTCTTTTTTTATTGTCCCACATCTACAGGGATTTGGACAAAATTTTTTACTGCCAACAACTTGACTCTTGCTTGCCCTAATAATTCACAGAGTTGGCTTCACTTATTGATTTGATAGACACCTGTCAAAGCAGATTAAGAACGTCAGTGGCTTAGCATTATTTGTGCTGTTTTTTGGAAGATATGGGATGAGAGGAATGAGAGAATCTTTCGGGATAAGAACAAAAGGACAAAGGATATAATCGACAATGTCATTCATATTGCTTTTTTTGGTGCAAAGATATACCGGCTATACATAGTCATAGACTCATAATTTATCTTTTCTTGTTGCAAATTGGAAACACCTTTTGTTGGGAAAAACCTCCCATTTCTACGACAGGAAATAAGCAAAAAATAACAAAGAAATTAAAAGATAACAATAAAACTAAGAACACAAGAATTTACGTGGAGAACTCCCCAATTGGAGAAAAACCATGGACCATAAAGAAATTCAGTAATTCACTATGTGAAAAATTGCTACAATCACACAGAATAATTATCTCTCCCCGTCCTCAATTACAAAATCATTCTCTTCAAAACTTTTGTCTACTCACACCCTTTTTTTTTTCCACTCTCAAAGTAGAAAAATGCAAAGAGGGACTTTAGTTAGAGTAAGCACACAAAGCTTAAATTTTTTCTTTCTAATTGGGACATGTAATAAACTAAGGGAATGGGCTCTTTTATAGAGTTAGAGCCCATCTCCCTCCTCCTAAAATTACCGATGTGGGTTTCCCACATCCTGCCAAATCCCAACACCTTTTGTACACCCTTTGATTAGGTTCCTTTTTTATACGTATACCCATTGAATGGGCTCCTCATGTACCTTTGGATATCTTAGGATATTTCATTCAATCAATGAAATTGTCTTTTTTTTTTAAAAAAAAAACTCTGCTATCCTTTCAACTAGAGACGTTCTTGCTACCTTCAAGAGAAATGCAAAATGGGCCATCCCAATTTACTGCAAAAAGCTTGGCATCGTTTTTTTCCATTAATGTTATGTTGGCATAAGCAACTCCAGCTTGTAATGGACAAGAATCTCTAATTTATTTGAATATAAGATTCTCTGCAAAAACCATTTTTCTAAAAGTAATTCCAATTCCGCAACAAGTTAAACAATCCAAGTACAACTTTGGGAGTGTTATAATATATGATACGAAATTAGGGAATATTCCTCTAGATTTAAGCAATATTTAAATCCTCAGATATGGTTGGTAAAAAAATGTTTTATGAAAAGTATTGTTGTTTTGAGTATTCTTGTCTTCCTTATTTGCACTTAAAGCTTTATTTATTGAAATGAAAGTTACATTTTCCAATATTCAGCATAAGCCATTTGCATGTTGCCTTATGCAATCTCATATCTTTAATGCTTAGTTTTCTAAAATAAACTTTCATTCTACATATTTGAACTTTTTTTGGAAAAGGATATGAGACTTTTCAATAAAAAAATGAAAAGAGACTAATGCTCAAAATACAAGAACAAGACAGCAGGACAAAAAATACAGAAAGAGAGAGTTCTAAAAAGGCCAAAAACATAACAAAACAAAAGGCCCTAATAAGAACAAAAGAGATAGCAATTCAAAAACGAGGAAAAATAAAAGTATCACAACTTCGAGAAATATCTTGAATTGAAGAACAGCTGAAGAGCTTTGATAGAGAACACCAAGATGAAGTTATATAATGGGTTGAATCAAACGAATCAAAATGAAAGAAGGAAGATATCTGAAAATTCTCTGATTGGACATATTTAAACTTTTGATCTTATTATTTACTTTTACATGAAGATTAGACTTGTAACTTGTATATTGGTTCCTCGTTTAACATCCTATTAGCAAATTTTATTTGAAAAGAAAACATTTGACTTTATTATTGGTAATATTTCTTGCTGGAGGGAGATATTTTCATTTTTCCTTTTATTTCTTATTTTTCTGGATAAGAAATGAATGTATTTCGTTAGAAAATTTTCATATGAACTTCTCGAAATTGGACTTTAACAGTCCAGAGTCAAATTAGTACCATATGTCTTATCTAGAAAAGTATTTCAAATTTTAATGCACCGAGGTTGTCATTTATTTAGTTATTTAAAGTCTGCTTTTACATGTTGACAAGTTTGACTGCTAGAATTAAAATGTCATGGCTACTTCTAATGCTATTTAAGTTTCTCCTTTTTATTATATGCAGCACGTTTGTGTGTTTCTACAACAAGAAATCAACTTCTCAATGTTCTCATTAACATTTGAAAAGTAATGACAGAAGTGTATAGAAAAGCTTTAAATACACTATCTCAGATTGTAGAAAAAATGCAAAAAATTCACATATATTTGTATGTACGCATACACGTGACATTTTGAAGAACTAATTTATAATTGATGAATCCAACGGAAAGGGATTCCATAGAAGGCATTGTTAAATAGTCGGGAAGGAGATGGGCAAACTTTTCAAAAAATTGTTTCTCCAATTGTCTTCCTTTCAATATAGTGATGATTGAATACTTTTTCTGGATGTTACTCAATGTAAGACTTAAATCTGACATATGCCTTTTCATTTTGATTATTTATTTTTAGGTTGGATGACTTGGACTCCAGATTGTCATCACCTTCTGATAGTGGAATGAGAAGATGCGGGTTTAATATAGATGGATTTAACCGTGCAGTCCATGGAAATGATAAGCCGTCTGGATCCTTCAAGAGAGGAATGAGAAAAGGGTCCGAAGGACTTAAATCAATTGGCCGATCACTCAAGTTTGGGGTGTCTCGAGCTGTATTTCCAGAGGATCTTAAAGAGTCAAAGAAGAAAATCTTTGATCCTCAAGACAAATTGCTCTTATTTTTGAATAAACTTTTTGTCATATCATGTATTTTGGCAATATCTGTGGACCCACTATTCTTTTATGTTCCTGTCATTAACCAAAGCTTGAAGTGTCTTGGCATTGATAGAAAGCTGGCAATTACAGTGACAACATTGCGGACAATCATTGATGTTTTCTATCTTATTCATATGGCTCTCCAATTCCGGACAGCTTATATTGCTCCATCATCTCGGGTGTTTGGGAGAGGTGAACTTGTGATTGATCCTGCACAAATAGCTAAGCGATACTTGCGGCGGTATTTCATCATTGACTTGGTGTCTGTGCTGCCCCTTCCACAGGTTTATAGACACTAAATTAGCTGTTATATTCTGTATGCATTTCTCTCCATTTCTGAGGTTTTTTTTCTCTACGTAAATAATTAAACTTTCCAGTTTCCACCTTGTCAATCAGCATTAACATGTTGCATTGTCAAATGCTATTTACTTAAATGGTGCAGTGTCAAATGTTGTGTTGTCTTTTGTTTAATTATTATTTTTATGGGGCCCTTGTTTGTTTGCTCGTGAACTCTGTTCCCAGGTTTGTCCTTACAAGCATGCTTACATAGATTGCACCAGTTTGGGTAGACATCCCAGAGCCAAAAATCTCTTGTGAATTATGTCTATGGTGCAAATACTTTCAAGGGCAAGAGATCAGAAGAATATTTTTTATTTTTTCTAGTGGCTTTCATCTTCCTTAAGACTTTATAGGAGGTAGGAGAGAGAAGTTGATCTTCAAATGTAAAGGAGCCTTGTAATGATGTCATAGAGAACACCCCATCTTTTTCAACGTTCCATGTTAATTGTTCCAGCCTATGAAGCACGGACACGTCATTTTTGGCGAGGTGTCAGTGTTGGACACGTGTCGGACACGGATACGTCCGGACACGCTCCTGACACGTGTCTGACACGCAATAATCCGTGTCGCCTTTTATTTATTATTTTTTTAATTTCGGACACGGTCGGACATGCATCAGACACGCCATCGGACACGCGTACAAGAAAAAAAAGAAAAAGAAAAGAAGAATCCAAAACTTTCAAACCAACCGGCGGCGTTCGAGAGGGGTGGTCGGCGAAGGAGGAAGGTCGAACTTGGACGGCGGCGGAGAGAGAGGTGGTCGGTGAGCAACTTCGACGTCAGGGGAAGGGAGAGCAAAATCGAAGAGGAGGGGGAAGGAAGACAGTGACTTTGCGTGTGGGAAAAAAAGAATAGTGCAAGAAGGAAAGTAAACATTATTAGGGTTAGGGTTTTTGCTTTGGGCTTGGGCCTTATTAAAATGCGCTATTGGTTTTTTCTTTTCTTATTTAAATTACATTTTATTTTCCTTTATTAATTTCTTTTTTAAAAAAACGTTATTTTAATAACTAATAGAAAAATTAGTATTAATTATTTTTAGTACTTAATAAAAAATAGTATTATAAATAATTAATAATAAAAACATTATTTTTAATGGGTATATATATATATATATATATAATTAAAAAATAATGTGTCCCCAACGTTTCGTGTCCTACATTTTTAGAAATTGGCGTGTCGCCGTGTCGTGTCGTGTCGTGTCGCGTGTCTCGTGTCCGTGTCCGTGCTTCCTAGGTTCTAGCCGAGGGCTTAGCATTTTGCTGTTGATGGTTTTGGAAAAGTCATTCCAATCTTCCAAGTCTACGACTCTAAGAGGCCTTCTTAGCTCTATAACCATCTTCCTCTTTGTTTATCCCACATCTGACAAGTATAATTGTTTTGCTAACTAGAGAGAGCATAGATCCTATGGAAGTTATTTTTGAGAATTGAGATGCCTCTGCTAGTCTAGTACTTATACCAAAAGGAGGTGCTAATGCCGTCCTCAGTAATAAGAAGGGTATGATTATGAACATACATTTAAGCTTCAGGATGCAAAACCGAAGGCTTCTTGTGCAATGAGTCTGCATATCGAGGGAAACTTTTAGATGCACTAGTTGAGTATTTGGCTCAAATCACATCTTTCCATAGCACATCATAATCTTCATGGAACCTCCAAATCCACTTGGAGAGAAGAGCCATGCTTTTGTCCTTGGTATTAGCTAGACCAAAGCCATCTTTCCGAGTTGGGGAAGCAACTATTTTCCAGTTGACTAGTGTAATCCCCCTTCTTCGTTAGTGCCCTCCCAAAGAATGTTAACAGCGCTCTTTCAATTTTTGTTCAAATTTTCCTGGGGGCAGCAAACACTGAGAAATAATAGGTTAGGAGGTTTAGAAGGATTGCTGGAGTGAGGGTGACTGGTTAACCTTTAGATCAGAACCTATCCCATTTGCTAAGCCTCACTGATTTATTTATTTATTTATTTGTTTTTTTTTGCATAATGGGATCTTGGGAAGGCCCACATACGCAATGGGAAAGGATTGCATTAGGCAATTCCATAAGGAGGAATTGTTCTGCTTCTTTTGTAGTTAGGTCTACCGTTTATGCTAGCCATAGTTGATTTAATTATGTTAATCTTGAGCTCGAGGACACCCTAAAGGCTGTATTGATCAGAAGCAAATTTGCCTCTTTGCTTTGATCATCCACATGGAAGAGGAGGGTATTTAGGTTTATGACAACCTCATGGTTTTGATTTCCTAACTCCTTTTTTAGTTAGCATTTTAATAGGCATTGTTGTAAATCTTGTTTGGGGAAATTCATATCTTAAATTGCCGATTGACCAAAAAATTTAAGCTAATGGGTGAAGGAAAATTTAATATTATATCACTAACACTCCCCTTCACTTGTGGGCTTGAAATATGAAGAAGACCCAACAAATGGAAATCGATATTAATTGGGGAGGAAAGGGGTTTGAACATAGGACCTTCCTGGACACCCTGCTCTGATACCATCTTAAATCACCGATTGACCCAAAAACTTAAGCTAATGGGTGAAGGCAAATTTAATATTATATCACTAACATCATATTTTTATATATATCTTTTTAATCGAGAGAAATCAAGATTTCATTGAGAGAAAAAAATGAAAGAATACCATAGGGCCAAACAAGGGGCAAGAAATAAAGGGCCTTGCAAAAATGGTAGCCTGAAAGGAGCCTAATAGGATTTAATTTTCCATTAGACTCATTTAATTAATTCAATGAAAAAGTCTTGTTTTTGTTTCAGAAAAATAATCTGCCATTTATTGAGAATTACAATCTTATTATTGCTATTTATGTAAAATTCACTATCTTATTAGTCCATTTTAAAATGGTATTGCCATCTGAGTCACAATTTTATATCCACGGTCGGATTTTCACATGTTCCAGTAATTCTCGTGAGTTTTGCTAGTAAGATTGTGAATATTGAGAATTAATCTTGCCATTTATTTATATGCAGATTGTGGTTTGGAGATTTCTTGAGAGGTCAAAAGGTTCAGATGTATATGTGACAAAACAGGCCCTTCTTTTAATTGTATTCCTTCAATATATCCCAAGATTTCTTAGAGCGTTTCCATTGGCTTCAGAGTTGAAAAGGACAACAGGCGTATTTGCAGAAACTGCTTGGGCAGGTGCTGCATATTATTTGCTATTATATATGCTTGCAAGTCATGTAAGTCCCTCCTTTTCCCTTCGTAGTTGGTGCACAGCTTGTTAAGAATTCTGCATTTTATTTTATTTATAAGTATTGTTGCAAGTTATATAGAAAAAGGATAAGCAACTTAATTTTGGATGCGTTAAGAATCCATAAATTAAAGAGAATTTTATTGTTTAGGAGAAATTTGACCTTAAAGATTTAAGTTCATCAAATTAAGTCTTAAACTTGATTAGCCATGAAATTGATAACCCCCTCTTTGTTGTTCACCCTCTTTTCTTAAGATTTGTGGCGAAGTTTGAAAATCATTGTCTGGATGACACTATAAATGCGAGCACTTGTTTTTGTTTGTGTCGGATTTGTTTGGATGGATTTGGACATTTTATTGTCTGGCTGGATAACTTTTTGGCTTATTGCTGTTATGGCTTTGATTGTATAATTTTATAGTCGGGTGGACATTTTCCATCTGACTTTTCAATATTTTAATGGCTGGATTTTGGGTGGTTTATCGGTTATTTTTAGATATTTACTAACTTGATTTTCAGAAGGGCCTGCAGTAATAATATGTTGGTTTACACTATGAACCACCAAATTTTGCTTAGAAAGGGAAGATTTTTGGGAGGAATTATTGTCATTTTCATGTTTTTTGCTTCGGTAGGTGGGAATTGGAAATCACACTACGGTTGAGCTGTCGTCTTATATCAAGCTATTTGGTATTGGCATCTTGTTATTTCAGTTGTAAATTTGTCAAGATAGATCTAATCATTTCTCATGGTTCTTTTTTAAGTCATTTGGAATGGGTTTGTAGATTTTTCTTTTTGCAATTCTTAGTCTTCTGTTAGGTTTTTTTTTGGGGGGGGGGGGGGGGGGGGGGGGGGGGGGGGGGGGATGCTGCTTTGCAACGGTTTAGGTAGCTTAGCTACTAGCTTAAATATAAAAAATTATGGTTGAGGTGCAAATTTAGAAAGGTTGGGTTTAGGAAAACTTGAGCGATTGTTTCTCATTTCTATCAATGAAAGCGCAGTTTAAAAAAAAAAAAGGAAACAAATAAGAGAGGGATTGTCAGTCAGCCTTGTCAATTTGAGAGTGTTTTTGGACATCTTTGATATTTGCTGGTTTTGTAACAGTGGTCGTGGTTTTCTGATTGAGGAGACTTTTCCTGAATCTTCCGATTCCAGGATAAAGACAGAGTTTCCTTTTTCTATGAAAGCTCGGTTTTTTAGTAAACAGTCCTACAGTTAATAATAATAGTTTATGCTTGGATATTTCCATTTTTTTTTATTAAAATTAAAATAATATTTATGTTATCAAATTTAAATGGATCACACTAAATTAGAACTGTTCTTGAAATCCTAATGAAAATTTTAAACAAAGAAATAAAATTATAAATCTTATGTGTTTATGTACAAAATGACTGATTCCAAACAATAAGAACTTTTAAAAGTAAATATAAATCCGTTATCAACCAGATTGAGTTTATTTTTACTTGACTTTAACATTGCAGATAGTTGGAGCATTATGGTACTTGTTAGCTGTGGAACGCAATGATACATGTTGGCAAAAGTATTGTAGTCCCTCTATTTGCAGGAAAGATTTCTTGTATTGTGGTAACCAAGACATGGAAGGTTATGCAGCTTGGAACCAGACAGGTGTGGCTGGCCTTATGTCAAATTGCGCACCTGCTGATGGAAATGATCAGTTTGATTTTGGAATCTTTCAACAGGCTTTGTCCTCTGGTATTGCCGCTTCCAAGAACTTTATTGCTAAATATTGTTACTGTCTGTGGTGGGGACTACAAAACTTAAGGTATGCATTACCCTATTTAAAGAAGCTAGTGGATTGTGTCTGCCATGGATGTTAAAAGGCTATTTTCACACAGAAATCTTTCCCAGGGAAATTTGTATTATATATGCATGTACCTCCTGTTCCACCCTCATAGTCATATCTATGCATTATGCACCCATGTTCACGTAGAAAAAATTGTGTATCATGTACTAAGGTTGGTGAGAAGTTTCCTTTTCAAATCTCATTGAAGTGTTAATCTGCAAGAAAATGTACATGGTACATCAAAGTTGATACGATTGGTAGCTATACCTTTGATTATCTCTTTTTCGCCTTACTGATTGGACCAAGGTTGAAAATTTTCGTACATGATCTTTTACCCAATAAATTGCATGAAAATGATAATTACACTTGAAAATGCATAAGCATACGGGTCCAGGTTGTTGACAGTAGTGCTTTTATTATTTTATTTTTTATTTCAATTTTGGCAGTACGCTTGGGCAGGGGCTTCAAACAAGCACGTACCCGGGTGAAGTGATCTTTTCTATAGCATTAGCTGTACTTGGTCTCATTCTCTTTGCTCTTCTTATTGGCAATATGCAGGTAACACCATAGTTTGAATTAAATAACCTCTGAGTTTGTGGTTCAGAATTCTTATTTCCTTTTCCTAGTTAATGTTGGTGTCGAGAGCATTGGAGGTCTGGTAGGGCTCCAGTTTTATTTGTATGATTTGATAATTAAAGATTTGATTAAATTTACAGGCTTGTGATGCTCATCCGAATGTTTGGGATGGGCATTCTTCAATAGAAGAGTAAAAAAAAGAAGAGATTGGTGTAGGTTTTTCTCAAGTGTTGATGTGCTTGCAGGCTAGGGTCCAGAAAAAAACTTGACTATTTAGGTGTTTAAGTAATTAGTTTATCGGCTGGAAAATGTGTTCAGTGCTTTTGAATCAATTACAGAATATAGCTAAGGCTCACAAAGTTGATCAAATCGAGTATCTAGGAATTAAAGTACTAGGGGGCCTTGTTATGTAGTCTGGATGTGTGCAAAGTGGCCTGGACATCGCTAGGCTCCTTGTCCATCTCTTTAAACCTTCTATTATTCCGTTCACCCCAAAGATTCCACATGGTAGCACATACTCCTGCCAACTACAGGAAACGACCATTCTTATGAAAAGGCAGATGGAGAAGGAACTCTCCATTCATATCTCTAGTGCCCCTAGGACGGGCAAACATCAAACCAAACGTTTGGAAAAATAGGTTTCAAATAATATGTGCGAACTCACATCTCCAAAGAATGTGATTCATATCTTCCTTCGCCTGCTGACAAAGAATATAGCAACACGGGCCCACTAACGTTGTAATCCTCCTCAAGAGTCGATCCAAAGTGTTCACATGTCCATGTAAAACTTGCCAAATAAAGAACCTCACTTTCTTAGAAATCTTAAACTTCCAAAGGGCAGAGAACAAAATCTCACTAGAGGGAGTGGGATCCAGCAAACGATGAAATAAATTTTCGCATGTTCATTTAATTGGTCTTAGTAGCGAACTTTATTTTGTGAGCCTAATGCAATTGTGGCTACTGTATATAATTTGTGCGCTAATGCAATTATGGCCTCTGTTAATATTTTGTGAGCTGATGCCAACTTTTTGGATGGTTTGGCTGAAATGGCTATAGGACTTTTTACAATATGGCTTGGTATGTGAAGTTTATCTCTTTTCTAGTAGTTAGATGGAGTTCCTTGTCTGTCTTCTTTTTTAATTATGTCATTTTAATATAAGACAATTGCAGATCTTGTTATTAACTTCAATTGGAGAGTTATGTGGTAAGCATCTTATCAACTTCATTGGATCAAGTCGATTTAGCGTTTGTTATTTTTTAAAAAATTATAATTAATGGCATCTACAATAGTAGTGAAATTTAAGATATTTCTTGCTTTTGCATTTGGGATGTAAATATATATTTTAGCCTCTTTACCCATTTCAGTAGTAAAGAGGTTGACAGATTGCAGTAAGTGCTTTGCTGAGATTCTAGGCAGTTGAAGTACAATATTATGTTCTAGAGTGGAAAACAGTAAACCATGTACGTAGACATTCAGAAACTGATGTAATGTTATTATGACAGACTTATCTTCAATCTCTAACTATAAGGCTTGAGGAAATGAGGGTGAAAAGGCGTGATTCAGAGCAGTGGATGCATCACCGATTGCTGCCGCAGGATCTTCGGGAGAGAGTCAGGCGTTATGATCAGTATAAGTGGTTGGAAACCCGTGGGGTGGATGAACAGAGTTTGGTTCAAACTCTACCTAAGGATCTTAGGAGAGATATTAAGCGGCATCTTTGTCTGGCTTTAGTAAGAAGGGTAAGGTTATTGCTTTGGCTCTTTTTCTTTATTTGGTTGGTTCTTTTCATATTCCTTCATTTTGCAAACGTGGGACTAAAATGTGTTTTGAATATTCTCACAATATCTGCTACAAATATTTAGCGCGACCTTAAGGGTGGAACTAAATTTCTTTGGAAAAAATCCATTGTATAACCTGTAGTACATGATAACTTATTGAAAAATCGTAAGTCTTGGCTATAGTAAGGGTAAGGTTGTTGCTTTGGCTCTTTTTCTTGATTTCATTCTTCTTCTTATTATTACTACTGAGGCAGTAAAAATTTTACATTAAGTGTGAATATTTTAACGATATGTGCTACAACAGTTGCACAAATTCAAATCGTGGAACTAAATTTCTTTGAAAACTTCCACATGTATATCAGTTTATGATTGTTTTTGGGTAAACTGATAACTTGTTTTGTAGGCTTTAGCTTGTAAGTTACTTTCATCCTAGGATTTGTTTTGCCCTTTGTACTTCGTCGAGATTTTCATATTCCCTGATGATTTCTAGGTTCCTCTGTTTGAAAACATGGACGAGAGGCTGCTTGATGCTATCTGTGAGCGGCTGAAACCATGTTTGTTTACGGAGTACACTTACATAGTGCGTGAGGGTGATCCAGTTGATGAGATGCTTTTCATTATACGTGGTCGGCTCGAGAGTGTGACCACAGATGGTGGGCGGAGTGGATTTTTCAACCGTACCTTTCTGAAAGAAGGTGACTTTTGTGGTGAAGAGCTTTTGACCTGGGCTTTGGACCCGAAATCTGGTTCAAATCTTCCATCTTCTACAAGGACAGTAAAGGCTATTACAGAGGTTGAGGCTTTTGCCCTTGTTGCTGAAGAGTTGAAGTTTGTGGCCAGTCAGTTCAGGCGCCTTCACAGTAGACAGGTGCAACATACCTTCCGATTCTACTCACAACAATGGAGGACCTGGGCTGCTTGCTTCATCCAAGCCGCATGGCGTCGATATTCCAAGAGAAAGTCTATGGAACTTCGTCAAAAGGAAGAAGTTGCAGCAGAAGAATCTGAGGGATCTCAAACTGCCACAAGCGGAGGCTCTTATAGTATTCGTGCAACTTTCTTAGCTTCCAAATTTGCTGCCAATGCTCTCCGAGGCGTTCAGCGATATCGGAACGCAAAGAGCGCTCAGGAATTGATAAAATTGCAGAAGCCTCCAGAGCCAGATTTTAGCGCTGATGATGCAGATTGATCCATCATGTATTGTGACAAAAATTGAATGTATTATTATCTGACTCATGGTTTTTATTTTGAAATTGATTAGATGGGCTGAAACTAATGTATTATAGATGTGCTTGTAGTTTGTAACTTGTAAAAAAGTTTCTGAAATCAATCATCTTGAATATGTATTTTGTGCTTATATTTCTCAGGCTTCTTCTGCATACCAAGTTGGAAAAGCTAATGGACAGAGGGATTCTCTAATCCTCCATTCTTTCAAAGGGTCAAAATAGGAGTGTCAACAAATGTGGCTCCTTGTTACATTACAACAATCTTTTCAGTATTTTGAAATCCTTAATAAAAGATTCCAAAACTCCTGTCCCATATTTTGGTGTATTTGTGTGATTAAATTTCCTGAAGAACTGTTACATCAGAAGGTTATGTTGCTTTTACATTATCCCAAAGTTAAAACTTCTTATCAGTTGCTTTGTTATTTTGCAATATTGCCAAAAGATATGAGCAATTTTTTCTCTAAAATGAATAAAAATAAAGGTTAAAATATCGTATTTTGAAGTTTGTTTAATTTTAGTCTGTGTGTTTTGCATTTTTAAGAAAATCTTAAATTTAGTCTTGTTTATTGTTGATTTTTTCAAAAGTTTTTTGTAATTTTATTAGCATTTTCACTCTAAAATTTGAAAATATGTTCACATATTATATTTCCTTGCTGGAAAATTATTATTATTATTTAGTCAATTTTGATAAAATTTAATTTTAAGAGACTAAATTTAAGATTTATTAAAAGTATATGGACTAAAATTGAATAAATTTCAAAGTATGGACAGGTTAAACAACTATATTGAAAGATTTTTCCTCTATCTCATTGTACTCTTTGGATCTTATACATGAAAATTGTCAGAAATAGCACGTTAAGTTTTTATCCTACAACACTAGCACCCTTTTTTAAAACTTGTTCAAATAGCTTTTTTCAATACATCTCGAACAAGATCGACCGTCGAGATTTAGTTAAAAAATTAAAAATTAACTTTGTAACTTATGATTGTTTTGGGTCTTCTCGGTACATCTCGACCATTACACACAAATTTTCTCCAAATTTGGTTATCTTTACCAAATATTATATCAAAATCATACGTACTTTTTTTAAATCTTTAACCCAATTTATAATTTTCAAATGAATTTTTGTAGATGGATCTGATTGCATTTTGATTTTTAAATTTTGGGAAAGATTAAATTTTGCAAATTTTTTTTTGGTAAGATATAGAAAATATATAAAATCTCATATTTAGGTTTTCTCGGTGATTTATCGGGCAAATTAACACTGAGATTCTATATATTTCTCATATCTTACCGATTTTTCTCAAATTTTAAAAATCACAAGTGAATCACTTGAAAATCATTTGGATAATTTGGAAATTTGATATAATATTTGGTAAAGATAACTGACATTGTAGAAAGTTTGAAAATATATAAGATTTGGTATAAAATTTGGAAAGATTTCATAATATTTGAAAAAATTAATAGAATCTCATGGCCTAGATGTATAAGAAGGTCCAAATCAATCGATAAGTTAAAAAAAGTCGCTTTTTTTTTTAACTAAATCCCAGTGGCCGATCTCATCCATCTTGGATAGGAAACAACTATTCTAACAAATTTTAAAAACGATGCTAATTTTGAAAACTAAAAACTTGAAGAGGCTATTTCTGAGTATTTTTCTACACACTTTTGTATCACATTGCACTATCTTTCTCTCATATTTTGATTTCTAAAAGTAAAGAATATAAATACTCAATTTCTTAAAACATATTTTGATTGCAACACAGATTCAGAATAAATACTCAATTATTAATAAAAACATCTTTGATGTTTTTTCTTATTTTGATTTCTTAAAAATAATAAGAATAAATTCTCCACCTTTCTGACATCTGTCCTGTTTTTTTCCCTTTTAAGTCCTCTCTCTCTCTCATAATTTAATTTCTAAAGAAGAATGAGAACCTATACTCGTTTTACTTTTTAAAATAAAATATCTTAAAATTAGTGATTTTAAAATGACTAAAATTACTTTTTGTCATTTTCAAAATTACCATAAAATATGTTTTTAATCCTTCAAAACTAATTTTGATGATTAAAGATCACATTTAAAAGTATAAAATTGAAAATTAAATTAATTTTCAGTAATTAAAGTATGTTTTTGAGTGATGATAAAAATAATAAAAGTGATTTTAACGATTTTAAAATTACTCCTAAACATTCCCTCCAACTTCTTAAAAGTCAAAAACTTAGTTGAAAGTCTTTGAGAAGGAGTTGTGAAGATCCAAAAATAAGAATCTCTAATTTTAATTTCTAAAAGGATTTTGCTTTTTTATTCTTTTCATCTTTCTTCCATTAAAAAATATCTCAAAGGAGGAAGAAAATTAAAAGTGGGTTTGAGCTTTGAACCACTTTGAAATTTCAATTCGTAAAAGACATTTGTTGATTCCAAGTTCAATGTACAAGAAGTAATTAATATTTAACATTAAGAAAGTTTTTGAAGCATAATTTTTCCATAATCTTATTATTGAACTTTGAACTCAGACGAGTATTCCATTTTTTTTCTTCAATTTTGCTAATTCACCAAATATTTTATAAAAACAGTAATATAAAATTCTTAAGAACTCATAAATTTTAATGAAAATCAGGCTCTATAGAAAAATTAAAATTTAATTAATGCACAAAACATAAATATTGAATTAACTTCACGGTTCTTAATTTCTTATAAAAAAACAACTTTACTAGATTTTTTCTTTAAAAGTCCAATATTTTCTATCAACCATTTTCAAACGAGAAGGATAAAAATTGCATCATTCATATAGAAATTGCAATATTTTTTCAAATGAAAATGTAATGAAATGAAATTAAAAATTCTCGGGTAAAAATGATCACATATCATTTAGGTCTCTTTGGTAACTATTTGGTTTTTAAAAATTTAAACATATTTTCTCTCAATTTTTTACAATGATTTGCATCTTATTTGTCTTGGTTTTCGAAAACATTGGTAAAAAATAGATAACAAATTAAAAAATTTAGAGGTGAAAGAGATAATTATAGACTTATTTTTTAAAAACCAAATGGTTACCAAAACGAGACTATTCCCCCCTCCCCCCAGTGCACTAACTAGCAAATTTTCATTTGCAGAATTAGCTCCCAGCACCAACCTCATAAAAGTTGGTTGTTTAAAGGAGAATTTTTAAAACTAGAAAAATAAAGAAAACTATTTTCACAAAATAACAAAAACTTTAAATAGTTGTAACAGACGCTGATAAAAGCCCATCACTTATAGATGTTGATAGAAGTCTATCAATATCTATCAATATTTTTTTGTTAATTTTTTAAATAGTTTGACATTTTTTCTATCAGTGAAAATTTCTTTGTTTAAACCTCAATCAAACTATGTAAGAAAAACCACTCTTACATCTTCCACCAGACAGCAAAACAAAGAAGACCAAGGGAAAGAATCACAACTTTGTGAAAAACAAGGTAAACCTTTAGATACTAGTTTGTATATCATATGAAGCATCCACCAATCCAACTAAGAAGCGATCAATTAGCCTCATACCAGTAAAAGCATCAACAAAACCACAGATGCTGCTGCACATAACTTTTATTCAAATTGATCTCTCAGTGCTGCCAACCCATGAAAACTCCTAGCATCCACAGTAGAGCGATTGATATAGACGATGTCTCTGTCTTGAGTCTTCCACCATTCAACCTTCAATTGCTTAAGAAGCATTCTTCTGAACCCACTCAACTAGTGTGGCGACACCAAACCCTGTTGCAGTGCGCTTCTTGTCGCTGAAGACGGGGCCAGCAACGTCGATGTGCATCCATTGGACTTTCTCATCAACAAACTACAGAAATATATTTCCAAATATGAGTCTTCTAAAGCATACATAGAACTAATAAGAGGATAACCGCATCTTCAGAGGCATGGTAGATTTCTAGTGCTAGATATTATTTGGTCAGTAAAATCATTAACGATGAAAGAACAAAGAGATGATCAAACTATTCCATTTCAGGAGGGGTTCAATAAGAATATGATATCCACCTGTTTCAGAAACAGAGCAGCTGTAATGGCACCACCTGGACGACCACCGGTGTTGACCATATCAGCCACACTTGACTTCATTGACTCCCAATAACTATCCTCCATTGGCATCCTCCAAAATTTCTCACCACTGGTTTCTGAAGCAGCCAATACCTCTTTTGCCAGGTCATCACTGGGTGTAAAGACACCTGAAAAGAAAAGGGAATTCGATATGACTGATATACACTTTATTTCACACAAACCACATGGCTATTTACACCATTGACTAAGCAACAACCAACCTTTTGAAGTGAGTAAAATTTATCTATGGTGGTGATATTGCATCTTAAATCAAACCGATGTTAATAGTTTTTCCAGAGTAATGCTCGCATAGATATGATACAATCCTGTTGATCCTTATATAACAGAAATATGTTCCTGTTTCAACCCAAGAGGAGCATACCTAGTGTTTGGTTTGACAGTTTGACTCATTTTTCAAAGAATTTTGAAACTATTATTTAAGTTTACTTTCGTAGTCTCCAATAATAAACCCAAATGTTTGAGAGAGGGAGGAAAACGAAAAAAGTTAGATAATGGAAGTGTCTCCAACCATTCAACGGCTTTTTTTTTCTCTCTCTATGTTTGACAGTTTGAGTATTTAGAACTCTCAGTTAGAAGAAATGTAATGTCTACTTTGTCTTTTGATGATCCAGTGGTTTTAACAACTCATAAGAAACCTGATGTCACGTGTTCTTGTTTTCAGATTGACTATAAAGCAAATGATGCTCTGTAGGTTACCATACCTGCAATTGAAGGCCCGAGAGCAACTATACAAGCACCTGTTAGAGTAGCCAAGTCAATTACCTGCAAAGCAATTTAATGTTGCATAAGAAGAGAACAATTTCCAGAACTATTAGTTATGACATGTCTGGTTACTGAGTAATGCCAAGAAAACGACTACAATTTTAATATCAGGTAACTGATAAATTATCATGCACGTATTCTAACCTTATAAAGCTAGATATCACATGTTATGATCAGAGAAATGAGCCTAATCTATGATGGTCAGCTACCTAGGATTCAATATTCAATAAGTTTTTTTGGCACCCAAATGTTGTAAGGTTAGGTGAGACTATGGGTTGTCCCATGAGATTAGTTAAGGTGTGCACAAGCTGACCCGAACATTCACAAAACATATATGATTTTATAACAAGATAGACTACTCGAAAAAGGGCAGATTCATTTTTTTATTATTTTTAGAACTACAGATGTCTGAGGTTGAGTTGCCTTATATCAATGCAATTTATTTACTATGACATCCTGCAACATGATAATGGCAGGAAGTGTGAGGTTCAATGTTAGATTTCTTTATTTAATTTGACATCTAATGAATCCACAATATTGACGTTGAAAATTAACCAATTATCAAATATTAATTTATATATACCTTGTCAACACCTTGCTTACAAGTATATACCAAAGCATCAGCGAGAGTAAGTCTGCCTTCAGCATCCGTGTTATTAACCTGAAAATTGGCCAAAATGAAGCTTAATAAAATGATGATGTATACCATGATTTGTAATGAGGGGGAGAATAAATTTGACATCAGAAAGCAATCCAGAAAAATATCCCCAGGTCAATCAACAAAATAAGATATACCTCAATCGTCTTTCCATTTGAAGCAGTGATAATATCCCCAGGTCTCATGCCAGTTCCACTTATCATGTTCTCACAGGCAGCAATAACAAAATGAATCTGTTTGGGCACAAGAAAATAAGGATACAAGCTCATAAAACTATGTAGCACGTTTAAGATCCTAATGACATCAAACAGGGTGAACAGTTCAAACGTTTTACCTCCACTCCAAGAGGCTTGATTTGACCAATGGCTTTTGCTGCACCAAGAACTGCTGCTGAACCTCCCATGTCAGTTTTCATTATTTCAATTGAACATCCAGGTCCAGTTTTAATGTTATAGCCACCACTAAGGGAAAGAGAAAACGGAGTGTTACCCAGCCATGTGTTGACTTTAAGTTGATTCTATCAGAGTAATAAATACATCTATTTCTGATTTCATTCAGCATTTCCTAAAGAAAGTTGGCATTTTGGCAGATGTATACTCACCTGTCGAAGGTCAATCCTTTCCCTACCAAACCCAATTTGACCGATACAGGTCCACTGGGAGGCTTGTAGCGCAAGTGGATAAAATGGGGAGGATTTGTGGAGGCTGCAGCAACGCCAAGATAGGAGCCCATCTTCAATTCTTTGCATTGCTCTTCATTTAAGATAGTTGCAGAAAGAACATCACTGTAAGTTGATGCAATCTTTGTAGCCTCTGCTGCCAGTGCCCCTAATATATCAATATAACTTAACAAAGTCAATACTATGCATGACATCGATCATAAAATAAATGGTAGGACATGTTACATCAATCTGAAACTCAAATATTTTCTTTAGGGTACACAATACAAAAGCGTAAGAACTGAAATTCCATGCCACTGCAAAACTGAAAAAAAGCACAAGGCATAAAATTCACTAGCAAGAGAGTGATAGATGGATTTAAGTTAAAACATAAAATTTAGGAGTGAACCTGGGGTGAGCACATTTGCAGGTGAATTGACAAGTTCTCTTCCTAGAATTATCCCAGAACTTACATCTTGTGCAAATTTCAGCTTTTTATCTACTTCAGCTCCAGATCCAAGACCAATAATTTCCACAGATTTAAGAGCAGACTTTTTGGATTCTGATTTGTATCTATTGTCTTCAAATATCCCAAGTATAGTCCCTGTAATCCATTCATGCAACAGAGAGAATTCAGTGTCTAATATAACAACAAACTGCTCACTTATCCATATGCTAAGATCAGACTCAGACAAGTACCAGATGCAATGGCTGAGGCAATGTTAGGCTTGGATTCAGGAGAGAGTTCCTCAGGAGAGGCAAGAGATACAGCAACTTCACTTGCTTGAGATGCCTTTGCTGCTGATGCAACAGCCTCACCAAGACCTCGAAAGGCTGCTACATTTGAAGCTGACTGTCCAAGGCCAATCAAACTAACCCTCTTAGTGCCAAGACCAGGAAATCTAAGAACCGTTGATTGGCCCGCCTTTCCAGTGAAATCTTCCTCAGCAGAGGCTTCAGCCAACAATCCGCCCAAGCGAGAATCCAGCTTGTTCAAAATTGGATTCTTAAACTTGGAATTTTCATCCTTAGCCACATCTTTCTCTGTCACACCCACTGCAAGCAAATCTCCTTTCCATTCCAAGACATCAATGTCTTTTGCCCCAAAAGATATCTTTGAGACATTTTCACAAACAGGTAACAAACAATTAGTACTTCACGGCAAACACAAACGCCACAAAGCCTCTAAAGAAACAGAATTCATGAAATACAACACCCGATCGTCCAAATTGTTAGAAAATCGATATCATTTTCAGTAATTCATACCGATCAAACAAACAAATAGACCGATGCAAACCCATTACGTAGACGGTCGACTAGATCCTCTTAAGCCAAATTTCAAAAAGCATCACAATCCCAATCGATTCAATTTCAACAACCCAGAAACAAAAACCAACGATGCAATTCCTAAACTTCAATCCAAGAAAACCCAAGCAAACAAAACCCGCAACAAGTCGAAAAACGAGACAATCAAGAAAAATCAGTAAGTGGGCAGTAAAAATTCAACGTCTTAATCACCTGGGGGGCTTCATTAGGAGCAGGATTTGTGAGGCCGAGATTGGCCTGGGCCAGTGAGTGAGCCATGAACTTCCCTCTACGAGAACAGAAGGGAACAAAAGCCAAAGAAACCCGATGAGAAGCAGAGGAAGAAGGGCGACAAAAATGGGTTAATTTCGTGAGAAGAAAAGAAGAAGAACGAATGGAATAGGAGGAAGAAGAAGAAACGAAGCTGATGCCCAAGGATCCAACAATGGCGGCCATTTTTAGGTGTGTGAGGATCCACTTATTTATAGTGAACCGTCAGCAAAGATAGAGCATCGATTTGCTAAAGATGAAAGAGATAGAATTCAAGTTTCTATGATGGGTTGGGTTTGTAGCTGTTGCCACAATCGCCATTGATGTCTGAACCAATGAGATGGGCTTAGCCTCACTTGCCCCTTACTCCATTTCCATAAATTTTTTTTATACATTTCTTAAATTTCTATATTTTTTTTTGGGAATTGAATCTTTGCATTCGAGGAGATAGTACAAGTTGAATTATGCTAATATTTTTATTTCTACAAATATATTATTGTTTTGTTATATCATTTTCAAATATAGAAAAATGAACCAAATTATTTACAAATATAGAAAAATTTAAATAGTAAAATTATTCTATATAAATAGTTTGATATATTTTTTTTTTCTGTTGATAGTAATTTCACTTATGTTCAATCTATATATAAAAGTAGGAGTGCAACTCTTTTCTATAAAAAAAAAAAATTGTAATAACATATAAAAAAATCCACTAGTTTGGTTTAGTTTTTAATATAAAATTGAACATCTTGATTTGTATTTGAAGAAAATAAAAAGTTATTAGTTCATATCAATTTTTTTTTATTGAAATTGAATCAAACCGAGGATATATATATTTACCCTTAAAAATAGACTCTAACCTTACCTTTTAATATTTTAATTAATATAGTGCACATATATTTGTAGTTTAGAAAAAAAGACCAATTATTATGGTGCATGCATGTTAATTATTTAGAAAATAATGAAAAAAAGAAAAAAAATATCCAATTTCAATTTATATATGTATAAAAAAGAAATAGGTCCAATTTTAATTTGAAAATAACAAAAGGGACCAATTCAAAACAAAAGTGGAAGTAAAAATAAAAAAATTGGAAGAAAAAAAGAACCAAGAATCAAACCGATAATAAAAACCAATTAATTGGTTTTGTTTGGACATTGGTTAGGATAATTTCTTTATAAAACTGATTGGATTGATTTGGTTCTTGGTCGTCCTCAAAACCAACAAAATATTAGAAATTTATTTTCATCTTTCTCACAAGATTGCCACTTGCTAGCTACATCACCTCTCAGAAATTGATATTCATCTTTCTCAAGAAGGTGCTTATAATCTTAAAGAAATCGATTTTCATTTTCTGACAAGATTACCACTTGCTGGCTACCTCACTCTCAGAAATTGATATTAATTTTTCTCCAGAAGGTGTGTATAATTTTGAAGGAATTAATTTTCATCTTTTTGACAAGATTGCCACTTGGTGGCTACATCACCTCTCAGAAATTGATATTCATCTTTCTTGAGAATGTGTTTAGAATTTAAAGAAATCGATTTTCATCTTTCCGACAAGATTGCCACTTGTTGGCTACCTCACCTCTTGGAAATCAATATTCATCTTTCTTGAGAAGGTACTTATAATTTCAAGAAAATGATTTTTATCTTTCTAACAAGATTTAAAGAAGTACCCAACATTAATCTTATAGGTTTGATTGATTAGTCTATGGACGCCTCACATGGACACGATGAGAAGCTTAGCCTTGTTGAGAGTCGACCAACAGGGTCACTAAAGCAATAAAAGTTAGAGGAAATTATACTCCCAAGTCGGGTCTAGAATGTTTAGCTCATAACTGTGAATAGCTAAACCTCGAGATCCAAATGGGAGTGGGGCTTGATGTTATGGAAAATTTTGGATCGAATGGTATAATTGACATCTGGTGCAAATAGGGAACAAAAAAAATCAAGAAGAGGGCATGATATAACCCGAAAGTGGCAACTTAGGACCAAAATGGGCCTATAAAAAGGAGTTGGCTTGAGCCAGTACTCAGCCTCGACCGAGCCTTACCAAATATCTAATAGGGCATGCTTTACGCATGCCTCGGCCCAAGAGACCATTTTAGACCCGAAATATGGCCTAAGGAATATGCTCGACCTCGCCCAAGGTCGATTCCGACCCTAGCCAAACAAGAAATCGAACACACCCATCGATCCAATAGGTTATCTAATTATCCTGAGATGACTCCGAAACCTTATTGAACAACCTATGTCAAATTTTAGTATAAATACATGATTATAACTTTATTTGAGATAATTGGAGTCCTACTTTCAAACTCCCTAGCTTCTACACCCTTTCAGTCTCTGACTTAAACATCAAATTGTATGTGGCAAGCACTACATCAATTTTAAGTGATTAAATGACTAAAAAATGATAATATATTAAATAATGTTAAATTTAATTTATGACTACATTAAATGTTTTCTTACATTTAATTAAGTAATTATTTAATTTTGGTATTTGTATAAAAAATTGTTAAATCAAACACATATACTAATGGATTGTGTACATATATAACAAAATGAGCCAAATTAATTACAAATATAGCAAAGTCTAAAAGAATTTACAAATATAGCAAAAATTTGCTCTAGCATATGCAAAAAGTCAAAAAATCTCATGCTCCAAGAAAACCCACGTTGGCTTGCTTGTCCCATCCATGACCATCGTCTATCACTGATAGACACTGATAGTCTATTAGACAATTATAAACAGTGATAGATAATGATTTATATCGCTATCTATCAATGCTAGACTCTTATCACTATCTTAGTAACAATGTATCTTCTAACTTATAAACATTTTTTTTACAGGAAGCTGATGATGATGAAGAAAATCAAATAAGAAAAACTAAAACAAAACAAGCAAGTGACATAACATAATTGTTTTTTTTTTTTTTTTTTTTACATTATTGATAAAATATGATATCAGTAATAGAAGACTATTAATGACTATCGGTAGTAGACTTATACAAAGAAGTTGATAAGAAATACAATTTTTTAGACATATTCTATCGTTGATAAACATTAATAGAAGATTATCACTGACTATCAATGATAAAAGTATATCACTTTTTATTATTGATTGACAGTGATAGAAGACTATCATTGAGTGTTGATGATAGAAGTATAAGTATATTACTTTTGATCATTAACGATATTGATAGAAAACTATCACTGACTATCAGTAATAGAAGCATATATCTTTCTATTACTTGATAAATAGTGTTCTATCACTGTCAATCAGCGATAAATAATGATAGAAGACTATCATTGTCTATCAACGATAGAAGTATATCACTTTCTATCAATTATTATCAATGATAGAAGTATATTCCTTTCGATCACAGATAGATAATGATAGAAGACTATCACTGACTATTAGTGCAATAGAAGTATTTAACTTTTTATCACTGATAGACAATAATAGAAGATTATCATTGACTATTAGTGTGCTAAGCATTTCACTTTCAATCACTGATAGATGGTGATAGAAGACAATCACTGACTATTAAAGATAGAAGCATTTCAATTTTTATCACTGATAAATAGTGATAGAAGATTATCATCGACTATCACTGGCTATCAAAGGTAGACTGATTTAAAAAAATTGACAAGAAATACAATTTTTAGACATAGTCTATTACTAATAGAAAGTGATAGGAAACTATGATGTACTATCAACGATAGAAGTAATCTACCCTTTCTATAACCAATATCAGTGATATCATCGATAACCTTCAGTCAATAATTATGGTCGCATTCCCAATCCATTTCATGAAGATGATAATCAATTTGGATTATCAATTTAAGTGATGTATAATTACTTTCCCCTCCCTCCATTCATCTACCTATTTTGTTCACTATATCCATCAATGATAATCAATTTGGATTCTCCATTGCCGAGTCCCACCAGAGCTTCCTGAAAGTTGTTCTCTTCATCATAAAAATATATTCTGATAGAAAAAGAGGTAATAGATGAATGAAGATAAACACCGAGGAGACGCATGATAAAACAAAGTCTAGAACTCTATGAACAGCCAAGAATAATTAACAAGAGTCTTTATTGAAATTACTTAATACAACTTTTATTCAGATAGTTATCTCAAACCTAACAACCCTTGAAAACTCTTAGCATCCACCTTAGAGCTTTAGATTTATTGTTGAGGTCCATGCCACACCCTTAGACCTCTTAAGAAGCATTCTTCATAACCCATTCTACTAGTGTGGAAACACCAAATCCAGTTGGAACACTCTTCTCTGTATTCCAGACAGGGCCAGCAATGTCAAGGTGCATCCATTGGACATTTTTATCAAGAAACTACAGAAACATATTTCCAAGTTTTAGAATTTCTTTAAGATATCCTTTTGGTTGGTAAAAACATAAATGAGGAATGAAAGAACAAAACTTCTCCCTTTCAGACAGTTCAATAAATAAGAAGATAAGATCCACCTGTTTCAGAAATTGATCAGCTGTTATAGCACCTTCTTGACCAGGACCAGTGTGGATCATATCAGCAATGCTCGACTTCATTGACTCCCAATAATTTTCTTCCAATGGCATCCTCCATAGTTTCTCACCACTCCTCTCTGCAGCAGCAAATACCTCTTTTGCTAGGTCTTCATTTGGTGTAAAGACACCTAGAAACAAAAATGAAGTCTATAACAATCACATTCTTCTATTGTTGATCAATAGGAGACCCTTTTGTTGTCTCTAATTTTTTTGTTCATTCTGGTGTTCTAACTTTAAAATAAATAGTAACCCACCCACCATTCCAAGAAAGGGAGAAGAAAGAACTCTCCTTTTCACAATCAAAGTGTCTCTAATGTTAAGCATTTTGATCTCCTTTTTTCGACTTTGTCTTGATTTATTTGTTGAGGATCCCACATCAAAAAGATGAAGATACCTCCTCACACTCTTTATAAGATATATGGGTTACTCCTCTAGTTTCAATTGGTTTTGAGATGGAACACAAGTTTATCTAATGTCATTTCTCTTAACAAATCACATAAAACCAAATAACCAAATGTTATGTTATTATCTCCAAATTGACTATGAAGCATTAGATGCTATGAAGATCATCATACCTGCAACTGAAGGCCCAAGGGCAGTTACACGAACACCAGTTAGAGTACCCAGGTCAATAATCTGCAAAGAAATTTGATATTGCATTATGTCCAGTTCCAAAAACTATTAGCAATGATGTATCTGGCTCATTAAGTTTGTTAATACTATCTTATTATATATTTACCTTATCAACACCCTGCTTAGAAGTGTATATCAAAGCATCAGCAAGGCTAACTCTGCCTTCAGCATCAGTGTTATTAGCCTGAAAATTGGCCACAATGAAAGATAATAATTTTAGTAGGTACCTTACAACGATTGTAATGGAAGAGAAAAGGTGAGAGAAAAATATACTTCAAGATAGTTTACAACTCCCAAAATTATTTCAAACTCACACCTTTTGTCTTTTACATCATTCCAAACTCACTGATATCGTTATTTTACCGAAGAGTTTGATATTAACATGATAAGTTAAATATTTTGGTTTATGCAACACTTCCTATGCAAATAAAATAAACCTTCAAGACCTTTTTCCCATCCCCATAGAATAGTTTATAACAGTTGTATTTTGCCCAACTACACAGTTCATGTCATCTAAGTGAGAGTGACAAATATTCTAGGACCAAATTTAACACAAACAAAAATTATCAGAATGATGATAGCCCAATGATCCTTTTTCTGGGTCAATGAACCTAAGAATATACATATACCTCAATTGTCTTGTCAATATCACTAGGTCTCATCCAAGTTTCACTAATCATGTTCTCACAGGCAGCAACAACAAAATGAATCTGTTTAGGAACAAGAAAACCAAGCCCCCATTAGACCTATTGGACAATCAAGAACTTAATCACATGGAAAGGAGTGATAGATATAATGTTTTACCTCTACACCAAGAGGTTTAGTTTCAGCAATGGCTTTGGCTGAACCTAAAATTGTTGCTGCCCCTCCCATGTCATTTTTCATTATTTCAATGTTACTTTTGGCTCCTGTTTTAAGGTTGTAGCCAACACTAATGGAAAGGACAAATCAGAGAATTACTCAGCCATTTGTGTTGAAAGTAGAATAAACCACATCTCACAAGATACATAATATCATTAACATGAAAATGACATGGGATGTTGATATGTTATTGCATAAATATCATAAAAAATCTTGTGTTGGTTTAAGGTGTGGTTAAGGCCATTTTCTTCAAAAGTGCTTTTAATTATAAGTATTTTCTTCAAAATTGTTGAGCAACAAATCATTTTGATATTTGGTATTACACTCTTAAAAATACTTTTGAAGTGCTTCTCAGTCAAGCTTTTGGGTCAAAATTCAAGATTGCTTCTAACAAATTAGCTCAATAGATTTTGGGTCAAAAGTACTTTTATGTCACTCTCAAACATGATAATCTTGAGTGAAAATGCTGTGGTAGATGTATGATCACCTGTCAAAGGTAATTCCTTTACCAACTAAACCCAATTTGGTTGATACAGGTCCACTGGGAGGTTTGTAACACAAGTGGATAAACTTGAGTGGATTTTCAGTGGCTGCTGCAGTGACACCAAGAGAGGAACCCATCTTCATTTCTATGATTTCTTCTTCATTCAAAATGATTGCAGAAAGAACATCGTTGTACATTTGGGTCAACTTTAAAACCTCTGCTTCCAATTCCCCTAATCAAGTGTATATAATTTAGCAAACTTAGTACACCCTATATGGGTTACATGCTATGACATGCTACATCAAGTTGAACTGAGTATTAGTTCAAGGGTACATATAAGTTCAAGGGTACATATACAAATATGCAAAAACTTAAAAAGTAAATGACAGATAAAAGTAAAACACAAAAAGGAGCGAACCTGGTGTAACTACATTTGCAGGTGAATTTGTAAGTTCTTTTACAAACAGTATCCCAGAACTGACACTTTCTGCATATTTCAGCTTTTTGACCATATCAGGTCCAGATTCAAGACCAAGAACATCCACAGATCGAAGTAGAGTCATTTTGGGGTTTGATCTATATCCATTATCGTCAAATGTCTCATTGACAATCCCTATGTATGCAGAAAAAATTAGTGTCAAATAGAACAACACACTGTACACTTAGTACTCAAGTACTAAGGTGTGTTTGCAGCTACTTTTTAATAGTAATTTTGAGTAAGTACATAGTTTTAAGATTATAGAACATGTACCAAGTGCAATGGTCGAGGCAATTTCAGGCTTTGATTCATCGGAAAGGTCCTCCGAGAAAGCAAGAGCTACCGCAACGGAAGCTGCTCGAGATGTCTTTGCTGCTGCTGCTATGGCCTCACCTAGACCAACAAAGGCTGCTGCACTAGAAGCTGACTGGCCAAGCCCAAATAAACCAACCCTCTTAAAGCTCAAACCAGAAACTCTTAGAACAACAGATTGTCCTGACTTTCCAGAGAAATCTTCCTCTGAAGAAGCTTCATCCAACAATCCACCCATGATTGCATCCAACTCGTGCAAAAGTGGATTCTTGAAGTTGTAGTTTTCATCTCTGACCACATCTTTCTCTGTCACACCCACAGCAAGCAAGTCTCCATTCCATTCCAAGGCATCAATGTCTTTTGCAGCAAAAGTTATCTTTGAGACATTTTAACAAACAGGTAACATACTCTATTAGTACTTTCCAAAATTTTTCCAGTAAAAGTTTTTCTTAAGTGATTTAAGGAAAAATCATTTGATTAGTGCTTGTAGAAGATATGAAAATGTCTACTCTGATCCAGGGAGAACCAGCCCCGCCATCCCTCGGCTTGTCCTCCACTTATGAGAACTTCAAGCCTCGCACTACGACCGGGTACGGAAATTCGACCAGTGTCCTCCCCATATTTGCCCGACTCGATTTCCTCTTTGAGGAAAAATTCTTAAAGCAGATTTCTATGGAGCCACCTATTGCGTTTATTTCGCATTAATGTAATATGTCCAAACATCTAGAGATTTTCAAGTATCTCGAAAGTTTTGGATGCCCTCATAAAATATAAGTTTTTAGAATTTTCTTGCGGACACTTTTTTATTTTTATTTTTTATTTTTAACTTTTTTCATATATATATGAATATAATTTTTCTTTATTTTAATTTTATAATTAAAATATATACCGTGAACTATGTATTTCACTCTTTTAGAAATAGTATTAGTTGGTTTTATATTTTTAGAAAGATATTTAAATTTAAATTCAAATTAATATTTATTTTGTAAAAAAATCTGAAATTAATATTTATTATTTTATTTTTTGTTGTTGAGAATAACAACAAATAAAATAATAAAATTATAAAAATTCAAATTAATGAAAACAAATATGTTATATTAGTTCAAATTATATTAAATTAATTATAAATTGTAAGAGTATTCTTGGAACATTATGTAAATTTAATAGTAGAAATTCTATCAAACAAACACAGTTATCCAAGTATTCTCAGATATCTTAGAAAATATTCGTACAAAACAAACATATGTTATCTAAGGATGTCGAGCATGTAATTCTGGGCATCTAAAGATTCTGATTATTTACATTCCAAAAAAACAAATAGTCGTTTGGTTGGATGGTTGATAGATGGAATTGACACAAACATCCAAAATCCATGTTTGTTACACAGTTTTTAACATTTTACCTGAGATTTCTCTTTTCTCACTCTTCTATGTTACGTTTTATATATACTTTCATTTTGAATACAGTTAATTAATTAATATTAATTTAACAACATTAATATAATTATTTGTTTTAATAAATCGATAATAATCTATTAGATATTTACTTAATTTATTTTTACAAGTAAAAAATTATTATATTGTTTTATAATTAAACAATCATTTATTGAGAATAATTTTAATTTGATGATTCATTATAAACATATGATTATTATTGCTTATTTATAATAAGTTAATTATTTATTGTGATTAATTTTTATTACTCTATTCATTATTAACATATCATATTTATAAGGAAAATTATTATAAATGGAAAAACTATTAAACTATTTACAAATTTATAAAAAAATATTAACTATTAAATTATAATTAGGGCTATTTTCAAATATAGAAAAATGAACCAAAATATATATCAAAATTTCACTGTCTATCTGCGATAGACCGTCATAGACTACTATCGATGTTCATTTGTAATCTATCTTGTAGTCTATCACGACATAGATAGTAGTCTATTGCAATCTATCGTGGTCTATCGCAAATAAACAGTAAAAAATTGTTATATTTATAAATATTTTCAGCAGTTTTGTCATTTAAAATAATTTCCCTTATAATTAATAGAACATTCATTAGATATATTAATTGGTTAATTTTAATTATAAATTACTCAATTTTCAAATATTCATATTTAAAATTATTATTGATTCTTAATTAATTTTTTTTTATCAATATATTGAATGATATTTATTGTTTAATTAGTTAATTTATTAAAATTATATAAGATTGTCATGCTTAATTTCATAAATTAAATACAAAACATATTTTTTGTTCATAAAATTCTGATAGCATTTTCATGCCCAACCAAACATAGTCATCTTTGATTCTCATGCATCTTATTCTCAGACATCATTTTTTTCTCTCTCATCTCTATTTTTGCCACGGTTCATGAGTCATAAAAACCCCATTTTGTTGTAGTGAAAATCACCTCATGTACAAATCTTTGCTTCCATCGTCAAATTTGGTCATTTTTCGATGTGGGTTTTGTTCGATATTTGTTTTGGGCATGAGGTTTTGATGAATGGTTTCTTCAACCAAAGCTTTTGGGTTTGAATTTATATTGAAATTGGCTATGGAATTTTCTTTCTCTTGTGTTTGAGGGATAAATTAGGGAGCGTTTGTCCCATTGAGTGAAGTAAATATGTTGAAGTTAGTAAGTTTGTGTTTAGGGTGTAGAGTTGTAAGATAGAGTTCCTCGATAATTGTGAAAAATAGATTAAGAGGGAAATATGAAATTACTCGATACATGTGAAAAATAAAGATAGGAAAAGATAGAGTTACTCAATAAATGTAAAAAATAGAAAAAGATGGAAAGATGAAGTTACTTGATAAATATGCAAACTTCAATAGTGTTTACTATTGAAGTTAAGTTGTTTACACTAACTTAAGAAGTTGGTGGGCCAAACGACCCCTAGGAGTCAATTTTGGTGTGTAGTTCTTGAAAAACGAAAAAAATGGCCAGAAGCTAAGGAGAGAGGACTTTGATTGATAAGTATGGAGAGATGGACTATGATGGAGCCGTAGCTAAGATGTGAGAAAAAAATTTAGGTCAATTGCTAGTTATATGGATTTTGTGCACCATATTCAAGATCAAATGGTACATTCATGTCAGTGGACTTGACAGATATTTCTACCGAGGTAAAGAGCGCCATGAGGCACCAATATTTACTTGTGAAGCAGTGGACTTCCCAAGTCTTTATTCTCCAATTTCTTGACCCAAACACTCCTAAGTAACCCAAATTAAAATTTGATAAAGGAGATGGATGTATACTCGAGCCAAAAAACGCATATTGGAACTAGAGACATTGGTGGAGTGGGTCTTTTAGAACGAAACAAGCATTTAGAAGAAAATAAAAATAAAGAAAGAGAATCGATAAGGGAAAAATAAACCAGCTCACCATCAAAATTATTATTAAATTAATATTACCCACTCATCAACTTTAACCTCCACAACATTTTTTTGTTAGTCAAACTAATGGTCAAAACCATTAACCCAATTTCAGGAACTAATATGTTCATTTTGAAACTCCAGGGATCAAATTGACACTCACTCCAAATTTCACGAACCAAAAGTATATATATATTATCTTATTATTTTTTATATTTAAATTACGACTTCTTTTAGGGAGTGGTACACTATTCTTAAAAAAAAAAAGGAAAAAAGAAAAACCAAAATCAGTATCTAAGTGTTCAATAATTACTAGCAATGAAGTACAACTTATAAAATGCTATAGTTTTTCTCATCACGCAAAAAGGACAAATACACCAAAGGAAAATCATTATATAGACTAGGTCCTTGAGAATTACATTTGGAAGCTTATCCATATTTATAGTATAAAATATGTTGTTCTCAAATTTCACCCATTTTTACTTTTTAACTTTTTACCGAAAATATTTCATATTAATAGAGACTTTCGTTGATTAGTGTTATTTATATACTTAAATATCTTTACTACTAAAAACTCAATGTCAAAAAGTCGTAAACTATGAAAAGTCAAACAAACTAAAGGGCTTCGAAAAATTACAATGAGAAAAAAAAAACCAACAATAAATAGATGAACATTAAATTTGGTATGTCCTACAAACCTTAGAGGCATCACTCGGACGAGGACGAGTAAGACCAATAGTTGAAGGAACTATATTGGCTAAGAAATTCATTTCCCTCAACAAAAGAACAAAGCAAAAGAAGAAAAATGAGCAATAAAAATGGCTAAGTCTCAAAGGAAGAAGAAGAAGAAAGTGAATGTGGTTGGCTTTGGGGTTAGAAGCCAACACTTATTTATAATGAACCATCACCAAACATGAAGAGATCAAATTGCACAAAGATGAAGGTAAATTTTGGAATTAGGAAGCTTTTATTTTATTATTTTTTTAGTCCACATGTTTTGGAAAATCTCGAACGTTCTTATAATTGATTTTCCATCCATTTTTGTTTTGATTGTTTTCTTGGACTTGTTTTTGGGTGCCTTCTATTATCTATATTCTTCTCTTCATGTGCAAATTTTATTCATTGGTTTGGAGAGAAAAAGATAAAAGAAAAAAAATTCAAAATAAAATTATTACTTATAGCATTAATTAGATTGCTTGAAGGAGAGGAAAGAAAAAGATGCCATTGAAATCCTTACTTATTATTCTACGAGAGGTCGAATTTCTTCGACAAAAGTATAATATTCATTATTTTTACATATCAAGAAGTATTAAAGAAATATAATTGCTAAAACATTTGCTAAATGTGCAATTATGTATGATATATTTGGAACATAGGGGAACGAACAAACTCTTTACATTACCACCATGGTTCGTGAGAAGGTGTTGTGTTTAGACCCCTATGCTAATCTCATGTTGCATTATTTTTGTTCTTAAAAAAGAATAATATAATAACAATTATAAAAGAACTTAAAACGTACTAATAGACAGTGAACAAGACAATGATTTTTAAAAACTAGAATTCTTTTCCTTTTCACTCTAACTAATACTCTAGGATCAACGATTTGTCATCATCGTCATCGTCGAATCAAATATTAAAAAAAAAGTAAAGAAATAAGATGAAGCGGTATATGTTTTGTGACCAAATGGATGGAACATAGGTCATATCTATAATAGTCGGAACTTGAGGAGTTACATAAGTTTTAGTATTTCAAGCTTTTTTAAATTTCATGAAGTATCAATAAAATTTTTAAAATAAATGAAAGTTTAAAATGTTGACATTCTACTATTTTATTCTACTTCATTTATATTAGTGTCTATCACTAATGGATAGTGACATTTTGCTATATTTGTAAGTAAATTGTTTCATTTTGCTACATAAAACCTACATACACGTTAAAGAAGTTTTTCTTTAATTATTCAACATAGAAGTGGAGGGAGTCATCGACCCTCTAATCTCGACATTAATAGTACATACTTTTAAGTCAGTTGAGCTATGTTAACTTTGCCACATTCAAGAAGTTAAAAAAAAAAACATTGATTAAATCTAAAAGCACCTATATACGCTCACATTAAGAACATTTTTATGCTAAAAAACAATTATAGAAGTTACAATGTTTTCTTATTATGTGCGCTTTAATACACATACTTATAATCATTTAATAAATGAAGCTTTAATTTTTATTTTTTTGATATTTCATGAAATTTAAAAATGGTTGAAATACTAAAAGTTTGTAACTCGTCAATTTCCTATTATTATCAATTATGACCTATTTTCCATCTATTTGGTCACAAAACACACAGGACTTCATCTAATTATCTAATTTCTTTATTTATCGTTGATCCTAAAGTATTAGTTAGAGTGAAAAGAAAAAAAAATTTTACTTTAAAAAAAATTATATGATGTAAATTAGCAGTAGAGTCTAAACAACACCGTCTCACGAACCATGGTGGTAATGTAAAGAGATTGTTCGTTGCCATATATTTCAAATATATCATCCTCAGTTGCACATCTAGCAAATGTTTTAACAATTATGTTTCTTTACCTTTTATGGTAAGTAGAAAATCGTGAATATTACACTTTTGTTGAAAAAATTCGAACTTTCCTGAAATGAGTGAGTATTTCAACGACATCTTCTTCCACACACACGGGATAATTATTTTAAATGGTAAAACACACTGATAGACATCTATCAATATATTTTGCTATATTTGTAAATATTTTGGTTCATTTTGCTATATTTGAAAACAGTATATATATATATATATATATATATATTATATATATATAATATATATATATATATATATTATATATATACACACACACACATACATACACACACATTAAATTTTTTTTTCTTTTGAGTACAACATAGGGGTGGGAGGAATTGTCAAACCTCGAATCTCGACATGGATAACACATACTTTATGTAAGTTGAACTATGCTGACTTTGACCATGTTAAAAATAGTTTAAAAAAACATTGATTAAATTTAAAACCACCAACACTACCATGTTAAGAACATTTTTAAGCTACAAAAACAATTTATAGAAGTTACACCCCTTTTTCTTATTACTAGTTAGAGAACACGTACATGCACATGGTTTAAAATCTTTAGAATTTTTTTAATAAATATACTTTTTTTTTTTGTTAAATTTAAAGATAAATATCTAACTTGAAATTTAAAAATAATGAATGAGATGATAACTAAAAATATATATATGTTTTATTTAGTTAATTTATAATGAATATAAAATATGTTGGATGCACTTAAAAAAATTTGTACTATAATTTTCATAGAGTGAAATATAAAAGGTTGAACGAATATACTATTTATAAATATTAGACATGAAATTGAAAAGTAATTAAAGAGACAAACGTTGAAGAAAGATATTTGTATTTATAACTTTAAATGGTCTTGAGTAAAAATAAATTATCAATAACTTTAATAATGATATACACTCGAGATTTTTTTACATGAAATCATGTATTATCTCTATTAAAAAATTGTGAAATTTTATAGTTTTGATAGCTATTATTATTATTTTTTCAATTAAAAAATAACAATTTGAAACAAAGAGGCTAATATTCCATTCTTTTAAAATTATCTTTAATGAAATTTTTTTAGTTTTTCAAAATATCAACAATAAACATTGAATTCAAATGAAAGAGCAAAACAATGGTGAAATATAATTTTAAAATAATATAAATATACATGAGAAGAAATTGTTTATATGTATTCTTAAATAAGTATCAGTAAACAATTGTTTCTATTCAAAATAAAAATAAAATAAAATAGAATTATTTATAGGAAAATTTTTTAAAATAAAAAAATAAGAAAAACTATTTACACAAAATAACAAAGTTTTTAGATAGTTGTGATAGACGCTGATAGAAGTCTAGAAGTATTTCAGAGTCTATGAGTGATAGAAATGATAGAAGTCTATCGCTGATAGATGCTGATAAAAATCTATCAATGTCTATCCGTGCTTTTTTTTTTTTACTATTTTCTGTAAATAGTTTGACATTTTTCCTATCTGTGAAAATTTTCCTTATTTATATGTATAATATTGTTTTGGTTGGAAATATATATATATATATATAACTTTTTTGTGCTGCATTCTACTAACTATATTCTTCTCTTCATGTGCAAATTTTATTCTTTGTTTTGGAAAGAAAGAAGATAAAACACATTCAAAACAAAATTATTACTTATAACATTAATTAGGTTGCTTCGAGGAGAGGATAGAAGAAGATGCCCTTGAAATACTCACTTATTCTAAGAGAGATAGAATTTCTTCAACAAAAGTGTAATATTCATGATTTTTTGCGCACAAAAAGGTAAAGAAACATAATTACTAACACATTTGTTATTTGCAACCGAAGGATGATATACTTGGAACATAGGAGAACGAACAATCTCTTTACATTGTTGGATATTTATAGTGAAAGAAAGTGTAACATTTGAATATTGAAACATAAAAAAAAAATGAATTTAATTATATGTACATTAAATTCATGGTTAGAAACTTTCAAATTGGATTGAAACTTCAAATCAGATGATGTGTTTCATGTACAAATTTAACATACATGAAAGTTAAATTTGTAGTTTCTTCAATTTGATTGAGTTATGTTTGATTTTGGTCAAGTAACAACTCAATTGATTTGGTTTTATTCTGTATTATTTAGAGCTACTAAGTTACTAGCCTATAAATAACAACTTGTATCTTTATTTGTAGCATCTCATTTCAAATTGAATAGTTCTCTCATTTCTTTCTTTCTTTCTTTTGATCTTGAGTTGAGTTGATAGCAAGTATCCAAGAGTTCTGTCATATCCGAGTAGTTCAAGGTTGCAGTTTTATCGGAGTTAGTCGTTGTATCCTGCTGAGATGATCGTTGTAGTCTGCTTGCCGCCTGTGTAGGCCGAATAATTGTTTTCAAGAGAACACTTATCAGAAGCGTGTCTCGACTATCTATTGCCATCTCTAACATATCTTAATCAGGTTCTTAATTATTTTAATTCATAAGTCTTGTTATACTATTTAGCTTAATTTTGAGTTTGAAATAAAGTATAGAACTCTATGTATAGCCAAGAATTATTAGCAAGAGTCTTAATTGAAATTACTTAACAATACAACTTTTATTCAGATTGATCTCTCAATCTAACAACCCTTGAAAACTCTTGGCATCCACCTTAGAGCTTTAGTTTTATTGTTAAGGTTCCTGCCATCATTGGACCTCCTAAGAAGCATTCTTCAGAACCCATTCCACTAATGTGGAAACACCAAATCCAGTTGCAACGCTCTTCTTGGTATTCCACACAGGCCCAGCAATGTCAAGGTGCATCCATTGAACATTCTCATCAACAAACTACAAATAAACATATTTCAAAAGTTTGAGAATTTCAAGCCAAAGATATATCCAAAAGATAAAACTTCCTCCTTTCAGGCAGTTGAAGAAATAAGAAGATATAATATCCCACCTGTTTCAGAAACAAAGCAGCTGTTATAGCACCTCCTTGACTAGGACCAGTGTTGATCATATCAGCCACACCTGACTTCATTGACTCCCAATAACTTTCCTCCAATGGCAACCTCCATAGCTTCTCACCACTCCTTTCTGCAGCAGCAAATACCTCTTTTGCTAGCTCTTCATTTGGTGTAAAGGCACCTACAAACAAAAATAAAGTCCATAACATTCCATAGGAGATTCTTTTGTTGTCTCCAATTTTTTGTTCATTCTTGTGTTCCAACTTTACATAGTAACCTGCTCACCAACCTTTCCAAGAGAGGGAGAAGAAAGAAAGCATTTTGATCACTCAATATTGCATTTAGAAGTTATGTTTCAACTTTTTCTTGATCCATTTGTTGAGGATCCCACATTAAAAAGATTAAGAGGCCTTCCAATCCATATAAGATACACGAGTTACTCCTCTTGCCAATTGATTTTGAGATGGAAACCGTATTTATCTAATACCATTGCTCTTAACAACTCATATAAAGCTGAGTTTTATGTTGTTAACCCCTTCGAATTGACTAAGAAGCATAAGATGCTATGAAGATTATCATACCTGCAACTGAAGGCCCAAGAGCAGTTATACAAGCACCAGTTAGAGTAGCCAGGTCAATAATCTGCAAAACAATTTGATATTGCATTAGAATCCATTCCCAAAACTATTAGCAATGACATATTATATATTTACCTTATCGACACCCTGCTTACAAGTGTATATCAAAGCATCAGCAAGGCAAAGTCTGCCTTCAGCATCAGTGTTATTAACCTGAAAGTTTTGCCACAATGAAAGATAGTAGTTTAAATAGGTATCTTACTATGATTTTAATGGAAGGGGAAAGGAGAGAGCAAAAATATAGTTTGAGATTAAATCCTCTTTTCTTCTTAGATCTTAACCAAAGAATGTAGAGTATACCTCAATTGTCTTTCCATTTGAAGCTGTGACAATATCACTAGGTCTCATGCCAGTCGCACTTATCATGTTCTCACAGGCAGCAACAACAAAATGAATCTGTTTGGGAACAAGAAACCAAGCCCCTATTAGACCTATTAACAATTACGAACTTAATCCCATGGAAATGAGTGATAGATCTAATATTTTACCTCTACACCAAGAGGTTTAATTTCAGCAATGGCTTTGGCTGCACCAAAAATTGCTGCTGCCCCTCCCATGTCATTTTTCATTGTTTCAATGTTACTGTTGGCTCCTGTTTTAAGGTTGTAGCCACCACTAATAGAAAGGAGAAATCAGAGAGTTACTCAGCCATTTGTGTTGAAAGTAGAATATATATACCACATCCCACAACATACACAATATCATTAACATGAACCAAATATCATGGCAGCAAAGATGTTGATAAGCTATTGCATAAATGCCATCACACCAAAAATCTTGTGTTGATTTAAGGTGTGGTTAAGGCCATTCTCAGCAAAAGTGCTTTAATTATAAGTATTTTATTAAAAATTGTTGAGCAATAAACCACTTTGATGTTTGGCTAATTTACACTCTTAAACATACTTTTAAAGTGCATCTAAAAAATCAGCTCAAGGAATTTTTGGGACTGAAACACTTTTATGTCACTCTCAAACATGATAATCTTGATTTGAGTGAAAATGCCAATAGTCATAAAAAAAGTGCTACTAACCATGCTATAAGAGTGGTTGAAAGCACTTTTAAATATAGTGTAAGGATTTTTTTCTTTTGGCATTTATCAAAAGTAAAAATATATATCCATCTATTGTCTTGTTAATTAGATATAGTCTAAAGATTTTTTCTTTTGAAGTGCTTCTCAAGTAAGTTATCATTATGGTAGATGTATAATCACCTGTCAAAGGTAATTCCTTTACCAACTAAGCCCAATTTGGCTGATACAGGTTCACTGGGAGGTTTGTAACACAAGTGGATAAACTTGGGAGGATTTGCAGTGGCTGCTGCAGTCACACCAAGATAGGACCCCATCTTCATTTCTATGATTTCTCCTTCAGTGAATATTCTTGCAGAAAGAACATCGTTGTACGTTCGGGTAATGTTTAAAACCTCTGCTGCCAATTCCCCTAATCAAATGGAAGTAATGTTGCAAAGTTAGTACCATGTATGGTTACAATCATGAAAAAAATCCTATGACATGCTACATCAAGTTGAAACTCAATATTAGTTAAACTCAATCATGAAGTAAATACAAAAATGCAAGAACTTAAAAATACTGATGATACCATTGTCCACTAGCAAGTGACAGATAATAATAAAACATACAAAGGAGCCAACCTGGTGTAAGTATATTTGCAGGTGAATTTACAAGTTCTCTTCCAAAAACTATCCCAGAACTGACACTTTGTGCATATTCCAGCTTTTTGCCCATAGCAGGTCCAGATCCAAGACCAAGAACATCCACAGATTGAAGTACAGTCATTTTCGGGTCTGATCTATATCTATTGTCGTCGAATATCCCAATGACAATCCCTATGATGCAGAGAAAATTTAGTGCCAAATAGAACTTGAACAAACTGTACACTTATGAAGTATGGAGTTAATATGTGTTGAAGTTAGAAAAGTTATGTTTGGAGTACATAGTTGTAAGTTGAAGTTTTCCGATAAATGTGCAAAATAGAGAAAGAGAGGAAGATGGAGTTATTCGATAAATGTGCAAACTTCAAAAGTAAACACTATTGAAGTTGAGTTACTTAACTTATGAAGTTGGTGGACCAAACACCCGGTGTGTTTGTAACTATTTTTTAATAGTAATTTTGAGTAAGTACATAGTTTAAAGATTATAGAACATGTACCAAGTGCAATGGCCGAGGCAATTTCAGGCTTCGATTCATCCGAAAGGTCCTCCGAGAAGGCAAGAGCTACAGCAACTGAAACGGCTTGAGATGCCTTTGCAGCTGCTGCAATGGCCTCACCTAGACCAACAAAGGCTGCTGCACTAGAAGCTGACTGGCCAAGCCCAAATAAACCAACCCTCTTAAAGCTCAAACCAGAAACTCTTAGAACAACAGATTGTCCTGACTTTCCAGAGAAATCTTCCTCTGAAGAAGCTTCAGCCAACAATCCACCCAAGACTGCATCCAACTGGTGCAAAAGTGGATTCTTGAAGTTGGAGTTTTCATCTCTGACCACATCTTTCTCTGTCACACCCACAGCAAGCAAGTCTCCATTCCATTCCAAGGCTGAATGTCTTTTGCAGCAAAAGTTATCTTTGAGACATTTTAACAAACAGGTAACATACACTATTAGTACTTCATGCCAAACATATGGACACATTTTTTTATATCTGTGAGTGTCCGAGCCAGCTTACGTGCACCTCAACTAATTTCACGGAATAACCTACTTGATCCTACAACATTTTGGTGTCAAGAAAACCTGTAGGATTGTAAATCCTAGGTATGTGACCACCATAAATTGAACCTATGGCCCATTAGTCCTTCAGCCTTTTTTTATGTTCTCACTACCACTAAGCCAACCCATGATGGTTCATATGGACACCTTAGAGATGGAAAAGAATGCAGTCCATTCTGATTTAAAGTTAGTTTGAGATAAGTCTTGGTTGGAGTATGCAGAAGTTTTTAGCTGATTGGAACTTGGAAGTACTTTTCAAAATTTTCATGGTAAAAGTTTTCCTTACTTCAAAGTGATTTAAGTAGTGCGAGCTACAAGAATAATTTTTTGATAAGGGCTTCTTTTAGCAAGTGGTATTATTCTTAATTTTTTTTTTTTTAAAAAAAATCGGTGTCAAGTTTCAGTAATTACTAGCAATGAAGTTCAACTTATGAAATGCAAAATAGTTTTTCTCTACATGGAAAAAGGACAAATAGACCAAAGAAAACCCATTACATAGAATACGTGTATAATGCAAAGTAAGAAATGTAGTTATTATGTTAAAATATTTGTATATTTGTTAAAGAATATATGCATGATTTTAAATTTCACATATCTAATCTTTTATTACTGAAAAAAACAAGAAAAAAAAACTAAGAGGATCCATAAAGAAAAAGAAATTTTTTTAAGAAAAGGTCGATACAAAAGAAAAAAAAAATATTATGTATATGATTTTAAATTTCACTTTACTAATATTTTATTAATGAAAAAAATAAGATAAAAATAACTAAGAGAATCCATAACAAAAAAAGGAAGAAATTTGAAAAGATACACAAAATATTAAAAGATACGAAGAGAAAATAGGAATTGTTGGAAGATCTAAGGACAAAAAGGAATGTAAAATTAACGGAGAGAAAAAAGAAAGGAAAAGGACCAAAAGATACATACAGAACACAAGGGATGTGATTTTGAGGTCAAAATAAGCCTTGTGGAAAAATTTAAGGGTAAAGAGGGAAGTTAAAATTTCTTCTCTCCTAGCATCTTTTAATATAGTATAGATTATAGGTTGTTCATTTTAAGCTCAAGCACACGTGATTTTATTTAGGGACGATATAAGTTGGTCTGTCTTATTTATATATTTGAAGATCTTTCCCACTAAAAGCTCAACGTCAAAGAGCCGTGAATCAAAACTAATAATGTGTGTTCAACTAATCCTTGAAATCCAAGAAAACTCAAACGATGGAAAGCACTTTAAAAAATGACAACAGAGAGAAAAACAAACATGAACACATTAAATTTTGGTATGTGCTACAAACCTTAGGGGCATTGCTTGGGCCAGGATGAGTAAGACCAAGAGTTAGAGGAACTATATGAGCCATGAAACTCAATTTCCTCAACAAAAGAAGAGAGCAAAAGGAGAAAAATGAGTAATAAAAATGGCTAAGTCTCAAAGGAAGAAGAAGAAGAAGGTGAATGTGGTTGGCTTTGGTGTAGAAGCCAACACTTATTTATAATGAGCCATAACCAAAGAGGAAGAGATCAATTTGCCAAAAAATGAACATTAATTTTGGTAGAAAGCTTTTATTATATTATTTGTTTAGTCCACATGTTAGAAAATATGGCACGTTCTTATAATATTGATTCTCCATCCATTTTTGTTTGATTGTTTTTTGGACTTTCTTTTGGTGCCTTCTCTATTTACTATACTCTTCTATTCGTTTCCAAATTTTAGTTATTTATTGGTTTGGAGAGAATAAGATAAGGTAGAGAGGGATTGAGATGTTATTGAGAATGAGAAATCATTGAGGATCTCACGTTTGAAAAAATCGAGAGACCTCACACTCTTAATAAAATAGATGAACTACTTCTCTTACTATCCATTGGCTTTGAGATGGAACCCCATATTATCTAATATGGTATCAGAGCCTATAAAGCCCAAACGAGTACAAAGACTAAAATTGAAGAATTAAAAGTACATAAAAGTGTGAAATAAGAGAGTATTATTGTACTCTAAATAGATTTTTTTTCAAGTCATCTTGCCAAGTCAGCTATAATTATTAGTTTGAGGTTTTAAGTGGGATGGAAGCACAAAATTTAGGAATAAAGACTAATTTAAGAAATGTTTATTACAAGTGTTATACAAAATAGAATGACAATTAACTAAATTTCAATTAGTATCCTTTATGTGTCAGTGACCAGAAGGTATGTGGTTCAAATCTTTTCATCTTTGTTGAATTAAAAAAAAAAAAAAAAAAAGAAGTTGAGAATAGAAGGCCAATTGGATAAAATGAATATGAGAGGGGTAAGTATTTTGTAGAAAATATTTTCCATGAATACTTGATTAAAGTTTATCTCATTTCTAAAGTTGTAAAAGTTTTGAAGTTTTATTCTAAGCTTTAATTTTATTTATTTATTTATTTTTTGAAAAGCTATTTTAGGCTCTTGAATTTTGATAAGTTTCAAATTGATTGATTGATGTGGTTCAAACCTTTACATAATGTAATTTATTTTCTTGTTAATATTATAATTAATATTGGCTTGTTAATTGTACTAATTTGTTTTTTCGTTTATATTTTTTTAAATACAAGTAAAGTTTTATTATCTTAAATATTATAATAAAAAAGTTTCATAACAATTTTTTCAAAAGAGTAAAAGATTTATTTTTAAAAATAGTTTTAATTTTTAATATCTATTATGCATTTTAAGTTAGAAATGATAAAATAATATTTTATTTGTATTTTTCAATAACTAGAGCCTAAAACAAGAAATCAATTTAGTTCTTTCCAAATTTTGTGTTATTATTTTAGCAAAGTTATTAAACAAAAAAAAAAAAAAAAGGAAAAGTACAAATAGTTACCAAATATTAATTATATTACTAATAAAACAAAAAAATGAAATATATATAAAAGGAGTGGTGATGGGAGAATCTTTACATCTCCATTTTACTAGTACATCTTTTAATAATTTCTATTTTGTCCTTCGGTATAACTATTCGAGTCAAAGTGGTTACATGTGAAATGGTGTGTTAATTCGTGTACGGATGTGATATAAACCATGGTTATGAAACATCATATGGTCCACCAGTAGAAATATGTTTGTATGAACAATCATGTCTGCAATATTCTGTTAGATCTGTTATATCCTTTCGTGCAGTACGAGAATGATCTAGGCTATAGATATAGAACATGACAATATATGATGGTGGAGATATATTTGAATGGAGTCACATCTTTTTCCCCATTATAACTATTCAGGTTGAAGTAGTCACATGAAAAAATGGTGTATTCTTTCGTGTATTGGTGTAAATTTCGAACACATATATATATATCAAACATCATGATCTAATAATGGTTATATGTTTGAACCACCCTTTAAAAATGAACAAATTACAAAATCACCCCTAAAATATGGTAGTAATTACAATTATACCCTTCAAACTTTAAACTATAAAAATTGAGCCCTCAAACTTATATAATTGTCAAAATTAGACCCTTAAACTTATAATTATTATAGGAATTGGACCCCAAATGATAAATATTGATTCCTCAAACTTATTCAATTGTTACAATATCTACGATTATGTAAGTTTGAATGTCCAATTTCAAACACTTGTGCAATTGCAATTATCGTCATATTTTATAAGTTAATATTTTTTGCAATTCGTCCTTAAATTTTCATTAATTTTCATTTTGTATTTATCTTTAAATAGTTACACCAATTTAGATTAAACAATGTAAAAGATAATATTTCATTATTGAGAATCTTTTTAAACCTTTTTTTTTATGTTATTAGGCTAGTATTTAATAAAGGACGTCTATATGCAAACATACTCTCTTTTATATATTAAAATTGCAACTTAGGACTTATCCAAAATAAATAAATAAAATAGCAACTTAGAAATCGATCATTGCTAACACGTCTCAAAATAATATTAAACCTTTTTTTTTAAAAAAAAAATCTTAAAAAGACACGTGCATAAAATGTAAAATAACAATGGACCACCAAACAATTGATTGCCATAAACTTATCTTGCCGTCATATCCATAGGACAAATCTGAAGGAGCATGACTTTTGCAAGGCTAAGTTAATGTTTATTAATTATTATTATATATTTATTTGAGTTGAATAATATGCACAGTAACCGATTCAAATTTTTGACTTATTAATTAATGGTATTATATTTTATTTTAGTTGAACTATGTTTATGTTGGTAAATTGATGTTATTTAAATTAAATAAAAAATGTCTAATTAGACATTTTTTATGAGAAGAAATTAAAAAGAAAAAAAAAGAAAAACCTGTTTGTAAGTTAACTATTTAGTTGCTATATTCAAAATATTGCGACAATTCAACTAACCTAACCTTTTTCTTTTGTTGTTTGTTATTTTTTGTTTTTTATTTTCTAAAAGTTAGAAATATGAATATGTTTGATAATTATTCATGTTTTTTAATGGTTGAAAAAAAACTAAAATAGAATATTGTTTGATAACTATTTATTGTTTCTCATTTTTTTTTCTTATTTTTTACTTTTATTTTATAGTTGGAATATAATATATATATATATATATATATATATATATATATATATATATATATATATATATAACATGCATTAAAATATTAATAAAAAAGTACATTATCAAATACAAATAAATAAATTCTGATGTAAAACTAATGCAAAACTAATAACAATAATACAATTATTGTTTCCATCTTTTAAATATTGTTTAAATTTGATATGCGATATTATTTTTCAATCGAGTCATTCGTCTTAAATGAAATCGACTCAAATTCAAGTCAATTATATTATTATGTAAATGTTGTGGTTGTAAAATATTAAAGTGGAACTAAATGGATATCTTAATGAACAAAATTTATATATCGTAAAATTCAAAATTCAAAATTCAAAATAATATATAAATTTACATAGTGAAAATTTAAAAATTGAAAATCAAAATAATATATAAATCTAAATATTCTAAAACTTTAAATTTAACTAAGATATAAATATAAAAATTAATAAAGAAAAGAAATAAAGAAATATAATAGAAATATAAAAACTAAAAAAAAAAACTAAAATTGACTTATCTAGGAAGTATTCACACAATCTTGAGGCTTGAGGCCGAGGAGTTTTCACTAAAAGACAAAAAAAAATTACTATAAACAGAAAAATATCAAACTATTTACAAATACAAAACAATTTCACTGTCTATCAGTTATAGACCGCGATAGAATTCTATCACTTTCTATCACAGATATACTGTAAAAATTTTCTATATTTGTAAATAATTTGGCTCATTTTTTTATATATGAAAAGAGTCAAAAAAAATTATTTTATTTTTTAAAATAATTTTAAAACCACCTTTTTTCACCAATTTTTTCTTAAAATCACTCTCATTTTGTAATTAACCATGCATAGCGCGCCAACTACCAATAGACGAAGGTTGGTTTTTTATTCTTATGTGAAACAATTTTATATAAAATAGAAATGAAATTGGAAAAAACTACTTTTTGTAGTTTCTTAAATTTGACTCGATGTTTAAAAATGTTCCTCAAAATTTAGAAATAAGAAACGAAAATGATTATCAAACATGTGAATTTCTTGAAAAATGGGAAACAAAAATAAAACAGGAAACGAAAATGTTAACAAACGAGCCCGTAATTTCTACTCTCCCAATCAATTTAAGATTGACTTCTTATTCGGATTCTTGATTTTGTAAAGGATATATTTGTATATATTCATGCATACATGAATGAACAAATATTCTTGTTTAGGTGGGGAAAAACTTTTTACTACTTCTACATGAATAAGCAGAAAAAATTACGGAGAAATTAAAATAAAGCAATTGACAAAATTTCTCTATGTGAAAATTTATTATAATAAAGGAATTTAACTAGAGCAATTTGATTCCTCTTATAACTAAGTACTCCAAAAAATATCTATCTCCCTACCTCTTAGCCATTTATTGAGACTATGTCTCTTTTTTACCACTAGGCCAATCTAGGATAGTTTGGTAACCATTTAGTTTTTAGTTTTTGCAAATTAAGCCTATAATCATCTCTCCAACCTCTAAATTTCTTGATTTATTATCTACAATTTTTACTCATGTTTTCAAAAACCAAGTCAAATTTTGAAAACTAGTTATTTTATATTACAACTATTTTTTTTCTTTTAAAAGTACAGTTGTCAATAACGGTTTTAAAATTTGTCACAACTCTATGCTAAACTCCAAACAAGTAGATATATAACACATTTAAAGTCGTATAAAAATTTGATTAGTGCTAATAGAATTTTTTAGCCATCAATATTTTTTTTAACACCCCAATAAACCACAAGTCCCCTAATGAACTCAAGCAAAAAAATATCACTAGGGATCATCCACATTCTCTCTTCATGGGAAATTATCAAAAAGTTGATGATATTCAATTCAATTCAATCTCTTGAAACCTTGCCCCACAAGAGGAGGAGGTTTGTTTGTTTGTTCATCAATTGTGTGATGATAAAAATGCATGTGATGATCAAAAGAAGAGATGTTTTAAAAAAACTATACTTTAAGTTGAATCGTGGCAAGTACACCTCTTTTGTATTCAATGTTTTAGGTTGCATCTTAACATAAAATTCAATGATTTCAAGAATTTTTAAGAAAATATCAATTTTTTTTTTTACGATGAACTTAGATGTGTTGGACCGGTATGGCAACCCTAGAGGGGTGAATGGGGTTTTATTAAGCTAATTAAAACTTTTTACTAATGTGGGCCCAATTAAACAAATTAATATACTTTATACTAACAAGTAATTTAAACAAGAATTTCATGCAAATAAATTCAATCCAAAGTAATCAAGAAATTAAAAGTAATACTTTGAAGCACCCTATTTAATTCTAATAATAAGATTGGTAAAGATATGCAAATTTAAGAACTACCAATCAAAGTAAACAAATATGACCAATTAATTTCAAGGAATAAAAATTGCAATTAATTTCAAACAATAAACTATAATAGCAAATTAATTGCAAAATTAAATAGGAGAGGGATAGAGAAAATGACACTGGAAATTTATAGTGGTTCGGCACAACCGGCCTACATCCACTTCCCAAGCTCCTCTTGCGTATGTCACTAGAAACCTTACTCTTTCCACGGCTTAGAGTCGAACCGCTACAATGTTCTTTTTTCGGGCGCAAGAACAAACCCGATCCTTTCTACGGTTGAGGATCAAACCATTACAACCACTCTTTTTAGGGATCAAGAGCAACCCTTACAATGAATTTTGGAAATGAAGAATAAGATGAGGAAAACTCTCTCAAAGAGTAAATGTACAAATTTAAGCTCTCAATAAATCAATCCTCACAATACAATAAATCTCTCTCAAGAATTAGATGAAAAGAATAAAATTGAAGCTTGGAGAGAGAGCAACAATGGAAGCTTAATGAATTATGGAGGATTGAAAAATAATAAAAGTTCTTAAAATTTGGAGAAGATGAAGTGTTTAAAAAGAGAGAAAAGTTGTTGGAAACTACATTAAATTTGGATCATTAGATGTTGGTAAAAGAAAATTGAATGGTTGAGATTTAAACTCAACTAGCCGTTAGACACACACATAAAATAATATAAAATTCATTTTCTTTTAAAGACAACTAGCCGTTAGACACAAACATATAATAATATTAAATTATTTTCTTTTTAAAACAATTCTTTTTAAAACCAAGAAAAATCAAAAGCTCCATGTGTCACTTATCTATTTCTCCACTTGTCATCCTCTAGTAGGTCCACTTTGATGATTTGGCCGCCACGTCATCGACATCGGGTATTTTTCTGTTAAGCTTGTTCCAGCCATATCTTCTTCGTTTGAACTCCGATTTGAGTGATTCAAATTGCATTGGAACCGTTGTTCCAAGCTCTACACAATGGATACTTCAAAACACTCAAATTGTTAATAAATAAAAGCAGGTTTGTTATCATCAAAACATTAATTAATTAAAATTAATTAATTAAAATTAATTAATTTGAGATTAAGGGCCAAAAAGCCAACAAGATGATATCTATTATCTTCAACTTAAAAAAATATAATAAATTTACAATGTCTTTATCAATTAAACTATATGTTATGTTAGGGTGATATCAATACTTTACATTTACATTTTTCCTTTCTAATTTGAAAGTTTTGAAGAGCTATTAATACTTGTTTATTATTATTATTTCTTTTCTTTGCGTGGATCAAATTTTATTTTAGATAAAATCTGATTTTCATTAAAATCAGGATAATTGTTTTAAATAGCAAAACTGCTGGAAATATTTTTAAATATAGCAAAATGTCACTATTATAAGTGATAGACAGTGATAGACACTTATAAGTGATGTCTATTAGTGTCTATCTCAGTGTCTATCACTGATAAATAGTAACATTTTGCTATATTTGTAAATAAGTTGGCTCATTTTGCTATATTTGAAAACAACCCTTAAAATTAATAACATATGGCAGATTATTTTTTTTTTTTTTTTTTTTTTTGTTAAAATTAGGTGAATTGGTGTAAATTAAAATATAGATGAAAATAGCAACACATTTATAATAGTAGACATACTTCAAATCAATGAAATTATAAGCTCATGTGAAAATTGACCTAATTTACCTAATTTGAAAAATGCCTTCAATACATACACATACTTCGACATGTTTTTTTTAGTTACAAATTTAGGTAGAGGGATTCGAACCACATAGACCTCGTAGTCACTAAACATGTATTCAAAAACAAAATATCCATAATTAGATAAAAATTAACAAAAAAGTCATTGCTAAAATTGTATATTTTTAAAGTTTATAGATCAAAATCATTTTTTTAAAAAAATTAAAGCTAAAATAAAATATAAGGACTAATAATACTATTGAATATTATTGACGACTATATTATAGTATATTAAACACTAAGTTACTTCATATTACAACTAATTTTGAATGTGTCTCTATTTCATATAAAATTAAAAGTTTTATGAACAATTTGACACAAAATTAAAAATTTAAAGACTTATTAAGTACATTTTAACGTTTAGAAACTATATAGATGACACAAATCTAAAATATAAATGACTGTTTTTTTTATTTTTATTAATTAACCTTATTTGAATTGTGTCCTTAACCTATATTCTTAGATCTGCCACTCATATAAAAGACAATTCTATATTTCAATAATAAGATAGTATACTAAAGGATACACCTAAATATTGATTCACTGTTAAAAGTTTATATCTTTAACAAAGAGGTTAGAGATTCAGGCTTCTATTGACGCATTTTAAAAATTGAAAAAAAAAAGGCTCTTTTCAAATATAGAAAAATGAACCAAACTATTTACAAATATAGAAAAATTTTATAATCTATCAGTGATAGACCGCGATAGAATTCTATCGCTTTCTATCACTCAAGCGATAGAATTCATTTGCTTGAGCGATAGAAAGCGATAGAATTCTATCACGGTCTATCACCGATAGAAAGTGAAATTTTTTTATATTTATAAATATATTTTTTCTGTTTATAGTAATTTTCTTTAAAAAAAAAACTAATGTTTATATGTATCTAAAAAATGACGTTAATAATAAAATAATAATAAATAAATAAAAGGTGGTCCCTCTCCTCTCTACATTTCCAAAATGAATAAAAATAAATAAAAAGGTGGTGCTTTAAGAAAAGAGAAATAGTGGTCCTCGGTATGATTAAATCTTGTCATTTTTTGTCCCTTTTTTGGCAAATATTAAAAAAAATTAATTCTATTCTAAATATTAAATTTATCTTAATCCATCAACTTAAATATTTGGATTAATTGATGGTTAAAAAAAACGTTATTGAGTTATTGATTTTTTTTTAGCAAAATGAGTTGTTGAACAAACTATAAACCATGCAACCTGTTGTAATAATAGAGAGAAAAAAAAAGAGATAAGATGACATTTTTAACGTGGTATAATTTTTTTAGCCTACAAATCTTTAAAATTGTGTTCGGTACATAAAACATCAATTATCATCTCAGTAAAGATCGGCGATTTAATCCTTACACCATTGTTGAACTAAAAAAAATTGTGTATTTTGTTTAAAAAATTAATAGAAATTTTAAAAATCGATGGATGGATCCCTCGTGCATTAATTGAACTAAAAAATTAAAAGATGTGTGTTCTTTAAAAACTTAATTAAAAATTCTACAAATAAAAAAGAGCTCTTTTCAAATATAGAAAAATTAGCCAAACTATTTACAAATATAGAAAAATTTTACAGTGTATTACTGATAGACCGCGATAGAATTCTATCGCTTTCTATCGCTCAAACGATAGAATTTATTTGCTTGAGCTACAAACGAGGATTAGGTTAATTAATAAGAAAAATCATCGTAATAATTGAGCGCAATAATACAAAAGGAAATCAAAAGTTGCTTTAATTAGGAATAATTTTCAATTAGGGTTGAATATTATACTTAAATATAAGGGGCATTTTAGGTATTTGATAAGCTATATAAAATGAAATTAGAGTGAATTTGATATCATTCTCCAACAAAAATCACTACTTCAAAAATCGGTTTTTAGTGATTTTAAATTTTTCGAAAATCAATTTTATGTGATTGTTAAACATTAACTTTTATAGAAAAATGATTTTTGGCATTTCGAAAATAAGATTTGAATATTATAACGTAATTAGTTTTCTTTTATTTTTTATGTATATTTATCTCTCGCGTATGCAATAAATTGAACTATCAATAAATAATAATGATTAAATTTATGCCAACAAGCTAGTACTCAATAATTCTATTGATAATATATTATAATAACAATGATTTGATAAATTAAACCTTAAAAAAAGTCATTCGCCAACATGACATAAAAAAGTGTAGAAAGTAATACGAAGAAGAATTAGGTTAATTAATAACTAATAAGAAATTTCATCACAATAATTGAGAACAATAATACTAAAAGAAATCAAAAGTTGGGTTAGGAATAATTTTAGAGTAGGCCGTAAAAAAAACAATAAAGAAATAATTAGCCGAATAAGCCATTACATGAACCTAATTTCATAAATATCCAAAAATTTGAATATTAATGTAATTACTTTTCTTATATTTAATTTTTTTTCGTGTGTCGTTTATCTCTCACGCAGATAGTTAAACTACCAAAAAAAAATAAAAATAATTAATGACTAAAATATTTATACTTGTATGTACCTTTTAATTTTATTAAACCTTAAAAAGAATCATTCGTCGTTGAATGAACATGACATAAAAAAGTGTAGAAAGTGATATAAACGAGGATTAGATTAATTAATAAGAAATTTTATCACACTAATTAAGTGCAATAATAATACATAAGAAATTAATCAAAAGTTGGGCACAAAGAATAATTTAAGAGTTGGCCGTACAAGAATAAAATAAATCCACACGTGTAATAATAATTGTCTTAAACGATGCCAACAATATAATAATAGAACAAAAAGCTATAGAAGAGTGGAGAAAAGAAAACGAAAGGCATATTTAAATAACAATGATTTGATAAAGAGTGTTTTCTTCTTTCTTTTTTTTTTTTCCATCGTTTTTTAAAAATATATTTTGAATTCTTAATGAAATTTCAAAAAAGACAATTCAAAATTTCTTTTCTTAATTTGTTTTAAAATAGTTTTTACCATTTAGCTCGGAAAAAGCTCGATTTGAGTGACCTAACTTCAAAAGGTTGATCTTTAAGTACGATTATAAGGACCGATGAACTTAGAAAGCAAGGAACCCGACTCTAATGATGGCCATAGGAACCCTAAGAATTAGCTCACAACCTTTGAGTCTAACTGTAGGCACGAGCTTAGATCTACCAACAAAGCTATTGTGACAATGTGGGAAAGACAACCAACTCTTCTAGAGTTTGGATTAAGATTCACATGGTTAGTACGAGAGTATTTCGATGTTTTCATGACATAACAGTTCAATTTAGTCATCGTAATGGTCCTATTAATAACCCAATAAATTAATTAACTAGATGACCGTAGTATAAATCAAAACTTGTATATAAGCAAAAATAATATAGTATATACATTTGAGGTATGTCCAAGATACTTAGAGTTCTTTAGTTTTTAAGTTCTCTACTAAAATCGTTACTAATTTGAGCATCATAGCATTTTGATGGCTATGCACTAGCTAGTAGAAGATTTCTCTATTTTGATAGACAACTGTTTGACATTTTTCTTTATTTACAAATTCACAGTTGGTACCAAATTTCTATATATCAACAAAAACAAAATTCAAAGTATATTTCCTTTTAACCCCAAAAATCAAGTCAAGATTCTAATTTATATTTCTTTGAAAAAGAGAAAAATAAAACTAGGCATAAAACAAAATGTGAGTGTCAAACATAGTATTAAATTTTCGTTGACATGTCGTTATTTCCATCGATATTTCCATATTTCTATGAGTTCGACATCGATATGAGAGATGAATTGGTATTTCCATTATATCGTAGAAAAATCCATGAAACACAAAAAAATAAGCATCAAGATGACACTAATAAAATATAATATAAATAATAGACACATTAACTTGTTTGAAAAATAATAAAATGTGCATTTACTCATTTAAATTTATTTTTTACATTTTTTGTTTTTATAATTTTTTAAGAAATATTCATCGAAATCGACATTTTATCGATATTTTCATTGAAGTTTCCGTAAAATTAAGACCTCGATATTTTCGTCGACATCGATATTTAAATCTTAGTGTGAATTAAAATATTGCTCAATTAGTTAAAATATATTTTTATTGAAAAAAAAATTAGATATCCATTATTGGTTTAAATAATTATAAACTTAGCCATACAACTATTGTGGTCCATATTTGTCTTATCCACGTGGCAAGCAAGATAAATAAGAATACAAACTATGTATTTCACCATTTTCTTTTTCTTTAATTATGGCTATGAATTTTCCGGTAGTCCATGTTTGTTTTACGTTTCTTTTTCTTTCCATCCTTATCGTTCATTATTTTGATCACATGCACTTTGTAAGATTGATTAAAATATTATTTTCGACTATAATATTTTGAAATTTGTTCAATGTTCAATTTTAATTTTTTTGACGGATAATAAATCTTATTTTTAGTTCCTCAAAATTATTATTTTTTAATCAATATTGTATAAATAATAATAATAATTTTCATTCCGAAAAATATGAGATGTAAATATGCTATCAAAATTTATAGTGAAAATACTAATAGATTACAAATATATTTTTTTTTGAAAGATCAACAATAAACAAACATAGTGATTAAATTTAAGTACAATAATCAAAGTAGTATTTTAACTTAAGATTTGTTATTTTTATTTTTTAATATTATTTTGAGACTTGTTAGAGAGGAAGGAAATAGTGTTAAAAGTTTTGGGAGTAATTGAATGAAATGATTGATTTCTAAAGATTAATTTTGATTTATAAAACGTGTTTATATATAGACGTTGTTTAGTATTATTTTTTAGTATAAATGGGAGTGAAATTTGAACCACGCACCTCTTAGTCCTTAATTTTAATGTCAGTTGAGTTAAGTTCTCTTTTCGGAGACGTTGTTTAGTAAATGCTTTTCGTTTTTTCATTTCATCAGTAACCTAAGCATTTAATAACTATTTGTTATTTTTCCTTTTCTTTCCACAACTTTCCTGAAATTACATACAAAATTTAGAAAGAACTAAACTGATTTTTGTTTCTTTGTCATAAAAAAAATTTTGATTTTTGTTGAGGTTTTAATTTCAAAAAAAAAATTACAAAAAAAATTATTACACATGTTAAAATATCATTCTAGGTCCGGTATTTTAAAGTTTAATAAAATTTAGTTCTTATACTTTCAAATGTCTAATTTTTAAACTATTAGTTAACATTTCTAAATTAAAATGCATAACATGCATTAAAAACTAAACACTTTTTAAATGAAATGTTTATTGAAGAAATAAAAATTATGTGGTTATCTAACCTATTTTTTTAACAATCAACCCTAACCAGCGACAGTCTATTAAGAGGCTGGATCACATATCTCCTCAAATGGCGACGTTTTACATATATGTATATCACTTTTTATTAAATATAAAAAATTTGTAGAATAGTAATAAACTTAAATAAATCGCTTTTAAAATGTAATAAGGTGATGTTTTAATGTAATAAGGTGATGTTTTAGCGGTTTGGTGCACGGTTAACTTAGCGCCAGACCAAACATCGAGTGGTACATAAGTCACCATTTTTTCTTTAAGAAAAGAATTGATTGTTTTAATTTTTTAATAGGTATACTTATATATGATTTGAATTTCTAACTTCTAATAACACGTATATCGAAAAAACTTAATTCCATTTTAATTTTTCTCACAAAAATTATATATACATGTATATGTATCTATAGAAATATACAAATAATTTTGGATATTTAATAAAATTATTTATAAATATTGATAGAATGATTTTTGCTTATGTATCTAAGTGAATCATTCTATAAATATTTATAATAATTTTGCAATTAGTGTTACTTAATATATATCATATATTAGTGCATTTAAAATTATATTAATTTTTAACATATTTAAATATGTAAGAGGCATATTAGATGCAAAATTGATATATTAAGAATCTATTAAATGTAAAAGTAAAAAAATTCAAGAACCTATTAAACACTTTTAAAATTTAGAATCTATATATAAACACAACTCTAGAATATATCAAACATGTTGTAATTAATAATTCATGATATAGATTTGATATTGTGAATAATATTACATTTTAAAAAGTTTAGAGATATAAGTAAGAAGTTACAAGATTATATTTAAATGAAGTCTTGCAAGAATTATAAATTGAATACTCAATATTGGAATATTAAACAAGAAGAAAATGAAAAGTATTATGTAAATTAGGTTTGAGCCACATCATTAAATTATTTGGAACTTATCCAAAATTCAAGAGCCTAATTAAAATAGAAAACTTCAAAACTTGTTAAAACATTTAGAAATCAGATAAATTTAATTAAAAGACTAAAGCATATATGAAATTTAAAAAAAAAAAAAAAAAGAAAAAAGACTAAGGCTATATTTTATTTTATTCATGTTTAATTAAGTATTTTGTGAATAATATTGCCCTACCTCTCTCATATTTATTTGGAAAATACGAGTAAATGACTTTCATTTGATTCTTAGATTTTAAAATGTTACATATCTTTTGTCTTTTTTAAGTTTAATTTTTATTTAGTCCATTAACTTCAAAATATTACATTTTTTCTCTTGAATTTTTACTAAGGCTCACTTTTAGTTATTTGTGTTAAGTTTTAATTAATTAATGTAAACAACTAAATTAAGTATAATTAAATAATTAGTTTTTATTACTTTTTGGATATTATTAAAATTAATTTAAAAAATCACATCATAATTATTTTAAATTAGTTAGTTGAAACTTAATCCCAAGAACCAAAAGCGAGCATTAGTTACTCAAGAATAATAGTGTAAAATACAGAAATTTAGGAACAAAAAAAGAAACTAAATTCAAAACTTAAGAATAAAAATGTAATACTTTGAAACTTAACGACCAAATGAAAACTAAACTCAAAACTTAGGAGTAAAAATGTACAATTTTGAAACGCAAGGATTAAATATAAACTATACTTGAAATTTAGGGACTAAAAATGTAGTTTTTCAATTTATTTTATCCAATTAGCCTATTATTCTTTGTCACACAATATTAAGACCTTCTTTGATAACTATTTTGTTTTTAATTATTTGTTTTTAAAAATTAAATTTATAAATACTACTTCTGCCTGTAGTTTTCTTGTTATATCATCAACTGTTTTGAAAACGGTTTTAAAAAGGAAAAAAAAAAAGAGTAACATTTAAAATCTTGATTTCATTTTTGCAATTTGACTTAGAATTTAAAAGTATTTTAAAGTAAAGTGGAAAACCTACCCTAATTAAATGGTGAGAAAACAAACATAATCTTCAAAAACATGCAAAGCCCAAACTTTTAGTCATTAGACTAATTTTTCTCGCTCTTGCTCTTAAACTCGCTAAAAATTCTAGTTATATTTGAGAAATTTTCTTCTTCGTGCACCAACTCTTCTTCTTCCTATCTATTAACTTGTACTCATTAGCCCAAACTTTCACTCAGTTATGTGGCTTGAAAACCATCCTCCATGGGTCGATTCTGCCATTTTTTCTGATTTACTTCGTTTTTAAGTTTCTTTCTATTTCCATTGTACTAAAAAATATATATTTAATCTTCTTTTGACTTTTTTTCTCGCTCTTGCTCTTAAACTCGATAAAATTTCTAGCTATGTTCGAGAATATTTCTTTCTCGCCTACCAACTCTTCTTCTTCCTAACTCTAAATTTTTATAACTTTCTCTAACTCTCTAAAATTTTCTCTTTCTAACTCTTCCCTATATTTTATTTCTCCCTCTCAATAACATCTCACCCCCTCTACCTTATCTTTTTCTCTCCAAACCAATAAATAAATAAATAAACTTTGCAAACAAGAAAAAAAATATAGTATAACTAATAAAGAAGGCACCAAAAAAGAGTCCAAAAAGAGTCCAAAAATGGATGGAGAATCAATTAAAAGAACGTGCGATATTTTCAAAACACGTGGACTAAATAAATAAATAATAATAATATAATAGAAGCTTTCTTCCAAAATTAGTTCATTTTTTGGCAAATTGATCTCTTCCTCTTTGGTTATGGCTCATTATAAATAAGTGTTAGCTTCTACACCAAAGACACCACATTCACTTTCTTCTTCTTCTTCTTCTTCTTCTTCTTCTTCTTTTGATACTTAACCATTTTTATTGCTCATTTTTCTCCTTTTGCTCTCTTCTTTTGTTGAGGGAATTGAGTTTCCATGGCCATTATAATTCCTCCAACTCTTGGTCTTACTCGTCCCGGTCCAAGCAACGCCCCTAAGGTTTGTAAGACCTACTAAATTTAATGTGTGTTCGAGTCTGTTTGGATTGACTAGAGGAAAAAATGTTTTTTTTTTTAAAAAAAAATAAACCACTCTTTTGATTAAAAAAACTGTTTAAAATATACTTTGAAAGTATTTCAAAAACTATTTTGTGTGGTTGTCAAATACTTCATTTTTTTTTCCAAAATGACTTATTTTCAAAATCAAACATTTGAAAAGTTAAACCGAACATATCCCTCATCTTTTTCTTGTTTGTTTTTTTTCTCATTGCCATTTTTGGAAGCCCTTTCGATCGTTTGAGTTTTCTTGGATTTCAAGGGTTGAATATGCATTGTTGATTTTGATATTCACGACTTTTTGACGTTGAATTTTTAGTGGTAAAGATCTTTAAATATCTAAATAAGACTGGTCAACTTATGTTGCCATTATTGATATGAGGTTCTTTTAATGAAACGTTAAAAATGAAATTACGTAGCATTGAACTTATTAAAATGAACACTATATAATCAATAGTTATACTTATATTATATTATAGTGACTAAGAGAGGAGAATTTTTAACTTTCATCTTTGCCTTTAAATCTTTCTATAATGCCTATTTAGCCCTCTATACTATATTATAAGGGACTAAGAGAGAATGATTTTTAACTTCCCTCTTTCTCCTTAAATCTTTTCATAATGCATATTTTGCCCTCAAAATCTCATCCCTTGTGTTTTGTACATACCTTTTGTTTCTTTTTTTTTTTCTCGATTTAAGTTTACATCCCTTTTCATCATTAGATCTTCTATCCATTCTTATTTTGTCATCATATTCTTTCATTTTTTTTTTTATACTTTTTCTACTCTTTTTTTTCTTTATAGAGCACCTCTCAACTTTTTTTTTTCCTTTTTATTTTCATTCACAAAATATTAGTAAAGTGAAATTTAAAAATCCTTTTAACATTATAACTACGTTTCTTAAATACTAAATTTCTTACTATATGCATCGTACACATATTCTCTATAATGGGTTTTATTTGGTCTATTTGTCATTTTTGCATGTATAGAAAAAACTATTTTGCATTTTATAAACTGAACTTCATTATTGCTAGTAATTATTGAACACTTGACACTCATTCCTTTCTTAGTCCCTTTTTTTTCTCTTGTTTTTTAAGAATAGTACCACTTTCTAAAAGAAGCCATTCTTAAAAAATTCTTCTAGAAGCACTAGTTAAATAATTTTCCTTAAATCACTTTTCAAATACTTTGAAGTAAGAAACACTTTGACTTGAAAATTTTGAAAAGTACTTTCAAGTTCCAATAAGCTAAAAACTTTTGCATACTCTAAACAAGGGTTATCTCAAACTCACCTTAAATCAGAATGGATTGCATTCTTTTTCATCTTTAAGATGTTCATATGTTTGGCATGAAGTACTAATAGTGTATGTTACCTGTTTGTTTAAATGTCTCAAAGATAACTTTTGCTGCAAAAGACATTGATGTCTTGGAATGGAATGGAGACTTGCTTGCTGTGGGTGTGACAGAGAAAGATGTGGTCAGAGATGAAAACTCCAACTTCAAGAACACACTTTTGCACAAGTTGGATGCAGTCTTGGGTGGATTGTTGGCTGAAGCTTCTTCAGAGGAAGATTTCTCTGGCAAGTCAGGACAATCTGTTGTTCTAAGAGTTTCTGGTTTGAGCTTTAAGAGAGTTGGTTTATTTGGGCTTGGCCAGTCAGCTTCTAGTGCAGCAACCTTTGTTGGTCTAGGTGAGGTCATTGCAGCAGCTGCAAAGGCATCTCAAGCCGTTTCAGTTGCTGTAGCTCTTGCCTTCTCGGAGGACCTTTCGGATGAATCGAAGCCTGAAATTGCCTCGGCCATTGCACTTGGTACATGTTCTATAATCTTTAAACTATGTACTTACTCAAAATTACTTTAAAAAGCAGCTACAAACATACTTAGTACTTGAGTACTTGGGTGTTTGGTCCACCAACTTCATAAGTTAGTATTAAATAACTCAACTTCAATAGTGTTTATTATTGTTTACACATTTATCGAAGAATTCCATCTTCCCCTCTTTCTCTATTTTTCACATTTATCAGGAAACTTCATCTTGCAACTTTACATCCCAGTCTTCTTAACTTCAACATATTGACTCCAAATTTCATAACTTGATTCAACGCCTTAAACATCCTCTTTCATAAATTTACAGTTTGTTCATGTCCTATTTGACACTAAATTTTCTTTGCATCATAGGGATTGTCATTGGAATATTTGACGACAATAGATATAGATCAGACCCCAAAATGACTGTACTTCAATCTGTGGATGTTCTTGGTCTTGGATCTGGACCTGATATGGACAAAAAGCTGAAATATGCACAAAATGTCAGTTCTGGGATAGTGTTTGTGAGAGAACTTGTAAATTCACCTGCAAATATACTTACACCAGGTTTGCTCCTTTTAATGTTTTATTTTTATCTGTCATTTACTTTCTTGCAAGTGGACAATGGTATAATCAACATTTTTAAGTTTTTGCATTTTTGCAATTGTACCCTTTAACTAATATTGAGTTTCAACTTTATATAGCATGTCATAGCTTGTAACCATACATGGTACTGACTTTGAGAAATTACATCCATATGATTAGGGGAATTGGCAGCTGAGGTTTTAAAGATTACCCAAAAGTACAATGATGTTCTTTCTGCTAGAATTTTCAATGAAGAAGAAATCATAGAGATGAAGATGGGATCCTATCTTGGCGTGACTGCAGCAGCCACTGCAAATCCTCCCAAGTTTATCCACTTGTGTTACAAACCTCCCAGTGGACCTGTATCAGCCAAATTGGGCTTAGTTGGTAAAGGAATTACCTTTGACAGGTGATTATACATCTACCATAATGATAACTTACTTGAGAAGCACTTCAAAAGTATTTTTAAGAGTGGAAAGCCAAATATTAAAGTGGTTTATTGCTCAATTTTTGTAGAAATACTTATAATTAAAGCACTTTTGATGAAAAATGCCTTAACCACACCTAAATCAGCATAAGATTCTTGGTGTGATGACATTTATGCACTAGCATATCAACATCTTGCTGTCCTGATATTTGGTCAGTGTCATGTCAATGATATTATGTATATGTTGTGAGATGTGGTATAATCTGCTTTCAACACAAATGGCTGAGTAACTCTCTGGTTTCTCCTTTCAATTAGTGGTGGCTACAACCTTAAAGCAGGAGCCAACAGTAACATTGAAACAATGAAAAATGACATGGGAGGGGCAGCAGCAATTTTTGGTGCAGCCAAAGCCATTGCTGAAATTAAACCTCTTGGTGTAGAGGTAAAACATTAGATCTATCACTCATTTCCATGGAATTAAGTTCTTAATTAATTGGCTAGTATGTCTAATGGGGGCTTGGTTTCTTGTTCCCAAACAGATTCATTTTGTTGTTGCTGCCTGTGAGAACATGATAAGTGCAACTGGCATGAGACCTAGTGATATTGTCACTGCTTCAAATGGAAAGACAATTGAGGTATACTCTATATTCTTTGGTTAAAATCTAAGAAGAAAAGAGGATTTAATCTCAAACTATATTTTTGATCTCTCCTTTCCCCTTCCATTAAAATCATAGTAAGCTACCTTGTTAAACTATTATCTTTCATTGTGTCAAAACTTTCAGGTTAATAACACTGATGCTGAAGGCAGACTTTGCCTTGCTGATGCTTTGATATACACTTGTAAGCAGGGTGTTGATAAGGTACATATATAATAAGTTAGTATTTGAAATTAGATGAGCCAGATAGCCAGATAAGTCATTGCTAATAGTTTTTGGAATGGGATCTAATGCAATATCAAATTGTTTTGTAGATTATTGACCTGGCTACTCTAACTGGTGCTTGTATAACTGCTCTTGGACCTTCAGTTGCAGGTATGATAATCTTCATAGCATCTTATGCTTCTTAGTCAATTCGAAGTGGTTAACAACATAAAACTCAGCTTTATATGAGTTGTTAAGAGCAATGGTAATATATAAATACGGTTTCCATCTCAAAACCAATTGGTAATAGGGGTAACTCGTGTATCTTATATGGATTGAAAGACCTCTTAATCTTTTGAATGTGGGATCCTCAACAAATGGATCAAGAAAAAGTTGAAACAGGACTTCTAAATGCAATATTGAGTGATCAAAATGCTTTCTTTCTTCTCCCTCTCTTGGAATTGTTGGTGAGCAGGTTACTATGTAAAGTTGGAACACAAGAATGAACAAAAAATTGGAGACAACAAAAGAATCTCCTATGGATTGTTATGGACTTAATTTTTGTTTGTAGGTGCCTTTACTCCAAATGAAGAGCTAGCAAAAGAGGTATTTGCCGCTGCAGAGAGGAGTGGTGAGAAGCTATGGAGGTTGCCATTGGAGGAAAGTTATTGGGAGTCAATGAAGTCAGGTGTGGCTGATATGATCAACACTGGTCCTAGTCAAGGAGGTGCTATAACAGCTGCTCTATTTCTGAAACAGGTGGGATATTATATCTTCTTATTTCTTCAACTGCCTGAAAGGAACAAGTTTTTATCTTTTGGATAGATTTTTGGCTTGAAATTCTAAAACTTTGGAAATATTTTTATTTGTAGTTTGTTGATGAGAATGTCCAATGGATGCATCTTGACATTGCGGGGCCTGTTTGGAATACCAAGAAGAGTGTTGCAACTGGATTTGGTGTTTCCACATTAGTGGAATGGGTTCTGAAGAATGCTTCTTAAGAGGTCTAATGATGGCAGGAACCTCAACAATAAAACTAAAGCTCTAAGGTGGATGCCAAGAGTTATCAAGGGTTGTTAGGATTGAGAGATCAATCTGAATAAAAATTGTATTAAGTAATTTCAATAAAGACTCTTGTTAAGGATTCTTGGCTATTCTGAAGTGTTTTAGACTTTATTTTATCATGGGTCTCAATGGTGTCTACACCTTCATTCATCTATTGCCTCATTTGCTATTAGAATATGATTTTTTTATGATGAGAACAACTTTCACTAGAACAAATGAAAGAATACACAAGGGTAATTTAAAATATAAAGAAGAGTTGAATTATTAAAGTTACTCCTAAACACATACGTGTGGCAAGTAAATTTTGAAGTTACGTGTATAGTTCACATATTTTTCTACCAATTGGAGTCCTTCCTTCACCACCCCTATGGAGATGGTCTATAGGGTTCATAGCTACTCCTCTTACTACAGGACGCAACATGACTTTCCAGACCCAACCAACCTAGATCTACCATCGGAAGTTTCTACATTTTGGGAGTTGAGCATGCAAAATAGAGCAATGGATCTTTGGCCAAATTCGATTTTGAATGGCACGACTCTTTCGATTTTTGTGCAAGCAGATATAAACTTTTTGTCTATAAAAGCCTACAAGGATGGTTTTGTAATAAACTTCAAAATTTAAGAGTTGAAATGAAACTTTTAGAAGTTTGAGGGTATTATTATTATTATTATTATTATTATTATTATATTCGTGAGTGTTAGAATTAGCTTACGCGCACCTCGACTAATCGGGACAACCTACCTAACCCTACAATTTACCCGTAGGATATTAAATCCTAGTTAGATGGCCACCGTAGTTTTGGAGTACTTTTGATAATTTAATTTAAATATATGAGAAGCTAGAAGAAAAAAAAAACTAGCAACAAAAAAAAATTACATATTGGACTCCAACCATTCTAAAAATGACGAAAGCTCAAACAAAAATGTTGAACATAGTTAAGGTCTTGGAAAGATGAAATCAAACCTCTAACTCAAATATGAGCAAAAAAAATATATCAGCTAAATAAAGTAACTTTACTAATTTTCATAACTTGGTTTGCTTTTGTTGAATTTAATTTTTCATTAATAATAATAATAATAATAATAATAATAATAATAAAGTAAAATAAATAAACCCCCTACGAGTGTGAATTTTTTTAAAATAAATAAAGCTTTCATTTAAAAAAAAAACTAAAATTGAAATGGGAATTTTTTTTAAGATAATATTTATTTAATTTTTTTCCACAAAAATAGGGTTAAGCTGAAATTATTGTCAAAAATAGGGTTGCGGACTGGTGGACCAGGTCCAAGAGTCTCTTCCACGTCATCGACCTGCTGACCTGCCAATGCCACCTCATGACTTGGAACTCGTGTACCCCGTACACGAGTCTGGTGGTCTCCAAATGCCCCCCACATCTTTTCCTCCTCAATCTTCTTTCTCTCCCTCCAAACTGCTTACCGCTACCATCCTTCGCCGTCTGAAGTCGTTTGTCGACCTCCGCTGCCGTCAACTTCGAGGTATTTTTTTTTCAACATAAAAGCTTGTTTTGAAGCTTTTTTTAAAACTTGTTTTGGAGCTTTTTTTTAACTTGTTTTGGTTAATATTCACTAGATCTAATATTAAATTTGATAATCTAGAGTGTGAAGTTTGTTTTGATGACTAATATTGAAGATCTATTTGTTTTGTACACTCCCGACACTACACCGGATTGATTTAAGAGGTAAGCACGATCAAGACTAGATATCAATGAATTAATTCATCATCAGCAACACTTTGAAGTGTCTGTACCTCGTCGTCCGCAACATCAACAAAGATGAACACCTTGTGGCACATGAGTGACTTGTATTTTAAAGTTTTAGCTTTTATGACCTTCTATTTTGAAATAAAAAGAACTAATGGAAATGATCTTTTATCTTGAGACACATTAAATCTAATATATGAGTATGATATAAAAGAAAAATAATAAGAAAGATGATTGTTGATTTTAAAAAAAAAAATCTAAATGGAAATCGTGGAGTGGTACACAAGTTTGGTCCAATTGACCAATTCACGTAGTAGTGCATGCCATGTGGAAATCGTGTACCGCATATCACGAATTTCCTAATCGCCCTATTTTTGTCAATACATTTCCCTTCAACACTATTTCTGCAATTGTTTTCTTCGACCACTCTATTTGTTTTTTATTTCTTTCCTATGTACTCTATTTTTGTCTATACTTTTTCATTTAAAATTATTCTTAAACTTGAAAGGGTTATAAAAGAAAAATCTCAATTTATTTATTACGTTTATATCCTCGACAGTTTCTCAGTCACTGCTGAAAAGCCTCAATCGTGGAGGAAGAAAGAAGCTCTCAATCGGGAAAAATGGTGGCTTCCAATTTGAAATCTGAGACTATGGATCTGATGCAGAAGAGGACCGCTATCGAGGCCCAGATGGATGCCATCATTTCGCGCCTTTGTCAGCCTGGCGGTCCTGGACTCTCTGGAAATCTCGTCGACTCTGAGGTGAATGCAATGACTTCTTTTCCCTCGATTTCCATGAATCAATGAAATTTATTGCAATTCCTCTGTGTTCCTGTTTTCATGATCAGGCTTTGTATTCGAACTACGAAGTGAAAAGTTTCGATTCGGCTAGTTTTGGCGTGCTCGATTGCGACTCTTTTCTTTTGAGGTTTTGTGGAGTAGCCTATAACTAATAACCACAATTGCATTTTGTTTTTAAATTTCTGTGCTAAGTTGGACTTGGAAAGTTGTCTGAAGACTTCTTCATGCTCAATAGAAAATTTATAGGATATTGATGTTGGAAAACTTTGGAATTTCCTTAAATACAAACAATGCTTGATTTTCTGTGGAGTGGATAATACTTTTTGGTAAACTTGAGTCCAGCAGAAGCTTGATTGTTTGTTGCAGTACCTTGATTTGATTTAGTTTGTTTAGAACTTACTTTGTACTCTATTTTTTAATATCTTTTGCAGGGATTTCCTCGTTCGGATATTGACATTCCAGTTATTCGGTCTGAGCGTGGTCGGCTTACCGGTAGGGTGCTAATCTTTTCATTATAGACACAGTTTTAATTATGGTGTGCTAAGAAGTGTTTTAATAGTAACTTTGAGAGTAGAAAAGAAATCTGTTTAGAACTGAGCTTGATGGAGAGAAATGAAAGAACCTACAAGAACATAAAAGAATTAGCCCAATGAAGTAGCCTAGCAAACTACAAAAGGAACTTCAATCCATGAGATTGAAAACTTAATGGATTATCGCAAAAGTCCTTCACTGCCGAAGCCCAAACAGATGCATTAAATTTAATACTTTCCCACAACTCCCTTCGAATCTCTCACTCCCTCTAAAAATTATAGAATTCCTCTCAAGCTAAATTCCCCAAATAATAGAAAAAATGAGCATGCCATAGGATTTTGGCCATCTCCCTCAATCTTAACGCTGCAGTCTCTACTTCATGCCAGAATCCAGATAGACTCCAAAATGCCCAAGAATTTGTACCATATTGACTAAGCTTAGTGGCACCTCCACAGAATATGTTTAAGGTCCCCGGATGCTCCTCTGCATAGAGAACATCACTGAGGACCCAAAAAGGAGTAGTGCCCCTGCATGCTATCCGGAGTATTGACTTTCCCATCCCATGAAAGACTGAGTTGCTAGGCAAAAAAAAACTTAACCTTCTTGGAAATCTCTGCCTTCAAGAGAGAGACAAACGATGGGGTGACTGGGGGAAGCTAGGGAACAATGAAAAGATAGAAGAACGAACTGGAAGAGAAGCCCTAGACAGGCATGGGGTCCAGGAACGGCCTTCTTCCATGAAAAATTTGGTAGTAAAAGCAAGGCAGAGACCTCCAACATTTCCCTGTCTTGGAGGGAGACAGTGAAACCCAAAAAGTTTTAGGAATGCAGAGTAAAAAATTTATTATGTTGGTTCTAACTTTCCAGTGAGGTCTCTTTAATCATAGAGTTATTGGATACTATAATACGAGAATTTTAAGTTGTCTTTAGGATCGTCCTGAGTTGGAAATGTGTTCTTCTCTGTTCTGTGGCTTAGGTGTATAAGGATTTGAATCAAAATGTGAAATGTATTCTTATTCCTGTTGTTTTCCATAGTGAGATATTACTTCTGAATGCCCTTGTAATTCCATTGTCTACTTGTCTTTTCCTTTTGGATGATCTGCTTCTTATCCAAAAATAAAAAACTTCATTTTGGATGATGGGATTCAAATTGTAGATTAGTAACTCACTATTAATGTCTCGGTGATGCTAAAGATCGACTTATTTTCTTTAAGCATATCACTAAATGAAGGTGTTCAATTTATAACATTTCTCACATAAGTTATCATGCTTCGAAATGTTGACCTGCTATTCTATTTTTTTAGAGTTGAGGAATGACCACGCGGAGATCACAGAAAAGATTAATCAGAACATTCAAGTTTTGCATTCTGCAAAGCCTGCTTCTAGCTTGCCACTCTCTAGGGATGCAGGTAATTATGAGGTAGATATTATGCTACTGAATGAGTCAATGACAATTATTGTTTATCCTTGCATGTCTCAATTCCAGCTGTGCTAGAATTTCTATTCCGTAGTTAACTAATTCAGGGAGAGTTCAACACTGATATACTCATAGTTTGTTGCTTGACTCTCCTTTTTTGTGGGCATCTTTTTTTAGTATTACCTTCTAAAGTTCGGTTTCTCATCATCAAAACATATAGTCATATATACAATTTGGATTCTGCTTCATTTTATAAAGAGGTTAGAATTGGTCTTCATGAGTAATTCCTTCGGTTGGTTAATTTCCTTACATAATCTTATGTGTTAACAAGCCTTTCCAATCCCTAAAAAACTGTAGAAGGGGTCAAATTTTCGTAATTTGTTAGTATTTAGTAGTAGCACCCACTGAACTCACTACTCAAGACACTAGACCTAGAATTAGCAAAACATGGGTCATGAGGCGTGAGATGTCTTAAAGATTGGAAGAAGTTAATTTAATTTTCAGAAATATGGAAGTTGATGTGTGCTCTTCAACATTTTTTTCTGACTATTCTCCTTCCCTGATTCTTGCCAATGGGTACCTCTGTGTTGCCTACTTGGCTTTGTGGGAGAATTTTTATCTTCCCTCATGTTCATGGTTTTCCTTTTCAAGAATTTTGTTTCTTATTAAACAAAAAGTAACAATAATAATAACCAAAATATTAAAGCCATCACATGCCTATTGCCTGCCGACCTCACAAGTACATATATCCAGTACTAGAATCACCTGCAGATAGATATTTAAAATTGTCTCAAGATGTTTGTGCCATTTGAATAATCATCATGGGATCAATCCTGATTCTACTTATCCCATTCATCTATTAGGGAATACAGAGGGTTCAAATGGCCAAAGGTCATCTGTCACAACTGTTGCATCCCCATCCTCAAATGGTATTTCTCAGAGCGACTCTTCCACTACCATGGACATAGATGCAAATGGCAGTATACCTTTTGCATTGGTTGATGAAATAGCAGATGCATCACCAGCAGCAGATGATGGATTACAGCTGGGTGATCAAGTTATTAAATTCGGGGATGTAGAAGGCGGTGATGATCTGTTGCGTAGGCTTGCCTCTGAAGCACAGACTAATCAAGGTCGTCCAATACCTGTTGTGGTTATGAGGCATGGTACTCCGGTCAATTTGACTGTGACACCCAGATCATGGCAAGGCCGGGGTCTTCTTGGGTATGTGCATTGCTTGTCCTTTTCACACTTGCTTAATTCTCAATTTCTCAATTTTATTGAGAAGATTAGATTAGTTACACAATTCTTGACATAAAAAATGCTATGTGAAATCTGATTTGGGACTGATTTTAAAATGGTTAAAAGTACTCCAAAACACACTTTTAATCACATTTTTCATACTATTAAAATTGATTTTGAATGAGTAAAAGCATTTTTCGAGTGATTTTAAAAATATAGTAAAAGTGATCTGCTAGACCGATCATTAATTAATTCATTGGCACTATTGGGTGCTTGCAGATGCCATTTCCAGATGATGTAGCTGACTCTACCCACAAGTTCAATCTGCCATGGTTGTTGATCTTTCTGCTTAACTCTCCTCATATTCTACACTTAATCTACTTGTTTAATTCTAGGCTCCAGATATGTTTGACAAATTTCTCTTAATCCAGTGATTGTCCATCTCGACCCTACTTTTTTGTCATTTGGCATGGAAATTCTGTAAATTGAAATGATAGGATGAGTTGCACTTTTTATGCTATTTTAGTCGTGTAAGCTCTTTACGATGTCAATCCTTATTGTTTCTTCTTGCTTTTTGCTTTGAAACTACTTAAGTAGACAATACATGTTACTCTTCTTGAGAACACTATTTTGTTAATGAAACCAAAAAGTTCTATAGTTTCTTATTTTCTTTTTCCATAGCTTGTTTACTTTAAGATTAAACCAAAAATGTTCAAATCTGGATAACATCTGCCTCTCTGTGAGCTTTCTGAATCTGAAACTAACAGATTTTATAGATAATATAGGAGTGGAAAAGTCAAGCCAAGCTTGTTAAAAAGCTAAGCAGCAAGTGGAAGAAGTCTTTATTCACCTACTCCAGTTGGCTGTTTCCAATTTATTTACCTACTTGTTTGTCTCCAGCTTGGAAAGCCACCAACTTAGTCTTTAAAAGCTCCACTGCTGTTCTTCCCACCTTGTTTATTTATTTTTTATTATTATTATCCAGGTGAAAATTTTAACATCTAACCTCTTGGTCGAGGGTATATGCCTAAACCAAGAAGTTATGTTCAAGTTAGCTTCTTCTTACCTTGCTAAATGAAATGTAATGAAGAGAGTAATGCCTTATGTTTGGTTATTGATTTAAACCATGATTAATATGATGAAAATATCGATTCACTCCTCATGTTAATGTTGAACACATGGAAATGTAGAAATATCAATAAAAGTAGAATTTGAACCTAGGTCTAGAGAGGGCTGAAAGACAGATTTCCACTAGGCTAGCTAATGGTATTAATATTATGTCAGATTTTTATATATATTATATAAAGAAAATAAAGTTGGGGGAGAGTTTAAGCACCCCTGGGCTTATACTAAATTTACCCCTGGTCAGTCATAAGCCAACTTTTTTGACATAGAAATTTTAGGTCAAGATAGTTTGACCTTATGCATAAAGCATGCCCACTATTGTTTTTTTGGGTTTATAAGAGCGAGCATAAGTGGCACCTAATTCAATACTTTTCATTTTTTATACGTAAGAATAAATAAATTAATTAATTAAAAGTAAAAAAGAAAAAAAAACTGCCACATAGGAGGATTTTATTGACTGCAGCCTAAGTAATAGGTGTTTTTAAGAATTTATATTTTACTTTTGTCTAAATCAATGAGAACTTTACATTTTTGTTTTAGTGTCTACACTTAAAATCAATTTTTTATGCCCATTTTCAGATATACCCTACCTGCATGACATCTATTATTTGGAAAGGCAAATATACAAAACAACAAATATGGGGAAATAAAATGGATTAGGTATTTTTTTTTTCTGCTGCTGCAATAATCATAGGAAAATAGCAAGAATCATGGAAAAATCGTATGGATGACCTCACGTTCTAGAAATGACCTTTTGCTGATGTCAGTCACGCGTGAAAGTACCGATTTGTCCTCCGATTAGCCCTAGAACGCTCGCCACCACGAAATCTCGCTCATTCCTTTGGCTCTTCGTTTCTTCATTCTCGCTCCTCCTTCTCGTTCTTCATCAACACAAAATTAAATCCTTTTCCCTTTGTTTTTTTCCATTTGTTCAGATTTTCACTCTCGCTCTCGCTTCCTCTCGCTCGTTAGTCTCGGTCTCGCTTCCTGCTTCCTCTCGCACGTCAGTCTCGATCTCGGTCTCGGTCTCGCTTCCTCTATCTTCAACATTGTCGGTCTCGCTTCCTCTATCTTCGACGTTGTCGGTCTAGGTCGATCTAGCTCTTGCGTCGATCTCGCGCTACCCAATCGAGTAAGAATATGGCTTATCGCGAAGAAGTCGAAGAAGTTAGAGAAGAAAAAGGAGAAAATTAAAGATTTAAAAAAAGAAAAATTTGCAGAAGAAGAAGGAGAAGATTGAAGATTTAAAAAAAGAAAAAAAAATGTAAAGTTAGAGAATAAGGAAGAGAGATCCAGTAAGAGTAAGAAAGATTTAAAAAAGAAAAAAAAAATAGAGTGACAAAAGTGTTGAGAAGGAAGAAAGAAGGGAGATTTTAGTAATTTCGCTGGGAGATGTTGTAAGCAAAAGGTCAAAAAAAAATATTTATTTTCAAAACCTAAGTCAAATTTCATTTGGTCATCTTATTTTGAACTCTGTATGCAATTATTTCAAAAATCATGCTTCAATTGTCCTTCCAAAACAAAATCATTTTTTCAAATCTCCACTATTCTCCATTATTACACTAAATTTTTGAGATATTTATATCAAACATCCATGAAAAAGAAGAACAACAGATGCAAACATCCAACCTTTTGTGGTTGTAGCGCAACCTAATGATGGATCTATAAAAGGGTCAAGGACAAAGGGCAAGTGTCCCCTCATATCGTGACGTTATATATATATATATATATATATATATATATATATATATATATATTTTGTTTTTCGTTAAATATATTTAAAAAAGTATATTATATTTATAAAAGCATCTTCTCAAAGCTCATAATACAGTTTCGCATCGGTGGTTGTTTGGAGTCTTGGAGGTTCTTCAGCTTTCGCTTGATGTGCAGTGTCAAGTATTCGAATCTGTAGTCAAGCGTTATATTCTTCCATTTTTATTCTTCTTTTAATCACTTTTTATTCTTCTTTTTTTAATTTATTTTTATTCTTCTTTCTCTAATCAATTTTTATTGTTTAAACTTTTCAAAATATATTTATAACATTATTTTAATTTCCCACTTTATAACTTTTTTCATATTTCTAATTTCTCATACACAAATATATATAATTTAATTTTTTAGGTTAGAGAAACTTAATTCTATTTTTAATTTTTCTCACATATGTGTACATAGGTATATTTTTAAAATTTTAGTAAATTATTTTACAAAAATTGATGGTATGAAAAAACTTTAGTTATATTTTAAAAAACTTTCATAAATATCTAGGTTTCATTTTGTGCTATAAAAGACTTATAATGATTTTTAATTAATATTATTTAATATAAATATCATATATTAATGTATTTAGATTTACATTCAAGCTAAATTTACAAGTTTAATCTTTAGTTGTAAAATTTATGACAAATAAATACCTAAACTTTTAATTAATTAATAAGTCTCTTAAAAATGTCTAATAAATATATAAACTTTCAATTTGTATCTAATAAATATAAAAAAATGCTTAAAAGTTAACTAATTTATTTGACAAAAAATTATTTTGTTTCTAATTGAACCTTAAATTTTTAATTTTGTAGTCAATAGATACATTATTTTTTTTTATTTATAAAATGTCTTGTACTACGTATTTAGACACATAAATCGAGAATTCAATGACATATTATATATATATTTTAAAGTACAAGAACTATACGTAGACACAAATTTAGAAGTTCATGAGCTAAAATTTTAACCTTACATAAAATTGTGTCCCCCTAACATGAAATTATTTGTCGCTGGCTCAACCTTTCAATTTTAAACATGTCGGACCTATTTTGACTTCTTGCAACTATTGTCTAATATATTTATTGTACTAACAAATGTCTGATATATGTCTAACAAGTGTTGAGTGTTCAAATGTTCGAAAGTGTTAGAACACAGATATGCTACCATACTAAAATGTCTGTGTTTCATAGATTTTAGGTTAGACTACAATTTCAGTCTCCAAACTTTGAGGTTTGTATCTGTTTGGTTCTTCAATTTTTAAAAGTGTCTAGATTTTTAAACTCTTAATTTTGTGTAGAAAATTATTATTTCTAAACTAAAAAGTTTTTGAGTTGACAAAATTAACTTCTTTTTCAAAAACTTATTTTTCAAACATTTTTCTTACTTTTTCAGATTTTAAGTGGTGGATCTCACATAATAAAAATATCATTTTGTTACTCATTCAAGTGCCTCCAACTTCACCTTTACCTACCACAACTTTTCATACCTAACTTCAGATTTCAATTTTGTTTGTCCATATTTTTGACAAGTTTCAACCAATATTTGAGGTAGATTAGTTGTTATTTATAAAGAAAAAATTTGGAGAAAAATTTTGGTTGGAATTTCCTGTAATTGAAAAAAAATTCTATAAAAAGAATTCTCATGTAAAACTTTATGTAAGAATTGAAAAATGAGGAAATTTTCGTGAAATTCAATTGTTATGGAAAATTTATGAGTTTTTTCTTCAACTCAAAACTAAAAATGGTAAATAAAATTTTAAAAAAAAAATACTTAAACTATCCTCTACAGGAATTCCAGTAAGTTTAACAAAAATTGAAATTTGTTAAAAATAATTAAACTAAAGCTTACCGAAATTAAAATTGGTTAAAAACAAACTAAACTAACTTAAACTTACCGGAAAAATTCAATTGGAATTGGGTAAAAAAATTAAATGAACTTAGTTTAAAGACAAAAAATAGAATTGGCTTAAAAAAATAAAAACTTAAGTTTAGTAGATTATATCAAAGAATATGGGCTTCCATCTCAAAATCAATTAGCAATAAGAGAAGTAGCCCATCTATCTTTTTTTTTTTTTTTTTTCCAATGTGGGATTCTCAACACGCCCCTCAAGATGGTGCCTCTTTTGGGTTCACCATTCTTGATCGGATCCCAATTTCATTTTTATTGGACCGATTATCCGTTTGGGCTGTATGGGCTCTGATATCATATCAAATAATATGAGCTTTCATCTCAAAACCAATTGACAATGAGAGGAGTAGCCCATCTATCTTATTTTTTTTTCCAATGTGGGATTTTCAACATATTACACTCCTTATTCTAAATTTAACACATATTTTTCCTAATCAAGAACCTCATATTCTTGACATTTCAAAAATGTCAAATGTCACTGTTCTTGATGTTTATACCATGTCAAAAACTCTAACTTCTTGACACAGACTTCCTTGACATTTTATACAGTCACACTCGACATTGAGAAAACATCAATAAAAATTGTTTTGCTTGTAGAACAGCTCTATTTCCTCACCTTCTTTCACTCCAACTAACCATTATTTTTTTTCATTAATGCTCCTAGTTTATTGTGTAGGCCGCAAAATTTGTTAGAATTTTATCCCTTAATAATAATAATAAAATAAAAGAAAGAATAACACTAAATAACATAAAATAAAATAAAATAGAATCTCACATTATTCTTACTTCCATATATTTCTAAATAAAATATTTCCATTAAGCATTTTGTTGATATTCAAATTTTTGTAAAATCAAATTTTAGAAAATTTATTTGATTCACTAAAATTTTATGTGTCATATATTTTATTGCAACAAATTTTTTAGATAATTTTGTTTTTTAAATTATTTAAAGATTTTTTTTTAAAAAATTCTCCCAAAATATTAGTATTTATGTCAGGTAATAATTTTCTTCCTTTTTTTTCCTCTTCGACGTTTTTTTCTCATGGTAGTCATAAAGATTTTTATTTATTTATTTATTAATATTTTTAGTCTTTTCTTTGGAAGTTAATATTTTTTTTGAGAGGTTGGACTATAAATAGCGGGTAATCATTTTTTCTTCTACACAAAAAAAAATAAAAATAAAAATAAAAAGTTCGTGCAAAACAAAGGCCTCCCCTACGTTTTTTTTCCTCCAATCATTCTCATTATTTCCCACATTTTTCACTACTGACCGCAAATTCTCTCTTTTGTTCCACATTTTATCCCAACTTTGACGTATTTTCTCGAAGTTCAAATTTTCCTCCCAACGGTATTTTATTTATTTATTTATTTTCTTTATTTGTGTATGTTTATAACCTCCATGAAATCATAGTTTTTTTTTTTTTTTTTATTTTTTACAGCATATTTGTTTCTAGCATTCGTAGCATGAAAGCATATTTGTTTTTCTTGTGGTTACATTTTTTTTTTAATTTTATGATATTTTGTTTGAGCAATTATTAATTAATGTATGTTTTTTTTAGCTACTAAAATTTAAAGTATATATTGTGAGTATGCAATGAGACTTTATTTGTTTTACTTTTTATTCCGGCATATTCTAGTTTGAATTTCTTTTAAGTCGTTAATCGTAGAATATTATTTATATTATGTTAGTGTGATTTTCTTATTATGTTGTATAATTCTTCTCCCTTAAAAAATACTTGGCAAATGATAGAATCTTAAAGTTACGAGATTACTGTTATAAAGAGTTTCTTGAGTTAAAAATAAACAATATCTTAGAATGCCAAGATTAAGATTTTAGATTCTTCAAAAAGATAAGATTCTTCCTAAAAAGACATTTTCTCTATTTTTATTTTCATAAAAATGTTTTTTTTTTCCAATTGCCATGTTACTTTTAAAAAGAATAATAGATTTTTTTTACCATAAAAATATTTTTTTTAATTTTCTATAAAAGGTTTTGCCAATTTCCATATCATTTAAAATAAAAAAAAAATTCTATTTAGAAAATGTAATGTTATATTATTTTTTTTTAAAAAAAAATATTTCAAAAAATCAAAATTTTATTTTCTTAAATTGTGTTCTTTAAATAGGTCACCAAGAGTTTCTTTCCATACCTTTTTTTTTTAAAAAAAATAAATCTAAATGAACCAATTTAAAGTAATTGCATATAAAAGCCCTTAACTTTGAAATAGAAAATGTAATAAACTTTTTTTTTTGGGAATTTTTAAAAATAGAAAAACAAGGAAAACTATTACAAAAAATAGCAAAATTTTTAGATAGTTGTGATACAAGCTGATAGAAGTCTATCAGGGTCTATCAGAAATAGAAATGATAGAAGTCTATCACTGATAGATGCTGATAGAAGTCTATCAATGTCTATCAGTGTTTTTTTTGCTATTTTCTGTAAATAATTTGAAATTTTTCTAGCTGTGAATTTTTTTTTTTTTTTTAATTTTAAAGGTATAAAACACAAAAAAAGGTATTTCCTTATAATGAAGTTTTTTCTTCTCGTCTTCTAAAATTAAATAAATCAAAACTCAAATTTCCTAAATTTTTTCTTTGAATAATTATGAAAAAATATTTCCCATAAATAGCATACCCTAGCCAATTGATTTCATAAGATTTTCTTTCATTTAAATTAAATTATTTTCTTAAAAAGGAAAGTTTTCTCTCTCATTTGGTTTAAAATAAATAAACATAAATTTCATAAAAAATCATTCATTTTTAAAGAAATAAAAATTTTCACCAAAAAAAAAAAAAAACTTCTATAAAGGTTTTAAATAAATAAACAAATAAAATATAATTTTTTTTAAAAAAATTCCTATGACGAAAATTAGGAGGTCAAATTAAATTCAAATAAATTTTTCTAATAGTCATTAGTCACTCATAATTGTTGTTCATTATTTATAATAATAGTGATCAATAAAACATTGGACATTTAAAAATCAAAATAACATTTTTTTTCTTCTTCCAAAAGACATATCTTTAATAACACGAGAAAAATAAAATCTTGTTTTTGAAAAATGTTTTGTGGTGCTAATATATTTCCCATACACAAAAGACCCTGAACCCTTAATATTTTCTTTGCAGAATTCAGGTGCAAGTCACACCCTCTAAATCAAGACTGGTGGCGACTTCATTTTTCTTCTCCTGAGAACAAAGTCGGTCACTCTGTGTAGCAAACCCGTAGTGATAGCTTGGTGACTCCACTGGGTACTGCTTTTAAGTTGGTCTATTTTATTTCTTTGTATTATTTATATGTAGTATCATTGGCCTTGTTTGTTTTCTTTTATTTTGTTGTTATAAACACACATACACAAGCCCTCTACCCGGGCTCTTCCAATAAGTTTAGAATCGAAGATCAGTAGTGGTGACCTTCATGGAGCTATGTCTCTCGTGCAGGCCCACGAAAACCCTCACTCAAGTTGACCTTATTCAGGATGCTGATAAGGGTGTCTTTGACTTTTTCTTGAATAAAGAAGACGTTGAGGACAGCTTGAGGACCTTTTCTCTTTTAGGACAATAGACCTTCGCCACACATATTGTTTGTTTTCTCTTGTATGTGTGTTTTTTCTTATTCTTGGTTTATCCCAACATGATTGGTTTATTGTTTTTTTATTCACATACTTAGTTACATAATCATACCAATATAATCATACTCACTTAGACATATTCCTATTACTTCTCTTTCCCATTTCATTAATAGTCTCATTTTTTACATTCTTCCTCTTCTTCTTTCAATATCTCATCATTTAGCATGTTCATTCTTTGTTGTGTGGAAAAAAATACAATAAAAGTTTTGTTTAGAAAAAAATTCTCAATATTCATTGTTGGAAATACGATTTGTTTTTCCGTATCCAGTAAAACATTTGCAATGGAGGAGCAATCATTAGTTATAATTAAAACTCAGAATCTCATGTGGCAATGGTCTAAAAGCACATAAGTTAAATGTGGGGCAAAGTTGTTCAAAGAGATCTTTGGATAGTCACTAGCATCAGGTGTTTTCAATCAGACTTATTGAGGTATAAAGAAATTGAAAGAGATTAGGGAGGAATTTCCTTCCGAACATAGGTTCCTGATCATAAATAAGTATGGGCACATGGCTAGTCTCTTATATATTGAAATCAACACAAGTATTCTGGAGATCACTCTACACTTTTGGAATTCTATTTGTAAATGTTTCACCTTCAATTCAAATGATAAGATACCCATTGTTGAGGAGTATCAAGAACTACTATGAATGTCACTAATGTATGAAGCTAAGTTGTATTTCTATGATAAAAGATTGACCAACAGAAGAGCATAGTGAAGATTATGAGTCACCAGATGGCCTCTAAGACTAAGCATCAACTCAAGCGGGAGGGTGGAAGTGACACAACCCCTTTAGATCATCTCATCAATCTAACTAGACAGTGTGTGAATGAAGAGTTAGGTTTAGATCTCTTTGGTCTGTGCATCTTTGAGACTATTGTGTTTCCAAACCTTAAAGGATATGTAGATGTAAAGGTAGCTAAGTTGTTTTTGCAAATCCAACATGGTGTTAATCTGATCATACCTATTGTTGCATAAACCATACGATCACTAGACTTCTGCAAAGTTCAAGGGAAAGGTAGATTTATCGGTTTCTCCTCTCTGTTGTATATTTGGTCGATGAGCCATCTAAAGTGTCCACCAGAGTATAGTTGCCCACAAATAAAGTTCTTCAACTTGTGGAACCTTGCTAGGGATCTGATCATTGAGTTCGGAATTGAAAAACACAAGATGAATTCAGTAACAATGGAATCTTGGACAACATTCTTGGAAAATCTAAAGATAGAAAATATAAAATGGAGAGCTTTGTGGATGTCTCTGAAGCCCCTGTTTTACAAATGCGAAAAATTCCACAATGTCCCATTGTTTGGCTCATGGAGAGGTACTATCTACTAAGTAATGGGAGATTGTGAAATCTTTTGCATCTGTAAATCAAGGGCTTTAAAGGCATCCACAAAAGCTCTCCATTCTATATCTTCTATCTTTAGATTTTTCAAGAATGTTGTCCAAGATTCCATTGTTATTGCAATCATCTTGTGTTTTGCAATTCCAAACTCAGTGACCAAATCCCTAGCCAGGTTCCACGAGTTGGAAAACTTTATCAATAGGCAACCATACTTCAGATGGCTCATCAACCAAATATACAATAGAGAGCAACGGACAAATCTACCATTCCCTTCAATTTTGCAGAAGTCTAGTGATCGTATCGTTTCTGCAATAATAGGTATGATTGGATTAACACCATGTTGGGTCTACAAAAACAGCTTAGCTACCTTTACATCTACATAAAGGTTTGGAAACACAATAATCTCAAAGATGCACAGACCAAAGAGATCTAAACCTAACTCTTCATTCACACACCACCTAGTAAAATTGATGAAATGATCTAAAGATATTGTGTTACTTCCACCCTTCTGCTTGAGTTGATGCTCGGTCTTAGAGGTCATCTGACGACCCATAATCTTCACTGTCATTCTCCTGCTAGTCAATCTTTTATCATAAAAATACAGCTTGGCTTCATACATTACTGACATTCGTAGTAGTTCCTGATACACCCCAACAGTGGGTGTCATATCCTTTGAATTGAAGGTAAAACATTTACAAATAGAATTTCAGAAGTGTAAAGCAGTTCCAGAATACTTGTGTTGATTTTAATATACAAGAGACTAGTCATGCATACATAATTATTTATGAATAGGAACCTACGTTCTAGGAGGAATTCCTCCCAACCTCTTTTAATTTCTTTATACCTTGATGGGTCGGATTGAAAACTCCTGACGTTCTATCCAAAGATCTCTTTTAGCAACTTTGCTCCATATTTAGCTTGTGTGCTTTCAGGCCATTGTCGCACGAGATTCTAACTTTCAATCATAACTAAGATTGCTCCTCCATTGAAAATGTTGCATTAGATATGGAAAAACGGGTCATATTTCCAACAATGAAGATTGAGATTTTTTTTCTAAAAAAAACTTTTAGTACATTTTTAGCACTAGAAAAAAAAAATTATTGTATTTTTTCTGCATAACAAAGAATGAGCATGCTAAATGATGAGATATTGAAAAAATGTAAGAAATGAGACTATTAATGAAATAGGAAAGGGAAGTAATAGGAATATGTCTATGTGAGTATACTTATATGGGTATGATTACGTAACCAAGTATGTATATTAAAAAAAAAAAACAATAATTCAGCCATGTTAGGATAAAACAATGATAAGAAAAAAAAACACACATACAAGGAAAAAAAACAATGTGTGTGGTGAAGGTCTATTGGCCTAAAAGAGAAAAGGTTCTCAAGTTGTTCTCAACTTCTTTATTTAAAAAAAAAAAGTTAGAGGCACCCTTATCAGCATCCTAAATAAGGTCAACCTGAGTGCGAGTTTTCGTGTGTCTGCACGGGAGACATAGCTCTACGAAGGTCGCCACTACTAATTCTCGATTCTAAACTTATTAGTAGAGCTCAAGTAGGGAGTTTGTGTATGTGTGTGTTTATAACAACAAAATAAAAGAAAACAAACAAGGCCAATAATAATACATATAAATAACACAGAAAATATAATAGACCCACCTAAAAGTAGTCCCTAGTGGAGTCACCAAGCAGTTGCTACAGGTTTGTGACATGAAGCGACGAATTTTGTTCCTAAGAGAGGAGGAAATATGGTCGTCACCCGTCTTGATTTAAAGAAAGTATGCTAAATTGGTTTGCAAAGAAAAGATTAAGGGTTTGGGGGTATTTTGTTTATGGGGAAGGTATTAGCACCCCACAACACTCGTTTAAAAGAACAAAATTTTATTTTTCTCGTGTTATTAATTCTATTTTAATTTATGCCTATTTCAAGTTTATTTTTTGAAGTAAGTTTGTTTTGACAATTTAATTATATTATCTTTTTAATTGAAATTTAGTATGTATAAAGTTGTATGTATTTTGTCTCTACATTAAATAAATCGATATTTTACTTTAATGATTTATTATAGATTAAATTTTTTTTAGTATAATAGGAGGCGAGAAAATTCAAACTACCGACCGAGTTGAGCTATGTTTGCTTTAATGATGTTACTTCATAATTATATTTATAAAATCAAAATGTGGGGATATGATGCAAACACGAGTGAAATTGACATTCTTCTGCAGCCACACATACATTTTTATGCTTTTATGACTTTAATTTAATTTTTGGCATACATTTCATATCTCCAATTAATTGCACAGTTTTCAGAAGTAAATATCTCCGCCAAAACCTCGAATCATTCAGTGACGAACCTCAACAACCCAAGCGGCCTTTAAGTTTTCTCAGGTTTTTCATGTCTTCTTCTTGCATATTATGATAATGGGATAATGGGTGAACTGGATTTTTCTTGTTTTTTCACTTATATGTTTGTTTTCTTTATGATTTTCTCATAGCTATGGATTTCATTTTCTGGGTTGTTTATGAAGTGTTTAGTGATGGATTTGGTTTATTTTCCCCTGTTTTAAGGTGGAATTTTGTATAATATGGAAGAGATGAGCAGGATCTTGATGTTTTGATCATTCATTTAGTGGATGCTGTGTTATTATTTCTTATTTGTTATAATTTGCAATGTGAGTTAGAAATGATAGAAACTTTTGGTTCTGGTGGTTTTTACAATTGTATTTGTTTAATTACTCAGAGATGGTTCAACCAAAGAGATGGGGCTAGGGGTAAGGTTTCTTCTGAAATGTTCTTGGGATTAAACTTTATATATATATATATATATATATATATATATATATATATAATGATAAAAGCCATAATTCTGTAGATCAAATGAAAGGGTAGAACATTCAGAGCCAGAACAGAAAATAGAGGCAAGGCTGACCTACCAAAAAGGGCTTTTACAGTTGAGAACAAGAAACAAAGAAAATTTTTTTCAATTTGGTAACTGTGGAGGTGGAGTTCTTCCTGGTTCTGAACTTGATGAACTTTAAGGGGTGTGAGGAGTTTTGAGTGGATTGAAAACCTGAAAAATATTGCCCAAGTAGTTGGCATTTGAAAGTTAGGAAATCATGGGAGTTATGACGTATTTTGAGTTTTCTTTGATAATCATACTGCTTCCAGGAGCAACTTGTGATGTCCTCCATATAAGTTGCAATGGGTAAAGGGAAATTCCTTTGGTTAAATTAGAAATTTGGTCCCTGTGGTTTGAAGAAAGTTAGAATTTAGTCTCTATGATTTATAATTAGAATTAGTCCCTATGGTTTGATAGGACCTTCACTATATGGACTATTTATGAAGATTTTATTAAATCCATAGGGACTATTTATGAAGATTTTATTAAATCCATAGGGACTACTTATGAAATTTTATCAAACCATAAGGACTAAATTCTAACTTTTAAAACCATAGGAACTAAATTCTAACTTTCTCTAAACCATAGGGACCAAACTTGTAATTTAACCATTTCCTTTTTATGGACTGAAGTATCAGTTGACAGAATTGTCTTGTGATGTGTAGTGATGGATCTACTGTTCTGCACATTTCTAGGCTTTTCCGACATCGGCTTTTTTCTTTTTTTTTTTTTTTTAATAGAAACAACTGCTTTCATCAAGAAATAATGAAAGAGTAATACAATGGCATGCAAAAATCAAGCCCCCAAAATCCCTCTACAGAAAGGTGATTAGATAAGTAAGATATTGCATAAGGAATAATTACAAAAAGCATACTTCCACGACCTCATCAAATCCCATCCCTTTCAGAGTGAACCATTCGTTTTCTCTTACGATCATATGCAGCGGATAGCCACTTTCATTTCATGTTATTGAAGCTACTTTTTTTATAAGAATGTTGTTGAAGTTACTTACATGGTTGAAACCTCAAAATGATGGACATATGCGTTCTCATACTACAACAGTCCCAAATTGCTTCTGTATTAGATGTCCTGTTGATGAGAGGTTTTCTTTTGCATCTAGCTTTTTCTTCTTGAAGCTTGAATTGCAACTTAAATTTTTCTCCCTCTTGTCCATTCCACCTCATGAAGCTGCATTTTCCAAAAAAAAATTATGTTCTTTGGAGTTTGTTCCTGCATCAAATCAACCTGTCTAGTGGTCAGATGTCGTGAATCAGCTACGATTCTAGCAGAAAGGATTCCACATCCCCTCCCGATATTAGCTGGTAATGATATGCATATTTAGTTAAAGCTCTGATTCATGAGATGGTGTGCAAAATCTGAAAAACCCTGTTTATTCTGCATCTTGAACTTGGAAGATCCCTAAGACGCGAAGGAGTACTTTTAAGAAAATCACTAGCTTTTTTATTGACTTCCCGTATGGCAACTTGAATTATACAGCATGTAAAAACTGATATTCCTAGCAAGAAAGAGTTAGAGTACATTGATTATGTAAAGCATTTCTGTTATAGTGTGTCAAAACTGAATAATTTGTATAAAGTAATTGAGAATAGCTCTTCTTAATTTTTCTCTCATTACCATTATGATCTGAGTAGGCATTACATAGTTTTGTCTTTAGCTCTCCTCAAGTTTTGTCAAATTTTAATTTATTACTGTTAGTCTCTTCATTGAAGTCAAACTTGTCAAATAAATGATGATGATGATTTCTTAAAGTAGAAAAAGGAATAAGAATCTTCTTTATCTCTTACTCAATTTTATTGTTTATACAAGAAGACTTTGATTAAATGTCGTGTAGTGTCTGATTGGGTGGGTTGTCTCTCTCTGCATCAATTTTCTAAAGTTCAGAAGCTATGCTATTTTTGTATAGGTCTGCATCACTCTTTGAGATTCAAACAGAATATATTACTCGATAACACATGTCTTATGATGATTCTTATATATCGATGGACGTAACGGAGCAAACACCGCAAGAGTCTTCAACTTCATTATGGAAGCAGATCTCAGCCATCAGGCAAACGGCTTTAGAAGCTTTCAGAAGAAAACCAATCTCACATTGGGTTCTTCTTGCTCTAAGCAGTGTAGCAATGCTCGTAGCGTTCCCTGCTTCATCTATACTTTCCCGTGTTTATTACGACAACGGTGGGAATAGCAAGTGGATCATTTCCTGGGTATCGGTCGTTGGCTGGCCTATTCCAGCTTTATTATTATTTCCCATGTATTTCTTATCTGAAATCCATCCTACCCCTCTGAATTGGAAGCTCATTATTTCTTATATTGTGCTGGGCTTCTTAAGTGCAGCTGATAACCTCATGTATGCATATGCTTATGCATACCTCCCTGCTTCTACCGCTTCACTTTTGGCATCGTCATCCCTCGTGTTCTCTGTACTATTTGGTTACCTTCTTGCCAAGAACCGACTGAATGCTTCGATACTGAATGCTGTCTTCATTATCACTGTTGCAGTTGTGATGATCGGTTTGGATTCGAATTCAGATAGATATGGAAGCATAACTGATCGACAATACATATTCGGTTTTGTATGGGATATACTAGGCTCTGCTCTCCATGGACTCATCTTCGCTCTATCTGAGCTAGTTTTCATTAAGTTACTCGATAGAAAGTCGTTCCATGTTGTGTTGGAACAACAAGTAATGGTTTCGTTTTTTGCCTTCTTGTTTACCACTCTCGGCGTCCTTCTAAATAATGATTTTCAAAACATGAAATCAGAGGCAGCAAGTTTCGTCGGTGGTACGCCGTCTTATTTGCTCGTGCTTATTTGGAGTGCAATTTCTTTCCAGTTAGGAGTGTTGGGAGGAACTGCAGCTCTGTTTTTATCTTCAACCATTCTTGCCGGAGTTTTAAACGCTGTTCGGGTACCTATTACAAGCATTGGTGCTGTCATATTCTTAAAAGATCCTATGAGTGGCTTCAAGATCCTCTCTTTAGTTATCACTTTCTGGGGATTCAGCTCCTATATTTATGGCAGTTCCTCCATAAGTAAGTCATCTTGATCATATAATGTTCTTGTGTTTTTCAACTCTTTTTTTTCTTTTTAAAGCTTTATGGGATAGTTAACCAAGGGTGTTTGAATCTAAGAAAAATGTAACATGCTTTGCTTTGCTCATTTCATAGTAAGATTTCTTGTATGGTGTTTTGTATCATAAGCTTATTTTATCAAAATTGTGTAGAAATTTTCATATCGGGTTGTCTTCTATCTCAATAAGTGTTACATTTGACTTGTCATAATGTTTGTCTGTCTATTAAAATAGAGGTAAATTGGAGGGGAATGTAGTAAAAACTTTGCAGAATCTTAAATGAATTGGCTTATTCGATAAAGAATCTTTATGGTTATTATAAGATTATTTAGCACCTACTTAGATGTTGCTGGTTTGATATTACATGCATTGCACACGTGTTCTGTAAATTTTTGTAACTTAATTACAAAAGTTTAGAAATATAATTGATGTATAAGAGAGTTTAAATTAAATTGAATGCAAAGAATAATAATTTTGGATTAAACTTTAGTTTATAAGTAATTAATTAATTATCATGGTAAATTAACCATCCATAGCTAAAATAATTATTATTAAAATAATATTATTAACAAAACATGGCAAAAGAGACAGACTTGAACCTTTCAATTATTAATTTTTATTTTGATTTGCATCATTTGATTACCTACTTAATTGTAAAATTTTATTTTATTTATATCGATTGATTATTTACTTAGTTTCAAGCTTTAATTTAAACCAACCTAATTGTTTTAAGATTTTTTTATTTATAATTTAATAATATATTTGTTTTACATTTTGATTTGGATAATCTAATTATTCACTTAATTTAAATCAAAATATTGTTTTTTGCAATTTTTTAAAACCTTTTGTATTAGTTATTTAGTAAGTTTAAAATATTATTTTTTTTTGATTGGGATAGATTTGATTGTGTTGGATTTAAAACTTTAGTTTAAAGTATTTTTTTTTTATATTTTTTATTTTGTATTAATTATTTAATAAAATTTTTTATTGGAATAGGTTTGATTGCCCACTTTAAATTTAAACCAAAATATTATTTTTTCCATTTTTACTAAAAAAAAATCATAATAATGGTCTAGCCGCTAAACCGATATTATTATGTAGTTGGAATATCCAATTTTCGTTACCGATTGGTAAATGTGGCCTAAATTGCTCAAATAAAGCAATCTACTACCAAATTTAAATGTTTCGATATTAGTCAAAGTATTATTATAAAATATAAAAAAAAGGTAAAAAAAAAAACAAACAAACAAAGGTCAATCGAAAATGAATGTGTTTTAAAGTGAAATGTGTTTTTTCCAGACAGAAATTAAATTGAATTTGAAAATGTTAACTAAATCAAATTAATATGATATGTTGATCATTTTTATTATCGAATCGAACATAATTTAGTGGATACGACATCAATTATCATTTCAGATGTTGATAGTCTGATCTCATTCTTTCCGTTGTTGAGCTCAAATTGTATGTATATTATATACATGCATAAAGAGAGTATGTCATTTAATATGATTTTGAAAGTATATTAATATTTTAATTAATTTCAACTATGCTAATCAAACTTTTAATTAATTAAAGTTATGGATCGAAAGTAATACAAACTGTAATCTACTACACAATAGAACAAGACTTCATTTTTAACTAGTTTCAAAGAGATGTGAACTTCCAATTTATTAGAGTTCGTTTAGTTGGAATATGAGAAACATAAAACTCTTATTGTTTCTTGATAAAACAATCTCCTAAGTTACAAAATTATCATGTAGTACTTGAAAACAGGAAGTCAAATTTATTGGGGTGAATTTAATATCGAATTTTGGCAAAATATTAGAAGTACAGTTATCCCACGTTAGAAAAGTCTAGTGAAGTGGTAAGCTCCAAGCACTATAAAAAGATTAGGAATCTATGCTTTTGATTTCAAATTGTCTCCATTAGAAAACACTTTAAGCTTGAACATGCTAACTCTAATTAAATTCTCTTTTTTATTCTCTAGTTTGAGAGTGAACTTAAAGGATGTAAATAGTATTAAAAATTTTGAGATAGTGCACTTGTAATTTGGATCTGGGAGAGAGAATTATTCTATGATTGTAACAATTTTTCACATAGTGGATTTCTTTTCTGGTGGGTCGTATTTTTTTCTCTAGTTTAGAGTTTTTTCGCACGTTATTTCTTGTGTTTCCAATTTTATTGCTTTTTAATATTTTCTTTGTTATTCTTTTGCTTATTCTTGCAGTAGTAGTGGGAGGTCTTTTTCCAACATTTAGTTAATTGAACAATACCTAAATACTATAAAGGTCTAAAGTTCGATGACAGATTAAACGAGCCAAGATGAAGTAAGATGAAGTGAGATGGATAGTAACTAAAATGATCGACCTAAGGCAAAGTGTAATGCATGGCTGGCCCCTTAAAATTTGAGTCAAGGTTCATTAAGCTTTCTTAGGGAGGAGGAAGTCAAAACCCAACTAGCCAATTAGCTTGTAAATATCAACTATGACCTTGATGCATCAAGATCATGATGAACAACTATTATTTCACTTGATGAATGATGGTTGAATTTGTAGTAACAACAATTCAAGTGTCACAAAAAAAAAAACCTTGAAAAGTAATGATCAGCCAAAATTCTATTACGAAACAAGACTTTTAGAAGTAAAGGAATGTGCACACATTGAAAGTACGCTAAATCAACTCAATCATATACTTTAAGTCATTTTACAAACATGATATTAACTTGAGCCGAAATACGTGGCTTAATAATCACACGGACGTTCAAGTCTTTTTTTCTTTTGTAGGGCATTATACAAATTTTCACCATTTACGCAAATTCATAGTTGATTAATTTTTTTTTGGTATCTAACACATGAACGTGTACATAAAGGACCATGTTGTTTGAGACCTTAGCTTGCACTAACGTAGGATTGTCAAATATCTTCAGATTTGGTATAGATTTGGGTAATTAAGTTAATTGTTCACACAGCCACAACATATTTAGTGAATCAGTGTTAGCTATAGGGTCTCATATGTTTCTTTGTTTGAGTGATAATAATAATTATTATTATTGTTGTTGGGACAAAGTTCAAGAATAATGATAAATGAAAAAGTATTGACAAAAATAGGATACTTGGAAAAGAAATCTGAAAAATAGAGTGGTTGAAGAAAGCAATGGTAGAAATAGTGTTGAAGGGAAAAGTATTGACAAAAATAGAGTGGTTAGGAAAATCGTGTACAGTACACGATTTTCAATGGCATGCACTGTTGAGGATCATACATTGAAAAAATTAAGGGACCTCACACTCTTAATAAGATAAATGGACTACTCTATTTTTCCTTTTTTTTTTTCAAATATTAACATGAATATGTAAAGCAGAGGGACAAAATGACTATAACTACAAAGGAATGAATTTTCCTTGAGTCTCTGGATCTCTAGGGTGCATTGGGCGTGGGTAAAGGAATGATTTTTTCTTGAGTCTCTGGATTTCGTAGGGTGCATTGGGCGTGGGTTGAATTCGTTGAGTTGAGTTGGTAATAATTGTATGTGTTTAGGTGTTATGCTGAATTGAATTAACTTAGTAATGATTGTCTATATTTTGAGTACATAATTGAGTTGAGTTATGGATGTGTGGCGTAGTTTTTTTTGTAATAATAAAAACATGATTTTTATGATTTTTTTTGTTTTTTGTTTTGTTATTGTTTATTGTTTATTGTTATTATTTTTGTTGATTAACTTTTTGTTCCACTATTTTTTTTTTATATCCGTGAGTGTCCGAACCAGCTTACGCGCACTTCGACTAATCTCACGGGACAACTCACCCGACCCTACAACAGGCGGGCTGCCAACTTCCACTATTCAACTACGCACATATTTTTTCAAATATATTTTTTCAAATTCTTAAAACTCATTTGAGATATGAACTCAATAAATAAAATATGTTTTTCAATTTTCTACATATAATTATTGTACTTAATGTAGGCAGAATACTATTATTTATATAATCAACAACCCTATAACATATTTTAATAGACATGGAATGTATGAGTTGAACATGCACATAATATAGGGTTGAGGGTCTACTTACATGTTCACAAAAAAAAAATAAACATGGCCAACAATCAGTCGATTTCATGCATACAAAAAATATATTTTTCATTAAGATAGTCAAACTAGACCGTCCTACCAAGTTGATACAAGTAATATCTCTTCCTAGATTATGGTAGAAATGTTAGGAAATAGTCGATCTTATGGGGTGTCTATGAAAAATAGGTCTATAAGGATGACCTGATCATCCTTAGACAATCTCTCAATATCAAATTACTATAAAATACGACTATTAAATATTGTAAACTAATAATTTCAAATATAATGTGTATTTAAAAGGACTTTCGCCAATCGAGTTTTTTTTATTTTTCTTAGTATATTGTCGATTGAGTTAGTCGTTAGATTAAATCGTTGGAGATGAACGACGAAGTTAGTGGTCGGAGTTGGCCGCTCGAGGTTTTCGTTGCCAAAGTTGATCATTAAAGGTGGTCGTCGCTAGAGTTGATCACCTAAGGTGAATGTTGTCATAGGTGGTTGTTACTGGAGTTGATCATCAGAGGTGGTATTCGTTGAAGTTGTCATAGGAGCTAGATGGTTGTTGGAACCAGGTATTGGTCATTGGAGTTGGCCGCATGAAGGTACTCGTCGATGTTGGCCGCGTGAAGGTAGTTGTCAACGGTGGCTGATGAATGAAGCCATTGAAAACATTAGAGGGAGGGAGAGTTGGAGTGAGTTTATAAAAATAACCAACTAAACTCTACCAATATTTTAAATTGGTTGGTCAAACATTGAACTAGTAATTTTTACCAATTCAACTCAACTCAGATTGGTGAATCAAACACCCCATAGATTTAATGGTTTTCAACTTTATTAGTTCTTGAGCTTTTTTCAAATGGTCAAATTGCAAATAACATGCTTTATTCTATCTTCTTTAGTTATTTTATTCTTTCATTGGTACTTGGCTTCTTGAGATCACAAACTCAAAGATCTATTTATGATTCTAATTTTATGCATAAAAAATTGAAGTTTTGTCAATTCCCATGGTTTTCTTTATTATTTTCAAGAGCTAACTCTTTGAGACTTGGGACTGAGGAGAAAAGAGAGTTTTCTTTTGGAGAAAAAAAATTGTTATTGTTATCGGAGTTATTTTTAAATATAGAAAAATGAGTCAAATTATTTACAAATATAGAAAAATTTTATTATCTATCGTTCAAGCAATAAAATTCAATCGTTATCTTGAAATTTTTCTATATTTGTAAATAGTTTGATATTTTTTTAGTTTATAATAATTTTCCTTATTATTACTATTCTAAAAAAATGTTGGACAATGGCGCATTTTAAAATTTATGGACTAAATTGACACAAACTCCTAACTTCCAAATGTTAGTGGTTCAATCTCCACCTTTTTCCATGGTTGACTTAGAAGGAAAAAGAATATAAATAAAATTATAATATATATATATATATATATATATATATATATACTAAAAAAATCCCTCACATGATTCGTGGTGGGGAGATATTAATTAAATTATAAAATATATATGTAAACTAAAAAAAAAAAAAAAAAAAAAAAAAAAAAAAATCCCACCCTTGATTCGTGGGGACAAACTATTAATAATAATAATAATAAACTTAAAAAATTCCCACGTTACATTCATGGAGGGAAATATTGATAAAAATTATTGTAACTATTTAATAATAATAATAATAATAATAATAACTTTATTTATCGTCATTTTTGTTTAAATCTTTATCAAAAGCTCAAACCATTTAGAGTGACCAGGACCCTCAACAACCTAATCTGCCTTCATCTTTCTAAGGTTTTTATTTATTTATTTATTTATTTATTTTTGGTTCCTGTCTTGTTCTTGCACAAATGATAATAGCTTGAACTTGGTTTTTCTTATTTCTTACTTAGATCATTGTTTTCTGTTTAATAATGAATTTGATTTTTTCTACTCCGTTCGATAACCATTTCGTTTTCAATTGTTTTCAGTGTTTTTCTCGAAAATGTCTTACGACGATTCTTATATATCAATGGATGAAATGGAACACACACAAGAAGAATCAGAGCAAAAACAGATATCAAGCATCAAGCAAATAGCTTCAGAAGCATTTAAAACAAAACAAACCTCACATTGGATTCTTCTTTCTCTAAGTAGTTTATCAATGTTATTGGGATTCCCAGCTTCTTCTTTACTTTCTCGTATTTATTATGACAATGGTGGAAACAGCAAGTTCATCATTTCTTGGGCTTCAAGCATTGGTTGGCCTATTCCAGCTTTATTATTAATACCCATCTATTTCTTATTTGATATCAATCCTACCCCTCTTAATTTCAACCTCATTATTTCTTACATTGTCTTAGCCTTCTTAAATTCAATTGATAGCCTAATGTATTCATATGCTTATGCATATCTCCCCGCTTCGACCGCTTCGCTTTTAGCATCGTCATCTCTCGTCTTCTCTGTTCTATTCGGTTCCCTTCTAGCCAACAATCGACTAAACGCTTCGATACTTAATGCCGTCGTCGTTATCACGGCTGCGGTCGTGATGATCGGTTTGGATTCAAATTCAGATAGATATAAAGGGATAACTAATCAACAATACATATTGGGTTTTGTATGGGATATATTGGGCTCTGTTCTTCATGGACTTATATTTGCTTTATCTGAAGTGATTTTCATTAAGTTACTTGATAGAAAGTCTTTTCATGTTGTGTTGGAACAACAAGTAATGGTTTCTTTTTTCACATTCTTGTTTTCAAGTATTGGGGTGTTTTTAAATGACGATTTCGAAAATATGAAAGCAGAGGCGGCGAGTTTCGTCGGCGGTACGTCGTCGTATTTGGTTGTGATTATTTGGAGTGCAATTTCTTGTCAATTAGGAGTGTTGGGAGGAACTGCTGTTTTGTTTTTGTCTTCAACAATTTTTGCTGGTGTTTTGAATGCTGTTAGAGTACCTATTACAAGTATTGGTGCTGTCATGTTCTTAAAAGATCCTATGAGTGGCTTCAAAATCCTCTCTTTAGTTATCACTTTTTGGGGATTTAGCTCCTATATTTATGGCACTTCATCTTAATCTTATGATGTTCTTGTGCTTTTTGAATTTTGAATTTTTTTTTATTTTTTTATTTTTGTCTTTTTTTAGCATTATGTGTAGTGAACTAAGGGAAAATGTAACCTTTCTCATATGATCTCTTGTACTTGTAATGTTAAACTGTCAAGGAAAAGTTTACAATAACAGATAATAAATGACAGTAATTGCTTATTCTTGACTGTGTTGAAAAGTTATAACAAAAAATTAAGGTTAAAATATCGTTTTGGATTTTGTTTAATTTTAGTTCATATACTTTCAAATGTCCAATTTTAATCCATGTACTTTTAATGAAGGGAAATTGCAAATATAATAATTAGATTCAAAGTATTATTAGCATATATAGCAACATTTTTAAAAATTGCAAATATAGCAAACTTCTATCGTTGATAGACTTTTATGGCCTATCAATGATGAACACTTAGAATATAAAAATTTATCACCGCATATTTGCAATTTTTTAAAAATATTGCTATACACTTGGTTATTATCTCTAATATTGCTACTCATTACATTTACCCTTTAGTAAATCTTAAATTTTGTTCTTACTTGTTGTGGATTTTTTTTTCATTAATTTTTACTTTTTATTAGTATTCTCACTATAAATTTTGAAAACATATTTACATATTTATTGTGCTCCTTTGCATGAAAAATATTGTGATTATTTAATCGATTTTGATGAAAATTAATTAATTTCGAAGGACTAAATTTAAAATTTAATGAAACTACAAGTACTAAATAAAGATGTCCACGGGGCAGGGACGGGGAAGGCTCCCTATTTCAATCCCCATCCTTGGAAAATTCTCCGTGGGTATTGGGGTCGGATTTCCATTAGTTTTTTCTTAATTTATTTATTTTTTAAGCAGTTTTTTTAATTTATTCTCTAACGATATAAAAAATTTTAAATTTTCTATATTAAATCTGTCATTCCAATAAAATTTTATTTAAATAAAACACTATAAAATTTTCTTGCAAAAATAACAATATATTATGTGCAAAAATATAATTAAAATATTTTATCTTCTTGTTTTTAAAAGTTAAAATATTAATCGCTAGTTTCAACTTAAACATTACAATATACATGTCTTAAAAGTAAGAAAGATTTAACATCTCTATTTTAGAAATGAATTAAAGTATGAAAAAATTATGATGAGAATTAAAAAAAATGCTAATTGGTAAAAACTATAAATTTTATATATAATCCATGATATATATACATATATTTTGTGAGTTATAAACTCGCAGTAGTGTGAGATATAAATCAGTCATAATTTCACATTATTATATATATATGGTGGGGTGAGGCTGGGGACAGGGAATACATTTTTCATCCCGATCACCGTTTGACCAACACGGAGAAAATTCTCCCCGCTCCATCCCCATTCCTCGTCTAATCGGGGATTCTCCACCTCGAACAACCTCCGTAGGGAAAATTGACATCTGTAGTATTAAAGTTAGACATTTAAAAGTACATGGACTAAAATAGAACAAATTTTAAAGTTTACGGACTATAATGATATTTTAACCAAAAAATAAATTATGGCATATTGTTGAAGTGTCATTAATACTGTTTTCATGACGTTAAGATCCAATGACTACTAGAAAGAAAGAAAAAAGTATAGTTATTTGGATGATCCAACCCATGTGAAGGTTTTTCGCTTATTATAATATGTCATGTAGATGCAAGCATTTTAAAGGTACTTTCACTTTACAAAATATATTTATATATATATGAAAGTTAATCTTTAAGTTGAATAATTGCAATTTATGTCAATGAAATAGTGTTACACATCGAATCGATGCATCTTTTGCCTAATTTAACAATATTATTTTCTTTATTCTTATAGAGAGATTTCATTTCATCGTATCATATATGTATAAATTAAACTTATAATTAATATATACAAGAGTAGAAGCTATATCACGATATTTAAATTTGTGACTAATAAAAAACACTACCAAAATAAACTAAGATTACAGCTCCACTAATCATAATTTAATCTAGTTTAGATTAAATAAATCAAAATTATTTTAGTTCTAATGGAAAATTGAAAACAATTAAATCATTCTAGCTACAATGCTTATTTCAAATTAGTAAATAGTTTAAATTAGATGGCATAGATTTAAGACTACCTATAAACTTAAAACATATAATTATTTTGAAACATATTTAATATTTGATAACTAAAGCTATAATAATCTTGATAATCATTTCGGCCTAGTTTAGTAACCATTTCGTTTTTTGTTTTTTGTTTTTGAAAATTAAGCTTATAGACACTATATCTACCTCCAAATTTCTTTTTTTGTTATCTACTTTTTACTCATGGTTTAAAAAACCAAGCCAAAATTTGAAAATTATCAAAAAAAAATATATAACTTTTAAAAACTTTTTTTTATTTTTGGAATTTGACAAAGAGTTTAACTATTGTACTTAAGAGAGATACAAACCGTAATAAATGAGAAGAAAATAAGCTTAATTTTCAAAAATAAAAAATAAAATGATTATCAAACGGAACCTTCATATTTTATTTTTGGTTTTTTTTTCCTTAAAAAAATAATTTTAATGTTATGGTGTCTTATTGAAAGTCAAATCTAATTTGTTAGTTTACAGAATTGTTTCCGCAACTTATTTGGGATTCTAGCTGGACAAAATTGCTTCATATGAGAAATAAAATGTTAAATATTTTCTCTGAAAATATATTAATATGCAGTAATAAATAGAAAATAAATTGCTCAAAGAAAGCAACCTAATACCAAATTTGACAATTAAAATTTTATGATAGTACATAATTTAACTCGGATAAAATAGGCTTCTTTTCAAATATAGAAAAATGAGTCCAACTATTTACAAATATAGAAAAATTTTACAGTCTATCACTGATAGACTGCAATAGAATTCTATCGCTTTCTATCGCTTTGAACGATAGAATTATTTGCTTGAACGATAGAAAGCGATAGAATTCTATCACGGTCTATCACTGATAGACAGTGAAATTTTTCTATATTTATAAATAGTTTGATATTTTTTCTGTTTACGGTAATTTTATTTCTCTATATTTTATGTGTTAATTGATTTTGTTAGGTTAGATTGAGATTTGAGACTTTGTTTGAAATGGTTGGCGCTTTCTAATGAAAGAGAAAATGGTTTGAATGTGAAGTTGAGTGTGATGAACTTGCTAATCATTGGATTAGATTCTAAAATCAATGTTAACCCAAAAAAAATCGATTAGATCAAACCAATTATTGTAGCTTTGTTTAATAAATTTTTCTCAATTTCAATTTAATCGCTACAATTTCCAATCTACTTGAGGAGCCACATTCCACTTTTCAATTTCAATTTAATTTCTCCAGTTTCTCTTTTTTTTTATGATCAAATAATTTCAAGCTGTTTGTTGAAACGAATAAATTTTGAAATAGTAATTGATATCTTATTTACTAAATTATATTTGATTTAATATCGACATAAATTAACTGATCAAACCAATTATACTAGCTTGGTTTAATTGTTTTTTCAAAATCAATTTAATCACTATCTTGAAGACACGTTGATATTCGTCTTCGATTTATCTTTGTTTCTTTACCATAAAATACTATTTTGGTTTTTATATTTCAAGATTTGTTCAATTTTAGACTTTGTACTTTTGATAAATCTTAAATTTCGTCTATTAAAGTTAATTTTTTCTATCAAAATTGCAATAATTTTTAGAGAAATTACTATAAACAAAAAAAATATCAAATTATTTACAAATATAGAAAATTTTTACTGTTTATTAGTGATAGACCTCGATAGAATTCTAGCGCTTTCTATCGCTCAAGCAAATAAATTCTATTGAAGTTAATTTTATTTGCTTGAGCGAGAGAAAGCGCTAGAATTCTATCGAGGTCTATCACTAATAAACAGTAAAAATTTTCTATATTTGTAAATAGTTTGACTCATTTTTCTATATTTGAAAACGGCCCTAAAATATAATATAATATTTATATATAATATTATATTATATAATCAATAGACGTTCAAGCACCGCTTAATTAAAAAATTGTGAAAAATAAATAAATTATAAATGTAGTCTATTAACCTTAACATTCATGATTTTTCTAAACTTTAGAACCTCTCTAATAAATCATTGAGCCTTGAATTTTGTGGGTAATATATCTCTAATTTTAGGTGTCTAACGGATCACAAGTTTGTATCTAATAAATCCTTGACCTATTTGATGTTTCGCAAAATTCACGAACTTATTTTACACATAATTAGATACTATTAAGGGTGTCCATGAATTGGGTTTGGTTGAAGCAATTTTTAGACCCAATCCAATCCTGAAATATTTGGGTTAGGTTGGTTCGAGTTACTCAATTCATTATTAAAATTTTTGTTTTAAAAAGAAGTAACATGTTAATATGCAAAAGAATTTGTTTAATTATATTTTCACATATTAGAATAAGATTAGCAAATCAATTTTAATTTTATGTCATGAAAAATTGATTTTCATAGTGATAAAAAATTATTTTAAATAACTTAAGTGGATAATAAATAATAAAAAAATCATGAAATTAAGTAAAAATAAAATAAATATAGAAAAATTTTCACAAGTAGAAAAAATGTCAAACTATTTACAGAAAATAGTAAAAAAAATAGGCGTGTATCACAACTATCTAAAAAATTTGCTATTTTATGTAAATAGTTTGTCTTATTTGCTATTTTATATAAATAGTTTCCCTTATTTTTCTTTTTTTTTTTTTAATTTTTCATAAATATATGTATATATAATTGTATTGGAAGTAAAAAAAATATACTTTTTAATATTAATAATAAATTCGAGTTAGTTCGGATTGGCTCAAATTATTTTAGATACCCATAAACTGACCCAATCCATAAAATTTTCATTTATTTGAACCATTGAGTTGGGTTTATTTGAACCATATATTTTAGACACCCCTAGATACTATTAATCCAAAATCTAATATTTTATCTAATAGATTCATTAATTCTTATTTTTAAAATATTTCAATTACATCAAAAGTCTATTAGACATTAAAGATCATAATGGATCTATTAGGTATTTTAGAAATTCAAGGTCTTATAAACAAAATTGAAAGTCTATAAACCTATTAGACACATAATAAACTTATCATTCTAACCCCCTAAAAAAAATTAGAAAAGCTTTCAAAGTTATGAATCCAAAATAAACAAACTCGAGTCTACTTCAAAATAGAACAAGACATCATTTTTAGCCAGTCTCATTGAGATTTATCAGAATTTTGTTTTAGAAAAATAGGAAACAGAAAACTCATAGTGATTCTTGATAGAATAATCTCCAAGTTACACAATTATCTGTCTGATTCTCATGTAGTATTCAGGAACAGGGAGTTAAATTCATATAAAATATCTAAAATACTACCCTCTTTTTCCCAAGTGGGAAATAACAACACTTAATCAATGGACAATTTGAGCCCAAGAAGAATGCTACATCAAAATTGGTAGAAGTACCCACAAGTGGCCAGTCAAGTAAAGAACTTACTTACAGCCTGTGGGCACATCCTGTTTTCTTCATATCCTAAATGGCTCGTTTGCAGATCCAGATCTTTCCAGTTTTAGCTTCTTTAACTGTGATTTCTTGGTAGCAATCTCTTGGAAAGGATTTGGTCCACCATAAGAGTGTTTGAATTGTCGGATCTTCTTCCTCTTCCCTTGATCATATTCTTCATCCCTGTAGAATTTGGCATAGAGAAACCCTGTCAAAATATCTTACATTTCACAGCAATTTTCTAAATAAATATCTTGTGTGTGTGCATGCGTTTGATTTTTTTTTTTAAATGAGAACTAAGCTTTCAATGAGAGAAAATAAAGAATTACAAGGGGGATACAAAAAAAGGAGAGCCACAAAAGACGGAGGCAACCTACAAAAACGGCCTCCAATCAAGCAAAATAAGACCTACCGACTAAATACAAAAGAGTTTCGGAACCAAAGCCCACAAAGAAACATAGAATCGAGCAAGAGACCAAACATCTAGGGGCAGTTTGGAACGATGAGTTGGCTATTATAGTCAATGGTTATTATAGTCTGAGTTATAATAGTCTGTATTTTTAGTGCAGACTATTTTAGTCTAAGTTATAATAGTCAGGGCGGGGTGCAAACTATTTTAGTCTGGGTTACAAATGAGAAGAGGGAATGATTACAAAATAGTAAACAATGTCGACATTGTAGACAATGAGGGTTTTCAAATAGTTTTACGGTAGCTAAGTGTGAGTTACAATAATTAGGAACTTCAACTATTATAATGGGAGGCCAAAACACTGTGTGAGCTATATAATAGCCCACTCCACCCAAGGCACCCCTTAGAGATCTCTTCCGCCCTCTATAGATCCTATTGTTCCTTTCTTCACAAAACCTCCACAAAAATAGCACAATCTCACATGCCACAAAAAAACTTCCTTTTTCTCGCAGGACGGAGGGTTATAATTTAACCACCTTGGACTGTTGTCAACACATTATTTTTAAAACAACCAAAAAAAACAGTAGTAAATCTAATCATGAGAATATTGAAAAGCAATTCAAACGCACATATAGATCACATTGAAATGGTAACAGACTATTGTATCTGTCAGATAAAAACAGCCTAAAGATATCCCTTTAAATTATTTAAATCCGTATATGCATTCAAGATAAAAATTGAAATAAAGGTCACTATAGCTTGCAACTTCTTCATAACTTTCTTCCTCTTGACCGGACTATTACCAACTGATAAGCCATTAGTAAATAAGAAAAAGGTCAACGAGAAAATTTTAACTCACCATTCATCTGCAACATAGCCGATGCTAATATTCTCCATACCAGTGAACCCATTCTCAGATGAAGGCATGTTTATCCCATCCCACTGCTCGACTGCGATAAAAACAATTTTTGACTCATTAGAAATATAAATAAGTTGTAAAAAGTTTCAGCATCTGCAATCAAAAGTATTATAGTATTACTCATAGGGAAAAAAAAAATATTATAAAGCACAACACTTGATCTTCCCTTCACAGGAATAGAATAGTAATGCTTTATAAGATTGCCCTGAATCACTGCAAAATATGCCCTTGCTGAAGAAAATATGTGCAATATTTGGATTGAGCCTAATAAAGGTCGGTCGTTCAATCATAATAAAGGACAGTTACAAAAAGAGAAATTATCCAAACCTGGGATTGCTCAACTGAATAACCTATTTTAAAATGAGATTCAGATTGCTTATGTATAACAATAGACATGCAAATATGATTAAAGAACGCCTTTCCAGAGGTCAGGTCAAGGTGCATAATGGATATCTTAAGACCCAGTCTAAAAGGCGTCATTTCTGATAGATCTATAATGTTTTGAAATATAAGAAATATTACCACAGCAAAGGTTAGAATTTCTCAAGTAGAATTTACATATCATATAGCAAGAAGATCATGCAATTAAAACCGGTTCATTACAAGCGTCAGAGAAAAACGTTTCCAGACCTGAAGCATAACAAAAGAAAAATGCAGGAATGACACAGAGGAAATTGCTTACCAACTGTATTTTGAAAACCGCCGTTATGAACACGATGCAAGCCATCTTGATTAACACTTCTTTTTTTATCTTTTGGACAAATTGCTTCAATGGAGTCATTGTGATTAGCCACTATGATAGAGTCAGTGCTACAGTTAATTTGATTCATGGTTGCAGGCACAGAACTTGCCTCTGTACTTCTCTTTCCACTTTCTTTATCAACTATATCAGTCAGCGACTCCACTTTAAGATCTTCTTTCCTCGCAGAATTACCCTTACTGTCTCTAGAACCATGCTTAGACTTCTTCCTGGACTTACAAGTTGAAACTAAGTAAAGAGACTTGGATTTCTCAGATGTAGATGGGCCAAAATCAGATGACATGTCATCTCTACTGAACAAACTTCCCCCAGTGGGACATTTGGAGACTGCAGATCCGTGTTTTTTCCTTCTATGTTTCTTCTTCTTACACAGGCTTAAAGATGCCTTGAAAAGAATGTTTGAGCTGAGATGCAAGCTTCCCAAATGGTACTTCAAATGTTTACTTTTCAATTTCCTGCCATGCTTGGAATCAAGAGATTTTGAGAGCAAAGGTCGCTCTACCATAGTTGAACTTGATATTTTATTTGACTCATCGGGCATCAACATTTTACAATTAGAATCATCCCCAGAAGTCAAGTTACCAACAGAAATTTGATTTGAAACGCCACCCTGGGAAAAAGATGAACGAGAATAAGATGAAGAAACAAGGCAACTAACATTGTGTTGAAGGCTGAGGCATCTCAATGGAATATAAAGATGCACCTTGCTACTTTTCAACAATTGTTGACTTGGTAATATTTCAGGGTCAGATTTCTCTAACGTTTTACAGCCAGACTCTTGCGTTGAAGCAACATCATTCTGCACGTGAAACCAAAAGCTCCTTAACAAAATCAGTTTTTTGCAAATCAAATTGGCAACAAATACTCCAACCTGCAAGAAATGCAAATAAATCATCAACTTACAGCCTGTGGGATGGCAGATGTGTTGGTATCAATTAGATTGAGAGAAGTAGAAACTGGGACACCCAAGCCTCTGTCGACATTGTTGATATCTATATGATCTGCTTTGGCCAAAGAGCTGTCAGAACTAGTAACATGTAAGTTACTGTTCATATGTCTGGTTAACGTTGGTAAATTTACTGCTGGACTTGAGTTTGAAATAATATCCTTGTTAGATGTTTTTTGTGGCGAGGCTTCCTTCGAAGAAGATATTGGCATGGATACTGTCTCAGGTACCAAGCACTCTTTACTTGTTAATTCAGTTTCTATCTGGACAGATGGTTCATTTGAAATTTTTTTTGATGGACCTACGTTTGATGAGTCTTTTGACTCTTTTATCAATTCATCATTGATAGGGCCATTTAATTTTTTTTCAAATGTACAATTTTGAACACGGTTGTCCTTCAAACCTCGGTTGACAATGGAATCGGGTCTATTTAGATTGGTAGATGTTTTCATATTCTCTTTCAAAGCAACATCAATGGGTTTCTTTGGAACAACTTTTCTTCGGTCCCGCACATAAAATAACATGTATGCCTGCTGATCAAAAACTGTCTTGTCACCAACATGTGAAACCTGTGACAGGCAAATGAATTCAATTTAAGTTGAGATTGAAATTTCATCACTTAATTATTCACATTTCATGAAAAGAAAACAACACAGTTCACTTGGGTAGAACCATTAAACTTATATCACATACCCGATTGTCATCAAGGGCATACCACATTGCACTGGAGGTTCGAACATAACAATAATAGTGACCACTACGGGTGCTACCACCATGATGGACCAGAACCCCATAAAGAGTGTACTTCAAGTCTCCATCCTGGCAATGCAAGAAGCTCAGTAAAATCTTAAGAATGCATAAGCACATAAAGGTACAAATATAGAAAGCCAAAACATAAAGCACAGGTTCAAGGGATACGGCTATTATACATTTTAGAACGTCCCAAATTTGAGTAAACAAAAACAATGGTAACTTATTGGAGTCATTGTACCATGACAGCACCAAAAACCCCTTTAATGTTAACTTTTCATGATTATCAATTCAGCCATATAAATATTTGATCATCAACACAACACCATAATGCACTACGACAAGCTCAGAAGATAAAATACCTACCAAGACATCATAGGAAAGGTATGTTTAACAAGCATGAAACAAATTGTTATAGAAGAGTATCACTGTCATAATGAAAGAAGGCAAATAGAAAACGCAATGTGTTCCAATATCCAGAGTCTAACACACTAATAATTTATTTGCTTTATCCCAAGAAGTTCCACATAAACTCTTTTCTCCCTCTTCACGTGTAAGCTAGCTACAGATGTATTATCCTAGCATCAATCCAGCAATAAGCTAGAACTAGAAGCCTAGAACAATTATAAATTTCCATAAAAATGTGTGTGAAATTGCTGAAGCCTGTGTCGGTGAACACTATGTATGATTGAATTTAGTTAGAATTAAAATACAAATATCATGTACGTAATTGAATGATTAAATTTTTTAATTGGAAATTGAATAATTAAGCTTGCAACAGCATACTATTAGTAAGCTAATGAAGCACAAAACAATAAACAGTAGCAAGTCAATGACAGCCAAATGAGATAAAATGTGTATGTATGAGAAGCTTACAGCATAGGAACCACTGACAAAAGGTGTCAGATCTAATGTAGGACCAAATTGAACTTTTTTGTGAATCTTTTCTTCAAGATTGTATGACTGAAATCGTTTGAGATGAATAGTTAAGACATAAGGTGCCTTGTGAACTGTGAACTGCTTAAGAGCCTTGACTTTTTGCTTGCATCGTTGACATTGATACTGTCTTTCCCCTCCATCCAATAGCTCAGGAGTGGTGAAGTTTTTAAACGCTTTATAAATAGAATCAGCCTTCACTATGTCCAGACTTAGATCTAAAAATGGATCAAATTTGTTGGAGCTAAAAGAACATTGCATACATTTGACCTGAAATAAAGTACAGCCATCACATGTCACAGAAGAATTAACATAGAGGATGATGCCACATTAAGACATTATTCCTCTTTCCACCATTTCAAGTCATTGACTGATCAAAATAATAAGTTACCTGACTTCGGAGGCGACCACCAAAAATCTTGTGTACCAAACTCTTCTCATAGGCACTAGGAGATTCACTTGGCAGACCTAAAGGCAAGCAACACCTATGCATTGATTCCAGCAAGTTTACCATGTACTCATGAGCATCCTCTTGTCTAGCATTTCTGAAGTTACGAGATATACCTAAGAGCATGGTTAAGAAATGAACAAATCCAGCACCATAGAAAGACAAGAGACAGCTGAAATCCAGCTAAAATGGTTATCAATTAAAAGAATACTATATCAACTAAACATATGGTGTGTTCATGAGGTCTTCATTATGAAAGAACCCTCACCATTTCACTCTTTGTTATCTCTTACCACCACCCCCCCCCCCCCCCCCCCCCCCCAAATAGAAGGGACGAAAAAGAAAGGCAAAATCTATGAATGTTGTTTGCTCTAGTCTTCCAACAAAAGGAAATAGATGACATATTTTCATGAGCAGAAAATAAATAAATATTGATACAAACATCTAAAAGTTTCTGATCTAATAATTCTTGTTCCCATTTAAGATTAGAATAAATGACAGAAAGATCCATTAGCAGACACTCTCAAACAATTTTCTCTTCGAATAAATTTGTCCTCCAATGAGAAGTAAACATAACAAAAGTTCCTCTTAACCTTTTTTCCCTAACTGTTATTGATAGAGTTATACTACATAACAGTTAACCATTTTCAAGGATCTCTAACAAAACATTAAAAAATTACAATGACTATAGTATAGTGAATTATAAGGATACATCGCAAATTAGAAACAAGATCCTTTGGTGCTAATATTCTCCCACTTGACTGCAAAGCACGGCTGACATGCTTCTGGATGGCACATAGAGCACAGAATCCAGCTACATGGCCTTCACAAATTAGGAAACTGAATTAGACAGACAACAAGACCAAGCATAAAAATCTTAATGCAGATATTAAGAAAAAGAGCATATTTGCATTTCTGCTTGTAGCTTTTAGACGCTAGCATACACAAAATACATCATACCAGCTCAAGAAAATTGAGAAGTAGATTCATTCTTTTAATCTAAGCCATGTTTACCAATCCGTAATCAAAATTAGTGTAATCGTAATGAGATTCCATTGATAGATCAATTGTAAAGGGTCTCAATCGCAAACATAAGTGGATTGCTTTTGATCACGTTTACTCAGGCATTTTTGCAAACGTAATTTGATTACGATTGAGGTTGTTTACTTTGCATTCTCTAGTATCATTGTCCTCCTACCATTACCGTTACCGTTTAGGGTCAATTAGCAACTACGGTAGATTCATAATTCTCTCACTGAAACGGTACCCGTATATGTAACGGTAACAGTATCTCCTAGTGGGTCCCACATAATTTTCACACGCAAATGGATTGATCGCCCTCAACTTCGCAATTGGATTGCGTTTATTGATTACGAATTTGGCTGTGGGCCCCACATTTCATTAGGATTACAGAACACACGTAAACAACAACAAATGTAATCAAATGGGCCAACTTTTCATATTACCATTGGTGGATTACGTTTTCAGGGAAATAAACATGGCCTAAATTGAATTAAAGAATACAACCTACGCATAAATTTAAAGCATAATTGTCAACAAGAGCATAACTTAACGGTTAAGGCATCAATCCTTTCCTTGTAGTTAGGCGTTCAAATCCCCACCCCACATTTGTTGTACTGAATTATATGTTGTCTCTGATGTTTATAGTATAAAACTATGCATATAAGGGGCAGTTTGGGGGCCCGTAATGGAATGGACTTGTAATGTAATGTAATCCAAAGTCCATGTTTGGATTGAGCGTTTTTGGCTTGATTTGTAATATCAAACTCATTTCATTCCCACAATTTTCAATCCAACCCTCTTTTCCACCGTTTTCCCGCTTCACAATCTCGTTTCCATTCCGCCCTTAATTCCTCACTCATTCCAATACCCCTCAGATTTCCAGTAATCCAAATTACATTCCAACCTCCCAAACAGCCTCTAATATGCCTCACAAGCCATTAGTAAAAAAGCAGTCATTAATGTACTTCCTGTTCAAAATTCTATAAAATCTACAAAATTTTATATCATATGCAAATTCATTGTGTCCAAAATTTTAGTACGAGGTGAAAACAGAGTAGCGTACAAGAATTTTGATGCTTCCCGCTTTGAAGATATGCAGCAAGAGGCTCTGTATATGTCAAACACTGCAACACTGAATTAAGAAAACAGGTGTTCCCAAGATTTTGCAAACCAGCACCCTGCGATAGGTAACCCCATAGTCCTTAAATTTGATTCCGGAGAAAAAAAATTGATATTCAGACTTCAAGAAAATAACATGGCAGGCGCAATAAAGAATCATGAGCCACCTAGATTAACTGAAGTAAAAAGAAAATTACCTTATTTGACACAAAATACAAAACAAAAGATAAGCATTTAGAAATTTTAGGAGACAAATTCATAGAGATCCGTGGTTAAAAAATGTATTTGAAAACGAGCATAGTGGAATTGTAATGTTAATTTTTCTTGGCTTTAAACAATAAACATAAACATAAAAAGAAAGTATACAGATGGCATAAAAATCGATAGTTAAAAATAAGATAGGAACGAAAGTAGTAAGTCAACTATTAATTACAATGGTCTGGACCATAGACCATCCAGAAAGACCATGAATTCCTCAACCAGGAAGGAAAAAATATACAAGATAAACTTGAAAACAACATGTATGATACAGTTTCCTGCGATAAAAGAAGATGGTAGATAATTCTAGTAAAAAGTACAGATAATGAAGAATGCAAAAGGAATACATTATAGAATTAGAAAGATTAGGGAGCTAGAAAATCGAGGCAGCAACAAAACCAATTTGTCCCAAATTAGCATTAAAATGAGCACGAGATTCAAAACGGTAGTTCTCAATAACTCTGAAGTTATATTCTAAACTACAAATAGACAGAGCATAAAGCCACTGAACAGAGTACAAAGAAAAGAAGAGAGAATGCCCACATCAAACCTGGCTCCTAACCAAAAACTGGTAAAATTAAAATAAATAGGTACCTATCAATCAATCAAACAATTTGCTAAAAGTCTTAAAACCAACCCATAATGACGCAACCTCAAAATAAGTCATTGAGCCATGGCCACTTACAATTCGGCGAAAGGTGATCTCGAAACTGAGTTCGGGGTCCAACCCATTCTCCAAAAGCTCAGACCCATCCAATTTCTTCCCCTTCGGAGCTGGCTGATCCACATTAGAACCAGATTTCTGAGCAAACGAGCTACTGGGGTTTAGAGTCGGGAGCTCAAAATCGCCGCCGCCGTTATCAAACCCCTTGAAAGTCCTTCTAGCCGGAACATATTCCACCCTCTTCTGAAAGAGAGAAAACACTAAATCAGTCGATGTCTCAGGACATTCCGACTGATTATCATCAAACCCCGGTTTGAAAACAACCCCGTCAGCCATTCGGAAGCCTCCAAAAATAACGCGATTGCAAAGAGATCGAAACAACCCTCAGTTTCTATAACGAAATTTGAGGTACAAAATCGTGGAATAATTCCTCGCGAAGGATTGAGGGATTGGGATGAGAGGAGATTAATTTGCAGAGCCTTCGCGCGCGTTAGCACGGCTTCTGCGAAAGAGAAAGAGTGTGAGGCGAAGGAGCCAGTATTAAACCCTACAGAAGTCTTTTTCGTTTTTTTTTTATTATTATTTGTCAGGTGTATGTGAGATTACGGTGGACGCGTCACACCTGATCAAATCTCAGCTCTGTCGGAAGATCTTAATCCTTTGACCAACGGATGAGTGCCACGTGTTATTTTAAGGGTAAACAGTCATCCTTTTATCACCCGTTGCATTGGAATCTGAATGCAACAAAACAAAATATGACACCTAGAAAAATTAGGGGTTGTTTTCTAAATATCAAATCAATTTTTAGAAAATCTTCATCTTTTTAAGTTTTATTTTTATCTAAATTTGGTGATTTGAAAAAAATGGTTTTTTTTCGATATGTATTTTGTAGCATGTTTAGAAATTTGATTGCAATTTTTAAAGTTTTTGAGATCTGTTTATAGTATATTTTAATGGAGAAATTAAACCTTAAATAATTTTAAACTTCTATTAATTTATTATTTTTCTATACAAATATTATACTTAAATATAAATGAGTAAAACATAGTGCATATTACTATTTTACTAATTTAATCTCATGTTATTTCGAATTCAGAGTTTTAAAAGGATTCAACCAAAAAATCTCATGTTATCTCCATCTCGAATCGGGTGAAGAGGGAGTGTGGAAAATAAAATCACCGAAACTAAATGGAGATGGTGACATTCCCCGCCCTGTTTGCATTTATGTTATTCATTTTTATTATATAAATATTATATTTAATTTTCAAAATTTATTGTTTAATGATCAAAATAATAAAGTTGTTTGAATTAGTGTAAAAAAATAATATGTTTGAATTTTAATAAATTTAAATTTTATATATATATATATATATATATATATATATATATATATTTGAGAATAATTTGATAGATAATTATTTTTCTTCAACTTGAAAATTTTGAGTAATTTTTCGTAGAAGTAATCATATAAAAGTTAACCATTTAATTTAAACTTTTTTTCATAATAATGATTTATGTTAATTGATTTTTTTTCGCACGGAATCCCTACGATTCCGTGGGAAATTTGGAGGAATGAAATGGGGAGCGCGAAGTCATCCGGCCCGGCCGTAGACATTTCTATATAAGTTTAAAAAATCACATTTTAACTCTGATACATTTTTTTAAAGGAAAAAAATCTCATTTTATCTCTAATTCATATTAAATAAAATATTCTCAAAAAAAAAATCTCATTGTATTGTTTTTTGTTTTGTATCTACCTTTAATTTTACCACCTTAGTATAATTTGATTGAAAGTAAAATTAAATTACGATTTGAATTTTAAATCTAACTTTAGATACCTTTCATCTTTTAACTAAATTATTTATTTTTAGCATAATCCTAAGTGAAAAATCAATATTATAATTAGGTTCAAAGTAAAATCAAATTATGATTTAAAATCTAAATTTTTCTATAAATGCCTAAATTAAATCTCAAATTTTTTTTACAATTTTGAAATACGTGTCACCTTCTAATTTTTCTACTTCATGTATTTTTTTTTTTTTGTTAATATTATTTTTACTTTTTTTTTAATTCTTGAGGAAGATATCACCTCGTGTAATATGTATTTTTTTTATGTCATATGTAAACATCTCCTCTATTTAATTATTAATTTATTAGTATCCTAATTTATTTATATTTATATATTTGAGATTTATGATCCCAATATCTCTATCAATCTCTAACAAATTTTGAGAAACCAAATAATAAAAGGTAAAGTTATTTTATTTGTATTTATTTAATTTATATTTTTTAATTCAGTTAACAACCTTTATTTCTTATTAAGGGATTTTTTTTCAATCTCATAATCTTCTCTTTTCTCACATATTTTAATCTAAATCCCCTAAATTACATTACCAAATTTTTCTTTTAGGTATCTCTAAATAATCAAATCATCAAAATCAATATTAAAAAAATTATGTTTATACTTAAAAGAAGAATATTTTGGTTTAAATTAAAGTTTTTAAAATTAATAGGATAATTAAATTATCCAGATAAAAAATAAAAATCAAACCACCAAAATCATAAAAGCATTTATTTAAAAAGAACCTAAAATAAAATATATTATGGTTTAAATTAAAATTTAAAGTTGAGATGATAATCAAAATAAAAAGATAATCTTTTAACTAAGGGGAATATTACAAAATTTTATTCTAAGAAATAGAGAAAAAAAAAATATGTTGGTTTAACGTAATATTTTTCAAGTTAGGTGAAAATTTAATTAGCCAAATCAAAATTTAAAAAAATAACTAAGAGAAATTATTGTCAAATTTTGTTTTAAAATAATAATAATAATAATTTCTTTTAAATTAAAAAGGTGATCCGATCAGGTAAGACAAAATAATCTTTTTTTTTTTTAATAAAGAGAAGAGTGTTATGAAGTTTTGTTAAAAATAGATAAACCATAATGTGTTGGTTTAAATTAAAATTTTAAAATTAACTTGATTATTTGTTTGAAATTAGCTAAATTTGGGCATATCATATTTATAGGTTAATAATAATAATAATAATAGACACATTAAATAATTCAAAATTCACCAGTATTTTCGATCTTTCATTTGAGTTGTGATTAACAATATATGAATAATATTTTTTTCTATAAGTAATATTCTTCATTCTTCATATGTATTAGACCCTACATTCAACTTTTATATTTACATTTAATTTTTAACATTATAAAACACATATATTACAGGTAATATTCAACTAGTTTATAGTAAAAATGCTAATAGATAATAATTTTTTTTAATTAACAAAAAACTAGCAACGATGACTAAATTTAAGATTTATTGAAAATATAAAAATTAAAATGAAACAAACGTCAAAGTATAGGGACCAACATGGTGTTTTAACCAAAATATTGTTTAAGTCACAAGGCTTTTGTCCATAAAGTTTGGGTTTGTGTCAAATTGTCAACCCCAATAATTAAAGCAAAAAAATCAAGATTAGAATACCATTGTGATCTATGTACTTTGTAGTTTGTTTTTTTAAGGACTAAAATTGAACCAACTCTGAAGTAAAAAAGAAAAAAAAAAGACAAAATATACTTTTGTCCCTAGGTTTAGTGTCTATTTGGTCCACTGTTTCAAAATGAACACTTTTAGTCCCTAAAATTTATGAAAATGTTTTAAATGGTCCCTGAGATTATTTGGCGTTAAAATATTTTCATCCCTATACTTTCAATAAATCTTAGATTTAGTCCATCAAAGTTGATTTTTATCGAAATTGGTTTAAGAATAATAATAATTTTCATGCAAAAAAAAATATAATATATAAATATGATTTCCAAGATTATAGTAAAATGCTAATAGATGATAAAAGTGTGAAAAAAATCAATGATTAAATTAGTAATAGGGACTGGATTTAAAATTTATTGAAAGTATATAGACTAAATTTGAACAAACTTCAAAGTATAAGGACGAAAATGATATTTTAACTAGGAATCAATTATATAGGCAAAGTCTTTTTTTAGTATAATAGAGGTTAAAGATTGGAACCAAAAATCTATTAGTTACTAAAACACAGTCAATCATGTTTATGCACGCTTTGGTAGCTGAAGTCTTATTTGCTTACTATAGATTGGCAAGAAATGAAAATTTTGAAATTAATGAATGCAAAAAAAATGTTATCATATGATGTTGTTTGCTATGAGTAGTCTAAAATTGAAATTAGAAATTCAATGATGTTGTTTACTAAAAACTGACGAATCACACATATTACAATTACTAATCTACTCTTTTAATTTATGTATACGTCATAATCAAAAGGCTAGACGCATTTGAATCTCCACCCTAAACTCAAAATTACAATAGTAATAAATTTTAATTGATTTGTTCACTAATTTGTTTGAATGGTGACATTTTTATTTTAGCAATTTATTTAGTAGTAAAAAATAACTAATTAAAATATGATTAACTCAACTAACGATTATTCATATAGTTTTTAGGATTGGTTGCAAATATAGTAATTTGGGTCAAAATAATTGCATATATAGCAAAACATTAAAAAAAATGCAAATATAGCAAAATATAAGTCCAACCTAAACAAAAAGTTCAAAAAGCCAACGATCCACGACCCATGATTTGCGCATTTTTGCAACCAGCCCGTTTCTTCAATAGTCAGAAATTAACTGCTCAATTTATTTGTTTCTTCGATAATCCATCTCTACTCAAGAAATAAGTCGCTCGTAAGTTTTTCCTTATGTTTTTTCGATAGTCATAAACAAGAATTGAAAAATCACAATATTTTGCCGATATATCCATAAATTGACATATCAGATAAAGATATGAGGAGGTAAGTTCTTTTTTCCTGAAAAATCGCCGATATTGGCGATATATCCGAGATATATTGTTTCAAAGATATTTCGTTTGCAAATCATGACAATCATGGATATATCGCCAATATATCGTGGATATTTAGCGGATATATCCACAACTTATCGTGAAGATATCGGGGGAAAATCTTCATATATCGTTTCCCAATATCAACCTTCCAATGTGTTATCTTTTTCAATTTCAAACTTTTCTCAATTTTCAATCCAAGACTTATATTTCCAAAAGAAAATGAATTTGTAGAAACTACAAAAAGAACATATATTTATTTTTAACTTCACTCTTTTGTTGAATTTTCACAATATTTCACTTCAAAATTAATTTGATATGAGTTTTATTTACTTGACCATCCAAAATTTTCATTTCCAAGAAAAACAATTTAAAAAATAATATATATTAATTTCTAACTTGATTCAAATTTTTTCCATTGAATTTTCACATCATTTCACTTTAAAATTGAATTGATATGAGTTTTGCTTACTTTACGATCCAAAAATTTTCATTTAAAAAAAACAATTTGAAAAAAAAAGTAAACTATATTAATTTTTAACCTCAATCAAACTTTTGCATTGAAATTTCAAGTCATTTCACCTCAATAGAGCAATACAAAAACCTTAAACCTTTATAAAAGATCCACACATGATGATGTTCAATTGATTATTGAATCTTGGTCTTCACTATCCGTTGATATATCCGTAAAGTCCTTGAACATAAATTAGATTGGTTTTCACTATCGGTTGATATATCCGTAAAGTCCTTGAAAACCCACCCGACCCTACAACACGCGGGCTGCCAACTTACCCATAGGATATTAAATAGGTACGTGGCTACCATGGATTGAACCCACAACCCCTAGCCATTTGGTTTTTTTTTTTTATGTTTCCACTGCCACTAGGCCAATCCACAATGATTCCTATACTCTAGAAATTAGTCGCTCCTAAGTTTTTTTCTCGTTTTAAAAAATCAGTCGCACATAATTTTTCTATAATTGTGAGATGTCAACGTTCTAATGATCTTTCACGTCCACAACTTCATCTTCTCAAGGTGCTTGCTAATTTTTTCATTACTAGTTTCTTATTTTATCTTACTTTTGTCTAAGGAAGTTAGTTGAATCAGATCTAACCATCAAGAAACTTAATCATGACTTCTATTCATTTTCTTTGAATGCCCTTATGAAGTTGGTTTCATTCTCGAACATTTATGGGAGTTGTATGCATTTTCTTATATGCATGTGTGCTCATTTTCTTATGATGTAAATATACTTTAAACCATAGCTTATCAAAGTTTCTTTCTCGTTCTATTGATTGTCTCATTTACTAATATCTTCCTCTGATAATAGATGGACAACAAAAAGAAAAGAAACTTGAATAAGGGAGAAACCTCTTCCAAAAATAAGAACACAGAATAAAAGTCAAGTAGGATATAATGATGATAGACTCTGGTAGACTTTAATATCAATATGTTGATAGACCCTAATAGAAATATATAGAAGTATGTCACTAATAAAATTATAAGAATATGTATTAGGATAGAATCTAATAGAATATAATCAATATGCTAATAAATCTTGATAGAATTATATATAAGTATGTCAATTGTAAGATTATAAGTATGTGCACTTTAATAGACTATGATCAATATACTGATAGACCTTAATAGAAGTATATATAAGGATGATGTTGATAAATTTATAAGTCTACGACGGATAAACCTTTTATATCTAATAGTAGGAGTGTAAGTGGGTCGGATCAAGTCAGATTTCCTTTACAATCGACCCGAACCGACCATTATCAAGTTGTACGAACAAACATCGACCCTATTTGATTGATTTTTAGTCTAAAGCGGATTGGGTTGGGTCGAGTGGTTGTTGATTTTACCTCAAGAATTGATGATTTAAAGTGGGATCCGGTTCAGGCAAACTGTGGACCAAACTGAACTGAACTAGGTTCAATTTCATTCAAATTTTAATAAAAAGCGACCCTGAAGTGGCTTGATTCGCTTTGATTTTGTTTTTTACACCCTTATCTGATAGACTTTAATATCACTGATTTCATGTTTTAATATGTTTATTATTTCTTGAAGAAGAGTGGAACAAATCTCTAAAAATTACATTCTACCTTAAATTAGATGTGACTACACAAATACTCAAATCCGTAGATGATACATGTCTTCAAATGTTTAAGAGTTGATCTTTCACTCATTTCTTAAATTTAAAAATGACAAAAATATCACACCAATTTTTCTCTTATTTGATTAGAAGGCAATGCAATACTAACAAACTGCTTATTTAAATTTGAAGGACATGTTATAGAATTTTGTTTAGTAGAATTTTGTTTAGTAGTGGGATTGAATTGTGATGAGTTTCTTGACCATGAAGAAAAAGAAAGACTTTCTAGACTTTGAAATACATTTTCAAATATGATTGAATCCATAGATAGAAAAAAACTTGAAAGAACTGAAAGTATCCCGTATGTGCACTAATGAAAACTTGATGATCAATATTGCAAAGTTGTATTAGTTGGAATTTCTTTTAATTCCAAAACAAGTTCACAACAATGTGAATTGGAAGCACGTGAGCTTGCTTGATAATGATGTCAAATTCAAATAATATCTATGTGGAATGGTTTGTTTTAACTTAACCAAATACTTTAAAAAATCTTCCAAAAGTAAGACATCTTCTATCCACCTCGGATTTTTCATAAATTTAAGGTACGTTTCAAAAAGTGTTTATAAACACTTAAAAAATCAATTCAAACAAACCCTTAGTGTTTTGGGCTCTTGAGATCATTCCCAAACTATTAGACTAATATGTTGGCTTTGGAAGAAAAATAAAAAATAGAAGTAAAAAATAGTAGCACGCGAATCACCAAACCTTGATGACTGACAGAATTTGGATGAATACATCTTCCTAGCCAACAATGTAAGTCAACTTCTTATTTCAATCACACTTGTATTAGTGATAGAAGTTTTGTCTTTCATTGATAGACACAAATAATGATAGACTTCTATCACTGATAGAATTATAGAATCAATGATAAATCTCTATTACCGATAGATAGTAATAAAAGTCTATCAGAGATATACTTCAACATTATTTGGTTTTTTTAGGTTTGTTCGTTTATCATTGATAGTTTGTGTTTACATGTATTTTATATGCTTCTAATGGTTCCGACATACGAGGAATCTAAATCAAGCATTTTCAAGTATTTTATTGAATTATCAGAGAAAGAAAAGGAAAAAGAGAGAGAAATGAAGAAGGAGAAGGAAAGAGTAGTTGGACAAAAAATATTGGAAGAGATTGAAGAGCTGAAAAAAAGACAAAAAAAAAAAAATAAAAAAAAAAAAATAGAAGAAAGACAACAAGAGATTACACAATTGTTACTTGTTAATGTATATGATGGAAGGTTTAAATGATAGACTTCCACAAAACAACATTATTGAAAGAAGAGTCTCAAGATTCTCTGCACATGTTAATTACAATGATGAAATCTATCAATGAAAAGCTTCCACCAAAAGAAAATAAGATAAACTATATCATAAACCTCTACCTATAATAATAAAGCTCTTTCTTACAATCTTTAGCTTATAAAAGAAACAATTAATGTACATATAAGATAGTTGATTATGTAACCAATTATGTAGTGAAGGAGATACGTTTTTCTTTAGTTTTCTTGAGTTGGTTTCTTTTTTAAAAAATCATAGTTTTTAAATTTTATGGAGTTCAAAAGATCGTTGATTATGTAACAATAATGTAATTTGAGAGTTGGATTGCATAATAAGAAATAACCCTAACTTGTTTTCATTTTTCACAACTAGCACTTTTTTTGGAGAACTGGTTTTTTTCGACCCTTTTTGGGCAAGATGGACTTTGAGATTCGAATAAAAATTTATCTCTTTTTATCGTACAACCAAATGACCATTTTTTTCAAAAAATTTATTGGTGAAATTTCGACAAGGATGAAGATCGAGACTGTATGCAATTTTTCTCAAATCACATAATCATTTGTAGAAATTGATACATCATAAATATTTGATTCATATGTCTTTCCCAAAAGACCTAATATTCAGCTATGTGGGTAGCATGCACGCTTAAAGGTGCCCCATGTAATCTTTCTAATCTTTTGGAAATCTTTAAAGCGTCATCCAACCGATGAAGATTTGATCATCATAAATATTTAAAATATTGTATTTTTGGAAATCTTTTCTTAAAAGAGTCAACAACGGATGCATATTTAATCATCATAAATATTAAAATCAATCATTATAAACCCTAAAATTCATTTAAATTTGATGAAGATTAGATATTATGTAAAATTTGAGAAAGATTACTTACAATCCGGTTTGTAAAGTCAAATATGTTGATCTCGACCACAAAGAACAAGAAAAACTATTATAACGATTTGCCAAAAGGGTTCTAATTGTGAAAGATGAAAACTTTTGAAGGTTATCTATGACTATTTCCCTGGATTTGCATCAACCATTATAATCTAGTGACTGTTTATACATTTGCAATATTGATAACTTAATTGTAAATTTTCTAAGTTATGGAGGTGATTTTAAGATTTTTTTTGTACGGATGACTTCTTCTCGGCCGCATTTATGTTTTTTGATCCGCCCCACAAACCTATGAAATATAACTTTTTGCTTCTGTCAGAGGGGCTTCCAACGTTCACATTCATATCGGGTTAGGGATGAACTGCTTAACGACTTTGCCAAAACCTCAACCCAATTTTAAATAAAGCGCGATGAATATTTTTCAAACTTTTTTCTAACATTGGATTGCAGTAGGGTAGCCAAGCCTAGCCCGATAACTTTTCCAAAGCCTTAACCCGATTTTAAAGCGAAAGCCCGATGAATAAATTAAAATAGTTCCTAAATAAAATCGGTTTAAGGTTTTGGAAAAGTTGTCGATTGCTTTCTCACTTAAAACACATTTCATAACTCTTTTAATTTATTCATCGCACCTTGACTTTAAAATCGGATTAGGGTTTTGGCAAAATGATCGGGTTATAAAATTTTTAGAAAAATATAATTTTTAATCTTCATAATTTAGAAAAATTAAAATTTAATCCATGTGATTTAAAAAAAATTAAAATTTAGTCTCTACATAAAATCTTATACATAGTTTGGTTGGATAAAATCTAGTCTTAGAGACTATTTATAAAATTTTTATTAAATTATTGAGACTAAAGTTTAATTATAGATTAAATTCAAACTCTAGTTTAGAGACCAAAATTTGTATTTTTTAATAAAAAAAGGACCAAATTTGCAATTAAAATAAAAACATTCCTCAATTATTTTATTTTTACTTTTGAATTTGCAAAGGTATTCGGTTGTTCTTCCGCGAGACTCGAAGCCGCCATTGTTCATTTCCAGCTCAGCTTTCTCTTCATCTTCTTCGTTTCAATTCCAACACTTTCTTGTTTCTTTTTCCATTTCACTTCCTTCCACCGCCAGATCCGCCTGCTATAGATTATTAACTTTTCAATCTCCTGGAAAGGTGATGATGTTCTATTCATTTCTTAATTTTTAAAATTTTATTTCCGATTATGGCGTTTCATACGAGTTCTCATTCAATTCGTTTGTCGAATTCTGGTAGTTTTTCCAATGCTATGCGAAATGCACTGAGTGTTCAGTAGCCGAAGTCGTTTGACGATTTCTATTTCGCGGTCTGCCTCCAGTTAATTCTTCATTTGGTGGCAGACTAGGGTTTCTATCAATCTTCACATTGTTATCGGGATCAGGCTTGTGAACAGCAACAGGCAAGCGGAGTGTTTTTTTGCTTTCGTTTTCCTGTTTGATGTGTCCTTGTTGTTGATGAATTATCATCCTCTCACGTATAACTACTAATTTGATCATGTTGATAATCTGTGCACACACCTTGGTGATCAATTTTCAGAATGGGGGAAGTGGTTCCTATCTACTACAGTATTATTGCGTTTTTTTGCACCGTTGGAGCCATTGCTCTGGCGATCTTTCATATTTACCGGCATCTTTTGAACTATACGGAACCTACTTATCAGAGATACATTGTGCGGATCATCTTTATGGTCCCGGTCAGTTTTCCTTCCTTCCCTGCACTTCATACATATTTCAGAACAGATCCTTTTTGTTTTTTTGTTTGGTTGTGGTTTCGTTTTGAAGCTTTCTCCTTGACATTTTCATGCTTGAGGATTATGTATCTCCGATTTATGCATCACTGCACATGTTCCTTATGTATGTTACAAGCTTGAATTTCTTGATTCTACAACAATTTACATATGTATGTGTTCATTTGTTGTTTGTTTTTCTTTTTGTTTACCTTATGTGCATTCTCGATATTTTTTTTATTTGTCTAAAAATGGAAAGGGGATATAGAGGGATACCACTCAAATTAGTCGAAATAAGGTTGAATCTTTCCGTTTTGAGAAGAACTGATTCTGAGCAGAAAGACCTTTCTAAAGCTTGATCACCATTGGATTTCAGAAGGAACCTGTTTAGGATTATCACCCGAAGGAAAGCCGAAGCATGGGGAAGGGAGTTTATTTCTATTTTGGTTTCTTTGGACAACTTGTTTTTTTTCTTCTCTGTCTTTTCTGTGTTGTTTCATGTACTGGAAGCTTGATTTTTCTTTTTCAAAAAGAAAACATTTTCTTCCATGGGTACTGCAGCCTATTGAACACATAGTATACTGATGACAGCATCTCACCAGGCTCCTTCCTAAGGGATGTTCCTAGAATTTTTACCTTCCAACTCCCAACAAAAAGTTAAAGATCATTAGAATGTGGCTAATAGCTGCGAGCTTTAAAGAATTTAACAATGAAGAATGAACAAATGAGTTGGTTTTGTTCAGAATGACTAAGTGATGTTAACTCCAAAGTCAGAGAGATGTTTTGTACCTTAGGAAGCTCTGGAGATTTCTCTTATAAATCCCTTGCCTTCCGTCTAATGCAACCAATCCCAAATTCCATAAAGAACCTCTTCTAGTCCTATCTGATTTGGAAAAGATAAACCCAGGAGCAAACAATTTCTCTGAACTAGAGTATTAATTTGTTGTTTGTTTTTCTTTTTGTTACCTTGTGTGCATTCTTGATTTATATTTTTTTTTTCTGTATATATTATTTCTTTGAGAAGGAAGTCTCAGTTGTTGGAAAATCACAAGAGTCTAACTTCTGACCATAGGGAAAGTTGAGTGCAAGTTTCAAAAGTGGGAGAGGGCAGCTCATATATCGTTTCCTCGAGATGTTTTAGCTTCAATTCTCGTGTACTTTCCAGATTCCACCAAGCTAGCATAATCTTGTAGAAATTCCATACTTCAACTGGGAAGGTTTAAAGATTGTAAGAGGATACTGTTTAAATAGCTAGGATTAGATTTCTTTGAACCTGGAAAAAGGATGTCCAGGCAGGAAATATTCAAAAAGAAAACAATGCTCTTTTCAAGGAGACTTCATTGAGAAGAAACTTCACGACACTTCCTTATGAAGAGAAAATATGGATCCATTCTCGTTGGTTGGAGTAACCACAACAGCCATTTTTTTAGAATGCAAGAAATGATTTGTTGATTTTAGTATTATTTTTATTGCTATTGTTATTATTGATAATAGCACCACATTCATTAAGGAAAATGTAAGAAATACAATAAAAGTCACATAGCAAACCATGGGAACAATAGTAAGCGACCACAATAAAAATATCGGTGAAAATTTCAGAAATGAGCATCAGAACAAACATCTACCGATCCTTAATAGTCTATTTGGTTCATGTCTCTTTGTAATTTGAGTTTTGCTCTTTTCATTATATCAATAAAAATTTTGTTTTCGTTTAAAAAAAAAAAAAAAAAAACATCTACTGCACTCTCCCCTTCCCTTGAAATACCCTTTCCTTCTTAGCAAGCCAAATATGCCATGAAACAAGCATGAGCCTCTCTAATAGATTGGCTTACTTAGTTATGCATTCTAAAAATGGAAAGGAGATATAGAAGGATACCACTCAAAATAGTTGAAATTAGGCTGAATCTTTCCCCTTTTGAAAAGAACTGATGCTGAGGAGCAGGACCTTTCTAAATCATTGATCATCATCGGATTCCAGAAGGAACCTGTTTAGGATTATCACCCAAAGGAAAGCTGAAGCATGGAGAAGGGAGTGTCTTTCTATTTTGTTTTCTTTGGACAAGCTTGTTTCCTTTTCTTCTCTTTCTTTTTCTGTGTTGCTCCATGTACTGGAAGCTTGATATTTCCCTTGCCTTCCGTCTAATGCAACCAATCCCAAACTCCATAAAGAACCTCTTCTAGTCCTATCTGATTTGGAAAAGAAAAACCCACAAGTAAACACTTTCCCTGCTAGCTTTTAAGAGTATTAATTTGCTGGATAAACAATAAATGTAAACTTTGACGACCCTTTTCCCTATAATGTGTTTCAAATGAAAGCTAGGTGATGTGGAATCATCCTATTGTTTTTTCCCTTCTCCAGTTCTGTAAATGGATAGATTTTTTTTGGGAAATGTAAGAAGAGAAGACTTCATGCTGAACAAGGCTGTTGGACTGGACCTCGTATCTTCTGAAACTTGCCATGGGTGGAAGTGTTGTTATCAACCTTTTCTGGATTCTTCTCCAAAGCCATAGTATGTTATTGTTTGTAAAGGGTTGGGACCGAGTTTCTCTATTAACATTTTGGTACCGAACAATTTGGAACCTACGTTCTAGGATAGAGTTGGAAACCATTTATAAATTGTGCTCTTATGTATTTATATTTTTGGGTAAAGAAACAGTTCATTGATGTGTTCTTAGATTATTAAGTGTGATTAACTGTGACAGGAATTACATCTGACTAACAACTATTGTTTGAATAATGTGTTATTCATTCATCGTGTTATTCACTCATCTCTTTTTTATTTCACACCATCTCTTGGCTCCAAATTCTTTAAGTTTACTGTTGGTTTTTTTGTGAGAAACTACCAAACTGAATTTCATTGATGGGATGAAATTACAATCAATGTGCCTTATGGTGTTTCTTTATGTGTAATTTCTAAGTAAAACGCTTGTTTGTGTTCTTTCTTTCTTTCACCTTTTTGTTTTCCTTTTTGCAATACATTATTAGCAAATCCTAAAAGTGCTTCCTTGGATCACAGGTTTATGCGTTGATGTCCTTCTTGTCTCTTGTTTTACCTTCGAGTTCTATCTATTTTAATTCCATTCGAGAAGTGTAAGTAGTCCCTGCTATATCAGATTGCTTATGAGAAGTTTTTGTCTATTTCTTTAATGCAGAGCTGTTTGTTTACTTGTCTCGCATCTTTTGTTTTGAGAAGGGTTTAACCATCAAACCATTCAAAGTAGAGAAGCCATTGTTATTACATCGTGTGAGGTCTATTTGAGGAAGATTGCTAATGCTTACCATTAAGAGTATAAAAACTTATATAGTTTTTTCTCCACTATTGAATCATGTGTTGGTTCTTGGTCATTGAAATTTCTGGTTGTGTTGGTTCTCTTTAATTGCCGTAAAACATGCTTCTGCCGAGCACTCCTTTCTCCAAAAAGTTCAGTGTATAGAGGTTATATTGTATGTAATCTAAAAAATTGAATAAAAATGAAACGTGATAATTTTAACTGTCATGGGTTCATTGAATAATAAAAACAATTTAATATCATTGTCCTTCTGGTTATACTTATGGATCAAATATCTAACTATTAACATTATGATTTCTTTTAGCTATGAAGCTTGGGTCATTTACAATTTTCTGTCATTGTGTCTGGCATGGGTTGGTGGCCCTGGAGCTGTTGTAATAAGTTTAAGTGGTCGTATATTGAAGCCATCGTGGTACTTGATGACATGTTGCCTTCCTCCATTACCACTAGATGGGTAAGTTTGCAAAAGTTAAATTTTGTTCTATTTTGAATTGATATAATGTTTCAGTTATTAACGGCAGCATATAATAGTATAAGTTGAATTATGTTAAATTATTTGAATGTTATAGATGTATAATGTGCATGTAGTTATTGTGTGCTTCATTTTCTTTCATGGCGCTAATACTTTTTGACAAAGAATATCCATGAAGAGAATGCTACAGAGAGATGGATGTCTTAATGTAATTTTTGAGCAATATACTCCACCTTGCTACTAGTATTTGGGTACTGTGTTAAATGTATTTTCACCAAATCTTATTCTTTTCAATGATTCCCCCACTACTATTCCTCCAATTGGATCTCCTGTTTTAACTCGTTTGGAATTTAGTTAACATTTATCAATTAAATTTCTTTTATGGAGCCTGCCCTCTCTTTGTTAGAAACTAAACTTGAAAAGGAAGCTTTCAGATTTAGAAACTTTGCACGCTGGACTTGGGAACATTCAAAGTCAAAATTCAAGCTAAACACCCCAAATGTGTCTCCCCTATTTGGTCTTTCATGTGCGAAAATATGATATTCTTTAAATCATGCCGTCTCCGTGTGACTTCATTTTCAATCATGGAGTATTGTTCTGGACCATCTAGTTAAAGAAACGAGTTTTTTAAGAGTGTAAAAATCACTCGGGATATAATTTTTTTTGTTACTACATTGTGCAAGTTATATGCCCCTTCCTGTAATTATAGTTTTTCTTTTTCTACCAACTAGAAGATTTTCCTCCTCCTCCTTCTTCTTCTTTTAAAAAAAAGAAACAAAACTTTTCATCGATATGATGATAAGAGACTAATGCTCAAAGATACAATTGCTCTTAAGAGGGGAGAACAACAAAAATTAACCAAAAATAGACAAAATGTCTCAAGCTAGAGGGATCAAAACCTTTAGAATGGACACAATGTGGTCCAAGGAGTAGGTATCGACACGTGTTGAACTATTTGTGTTTCTTGTTATTCCTTGTTGTGCTTGCTGTTCTTCCATTCATCTAAAGAAGTTTCTTTTTCAAGTTGTTCTTTCTCTACTTGATCCTATGAGACAATATTACGAGCAATAGAAAGTCGAGTTTTAACAAGTCAAATAGCTCCTTTTGATGGTGAAGCATCTTGTCATATCCAATATCTATTAATCTCCACATGTTTATTGAGTGCCTTTACTCCATAAATGAAGTACTTTTTTGCAACCACTGTGGGTTGGCCTGGTTGGCTAAGTACTTATTTGAGCTAGTGAAAAAATGAAGGGTTTTAGAGGGTATGGCCTATGGGTCCATGAACCATGGTTAGCTATCTAGGATTTGAAATCCTGCAAGTTTCCTTGACAATCATATATATATATTATCTAATGGGGTTTTCGTGGACTTGATTTTTTGTATGCCCTTGTATTCTTTCATTTATTCTCAATGAAAGTAGACTAGTTTTGTGTGTGTATATATATATATATTGTGGGTAAGAAATCAACCTTCCATCAATAATCATATATTTGAAATCCTATACCTTGGGGATTTGCCAGCGTGCATATTTCTAGGTTGGATCTCATTTTGGATTGGACCTTTCTTTGATTTCTAGCATAATATGAGATTAATCAATCAAATGAAAATTGTCCAAGTATTATGTATCATCAATAGATGTAGAGAGAGTGAGATAGAGAGTCAATGTGCAAATATTAAATAACTCACCCTTGAATTCAAGACATCCAAAGCTCAAAGAATTGAATTGTTATAGCATACTATGGGTGTCTGCTGTGAGCAAAGAAAGTTAGAAAAAAGTGAGATGGAGAGATTGTGGGCGAGGGACAAAGAGAGAGTAAGATGGAGAGAGGGCAAATAGGGAATCAAATGGAGAGAAAGGCAGAGGGGGAATTTTTAGAGAGAGAGATAAATAGAGATATGTATAGAGAGTGAAATTAGGAGAGAGATGGAGAGGAGGGAGGGTTGGAGGGACTAGAGAACGAAACAGAGGGGAGATGTTGATGCTTTGATGAGAGAGAGAGAGAGAGAGAGAGAGAGAAGCCTCGACATTTCATGAATGGAGGGCCAGTTGAGTAGGTTGGGGAGGGAGGCTAACTGAAGTGTCTGAATCTGTTGCATTGCATCACTTATTGGCATAAGTGCGCATCACGAGAATACCTTGGCTATATAAGACTAGTTTCTGTCTTACGTTTGTTGCTTTCTTCATGCTTTGCTTGCGCTTTCTTATTGCTGCCATTCGTCTTAAAGGAAGTCACGTTCATTTCATCAGAAAGTCTGTATTTTTGTCAATATTGTTTTCATTTGTAGAACTGAATCAAGTTCCATTGTGGGCAGGGCTTTCTTTGTTTTATTAAGTGCTTTCTGCTCTCCATTTGCAGAGATCTTTTAAATTTTGTAATAATGTTCTGTTTTGAATAGTAAGGAATATACAAGTAAAGCTTCTCCATGTCAGTCATCTTTATTTAAAGCCCAGTCAAGATTATTAACAATTAGTATCATTACCTAATAACTAATATTTTTCTATTTCAGCAATATATCTTCTCTTATTAGGAGAAAGACAAAACATTAATCTGAAACTTCTTTAGATAATCTTACGGGTAGCTTTTGATGCAGGCGTTTTATAAGGAGGTGCAAGCAAGGTTGTTTGCAATTTGTGATTCTGAAGCCTATATTAGTTGCTGTTACACTTATTTTATATGCAAAGGGGAAGTATGAAGATGGAAATTTCAGTCCAAAACAATCATACCTTTATCTCACCATTATCTATACTATCTCATACACAATGGCTCTTTATGCTTTGGCATTGTTTTACGTGGCATGCAAAGATTTACTTCAACCATTTAACCCGGTCCCCAAGTTCATCATCATTAAATCTGTTGTCTTCTTGACTTACTGGCAGGTAAATGACTTTTAGGTTCTTTTCTCTTGTACGAGTTGCTTCTGTATGGAAATTTTTTTAGTACTACATTAGTATGATTTTTTTACTACTACCTACATTCATTGTTTGCTATAAAAGAAGCATTCAAGGTAATGTGGGTCTATATAATAAAATAATATACCATTTGATGACATGTCAAATGCTGAAGGGAAAGTGTATGTATCTCGTAATACTAGAAAATTTTCTATTCCATATAGATATGTTCACTTTGTTAATGTGTATGTGGCGTTTATGTTTGTTTTTGGGAAGTATTCGGAGGAAGGCTAAATATAATGACACTGAGATATTACTGTAATTTTTTTCTGAGGGAAAATGTGTTTTGAAATATATATATTTTTTTATAAATCATTGAACGAATGACGGGTTAGACTTTAGAATCCCGATTAGAAGATAATACGTGATCTTAAATTGGACTGCCTTTGTTGATGCCTGATAGGGTCTTGTTATATCTTGTTATACTTTTTTTAATGCTAATTTTCTCAATGAATGATCTCATTGATACAGTACAAGCATGTAACAACTCCATGGTATTAATATAGGAAATTTCTCTTGAAAGAAACTAAACGTCAATACAGGGAAATTGTTCTACAAGCCCTCCTGGGGTGGCCTGGCACTTGATTATAGCTTTCTTGATTTATGGATAAAACAAACTAATTTATCCCTTTTTCCCTGAATGTTATCACCAAAATGTATGTTTTTATTTATTTTTTATATATATTTATATATTTTTTAAGTTTAGATGTTGTCAGCCTGAAGTATGTAGAATGAACAGCAACTTTTTTCATAAAATTTCCTTGCTTTGTACTTTTGGTTTAGGGTGTCCTTGTGTTTCTTGCTGCAAAAACTCAATTCATCAAGAATGCAGAGGAAGCTGCTCAGTTTCAAGATTTCATTATATGCATTGAGATGCTTATAGCTGCTTTGGGTCATCTTTATGCATTCCCATACAAAGAATATGCAGGAGCTAACATTGGTGGTTCGCATGGTCTCACGGGAAGTCTTGCACATGCCGTAAAATTGAATGACTTTTACCACGACACAGTCCACCAGGTGAGACTTGATTTAGTTTTCTAGTACGCTCATTTTGGAGATGGTTTTGTTTCTCTTTGTTTGATTGTTTATTGACTCGACCCCATTTCTTTTGCAGTTTGCACCAACTTATCATGATTATGTCCTTTATAATCATAGCGATGGCGATGAAGGAACTAGGAAGTATCGATCACGCACCTTCGTGCCTACAGGCCCTGAGATGGACACCGTTAGAAGAAACAAACACATGTTTGGAAACAAGATAGATGACATCCAGCTTTCCACGATCTCTTCTTCAAGTTCAAGTACTCCGAAGGATTTGGAAGTACTCGAACCAGCACATTCCGATGCAATGAAATCTTCTCTTCTTATGGATACCTCAAACTCGTTATCCACACCATACGACATGTCACTTATCGACTTGGATATGTCGAGTTACCCCTCGAAAGTTGCTGCAGCAGACGAAACAGGTACGAGGTGACGAGAATAGTCGACAGGTAGGAAAAAAAAATGGAAAAACGTTGCAGGAAGAGAATACGCAAAGAAAGAGATACAAATTATAGAGATTCTAGGGTGTAACCTTTAATTTTCTCTGACTTGTGCACATTTGGTATTGCGGCATAACAAAAAATTGTGTACAATGGCGTATTTCTCCTAGTCCGTGGTGCTGTATATACATGATTCTGATTTGTTATTAATTAGGATTTGATACACAAGCATGCATATAAATTCATTTAAATTATTATACTCTTAACTGCTACATTTCTAATTTGGGGACACGTCTGTCTTTTTTTTTTTTCATATTTTTTTTGGGTGTGATGGTGAGAGTTTCTCTTTTCCTTCCAAGGATTCATGTTTTTATGTAATTTTCATTTGTGTATTTGGAAATGATTTAGTTTTCTCGGTGTGCTCATCTTTTCTTGTGTCTATGTATGTGATTTTTCAATAACTTGAAGGCTTTTTTTATTGGTTTCATTGTGCGGATTTGACCAAGGATGGAAGTATCCATGAATATGTCGATATATCATTAATCAAAGGGTTTGATATCGATATTAAATATTTGTGGATATTTTCAACATTTTTTTTTATTAATGTTTGTAAAACATAAAGAATGTCATTTATTTAGTCCAATAAAAATAGGAATACTAATAGTAATATCTATAATTTAGTTTGTGAATAAAAACAACTTAATTATTAATCCAAATAAATTTTGTAAAATTCGTGATTTATAGAAATATCTGTCGATATATCGGTAAAATTAGAATGTTGATAATCCTTGAATTTGACCCATTAATACACATTCGAATTCACTTGATCTCAACTGGTTAGAGTATTAAACTCAACTGGTTAGGGTATAGTATCTTTGATCTAAGGGTAGAGGTCGGAATTTTTATCTCTACATATCGTGGAACTCCAATAAAAGAAGCATAAATTATGTTAATTATAACAATAGTTTGTGTTATAGAAAAGATAATAGGAATTCTATGCCAGAAATTTGATTTTGTATATGTTTTTTTCCCAAAAATTGTAAACAGTTCACATGAACAACTGCTAAATGCACGTTTCTGAAACCGAACAAGTATGTTTCTAAAAATTGAAAAATAAGGTTCGTTTGATAACGATCTTGTTTTAGTTTTATGTTTTTAGAATTCATGCTTGTTTTCATTGATTTCTTTACTATGGTTTTTATTTTTTAATACTTAATTTTTAAAAACAAAATAGTTATCAAACGGAGGTAAGAACCAAAATAAAAAAGATTAAAATATACATTATAGACACAATTTAAAAACAACTGATCTCAATGCAAAGTTGTTGAAATATTTTCCTCCACATATAGATTAAATTAAAATAATTAAACTAGTGGGGGAGAGGGGTCAAAGTTTGACAACCTGTGTCACAATTCATATTATATTAAACTTTAGGACCAAAATTAAAATTAAAAATAAAAATAAAGCTGGTAGATCTCTCCTAATTTGTTAAATATAAATCTCAGCTGCACAAAATTATTCTCTTGCTTTTCCCAATGATTGGCCTATGCCTTTTTAACCTAACATGCACATCTATCATTGCACATGCCATTCAATATTCTTCCTTTGAATTTCAAGAGTAAAGACACTCCTAGCAGCTACTCCTTACACATTTAAATATACAACTCATACCTTAGGGGAGCCTCACCCATTACTCTATAAATTTATGCAATCTTCCCTATGTATTTCAAACTTAGAAATCCGCAACGGGTTCAGACAAAATACTCGTTTTCTCCTGTTGCTAATTTCTTTGAGTTCAACTCAAGTGATTTGCATATACCTTCCAACGTAAGAAGTTGAAGAGTTTGAATAAGTGATTTGTAACGTCGAGCAAATGGGTCTTTTGGAGATTGCTGGCATTGGAAGACGTCGGTGGGATTACTATGAGAAGTTAGGTAATAGAGTGGTTAAACGTAGACGTCGATGGATGAAGAAAATATTAAAGAGAGGAATGAAGGGTTTTCGATTGTATCGATTTACGAGGTTGAAGACTTTTGGTTTGAAGGTATCATTTTTAGTCTTGTTGTCAAGAAGAATTAGGGAGATTGTCAATAGAATGAAGGTCGTTGAAGATGTATGTCCTAATATCATCTTCTCCACTCAATGGGGACTTCCTGTTTTATCTTATATATAGTTCCTCTTCCAAGTGTTTGTTGCTTTGACTCATGTTTTATTTTATTTTATTTTATTTTTAATTAATGGTTGGATTATTCATATAACTTTTGGTTATATATGTAATGTATAACATGGAATATTGTAGGATTGTGTGTACTTCTTTATTCCCTTCTCTCTGTTCGACGAAAAAAGTTATAATAGACGAAAGTCTTGCCCGTCCATGTTATTAAAAGTTTGGGACTTAATTTATAATTAGATGGAAAAAGTTGAGGAAATTATGGTTAACATATATAATATATATATTCTTCATCCTCTGTACTTTGAAATTCATTTTGTTTTAACTTATGTATTTTCAACTGTCCAAAGTTCATTTTCACTGAATCTTAAAATTAGTTCTCAAATTAATTTAAAATTAATTTTTATCAAATTTGGTAAGATAAAAAAATAAAAATTTTCCTTTTAGGAAGAGGCACAATTCGAATATATTTTCAATATTAATAGTGGGAAGACTATTAGAAACCATATTTTCCCCCGAAAATGTTAAGCTATAAACTAACCATTGAGATTAATTAATTTAAGATTTATCATCGAGTTTATAACTTTTAGAGTAAATTGCAAAAACTACCCTTGAAATATAGTAACAGTTGCAATTATACCCTCAAACTTTCAATTGTAAAAGTTGTTCTCTCGGACTTATACAAATCTTAAAGTTGGACTCTCAAACTTACAATAACTTGTAGAAATTGGACCTCTAAACTTATACAAATGTAAAATTGGACCTTCAAACTTATAATAGTTGTAGATATTGGGCTCCCAAATGATAAAAACTGAGCCATCAAACTTATATAATTGTTATAATTTCTACAATTATTTAAGTCTAAGAATCCAATTATTTAAGTCCATGTTACAAAAAATGAAAATGGGTTTTTAAAAGCGTCTTTTTTTTCATTTTCAAAATTCTTTAATAATCATAAAAACATTTTTAAAATTGAAAAAATAGAAAAATCCAGTTGGATATCAAACAAATCCGTTTTTCAAAAACTAAAAATCAAAAACCAAAAACCAAATAGTTATCAAACGACCTCTAAATAGTTACCCAACCAAGACTTAATTCTTTTAATGGAATGATATTCAAAATAAAATTGATGCCAATGTAAATATAACTTAGTGGTTAAGATTTTTTTTTTTTTAATCAATCATTCAAATTTCTACATCCACATCATTTTACTAAAGAAAGTGGCTAGAGGCTAATGTATATATAATTAACAATCTAATTTAAAATAATAACAAATCTAAAAAAGAAAAAAAAATAAATTTGTGAATATGACACAATTTTAAGACCAATCATACATAAAAATAGCAAAACTGATTTATTACCACATTTAATTGTATTGAATTAAATTAAATTATATATTTAATTCAATGTAAAACATAAATGCCTTTAGGTTAGAGTAAAAAAGGTGACTTACTAGTTAATATATACCTCAATAAATTGATTTATTATCGCATTTAATTGTATTTAGTTAGAAAATATCAAGTCTTTAGAATATAAAAGTTGTAACCTTCTTGATTTTCTACCATAATAAGATAATATTTTTTTCGTTTATATGAACATACTTCAATAATAGTTGACATATACACTTATTCTCTTCGATTCAATTCTACAATAAATAATTTTTTAGGTGATTTTTAAAAATAAAAAAATAAGAGAAATTATTTATGAAAAATAGCAAATTTTTTAGATAATTGTGATAGACGCTAGTAGAAGTCTATCAGTGATAAAAATGATAGAAGTCTATCACTGATAGATGCTGATAGAAGTCTATCAATGTCTATTAGTATTTTTTTTAATTTTTTTTTGCTGTTTTCTGTAAATATTTTGACATTTTTTCTATATGTGAAAATTTCCTTAATTTTTCCACATATTTATTTTAGAAAACTCTTCCATTCATTTCTTATTAACAATTATTAAAATAGATATTTGATTCAATTTAAATTATAGATGTCACTTAAATATTTTGTTAGTACAAAGAGAATAAGACAATAAAAAAAAACTAAGGGTGTAAGAAAAAAAAATCGAAAAAATTGCTTAATCGATTGAAACCGTTTATTTTGAAAATAGAAAAAACAACAAATATTCGATCGAGATCGAGTTTGGAAAAAAAAGTCATAAAAATCGAGTCGATAAAAGATACATAGATATTCTAAAATTCGAAAGTTATAGAATTAACGAATTAAATTTTTGTAGTTGACACTAATTTAGAATTAGTAACCATTAAATTCACGAGTTTGATCCATGAAAAATGACTACGTGGTGCTTAATCATCTCATAAAATATATATATATATCAACTCAATTTTATTTTTATTTTTATTTGGTGAGATGGCATTTTGTATGGTTTATTCTATACTAGCCAATTGATGTATGTTCATAGTTGGAATGCATTCTCTAAAGGAATATATTGACAAAAATTAATGTTACCAAGAATCAATATTTACATTCTATACATTTTTGTTTTCATTTGAAAATCCAGTATGAGTTCAATGCATTCAAATTAATTTACACTAAATTGAAATAAATTAGAAAAAGACGTACGTGCAATGCATCTAATATTGAACTTGTTACATAAAAGTATGGATTAAAATATTATTTTAGCCCCAATTTTAGTTTTTTTTTTTACTTTAAATAATTATTTAATTAGTTCCTACTGTTAGTTTGTTGTTAATATTTTTAAAATATTTTTGTTATCTATTAGTATTTTGACTTTGAATTTTTATAACATATTTACATATTGTATTTTTTTTATATTGAAATTATCATTATTATTTAGCCAATTTCGATAAAAATTAATTAAGAGTAACTAAATTTAAGATTTACTAAAAATATATGGACTAAAATTGGACATTTGAAAGTATAAGATTAAAATTGAATAAATTTCAAGTACATGATCAAAATAGTATTTTAACCCAAAAAAAAAAAAAAAAAAAAAAAAGACCCTAAATAGAAGAGTGAAAATATTAAAAAAGTTATCATATTTGCAAATTATCTCAAAAGATTTATAATTTACAAGTATAGTATTCATTTTGGACTATTATTATAAGTTAGTTGAACTACAAATTCGATCCTATAATTTACAGAAAGTTAAAATTTAGTGTCTGTAGTTTTAAAAGTTAGAAGTTAATTTTTATGGTTTGATAAAACCTCATAAATAATTTCGATAGCTTGACAAAATTTGAAAAGAATTATTTATGATGATTTTATCAAACTATAGAGCATTAGAAATTATTTATGAGAATTTTATCAAACTATAGGGTTTAAACCCAATTCTTATTCACGAAACTATGGACAAAATTTCTAATTTAATCTATAAGATACTCTTTAGAAAACCGAGTTGATTATTATAGTCGATGGTTATTATAGTTGTAGGTAATAATAGTTTGTGGGTAGGGTGCAAACTATTTTATTATGGTAATTAGTATGTATTTGAAGTACATACTAAATTAGAAGGAGGAAGGATAGTTACAAAATAGTAAACACTGTCAAAAATGAGAATTTTGAAATAATTTTTACTTAGTTATGAGTTTAAGTTGTATTAATTTAGAACAACTATTGTAATTTTCTCAAACTTTTTCTTTTTTTTTTTTTTTCAACTGTTTCTTTTTCCACAACTATTTTTTTAACCCTCTTTTTTTCTTCTATATTATTTTTTCTTAAAGAAGTTTTTTTTTTTTTCAACTTTTTTTTCCCTCTATTTTTTCTTCTCGCTGCATCACTTTTTCTTTTTTCATGTGTTTTTTTTTTTTTTTTTTTTTATAAATAATAACTTACTTTCTTCTTCTTCTTTCTTTCTTTCTTCCTTTTTCCTTTTTTCTTTTTTCTTTTAACAAGATTTAAGCTGTTGATCGATTCAACTAGATTCGACGAGGCCGATTTTCAAAGTTTAGATGAGATTTTTGGAGAAATTTAAGACTGATCTTCAAAACTTAGATAATCTCGAATTTAGACGAGGTTGATCCTTTAATTTTTTTAAAAGGATTTAAGCTGGACGTGCTAATCTGTTTGACCAGATTATTTCGTTGAATGAAGTATGTATTTGTATTAATTTCAATATAGTATAAAGAGTACATTCTCTAATACATAATCGATGCTTTCTCTCGAAAAGTAAAGTTTAATGCTCAGGCTTGTTGATCTTCTTGGATAATTAGTTCATATACTTGTTAATCTTCTTAAAGAATCGACCTTTAGACTTGTTGATTGGTTTGGATTAGCCATTGACTTGTTGATCGATTTAGATCGACCTCTGACATGTTTCTGACTTGGATTGTTTATAGCTTGTTGTTCGACTTGGATCAGCCTTTGACTTGTTGATTAATTTGGATCAGACTATGACTTGTTGATCGACTTAGATCGACCTCTAGCTTGTTGATCGACTTAGATTGACCTCTGACTTATTGATTTTCTTGGATCGACCTTTAAAGTTTATGACTTCAAGAGCTTCAAAAAGTCTTCTGAGCATTAGTCTTCCGAGCTTCAGAAATTCAGCCTTCATTTTTTCTAATCTTTCTCTAAAATGAAGAGGTAAGACCTCTATTTATATAGCTTCCATGAGCCCGATAATTGGACTTCAATTTGGCCAAATGATCTAAATTTTCACAATGAGCTTGAATTGTATTGGACTTTGATCCGAGCGACTTTAATTACTTAATCGAATCCAATTTATAATTTTCACAATAGACCTAAGCGTTCGTTGTGATGCCATAAGAGCTTGCGATTAAGTGAAATTTCTCTTCCAACAAATAGGCTAAAACATTAGGTTGGACATTGAGGCCCACACGCCCAAGGCCCACTCCACCTAAGGAAGTTGGGGTCCACACGCCCGTGTGTTTTGAAAAATTGAATTTTGTTTTTCTAATTTCTAAAGAAGGGAAGAATAAAAAAAACAGATACAGAAAATCAGGTTGTCAGTGATTACCTTTCTTTGAACAAAAGGCCAAAAAATAAAATCATCCAGACATGCCCATCACTCTTCAATCCACCAAATTGGCGCCACCTGCCTCTGTTCATCCAAGACCCACATCACTTGGAAGTTTAAATTTCTAGATTTCTCAAACAAATTACCCTTCTGATTCTGATTCTCACTGTAAACAAAAAAAACCAAACACAACCCAATTTGTTCTTCAATTCAATTCAATTCAATTCAATCCAATCCGATTCCATCCCAAATCCCTGTTTTCTTCACCCTTTTCTACTTGTTTTTTAGTTTGGGAATTTACATATATATATGTTGGAATCAGGACATGCTGAGAATAATATCTCAGATGTTGGTTGCAGTGGTGTTAATGACGATGGCGATGATGAAGATGACGAGACTCGTAAAACTATGGCGAAGACCCAAATCGGGGATGATGAGTTTGATGATGATCGAAAAATGGAGATTGGTAAAAAGGGTTTTGGGAAGGCGAAACAGGTGATGTTCTATCCATTTCGAAAGGCGAAGAAACAAATTCTTCGGCGGAGGATTAAGAGGGCTTCTTCTTCTTCTTCTTCTTCTTGTTCGCCCTCTTCTTCTTCTGTTACTTGTACTAGAAGAACAAATTCTTCGGATAAGAGGGGTTTTGATGGGAGTGTTAATCAGGGTTGTGGTTTCTGTTTTACCAAACTTTCAATTTCAGATTCTAAGAATGGGTCTCCAACTGACCCTAATCACCGGAAGTTCACTTATGAAATGTTGAAAGTTCTTATTGAGAAGAATGATTTCTATTCCAAAGAATCCAATCCTCACTTGGGTATTCATCTATCCTCTTGTTAGTTCAACTAATCGTTTCTACTTGTTTGGAGTTTGATTATATTGTTGTGGTTTTGTGGTTTTTGTTTGTCAGATGTTCAAGTGGACACTAGACAGAAACATTAAATTCAATTGGTTTTTGCTTGTTGAGGTATGTTACCAGTGTTATCCATGGAGTGATAGATTTGATCAACCTTTTTTTTTTTTTTGTTTATGTTTTTCCTATCTTCTCTTGTTTGCTAAGCAAATGAGAGAAATTTATTATTTGGCGAGACTGTGGCATTCTGTTTGGTTTATTTTATTGTAGCCTATTGATGTAAGTTCATAGTTGGAACACCTACTCCAAAGGAATATATTGACCACATTAATTTTTACCGAGAATCAATATTTACATTCCACACTTCTTTCATTTGGAAATCCACTATGAGTTCTATGGTCATTGAATGAGTCTTACATTTTTTGTTCTCTCCCGGATGAACTCGATAATTGTATTTTGTGTTCCATATCTTTAATGTTTTCAATGGATTGATAGACTTGATCGACTTTTCCCCCCCATCTCTTCTTTGCCATGTTAATAAGAAAAGTTCAGTATTTGGTGGGACTGGAATTCTGTTTGGTTTATTAGACAGTAGCCTATTGATGTATGTTGATAGTTGGAATAAATACTCCAAAGGAATATTTTGACCAAATTAACTTTACCAAGCATCAATATTTACCTTCCTCACTTTTGGCATTTAAAAATCCAGTGTGAGTTCTATGGTTATTGAAGGAGATTTACTTGTTTTGTTGCCACCTGGATGACCAATGATTTTATGTGTACAATATCCTTAATGTTTTGAATCAAGTAGCATTAATGGTGAATGATCAGAGCGAGAGGCTTTCTATATATGAACAGCTATAGTGTTACCCAGGAGCAGAGCAGGTTGTTGAATTTTGAACTGCGTGCATTTCATTTATGTTTTAATTGTAACACTCTTTGCTTATCTACCGAAATTTATATTATTCTGCACTTGAATCTCTTTTTCTATATGTACGCAAATCAAGACTTTTGTATCCAAAAAAATTATCTCTGTTCTTCTTCATTCCTCTGTCTTGGGTCATGTAAGTTAAGTTATCTAGAAACTTTGACAGTGGTACTTATTGTGGATCTTAAACCAAAACACACATGTATATTGCTTTCTGTCTTCTCTTCCTTGCTCTATTAAATTCTTCACTCAATTTGTTTCAAGTTTCCAAGAAGCCTCATTTGCATTCGTTGCTATGTGATCAAATGCATGCAAATTTAATTCAAGCGGCTAGCCTTAACCATCCCTTTTCCCTTGTTCATTCAACTAGCGACCAAGAAGTTATGGTGGAGGATGAAGTTGATGATTTCGATGAGGCCATTGCTAATGTTTGTAACATTGGTTCAGAAAATCTGCATACTGATGAGAAGATGGAGATTTTTCTGGAGATCGTCATTGTTCTTTTGTTTGATGATAAACAATTTGGATTAGAGTTCCCTCCCTCTTTCGAAGCTATTTCTATGAAGCCATGGACTTATTCGGGTCTCTCTAAGTCAAGTTTGTTGTCCTGCTTTCATTCTCCCTTCACTAAGGAAGATCTCTTTCAATATGGTGCAGAAACCAAGATTACTTTTTATGAGATTAAGCCTAAAAATTAGGTTTGGTTTTATGAAGGGTTTTATTGCAATTGTTGGTTTTCGGCTGCCAAGTCATTTTGTGGGCTGGAGTTTTCTTTTGATAGCCTCGTTGGTGGTCTTTCTGCTTTTGAACGTTGACTCTTCAGTTTGGTGGCTTTTCTTTGGATGTTTCTGGCGTTGTTGATTGGGTATGGTGCCTTGCTCCTTTCCTCTTTGATGTTTGCGGCTGTGGCTTTCCTTGTGGAGTTCGCTTCTTTCATTTTTCAGGGTCTGTGTTTGGTTGGGTCCTTTTTGTTCTTGGAGAGCTTGTTTTGCCAATTTTTTCTTATATATATATATATATATCTTTTTGTCACTAGTTTGGTAGGATGTTTTGTTCTTTTCCCTCCAAATCGGAGTTTGTATTCTTGAGCATTTTGTATCTTTCCATTAAATCAATAAAAGAAGTGTTTCTTGTTAAAAGAAAAGTGCGAGCAAGTGTAGTTGATCACTTTGAGAGACAATAACAATAATTTTCTAAGATTTCACCAGTATGCATTGGAGAATGGAGGTAACCTCCATGGGTTGGTCTTTTTGTGATTTTGGGTTCAAACCCCTGTGAATCTCTGTAAGTTACCAAACAAAGGGGTTTTGCTTTTTAATCATACGAATTGTCTAATGTAAAATGTAGTAGGATCATACATTTGTCCTATTAATTTTCTCGAAATGTGTGCAAGCTAGCTTGAAAGTTTCCCATATTTATTTATTATTTTACTAGTGTTATAGTTCCTACCGTGAATACAATAGGGCTGTTCTATTTATTGCTTTTGGCTAAAATGGTAGTCCTGTTGCGTAAATAATTATCTCATAATGGCCAGCCGTAGCTAAATTTGGTCTCTCCTAAGTGTTCCTTTTTGTTTTTGCACTAATGTTTTCTATGAATTTGCCATTACTGTTTACTTGTAAAACTCTATAGTCTATCCAGTAGTAATAAACAATAGAAAACTTTATTCTATCTACAATATGAGGTAGAAGCCCATATGTGATTTACTTGTGCAAGGAAAAAGGCATGTGAGACTCAGTGATACAGGTAGATGGTTAAAATGTGTTATTCAGTCTGTAACAGGGTGTAAGGGGCTTTTATGTGTTAAGTAGGGGAAAAATTCTAGCATGATTTTTTTTTTCATTCTACCTCCATTTATTGCTTGTGAAAATAGTATAACATTGAAGAATGATACGAGGTCCACGAAATAAATCAGTATATCATTTAATGACGTGTCAAATTATGGATGAGAAGAGTAAGTATGGTGGTAGTACTAGAAATTTTCTCCTAAATAGAACCTATTTTGTAGTATTGTTAGCATTAAGGCTTCTAAGGAGAGGGTAGTGAAATCTATGTATTATAGGCATCTCTCATGGAGATTACCCAACTTGATGGAAGACGAAATATATTCATAACCTTAAGTTCTGTGGTGATGAGATTAGGTTTGTCCGAGCTCTAACTTTAGTTGAGCTATACTCGCTTTAGAAAATTTAATTTTCTGTTCTTGATTGTTAAGACGAGTGGGATATAGGTGCAATGATAAAGAGTTGAAAGTGCTGGAAACAATGAGGAGGGAGCAAGATCATAGTATCAGTCGGGTGAAACTAAGGAATGAGAAGCTTCGCTAGAGGTAGCTGAGTTGTCTTGATCTGAAGTCTGGTTATGTGAAAGTACAACCTACATATAGCATGGCGAAGTGATATTTGATGTTATACCATTTTTTGTAGAGCCATTTGATCTTGGTTTGACTTTTACCCTTCAAACGATGAATTGCTCGTGGTAGACGGAGAGGTATGCGAAATGATATTGGTGAAAGTAATGTCATATTGAAAGACGAATCTTTTGGTTTCATTTCACTTGATGCTGCAGAAATTTGACGTGGATTACAAAATCTAGAACAGGGTTGAATAGGGGTAATGGTAGGAGGAGCATCCGGATATGCTTTCGTTCAAGCAGTCAAGAAAAGAAAACTAAGTTAACTTATCGGAAGCTCAGCATTGAAGGAGTGATGTCAAAAGAGGATTTTATCAAGCATCCAATCATGATGTTGCTGAAATGTGAATGGAAAATTAGATTTGAAGTGAAGTGGAAGTAACGCATATATGAAGCTTTCCTATCAACAGATGGAAATGGAATGATGTTGAAGATTTCAACTTGCATTGTCCCAATTTTGGGTATCGACTAAAAGATAGTATATGGATAGAGAGTTGCAACTAAGGGGGGTGTTTGGAGAGCTGGAATGTAATTGGGATTACTAAGAATCAGAAGAGTGTAGGAAAGGGTGAGTAATCGAAGACAAGATTGTGAGGCATGGAAACGATGAGAAAGATGGTTGGATTGAAAACTGTCGGAACGAAATGAGTTTTGTATTACAAATTGGACCCAAAACGCTCAATCCAAACATGAATTTTGGATTACATTACATTTCCATCCCATTACGAGCCACTAAACACTCCCTAATATTCTTGCTCACTTAAATTCGCGACTCTTGCAGTTTTGGACCCACAACCCAAAGTGACAAAGGGGGTTTCCCCCTTCATATAGTTCATTTTTTTTTCTCTTAAAAGGAAGGAAAGGGGGAAGAGAAGGACAGAAAGCATAGGGAGGAAAGAAGACAAGAAAAAAAAGAAGAAGAAGAAAAGAACAGTTGCCCGTGCCGACGACTACAAGCGACGACAGTTTGAATGGGTGAAGGAAGAAGATAGGAGGAGATGGAGAAAGAAGAGGGAAGTGAAAGATAGGAGATGGAAAACGAAAAGAACGTTAACCAATCTACTAAAAGGGAATAGAAAGAAGTGTGTTCATAGGAGAATCATCAATTTTTTTTCTTCAGAATTGCTTAGTTGTCTGCTGTTTAGTTATGTTTGTTTGGTATTTAATTGTTGTTTAGTTGCTTCAATTGTTTAATATCTTCTGCAATCCATCCTAGTTTTATTCCTGGCTATGATCGCTAGACACTCTTATCATCATTGATAGGCTCTTTCCATTGGTCGCATGAAGTTTATCCTTGATTAATTGTTCTTTCACTTTTTTTTTCCTACCTATGTTGTTATATTTTTTTTCTTTTTTGATATTTGTTGTTATTTACTTTATGCTTTTATTCTCTTTGTAGTAAGATAGATTGTTATCACTGATTACATATGCTGATTGTTATCCCTAGCACGATAGTTATAAAAAGTTGTAGTGCGCTTTGAGCTAAATAGAAAGTTAGATTTCATATATTTTTGAGGAACGGGTCATTAATCATGGGATTGAGAGTAAGTCACCCGTACAAAAAACTCAATGTAAGGATCGACAAAACCTCAATGACAATATCTTCGCTGTTACGATTATAGTATATATAAACTTATACCAATTATACAATGATGTAATCTTAACAATTCAATTTTTTTACTATTGTTATACATTTGGTTGTTATATGTGTATTAGAGACAAACTGTATCAATAATTTTATTTGATTACTAACCATTGTTGGGAAGTTGTAATTTTTCCAGTGCATTTTTATTTGAAATTCATCTATAATCGTCATCTACCAAGTGTATGATAGAATTCTAGTGATAGACCTCAATCATTTATAGTAGTATATCATTAATAGAATAAAATGACATATCAATCTTATTTATTTATTATTATTATTATTTTGTATCTAGTTGGATATTTTTGTGGGGTTTAATTAGGCATCTTTATAAAATTTTATCAATTATATTACGCTACCACTCATAGGAGAGTATCATTGATTACCTTTATTATAGCTAAAGTTCAACAAAAGTTCATTGAGATTTTTCTTTTTATTCTGTTTTCTTTTGGAAGATGTGATTCTCCTTTGAACAAGTTTCTTTTTATTCCTTTTTTAGTACTTTTAGTTTGGTATATGTTCTTCTCGTTGTCCATGTGTTAAAATAAAATAGTTAGAATAATGATAATATGTACTTATTTGAATAACAAACTACAAGAAAATGATAAATCAAAATACATGTGATGAAATTCTACTCGTGATAAAAGCAAATGATAGGAGCATTGGTGATAGAAACAAAAAATCAGAAATCACTGATATCTTTTCAACAATACGTTTTTATCACTAATAAAGTCTATCACTCATAGACTTCTAACAATGACAGGAGCATCATTGATAAACTTTTATCTGTTAAACTAAACAAAAATCTAATAGCCATTGATAAACTTTTATCATTGCTGTCTAACCGTCTATCATCTACATGTTTGGAAAAAAAAAAAGAAACTATGATGATAACTGTTAGATTAGGGTTGTGAAATAATTCGAAATTAAATTGATAAAAAGGGAAACTCAATTCAGTCAAATAATCAATATCTATTGAACCATGAGGAAAGATATTATGAAGAACACTGATAAAGTATTGTTGATAAAAAAATTGTCAGAGAACGTAACCAAAATTAATTACAAAAAATGAGAAAAAAATGAACCAAAAGAAGAAACTACAAAGAAAAAGTAAAAAAAAAAAAAAAACCATGGAAAAAGTTACCAAACAAGTTTTCCGTGAAAACAAAAAACAAAAAATAGTTACTAAATAGGTATGATTTTTGTTTCTTAAAAACAGAAAATCAAAAGCAAATTTTTAAAAACTAAAAATCCAAAACAAAAAACGAAATAGTTATTAAATGAGGCTTAATGGTCCAGAGATGAACACTCAAGAATCATCGAGTTTTGGTTGGGGAAAAAGGGAGTAAAATCAAAGAAGATATTAAATAATTGAGATTAAGTTTTGGGAGTAAAATTACCATCAAAGTGATTTGGGGAAGAAACCGATTGTATCCGTATTTTTGGGCTGAATCCTTTAGACTTGGTTTGAACTAAAGTGATTTAGTGTCTTGAGTCAAGTTGCATTTGAGTCTCTGAGTTTTTAAAATCAACAATTTTACTTTCGAAGTTTGTCTTTGGTATTACCCTAGGTCCGTAACCTAGACAAATCTCAAAAGTAAAATTATTGAGTTTGAAAACTCAAGGATCCAAATGCAATGTAATCGAAAATCTCAAAGACCAAAAATGTAATTTTTCTTAAAATCAAAGTTCATCCACGCACACGGCTAAGACACTAAGCTTTCAAATGATATAAATGAAAGAACATACAAATGTACGGAAAAATAATCGTTTGAGTATAACTTTTTTTTTTTTTTTTTTTCAAATTCTAAACTTCTGATAAGTTTAATTTAGTCTGTAAACTTTAAAAAACAATCATTTGTGTTTTTGAACTTTCAAAATATTCATATGATTTGTTTTATATCACTCCAAACTATACCTATATTAGCACTCAACATACTTGACTATGTTAGTGCATGGTTAAAATCACTTTTATTGTGCTTATAATCACTTTGAAACACACATTTAATAACTCAAAATTACTTTAATGTTTATTTTTATGTTTTTAAATGTATTTTTCATTCTATTAAAATTGATTTTAAATGATTAAAATTATTTTTCAAGTAATTTCAAAAAGTACGAAAGTGATTATAACTATTTTAGAATCACTCTCAATCATGCTTTTATTGGTTAAAAACACAATAATAAATATGAGAATCAAAATAATTAATTTTTAAAATATAATATATTTTTTGTTCTTGAGGATTTAAAAGGGAGAAAAATCTAATTGGTCCTAAACACTTTTGATCATACCTTGTTGATATGATAAAATATATTATTTTAATAGTATTTCTTTTTCGTACCAACATGAGCATAATTCAATAATAATTAATATGTACGTCTTAGAAATTTAAATTTTCATACGTCACTGTTGTATTAAAAAAGTGATTCGTTTTTAGTGATTGAAAGATTCTCTCTTTTTCAATTTCTCTTTTCTCTCTCGGTTTCTACACTTGTGAATATCAGTTCTATCTCTGAAAGTCATGGAATAGAGCATGGACGAATGACTCGTGGAAATGACGTGAAGGGACGAGAATGACTATATTTCTATGAACGAACAAAAACAACCTTGAATCTAATTAAATTTCTAAACCTAATATATTTCAAATAATATTGGACCATAATCTTATTAAGTGGAATTATGCTGCTTTATCTTCTTTATAGAATAAGATATATTGGTAGATTAAACTAATATTGCCCTACCTCATGCGGAGAATGGGGTGAAACTATATAAAATTTTATAAATTATTTTGATTCAAAATTCAAATATAAATGGAAGTTTGACGTAATGCTGCCATTAGAATACAAAAATCATGTAGATAATGCTATTTAATTCAATTTAATAATAATGATAACAATTAATATATTTATATAATTGATAGATCTAATATTTGATTCCACATGAGTTTTCTTATAACTTCTCCTTTGTTAACTCGGAAACAAATTTAAGGCACATCTTCGGTCATAGATTTTTAAGGGAGAATTTTTAAAAATAGAAAAATATGTAAAATTATTTATATAAAATAACAAAATTTTTAGACAGTTATGATAGAGACGAATAGAAATCTGGATTAATATAAACGATAGAAGTGTAACAATGTCTATTAGTATTTTTTTTAAATAGTTTGATTTTTTTTTTCTCTCGGTAAAAATTTTCTATTTTTAAGTTTACATTTTTATATGATAATCTTTTTTAAAAAAAATCTATAAAGTGCTATTTTTGTATTATAATACATTCAACCAAAAAAAGGAAAAAAAAAGACTGATTTGTTTTTTTTAATAGAAAAAATAGTTTCATAAAACTAATATGAACATAACTGAATTAGTTAAAGTATTATATTTTTTTATTGTACTCAAGGTATCTTCATCTTCATATGTTGTTACTTAAGGGATAATTGCAAATATAGAAATCAGATTCAAAGTATTAACATATATAGAAATATTTTTAAAAAGTTGTAAATATAGCAAAGTCTATTAGTGATATAGACTTCTATCACTGATAGATCATAAGAGTCTATCAGTAATGAAAATATATCAGTTATAAACTTTGTTATATTTACAATTTTTTTAGAAAGTTGCAATATACTTAGTTATTATTCTTAAAATTGCTATTCGTTACTATTATCCTTACTCAAAAGATGAAATAAAAGTAAGTTTAATGAAATGATATTACTAATTTGATTTCTAATTTATGGATTGAGATTAATTCAATTTGCATCTTAGTAGTTTTAAAAGTTTCAATGGTTTGTCTTGATTTTTAGTGTTAGTTCCACTTTTAATCTAAAAAATTCTAACTTAATTGATTCAATAATTTGAGCTATATGATTTTAAAAGTCTCTATTTTGTTTTTTTCCTTCTATTTTCTTCATTTTTTAGCACTTGGTAATGAAGATAGTAGCACCTAACACATTTAGTCGATTTGAACTTTTCGACATGATTGAGAGTATATGTCTTGTTAATCATTTTTTTAGTAATATATGTGATTGAGAGATTCAAATTTTTTTTTATCTTTTGACTAGATAATACATAAACTACACTTTAGTTGGTAAAGAATCATATCATAGTTACTAAATTGAAATTATATTCTTCAAACCAACGTTTCAAAAAATAAAATAAAAGTTCCTTAAATCACGTTTCAAAAATCACTTTTAGTTCTTAAACTTTCATAAAAGTAACAATTTTAGTTCCTAAACTTTGGTTTGTAACGATTTAGTCCCTGTACTTTCAGTTTTGTAACAATTTAGTCCCTAAACTTTATTATGTAACAATTTAATCACTGTACTTTAAAATTTGTAATGATTTAGTCTCTATCATAGAAATTAATATTAAGATTAATAAGATTTTTTTTGTATAAATAAATTGATAAACAAACTACAAATTCGATATTTTTATATAATACAAAGTCTACATCATAAAATAAAAAAAATTGACATCTAATTTTGATGAATTATTTTGATTAAATTGTTACAAATTTGAAAGTATAAAGACCAAATTGTTACATACTAAAATTTAGGAATTAAATTATTACAAAATTAAAAATATAGAGACTAAGTGGTTACACACCAAAGTTTAGAGACTAAAATGGTTAATTTCATAAAAATTCAAAGATAAAAAATGTCTTGTCTTTTAACCATATTATTATGAAATGGAAGATTTGAAGGTTTGACTTATGTCCAAAATAGTTGAAATAAGCTGAATTGAGTATCACTAAACAATCTACCATTAGTTCCCAAAGCATTGAAAAATGATCCCAAGTGAAAAAGAAGAAGAAGAACAACAACCAATCCCCAAATCCCAATTATTATTCAAACAATCAGTGAAAAAAAAAAAAGAAATACATACAATCAGAACAACCAAATGAAATCAAATTCCAAACACCATCTTCACTTTCAATTTCATTTTAACAGAAACCTCCATTGATTTGCCCCATTACTTCGGTGCAAGCCGCGATTTGATCTTCTCAACCTCCTTAGTCCCAACCCCCTTGGGGAAAACGAAGATCTCGCCCTTCTTGATCGATTTCGAGACAAGAACATTAGCGGTTGTAATGAAGCCGACGTCGAGTTGGCCTTCGAGGACGAACACGATCTCGGTAGCGCGTGGATGTGTGTGCGGCGGATTTAGGCCGCCGGGAGCATAGTCGATTCGCGAGAGGGAGACGCCAAGTGTGTTCAGGCCGTGGATTGATTGGACGTTGGCACCGGTCACTCGCGAGCCTAGGGTATTGTTGGTGAGCCCTGGTTTGGCCAATCCATCGAAGAAGAAATCGTTTGCTGAGAAATTCGATTTGCAGGTGAATCCGTTTACTTTGATTCCTGTTTTGATTCAAATATTAGTATCTGCAAAATATAAACTGTTTGGGAATGCTGGTATGAATTAGATCCTATAATGTTGTCTAGTTTGAGCTTAAGCATGGATTAGAACAGAACAAATTCTTTGAATCAATCTGAATTCCATCTCTAAAGAGGACAATGTCTTGATCTTTTTCTTGTTAGTTCTTCCTTTCCTTCTAGTCAATGTGAGACTATGTTTAGACAACATCTCCATAGGTACAAGACATTTCGAATGAAAGCAAACTCAAAACTCAATTCTAACTGACATTTTGGATGAAAAAAAAAAGCAAATCTTCCACTTAGGCTTAAGTCCAAAATTGAGTTGATGAAATGTCTTATCTGAACAAAAACCCTATACCCTTTACTCAACTATGAACAAATGAAAACCCATAACCCTAAACTTAGAAACCAATGATCATGCAACCTTGTTAGAGAATTGGGGGAATATAGAAATAGAGAAAGAGAGGTTTAAGAACTTGAAAGAACATAGCTTGAAGTAGGAAATTGGGGGAGAAGAGAAGTAGGTGGTACCGGAAGCGAGATCGGCGACGCAAATGTCTTGAAGCAAATCGGGATCGGCAACGGCGAGGGAGAAGAAGAAGAAGGCAAGAGAAGCAGTAAACAGAGCAGGGGGAAGAGGCAGCTTCATGATTATGAGAAAAGTTTGGTGAAGAAGAGGAGTAAAAGGGAAAAGTTGGAGAAACTGTTGGGTGTGGGAGGAGGTGGGTGGGGAAGTTAATATATAATTGAAGCTAAGAATTGAATATGATTAGATTAATAATGATAGTATTATTATTTGAGAAGATAGGAATGAAAGGCAAGAAATATGCCACTTCTTAGATCAAAAGGCAAGTCAATGGCTTGACGCAAGACAATGGGCCCTGTTCATACCCTGTTTTTCCTTGTGAGAAATTTTGGACATTACATCATTTTTTGAGGACTGACTCCCTAGTTCTACGTCTCTTGGAAGCATTGACTAAAACAAAACTTGGATCTCACCGTCTAGGGCTAAAATGTTTGGAAATGATTTACCAATAGCTAAAATTACATTTCGTCATTTTTAAAATCACCATAAAATATGTTTTTAATCTTTCAAAACTAATTTTGATGATTGAAAATTATATTTAAAAGTGTAAAATTAAAAATTAAAAATTAAAAATTTAATTAATTTTGAGTGATTTTAAAAATGACAAAAATAATTTTAAAATTTTAAAATCACTTCCAAATATACCCTAATTTGGTTATAGTTCAACTAGTTAATGACTTGATGTTAAGAAAGTAGGATGAAGATTAAGATGATAAAAGATTATTTGCTTTTGTCTCTCCTAGCTAAAACTTTTTTTTTTTTTTTTTATTTTTTTTTTATAATTAAGTTTTGTACAGATTACTTAAAATCACGAGATATATCGATATTTTCATCAATATTTTTACATTTGAAATGAGGAATGAATCTATGTTTCTATTATATTGTAAAAAAATTTACAAAACACAAGAAAGTATAATTTAACTGGTTTTAAAAGTGTAATCTTTTATTTTTTTTGAATTTTTTGTCTTCATAAATTTTCTAGAAAAATCTAAATTTCTTTTAGCTTGTTTAAAAAAAAACATAAAAAATATTTATTTATTAATTTCATTTTTTTTAGAAATTTTTGTTTTCATAGCTTTTTTTTTCCTCATAAATATCCATCAACATCGAAACTTTATTGATATTTCTATAAGCATTTTCGTAAAATTGAGATCTCAAAATTTGTATTGACATCGATATTTTACACCTTAATTGGGATTGGAAGAATTATTCAACGAATTTGTTATAATGTGATTGTTTCTTATGCCTAAATTATAAAAAAAAATGTCCTTAAACTTTGTATTTTGTGTAAAAAATATTTCTGAATTTTTAACAGTTTCAAAAATGCCTTATTTTAAAAAATATCCTTATTGTTAGTATATGAAGAGAAGCCGTTAATACCTTGTTGCAAAAATAACTCTAAATTTTCAAAAAAAAAAAAAAGACTCCTACGATTACTATAGTGATTAATTTTTTTGATTTTTTCTCGAGTTTGAAAAGAACTAATTTTTAAATAAATTATATTGATTTTTTCATTTTTTTTCCACATAGATACTCTTATTGTTTAATCTTTTGTTACAAATTTTGGTCTTTTTCTCGTTTTAAATATTACTTTGCTCCATGTACTTTCAAAGTGTTCATTTTGTTCGTTGTATTTTCAACTATGGTTCATTTTAGTCCTATATTTTTAAAAAATGATAATTTTATTTCCTTAAGAATAAAATAAAAATAAAAATAAAGAAAAAACGATCACTTTTTAAAAGTATAAGAACCAAAATAAACATTTTAAAAGTATAGGAGATAAAAAGAAACCAAAGTTAAAAGTACAAGAATTAAATTGAATATTTTGAAAGTATAAGAATTAATATGAATTAAACTGAAATTATTTCGGGACTAAAGTAATATTTAATTTTTTTTTTCCACTTCAAAGAAGTATTTCTAGAAGTACATTTTTGGACCATTCTTTATTACACGCGTTCTTAATGTGAAGGAGAGGCCAAAGCCACGCACCACGACGGGAAAATAAGTTCGCATTTTTGTTGACTTTCCATTTATTTATTTAATAAAATAAACTTTTCTAAAATTAAGAAGATAAAATATAAACATGAAAGTCAAGAGATTAACATATATATTTTAAAAAATTAAATGATGAGATTTTGTTAAAATTTCTATCTAATTAAATTTACCATAATTCATCCAACTTATATTTTTGAATAAATTAGCAATTTAACATAGAAAAATATTTATAAATAAAAATATATCAAACTATTTATAGAAAATAGTAAAAAAAATATTGATAGACTTCTATCAACTATCACAACTATCTAAAAATTTTGCTATTTTGTGTAAATAATTTCTATTACTTTTCTATTTTTAAAAATTTCCCTTTAACATATTTAATTGTCAAAGTGAACTTAGCTTAATAGTAATCAATAATTAAAATATCTGTCGATATGTTAATATATTAATAAATCGAAGAGTTCAATATCGATATTAAAGATTCATTGATATTTTTGATATCCATTATATGCGCTCGTAAAATATTTTAAAAAATCATCATCTATTTGGTCAAAAATATAAATAGAAATACTAATAACAATATCCATAATTTAGTTTGAGAGTAAAAACAATTTAATTATTAATATAAATTCTTTTTAATAAATTTTTTGACTTACTGAAATATTTGTTGATATTGATATTCTATATATACACACATTGATATATCCGTAAAATTAAAATCTCAATATTAATATTTAATATCGAAATTGATATCTTAATCTTTGGTGGTAATTAACATGCATTTTTTTTTTTCAGATCAGAGGCTAAGTCTACCATTTTCACAATTGTTCTACTAAAAATAATGAGATTCAATCACTTTAATTTAAATAATATCATGTTTAAATTTACATTTATTTTATTTTTTTACACGTATATAAACGCCATATTCATTATGTTAAAATTTAAAAAATTGAAATTTAATGATTTAAATATTTCTAAATTACAAAAGACTTAAAAATAGGGGTCTTTTCACAAATAGAAAAAAAAAACAAAAGTAATTACACATATAGAAAAAAAAGTGGAAAATACAAAAGCATGGGGTGCACTTTTTTCTATATGTGTAATTACTTTTGTTTTTTTTTCTATACACAACAATTTTCCTTAAAAATATGAGTTGTTTTCAAATAGAAAAATGAGTCAAATTGTTTATAAATATAGAAAATTTTACTGTTTATTAGTGATAAACTGCGATAGAATTCTATTGCTTGAGCGATATACAACGATAAAAGCCTATCACCTAAGCTATAAAATTCTATTGTAGTCTATTGGTGATACATAGTGAATTTTTTTCTACATTTATAAATTATCATTTATAAATAGTTTGATAATGATTCTGTTTATAGTAATTTTTTTTAAAAATATGCCATTTGATTTATAATATTCATAGGCTAAGATGCACCCTTCACCTAACCTGCCTCTAATAATAACACATAATCAGTAAAAGTCAACTACTTTTAGTTGACCATTCCATCAATTCAAAAACTCATTAGAATTTTATATTTATTTTGTTTTTTTTAAAAAATTTAAATACAACTCAATGTATTTACTTGAGATCGTATGTTCGAATTCTATTTTTAAATTTTCAATGTAATAATATGAATGTGATTGTAATTTTTAACTGTTTATCTTATGATTATAAGAAGTTTTCACTCTATTAGTATTAACTAACTTTTTTAAAGATATATTAATTAACTTTTTTTAATTAAAAATATATATATTTTTTCAGTTATATACATTTTACATCTATGAGGATATATTATTGTAACAATATTGAATGTTTAATAGCGATTAACAATAACATTATATATATCAAACCATAAAAAGAAAGTGACATGTGCTACATTTATGGAGAATTAAGGAGACTATATAGGTTTCTTGTCTATTATTGCTAAGACAACAGCAAAAGCAAAGTCTATTGTCTAATTCAATGTTTGGAATTATCATCCATTAAATCATTGACGTAATAAATTAGATTAATAAAGTTATGAAAAAAGATTTAAATTTGGAACTTGTCATCTTATATTGGTGTGATGAAATAAAATCAAAGTATATATATATTATATATATATATATATATATATATATATATATATATATATATATATATATATATATATCACAAGTGATTTTTAACCCCACATCTTGTTAAACTCTCACACACATATAATTTTTAAAAATAATTAACCTATTTTTTTTTTTTTAATATTAGGTGAGATGGGAGAATCAAACTTTTAACTTCGAGGTTGATAATACAAACACTATTTTTAGCACGAAGTTTCTGGAGAAACGTATTTTGTGGAGTTAAACGTAAGTTTGTGTAGATTTGATATGGATGTGGTTCGATCTCTAGTACTTAGGTCCTCTGATTCTCTCTCAGTTGAATGCGCACGCTTGATGTATGGAAGTGGAGCGCGTGGATGTTCTTGAAATTGGAGTCTTGGAAGAATGTATGTGTTCCAAAGAACTTCAGTCTTTAAGTATGATTCAACTTCAGGAGTTGGGTAGTCTTTTGATTGTATAGAGAATTCTCTCTCAGCTCTTTGGAGTGTAAAATTTATGAACCTTTCAAATGAAGGAGAACTCTTTTTCTAGAGTTCTCAGGTGAGCTTCATGGGCTTGAGCTTAGTTGGTCCATGGACTTGGCCCTTGGCCTAACTAATTGGATTTGGGCCAAATTAAGCCTATTTTTGGGCTCAATTAAACTTTAGTCAAAATATTAATACCAAATTGAATCAAATTATTGAATCCAACGGTCATGATAAAAACACATGGCGTCATCGAGATTTGCTAATTTATGTCTTCAATTTCAATTTGGGACACATGTCAACTTTTAATTAATATCAAATTCAATCATTTGTAATTTCACCATTAATTTGAGAAATGGCGTGACAGTTTGTTATTGGTCCAACATTTTTCACTCAACAACTAGTCATTCGAAGCTATACTCATTTTGACTAATCTAATTTAAATTAAATTAATATGCAACGAAAATATTAATTAATTAACAAATATTATTGAAGAGCAATGCTATAAAATGCTATGGTACATTTTCGTAACGTTTTTATTATTAATGAGAAATCATAGTATTTTTTGCTAACACAGTAAAAATATTACATGCAATTGAAAATAAACTCTTTATAGCGTTTTTATAGTGTTAAAAAAAAAGAATATGAAAGTATAGAGATCTTTAATAATATTTAGCTACGACAACATTTAAAAAATGATATTGAAAGTCTACATACTATCATATGTGATATTTGTCGTAGTGATTATCGTGGGAACATGTTATTATATTAAAATAATAAAAATCAATATGTCACAATCGCATTCTAAAAAAACACAATTAATAAAATAATTGTTAGCAAATGCATTGTTGGATCATATAATTAATAACTAATAATTTTAAACATGTCCTTAACGATAATAGTGATATGAATGAACTAACAACACTTGCTTTATCCGCTTCAAGCTTAATTAGGTTAAATATAATTCCCTTCCACGTCCAAATCATTTATAATTTGCATTTGATATCATAGTAATTAATTAAAGCTTTCCAAGGTTCTTTTATTTTTACCTTAATTGTCTTGATCAAACTACAAAATTAATAATTAAAAAAAACCCCCTAAATTTGCAAAGATGGGAAATTTGATTAAAGAAATGGCGATTAAACTTATGAAATGAACGTTATGTACAAGGCTCCTTAAGCTATATATACAATATAGTACGAATTTTCCCTTCTTTTGTTATTGGCCATTAGTTCTCAAACGTTAGCTCTTCGAGTTACGGTAATGGTAAGTTTGGATTCCGATCTCTAACATTTTTACGTTCATTGGTTGAATTGCTGAAGTTAATTAGTGTTTTTGTTGATTTGAGCATAACTAGACTGACATTAATTACATATAGGGAACCAAGGAGAAGGAGATCGAGGTGGTTGATCCAAGAGATGAAGGCAAGGGTGGATTCCGAGCTACCATGTTCATTTTCGGTAAGTAATATTCAAGTTCAATTTAGGTTAAAAACTTTGAAAGTCACGTTTATTTTTACTTATTCATGAACTCTAATTAAAAAGTGTCAAGCAAGAATTAAGATAATGTAGATCGAGATCTCGAGGCTCTCAATTTGACGAGTGAATTGCTAGATATTTGTTGCAAACTAAAAGACTATATAAATTATTTAGTAGAATTTTTTTTTTCTAAGTTATAAATTTATTATTAATATTTGGCTAATTGATACATTGTTAAAACAAAAAAATATTGGTATCGTATATTGGGATATAAACGATAAATATTTTAAAATTTGATCTTGATCTTTTAATTTTGTTTTAATAATTCTCTATCATTAACAACCTACCTTATATTAATGTTTAGTGACATCTTAATTATCTAATTAGACAATCTAATGATAATTTTGACATGATATATAGTAATATTAATGTGATGCCAAAAATTTGACTAGCTATAAAATGAAATAAAAAGTAGACACAAGGTCAAAATAATTATATTCCAAATTAAAATAGAATTCAACCCAACTCATTTGCCATTATTTTTAAGAAAATTTTCACAAATAGAAAAAATATCAAACTATTTACAGAAAATAGTAAAAAAATATTGATAGATATTGATATACTTCTATCAGTATCTATACGTGATAGACTTCTATAATTTCTATCACTGATAGACTTTTATTCAGCGCCTATCACAACTATCTAAAAATTTTGCTATTTTGTGTAAATAATTTTCTTATTTTTCTATTTTTAAAAATTTCCTTATTTTTTATTTAATTGGCCTAACCTTTGTCATATTGTTCCAAATAAAATGTTACTAAATGTAAATAAAACATTTTTATGAACTAGAATTATATCCCTGAACTTTTGTAACGTATCTAACAGTTTAATTATTTGGACAATTTGAACATAACTCGATTGATTAATTAAAACATATATTATTAACCAAGAGGTCAGAATCCTAATCATACGTCATTATTGAACTAAAAAAAAAAGGGGAAAAAAACTCTAATAAGTGTGAATTTGAACAGGGTTGCTGACTTTTGAGAACATGGGTTTTGTGGCAAACATGACAAGCCTTGTTCAATACTTTCTTCTGGTGATGCACTTTGATCTTGAAACTGCTGCAAATACTCTCACCAACTTCATGGGTTCTGCATTCTTGCTCTCTCTTCTTGGTGGATTCCTTTCTGATACCTATATTAATCGATTCACTACTTGTCTCATTTTCGGCCTACTCGAAATCCTCGTAAGATTTTTTCCACATTATTTCTATTCATTTAGTGTCCTAAAGAAATTAAAACATTTAAAAAGCGTGTAGGAACCAGCTGTCCCGAACAGGACGAGAAATCTCTGATGATACTGGAAATGGAGGAGAGAGCAAGGAGATATTTCATTTTGTTTAGCTAAACAAAGATGGAGACGAGAATTATATTATTCCCGGTCTCCAATCCCACCCTCCTTTGTTATATATGTATATACACACACAACAAAATACTTTTGTGCTTTTAAGGATATATATGGATGTTTTAATATTTAAGTTTAAACTTTTTTACTTTTAAGATTATGAATATTGTATTATTAAAATTTTAAATTTTAGAAATCATGAGAATTAAGTATTTTAATTATATTTTTGCACATGGAATACTGTTTTTTTTATTAGAAAATTTTATAATTTTTCTTTAAACTGAAATTGTATTGAAAATGATCCATTTAAATATTGAAAAATTTTAAAAATCTATTTGATTGAGGTTAATTTTTCCAAAAAAAAAAAAAAAAAAAAAAATCGGAGAATTTTTCCTATGAAAAATCTGATCCTTGAGGAGAATCTTTGCGAAACTAAATGGAAAGTTTCGTAAGAATGACGATTAAAACAGAGGTAGGATGGAGACGAGACAACTTTTTCCCTTTTTCGTACTTGCTCTGCTCCATGAACATCTCTAGTTATATTACCAAATAACTCTCTTTAGATATTATTTAATAACTATTTTGAACGAAAAATTATTGAACAACTATCTTCTAATGAAGGTTACATTAAAATTAAAAAATCAACACGTTCCTAACAAATCCTCAGCTACATATTTAAAATACTTTCGTAAAACAACCCCACATTGTAGCGGTCTTCTTTAATAATTTCGTGTATTAATTAAACTATAAATTATACAGGCATTGGTAATGATTGCAGTCCAAGCTTACTCCCACGACCTCCTTCCGAGTCCCCTGTGCCCGAAGGACTGCGTCCAAGGCCGCATCGCCTTCGTATTCTACACCTCACTATACTTGCTGGCGATCGGGTCGGGTGGGGTACGAGGGGCCCTACCGGCGCTCGGGGCGGACCAGTTCAACCAAAAGGATCCAAAGGAAGCGAAGGCTTTGGGGACATTTTTCAACTATATGTTGCTTAGTGTTGTGATTGGAGCTGCTGTGGGAGTGACTTTGATTGTTTGGGTTGCTGTGAATAAGGCTTGGTATTGGGGCTTCTTCATTTCAGCTCTGGCTGCTACTATTGGGTTCATTGTTTTTGCCATTGGAAAGCCCTTTTATCGCATTCAACTGCCTGGTCAAAGCCCAATTTTGAGGGTTATTCAGGTCTTTTCTCTTTTTTCCCTTATAAAAAGTAGTCTCGTTTTTAGTCTTTGTACTTTCAAGATTCTTTATATTGTCATTTTGATTTGTGGTCTTAAAAATTTGGCTCACTTTATATTTATATAGTTTGCGTGGTTCTAATACATGTTGAGTATGTACCTAGAGCTTTCGATATCAATTCGTTAGATTCAAAATAAAGATTATGTGTGTGTTAGGAATACATTTTTAAGTGTTTAATTTAAAAAATAAGTTATTTTGAAAAAAATTAGAATGTTTGACAGCCAAACACAATAGCTTTGGAAGTATATTTTAAACAATTTTTATCAAAAGAGTTTAAATAAAAATGAGTTTTTTGAAAAACATTTTTTTTTCTCTCTAGTCAATCCAAACGGGCCCTATGACTCTAGAATTGATTTGTGTTTTTTTAGTTAGTTTAGTTTATGGGTTGAAAATAGACTATTTGAAAGCATACAAATCAAAATAAAATGATAAAGATAAAATAAACATTTTGGAAATTTTTGGGTCAGGAAAAAATTTAAGGTTGTTTTCAAATATAGAAAAATGAGTTAAACTATCTATAAATATAGAAAAATTTTACTGTCTAACAACGGTAGACAGTAACAAAATTCTATCGCTTGAGTGATAGACAACAATAGAAGTCTATCGTTAAGTGATAGAATTTTATCGCGGTCTATAGTTGATAGAGAGTGAAATTTTTCTATATTTGTAAATAGTTTGATACTTTTTCTGTTTATAGTAATTTTTCAAAAAATTTAAGTCTATAGACGAAAAATAAATTTTATTTTTTTATGTATTACTTTTTTATTTTTCAATTTAGAAATTTTAGAAAAATAGAAAATTTGAAAATAGACTATTTGTTTTTCATCTTTGGTACAATTTTCTTCGATAAATAAGTCGTTAACAATTGAGATGAGATATATACACACTCAATAATTTGATAATAGATTTTAAATTTTAGGACGACAAAGATTTTTTTTTTTATTGAGAGTTCAACAACACGTGAAAATAAAAAATCAAACTTCTAATTTTTTTTATGGGTTAATTAGTTGAAGTATATTTAATTTGATTATAACGAATTTAAACCGAATTAAAATGATGGGAATGAAATTAGGAATTGGGTTGTTTGTGGCAGGTTATTGTTGTGGCGATTAAAAATCGACGGCTACGATTGCCGGACACAGCAAACGAATTGTACGAGATTAGTGACAAACATTATATGGATTCCATTCACACTAAAATTGTTCACACCAACCAGCTCAGGTGAATTTTTATATTATATTTTTCCCTACTTCCTTTCTAACATATTATCAATTTATTCCATTCAATTTCAGCTGAATTTACTTTAAATCGATAACATAGGAGATTTGAAGCTTGAATCTCTCTAACCTTGTTAGTGGTCGATAATAATATGTCATATCTAATTGAATTACGTGTCTAATAATAATTATGATCTGGTTCGTAGAATTTTATGATATTTATAAAAGTTCTAATAGAATATGACTAAATTTTAATTTGGTATCGATACATATATATGTTGGAAATGACTTGGGCCAAAGGCCCATGACAATTTTTTTTTTCTTTTTTATAGAAAAGTTTATGTCGTGTTCCACATTAAATTTTTTTGACTTGCTTGAGGGTTATTTATCAAGAATTCCACACGTGTGAGAGATTTAAAATGTGGTTGTGGTGGTAGTAGAATCTTTTTCCACAACATTGTTGCTATTTGTTGGCAGGTTCGGATAACTGGTCTCGCCAAGCCCAAACTAGTCATTTAGAAATTATTCAAAGAGGTCGTCATAAGATGCTAATTATTTAAAGAAGTCGTCATAAGATGGTTAGCAGTAGTTTTGTATCATTGGATGTATATGGGAGAGAAATAGTAAAAATATCTCCATTTTATATCCAGTGGTTATTAAGGGGCACATGTTGAAGAAATTGGCACAAAAGAAAGATCGAGACAATCACTTTGGAAGAAAGAAACTTTTCTTAAGAATGTAACAAGGATAAACACTTTTGAGAGAATACTCTTTCACTCACTCAATACTCACTCACTTTTCTTTTCTAACTCTCTAGCTTTTCTTTCTTCGTTTCTTTGCTTTTCTTACTCCAAATGGGGATATAACTCCTATTTATAGGGGCGAGACTCATGGAGCTCAAGCAAGAGAGTTTTCTAGGCTTTTTTAGGATCTAAACTATTCTACATATTTCTATGAAATCATCCCTATCTAAAGGAATTTTCTAGAGTTCCTTGGAGCCTAAAGAAAACCTATGATATTTCTAGATCTTTTCTTTGAGATATTTATTTACAATCTTCCAGATAAACCTAGAAATATCTAATATTTATACTTAAGTTGTTTATGTAGATATTTCAAGAAGTTTCTAGAATAGTTAGCGTTGTTTCTACTTTAACAACATCTAATGGTTTTTTTTTGTCGGTTGGAATATATATTTTTTAATGATTGTGAACTTCTTAGGTTTCTTGACAAAGCTGCAATTATCCCAAAGGACATAGAACCAAAACCATGGAAAGTTTGCAGTGTAACACAAGTAGAAGAAGTGAAGATTATAACAAGAATGGTGCCCATTTTCATTAGCACCATAATTATGAACACTTGTTTAGCACAACTTCAAACATTCTCAGTTGAACAAGGCAACACAAGAATCATGGACAAAAGCTTGGGCCATTTTCAGTTCCCACCTCCATCAATCCCTGTTATTCCATTGGTCTTCATGGCCTTCCTCATCCCCCTCTACGAGTTCGTCTTCGTCCCCTTCGCTCGCAAAATCACCCACCACCCCTCGGGTATTACTCAGCTCCAGCGAGTCGGGGTCGGCCTGGTAGGTTAAAACTACTATTAAACTCAAAAGCTTAGCCTAATAGACTTTTAAGCATAATTTTTACCCTACATTTTTGTGAATTTTATTTAGTTTCTAAACTTCAAATAATCTTTTTTTATCTTTAGATTTTTAAAACGGCACTATTTTGATTTCTATACTTTCAAAAGGTTTTATTTTAATTTTCTACTTAAAAACAAAATCTTTTTTAGTCATTTTTATCCGCATTAGTATTTATAATCCATTTGTTGAAAGGTTGTCAAAAGTCATGAAAATAATTGTTAAATGTGAAATGAAAAGGTAAAGACTAAAATAATTTTATTTAAAAATTTTGAGGGACTAAAATAAACATTTTGAAAAATTTAAAGAGACCAAAATATAAAATTTTAATATGAGTTTGCAATAACTTTCAAAACAAAATTACTTTTAAGTAAACATTTTAGAACAAAACACTTATTAAATGTGTTTCGCGTAGACATATTTAATCTTTTATACATATTCTTAACAGGTGCTCTCAGCCATATCGATGACGGTGGCCGGACTCGTAGAGGTAAAGAGACGACATCAAGCGACAAAGCACCCGAACGAGCCGATAAGCTTGTTTTGGCTATCATTTCAATATGGGATATTTGGAATAGCAGACATGTTCACCCTTGTGGGGCTGCTTGAGTTTTTCTACAAGGAAGCTCCTGTGGGGATGAGGTCTCTTTCCACTTCCTTCACATTTCTCTCCCTATCTCTTGGCTATTACTTGAGCAGCATCTTTGTCAATGTTGTCAACAAAGTCACTAAAAAGATAGCCCCAAGCAAGAAGGGATGGGTTGAAGGCCTTATTCCTGAGGACTTGAACGAGAACAACCTCAATCTATTTTATTGGTTTTTGGCCATTCTTAGTATTTTGAACTTTTTTCATTACTTATATTGGGCTTCATGGTATAAGTATAAGACCGAGGAGCCGATTGCGGAGTTGAACGGAGGAGGAGGAGAGACGACTAAGGAGCCGATTGCGGAGTTGAATGGAAGAGGAGGAGGAGGAGAGATCAAGGAGCCAGTCGTGGAGTTGAACGGAGGAGGAGGAGGAGAGACCAAGGAATTGATTGCGGAGTTGAATAACAGAGGAGGAGGAGTAGAGACGAAAGAGCTAGTTGCGGAGTTGAACGAAGGAGGAGGAGAGATCAAGGAGCCGATTGCGGAGTTGAATGACAAAGGAAGAGGAGAGACAAATGATCCAACTGCAAAGTTAAACGGTGGAGGAGGTGATGGTGTTCCTATTCTCCACGAGGAGGGGAGCGGAGTAGACGTCAAGGCTCACCATAGTGAAGAAAAAGAAGCGAATTTGTGATGAAAGGGTGGGTATAGATCATAGTTTGTGTTTGGCTCGACTGAACATATGAAATAGAATTGTCTTGTCCATTGAAGCTTTTCAGATAAACTATTATCTTGATTTCTATAAGGATCTAATCAATGTTAAGTTACTTAATATGTTGATAGTTTTCTTATATAACACAAAGTGTCATTATATATATATATATATATAAATAAAAGAAATTGTACTCAACATGATTACTCTCAACTAGCCTTGGGTTAGGCATTGTATTGTTGTTGAGTGGTTTAAGAGGAAGGATAAAGTGGTCTATTAGAGATGATATTTAGGAGGAAGTGATATAGAGAATCTATATATTGAGATTATTGCTTGGCTGAAATTCAAAAGCACTTTATCTACAAATAGAAAAGAGTTGATATGCTCAAATTATAGTTAAGTTAATGTGCCTTAGCTTCTTCACCAAAAGATGAAACGCTTTTTGTTCATTTGATAGAGACCCATGTTTGTAAGGTACCAACAAAATGGTTCCAATTATTGGTTCACATGCAACACATTATAATATGCCCACATATCTACTCCAATCCCCACACATATATAAAAATATATAAAAAAATTGTGCATTCACATGCATTAACACACACAACAACTACTATTACTTTCAACTTTTAAAGGAAAAAAAGGTGTTTAAAAAATTATAATTTTGTTGGGATGTGATAGAGGTGGAATAAATTATATATATATATCGTCAAAATCATCAGCTTAATAAGTGAAAAATATGAAGATATTCGTTAACCAATATGTGAGTTATTCTAGCTTGAGTTCAATTTTATGTATGGGATATCGTATCTTGATTTGAAGAGTTAGCTAAAGAGTGACTTGATAGATATATATATATATATTAGGTAAAGAAGAAGATTATTATACCAGTCATCCATAAAAATGATATGGGATTTGAGAAAAAAAAAAAAAAAAAAAAAAAAAAAAAAAACATAGATGAGAGTAAAGGAATGAATGACTTTAAAAGAGAGATTTGATGTTCTTTGGTTGAAAGGAGGTTTGTTGGATATTCATACATAGTGTTGCATGATTATGTCAAATACAACTCTCTATTAACCATCATGAGTTGATCTAGTGGTAGTGGAAACATAAAAAAAAAAAAGTTAAAAGGCTAAGGGGTTATAGGTTCAATCCATGGTGACCTTTTATTCCTATTGTAGGAAGCTGGCCCGGACACTCACGGATATAAAAAAGAAAAAAAAATAACCTCTATGAAGTATAAGGCTTTTGGGTTAAATTAAAATCAAATTTTTGATATCGATATTTCTATCAATATTTTTATAAAGTTAAGACCTTGACATTTCTATTGATATCGACCTTTTAAATATTGATCACATGTACCATTATAGAAATATAGAGAAGAAACTCATTACCCTAACAAAATTTTAAACAAATAAGATTGAGTTATAGAGTTATATTTCTCTACACTTATAAGGCATTGTGTTTAATAAGTCTAAAAAACAACTAATTTTATATCTAATAGAGTATTAACTTTCAATTTTGTCTAATAGATATAGACCTATTCATAATTTTTTAAAGTACATATATATTTTTTTTATCTAAATTGTGTGTTTAACTAGAATCCTACTTTTCAATTTTTTTGCTTAATTCTTGTCTTATTTTTTTTTTTCTTTTTTTTTTAAATAAATAAATATCTAATAAGTGAATAAGTCAAAAGATATTACATATAATTATTAGACTCGTTTAAACTCAGAAACCTACTTGGCATAAAATTAAAATTCTTAAAACATTTTTTCTTAAGTTCATAAACATAAAATACACATTATCTTAAACGTTTAAATGACGAAACTTGTAATTTAACATCAACCTAACAAGTTCATTCTTCGACAATGATATATTAGGATATTAAATATATAGCAAGAGATAGAGTTTATTCTTCACCATAGAGCATCTTGTGATAATTAATAACTCAATTGTGGGACAGAAAAGGACAATAGGTGTAAAAAGATGTGTGTTTTCCATGAGTTATTTTGAAGGGCATATAGCCCTTTGTCACAGAGGTGATGTAGGAGAGGGGGACCTAAATCATGCAAGTGTTTTGTTAGTTAGTTGAGGCTGAGCTAAGGGATGCCACACAATATTAAGGCCCCCTTTCCTAATTATGTGTATTCACTCAAACCATATCTTTGATTTGCTTTTGCAATCCTTCCTCTTTGTTCTTTTGTTCTTCCACATGCCATCCAAGATTATATAATAGCTGAAGATGACTTTTTTCAGCCTTTTTTTTTCATTAGATTATTAGAAGAAGTTGTTTCTCATTAAACTTTGTTGAAAGGCTTTGAATATGTTATTTAACACTTCAAATGACTAATTACAAAGGTTAGTGAAGTCAGAGTCCAAGAACAACGTGCCCTGGTGATTAGGGTGACATTAAGGATTGTTTCTAGGAAAGAACAAGAAAAAAGAAAATTGTGAAAACTTGTAAAATGGAAGCCCTAAGGCCTAACAAAAGCACAAGTTTGGCGGGATATTTTCACATAGGTATGAAGTTTTGGCGAAACCTGCAACTTCTTGGGGGTCCCACTAGGTTCCATGACTAGTAGCTAGGTTGATTTAGCATGTTGGCTGGTTAGTCGAGGGAAGTTGAGCCAAAAGTCAAGTAAGACTCTTATGAGGACCCTTTGAGAATTGAGTAAAGTAGGGCATTAGGATTTGAGACCTCTCCTTAAAGGTATTTACTTTGCATCAACTTGAGAATGAGCATGCTAATAACTTTCATTGTTGAGTAGCATTCTATTTTGATTGCTTGAGGAAAAGTAAAAGCTCAAGTATGGGAGTGCGATATGTGTCATATTTGCATACTTTACCTTTAAATTATGGTTAACTCATGTAGAAATTAGGTATAAAGTAAAAAAAAAAGGTCCTAATTTAGTCAAAATATGTTTAAAAGTCATTTTTAGTGATTTAATGATATTTTAAAGTGAATTAAGCTATTTAGAGATGATTTGAACAATATTGTATTGTTGCATGCATTGACCAAGACATCGAAATCAAGCCGACATTGTGCCCTAACCTAAAAAAATTGGAATTTTTGTATTAGTTTGAGTTTTGCTGATTTTTCGCTCCTAAGTCGTTCCTTGACCTCGAAATCAACTAGGTTTCATGAAGCAGGGATTTCGGTCATTACCCAACTATATAGACTCTATATAAGACGCTAGAATCATTTTAAAAAAAGAACGAAGAATCCAATCTTTGAAAAAGACCAACAAAATTATCCACTCCTTTGAAAGCACCAAGACATCGTCTCTGCCAAGAATTTGGCTCCTGGTGGAGGCCCTAAACAAATCCCTAGCCAAGATCAAGTTCATCATGAGAGGACCAACCACCTTTGGCAACCAACTCCAATGCTCGCTGTTGGTGACCAACTTCGGCCACATTCGACTACCATTGTCGAGGACCAACTCTGACGACCTCGGACGGCTACCACCCCCACCAACTTTGACGACCATTATTTTAAATTATCACTACTATAAATTTAGGCTTTGTTGACGCCATGTTTTTTGTTTTGTTCACGCTCGTGACATAAAAACGTCAATATAACCTTAAGTTAGAGCTTAAAAATAACTATTAAATTTAAAATACATATATTGATGGTTATAAAACGTCAATAAATATATATTTAAGTTGACACATAAAAAAATCAATAAAAAGCACTTTTGTTGACACAAAAACACGTAAGTTCTGTCAGAACGGTGAATTCCTGATTTTTTTTTATTAGTTCATAAAATTTTATAGTCGTTCTTTATAGTAATTTGACATTGATAAAAAAACACTTTTAACATAGATACAAACCAACAAGCTTGAATATAAAAATACTTTTGAGAAAGAGTTGCTAGACACTTGAGTATTTTTACTTTAAATAGTTTTTATTAAATGAAAATGACTTTTTGAAAAACATTTTTTTCCAAGTTAATCCAAACATAAGCTTGTATCATGGGAAAAAGGTAATAAGTATGAACTGGAGTTTAGGAGGCGGAAGGAAATTGTCGAACATATCTATTAGATAGAGGATTTGGATGGACCTTTATGTAATTTTTTTTGTGTAAGTGGACTTGGCCATTTATTGACCCATATAATATATAATTTTTTTTTGTATCATATAACTGGGCTAGAGAATGTGATATTTGTTATATATTTTTTTGTGTCAACTATGTAACATAACCATTAATAGGGTCATTATAGTATAATCACATCTTAATAATATTTCACTTACAATATAAATCCAAATTTGTTTTGTTCCAATGAATCCAAATTTCACTTACCAATATGATTGCTTAAATTTAAAAAAAAAAAATTTGAAATACATGATTCAAAAGTAAACCTTAAACACCATTTTTCAAAACTCTCAATAATATATGTGTACTTTAAAAAAAAAAATAATAAAACAAAGTCAAATCCGTAGTTTATTTCTTAAAAAAAAACATATATGTAGAATTATTGAATAAGAAAAGTTTACAAACAAAAATAATCACCATAAAAACAGATTATTTATGTCAGAAAAACTTGCACCATAAACCCATGACATATGAATTCAACTCAGCATACTAAACACAGACATATGAACTTCATATACATATAAACTCAACTCAGCAGCTCAAACAACCTTTGATGGAAAATGTTTATTCATTAGTCTTGTCAGCAGACTTAAAACTCCTTTTCAACATGACTATTTTAATATATTTTTTAAGACAAAAATATATAATTTTAGTTACTCAATTAGTTGAGCTATAGTTGTGTTAAACTCGCATCAACATATTAATACACAATACTTTTGTAAGCTTGCATTTTCGATTTATACAAAAACTAAAAACATCCATAAGTCAAGATTAAAATAGATAGATTTTTAGAAGTTAAAAAGAAATAAACAACAAACATTTAAAAAAGCAATACAAAAAAAAAATAAATCATAGAAAATGTAGAAATCGAAGATAAAATAAACACCACTCATTAAAACCCAATCAAAACTTCAAGGAAAAAAAAGGATGATATAGACCAAAAAAAAAAAAAAAAAAAAAAACAGTTGAATTATGTTCATATCCCAAATGATTCAGAAAAGGTGAATGGATGAGCACATCAAAAAAGTGAAAAAAGTCCCCATCTTCAGGAGACAATGATGGACACCCATTTAAGAAATATATGGTCCCTTTAATTATTATTTCCTTTTCCTTTTCCGTTCATATCCCAAATGATTCAGAAAAGGTGAATGGATGAGCACATCAAAAAAGTGAAAAAAGTCCCCATCTTCAGGAGACAATGATGGACACCCATTTAAGAAATATATGGTCTCTTTATTCTTATTTCCTTTTCCTTTTCCTTTTCCTTTTCCTTTTCTCTACACCAATACATGGACTAGGAAATCCTTTCACAACTTCATAAACCAAAAATTAAAGCCTTTTACTATCTCAATCAGATTGAGATTGATTATGAAACTTCAATTTTTCATCACCAAATACTATAATATATATATTGACACACACATACGTATATAATATGAATAAGTATTTAAAAAAGAGAAAAATAATAACTAAAGAATGGTAATTCGGAGCTCAAATCGAACGATATGTTCAAATCTCCATATTCATCTCATATAACGTCAAACAAAATTTACTAATAATAATAATATAAATAACAACAAATTTCATATTTTTTTAGAACTTTACACACCTTCAGAAGTGGCTCGTGTCGAGTATACTCTTTCATAATATGAGTATCTTCAAAGCCTAATTAATCAAAGTGTTTATCTCGGGGAGGGGAAGAATGTCACATATCGATCAGAGAAAAATATAATGTATATAAGTAAAAGACAACATTTTTCATTGGTACGAGACCATTTGGCTCCTAAATAAAGCAAAGTCGTCATGGAAACTAAGTTTAGAATCCAAAATGAGATAATACCGTACTATATTGTAGAATTACGGGAACATTCGTTGCCCTAACATTTCGGCTTGGAAGGTTGCATGGCGGTGATTGATTTGATGATGATGCCAATCATTTCTCATGAGATCTGAGGCAGTTTGAAGAAACTGGTCATCGGAGTTCCACAAGAAACCATTATTATTGTTGTTGTTATGAACTACTACATCAGAAGTAGAACTTACAATAGGAGGAGGATTGTTTTCGGAAGGAATTAGACTAATAGAAGGCCTCACATGAGATACAACACATGAATTTGGAGATGAGAAAAACAAATTTGAAATGGCCTCAAAAGGGGTGGGATTATTATGATTATTATTATTATTATTTTGGATTATAGGGAGACCTGTGTGATTCGATCTGTCGTCCAGCTGGTGAAAATTTGAGAAATTATAAGAGGTAGTAGTAGTGGTCGACATGTTGGAACTTTCAATTGGTTTTCTTGGTGTTGTTGAATTGGTTGGAACTACTTCAATTGGGGAAGCTTTTTCGTGCCTTTTCTTATCATCTGATGTGATAAGGTTGTTACTCTCACTATTGTTGATGATTTCTTCCTCTATGAGAGGCTTGTGAGTATTGGGGTCTATGCCTTTTTGCTTCAACTTCTTTTTAATGCACGAATTCCATAGATTCTTTATCTCGTTGTCGGTTCTTCCAGGTAGCTGAGCAGCAATTTGTGACCCTCTGAACAGATGATACATTAAACGAAATTAGAAAATAACAACGAGACTAAATTCATAAAATTTAGAGGCACCCCTTAAACAAACGTGTCTCATAATTGAGTAAAAAAGTATTTGAATTGGAACAAACCTGTTGCCTAGAACTGAATGGAGCTCAATGATTAAATCTTCTTCTTCTTGTGAGAAGGGGCCTCTCTTCAAATCTGGTCTAAGATAATTGATCCATCTCAATCTACAGCTCTTTCCACACCTTTGCAAGCCTATAGATTCAAAAGGGTTTTTCATAAAATTTAAAATCTTTCTTTTTTCCAAAAAAAAAAATTAATTAATTAATTACCCTTAAACTCTCTCCTTCCCCCACAAAAACTTAGCTCAACTGACATCCAAGTGTATTAGTAATCATAAAGTATGCGGTTCGAATTTTCATACTCCTAATTTTTATACAAAAAAGAAGAAAGAAAGAAAACTTTCTCCTTCCTCACTCTCATCGAACACAATTTAACAGTTAAGACATTTGTATCTTCTTTTGAGGTTGAAGATTAAAATCGAAATCAAATTTGTTAACTCTCTCCTTCTTGACACTCTCGTTCTCTTGTCACACCACGAACATATATATATCTCAGTAGTTAAGATATCGATATCCTTCTCTTGAAACCGAAGGTTTAAATCATCCCCAAACCAAAATTTGTTAACTCTATCTCTCTTTTCTTGGCCAGAAAGTGTTGGGTAATAATAGAAGAAGAAGAGAAATTAAATTAAGAGAAGAAAGGAAATAACCTGCAAGTTTAGGGACAGAACTCCAACAGCCATGGCCATGTATGGTGATATAATTAAGGAGCTTTTCATCTTCTTCAGGTGACCAAAGCCCTTTCCTTAGCTTCTGCTTGTAACAGCAAGAGTGCCTTCCCATTCCAAAACCACTTAATTTTTTTCTTTTTGGTGGCAAAATTATAAAACAAAAAATGTAATAGCAATTGGGAGGAAGTTTTTATTTTTATTTTTATATTATATATATATAAATATATAATAAGAAGATGATGGAGAAAAAGTGGAGTAAATTGAGATATTTAGGAAGATAATTGAAATTTATAATTAGTTTAAAAAAGGAAAAGAGAGAGCAGACACATGTGGGAATCTAATTAATAAGTAGCTAAGTTCCAAATGGAGATGTCACACTCAAGAGAGAGAAGAGAGAGAGATATGCAAATTACAAGTTAGAGGTCAGAATTTTTTTTTATTTTTGTAATATGAATAAAATGAAAATAATGTTGTTATAATAAATACCAAATGCATAATGTAGAGACTTCTAGGGTTAGTACATACTTTTTTTCATATTAATTTTATTTATTGTCGATCAGTTATAGGTTTCTTAAATATAAAAATCTATTATTGGTTAGGTGTGTATTAGGAGAATTTTAAAAAGTTAAAAAATAAGGAAAACTATTTACATAAAATAACAAAATTTTTAGATAGTTGGGATAGACCAATCGAAGTCTATCAAGGTCTATCGGTGATAGAAATTATATAAGTTTATCACTGATAGATGCTGATAGAAGTCTATCAATATCTATCAGTATTTTTTTCTGTTGTTATTTTCTGTAAATAGTTTGACATTCTTTTTATTAGTAAAAATTTGCATGTTTAATTATAATATTAGATTTTTTTTTTCTTTTTCGAAAATTTATGGGTCATCGTTAATATGAGTATTGGGAAATGGTAAAATTGTTAACCTTACGTGAATTAGGGAAGGAAGAAACTAATCCATTTGAGATTGATGGAGAGTCATTATTCTTAGTCAAAAAGTGAAGAGATGGATTTTGTATCAAATCAACTAATTTAATTGACACACAACCATATGTGTTATATTTAATTTAACATATGTAATTTTGTGTCAAATTACACTTGTACTTTTTGCTTTTAATTTTAATTAAAAAAACCTATAATTTGTTGGAAAATTTATATTGATAGAAAAAATGTCAAACTATTTACAGAAAATAACAAAAAAAAATACTGATAGACATTGATAGACTTCTATCAGCATCTATTAGTGATAGACTTCTATCATTTCGATCACCGACAGACCCTGATAGACTTCTATCAACGTCTATCACAACTATCTAAAAATTTTGCTATTTGGTGTAAATAGTAATTTTTCTTATTTTTCTATTTTTAAAAATTTTCCTAATTTGTTTCTCTTTTTGGAGTGCAGTAAAATTATCTTCCAAGCGCCTATATAACTTCTCAATTACTGCAATCACTTTTCTGGCTAGAGACATGTTAAATTTTTCTTATTGAAAATTTTTAATTAAATTGAAGATGAGTATTAGAGTTTGTTTGAATTTCGAAAAGACTTCTTAAATACTAAAAAATGTGATTTTAGACTAATAATTAGTAGGTGTATATATCAAGTCTAGTTAAAGGTGCGATAATCACACCATTAAAGATTAGTGACATTACCAATGACTAGAATTAGATTATTTTGTGTAACAATAAAGTGCTAGATACCAATGTGTATTTTGCTTGCCAAGACATTTTAATGCTTAAATTAGTTTGAGTCTTGAAGTTTATTATAGAATTATGGGATAGATCAACAGATTTGTACCATATTAATCCTTGATCTCCATGCATATATATATTTGGAAGAGAGGTTGTCCTAGATCATCATAGTGACTTATAGAAAAGTTGCTAATTAACATATTGTAGGATAAGTCTTTATCATAGATTGATGAAGAGTACAATGATAATAGACTCCTAAAGTGACTGTATTCATCATCTTGATGTTGGATTTTGACAAAATATTAGAAGTATAGTTGTCCTACATTAAAAAAGTTCAAGAGAGTGATGGACTCCAAACACTATAAAAAGAGTGTGTGCCTTTGGTTTCAAATCGTCTCAATTAGAAACACTTTAAGTTTTAGTATGTTAATTCTAGTTAAATTTCCCCTTTGCATTCTCTAGTTTGAGAGTGAGAAAAATAATATGAGTAGTGAAAAGTTTTGAGGGAGTGATTGTGTATTGGGGTCGGAGAGAGATTTATGTATGATTGTAATAATTTTTCACTAGTGGATTTTTCTATATCATGGGTTTTTCTCCGACTTGGAATTTTTCTACGTTAATTCTTGTGTTTCTAGTTTTATTGCTTTCTTTTAATTCTCTTTTATTTTTCCGCTTATTTTTGTGGTAGAAGTGAGAGGTTCTTCCCAACACTTGCCTTTACCTTATACGGTTTATTTTTCGCACACCTCACCTCAACTAATCTCACTGCACAACTCACTCGTCCCTATAACATTTTGGTATCAAGGAAAGTCGTAGGATATTAAATCCTAGGTAGGTGACCACCATGGATTGAACTTATGACCTCTTAACCCTATTTTTTATAGTTAATTAAGATATGACTTATCTCATCTTATTCGACTACACACGTAAATGTCTCACCTTACCAGGTACACATAGTGTGTGATTTCTTATTTAACCTTATTCAAGCCAAAACACAATATAGCTTATAGTTTCACCTCCGAATTAGCTATGAACTCACTCAATTTCATTTGATTAGGTTGCAATCTACTTAGACCTAAATAACTTAAAAGTCTCACACCTTTAACTTCGAATTACATATGATTTCACTTGACAATAATTTAATTACACCAAGTATGTTCATATATATCTATATTGATATACGTATTGTTATATTTTTTTAGTAAGGTCCCCACATGCATTATTTTCCTATTTATTAAAAATCTCCCCTTCATTATATTTGCTTTCAATACTTTTATCAATAAGGCCAATGTGTTGGCAATGCTATATAAAACTTTTAAAGAAAATAACAAACAAAACAAAACCTTTTTAATTTTATGTACATACGCAAAAGACACCGACAGGGATGTAGGAGTAGCTGTCATTTATAATAATATAATGTATTTTCATGGAAGCATGTAACTTTAATTATTCAAATATTTTAATATTTAATTAGCATTTATAATATTATTTATTTTATTCTTTTATTCAAATTTACTTCCATCATTCTCGTTTAATAATTTCATTTTTTATGCTTTGACATCTAAAAAATACCATTAAAATTGATCGGTGATTTGTGTCTAATAGGTCCCTAAATTTTAAAAGATATATAATAAGTACTTAAACTTTCAATTTTGTGCTACTAAGTCATTAAATTTTAAAAATATTAAATAGGGTTCTTAAATTTTCATTTTTTATATATGTTTATAAGTCTTAACATATTCAACATTTTTTTTAAAAATTAACAAATCTATTAGGCATAAGATTGAATTTTTGGTTTAATAGATCTTTAACTTTTCAATTTCATGTCCAATAAATCTATGAATTTTAAAAACTATTGAATAGGTAAAGAACCTATTAATAGACACAAAATTACAAGTATTCAAGAACCTATTTGATACAAAATCCAATGTTTTAAGGATCTTATTAGACACTATTTTAAATTTTATAAATTTATTAGGCAATTTTTTTAAAAAAAATCATGGACCTATAAAAAATATCTTAAAGTTCAAGACATAATTTGATAGAATGTTGAAAGTTTATCAACGAATCTCATAATTTAACCTTTAATATCAATTTATACCTCTAAACTTTGGGAGCTGTATCAAGATCTAAAGTTCAAGGTTTTAATTGATACAATCATTAATTTGGAGGTTAAATTGATGTAATCTCAAAGTTCAGAGTTCAAATTGATACAATTATTAGTTATTAGGGTTTAAATTGATATAATCGCTAAAGTTCAAGGGTATAATCCTTAAACTTCAGTATGTATTACTTTTAAATTTGTCACAATTTAGTCAAAAATTTCATCAAATTTAATTTCTAATCTAAGATGTGTAAGAAATTCATTAAATCGTGTTTTTCACGATAGAGAATCTAAAACGTGTTAAAATTTATGGATTAAATTGTTAATTCCTTAAAAAAAAATAGTTTGAAATTTTAAAATACAAACAAACAATATCAATGTTCTTCGTTTAAAAAGAGACAATATGAACGCTTTTTTTAATAATCAGCCACAACTTTCATTTTGAAAGACAAACGTAAAAATATTTTATTAGTAAATTCCAATTGAAATGTCTAAACAATAATAATTAATTAAATATTAATCATTAATATTAGTTTTAAAAGCATGACATAACCAAAAAGAAAAGAATCAGTTTTAAAAAAATTATTTATAAGACCTTCCATTAAATTATTCAATTATTTACCAATAGCTAATATGCATGATTATTGTCTTCTTTGTTAGGTTGTTGCCATGTTGGAGCAGCCATTCTTTTATTGTTGACGTTCAACATTAAATTAATTTGTGAAAATTCGATAGGATGACTCGTCCTTCGATGTATGAATGCTAAATGAAAAGTACTAACAAGCACTGTAACAATAAAAATATTAACAAGAAGTAAACAAGATAAAGACATATAGAAGTTATTAGTAATCCAGTTCGGTGATAATCCACCTACATCTGGAAGGCAGTGTGCCCAAGAAAAATAATCCACTAATATTAATTAGTCAAACAATTACAACATAGTACTTATTTATAATACACCAACGACTATAGTGGCTCATGTAGAGCTCAACTTCTAAGTCACCTAGGCTCCCCTAGATGTGAGACTACCTCTCAATTGTACTTAGGCTCCCCCTAAGCGTGATAATATTCGTGATGAACATTTCGGCTTCTAACAGTATGTGAGACTCCTCTCAGTTTGATTATCTTCCTTTTAACTCAGTGAACTCCTTTCACATGAGAACTTAGGTCCCCCTAAGTCTTGAGAACTTTCTTCTTAATTTCTAACACCTTAGGCTCTCTTAAGGCTTGAGAAATCATTCTCGATGAATGAAGTCTTAGGCTCTCTCTAAAACCGAGAATCCCTTCTCTTCAACGATGCCTTAAGCTCCCCCTAAGACAGAACTAATATTTACGTTCTTGAACGATTCAAACAACGTATACGCACAATGAAATAAAGTGAGCAAAGATCAAATCACTATGTTGCATAAATTGGCCACCCAGAACAAAAACTCTTTCTCACCCAGAACAAATGCGGTCGGACCCTAGAACAACAATTCTTCAAAAATATTCAATAATCACAGCCTCACAAAGTTGATGGTTCAACTAGCAAAGAACGGCTTCACAACAAAAACCACATAAATTCTTTCAATGTTCTGAATGAAAACAACAACCCTAGCTTTGCCACAAACACTCCGATAAATAATTCCTTTCCAAAAGGAAAACATCTCCATAATAAATCACGCAGCTTATAAAGATGGAAAGTATCCAGCAAAATCAATTGTGCAGAATATTTCCAGATAAAAAAAAGTATAATCTGTAGGAATAAGACTTGTTATAGCAACAACAAAGACAACTTTTGTGACAACTCACGAACGGTTAGAAAAACACAACTTACTTGCCTTAAATAAATATATAGTCAACCACCAAACTCCAACAATTTGAGATTAAATCATTATTTTATCCTTCTAAATTTCTAATCCTAATTTATTTTCCATATAGCTTTAAAAATGTGTTAATATAGTTCTTATAATTTGGTTAAATCTTCCAAATGTTTTTGTCATCATCGAATGTTAATCAGTAAAATATCACATCACAATTCGTTTGATAAAGTTTTATCATATGACAGGTTCTCTCTCGTAATAATTTCGTTTTTAATTTTCTATTTTGAACTTTAAGAGTCAATTTGATAGAGAATCTGAAAACATGAATTTCTAAATAAGAGATTTAATGAAAACAATATTGTATTTCATGTTTTCAAATATATGTTTGGTAGCAAATTCTAAAATTGGATTATAATTTAAATAGTTGTAGTTACCCACTAGTATTAGTTGACAATAAACTATTATTAACTTATTTATGAACCTGTTTTATGTTTGAATATATATATATATATATATATATATATATATATAATTATTATTTTGTAATATTATATAACTTCGAATACATTATATAATACATATTTTATTTTTTTCAAAAATAAATTGAGTTTATAACATGACATATATATTGGTTAAACCTTGTGAATCTGAAAACATAAGATTGAAGGCCAAAGTAAACACATTATTATAGTTAAACAGTAATTTGCATGTGTTTTTTTTTTTTTTTATAAAAAAATGCACATATATCTCATATCCATATATATATATGGGATAGAAAGATAGGAGAAAGAGAGAAGAGGAAAAAAAAATTAAAAATATATTTTTTCTAGTCATCTTTCTACGTCATCATTTAGTCAATTTTTTAAAATTAAATTTAATAGTTTTATTAGAGGACTAAAATGGTATTTCCTACTTTTTATTTTATTCTTTTTTGGGGAAAAAAACGTTAGTGAATATATTTAATTTTTGAAAGCATAAATTAAAAACAAAATATTTATGAACATTAATTATGCTTCCTTTTCTGCTCAAATTTATTTTTCCTCATTAAATGGGTGGTCCTGTTTTAATAAGCTCGCCGGCGGCGTGGTTCTGCTCTGCTTCTGCCATTCTCTGTTTTAATTTTTATAACGTTTTTTTTAAGAAACTTTATTTTCATTATTATTAATTTCATTATTATCATAGATGAGGTGGGAGCAAACTTTAAACTTTGTCATTGATATTAAAAGTTCATGTAGTTAGTTACATTCATGTTATTTAAAATTTTAGTTAGATTACATTTAAACTTGGTTTTAATTTAGTATCTAATTTTAATAGTGGATAATTTTCATCGAAATCTCGAATAGCGTTTGAAATTTTGGTAGGAAAAATTTCGAATTCCCTCCATTTTGACAAAATTTTGAAATCTTGAAAAATATTTTATTTTGTTTTTCTTCCCATCTTGTCAAAGATTTTTATAAATTCTTAAATTCAGACGAAATCTGAAATTTGAAGAAAATTTTGAGAAAATTTTGATTTTATTTTTTGAAATTAGCTATACTAGTTCAGTTCAAGTTTTTTTTTTTTCTTATAGTTTTGATAATACATAATTGTATAGTTTCACACGTCGATGTCATTTTCAATGAAGGATTAAGCTTTTTTAATGTGCTACTTTTTCTAATTCTAATTTTTCTCAATTTTCAACTTTAATTCAATTCGAAACTTTCATTTCTAAATAAATTGAATTTGAAAAAAACCACAAAAAATCTATATTTATTTTCAACCTCAATCAAACTTTGTCTATTAAAATTTAATATCATTACACGTCAAAATTGAATTTATGTGATTTTTTTTTTTCTTTTACCATCTAAAACTTTCATTTTTACATCATTTCACCTCAAATATTCCTAAACTTTATATTGTTTTGTAATTATTTTTCCATTTCTTTTTTAAATTTATGTTGTTGCATCGACATTTACACATACATTTAAAATATACATCTAAATATTGTGTTATTTAAAGAAATGATGATTAAAAATGGTTAATTATAGTCTAATTATAAGCCACAATCAAAGTTTCATTAACTAATTATAACAATTTCCATCAATTTTTATAAAGTTTCCTAAAATTTCTATCGATATTTTCATAAAATCAAGACCTCGATATTTCTATCGACCTTGATTTTATGTTAATTGCTTAAGGTAGTCCCCAAATGAAACAAATTGAAATTCCATTTCCTAATGGCCTCAAAGTCTCAAAACTACATTCACCCCATATTCCCAACATATTTATCCTATTTACGTTATTTACAATTTTGGTCATGAGGTTTAGATAAGTGAGTTATATAAACTATCTAACATTAGAGGTGTCTCTTGATCTGTAATATGATATTTTCTCTTTAATAATAAACTGATCTCTTCTTCTACCTGTGAACGTAGCTAACATACTGTTAGTAAACCATGTAAATCTCTGTGTCGATCCTCTATTGTTTATATTTTCTGTTTATCTGTTATTGTCGATTTCTTCAATTAGCCTCTTATGATGTGTTGATTCTCACAAACCACTTTTATGTTACAAGCCGTTACCATCTTAATGTGGCATGTAATTTCCTAATTAAGTTACCAATAGCAGTTGTTTCTATTTGGTTGATTATAAATATTGTTTTTAGAATTTACACTATTTGGATCACAGAATCCAGAAACAGTTTCGAAAACAGAATGCAGACTGCCTACGAAACGCATATTCACTAAATTTGGTGAATCTTAAAAGATAAAACAAAATATGAATTGTCGGTTGGACTTTTTGGCAAAATATTAAAAGTGTTGTTGTCTCATGTCAAAAAGTTTTAGGAAAGTCATGAAAAGGTTTAGGAAAGTCATGTGCTTTAAGCATTATAAAAGAAGTTTATGTCTCTGTTTTTTTTTTTATTGTCCCAATTAAAAATACTTACAGTTTAGTGTGTTCACTCTAATTAAATTCCTTTTGTATTATCTAGTTTGAGAGTGAGAAAAATGTGTGAGTAGTCAAAAGGTTTGAGATAGTGTTATTGTAATTGGGGTCGTGAGAGAAAATTATTTTATGTGATTGTAACAATTTTTCACATAGTAGAGTTTTTCTGGTTAGTAGTTTTTTCACGTTAATTCTTGTGTTTCCAGTTTTATTATTTTTTTTAATTTTTCAATTAGTTTTTTGTTTTATTCTTGCCGTAGAAGTGAGAAGTTTTCTCAACATTGCCTACCAAAAAGCCCTTAAACATCAATACAAACAAAAAAAAAATTAACATAAATGACAAAAGTAAGTTAAGAAGTCGTATCTATTAGAAGTTTTAGTTTTTATCCTCTAAAAGGCAAACCTTGAACTTAAATCTACTAAGTTTTGTTTTGTTTCTTTTTTTAGTTTCACTCAAAACATCTGTATCAATTAAAATATTATGTTTATATATAATTAAATTAGTTTTTATCCATTTTAACTATTTTATTATATTATATTATATATATATATATATATATATATATATTGAAAAAATACTTGCATATAGGTTGGCACAACCGTAGCACCCTCATCATCTCTCACTCTCCTTCATATATATTCAATAATAAAAAATATCTTTAGTTCTAGTAAATAAAAAATCTAACAAGAAAAAACGGTTGAGCTTGTAGGAAAAAATGACTAATAATATAAAATTAATATTTCATTAAAATTAGATAATTTATCCATGAGTTTCTTTTTTTTTTTTACCAAATTTTATATATATATATATATATATATATATAGGTGAATCACCATGAATTAAATTCATTTTCTTATTATTGACTTATGTTAAAAGACGTGATGGAACAAGTTGAAATAACAAATTTTAAATAAGTTCTTAGTTTGTTTGTCTTTATTCTATCTAACTTATGTATCATATCATGTCTAATAACACTAGTCTTTAATAATACGAGTATTTAGAGATATTTACTTAAAGTACTTTTTTTAAAATTTAAGGACGAAGTAGATACATCTATCAAAATCTCGAGATAATTAAATCTATTGATTTAACATGTTAATGAATAAAAAGTTAAGGCATAGACAAAAGGGATGAGGTAAGTGAGTGGTGGCTAAGCTAGGCCTAGCTGGTACTTAAAGAGAATAGAAATTTGTGGGGAACATTTACACATTTTCTTGCTTTTTGCCTTAAGGATTTGACTAGTTTTTGGGTTTTGCTTTGATTTGACCTTAATATATCAAATCCAAAAATGGGCCATTAAACAATAGTTGGGAACATAAGCACATGCATTTCTCCTAACTTCACCATAAATCACTACCAAATTATCTTGTCAATCAATGTATCATGTACCTTAACCAATCAATAGGATCTTTAATGGTACATTACAAGATTTATTAAACTTTAAAATTATTATTTTTGTACTAACTTCTTTTAATAACATCTTAGTTTTTTATATTTTAATAGAAATACACAAGCTTTGAGTTATCCAAATAATTTGGTTAATCGTAAATTTGTTTTTTTTCGCATTGTTACTATATATATATATATATATTGGTCGAACTACTCTATATTTATCATTTCTTTTTAAAAGGATTGTGTTCGTGATCCTATGTAATAGTGAATCTCATTTTGATATATGAATTCTCAAATTTTGGTTGAAGAATGTCCTAAAAAGACACATCAAGCTTCTTTTCTTCTTTCGATATGTAATTTCGCTTTTGTTTTCCTTTGACTTTAAAAGAGATAGTATATACCAATTACTATTGAACTATGCTTGTTTTGACTCTAAAATGTCTATTTTAACCCTTAAAACTATAGAAAATACTCGTATCAAAATGTTATTACATACCCACATATTTAAAGCTACGTTACCCAAACGTAAGTATTAAACAAGTATCAACAAGACTATAAAGAGGCTAATAAGAGCTTAGCTCAATTGGCATTCGAGTGTACTAGTATCCATGAGGTCAGTGGTTCGTTCTAAGAGTCTTAAGACTAAAATAGCAATTTCGGGCTGCACCAATCTATATACAACCCACTCACCCAAGTATCTAATCACAAATTTTTACATGATAAACTTTTCTTCTTTTTAAAAAATAATTTTTTTCATATTGTTTTTCCCTTTCTAAAATAGATACATAGAGATGCAAACTAAGTTGCATCCAAATGTTATTTTGGAAAATTACTATAAACAGAAAAAATATAAACTATTTACAAATATAAAAAATCTTCACTGTCTGATATCGATAAACTGCAATGGGTGCAAACTGAGCTACATCCAAATATTACTTTAGAAAATTACTATAAACAGAAAAAATATCAAACTATTTACAAATATGGAAAATTTTCGATTTGAAAACAACCCTATTACTTTTATAAATAATAACTCAATTAAACTAAACATTAAAATATAAAATAATTTTTTTTAAAAAAAGAATTATCAAATCATAGTGAAAAGGCTCTAACTGGCCTGAATTATGGAAAGTTATGTCTGGTTGAAAAAAATGAAAGTGTTTATATTCATTCTTACTTTTGGCTTTGTAATTGCTTTTTGTAGAAGTGGGACGGCCAAAAGATATTCAACTTTATTTGCCTTTTCACATCAATTACTCTATTTTTGGGAAGATTTTATGTTAATTGCTAAAGGTTGTCCCCAAATGAAACAAATTCAAATTCCATTATTTCCTAATGGCCCTCAAACTCTTAAAACTACATTCACCATATATTTCCCCTTCCATTCCAAGTTTTTTCCACTTATTATATTTTTTTTTCTTTGATTTTTTTTTTTTTTTTTTTAAAAAAAAGTAGTTCTTGTGATGTTCTAATAGTCTTTTTTATTTCCTTCTTTTTTTCAAAGATTGTGATTGTGATTTAAAGGGAAAAAAAAAACTAAGAGAGCATTAGCTTATCTCATTTGTGTCAAGGTCTAGGAGAGACTGATTTTTTTTTTTCCTTTTGGTGTTTAAACTTTAAAAAAAAAAACTTATTTTAGCCTCCTAACTTTATAATGGAAAAATCAAGAGTAATTGTAATGAGTAACAATTTTAGGAATAATAACCAATATTTTAAAAAAATTACAAATATAGCAAAGTATATCTATGATAGACCACCTAGACCATAAAAGTCTATCAACAATAGAAGTCTTATCACTGATAGATTTTGCTATATTTGCAATTTTTTAAAAATGTTGCTATATATGTTAATACTTTGAATTTGATTGCTATATTTGCAAATGTCCCAAAACTAAATTTGATGCTCTCTATTAATTCATCATTAATTGTTTCATTATGTGTAGTTATGTACAAAGTTGATTGAGGAGAGACTAGAAGATGGTTCAAAGTTTTCTAGGACATAATTTGTGAAATAAATAAAAGAAAATGTAATTACACATTTTGAATCATATCAACCAGTCCATACACATCCATTTATAAAACAATTTATGATAGAACCAAAATGATTTTTTAAATGAGTTTAGGAGTTGCTAAAATAGAAATTATGAAAGTTCAATAACTTCAAAAGTTTAAATACCGAAATAAGATTTAAACGTACTTGTTTGCATGTATATTGAGGACGAGAATCTATATCATTCAGATAAAGTGAAAATATATACCGTGAATATCAATTTATATCCTTAAATTTTGGGGTTTGTATTAATTCAAATTTTTAATTAATGATTGTATCAATTTAAATAATGAGCTTTCGCAAGTGTATCAGTTTAAACTCTTCTCTAGATTTTCATTCACCAATATCGTGTGAAACTTATCATTTGAGTTAATTAAACCCTAATTTTCATAATTCAATCAATTTAGATTTTTCAATACTATTACCTTTAAAAATAATTCATGCATTGATTCCCAAACGTGCGTAGATCTCTGCAAATATCAATTTTACAAAATGGACAATTAGAGTAGATTAATGATTGAAAATTCTAACTAAAAGTCTAAATTGATTCATTCCTAAAAAGTTAGAGTTTAATAGATATAAATATAATTATAAGTTTCACACGATTTTTTTTCAAACGAAATGTAATGGACTATATAAATTGATATACTTAGAAGAGTTTACAGTCTAAATTGTTAGAATTTTAGTTTAGGATTTAAATGTAAGTTGATGATTTTTTAAAAAAAATTATTAAAAAATGACATCACTCACTCACGAGGGAGAAATGGCCACCTCCAAAATTAGTTGGGGTGGGACCTAATAGTACTTGAGTTGTGAAATATTAAAAACAAAATTTAATAATTTTAATTCTTTTGTTATCTCATTCTCAATGAGTAAACACATAGAAAGGGAACTGACCTACAAGAAATAGAGTCAAATAAAATTATTTTCAATAATTTGATTAAATGAGTATTAATCAAGAGTTGGATATTTGAACTTTATAATCTGCCACCACTATATAATTGCTAAATTTATATAAGTGTTGCAATTTCAATTCAACTACTAATTTAAACAAAAATAAACAATGTAAAATTCTATAAACTCATTCGTTTAAGTAAAATAAAGTTTTGAACAACCAATACCCAATTTAACCATGGAATAATGCGTTAAAAATTCATAAATTTCAACAAGAAAAAATTCAATTTCATATCTTATATATGTTCTATAATTTATTAAATGCATAAGAGAACTTTTTAACGATACTTGGAGTGAGAGCTTCTTAGATGATTAAAATTGTGACACTTGTCTAAGTTTAGCATTAAAATTGACGGAATTAAAAGTTTAGTATCTAAACTGATACAACATAACAAGTATAAGGTCAAAAGAGAAGTGATTTTTGTTCCTAAAAAAAATGCATTTGCATTGTTATTAGGCAGATATCGTGGATTCTTATCTTCAAAGCAAGTCCTTATCTTCAAAGCAAGATGAAGATAAATTAGGAAACTGTACTTTCATTGAGAAAAAAATAAAAGTATTACAAGAACTAAACTCCAACAAAAAGAGAGAATCCGACCCTAACTATAGAAAAGAACTCCAATCCAAGAGAACAATACCAAATATTATGATTCATAAATACGAAAAAAATCTAGCGATTAACATCCACAGTGAGGTATTAAATTTAGCCGCCTTTTCTAAATCTTCTCACCCGCTTTTTCGACCTCTCCAAAAATTCTATTGTTTCTCTCAAATCAAATACCCCACTAAACTTCAACAAAACTAGCATGCCACAACAGTTTGGCCTTCTATCTAAAGGGAGGATTCAAAAGCACCTCTCCTAGAAACCCCGAACAAGCTCGTCCAACGACCCCAACAAAAGCACAACTATGATCAACCAAATGAGGATACGGTATTGTTCATTGAAATCTCATACATGACATAAATGTGTAGGTTTTAAACTTTTAATATCCACGAGTGTTCAGACTAACTTACCTACATCAATTAATCTCACAAGACAATAGTTCAACCCTAAAACATTATATTGTCCAAAGCACTCCTGGAGACAAAGACATATTAGTGAAGGTGACAAGAGAGTCACTAAGGCACCCCACTGAAATAAGGTTAAACTAAAACTATTGAGTAAAAAGGACTCCTCAAGAAATATCCTATAATTCAAATGAAGGTATCAAATAAAAGGCAGCTACTTGTGTACCAGGTAATGTAACATATTTATTAATTGATAGCAAAGAGTAAGAAATGGGGATCTATTTGAAATGAAAAGCTTAAAAACTGGCTCTAAACTATGATATCTAAGATTCTAACTACGATATGAAATGAAGGTGTCACAAAACTGTTATTCCCTGACAATTTTTAGTATCATTCAAGTCATGAGTATCATTATATCACATAAGGAATATCACTATACAAAACTGTCATCTTCACTCAAGAAGCTTGAAAAGAATCTAGTAATGAAGCACAGTCAAGAACTCAAATGTAACAAATGGCTGAAACGACCACTGATTTGGCCAAGCTTATTCTCTGGTCCAAAAGGGAGAAATTGGTATCTGCTCAATAACTCTTCAACCCTATATTGCATGAGGCCATAATTAAATTTTGGTTTCAACCCAGCTAAAGGAGGAGGGAAAAGATTATGAAATTAGCATACATGCAAAATTTTGTTAATGTTCTACAGATCAACTTTAAGTTACATAAGTCGATGACCATATGCAGGTTTCAGTTGCAAACAATTTTAGGATGTAAAAAACAAGCTACCTATCTATCTTAATACTTACAAATCCATAAATGGTTCAGGAGAAACTCATATGAAGATAGAGAATGGGAGAGAATTTTATTTTCCATTATTAACTCTAATCTACTTACAAATTTTCAGTTGCATTATGCCTGTCCAGATCCCTCTCAGTAAGAAATACGTTTATGCAAGCATCAGAACCTGTTAAACTTCAGATACTTAATGGCACACCTTCAAGTTCTCCAAGTCCAAAGCGGGATCTTGTGCTCGATCATTTATATTCGCCGATATTAAGTAATTATGAACAAGCCGAAGCAGAATGTCAAGGCCATGGCATGGCTTTTTTTTTTTTTTCAAGATACAGAGACAATCTGCCTAATGAATGTGGTTTCTTCAATAATAATCTGCATAAAATAAAGAGATTTAAAAGCCATCAGCCCTGATCACTGACTAGGTAAAATAGAAAAACAACACTGCAAATTCCACTCACATGCAACTTAGTTAGCTATAAGGTCGTTTTTGCTTGTGGGGTTCACACCGCTGTCATTAACACAGGAAACTTGTTCATTAGCCTGCAGTAAAGAACATCATTCATTAAAAAAAAATGAAAAAAAAAATAAAGAAAAAAAGAAAGAAGAAGAAGAACATCATTCATGGGAATCAAACATCGCATTCAGAACTAGAAGACGCGATAATATTCATCATCTCAATTCCAATAAAGAATTGGCTACTTCTGCATATTTTGAAAAGTATAGGAAGCAGAGAGAATATACACTTTTAGCTTTTGAAGTTAGGATTAAGACTCAATTTGGTCGTCCTTTTTTTTTTTCTTCTAACATTTTAATTCTTGATGTTTGAGAAAGTGATAAAAGTAGTCTCTAAAATCATTGTTTTATAAGAGACAATGACGAAAAGCTGAGTAGGGCAAGTTAAATGATGATGTAGCTGTGCTTATATATGATCAGTTTTAAAAAACATGGAAATTTTTATTTGATGGTATATTTTGTCCTCTATAGAAAAACTCTATTGATCTGTCTCTCTTTCTCTCTAACCTGGCCGGCAAACCTCCTCTTCTTCTTACAAGTCGATCAAGCAAAACAAAATTCTAGCCAATAAAGACAGGTGCTCTAGGAACTAGCTTCATTTAAATCAACTCGAACTCTTCTTACCAGCAGATAGAGTAAAAAAGATAAATCCCACCAAAACAACATTGATGATCTAGAAACCAGCAACTCCATTTAATCAAACACTTTTTTAACCACCTCATCATCTCCTTCTTACCAGCACCATCCAGATTAACACTAATGCAGTAAGAAGAAAATCCCACCAAAAGAGATTTGGGGAGAGGGGGTCAAGAGAGAGGACGAAAGAGGGCTATTGGTATGCTGAGTTTCTTCAGTAAACAAATAATAGCTCAAGCAGAAACCAGTTCGGTTGTAACCGCCAAGAGAGTTTTGAGGGGATTCACCATTTGAGAGAGAGAGAGAGAGAGTTAAGGTGTGTTTCTTCGCAAATGTGTTTAATCTTTTGATCCTGAATATGGTTTAGGCTAAAAGGAAGGAAGAACTGACACCAGAGATTACTTTACTTAAATTTCAGGAGTAAAATTGAGAGACAAGATGTTTATATGATAAAAGCTCTATCCTACTGTTAAAACATCACATAGGTCCTGCACATATGGATAAAAGTATAAGACTAGTATGCTAAGAACTTCATATTAAAAAGTTTAAAATATATATCTGTAAACCTGTCTAAGAGCTGGAGTAATTGAAGGGTCGGTGCCACCATTTGGCACCATGGGTGAATTAATGTTTGGAGATGCATCTTTCGAGGTAGAGGCTGCAGCTGAACCAAAATTCTCCACAGGAGCTACTGCCACACTGGAATTAATCATAAAAGGCCCTCCAGAAAACGGTGCAATCGGTCCACGTGGCATGGGCATGGGAAGTCCTTGACCAGGAATTCCAAGAACCTGAAAGTTAGAACTTGGCAATCCATGCATTACAGTTTGAGCTGGTATAGATGGGCCAGGGAAATGCATTCCTTGCATGTGTGGCACTTGAACCATGGGAAAACCAGGAGAACCACCATTCATGTCTGGCATACCTATCCCAAATCCCATTCCCATTCCTACACCCATGGGTGGATAAATGTGAGGTGCATTCATGGGTGGCATTCCTCCAGGGAACATCATGGGAGGCATGAACAAACCAGCTCCCATCGACATAATCTGCATAATGAGTGAAATACTTGAACAGGTTACTGAATTGTTTCTATGCAATGAAAACTTCCAGGTTGTGGGGGGCGCAGGGTTCAAAAGAAATACATTTTTCTGCCTCAGGGAACAGAGCATCACCTGAACCTGAAGTTGAAGTGTTTTCAAGTACTCAATGGCTTCATCAAGCATGGAAGCTTTGTCGACCTAGTAATTCCATGTAGATTAAGAAAAAAAATCAAGTCGTGCTACTTTAAAGAATCCATAATTCCATATTCGATTTCTTAGAACTGATTAAATTAATGTGGCAAGATTCAGCGAAGTTTAAAAAATTTAATTGATCAAGCAACAAATGAACCCCATCAAGAGAGTATTAATAGGCCAACCTTATTACAATTTGGTATGAGTTCTTGCAATGCACGCATCTTCTCATTGATCCTATCTCTACGTCGCTGTTGCAGAATTTTAAGAATGAGTCCACTTAAGAAGAAAAAGGGCTAAATTCTATATATGAAGCGAAAAACTGCGGTTCTCATAACAACAAGGCTCACTCTTTCTGATAAATTATGTACTTCTGCTGCCCTACTTCTTTTTGAACCAGTTCCTCGAGCAGAAGTCACTCTCTTCACATCATTGCATTCTTCTTCTACATCCTGCACATGAAAAATACTTTTCATTTATCTATTTAGAAAACGATCAAGGTACACAAGGCAAGACAATGTTACAATTTGGTACTCACATCACTATGCCATTCAGAATCCTCAGTGTCATGACATTTTCTCTTCCTATTTAGTGGTGGATCATCAGAAGCTCCCTCCACGCTATTCCGTGAACAAAGGGAAGCAGCAATTACAGATTCAACAGCCTTCTCACCATCTGGCAATCCTTTCGTCGCACCAACTTCAAGACAATGTTTGCGGCGGTCATCATGGTCGGCTGAATCTCCCAAACAAGCAACCTCAGGCTGTTTATTAGCCTGTGATTGCTCAGGAGGCTTGGCATCTGATGGATTTTTACCATCTATGGAAGGCACTACCGCATTTTTACAACATGAATCTGATTCATTTCTTATACCGCCTCGAGTTGCAATTAATGATGATTCATGGGGTTGACTATTAGCTGCCGAACAGTTCTTAACCATACTGTCCAAATTGCGCGAACCCCCAGTTCCAGGGACACCATGGTTCTGAGGATTGGATTTGAGAAGAGCAGCAGGTCGCAGAAAATGGGAGAAATTTATGACATTGGATGAATTACTTGGAGGAGTTGGATCTAGCTTTTGTCTTGCTGTGCTTGAAGAATTGCTTGCAATCAATGGAACCTGAGGAGAGTGGCCAACAAGAGAGTCATTGAGAATCTTGCCTGTAGTATTTTCAGTTCCTCCAGTACATTTTGTTCTGAGATGTGGAAATGATGTCTGGCTTTGCTGGGATGCTGATGAATGTAATTGGTTTGTGCTACTTCTAGGTCTAGTAGTTGAAACATCTAATGAAGAAAGCTTGGAATTATTGCCATCTTCTAGATTAGCACCGTGCAAAGAATTTAGGTGCATATCTCTCTCTCTGTTTACCTGATTACCACCACTAGCTTTGCCTATAGAAGATGCAATGTTATTGCGTGAGGGAAAGTCATTAACAGTGACCCCAGATAATTCAGGTAAGAAATCAGAAGAATAATCGTGTTGCAGATGTCCATCAAGAGGATAACTTAGCCAAGGCACCATATCATCATCATCATCATCATGGGCCAATTCGATGTCCGGCGAAGGGGCCGTTGACATAACATCTCTTACTACAGAATCAATAGCCCCAAACTTTCCCATCTTTGCATTGTTGAAATATCCTACATCTCTATCTCTGTCCCTGGGACTATGAGATGGTAAACATTGAGCCTGTGAAGTGTTTAAATTTGAGTTCCTCCTGGTCCTATTGGACTGGCCCTGCAGCAAAATTTGGCCATTCTCCCACACCAGCTCGAAAACGTCATTCTCAGGACTGCATTCGAAACCCAAGAGAAACAAGAAGCTAAAATTTAGAACCAATATACAGAGAACAAAACCCAGAAAGCAAAAATATACTTCACAAACAATAAGCAAAGGAATAATGATGATCGTTAAGATCCATAAGTCAAGTTTAGCTAAAAGACTTACTTCATAGATAAATCAGAAGCAACCATGTTGTTCTTGTCTTGAGTCGAATCAAGCTTCCCTCTGGCCACACGATAAAGCTCAGATAAAGGCATGGTTGGAAAGTGGGAAAAACTCTTTGCCTCTTTACTGGGAAATTAAGTCACGTTTAAACTTCTCAAGCTAAATCCAAATGAATATAATAAGACGAACCCAGTTGAATTTAAAGGGAATTAAACACCTCTAAATCATCAAAGTGGCTTACAATAAAACCAACGTCCCTATCAGTGGAGTCAAATAGAGTTTTGGGAGAAAATATATTTTAACAACTCAAAAGGGGTATTAAATAAAGCAATTGTTTAATGAATCTCAGAGACACCCAAATCCAAAATTAAGCTCATATTAATATAAAAAAAACTCGAGAAGAAAGGCAAATCCAACAGATCCCAGATGAAATATTTCTTTAATTGGCAGAGTCTGACGAGCAAGAAAGAGGAAATTAGTGGAAGAAGAGTGTATTTACTTGAAGAAGACAAACAAAGAGCCTGACAAATAACATCCAGCAAAAAGCACAGCCAAATCAGAAGGGAAAACCTGAGGAAATTCGGCGGCTAAACGAGCGGAAAAGAAACAAAAACGAAAGGGAAAAGTGATATCCTCGAAGCAGTCCAAATACACGAATCCAAATGCATTGAAAATGCACACTGGGGTTTAATCGAACGATCCAGAAAGCCGTAATTTAGCCAAAAGAAGTGAGAAAAGAGAGAAAGAAGATCCCAATGGAACGTGAAAGAGGGTAAATGGGCAAAAGGGAAACAGAGTTATAGCGAAAAAAATGAAGGGCAAGAGAGTGAAAACAAAATAGAGAGCATCTAAGTGGAGAAAAGGACTGTGACACCTTCTGAATCTTAGTCCGAAATTAAATTGGATGTGGGTCCACCACGAAACCTCTGGTTGAGATGAACTGGGTCAGCACCGTCGTCATCGCCACCGTGAACCGGCGGTTGAGTGAAGAGAAACTCTGTTCATCAATCATTGATTGAAACTATATATTGTAGGTTGATTTTTGGTGAAGTTTAAGAAGAAGGGGGTGTTGTTGTTCTTGTTCTTCCTGCAGTTTGTTCCCTGAGATTGAGGCAAAACCGAATCGTTTGAATGAAATGGATGATTGAACATACAGTCTCTGCAAATTAAAGTTGCTCCCCCATTCCATATTCTTATCTGAGTGGCATCTTTCTTTTTTGTTGTGTCTTGTGTTTGTTGTTTGTACCTGATCTCTCAGCATTTGAGTGCAATGCGATACAAATACAATGCATGTATTGGGTGTCATCCTTTTCGGATAACATTATAGATAGATATCAAATAGGAACCAAACTATGCACCATTTTAAGCTCTAATCCAATACATGGTGAACTTGATGTGACCGAGGTGGTGAACTTGATTAATAACTACTCGATTTTACTGAGTTAAAAGGATGTAGTTATCGAAATTTAAAATTTAGCGAGTTGGTTGGGTCCTGTCTCCTTTTCGTTTTGTCTCTATGTGTGTAATAGGGTTGCTCAGCATGTTATTGGGTTTGATAAATTTGTTGGTGTTTATGATTCTTTCATTTCCGAAGATGTCGGGTGCATTTGGACTTTCGACTTTTCTAGTTGGGTTTTGGATGTCATTCTTGGGGATTTGTTGGTTCCTTTTCCCTTTTAAGATAGGCTTTAATGAATTTCCTTTTCAAATAAATAAATAAATAAACTTCAATCCAAAACTTTTCATGAGCAACTCAACAATAATTGACATATACTTATTATATTTTGTATATTAAAAAAAACTCTAATCCAAATAAAATTTTGAAAAGTTAAACACATTTGTCAACGTATTTCAACTCTCTACTCTACGAATGATCGATAAAAAATTATATATAGATGATAGGCAAAGATATCAACGAACTCTAAAAATAGTATACTGGCATAAACTAGTATCTCGACCTCGAAGTCTAAGGTTCAATTTCGTCACCCACATATTTTAAAAAAATACATTAAAATATCAAAATAGATGTGAAAGCTATAGCAAAATAAAGTATCTATTCATTAAATTTATTTAGAACTCATATTGGTCTCTAAGTTGTCAAAATGCTACTATGGTCCTTGGCTATTTAGATTTATATTCTATTTTGATTCTTTTAATATGTCTATTTTAGCTACTAAATTTTCTAAACATAATCATTTACATCTTTGTCTTTATTTTGTTTTTAACAAATTGATGGTATGGATTTCAAGTGTGTATATCATAGTATTAACGTTAGTAAGTATTCAAATCACATCGGTTGAAGACGATAAATAAATATTCTTTTCTATAAGAAACGTGTGGATATTAAGGACACGGGAAAAAGAAAAGAAAGAAATACAACCTAACTCTAGGGCACGGTAGAAGAGACAAACCTCTTCGAATAAAATTAACAAAGAAGAATCTTCCTATCGTGAAGAATTCATAGAGAAACCAAAAATATAAAGAATCTCCTATGTTTAAAGATAGACTTACATTAGGTCACTAAATAATTTATTAAGAGCGAAAAGCCATCAAATCTTAACATAACTCAACTGGTTAAGACATATATTAGTGATTAAAAATTCATAAGTTCGAATTCTCATCTCCACATCATCAACTAAAAAAATAACCCTAGAAATTAAACTAAGACAACTGTCGTTTTATATAATCAATAATTAAGACAAGCATTTTAAAGGTTCACAGAACTCGAAATACAACAAAACTCTAAAAGTTGAAAGACGAAAATGAAACGTAAAGCTTGAAAATACTTTGTTTTGTTGTAGAGACAAAGATGGAGTGATTTGTCTACATGAGGGATTTGTCCATACATGAATCTTTTTTTTGTTTGGGGTTTGAGGTTGTGGAAAGTGGGGATTCATACAAAGAAACACAAGTGGGAAATGGTATGGGGTGATGAAGTTCACGTGGGAAGGCTTTGCTTTTGAGACACTTATTCATACATCTCATTCACTTAACAAACATTGGGGGGCCTCTCTCTTCCTTTGGCCTTATTTTCTCTTCTTGTTCTTTCCTATTCTACTTTCATTTTTTTTTTCAAATTTCATTTACACATTTGGCTTCAACTCATTTAACTTAGGGTTTGAGATGGCTTTTTGAAACAACTTTTTTAGTGCTTTTAGCTATACACATACACTAGAGTTCTGAGAGAGCATCTTTCCTTTGAGATTCTTCACTTTTTTACTGTCTGGTGTGATAGTTTGTTTGCTTTGAAAGCATAGATGAGACACGTGTAAGGACTCTCGTGTAGTTTGTTTAGAATCTTTTATATGTAGAGTATAGGGATGTTTCAAAAAGCTGACGACAAAAAAAATCACTTGTATGGTTTGCATTAGGTTGAAAATTGATTTGGGTTAGATTAGATTGTTCTAAACCTTTTTGGATTGATTTCGTTCTTGTGTGCACCAAAAATTAAATTTACCCCACTCACGATAATATATAACAAAAAAAAATTATAAATTTATTATTAGATTCACTGTCAACTCAAGTTCATTTGTATTCTAACCTAAAATTAATGTTATATTCATACTCTAATCAAATGGGTTGAGTTTGTTCAACATTTTTAGGTAGATGCTTTTCTTTAACACTCTTAGTTAAAGACATGTATGTTTGAAAGCTATGTAACTCTACTTTAACAACTACGATATGTGAATTTTTATCGAAATGAAATATGATAAAGCTAAATCTAACGCAACCTAATTTATTGAATTTTTATAGTTTGGTTTCGGTTGAGTTTCATAACTTAACTAGAGTTATTATATTTATAAGAATATACAACTTAAACAATTGGATTGAGTCTAAAATATCACAAAACAAACCTATGAACATCCTTTAGTGGAGTATCTAGAGGAGCACATGATTATTAGACATTAAAACGAAGATGTTGCACTTGCAAAAGAGTAAATGAGGAAAATTCTTTTGAGATAAGGCTCTAAAGTCAAGTGCTTGCTTTAGTTACATCAAGCAGATTCGAAGTCCAAAGAAACACACACAAAAAAGACATTATTCAGACTCAGTGATTAATTAGTTCAGATCAATCATGTTAATAAATAATCGTCCGTGTAAAAAGAAAGACAACTATAAAGATTGAAATAATGAATCCCAGTCGGCCGAGCAAAGCCCTGAATTTCAAAGTACAAGCCTAGGTCAATTCCAAAAAGAGAAGAAAAGTTTCAACACTAACAAACGTATAAATCATCAATAAAAGCATCCCTACTAAAAGAGCTAAATATACCACACATCAATTTATTTCCAACTAACCAAAGGTGATGGAATTAAACTACTCAAATGAAAACTTTGGTCATCTCTGAATTCCTCAATAAAATATATAATAAGATTAAAATGAATGTAATGTACAATACATTGGAAACCATAGAAAAATAAATATAGTAATGTAAGATGCCATGAGTATGGGGAAACAAGTGAGGATAACATAAAGAAAGAAATAAAAAGAAAGTCTCAAACTCTCCCCCACCACAAGATAGAGATGTTGGACTGACAAGTAATTTAAAATTATATGGGGATTCTTAATTTCACTTGAGGGCCTTTGCCTTGCAATTCCAAGTCTCTTGTGCTTATTAACTCATATCACATGGACAGCTCTAGATTATTAATTCAACTCATTTCTTCTCCTAGACCTAAGTTTTGAAGTTTCCAAATGTAATCATTTTAGGCATGTTTTATAATCGTTTTGTTGTGGTTTTTTGTTTTTGAAAATTATGAGTATTTTCTGATTTTCACAGCTATTTTTTTCTTCAAGTTTGGTATTGAAAAACAATTTCAAAGAGTAAGTAATGAAATAAGAAAACTATTAGGAGTAGTGTAGTATTTATAAGCTTAATTATCAAAAAAAAACATAAAATTAAAAATAAAATAGTTAACAAACAGGACTTTCAGTCATTTGTATTGTTGTTCTGTCACCTAACACATGCTCATCTTGACAAATGTTACTTTGAGTCATGCACATGTTAGCTTGTTAAGATGTATGTTTGAATTCGCAATCAATGTCATATGTTATCCATGAGTAAAATTATACCAAAAAAATAGTTTTTTTTTCTCTAGTCAATCCAAACAAACCCCAAATTTCATATAATTAGGGTTACTACCCTCTCCATGTATTTTTATCCTCCTACTTGCCAGAGTTGTTTTGGGTTTAACTTTGTTATTACATTTTGGGTAACTAAAGGACTTTGATATCTTAGCTATATTCAAGTTTCAAATCAAACAAATTCAATATATTTGTATTTCGAAGGTTTGTTTCCAATAGAAATATTTAAATTGAATTTGAATCTTACAATAAAGAAAATGAAAAATCTAGCATTGCCCACATATTCAACTATCGTGAAAACATGAAATATAACTCTAAATTTTTATCGAGCCTATATAGTTTTCAAATTTCTATTTTTAGATCACCACCCACCGCCATCTAGATTATATCGACATAAAATAGAGAGAGAAAAACACAAAGAATGCAGGTTAGATACGCAGCCAAATAAAAAAACAAAGTATATGGGACCATATATATATATGATGAAGGATTGAGGGTTAATGAATAATATATCATTGTGCCCATAACCATTAAACCCTGCTGGCTCTCTGCAAGTTGAGAAGAATTTCAACAAATGCTTAAATAATATATTTGCACGAAAATTGATGCCTCAACTGTCAACCCAAAAATATTTCAATTATTTCTAAATTTTATATCAGTCCCTATATTTTTTTAAAATGACTCATTTTGGAGATTCGTACAGCGTTAAATTAATTATTATAGTTAGTAGTTATTATAGTTTGTGGATTATGATAGAATGTATTTAGAGAGCAAACTATTTTAATTTAGGTTATAATAGTCGGTGTTTGAAGTGCAAACTATTTTAGTATGGGTTACAAATGAGGAGAAAGAATCAACTAACTTAGAGTTATAATAATTGAGAACTTCAACTATTATAATGGAAGGCCCAAACATTGAGTCGGCTATGACAGCCAACTCCACCCAAAACAAGTTAGGGGGTTCAAAGGCCCTTTTAATTCTTACTCGATTAAATTATAAATTTAATCCAGTCCTATCTAACAAAGACTGATTAGAAGTAAAGTCAAAAGTCTATTATATATTTTTTAAAATTCGAAAGCTTATTAGATACAACTCCAAAAGTTCAAGATTTAACCTTGCCAATTTTGGACAATACATACATGCATCAAAATATTAATGCACACATTAAAGAAAATGGCATTCATTTGCTAAATAATTAATATAAAAAATAACAGGCTAACTTGAATATAACTCAACTAGTTAAGGCATTATATCAAATAAACCAAAGGGTTTGAGGTTTGAATCTCTATACTCATATATTGTTGAAATAAAAAAATAAAAAAATAAAAAAAAAAAAAGTAATGCTAATAATAACAAGAACCAAAATGGTTACCTTCTAAAAAATTTCAAAGTCAAATATAGACAATAGTTGAACTTAAAAATTATGTTAATGGAATATTGAACTATCAACCTTTAAGTGATAATTGTGATGTCTTATTCACTAAAGGTAGTTTAGTTTTACAAGAAAAATAGCTATTTTATAGGATGAACCTAATAGAAACTTTCTAGGTCTTAAATTGTGATGATAATTGTCGACCTTTAAGGTGATAATTGTGATATCTTATTCACTGAAAGTTAGTTTAATTTTACCAGATAAATAGCTATTTTGTAGGATGAACCCAATAAGAAACTCTAGGTCTTAAATTGAGGTTTGAACATATAGATAAATATATTCAAAAATCTTAAGTCATTTGCCCGCTAAAATGACCATCATTCGTGGCATTCTTGTGTTGGCTGCAATAAAAAAGTTACCCTTCTTGCGTTGGCTGCAATAAAAAAGTTACCCTCGTGAAGAATATTTTTCAACAACATAAAGAAAGTGAGGATCCGGAAGATCTGATTCTATTCAGCCTCCTCCAACTTCAGGCTCAACACTCGTATTTCTAAAGCGAGAAGCATTCCTTTCTCCCTCACTTCTATGCAAGCTTCTTTCTTTCTTTTTTTTTTTTTAGAGAGAGAGAGTAAAGAGGCAGAGCTTACTTAATCTTCTCCCCCACTTCTTATTTTAATATTATAACAATCTTCCAACATAGAGAAGGAAGAATTTTTTATTCCAATCCTACATCATTTGTTGATAGATATAGGACCGATAGCCACCTGACCAGAGAGGACCTTAAGGATAGTGTATATACAGTCAAGAAGAGCATTGCACAAGGCATCCCATGTGGGGAGGGGGGTCTTGAAAGTGAAACAACATGATCAAATCAACAGCCTACAAGTGTGCATCTAAGTTTTGAGCCCTTCACATAATTATTCAGCACAGCAATTGAAACACACAATGATAAATGTAGAGATACTGACTACACAATCATAAGTGCCAGTAACTACAATCATATAAAACTGTTCCTTTAGTTTATTGACATTGTTTTCCTTAATTATATTCCTATAGTTGGTGAGCATAAAAATTGGCTAACAAAAAACTAACCTGATACCAAGTACTTAGTGGATTATAAAAAATTTACAAATCTATGCATTTAAATACATTAGTTTTGAGAGGAAAGCTAGGTGTCAAGGTTGCTTCTTCAGTCTCAATTGATCTATAGCTTTTTTTCTTTTATGGCATGAAACAAACTACCGCACTGTCAACAAGGTAGTCTTCTTTTACATATTTTTCGATACTGCACTTATTATCACTCGATCTCTTTCTCCAATATACTATATAGTCTTGATTGATATTTTTTGGGTTCATTGAAAAGGTTTTGGTTGGACTTTTACTGGCCCTTTCTAAAAAGATTGGACGCCAAAAGTTAGAAAGAAAACATTGCTTGACCAAGCACAACTTAATAGTATCTTGAACCAACAAGTGAGGGTAGAGAGAGATTACCTCTTAGTCGAAAGTATGTACCTTAACCGCTCAAATTCAGTCTGCTGCACTGTAATACTTTAAACAGTGCACATATAATGACTTAATTTTACAATAAATTTATCGTATTCGTACCCTTCAAAGAAATTAAGACAGAGACTATCCAAAAAGAAATAAACAAACTCTATCATGAGGCTTTTCTACACCTTATCTTATTTATAATGTGGGGAAACTAAATACTTAAAAACTTATATTATATAATTTGTAGATGAGTATTTTTAAGAAAATTGTATAAGTAGTATAGTTAGAGTAGACCAATCCTTTGGAAACAACCCTACTGTGACAAACCTCTGGCATCTGGAATGTAATTTGTAAATGTGGCCTACTAACCTTGGCATATCAAGCAAAAAGTTGTGCTTTGAACAGGAGGCAACTGAAGATAGCCCACTTCCTACGGTTGGTGCTGAATGAGTGGTTCCGTGTGGAAACTATTCACATATGTCCGTCCACCCCTTCAATTAAAACCACTGGTTAGATTCATCAAAATCACCCAGAGATGCACAATCATACTCGCATAAACTGACCCTGAAAAGTACACTCTTAACTAGTATTACATGCATACATAAACAAACCAGAAAGATCATATCCATCAATTTTCATGTTCAAAGGAGCCATCTGTCTGACATGTAGAATTTCTGTCAAGTGTTCTTTTTTTTCTTTTCTTGTCTTCCAGTTTGAAGATTAGTCTTTTTTTCATTTTTTCAATGCAACATATTGTAAAGAAAAACAAGGATCGGAGAGAAGCACTCTGAAGAAAACCTTCCTGCCTATTCCAGATCCAAGAGTCACAATGTTGAATACCTAATTAGGCAAGAATCGGTAAAAAATCTAGAACAAAACAAATTCAGGAAGTCTCTCACAAAGATGAGCAACAGAAAAACTGTCTATAGGTATAGTAATAATCACACAACAAACCCTCTTATTGCAGCAGCTTTCAGTTCGGGATATGCCATTGCTTTGCATCATAATGTATTTCCTCAACACTAAGATGATTTAGACACTCTTAGGTTCACCATTTCTCAAGACCCGAGTCGTCAGTTTCAATCACAAATGGGAGGAAAAAATCTGGTAGATCTAACATGGGCACGGCCATAATTGCCCCTTTTAAGCAAGTGAAAGTTGCCGATGCTTCGTCACTCCAGTCAAACTTATTCTTGTGTAACAACTTGGTTAGCGGTGCAGAGATTTCTCCATACCCTTGTACAAATCTCCGATAATGCCCCGTTAAGCCCAAAAAACTTCTCAATTCCGTCACCGATTTGGGTTTGGGCCAATTCTTCATTACCTGTAACTTTTCATCATCCGCTTCGACTCCTTCCTGAGAAATCCAGTGCCCCAAATATTGGAAACGGAATTTGCAAAATACACATTTATTCTGATTGGCATATAACTAGTTGTCTCTTAATATGCTGAATACCACCGCTAAATGTCTCTCATGTGTGGAGATAGAAGGGCTATAGACTAAAATATCATCAAAAAATTCCAAGATGAACCTCCTAAAAAATGGCTTAAAAAGTTGGTTCATCAACGATTGGAAAGTAGTGGGTGCTTTGGTTAACCCAAAAGGCATCACCGTAAATTCGTAATGGCCTTCGTGTGTCCTGAACCTCGTCTTCTCAACATTTGATTCCTTCATTCTTATTTGATGATATCTGGATCTTAGATTGAGCTTCGAATATACTGCCAAGCCGTGTAGTTCATCTAAGAGTTCCTCTATCACCGGTATCGGAAACTTATCTGCCATGGTCACTTGATTTAATTTCTGGTAATCAATACAAAATCTCCATCCCCCATCCTTCTTTCTCACTAATAGAACTGGGCTCAAGTAAGGGCTATGACTTGGTCAAATGATTTCTACTTGTAACATTTCTCCCATCAATTGTTCGATTTCCTCCTTTTGAGCGTGTGCATACTTATACGGTTTCACATTGACTGGGGTCTGACCCATCTTCGTCACAATTCTGTGATCCACTTTCCGTCTCGGAGGTAATTCCTTTGGAATGTCAAAAATGTCCCCATTCCTCTCTAATAATGTCTGTATTATTACGGGTAGTCTCTCCTCTGCTTGTCGAGCTTGACCCACCTCGTTTTCCCCGGGTTCTTCCACTTCAAGTTCTAAAATTCAATCAAAAACTCCTGATCCTTTTCCTCCCATATCTTACTGATGGCTTTCATCAATATTTCTGACTTCGTTAACGCAAGGTCTCCTTTCAATATCACCGGTGTATCTCCCACCGCAAACGACGCTGTTAACGATGGCCAGTGAACACCCATAAACCCTATGGTAAACAACCATTGCATACCAAGTATAACATCCATCTTCCCTAAGTCAATGGGAAGCAAATTCGTTGTAACCATAAGCACTGGCAACTGGACCATCACTACGAGACAGACTCCAGTGCTTTTTAACTCATCTCCATTCCCGATTACCACTCCATATTTGGTTGTTTTCGTCACTAGCAGCTGTAACTATAGTGAAAAATTTCTATCGAAATCTCGAAATTTTGTTCAGGGCCTCAAAATCTTATTTGGGGAAAATTTTGTATTCCCCCAATTTCGACGAAATTTCGAGAATATTTCGAGAAATTTTGAGATTTCGAGAATATTCTGATTCCCTCCATTTCGACAAAATTTCGACATTTCGAGAAAGTTTCGAGAAATTTTGACATTTCGAGAAAATTTCAATTTTTTTTTATGATTAACTACATTAGCTCAGTTCAAAATTTTCAATTTTATGGTCCTAATTACATTATATTCTATCCCTCCCCAAAAAAAAAACTCGTCCTCGAGTTTTAAAACGAAAATGAAGGTAAAAATAAAAAAATAAGCCATTCGAATAGAAACATCTCTTAATATCAGGCACCAATAACAACCAAATTTCATGAGCCACACCAATATGTCGAATATTTGACTCTTGAAAGGGAAAATTGTTTCCATAAATACTATCATCAATGAACCCAAGATTTAAGTTGTTCAAAAAATCCTCTGTTATCAAATGTGTATGCAAACTCTTCAGAGAATGGAGAAAAAAGATTTTCAATTTTCTTCGAATTAGGTTGTCCATGGATATCTTTTTCTTCCACACTTGAAGAATCCACATCTCTGATATAATCTTAATCTTGGTTGTTCTTGAACAATTCTTGGTAAATCTTGGGACATTTCTTGCATACCATTGGTATGTTGATTCCCTTGTTGTCTTCCTTGTGGCCAAAGTTAATTTATGCTCTATTTTCTTGTGATCGAGGTAGCTATGGTTGGTTGTGTGCCTCAGTTAATTGATCTAACCGAACGGACACATTCTCTGCAATGACTTCATCTTCTTCAATACCTCCATCTTTGTTTTCATTGAGTAATTGTTCCTCATCATCTGGTTCGAATCGAGCAACCTCCATGTCAATCCCATCAATTTTTTCTTCTTCCAACACAAGCTCTTGTTTTTTATTTTCTTGAATTATTTCTTTTTTGAACTCTTGCCATTATTTTGAAAGTTGATCCATTGTTTTAAGTCATCTTTCCTAACAAACCTTAGATCTCTTTTACTCCCTTATTCATTTCCTCTAATACTTCAAGATTGGTGTATAAAGTGGATATTTTTTAATAAGTTTCAATCTCATAAATGTTGTAGGACTGATTCTTGGGTTTTCTTGAATATGTCTCAACCTTTCTTGATCGTTCTCCATAACCAAAATAATGATTTGTGCTCCTTAATGTATTAGTTCTATCATAAACTTCTATTCTTTGATGATTCTTCAAATTTCTTATCGATCTTCTTGAATTTAAAGGGTTTCCCCTAGTTAGGTATGTGTTGTATGGCAACAAGCACAACTCACGAAACTCCCTCTTGTGACCAGTGTCACCAAGAGTTTCCCGGTTTTCCATCGGTGGCAGTCAATGTTGGCCCAAACGACTGCTCTAATATCAAATTGATGTAGCCTAAAGAGATAAACAGAAGAATTCTCTCTCAAAATCCAATCAAATCTTTATTATAATAAAAGTTGTCTAATACAAGAGGGGAAATCCTCTATTTATAGAGAATAAAATGCTAGAAAGAATCCTAAAAAGATAACTAAAAGGAACTAATTTCTAAAATAGTAAAAAAGGAATTAAACCAAGTTATCCTAAATCCTACTACATCAGAAGCTCACTAGCATTATAAAGTTTGGCTGCCTAAACTTCTCTTGCCTGTTAAGCAGATTGCAGGGTCAATGGCTCAATAATACAATAATAATAATATAAGAAACCAAAAACTCTCTATCTCGAAAGTACCCACAAAAATACAAAGCTCTCAAAACCATCAGCCTCTCATCTTCCCACAATTCATAGAGTCGCACTCCCAAAAATGCAAATACATATTTCTAAACCAAAACTCTTACTCAATAGTCAAAAGAGCTTCCCAACAAGAACTAATTTCTAAAGAAGAATAGATGATTCTCTGCAAAGAGAACACCATGAGAGAGCTTGATAATTAATTATATCAACTATTTCCTCCCGACTAACTTGCTTGCCTTCGGAAAAATGTTGATCCTTTTCCATCCATGAACCCAAAACAATAGCTTTAACCTCTTTGACCTATAACTGCCTTCCTCTTTAACCTTTGACCACAAAGAAGATGATATATTTTTCTTTTAGCATTCAAATTAAAACACCAAGAGCAAGAGCAACCAAATACTGAAGCATAGCCTCCCTATATTTTCTGTCGAAGACTTGAAGAATAATGAGAAGAAAAAAAAAATTATGAAGATCTTCTCCTCTCCATATGAAACATACATCAACAGGGTCTCAACGTCCACAAGAGACATTTTTTTCTGTACTCTTGTCACAACCATGTTTAAACTTTCCATGGAGACAAGTCAGACCAGTATATTTACATTTCTCAAGACTGAATTCCGAGAAACCATTTACAAAGGACGTAGATACTGAAGGAGCAACCACCAACTCTTTAACGGTTGATTTTACTGAAAAATATCCCCGATTATCTAAATTCCATCTTCTTTTCTGTCCTCCCTCCACAAAGTCGTCATACCTTCTATCACCTTCGGCACTTCTTAGTATTCACTTACCTTCTCATAGTTCATCTCTTCTTGCAACAATTCTCCAGGGTTCAGAAACCAACACAAAGATGGAACTTTACTCCCAATAAAAGTAAGACCTCGAACATTCAAAAACAAAGAATAGAAATTTCCTCCCAACCATCTTCTTCTCCATATGATTCCTCTTTTCCATTTTTATAGTTACTCCACACATTTTCCCAACATTATTGTCCAATTGGAGAAGACTCTTCTAGCTCCACGATTGAGGTCCTCCTTGTGATTTCATTGTTTCACTTAAAAAAACAACAAAAACAAAACACACAACAGAAATTCATGGCACGAGTACCATTCCCCCTAGTTAACACAACAGAAATATTTGAACGTCGAAAGAAAAAATATATATATATATATTAATCCAACTATCAATAGTCAAATGAAATCTGGTTCAAAAAAGAAACACATACGCACAAAAGAAGTAAAGGATGGAAGAGAAGTGCCTCAATGTACCCACTCCTTAAGAAGAAAATGTCCTAAATGAAGAAAAAAGTCAGCAAGAACTTGAAAGTAAGTCAAAAACCATGATAAAGTTGAATTAAAGGATAGTTGGGACAAAAAGATGAATGTATGATCAAATGTATCTTCCAACATATCACCCAAAATCATGAGAGAAATCAATAACTCAAATAAGCACAAAAAAATGGGATATTAACACGAGCAGGAAGGTAAGAAGAAGATTACCAATTTACCAGCACAACCATGCCATCTACCGAAAACAGAAGACCATCGAGCACTGACAGACCAAGTGGTAGTCTATGTTGAGAGAGCTCAATTGACAGTCCTGACTAAGTAACTATCAATGAGCGTTCATGAGTAAACATACTGAATTTAAATCCTTGAAGTGGCAATCCACCCCCTCCCCCAAAAAAAAAAAAAAAAAAAAAAAAAAAAAAAAAAAAAAAAACCATCAAGAATTCACTAAACGTGACGATGACATAAAAACAAGGATTTTTTAAGTCTTCTGAAACTTCCCACATTATGTTTCCTTGACATTCTTTATTTAGAATTTTACATGCTATTTTTCACTTTCTTTCCTACAAGAACATTAGAAAAATAAATAAATAACGAATGCACTTTGCAAGCATCAAGAAAAGTATAATTCCTAACATTGTATAATTCCTTCAAATGCATTGATGAAGCATTATATTGATGTCATGTGACTTATTACTCATCTTGCAAATAGCTTACAAAAATTAAGATGAGGACTCTAATTCAAAATTACAACAAATCATTATAATTTAAAAAAAGAAGAAGAATTATTTCCAACTTTAGAAATGGTTGGATTGGAAACTACCATCTCTTTAACTAAACAATCTTCTACACCACTTTGTTCCATGAAATACTAAGCCAAGAAATGTATTAATGCTTTGCTGGACAAAATCTTCAGGCCTTTCCACTCTTCACTGAACAAAATAAAATAATATTTTGAGGAAGGGGCACAATAGGGCAAAAATTTCGGTAGATCATGACCTCGAGTGAACACTGTTGGATTAAATAAATGCTTTAGTACACTCCGTCAGACTGAACCCTTTTCGATACATTACTTCCAACAATCGCTTAGCCTCTAGTGTCCTCCCTTGCTTGAAAAGACCATGAACCAATATATCATAAGTCCACCTATTCGGCACATACCCTTTCTCACACAATCGATCAAACAATTCAAATGCTTGTTCCATGTCATTTGGGCTTAGCCTCCTCAACAATAGATTGTACGTATAGATGTCAAAGGGGAAGCACTTGGCAATCGCTTCTTCCAGGTTCTTAATAGACTGGCTTACTCTAATACGGCCAGAAAATGCCCCAATTAGCAGGCCAAGCATAGAACTTTGAGAAGTCTCCACTTGTCCCTCTCTTGAGTTAACCCAGGCTTCATAGAGCTTTTGAGTCTTCAATGAACTATATAGAAGTATATTACCAAGAAATGATGTAATCGGACGCCCAACTTTATCTAGATCATTTATAAGATTTACCACCAAATCATATCTTTCGTTTTGACAGAAATGCTTCGCCAGCTCCTCGTAGCATTCTATACTAGGTATTGCACCCTTAACCCTCATGTCCCTCAAAAAATCAAGTGCAAGATCAGTCTTATTGGCTTTGCATAGACCAACAACCACGACGTTGGAAATTTTCCTCCCAATAGTTCTCGTCTGATACAAATTGTTTAAAAAAGTCAAAGCATCAGAAATTCGTTCACTACGTAAGTAGCACTTTAACAAAAGAATGTCAGAACTCAAATTAGGTCGGATTCCATTTTGCAACATCATCTGATATACTTCTCTAGCAAGCTCAGGCTTTTTTGCAAGTGCAGCTCCATAAAGGAAGTTATTGTACACCTCAGAACTAGGTTCTTGGCGAGATAACTGTAACTCAAGCAAGTTAAAAAATTGTTTTTCCATATTCTCCATTTCATTAAGACAGCGAATAACTGCTCTAAATAGTTTCCTACTTGGATTGTAACCCTTTTCCTGCATCTCAATGAGTAGTCTTGCAGCAATATCACCCCTTCTTAACTTGTTAAAACCATCTATCAAAACAAAGTAGGTGCTCTTTATGGCTACTACATTTATTCTATTAAGTTCACTATGAATCAAGTATCCATCTTCAACTCTCCTCGCCCTACATAAAGCAGATATAAACTTGTCATATGTGGAACCACTAGGCATAAAGTTCCTCTCTAAGGCAAAAATAACCAACTCCTTCATCTTATCGAGCTTTCCCTCTCGACACAAAGCATTTGCAAGTATAGAAAATGTCTTTTTTCCTGGAAAGTAACCTTCATCTATGGAGTTCTTCAAGATGTGATATGCTTCATCAGTGCTTCCATCCCCACATAAAGTATTGATCAAATAGTTATATGCCATACTATTGGGGGAAATCCGAAATTCTAATCTGGAGTTGTATAAATCAAGTGCAACTTCCACCATCCCAGCTTTGCAGAGGAAACACATGGCAGCGTTCATGGTAACTTTATCAGGGGAAATATGCTCTTCCATCATCTCCGTAAGCAAGTCGAACACTTCCTGAAGCCGGTTTTCTCTTAGAAGTCTATGAATCAACATATTATAACGAAAGACATCAGGAATGTAACTTTCATCTGACTTTCTACTATACAAGAACTGTAGTGCACTCTCCAGCTTCCCAACCCTAATAAGTTCTGTTATCCACACACCATACACATGCTCCATTGAAACTAATTCTAAGCCTCTAAACTCTTCAACCAACTTCCATGCCCGCTCAAAGTTTCCACTTTGGCAAAGTGCACCAACAAGAAAACCCAGCATGCGCCCATTCAGTCCTTTCCCACTATCTACCAAGTCATGCAAAAAGGTTTCTGCCTCATCCAACTGACTCTGCTTGCAAAAAAATTTTAGCATTAAGTAATGTGTGATCTCATTCGCAAATCCCCTCAAAGAGATCTGCTTGATGATAACATGCACAGCATCAAAGCAATTCTCCTCAACAAGAGAATTCAAAAGAACATGGTAGGCAAAAGGATCAAGATCAAGGCCTTGAAAGCGCATTTTACCAAACAGATGAAGAGCAAAAATGGGTTTCCCAGCAACAGCATAACCCATAACCAATGTATTGTAAAAACAAGACTTATGGTAAATTCTCTGCTGCACGTAGTTTTCAAGGAAATCAAACATTAGGGACATGAGCTTGGCCTTGGAGAGAATCTTAAGGATGGCATTGAATGTGGCACGTGTATGGAAGAACCCCCGCTGGCGTCCAGCCCAGTCAAAGAACTTGAGGCAAGACAGAACATCCTTGGAGCCAAAACGAAGGACATCTAAGACAAATGACTCATTGAGGCGAAGGTCAAGCCTAGAGAGAGCAAGATCAGCAGTGGAAGGACGATATGGCATTGCTTGGTCATCTCTAACCTCTTGAAGGATTTGGAAGATTTGATCATACAAAGGGTTGCTTCCAGATTTGAACCACTCCTTAAAGGACAACGCTACTTCCTTAGTGATCATCCCATCTGCACCTGCTGCTGCTGTCAAGCTTGTAGCAATTTTCGTTGACATCCAAGGGAAAAACATAGGAATGTCCCTGTTTCCATTACCACTAATTCCAGCAACAGACGAAACGGAATGTAAATTGGGACAAGGTGAGGCAGATACAAGAGCTTCATTGAAGATGTCCTTAAATGAGGAAACAAAACCCCCACTTTTTGTTTTAGATTCAACTCTAGCAACACGTTGTAGCAAAAGCATGGTTAATTACACGACTTAATCATATCTCTCCAGTGAAATTGAGAAAACCCTACCCTGCAGACAAATAAGTATGTCATATCGTCTCCCTCATTAAGCTGGCCAGTTCTACAATAACTCACTTCACGTCAATTTCAACCATTGCAGAAAGAACTGAAAACCTGTTGAAGAATCAAACAGAAAACAATTGCCTCACTGCCAAATTAACTTCATAAAGCACTTGATAGCATCACCCAAGTCAAAAAAGAGACTGGGTAAGGAAGTGAATACAGAATGAACATATCAAAATTAGAATCTCAGTCTTACCAGTAAGTGGGGAGAGGGAAAATCTGAGCGATGAGTGAAGAGGGAGATTACTGGAACTAGGTTACTTAGTCGAATTGGAAAACCCAAATCTGTTCGGTTCAGATTTTTTGTGGGATTGATTGAACTGAAGACGGCTGAACTGAAGAGAGAATGAGGAAGGTACTATACCGTCAAAAAGGAGTCTGTCGAATCTATAGTGCAATGTTTTCAAAGGTGAAGGTACTAGTGGATAGACTTGCTGCTTCCGGGGTAAAAATAGATGACGAAGAGACTCTGCTGCACATCCTCAACGGACTACCAGCGGAATTTCGAACCTCTATCCGCACGCGCGACACCACACTAACACTGTCAGAACTCGAAGTTCTTCTCGATGCTGAAGCAAAATCGATCTGTAATCATCAGACGGCGGTTGAACCAACACCCACGGCGATGGCGGCTTTTCAATATTTCCAGCCGTTCCAGCGTAGAGGTGGTCGATTTGCGCCAAACGCAGTCTGGCCGTGGCTCGGCGTGCAAGAGAATTGGGAAATTGCCAAAAATAGTCCCAAAAACAACGAGGGTTAAAAATATTTAGGACTCTTTGGGTTAGTAAATGACTATTTTGCCTTTCAAGATAAAGAGGGTGAACTCTCCTAAGCTCCTCACTCGGCGAGTTTGGTTCGTCTATGTACCTGGTCCTTGGACCAATTAATTAGATTTGGTTTAAATCAAATTATTTTTAATTTTGTCATTAATTTGATAAATGACGTGGCACTGTGTGATTAGTTTAAAATTTCTCATTTACCAAAGATCCATTTTCGAGATTTATGCATATATATGGGAGGGTGAATCTCAAAAAAGATAAAAGTTGGAATCAAAATACAAATTATTTACTTTTAACTTCATTTGGTGTGTCAATTTAATCAAATTATAAATTTGGTACATTGATTAGAGCTTGGGATAAAATTTAGAATATGACCAAATTTTAATTTGAAATGGATTTGAGGTATTATCCCCAATTTAATTTAAGGATCTCATAATTGGAATTTGAAATATGACCAAATTTTAGTTTGAGCCCCAATTTAATTTTGTCTTGAGATAACTCTATTTCTTCCTAAGGATGGAGTTTTCTTAAGTTTCAAGAATTCTTCAAGAATCCTCGGTTTATCGGAGGTCTTGTCAGAAGTTTTTTGCTGTCTGTTTGGTTTGTGTGGTCTACTGAACTCTTTGGGAGTTGAAGTCATGGATGAAGAAGAGTTACTGAAGGATTGGGGTAAACTTCGTCTTACAGAATGAGAAAAGAAAACGGTATTAAGGAAAGAGGAAGTTATACTTGGCTCAGTAAGTGATCATCTTGAGGTATGTTTGATTGGTAAAGTGTTAGCCAACAGAGTGATTAATGCGATTGCCCTGAAGAACTCTTTAGTAAATGCCCTAAAGTCTTTTGGTTGTCTCTGTTTTGCATCCACCCTTTCATCAAATCATTCAAAGTTTCATCCACGTGTTGTTCCAGTCATTTTCATTAGGTATTCACCAGGGATCAAAGGATATAAACTTTTTGATATCCATAATTAAAAGTGTTTGTTCCTAGGGATGTGTGATCTTTAATGAATCAATTTTTCCTTTCCATATCATTATTGCTACTGAAGTTGTTATTGGTCTTTTACAAATCTAGTATTCTCTGAAATGTTGGTGTTTCTCATTCCACTTCTCAACTGATTGTTCTACAGTCCAACTTTGTTGAGCCAATGGTTATTGATCAGTCACCAGGCTTGGTTTGTTCTGAAGGTAATATTCAAAATGTTATTGAGAATATACTTGATAAGAATGTTGATCTTGTTATTGAGAATTCTATTGTAAACATGGTTGAAAATGTTGAAACTAATGTTGATATGAATTCCTCTGCTGACTTGGATAATCTTAAAAGGTATTCTCGCGTTTCAAAGCCACCCTCCTATGTACAGGAGTATCATTGTGGTTTCTTATTGAATCAACTCATGTCTTCTACTTCTAAGTTTCCTTTACAGCGTTATATCTCATATGATCGACTGTCTTTTGATTTTTGACACTTTGATTTGAGTGTTTCATCCACATATGAGTCACACTATTATCATCAAGTTGTTATTCATCTTTATTGGAGCAGGCTATGAATGATGAATTACAAGCTATGGAGTTGAATAATACTTGGACCATTGTTCCTTTGCCCAAAGATCAACATTCTATTTTATGTAAATAGGTATATAAAGTTAAACATAAAATTGATGGTTCTGTTGAGCATTATAAGGCACATTTAGTTGCTAAGGGATATACACAACAAGAGGATTGGGTTATATACAGACTTTCTCCCTCGTTGCCAAACTTGTCATTCACAAGAGAAAGGACTTGAATTAAATGCGAAAACATTTCAAATAGATTCTAAACATAACTAAGATATTTCTCATGGAAATCTGATCCGACTCTACCACCAACCTAGGTTGTTTCCTTCTTACCTTAAAAAAAGTTTTGGAGGAAATGGTGAGTATTTTAAACACTTAGTAAGAGACCCCATTGTTGGGGATGGGTCATAAATGTACAAAAATAACAATTAAATTTTCTTCCATGGAACTTAACTTTTTCTTTTCTAGCTTCCACTCCTTTTTCTAAAACTTGGGATGTATACCTCTTTCGTACACATGGTTCTGCACATATGTCTTTTATGCATATAAAACGCACTGGGTGTTCATCTCTTTCATACACCTCAGACCTCTTTAGGTATGCATCACTTTCATGCACCTTTTTCATACAAATAAAATCATCATGGTGAAAAAAGAGGGAACTATTCATCGTCGTCATAACTTAATGAACATTCATACATGTATGGGGTCCCACATAACATCGACTTTCATAAATCATAACACATGCAACTCATGTCTCAATCACTTAGGGAAAAATTTCCATAAATAACATTCATGAATCTTTTGCATTTAAATACATGACTTTCAATAGTAAGATCTCTTGCCTCACGAGAAACTTAATTTCCAACAAATATCTTCTTCCACTCCGAAATCTTTTATTTAATTCCAAAAACAGAATATCAATATTAAATTACAATTCAGTCCCAAAATACTGCTCTAAAATCCTCCAAAAGCCATAAAATATTTCTTCATCAGGGGCAACTAGAGTCTAGACAAATGACTCGCCTAGTTTGTTTTTAGTTTTTGGTTTTTAGGCTCCATTTGGTAATCATTTGATTTTTTGTTTTAGAAAATTAAGTTTATAATCACCTCTCCCACTTCTAAATTTCTTGGTTTGTTATCTACTTTTAACCCATGTTATAAAAAACCAAGTCAAATTTTAAAAACTAAAAAAAGTAGTTTTTAAAAACTTGTTTTTGTTTTTTGAATTTGGTTAAGGATGCAACTCTTGTACTTGAAGAAAGATGCAAACCATGGTAAAAAGGTGAGAGGAAATAGACTTAATTTTTAAAAACCAAATACGAAATAGTTATCAAACGTTTTTTAAAATTAGTTTTTAAAACATAAAAACCATACATGTTTGATAAGGTTTTTGGTTTTCTATTTTTTAAAAACGAAAAACAAAAACCGTGTTTGGTAATTGTTTTTAGTTTTCTATTTTTAAAATTTTGAAAAATTATAAGCATATTTGGTAATTGTGTTTTTTTTTAATTTTAAAAATTCAAAATAAGTTTTGAAAACCATTGTATTTTTGCGATATTTTTTCATCCCATATACATAATATAGAATTATATATTTATTTTTTATTTTTAGAAAAATTTATATTGATAAAACAATATCGATGTTTTAAAGGTTAAAAGTAATTTTTAGTCCCTAAATTTTCATAAAAGTAACAATTTAGTCCTTAAATTTTAGTTTTTAACGATTTAATCTATGTACTTTCAATTTTGTAACAATTTAGTCCCTAAACTTTACTATATAACAATTTAGTCAATGTACTTTAAATTTGTAACAGTTTAGCCCATTTTGTAGAAATTAGTGTTAAGATTTAATGAGTTTTTTTTTTTTTTTTTTGCATAAATAAACCGATAAACAAATTAGAGACTCAATATTTTTATATAATACAAAGTCAACATTATAAAATAATAAAAAAATTGACATCTAATTTTGATTATTTTTTTACGTTAGGGACTAAATTATTACAAATTTGAAATTATAAGTACCAAATTGTTACATACTAAAGTTTAGAGACTAAAATGTTACAAAATTGAAAGTATAAGGACTAAATTATTACAAACTAAAATTCAAAGACTAAATTGTTACTTTCATGAAAGTTTACAGACCAAAAGTGTTTTTTTAACCTATTTTGAATGTATTGTTTGATCACAAATAAAATGAAGAAAAATAGCAAAAGTAAACATAGTAGCAAAATACAAGAAAATAATGTCATTTTTGTAAAAAAAAAATTACAAGAAAATAATTTTATTTTAGTGTGAATGATTTATATAAATGAGATTGATATTTGGTGGAATAATTATCTATGTTCTTAGAGACTATTTATGGCAATTTAAATCATTACATCTTTTTGAACGAAGTTGTGTCTTTTGTAAAAATAACGTATCATTTTATTAATATTGTGTGATTTACAAAACAAATTAATTTATGAATATTTTTTCATAATAAAAAAAAAAGAAAATTAGAGAATTTATTTAAAATTGATTTATTCCTATTAAAATAAAAGAAAATTAGAGAATTGGTTAGTATAAAAAATTATTCAATATTTACCTTCAATTTCAATTTTAAATTTTTTTTAAAAAAATGGGAAATGTTACTATAAACAGAAAAAAATAATAACAATAAACGTGAAAAAATTGTAACTAGTGGGATATTCGATCGAACCCAGGCACGATATGTTAAAGGCACACAAAAATGTCGCTAAACCAAAGGTGGTCATAATATTTAGAAAATTTTTGTAAAATTTTAAAAATGAAAAGGTTTTGTTTTTGATTTTTCCATTTTTAAAATTCATTTAACAATTTTGAAAAAACGTTTTTAAAATCGAAGAAATTGAAAACTGAATTTTTAATCAAACATGCTTAGTTTTAATAAACTAAAAACTATGAGGAAAATTTTTAAAAATAGAAAAATAAGGGAAACTATTTATCCAAAATAGCAAAATTTTTAGATAGTTGTGATAGACGCTGATAGAAGTCTATCACTGATAGATGCTGATAGAAGTCTATCAATATCTATCCGTGTTTTCTTTTGCTATTTTCTGTAAATAGTTTAACATTTTTTCTATCTGTTAAAATTTTTCAAATTAAAAATCAATTAGTTTTCATTATCAAATCCCCTTAAATTAAAAGCATTTTCAAAAAATAACTAATGATGTTCTACTTTATAAAAAAAGTAGCGAAGGATAAATTTATTAATTTATTAAATATTCAATTGTACATATTTAATAAATTGCTGGAAAAAATTGTATCAATTTAACTAAATTAAATAAAATCAAAGGAAAAAATTTTAAACTGCATTTGTTTTTAATATTTTTCAAAGGTTGTGTATCAAAAAATTAAAAACCAAACAAGATCACATCATCATTGAATTTAAAATAATAATAATAATAATAATAATAATAATAATAATAATAATAATTGTTTTGTTAGAGAATAAATAAGATACATTATACTTAAAAATTTTAAACCTATACATTTTGGAGCCTCATCTTCTATGTATTGAAGCTTCATCTTCGTTACATTTTATATGTTTAAGAACATAAAAAGTTGAAAATGTAAAAAAAAAATATATACAAATGCAACTACACTATACCATATACCATTAATATGTTACAAAAATGTGAAAATGTCTTCTTTTATTAAATAAAAAAAGTGAAAATGTTACCAAAGGAAAAAAAGAAAGGGTAATTGTTTTTAATGGCAAAACTGAATATCATTGTCTATCAGTAATAGACATTGATAGATTACTATCATCTACCACTGTCTATTAGTGATAAACAATAACATTTTGCTATATTTATAAATATTTTACAAATCAAATAAGCATGCATGAAAGTATTTAAGGTCATGCGTAACCTTTTTTTTAGTACAATAGAGGTGGGATATTCGAACCATGGACCTGGTGATCGCTAACACATTTCCAATGTCAATTGAGCTATGCTCACTTTAGCGTAAAGTGTTACTTAAGGTGGCCAAAGAAAACACCTTTCAACTTCTTTCTCAGATCTCTCAATACTTAGAACATTTGAAATTAATTTAGCTCTTTAACTTTTTTTCATGAATTGAATTATATTCCTATTTTCTTCACATTAGAAGGATATTTACAGGCGACTCACACAACTTAATAAATCTATGTTAATTAATTTAAAAACTATAATATGAATCTTGAGAAATCAATTCCACAAATAAATATATTAAAATAAACAAATCTTCAACTAAATATTTCAGGTGATGGTTTTTTCAAATCTATCAAATAGGGGCGAGTGAGATTCGTACAACCTCCGTGAAAAAAATATGTGCAAGGGGTAAAGTTGAAAGTAACTGATCAACTTCGAGTTTGAAATCAGATGAAATTTGACTTTTCTTTTGAAGTAAGTGTGCTATAAAATTACTGATTTTTAACTGATTATGAGCCTCGTTAACGATTTTCCTTCAGATTCTTACTCTCACTCCTTAATCTTGCTCTTTCTTCTTGATCTCGCTCTTTGAAGGCTAAAGAAAAAAAATAGAAGAAGAAGATGAAAAAGAAGACGGCATAGAACTAACAAAAAACGGAAGAAGAAATGCCAAAAAAAAAAGTTAGAAGAAGAAACGCAGAAAAAAAAAGAAAAAAGGGAAGAAGAATAAATGCAGAAAAACGAAAAAAAAAAACTATAAAACATAGGGAAAGGAAGATGCATTTGATATTAAAGTAGTAATTTCGATAACATAAACATAAAGCCAAAATTCTTTTGTTTTGAAATTTAGAATTAATTTTCATTTGAGTCTCTAAAAAAAAAAAAAAAAAAAAAAAAAAAATCCTATTTACAATTATTATGAACGGTGGTCCCTCCTAACAAATGGTGGACATATTTCAATAACTTTAAAAATCAACCATATTTCAAAATGACACCCACATTTTAGTTATCTACCCCAATTTTCCCTCTTCATTAGACTAACCATGTCAAACCTCAAGCCCAAGGCCCAATTTTCCTTCAACTAATTCAAAAGCCCAAAAAAAAAACCGAACTATTACATCCCAAAAACTCCAACCATTCACTAAATTCCACAATTGCTAGGAAAATATACAAAACGAGTAAAATAAGTGAGTAAAAAAGATTATCGAGAGTTTGTGACGTTACAATCTTTCCTCCTTAAAATTTTTTATCTTTGAAAGTTTTTACTTTGGTAAATAGTTCGAGATACTTAGTTTTCATTTCACCCTCCCGTTTCTATACTTGCCTTCTCAGACTGATGATTTTGCCATATAACTTTAGTAAGTACTATCTTTCGATTATACAAGGTCTTTAACTCCCTTGCAAAAATTCGTATTGATCTTTCTTCATAATTTAAGTTCTCACTTAAAATAAATGATAGCACCTAAGAACCCTTCTCATGTAGTAGATGTTGATCTTTATTAGTTCTTAAAGTTTCATGATAGGATTTAACATAAATGTTAAGTTACAAGTTTAGTTTTTCAACTTTTAAATTTTTGTTTATTTAGTTCCTAAACAACTTTAAAAAGTATTTTATTGATGTCTAAACTTTTAGTTTTATGTCTAACATATTCATACAGTTTAAAAATGTCTAATAAATCTCTTAACTTTTAACTTTTAGTATCTATTAAATTATTGTTTTCCCACCTAAAAAATGATGATGTTTCAGGCAAAAACAAACAAACAATTGCCATATTAATTAGAGGAAAATAAAAGACAAAATATTAAAAAAGAAAAAAAAAATTCATGGGAAAATTTGTCTTTAAAAAAAACTCACATACACCATTTTTCTAGAAAATTATACCCTAAAAAGTGTAGGAAAATTTTCACAGATGGAAAAAATGTCAAACTATTTACAGAAAATAGCAAAAGCAATACTGATGGACATTGATAGACTTCTATCAACATCTATTAGTGATAGACTTTTATCATTTCTATCACTGATAAACTCTAATAGACTTCTAACAGTGTCTATCACAACTATCTAAAGATTTTGTTATTTTGTATAAATAGTTTTCCTTATTTTTCTATTTTTAAAAATTCTTCAAAAAATTAAGAAAATTAAAATAATAATAAGAAAAAGATTATTAGACATTTTTAAAGTTGAAAAGCCTATACTTTTTTTTTTTTTTAAGTTTAGTTTATGGACCAATAAACATAAATGTAGAAGTTCAAATACTGAACTTTTAATTTAACCTACAATAAAATTAATAATTTCCCGTATGTCGAATGTGTTATAGTTGTATATAAGTAAATGGAAAATATTTTTTTTTTATTGGTACGAGATCAATTCAAACAAACTTGGGACAAAAGAAATCAACATTATAATTCAAAGTTAGAAAAGACATAAAATTGTGATTAAACACGACATAATTTAAATTAGAATAAAAGTAATATAATTGAAGGAATAAAAGAGAGCAAAAGGGGGAGTATATAATTCCAAAAGTATACAATTAACTATTATATGCTTTTTCATCCCCTCAAACCTAAGAATCTTGAACTATGAACCATTGATTTAATATGATTTGAAATGGAACAAAGGTTTAATTGGTCATGGTCAAATGAATAAATTAAACTTAAGAGCCTAACTAATATAAAAATCAGAGAATAATCTTTCTAAGAATCAAGATTTTTAATTTATTCTTCCAAAAGTATATATATATATAATTTATAGGTTAAGCTACAAGTTTCATCGCCCTATTTTTAAGTTTGTATCATGAAGATTTTTTAAGTACTTTTAAAAGTGTGTCTAATAGATCCTCTAAACTTTTATTTTTGTGTTTAGAGAGTCCCTAATATATTCAAAATTATTAAAATTAATAGATCCATTAGAAATAAGGGGAAAATATCTTTTTGGTTCCTAAATTTTAGGTCTATTTCCATTTAGTTCATAAGCTTAAAAAAAAATTACATTTTTAGTCCTTAAGTTTTGAGTTTGGTTTCAATCTATTCTCTAGGTTTTAAAATTTTACTTCAATTATTTTAAATTAATTAATAGACATTAAAGTCAAAGATGAAAGTGAGTATTTAGTAAAAAATCGATACTAGAAATGTAAATCTTGGAATATGGAGACCAAATTGAAAGAAAATTCAAATCTCAAGGATAAAATTATAACATTAAGATATTAATTAATTATTTTAAATTAATTAATAGACATTAACGTCAAAGATGAAAGTGAGTATTTAGTGAAAAAATCGAGACTAGAAATGTAAATCTTAGAACATGGGGACCAAATTGAAAGAAAATTCAAATCTCAAGGATAAAATTGTAACGTTGAGATATATAGAGGCTAAACTGAAATTAAACTCAAAATTTAAGGATTAAAATTGTAACATTTTAAAAATTAGAGATCAAATGGAAACTAGACTGAAAATCTACAGGTAAAAAAGCTATTTCTCCTTTAGAATTAATATGGAATTTTATGTATAATTGAACCATAAATTATCAATCTCTTGTCTAGTATATATTATATGTTTATAAATTTTTAAAAATATTGCATAAGTTAAGGACGTATCAGACACCAAATAAAAAATTCAAAGATTTATTAAATACAAAAATTAAACTTATTAGACACTTTTTAAACTTCAACAACATATTGGAATAAAATCAAAAGTTTTAGAAACCTATTAAACACATTTTAAAATTTAGAGACTAAATAACATAATAAAAAAAATCAGAGACTAAACTTGTAGTTTTATTAGAATTATGTGTGTTAGATGTGTTGAAAATATTCTATATTTGAATAATAATAATAATAAAAAGAAGAAATAGGCATAAACTTTATATTGAAGGATTTAATTATAATCACTCAATTGGGTGAAATGAAGTTGCCCAAAGAATTAGGACATGTCTTATTAGTCTTGTCTAATTTATGTCTTGCAATAGCTTTGCTTTATTACAACGTTTGTGGTTTATGTCGGGTATGATTCAACCACAAAATTGCCCATCACATTCCTTATTTAATTAATTAATTTATTTGCTTAATTTAATGATTAATGGACTATTAATATGTATAAAACCAAGTATTTGTTCATTGTACATGTGTGTATTATTTTAATGATTTTCAGTAAAAGGAATTTTGAATGGAATATCAAATTTTCAAATAACTTGTATCTGTCTCATTTTAAAGAGTCATGAACCTAGCTATAATGATATGATATTATTTATTTTAAGTTTAACTTCACATTGTTTTAGGAATATTATATACTTACTTTAAGGTAGTGGGAGTTTTTGTTTGTTAGGCTTAATTTCTAACTTAAGTTTTATTTTTAATATATAGTTTATTTGTATTGCATTTGATTGATAAGAAGATTCCATTAATATTTTTTAATTACTAAACATAAACTCCATTAGAAAAAGTGAAGAGGGAAAGTTACTAATAACTTATAAGTCACCAATTCTTATCATTTCAAACGTTGGAAAAAACATGATATATGTGAACTGAATTTGATTACACCTCAACTTAAAACACTACTTTCAATGTGTAATATTCAACCAGTAAGATGGTGTAATAAGACTTATGAATTGAAATAACTAAAAACTTCCAAGATATTGTGGAGACATCAATAGATAGTCGAGACACGCTTCTGATAAGCGTTGTCTTGAAGACAATTATTTGCTCTGCACTGGATGCAAGCAGACTAAAACGATCGTTTCAGCAGGATACAATAACTAACTCTGGTAGAACTGCAATCTCGAACTACTTGAATTTGACATAACTCTTAGATACTTACTCTCAACTCAACTCAAGACCAAAAAGAAAGAAAAAAAATGAGAGAATTCTTCAATTTGAAGTGGGATGCTACAAACGAAGAAACAAGTAGTTATTTATAGGCTAGAAACTTAGTAGCTCTAAAAAATACAAAATAAAATCAAATAAATACAAAAATTGAAATATTTGTCAAATTTAACTCATTTTAGTTGTTATTTGACAAAAAACAAATATAACTCATTCAAATTGAAAAAACTACAAATTTAACTTTCATACATGTTAAATTTGTACATGAAACATCATTTTAATTTGATGGTTTCAATCCAATTTATAGATATAAAATTTAATTTAATAATAACCTGTATTATATATAAAAGGGTCTATCAGGGGAAAATCTTTCCTTTTTTGCCCATATTTTTTTTTATTAATAAATGTCTATTTTTGCCCTTTGTTGATGGGACGCTATACTATTTGAATGTAAGTGTCTTTTAAGCTATATTATCTTTTGTTGATAAGACGCAACAGTTCGAATGTAAGTATTTTTTAAGTTTAATAGGTACAATTGATGACGAGACGTACTTGTTTGGATGGAGGTAATTAGAAATCAAACTAGCTGTAAAAGTTATATAGAAATTTGAAATGTCAGTAAAATTTGAAAAAGTTAACAAAAATGCCTATGTAAAAAATTTAAAAATGCAAAACTAAATCAACTTGGAGTGATTGATTCATTAAAATGTTATTTTTCTTCACTTTTTTCTTTTGATGTTTGGTTTCATTTTAACCTAATTATTTGTTATTTAAGAATTATTATTGCATTTTTTAAATGGTTTTTCAGGTTCTATGTGCTCATTTGTTTTACTACTTTTAAAAGTTTATGATGATAAAAACTAAATTTAGATATTATTTATTTATTACATATATAAAATTTTTACATGAACTTTAAATTAAAACTTCTACCTTTTGTGTGCATAACACGTATTCATTATACTAGTTCTATCAAGAGTGCTTATAGAAGAAGTTTTTTCCTTCAAAGTTTGTCGGGAAAGACAAAATTTCTTGTAGTGATATTAAAAACATATTTACAATTTCGAAACAAATGTATGAGAGAACAATAATGTACCGCCATTAGTTAGGAAACCCAATTTAGAATTTTTTGAAACAACAAAATAAGAATTAGTTTAACATATGTTGTCAATATATATAAACTCATTTGTATCGAACTTAATCTTTACCATAGATATATAAATATAGGGGCTATGGAAGAGAATCTTTATATCTCTAGTATTTTATTTCTTAAATCTTTTAATAATTTTAATTTTATCCATTGTTACAACTATTCGAGTCGAAGTGACACATGAAGTGGTCGTGTATTCTTTTGTGTATGGGTGTCATTTAGACCATAAAGATTAATCATTTTGATCTAACAATAGAGCTATGCTTGAACGGATTACCCAAACCCATATACATTAGTAACCTGCCTCCAAACATAGGCTTTAAAAACTTAGGCTTCTAAACCTTGCACTCAAAATACAACATCTGGGATTCCCAAACTTCAGAGCCCTCTCAAATAAGCCCAAAGCATTTGATTATGAACCTGTGCGCCAAATGCTCCTATGTATATTTGAATTTAATTACCTCTAGATTAAATTTTATTTCTTAAAAAAATCTTTAAGGTGATTTTTTCTTTATTTTAAAATCTATGTGTTAAGAATTGTGTTTGGATTATATCATACGAGTAACCGTTGTTCATTATAGTCGAATAGTCAAAGGAACTTTTGTCCTAATAGTCGAAAGAACGTACTTTACGTCAATTGAAGTGTGTGGAGGATAGAGATCAGATTTGAACCTTTGTCCTCATAGTCGAAAGAACGTACTTTACGTCAATTGAGCTTTGTTCAATCTAGCTACAGCATGTTAACCTCTACTCATTATAAACTCACAAACACCAAATACATTCTCATAAACAAACTTACGAATAAACTTACTCCTTATTCATAAACATCCAAAGATTAATCATTATTCACAAAGTACACATTACAACTTTAGGTTAAAAAACTTCATTTATTTGCTTAAAAAAGAGACCATTGCAGAAAAGATAGAATGCATGCATGCATGTGCATCAAGCCTCTCACCATTTACACATTTTGCTTTAATTTTCAGCTTCATTTTCTCAAAGAAATATGAACAAGATTTAAAAGATCATTATTCTTTCATATAATATATTCAGAAGTTTAAGAGAATAGAGAAGAATACATAAGAACTTGTGTCAAAAAAGATATCAATACCAGATTAATTATAGTTAATTAAACAAAACTATATACAATAACAACATATTGACTAAATAATTAAGTTTACTTGTACAAATCAAGGTAATTATAAAAATAAGATAAAATAAACTTCTTAGAGAGTAGTCTTAACAACGATCCTGATATCCAATAGATGGTAAGAAAATATAAGTAGTTTTCGAGAGACTATCATATAAAACTGACAGTAGTACAGAAGTTTCGATCTCTCATTCATACAAACTATATATATTATAAGTGTATATTGTTTAATATTATTATTCAAAATCTCTTACACTGCCCTACATAAAATTACAAGACCACACTTTTTCTTAATGCATTTTTACATAATATTGAATATGTAGATATAAGGATTTGGATTGCTATAATGAACTGTACATATTACATATATTAAGTAATACACACTTGGAAGGATGAAACAAGGTCATTGAATATATGAGGAGGGAAAGATAATACACACTTAAACCACAAACTATATATATATATATATATATATATATATATATAAACGAAGTAATTGAAAGGTTTGGAGTGAATTTGGTCATTCGGTTTCGAAGGAGCGGATTTGATAATGGATCTTATCGATATAAGCTTTGGCTTTTCTATCAATGCCAGGCTCAGCCACCCAATGTCGACCTTTGTCGCCATCGCTCGGCCACACCTTTCGTGTATCTTCCATCGTCATCGTATCGTCCCGCCTCCTTCTACCATCTCGAGACTTGAACAAGCCGAAGATCGAGAACCAACACGAGGGCGACTTCGGGCGCTTTTGTCTCTTGTTGTTGGCTGATGAGGCCATGGCTAACTATACAAAGAGAGTAGTTTGAGTGTTGAAGATATGAAGAGGGGTTAATTAATTATTGGTTGTTTGAGGGAGAAAGGGAAGTGAATGAGGGATTTATATAGAGAGGGAAAAAAAAGGGGTATAAATTAGGGGGTTTGAATAAAGGAAGATGAAAGAATATAAAGGGGTGTGTTTTATGAAGACCTAGCTAAAGTTAAAATTAAAATTGTGAAGACCTAAGCTAGGAATTGACATTAATGTTCCTTTTGAAGAAGAAAAAAGCATATTTGTTGGTTCTCCTTCACTTTAGCAGCAACTTTCACTGCTCACTTCTAAATTTTTTGCCTTTTTGCTTTTTCTACATCTTTGCTTTTCTTATACGACAATAATGCATCCAGCTCGATTCGATTCATGCCCTGTAATTGGTATTTTTTTCTTTTAAGAACATACTCTCCCGATCACTTGTGAGTTTAAAAATTTGTACCGTGCAAAGTGAGTTATCAATATTAATTAGTTGGAAAGAAAATGACTTTTTAGGGGTTTGAATACATGAATTCTTTGATAATTCATATGTGAAATTACAAATTTGGGTCTCACCCTATAGTTTAGGCCGAGTTAATTAAAGTTGGTTTTTATATGGGTTTTAAAATTTGAATGTAGTCCTTGTTTTTATAAACTTTTATAACTTTAATCCTTAGGCAAGTTGTTACTGTTTTTTTTCTTGTTAAATTTTGTATAATTCATTTGATTGTGTTAGGGGGTTGGGATTGAATTAATTAAAAAAAATTGTTTTCAAATTTAGAAAAATGAACCAAACTATTTATAAATATGGAAAAATTTCACTGTCTATCAACGATAAGTCGTAATAGAATTCTATCGCTCAAGCGACAAAAGTCTATCGCGGTCTATCGCTGATAAATAGTGAATTTTTTCTATATTTGTAAATATTTTGATATTTTTTTTGTTTATAGTAATTTCTCTATAAAAAAAAGTAGGATTTCGGCTAAAAAATGGTTTAATCAACGATTTATGAGATTTAACCAAACAATAAGACTCAAATTATAACGAAAACTGAACACGAACCCTAAATTATAGGTTTTTTTTTTTTTTGGTGGGTATTTCTGCAATTACAATTATTTCAAAATTTTGGTCTTTTAATTTGGATCTTCCAATTTGAACGTAGACTTGTGGAATCTTTTCAGACAATTCAGCTTTTGTAGAATTATGTCTTAAGAATATAGTTTTCAATATACTTAAAAAAGTGTGTAAACTCTCATGAGTGATTCATATGAACTATGGGGGGATCTATGTTTGGTCTTCACTATTTTTTGTCTTCCCAATTGGTATTGCTAAATAGTAATCTTTTACTATGCACTATTAACTTTCCTATTTCATCAAGGAAATTTCTGTCATACTTTCCGAATGAGAATATTTAGGGTGTATTTGGAATACATTTTCAAGTGTTTAATTTAAAAAAATAAGTCATTTTGAAAAAAATTGGAGTGTTTGGCAACCACTCAAAATAAATTTTGAAGTGTATTTTAAACCGTTTTTATCAAAAGAGTTTAAATAAAAATGAGTTTTTTGAAAAACATTTTTTCTCAAATCAATCCAAACGAGTCTTTCGTTTAACCAATTTGCTTCAATCAAACTAACACATTACTCCTTTCCATGTAGAGGTGTGTTTCAAAATTATTTTGATCTATGACTTTTTTAACTTTTGTTTAAGTCGGGTTTGATAATTATTTCGGTTTATTTAGGTTTCGATTGGTTTTTGAAAATTAAGATTCTAAACAATACTACACCAATTATATATTGATTTCTTTATTTTGTCATCTACTTTTTAAGAGTGCTTTTAAAAAGCGAAGTCAAATTTTGAAGACTACGAAAAGTAGTTTCTAAAAAATTGTTCTTGTTTGTAGAATAGGCTAAAAATTCAAATGTTGAATGTTAAAAACCATGGTAAGAAAAGTTGTAATTAGAAAACAAGCACAAATTTTAAAAATAAAAAACCAAATATATTCAACAAACAAGCACAATTTCATTTAATTATAAAATCATATATGTTTTATATTTGTTTTTTTATTTAATAGGAAAAAAAAAACAATGTTTAGAGGGCTCAAACTCAAGCCCCCAAATATCCTAGGAGAGTTTTGTTAGTCACCGTACACAACTACCAACTTTGGCATATCAATGAAACTTAGACTCCCTTAAATGTGTGGATACTAGTGAATGATCAATTAAGCTTCTCTAACACTGTGAGATTCCCTCTCAATGAATCTTAGACTTTTCCTAAGAATGAAACTCCCTCTCACCAAAACTTTTATCTTCCCACCTTCAAATGAAGACCACCCCACTTAGAAATCTTTGGCTCATCTAAGATTGAGAATTCCTTCTTAAGTTGTAGAAAAATGATACAACAAGAACTTGAGAAACACTCAAGATCTACAACAACAGAACCTTCACAATTGCAGATTGACACACTTATGATTTTCAGCACAACTACAAGAACAACAACTCTAACATTCTTTAGAATGGCCAAACCTAAATAGAATGTAACAATTCCTCAAATAGGCACATTAGAAAACACAAGAAGACAACTTTAAAACAGATTCTACAACGTTAGAAAAGGAAATAAAATCAAATGAATAAACAGTCATGATTTTCCAGATAAGAAAAAAAATATTATTCAGTTCAACATTTTAAATAACATTATTCTATCTGAAAGAACAATTGCAGAGATATACTGAAGGACAATCCAAGAGAAAAGATGACAAACATCTTAAAAACAACAACCACAATATGCTTAAACAAATATAGCTAACATCAAATTAAATCTCTAACAATAATTGATAACTTGTAGAAATACAAGTTATTCTATTCTTTTCTTTAAAACAATTAGAGAAAGTCACAAGGAAATGATAGAAATATGATATAAATCTTAGCAAATAAGCATGCTTTGCGATCAGATATTTACAAATACCATAAAATGAGAATTCACGAAAATTTCGTTGTTTCAATGCAGGAATAAAGAGAAAAAGTACAAAAGCTGAAGAACTGCTGAAACCATGATCGCATAATCATAGAAGATGCGACCAATATGAACTACGTGATGAACGCTAAAGGTCTGACACGCTCAGGCGGCGACTGTCAAATCCACAGAACAAGTTGGTAGCTAATTAGACGGATTCATGGCAGAGCCAATGCACTTGTGCAAAGCAAGCGGCGCAGCAGGGCATGAAATTTAATGCATGCGTCAGGAAATCATTAGAGAGAAGTTATATTGACGCTTATAAATAGTCAGCTCAAAAACTGAAGAAGGGGTTGGTTGAATCGAGAGATCAGCTTCCCCAAAAGAGTGAAGAGCATCGCCATTATCAACTCCTCAAAACTTTTCTCTGCAGAATTCTGAATACAAAAGTCCAGAATTCTTCTTAGAAAAGCAAGAGCCATATTCAACCTTGAAGTATCTTCATCAAGCAGCCATTCCAAAGCCAGCAAGATCAAGAGATTGACTCAACGGCCCGATATCTTCATTCTAGTTCTTTCTCTTACTTGTATTTGTATTTTGAATTGATTTTGAGAGATTTCTTATTCAAATATTAATACAAGTCCATATATTTCATTCATCTACTTGCTTGTTTGTATATTACTTTTTTTGATATGTTGGAAGATCTAATTAAAGTGTGAATCTATGCATGTTTAACGGTTTTACTAGTTAATGCATCGTTAATCCTTGCTTTAAACTATTGAGAGATACGTTTAAGCCTAGGTTCTTGCCTGAGAGGGTAGAGAAAGTGTAAAAAGCATTAAGTAGTGAGAATTAACATCTTAGAGATAAGGTGAGACATTTAACAAGTCAGTCATCGCATGCACCTTAGAGATAAGGAAAAGTGTGGATTATGAACCGAGAGGTTGCTACAAAAATGTATGATTGACACCGCAAATTGTGCATAGACGCATGCTGTAGAAATTCTTGACTGTTATTAAGATTAATTTTCAAACGTCGTCGCATGTTACTTGAATAGAAAAATACTCCATTGACAGACACCATATGCCCCTTTGCTCATCGCTTAACTCTCTTGTATTGTAATTACCTTTTAGATTAGTTATCACATCTTCCACCTTTGTATAAACATTCATCGCATAGTTATCATCGCAATGTCAGAATCACAAAAGTATAAAAGTCCCTGAGTTCGACCCTGGACTCACCAGGTTTTTTATTTGAATTTACACTTGGATTCAAGTTAGATAAAACTTGTGTTCATCGCATAACATTACACATATTAGCCAATTAATGGAGAAGTACGCATGTATATCATAGTTATGCATTGTGCTTTATGAACACAACAATAATAAATTTGAAAAAGAAAACAATATTAATTAAAAAAAGGGCTCTTTTCAAATATAGAAAAATAAGCCAAACTATTTACAAAGATAGAAAATTTTTACAGTCTATTAGTGATAGACTGCAATAGAATTATATCGCTTTCTATCGTTCAAGCGATATAATTCATTTGCTTGAGCAATAGAAAGCGATAGAATTCTATCGCGATCTATCATTGATAGACAGTGAAATTTTTCTATATTTGTAAATAGTTTAATATTTTTTCTATTTATAGTAATTTCCCAAAAAAAAATTATCCTAGCTTATAGTGGTGGAGGTGATTGGCTAATAAATAAAAGAGAAAAGAAAAGAGAAAACTGAAAGCCTAACAAAATAATAGATGAGTATCTTCATGTTTATACTTTCAATAAATATTTTCATCTCTTAAAGAATGAAAAAGTTGTTTCTTGACTCAACCGACATGTGTTAGCAACTAAGAGATATGTGTTCGAATCTCTCACTTCCTATTTATACTAAAAAAATGCAAAGTGTGAAATTAAAATTAAGGTAATGTTTGGGAGCACTAATTTGATGTTATTGGAGTGAGCTATTATTAACCAATACTCATTATACCAACTTAATTTTTCCAACTATTATAGTCTACCATTAAATACAATATTACTATTTCCAATTCTTCTTTGTTGAAGTATTTACGGTTTCCTATTCATCCTATATATTTTTTTTTTCTTTTTCTTATAATGTTTACTATTTCCTACCCATCGTCATTTTCTCTTTTTATTATCGTGTTTACTATTTTCTACTGAGACTAAAATAGTTTGCACTCCAAACAAAGACTATTAGGGGTTGTTTGAGAGACTAGAATGTAATTAGGATTATGGGGAATCGAAGGAGTGTTGGAATGTGTGGGATATCGAGGATGGAACGGAAATGAGATCGTGGAATGTAAAAATGGTGGAAAAGATGGTTTGGTTAAAAACTGTCTGAAAAGAATAAGTTTAATATTATAAATCGAGCCTAAAACGTTCAATCCAAATATGGATTTTGGATTATATTATAATTCAAATCATTTCAATCCAGACCCCAAAAAGCCCCTTATGATTCACATACAATAATAACCTCGTGACCAACTTAACGCCTGAAACACCCCCGAGATATTGAAAACAATAAGTTTAAAAAATAATAGTAACAAAATTTAAAAAGGAAAATTTTCACAGATAGAAAAAATGTCAAACTATTTTAAAAAAAATGACAAAAAAAAAATATTGATAGACTTCTATTAAAATCTATCGCAACTATTTAAAATTTTGTTATTTTGGGCAAATAGTTTATCTTATTTTTCTATTTTTAAAAATTACAATATTAAAAAAATAAAAATAAAAAACTCTACTCTCTTTTGGTACTTCTCCTCTGAGTTCTAAACCTCAAATTCTTTAACCGGCGGCGGGGCGCCCCCAAAGCATCGGTACGCCGGCCAAGAGTTGTTGTTATCGCCTCAAGCAATTGGTCTGTGTTTCTTCTCGCCCCATTTGATTTGGGTATCATATTGCTTCTTTCTATCTTTCTTTTGATTTCAATTTCTCTGCCTCGTGATTCCTTATTTGTAAAGTCTCTGAGTGATTGGTAGTAATTTATTGCAAATCGAAAAACTGAATTAAAATCCGTTTGCTTTAAACCCATTATACTTTATGTAAAGTAAAACACAACTCTTCTAATTTGAAGAAGCCATACCCAGAATATGAAATGTTACAGTTGAGACAAGGTATTTTGTTGGTAATGGTAATTCTGTTAGAATCTCCATCTGTAGAATCAAGTGTTGTTTCTTGCCTTTAGAACAATCTAGCGGTGGGAATTAGAATCACAATGATTATGATTTTGAGAATCATCTTGATTTAATGAACTGATAATTGATGAGTGTAAAGTTTTTTACCCATCATTTGTCCATAGTCTTTATGTTTGATGATACATTGTTCTGCGTTTTTATGATTTTTATCAATGGTTTCATTTTGAATTGAGGTGTATGCCTCATACTAATTTCAGGCTTAGCTTGTCTTTTTAAGAGAAAAAAAGCCTCAAAGCTCATCTAGCCTTTAAAATTGTTTATACCCTAATTTTAAGGATCTTGTGATTTCATGTTGATGTTACAAGGTCATGATTAACATTTGGAACATTGACTCAAGTATTTTTGAATGGGTTTACTCTCTTTTTTTTGTTCCAATGACTGAATTTTGGGTTCTGCATAAGCAACGGTTGTTCTACGCTTAGTTTATGAAATTGCCAATTTTGATCTGGTCCAGCAAATTAGCAAATGGCACTTCGACGATTCTTAGGCTTTTCAGATGGTGAGCTCATGAGATCAGATGCTAAGCCCTGTTCACAGTTGATGAAACAGACTGCTGGGTTATGTACTGTTGGAGGAGGACTTGCGTTCTGGATTCTTTGTAGATTACATTATGGTCTGTCAAGTATTCTTCTCAGCTCATTTGAATTTATATGCATAATCAAGTTTAATGTCTTTCTTTTTTTCCTGATCAACTATCAGTGAACACAAATGGCACTTTAATCAATAATTGTTTTCTAATAGATTCTAATATATTTACCTACTCCATTTGAATAGAAGCCACAGTGTTCTGGATCTGTCTTTAAAGTTTAAATATACGTAGGGGGTGTACGTGGGTTAGGTTGAAGGGGTTTTTTGGACCAACGTGAAAATTCGAGTTAGTTAGGTCAGCTACTTGAAAGACCCGAACAAGGTCTCCAACCCAACACTTCAATTTCGGGTTTGGTCACTGGGACCTAAAGTACAGTTGAGGCCCGAGAGTCAGAGTTGAGAAAAAAAATGTGAAATCAAGATTAGAAATTGTGAAAACTGGAAAAGGGGGGAGACGAGAGATTGACGAAAATAAGGTGGGAATTGGGGAGAGAGAGATATGGATGCTAGACGAAGATGGAAAGGCTGAGATGGAGAGATGGAGAGTGAGACGGGGAGAGACAAGAGAGATAGAAATCGAGACTAAGGTATGATTCAAGATTGAGAGAGACAAGGGAGACATGAGAAGAGAATTGAGAACTGGAGAGAGGCCTAAGATGGAGAGGTTGAGATCGAGAGAAACAACATGAGCGAACCCTAAAACCCCCTACCTGAAAACCAAACAAAATTATTTTTGGTTCTCCAAAAGTCCAACCCAATGCAAACCGGAAAAAAAAAATTCTAACCCAACCCAACCCAAACTGGAAGAAAAAAAAATCTAACACAACCTTACAGTTTGGATTGGGTAGGTCGGGTTGTTCAGATTCTCGGGTCATTTAAACACTCATATATATATGGAGTTAAGAGTTCGGTAACAGGACTAAGTCTGCCAAGTATGAGTATCTCTCTGGAAGTACTTTTAAAACAAAAGCTTTAACAAAAGTCTTCAATGACAAGCACCTTAGGAAAAAGTGTTTAATTATGGAACACATCCGTGCTTGGTTCTGCATTCTTAAGAGTACTTTTAGATTCTTTCTCACCAAGCACTCGGGCAAATGGGTCAAATGCACTTTATTAGTGTTTTCTCACTAAGCATTTAAGTGTTCTGGACTTTGTTACTTTCATACATGTCGAGCAATCAGTGCTTTTAATCTGTGCTAAAGGCACTCGCGCTCCTATATAGCGGATGCATAATAGTTCTCTGCTGCATCTGGTATTCTGGTGCATTTGTTACCTTTCATCTATGGCTTTTTGGCTGTAGTATTAGCAAATTGAAACACTCTTTCATGGTCTTTTAGAATAGAAAACAATTATAACTTTGTTTAAATCAAAACCAATATTTATCCACCCTTTCCTTTTAAAGTGGATTGCCTGTGGTTCTATGAGATTTTAATATTGTAGTATAAAAAGATAAACACTCTAGTTTGACTAGTGTGTCTGTGTCTGACTCATCAGATACTTGGACACTTTGATTCTTATTGGACACGTACTGGACACTTGTTAGCAGTTAGCACGACAGATATGTGTTAGACACTAGTTATTCAAACTCAATATAGATCCAACATTTGTTAGCCGCATATCGAACATTTGTTAAGTATGTTAAATAGATACAATAAATATAGGACTAAAAAAGTTTGAGACCAAAATACATCAAACTTCTTTTTTAGAATATAAATTCATTAACTTGTTGACTTTGAACTTCTGGTATAAAAATGGTATATATTTTAAAAAATGTATATTTTGACAAACATTTTCTTGCCATGTCTGAATCCCAGTCCTAAATTTTTAGAAAATGACGTGTCATTGTGTTTGTACTATATCGTACCCGTATCCATGCTTCTTTAATCGTACTTATGCTGGTTAGATTCTGGATTGTGTTGTGTGATAGGTCCAAGAATTACAGTACCTAGGAGTCTTCGTTGGGCAGCTTGTGGAGCAGCATCGATGAGTGCAACCTCAGCTTTGCTTGTCCGATTGTTTAGTCCAGAATGTGAACCCCAGAATATAGCTGCTTATGACAAAAGGAAAGTTGTAAGGTAATTGACATTCATAGAGTAATTATCTTACTGTATCATTAAATGCTGTTATTCAGATGTTTCCTTATTAGGAGCTAACTGATGTAATTAGTTTTGGTTAGGTTAATGATGATGTTATTGTTATGTCTTATTGACTCTTATCAAGCCAAGGCCCATGTCTAGATTGGGTGTGGGGCTTTAGGCTATAAAACTAAGGGTAATTGTAATGAATACCAATTTTAGAGATAATAACCGAGTATATAGCAACACTTTTAAAAAATTGCAAATATAGCAAAGTCAATTAGTGATAGACTTCTATCGCTAATAGACTCTGTGATAGACCACCTAGACCATAAAAGTCTATCATTGATAGATTTTGCTATATTTACAATTTTTTTAAAATATTATTATATATGGTAATATTTTGAATCTGATTGTTATATTTGCAACTGTCCCTAAAACTAAAATCCCTAAAACTAAAAAGGAGTTTTAGGCCTACCCTTCTATTTTTTTCTTCAATAACAATTCGGTTATTGAAAGAAAAAAGATTTTAGTCACACAAAATAGAGAGTCATTTACTTTTCTAATTTGATCGAATTAGTGAAATGAAGTATGTTACTCTTTCACTCCGTTATAAGTTATAATGTTGATAAATAAATGTAGGTTAGCTTACTAATTTTATCCCATGGTTTGGGCGTTTATATATATATTTGTTTGAGGTTAACATGAGTGTAGCTCAATTGGCATAGTGCTTGTATTATCAATCTCGAGGTTAGAGGGTCGATTCCTCCACCCTACACTTTAATACAATACCTTTGCAAAAAAAAAGAAAAAAAAAAAAAATTGTTTGAGCTTATATTTAGATACTCATTACTTTAAAATTAAATTTGGTTGTTATGTTTTGGTTAAATGTCATAGATTGTTTCAAATCCTTGTTTTCTCCACTTGAAAACCTAAGTTCGTAACTGAATGTGTATGGAATAGAGATATCCCAACCACCCAAGTAAAGAAGAGTTACAAATAACGAAGAAACTAGTAGATTTAGATAGGAAGCAACATAAAATAAACCAAATTTGATACCCGACTACTCAGTTTGATAACCTGCTATTAATTCTTTTTCGACTTCTGGTAAATCAATAGGCAATCTCTCACATTTATTTGACTTGATCTTAAACTCTAATATGAACTAACATAGTAACAATGATTTGTAAGGTTCGAATAATTGACAGGAGCTTAAACGAAACTTATTAAACTAGAAAGATGATATCGAATCAAGTCTAAATTATAAGGACTGAAGTAAAATTAAGTCGAAACTAAATGACCTAATAGGTAAGTTATCTGTATATTAGTGATGTATTATCTGATGTGAGTGGAGAAAGAAAGGAAGATGATATGGAAACCATATATTGCTTTTTAGGGGCAGTTCTGGAATTATTAGTAAAGCAACTTCAATTCCATTTGTTGAGTAGACATTTTTTGTAATGTTCTAAACAAGACTTTTTTTTTCCAACCCATACATTACTTAGGTACATATCAGATATATTCCTTTTATGTTTGCCAATATGAATCATGGTCCCACCCTCTCAACTATTATAAGTGAAGTTGTTCATTCTCTTTTTTTTTTTTTAACTAATTCTCAATGTATAGAAAAATTATACACAACGTAATTGGCAATTTCGTTCGATGTAAGAGATCAATTATAAAATTATTTTAAATTTGTACACCGCGATTATTAGGGTATGTATGTTCTCAAATCTACTTCCAATAGTTATTGAGAGACACTTACATTGGAGCGGTCTAATTGAATATTTTTTTCAATATGTATATTTTGGGATCCTTCAAAAGAATTAAGAAAGACCTCGACCTAAATTGTTTCTATTTGATGTCTACTCATGATTGGTACAATGAAATCTTTCTAATCATTTTTATTAGGAACTTAATTAATATGTATAGTAGTAACATAAAATGGTGCAAAAATTTATTGAATGACATTCTTGAGTTTTGGTTGTGAAAGAATATTTGGCGTTGGTTTACAAATGATGTTTTAGTTCTTGGACTTCAAATTGTTTCATTATATCCTTTAACTTTCGATTTTGACGTGTAAAAGTTCTTGCAATGGACACATTTTTATGCTTGTTAGAATAACACCGTAATTGAACACAAAGATAAGATAAGGATGGAAAAGAAAAAAGATTTTTTGTTGCTTGTACAATCAATGTACACCAACTTCAAATCTCATAGTTGTTATCTATTTGAGGATGATCTAAATCCCTTACTCATTCTCACCTTTATTCTCATCTTTATTTCCTCGATCGAAACGACCCTAAAGTGATTTTGAGTTTGCTCACACTATCAATGTACCAATATAAAAATACGAAGCCGAACAATTGATGAATGAAATTAGTCAAGAAGCGTATATTATGCTTGAAAAAACACAATATTTATCTTATATTTTCTTTCATTTTCTACATTCCTCATAGAAACGGTACACTCATAGTTTTGTCCACTCAATCCCTTGTCACTAATTTTCATACCATATCATATAAAACGATGTCAACAATATTGTGGAGGTCAGCAATAGATCCCTACTAACTCATTTTATATAAGTTTTATCCATCAATCTCTCCCTTCATTTTCACATCTCATTGTACAACGATGTAAATATAGTCCAATTAATATGAATTTATACTATTAAACTTTCGGTCTGAGATTCGTTCCTCCCACTCACATCTTGAAAAGAAAAAAAAAGAGAAAAAAATGATGTGAACAAACATCTTATAAAAGGAGACCTAATCGCAAGTCTACGAGGAGATGTAAGCACCAAATTTATGTGTTGTTTGTGGGTGGGGATGACATAAAAGGACAAAGGCTTACAATGCCACTTGAAATAGTTTACTCTGTTAATGGAGGAAGCCAAAATCTCTCTCCACTTTCTCTCTTTGTTGTAGCACTGTACAACCCCACTTGTCTATTCTCTCATTATTTTTCTCTTCATTCGCCTTGACGTTTTCCCCTCTTCCCTATTCTCCCCCCCTCGAACAAAACCTCCACTCTTATCGCATTTCTCCTTCTTTCTTCGACCCATTTGCCCATTTTCTCGCTCTGCTTGAGTGCTTCTTCACTTTTCTCATTTTCTATCAATTTCAGCTTCACCCATCACTTTTAACCCTAAATCCTGCTCACCCATCTCCCTCCAATGGCTTCTCACTGTGAAAAAAACCACCTTCCCCCTGATTCTACCCCTCATCTCAACGGTGACGCCAATACCCACTTGCCCAAAAGGCCTAAAATCGCCCCCACTTTCATTTCTGACTCAGAAATTCAATCCGAGTTTGCCCACCATGACCCTTCTGTTACTCGGATCAACAACGGCAGCTTTGGCTGTTGCCCTTCTTCTGTCATCTCTGCTCAACAGCAATGGCAGCTTAAGTTCCTTCGCCAGCCTGATTGCTTCTACTTCAACGAGCTCAAAAAGGGGATTCTTGAATCGAGAACCATCATTAAGGATCTCATCAATGCCGACCATATTGATGAAGTTTCTATCGTTGATAACGCCACTACTGCGGCTGCTATAGTTCTGCAGAAAATCGCTAGAGATTTTGCTGAGGGGAGATTCGAGAAGGGTGATGCGGCGGTTATGCTTCACTATGCGTATGGTGCTGTGAAGAAGTCAATAGAGGCGTATGTTTCTCGAGCTGGTGGGTATGTAATTGAGGTTCAATTGCCTTTTCCTGTTAAGTCTAATGATGAAATTATATGTGAATTTCGTAAGGCGTTGGAGAGAGGAAAAGCTAATGGTAGGAAGGTTCGTTTGGCTGTGATTGACCATATTACATCGATGCCTTGTGTGGTTATACCGGTTAAGGAGTTAGTTAAGATTTGTAGGGAAGAGGGTGTTGACCAAGTTTTTGTTGATGCTGCTCATGCTATTGGGTGTACTGATATTGATATGCAAGAGATTGGTGCTGATTATTACACTAGTAATTTGCATAAGTGGTTCTTTTGTCCACCTTCAATTGCTTTCTTGTATTCCAGGAGGTCACCAAGTCATTCTGATTTGCATCATCCGGTCGTTTCTCATGAGTATGGTAATGGGTTGGCCATAGAAAGTGCTTGGATTGGAACCAGGGATTATAGTTCTCAGTTGGTGGTGCCTTCGGTTTTGAAATTTGTTAATAGGTTTGAAGATGGGATTAAGGGAATCAAAAAGCGGAATCATGAGGCTGTTATTAAGATGGGAGAGATGTTGGCAGAATCATGGAAGACTCATCTTGGCTGCCCACCGAATATGTGTGCAAGTATGGTCATGGTGGGGCTGCCTTCATGCTTGGGCATCTCAAGTGAATCTGATACTCTGAAGTTGAGAACGCATTTACGGGAAGAATTTAGAGTTGAAGTTCCGATATACTACCGTGCTCCGAGAAAGGGGGAAATTGCCCCTATAACAGGGTATGCACGAATTTCTCATCAAGTGTACAACAAACATGAAGATTATGTTAAGTTTAGAGACGTAATCAACGAACTTGTGCGAGCCGGCTTCACCTGTGCTCAACTCTCCAAATGAGGATGGAGGAGGTATGGTGTCTTTTGCTTCAATGAATATAGTTTATGCAATTTAGGCAGTTATTATTACTAGGGATAGGGATCTTATAAGGTAAAAAAGGGGAATTGAAGTTGTTCAACTCTCTACTCGCATGTTTGGTGTATGTAATCCATGATTGCAATTGCCAAGTCATGCTAAACCCTACACAAATATGTAATTAGAACATCGTCGCACTAGGCACCTTATGTTTAGTTATGTAGTCAAATTTGAAGTGATACACATCCATGATGTTTGTTTTTTCGATTGATTGTCTACACAAGTAGGTTAGTTCCATTCTATTTAATTGAATTTTCTAATCCTTCCTGAATCCTTCACATATAAGAAGGCATAGGGTTTTGACTTTTTCTTAATTTTGCAATAATGAATCTGGTTCACAAGAGGACAAGTGCTAGTACATTCAAATTATGAATATTGGTTTTGAAGGATGTGGACTAGAGATAAGTGAGGAACTTTTCCTGCATTATGACTTGATTTTAAGTATGCCCCAAAATTTGTGCCTAATGACACAGAGCTTTGAATTGGATCCTTCGTATAGGAGTCGTTTTTTACATAGATCCATCACATTCTTTCTTTTTATCGAAAGAACTACTTTCAAACTGAAAGAAAAGGATAATGTCTTTCGTTGTCAAGAATTAATAAATTCATTTTAAGAATCATATTTTAAGGAATAGTTTAGTCATGCATAAGTAGAAGCCAAGTTTAGGGGCCTACTTAAGTCAGGTGGAAGCCTATAGGCTTGTAGATGCATCTTTTTCTGATGTACACCAAATTTTTAGTTTCTTCATGACATTTTGAGATCTTGTATGGCCCACCTGTGGTTAGAATGTGAACCCCACGGTTTGGTTTACAATAAATGGGGAAGCAAATTCTCATAGTCCCAATATTTAATTAAATTACATGTAAAATCTAAAAAAAATTATTTCACGTTGATAAATATCTAATATGCTCCCTCTCATGTTGATTATCATTCAAAATAAGTAAGGAAGCTCTTTTCTTAACTTGGCCTACTCCCTTTATACCTACGGCCTACCCTTTTTAAAGAACTTGATTTCAATCTTAATAATGAAATGATAGTTGCAATTTTTGTTTGAAAGTATTTTCTCTAAGGAATTAATTAGTGGTCTAGTAACAAGTAACCTAGCACCAGTATTTATCCAATTTCTTAACATGCCTTTGAGTTTTTTACGGCCAGAATATTTACTTTATAGGAAGAAATGAGGCCTGTGGTGGAGCCAAAATGATCTATGGGAGTTCCTACCTTTCCCTTCTAACCTTACTTTGTAGCCCCTCTTGCCGTTTGTCATGTCCTCAGTCTCTTCCCATGGATGTGCAGAGCCCACTTACGGCTTAGCGTATTCATATCAGCTTGTTTGATAGTTATGCGTAAAAACTATTACTTTCTTTTAATACAGATAGTAGCTTTGTGATTCATATTTGCAAAATAGTTTCTAGAAGCTACTTCTAAGAATATTGATTAGATGACCTGTTAATCTGTTGTATATTATATCAAGACTATTGTGTTCAGACCCATGGTCTTCGGAAGGACAACTTTAGCTATTATCAAAAACAAACTACCTATGAGGACATTGAGAATAAAAAAAAAAGGAACCTAATTTTTTAAAATTAGTCAACCTTACATGTTTTTTTTTTTTCTTTTTTTCTCGACATTTTGTTCTAAAAAACAAAATGTGGTTTTAAAACACAACTTTCAGACAGAGCCCGTCACAAATGATGATAAATTAGTGCCCTTGAATGCAGAATAAAACATGTAAGATAGTATATAAAATTTCTCTATACAAAACATATGTCTAAGAATTGTTTATTTAAGATACATATCTTCTATCTGAGTCGATGTTGTGATATAGTTTCTTGTATTTTGTGGTTCTTCATCTGATAAAATTAATATTTCTGCTATCAAAGATGTAAGATAGTATATAAAATTACTCCTGTATTAGGTTTGTTTCATCATATGCAGTGACAAAATGCACAAACATTTATATCTTTCAATTTGGCTCTCTCTCTAAGCTGATCATATAATTTAAAGATATATTTGTTGAATATATCTTGGACATGAAAGTTACCATTAACAAGTAGTTTTTGATCTCTGCATATACAGCAAGGCTTATGAAAGCGGCACGCGATGGTTCTCTTCTGCTGCATAGCCATGGTTTCGTTACCATGGGCACACCCCCCAAACACTTCAAAGGTGGATGCACCAAGCAGAAATAATGTCATTATCTTTTTAATGACTTGAAATGAAAGTCCTAGAGGACAGCTTAACTTGTGTATCAGGCTTCATGATCAGAATAGTACTTGTACATATTTGAATCTCATGCTTTTGACTCTTATTTAACTATCGAATGAAGTACTGTTTTCGTTGTCCAAGTAAAGGTCATGTAATGTAGACGAGACTGGACTGTAACTTTAGTAGTTGTCGAGCTATGGAGTTTCTGTGCAGTGAGTGCTTTTGTATTCTCCATCCTAAATGACTGCAGATTTTGATGAGTTGCAGTTTCATAAAATCTAGTTCCCTTGCATTTCCAGCTGTTGTGATATCTCATTCTTTAGTTATTGACGAGATTAGTTCAATGCTTTTTGTTCAGAGGCTACTTTTATCCATGTTCACAGGGAATAAGGATTTGTAAGACTTGTGAAAGAGGTGTGATCAACTTGACATAGTGTACTGAAGAATCTGATTTGTCGACTTACAAGAGAGGTTTTTTGGCGACCGAGCTATCGACCCAGATGGATAATTGGTGTCTTTATCTAATTGAGATATCTTCGAATCAACAATTCAGGATAGTGATGAAGTTGTTTGAAAGCTGAGATGGTTGACTCTGTGTGCGATTGAGTTAGAACAACATGGTGGCTGTTTATAGAAATTTTTGACAATTTTTTAAGCTGAGACTGTTGTTTGAGATTAGTCCAATATAAGTGAGTTGACTAAGACATGAATGATAAACAAATTGAACTCCTGGATATGAATTTTTTTTTATAGGATATGATTACTTGAACCCTCAAATAATAACATTCTCTGCAACATTTCCTTTAGTTCCTAATGTTTAAATACAATATTAAGTAAAGGAAGATGCATAGAAACATTAAGAAACATTATACTCGTAAATAATGTATTATATGAAGGGTAGATTACAGCATTATTCGTTTTTTTTTTAATTAAAAAAAAAAAGACATTAAAATATGATAAATACTTTACAGATGCCATCTAATGAGGGAATGAATTTTGTAGAAATAGATATGGAGTATCATCGTATCGCTAAAGTCCACAGATTTGTTCAACAAACTCTATGCTTGACAAATTTATTAAGTTAAATTATAAATTTAGTGATTGAAATTCGAAATTTGAGTTTATTTGGTTCTTTGATATTTTTTAAAATTTTATAGATCTGCTAAACACCTAATTACAAATTTTGGGTTACACCAAACATAAAAGTCAAATTTATATCTGAATTAACTTTTAAAAATTTTAAGTAATAAAGTAAAGAGTACTCGATGTATCATTTTCAAAGAGACTAATTGTAAAATCTATATTATATTAAGTGTACCGGTAAAACAAATGATTAGAAATAAATTGCCCAACCATTGCAACCATAATGCTACAATTTTTAATGAACCAGAATAAACTCTTATTTAGCCTCGATTTCAATAATTTTTAGGAGTCTTATATGTCTATGACTAATTAAAATATAGGTTAATACATGCAACCCTTTAGTCTTATGGCGTGCCTTATGTCTAAGGTCACATCCTATGTCTATGCATAAATTTGTCAAGCATAGAGTTTTTTTCCTGAAATTTGTGATATTGTCTTAACCATCTAAGCATCAAAACTCAACTAACATGTTAACTCAAATGACCAATTTAAATTAACAAGATAGACCATAAAATCAATAAAGCAAAAGACATAAAGTAAGTAAGTGCAATGCATTCACAATTCTATAAAAGCTAGTTTATCTTTTTAGGGCATCGACAAAACTGAATCTCTTAAAAAGTTTAGCTAATAATTTAAGGAGTAATCAACAAATTCATCAATAAATAATTCATGAGTAAAACAAAAAGAAATATGAAATATAACATAAAAATATGAACTAAAAATAGAATATAGAAGCTCGAAAACAAAGTTGTTCAATCCTAATGACAATATTTTCACTCCTTCAGGTGCTCTCTTGGCTCGATTCCATCTCTTTTAGGGTAATCTCACTTACAACTCTATCTCACGGGTAGGAGTTGAACTAAAAGTCCTAACTTCATAGAAACTTTTGTTCTTGAAGTGTAACTTGTATCTCTTTCTATGAAAAAAGTGTGAAAATCGCCTCAAGGGGTTAGTTTCTCAAATTGATAGATTGAAGGGCTTTATATAGGCTTTTCAAGCAGATGACTTGTTGCTAAAATGTTTGCTCCAAACTAATGTATGAGGATTCATAGTGGACTAATAACTTAAGACCTCAAAATCAATAAGTTCATTTTAACCACTAAGCAATGCCGCCACATTAGAGCAAAAATTCTAATTTTGTTGCAAAATAGCAAACTAATGTTAGTCTTTACTAAAAGTAGCTATTTTACCTAACAAAAAAAACCCCTTATTTTAACATCAATTATCTCATAGTAGGAGAAATCTTCTTTCTTATTAACTTATGACCCATTAAATACATATTTTCTCATCTTATACTTATTCATCTAAGAAATAACCTCAAATATAAAAGAAAATACACACCATAGTGATGTTCATTACCTATGAGATACAAAATAAAAATCCAAAAATTGATGAGACATACAATTAAAAGTATAGAAACATTTTAAATACTTTTAGGTGTAGTTGCAAATATAACAATTATGACCAAAGTATCAGCAAATATAACAAAATTTAGATCCAACTCTCAGAGTCTATTAGTGATAGATCATATCGCTAAGAAGAGTTTATCAGTGATAGACCATATTGCTAATAGGAGTCTATTAGCGATAGAATTTATCGCTGATAGATTTTGCTATATTTGCAATTCTTTAAAAATGTTGCTACACACTTAATTATTAACATAAACGTGCTACCAATTGCAATTATCCATACTTTTAAAAGTTCAAAAATCAAAATCCAAGAACTAAAAAAAGGTTAAAATATCGATGTCAATATGATATTAGGATTTCAATCTTACGGATATACCGACGACTATATCGATATCAATGGATATCTCTGTAAGTCATGAAATTTATAAAACTTATTTAGATTAATAATTAAGTTATTTTTACTCTTAAACTAAGTTATAGATATTGTTATTAATATTGTACTAAAGAGATGATATTTTTTATATTTTACGACTATTTATAAAAGATGTTGAATATATTCATAAATATTAATATCGATATTAATCTCTCTAATTTATAGAAATAACAAGATATCGATGACTATTTTCATCGTTCAACTAAACTCGTAATTTAACCTTTGACATCATGAAGCCCAAGCCCAGTAGCGTGCAGCGTTAAGAGCCAAATATTTTGGTTTGGAATTTTGCCGCGCTTCCTCACTCGAATCAAACTCACGAACCACACAAATCTCAGCTTCGGAATAGTCAACTTTCCCGAACCCGAGGCTCGAGAATTTCCCAGTTGCTTTGCTGTCGGCCTCTTCTGTCCAACTATTCGATTCAAACCCCAATACTGACAAAAAGCAAATTTCAAATCCTTCCAATTCAAAAATAACCCAATTAATCAAATCAAATGGGTTCCCGAAATTCACTCCTTCACTGTCCGTAATGCTAAAAATCATCCAAATACTCATTGATTCACTGCCCTAATCCTTAATCCTATTTCACAAGTGTACAACCAGAACAAGAACAATCCACCACTTGGCTACTCTTCTGTTACTGCTTCTTCTTCAACTAAACAAGGGTCATTTTGTTTTTCGATTGCAACTCTTGGGAACTCTCATTTCCTCTTAAAAAATGGTGATCTCACTCTCTGTTTTTCTCTGTAATCTCGATTGTTCTCTCAATTTCTGATTATGGGTTTGTTTTATTAGGAGAATAGTCATTATGGGGTTATGGATATTCGTATTCTCTTGATGTTTGACTGATTTGTTGGACTGAACTTTCCAGAGAAATTTCTGGGTTTGTTTACTAGGATGTAGTTAAATATGGGTTTTGAAGCTTTGTTGAAAAATTTAAGAGAAATTTCGTCAACGTTGTGGAGTAATTAACGAGTTTCAATCATTTATTTCTTTATTCTCTTATATAAAATTTTATTTCCTTCGTCCAACCTTTTTATTAAATGCACGCAACTACCCTCTTCCACATGCAGATGCATCACTTTAGGTTTCACACAGCAACCCCGTGAGACCACTTATTGCGGGTCTCTCAGAGACTGCATAATTTCTTGGATGAACTTGTTTACATATATCTTGAGAGGCAAATTTCTTTGCGCCGTTGGATCCAACCAAATCTTGTTCTCTCGATGTCTGTTCAAGAGAAGTTTTCTTTGTTGCCATCATCAAGTTCTGCTCGAGAGGTTGATCCATTGTTGAAGGATTTGAATGAGAGGAAGCAGAGTTTCAGGCGAAATGTTGTGTCGTTGGCAGCGGAGTTGAAGGAGGCTCGAAGCCGCCTTTCGTCTCAGGAAGAATCGTTTGCTAAAGAGGCCCAAACAAGGCAGGCATGTGATTTTGAATTTTTTGGGATTCTGGGGCACCTTTATTTTTGTATTATATTGTTTATCTTTCATGCTTTTGACTCAATAAATCGTTTTTTAGGCGTTTTTCCCTTGTGGGGTTTTGATGGGAGTTGGAGTTTGAGTTATTTTTTTGTGCTGTTTTTGCAGGAAGCAGAGACTAAGGCTAAGACTATGGAACAAGAAATTGGGAGATTGCATGTAGAATTGGAAGAGAGGGATGAACAACTCAAGGCTTCTGCAACTACTGCCATCAAGGTTGCACTCCCAACTCTGTTTCTTACAGAAATTTTATTTTTCTTCCTTTGTGGTAGGATTAGGTTTGAATGATTAAATTTGGGCTGGTGCTTTGAAGTTGTATTGTTTTTTAATTATTGCTTTAGGTTATCATACTCTGCTTGTGATTGATTTACTTTTCTCTTATTGGTCAGTTTGTGGTTATAAAGTTCCCAAAAAGCTACACATCAAAGTCTCATCTCCCTGAATGCCTTTTTCTTTTTGCCCTCTCTGTTTTCCTCCTTTCTTTTAATGGAGGAAAGTTGGAAAAGTACTAGTTTGTTACTTTATTATTATTTCCCTCCTATTACTTGAATTCAAATAATTGTTTGATTTGAATATGCAGTTGGTTGGTTAGAGGGAAAATGAAGGTGAAACTTAAATGGATCTATCTGTTTCTGTTGATCTATACTAATGAAAAGTGATGGAATGGACAAATTGTCAATTCATTTTTGAAAGAAAGGAGTTATGTCACACAACACATTTATCTTGAGGAGGAATTAGGAAAAGATTAATTAACCATCAATCCTTAATTTCGTAAACAATTTTACCCTGTAACATACGAGTAAATTTTTTTTGCTGAACGTCAGGCAAGTTTTGTTGTTGTTCAGTTTTCTTCTTGCGGGATTTGCATGTGGCAATTAGGTGTTGCAATGGTTTTTTCCCCCCCTCCATTTTTTAATAAAAAATTGATATAGATAGGCATAGGATGGTGTATAGTTTCATTTATTCTTTCCTTTTTCTTGTGTGAAGAAGCAAAATGGGCTTTTACGATGTCTCCAATCAGTGGTTTGCTAGGTTCTAAGCTATGCCTTTGGGACCCCCTCCCTTTAATGGATCTTTGTGTTGCCAAATTAACTATATTTCAAGTTTAGATGGACAATATTTAATACAAGGATGTCAATATGTTTCTTTCCCTATCTGACAACTGCTTAACCGTTTTGTTCTTTTTTCATTTTTTTATGGCTTCATAGTAAATCAGATTCCTTTTTAATGTTTTTTTTTAAAATCTTTTTTAAAGTTCTTTTTGGGAAATGGAAGGTAGACTTATGTTCTCTTGGAAGAAGAGAGAGGATATTTCTTTTTACGGTTTGAAATTTGCATTAGTTGCTCCAAATGACGAGCATGTCTTGTTTGTAACCTTCCTTAGTTATTAAGGGGGTGTTTGCCCCCCCCCCCTCCCCCCAACTTGAAGTTGGTGGGGTGGGCTATAATAGCCAACTCTATGTTTGGAATTCTAAATATAACAGTGGTGTTTACAACTATTTATAACCTACAATTATCTACAATATTATTATTTCAAATTCCTCTTTATTACTGTGTTTACTATTTCATACTCATCCTCTCTTTCCCCCTTTGTTACAGTTTTTACTATTTCTTACCTAGACTAAAATAGTTTGCATTCTAAACACAGACTATTATAACTCATATTGCACCTCAAACACAAACTATCATGACGTACAAACTCTGATAACCCACAAATTATAGTAACACTGACTATAATAACCAACTTAGCGCCTCAAACGCCCCCTAAATCTTTATCCTATCTTTAAGGATATATGGAAAAGGGATCTGATGAAATCCATCATTATGTACATGTAGCGAAAGAAATATATTTATAACTGACTAGCTCTTTACCATGATGAAAGGTTGAATAAGCATTTTTTGACCACTTATAAGGTATTACCTTATATTACAATCTAATGTTTACGGAATGTTATCCCTTGGACATGGCTGTTTGGTCTTTGTTTTCTGCACCTGGCGATCTAAAGAGTATAAATATTGTTACGAGATTAGTAAAGGTTTCATTTTCAAGTTATAAAGATATTTTGATCTTCTTGTTAACTTTGGAAATTTATAATAATGGCTTATAGTTGACTTTGTTATTGTCTGGGTAAAAGCAGAATTGTGATTCATGCTACCTGAATAAGCATTGTTATAAACAACCAAACAATGCCTTTTCTTGAGGGATTTGATTTATATTTTCTTCCTTAGTTTTGTTGCTATGATTAAACTGCTTCCCTATTATCTTCACAGGAGTTCTTTCATGCATTATAACCAGCACTATGATTATATATCATTAGAGACATTGACTTAAATAAATTCGTTAATGTGGTATCCGTATAGGTAACCAATTTGTTGTTCAATGCAGTATCTCCATGAGTTGGATGGACTAAGATTACAGCTTGCTGCCACTCAAGCAACTGCTGATGCAAGTGCTGCATCAGCTCAATCTGCACAGAACCAGTGTTTAGTGCTGTTGAAGGAATTAGACGAAAAGAACACTTCTATAAAAGAGCATGAAGATCGAGTAAAAAGGCTAGGAGAACAACTTGACAATCTACAGAAAGATCTCCAGGCAAGGGAATCTTCTCAGAAGCAACTGAAAGATGAAGTGATGAGAGTTGAGCATGATATTATGGTAGCTCTTGCCAAATCTGGTGTGAGCAAGGATTGTGAATTGAGGAAGATATTAGATGAAGTTTCCCCCAGAAATTTGGAGAAGATCAATAAGTTGTTGATTGCCAAAGATGAAGAGATAGCGAAACTTAAAAATGAAATTAAGATGATGTCTGCTCACTGGAAGCTTAAAACCAAGGAGTTGGAATCACAAGTATGCAAACTTATTTGGCTATACTGTGTACAGTGTACTTCCTTGTATCATTTTTCGTATTCATTTATATATATATCGATTTTCTTATCAACAGTTAGAGAAACAACGACGAGCCGACCAAGAGCTGAAAAAGAGGGTGTTAAAGCTGGAATTCTGTCTGCAAGAAGCTCGCGCTCAGACACGGAAACTTCAAAGAGTAAACACTAAACTTGTTTAGAATTTGATGGTTTATTAGCTGTAGTGTAGAAAGACTTACATTGAACATAAATTAGTTGATAAAACATTCTTGGGATACAATGAATTAGATCAACTGGCTCTGCAATGAGAGAGGAAGGTGGGCTCTCTTTTTGGACCCACCTGCCTTTCATGGCCCAGACCATAAAACCAATGCTGAAAAACTGGCTTCCTCACCCTCTTCCAAAGATAATGTATAAGTTTCTATTATTGAAGTAGGACTTATAGATGAAACTAAATTGCATTTGGTTTATAACAGATCGGAGAGCGACGGGAGAAAGCCATAAAGGAACTTAGAGATCAGTTGGCAGGAAAACAAGGTGGAGCTGGTCCTGCTACGGATGCCGAAAAGCAAAACTTTTGGGAAACCTCAGGGTTCAAGGTCGTGGTTTCGATGTCAATGTTGATATTGGTAGTATTTTCGAAGCGATGAAGTAAATCATTAGAATGTATAGTAGTATTATGGGTAGGAGTCATTTTGGAGGGCTTTATTACAGTATAGGAAGCAGCATGTAGAGGAGAATTTTGCCCTTATTCTCCATTTAGCTCTAGGAAAATGTAGAAGAAAGACCACTAAAAAATCTTTATGCTAATATGTTAAAGATTTACAGTGACAGTGGCATTTTCCCAAAATCACAGGAAGTGATTCTGTATTTATATGTAGAAGGAAACCTTTTGATGAATGAGTTTTGTTCTAATTTTAACCTCACTAACATCATAAAACTCATAGGCTCAAAAGGGAATCAGATGACAACTGTTTTTAAACATTTAGAAAGTCAATCTAAATAGTCGGTCTGCCGGTGAAATGGGAATGCCAACCAAACAAAACCATTCTCTTCTTTTCAATTGCCTTGTTTATTTCAGCTTTCAACATGAATTTTTCAATTTTTCAGCTACATAATCAACATTCTCAACATACATTCAACTATTCCCAATTTATTTTCAATCAGGTTGAACAATTAAATAGGCCCACATGAAAGGAAAAAAACACTTGTTATAGCTGTTTATATATATATATATAATTATAATTATGATAATATAATAATTATTATTAAATTTACATTTTAATTTTTAATATAAGTTCAAGATACTTGGTGATCAGCTCAAGATTGTAGTTTGGGGTGAGGCTACATGCTATCAAGTGGGTGATAAGGCTTGATTTAAGTGGATCACTTGAGTGTTTAGGTGAGATTTAATAGATTGTAACTCAACTAGGTAAGACATGCTTCAAAACGGTTATGACGTGACTAGATCAGATGAGAAGATAATATACGTAACTCAACCAAATCAGATCATCAAGTGCATAGCACAATCAAATGAAGCGGCTTGCGGTTTGTACCCTAACACTCAAAACAAACTTGAAAAAGTGTGAAGCTAACCGAGGCAACATTAAGAGTTTGATGTTACCATATTTTATATCTTAGCACCTATCTATCCTACAAGCTATCTAGGAACTCATTGTTGCCACACTTAACATTGTAATTGTTATTGGTAACTACATACTAAGCTCAAGTGCTAAAGGTGTATTTGGCAAGCACTACATCGATGTCCAATATTTCTTGTTTTGCAGGTAATCTTCGATTACATTCTCTATCACTACCTCTTACGTTGCCATCTCACCTTTGACTAAGCTAACATGCACTTGATCAACTAGCTAGTTGTTCATCAAAAATCATGCCACGGCATCACGATGAGCTCCAAACCACCTCTCTCTTTGCTACCAAATTAATGAGCTCTCACGAATTATATGAGTTTGTTATTACATTATTGAGATATCACTTCGAGCAATCACTCTTTTCAAGCATACATAATCAACGTTATAACATTGAAAAGTCTAGTCAATATTGTTACATCTATTTGAACGTAATAATACACATCTTATCTCGTTGTAGCCTTTCCAACTTGCATTATAGAACATAACCACAACCATATGAATTCTCTATCTCACATAAAAGGAGAGAAATAATAAGCAAAAGGTATGGGGTAGTGGTGATGATGGAGACTTTAAGAAAGAGAGAGTTCAAAAAACTGTTGTGATATCAAATCAATCTCTACAATGACACCAAAATCCCCATTGAAATTGAAATTATTTGGTGGAAGCAATAACCAAATTCAATGTCCTTTTCAAATGGTTGCATGAATATGAATGATTTTAATTGAAAAATAAGGCATTTCATTGAGGGCAAATGGGACACAATTAGACATCCACCAACCATATCTGTTGGCTGATTTTAAGTATTAACCACTAACACTTCTGGATTAGCAAATTGCACCACCTAAAGCTTTACTATTTATTCATTAATTCATACCTAAATTTTCATTTTTAATCAAATAATTACCCAACTGCCCTTCTCTTTCATTTGCAAGTATTGTATTCATACCCACTTGTTATTTTCTTAAATAAATTCTTCCTTATATTGACCCAAATGAACAATAATATATAACATGAACATAGTTAGGAACATATATACACACACCAGATGTCGATAGAAATGTTGAAGTCTCAATTTTACAGAAATGTTGATGGAGATATCGGTAAAATGTAGATGTCGATGGATACTTCTAAAAAAATTATAAAAAATATTTAAATCAGTAAGCAAACATTTTATGTTTTTTAAACAAGTTAACATGTTTATTATTTATATTATATTTCTACTTTCAACGCAAGTCTTTTATCCCTTACAAGTGTTGTGTTCAACTTGCTTAATTTGAAGGCTTCTAAATCCTCCATGACAATGCTCGAAAAGTTATTATTCTGAGAGCCCTAAAAAAATAAATTATCCAAAAAGGCCAATTTAGTTTAATTTTTCGACATTCACTAATGTTTTTCCAAGCGTGAATATTTTTTTTCCACGTAAAAAAAACACTTTTTTAAACACTTTTTTAGACCCTTATTCTTAACTCGAATCTATTTGATGATCATACAGCTCTAAATTGATAGATCAGATAGAACTAACTATATGTTATTGGATTAATTGTGTTTTGAGTCAAAGATTTTGTATTGAAAGTGAGATTATGCAGCAAAATTAGACTTTTCACTGTAGATTTATTTATGTTGATTATGGATTTGATTACCTCCATATACTTATGTTGCTTTTATATATATGGTCAATAAAATCATTATTACTTCTTTTACAAAGTGATGGATTTAACTAAGGAAAAAAAATGGTCAAAAGTGAGGCAGTTGCCACCTAAAGTATGTACACTAATGAGCAAATTAAGTAGTATACAAGTAACATTATGGAATTTTAATATCCCAATTACTCTCTAATTAAAGTAACAAACAAGTAGATCTATACCCTTATTAGATTATTCATTCCTTTCAAAATGAAATGGCTGATGAGAAGTCATTATCACTACAATCAAAGTGAATCCTATGAAGACTTAGCCAATTTTTTCTTCTTGATTTCTTTTTTGAATCTCAAATGCCTTAAAAAACTTCATTATGATGAAAATTTCTTCACACTTTCTTCTTCTTCTTCTTCTTCTTCTTCTTCTTCTTATTCTTCCTATCAGAGCTCTCTAATATTCAGTTATGTCTTCTTCACAAATTCATTTTGTGGTTCATACAAACCATGATTGCTTCTATGGCTTTAGAGGATGCTTGGCTGTGGCTAAGGGATTTCACAAATTGGCCTTGTAATCAACAACAACAACCTCTGCAGGTAAGTGGTTTTTTTTTTATAAAAAAAATCTTATTTCTTTATCATTCGTAAATTCATACGATCGATGAGTTAGGGGCGAGACGAAATTTTACCTTTTAACTTTTTATGTACTTTACGTATGCTTTTTTTTGACTTACGACAAACTAAGATAGTCGCCTCCTTCCTTCTTCGTTCTATCCCTAGTTGTGACCTATGTTTAAAAAATATCTATGTTTTTTCAAAAGTTACAGTATTATCCTTGACCTTTCATGAACTTTTCAAAACTACATTTGAAATTCTTTAGAATTTTAAACGAAAATTGGGACCTCGAATAGTGTGGTGATACGAATTATCGTTCTAAGTCACTGCCACACCGTTTTAGGTCACAGTTTCCATAAACTACAGAATTTCTACCTCAAGTAGTTCTGAAACGCTTATGAATGGTCAAGAGTAATATTGAAACTTTTGAAAGAATATATAAATATGCTTGAAACAAACGACACAGTTCAGAGGTATTTGCAACTGTCCCTTATAAGGGTAATTGTAATGAGTAGCAATTTTAGGGATAATAACCAAGTGTATAGCAACATTTTTAAAAAATTGCAAATATAGCAAAGTCTATCAGTGATAGACTTCTATTGCTGATAGACTCTTATGATTTATCAGTGATAGACCACCTAGACCATAAAAGTCTATCAGCAATAGAAGTCTATCAGTGATAGACTTTGCTATATTTGCAATGTTTTAAAAATATTGCTATATATGCTAATACTTTGAATCTAGTTGCTATATTTAGAACGATCCCTTTTTATCATTTAACAAGTATTTTATTTAATCATGTCAAGCTGAAATAATGTGATTTATAGTTTAGCCCAACCACATTTTATAATTTTTTTTTTCTCTCTCTCTCACTTTTATGGGTGTTGTGTATAATGATTAATGACATATAATTCAAAAAGGACTAAATTTCTTTCTCCACATTTGACAGGAATCAAGAGAAGACAAGTCATGGCCACCAATGATCTAAGCAAAGAGCTCTCAAAGAAAACAAACATATTTGGTCTAAAAATATGGGAAGTCATTGGAATTGGTGTAGGCCTATTCATAATCTCAATCCTCTGTTTACTCTCACTCTGTTTAACTTCATTCAACAAGAAATCAAAAAAATCATCATCAGCCAACTCCAACAACACCTTATTTCCTCTCACTCAAATCCCATCTCATTCAAAGGACATAAAGGCTGTTCATATAACAACTACTCACAAAAAGCCAACAACTCAAATGGGAAAATTTGAAACCAATCATAATTATAGCAGTGAATCAGGATCATTGTTTCATCCATTGAGTTTTGGCTATGGATCACAATCAGGGGATGAAGGCAGCTCGGGAACCGTCACGACGACGACAATGTACCGACGTTCGATGTCGCCTACGACGACGATGGCTCCTTCGCCGTTGTTGGGTATGCCGGAGATGTCGCAATTGGGATGGGGGTATTGGTTTACTTTGAGAGAGCTGGATTTGGCTACTAATTTGTTTTCAGAAGAGAATTTGATTGGAGAAGGAGGGTATGGAGTTGTGTTTAGAGGGAGGTTGTTGAATGGGACACCTGTGGCAGTTAAGAAGATTTTTAATGGACAGTAAGTTTTGGGAGTTTGGAGTTGGGAGAAAATTCTTAATTCTTACTTATTTATTTGTTTGTTAGGAATGACACTTAATCTCATACTCTCCATCTCCTTTATACAAAAAAAAAAAAAAATTATTAAAAAAAATACCACTTGGCACATTTCTATTGGGTGTTAACTAGGTTGGGGTGGACTCAAGTATTTTTTTTTGTATGTTAGTGGGCTCCACATCATTTTTAAAAGAATGATGATGTGGCAAGTAATAAATAGACCGGATATGTATAGTGCGGTAGTATTAGCAATTTTTTCTTGATTTTCAAAGAGAAAATTTATAGTACTATGGTAGTATAATACTCAATTTGTTTACATTGTGATTTTGACTTCATAAAAACTTTTTAAAAAGTAGTGAATCCCACATCATTTTTAAAAGAATAGAGGCATGACAAGTAATAAATAGATGAATTTTTAAAAATAGAAAAATAGGAGAAACTATTTATACAAAATAGTAAAATTTTTAGATAGTTGTGATAGACGCTGATTTCGTATCAGAGTCTATCAATGATAGAAATGATAGAAGTCTATCACCGATAGATGCTGCTAGAAGTCTATCAATGTCTATTTGTGTTTTTTTTTTTTTTGCTATTTTCTGTAAATAGTTTGACATTTTTTTTATAGGTAAAAATTTTCCTAATAAATAAGAGTATGCATAGCATTGTACGGGGTATTAGAAATTTTCTCGTTTTTGAAAGAATTTTTTTTTAGTATTACTATAGTACCATAGTTCATACTCTATTTGTTCACACCATGATTTTGACTTTATATAAACTTTTTTAATGGTAGTAGACCCTGCATCGGTTTTACAATAATAGGTATTAAATAGGAGTATGCACATCATCGTAGTACTAGAAATTTTCTCAATTTTGAAGTGTAAAATTGATTTTTTTTTTTTTTTTTTGTAGGGGCCAAGCAGAGAAGGAATTCAGAGCGGAAGTTGAGGCAATTGGGCATGTAAGACATAAGAATCTTGTTCGTCTTTTGGGATATTGCATTGAAGGGACTCATAGGTATCAAACACCTCACTCTTTCTTTCTTCCCAAACAATTAGTTTTGGGAAAAAGTACTTGCTAACATTCTTTTGCTTTGATTGTTTTTGTTTATCGATAACATGTGAAGCGGGAGAATTTGAGCCTCTAGCTTCTTAATCGAGTATATCTATTTTAACTAATTGAGTTATCTTCAAGTTGAAAATTTTAGTGGAGTTCACTTATCTACTAAATAGAAATAGATGCATAGAAATATAATGATATAAAAAATTAATTAGGTAGGTTAACCCATCTGACGGATATTTTCTATTAGTTTTGTAAAATGGATATTTTGAATGATACTTTTGTGTGCCACTAATTTTTATATAGCGGGGATGGTAGAGAGGAAAAGGGAGGATTTTTTTTTAAAAAAAAATTAGATAAAAAGAAATTAGACAAATATCAATTTATGTCTCTAAACTTTGAATGTTGTATCAATATAATTAAAATTCTGAATAAATAATTGTACCAATCTAAACCCTAAGCTTTCATAATTAAGTATATCAATTTACACTTTCCTCCCGTTTTCATTCACTAAATATTGTGTGGAACTTATAATGTGTGGAAATTAAATTCCCGAATCTTCACAAACGAATCAATTTAGACCCTTCATTATTATGATACCTTTGAAAATCATCCATGCATAGAGCAATTCTTCCGTTCATTACGTGTGTAGACTTCTTTATATGTTAGTTTTACAAAATGGAGGATTAAAGTTTGATATATGGACGATTCCTAAAGGAAATTTTAACTGAAAGTCTAAATTGATTTCCTTAGGAAAGTTTAAGGGTTTAACTGATACAATTAATATCAGACAATAGAGAATTCCTACACCTTAGTCAGTAGAAAAGAATAGTTTTTGAAAGGAGAAAAAATTAATCTACACACCAGCAAGTCACTCAAAAATTTTAGTGGAGTTAACTTATCTATTAAATGCAATAGAAATAGCCAACAAAAGAACATACCACATCGTCAAAGTAAGCTTAACTCGACTGATACAGAGTATGTAATATTAATTATCAAAAAGACTGTGATTCGAAGCAAGTACAATATTCTTAGTTAACTTTGTTCTACACATCTTCAGAATGCTGGTGTATGAGTACATAAACAATGGAAGCTTAGAGCTATGGCTACATGAAGGAATGGGAGAGAATAGATATCTTACTTGGGAGGCTCGAATGAAGATCATGTTGGGGACAGCCAAAGGGTTAGTAAAATCAAAGTTTAATTTGAAGTTTTTAAGGATATATAATAACGTTTGGTTCTTTAAAACAACCTATGATTATTATTTTTGTGATGTCACCAAAGAATTGCATACTTACACGAAGCAATTGAGCCAAAGGTGGTACATCGAGACATAAAGGCTAGCAACATACTTATAGATGAAAATTTCAATGCTAAAGTATCAGATTTTGGGCTAGCAAAGTTGATGGATTCTGGCAAAACTCATGTCACAACAAGAGTTATGGGCACATTTGGGTATTCCTTTCTATTGAATAATATTATTCTTGTACAATATTTTTGTTTTCTTTGGTGTTGTGTTGGGTATTTTTATGATTATTAGGTGGTTTGTGTTTATATTATAGTTATGTGGCTCCTGAATATGCTAACACTGGACTTCTGAACGAGAAGAGCGATGTGTATAGCTTTGGAGTTGTGTTAGTGGAAACAATCACGGGAAGAGATCCAGTGGACTATGGACGTCCGCCCAAACAGGTAGATTTACTAATCATATACTAACAATTTGCAAGTTATTGATCCATGAATGATTTGTTTTTCTCTATTCAATTCATGTATGCGTATTGTAAAAAGTTTCTAATAAGTTTATGTACTTTTAATGTTACATCCAATAGTTCTATATCATTAACTCCATCATTTAATTCTAAGGCTTACGTGACATGCGTGTTGACATATCGTTAAAAAAAAAAGTTAAATTACAAGTTTAACCCTTGAATTTTCAAACTTGTGTTTACTTTGGTCTCTGAACTTTAAGAAGTGTCTAATAGGTCTCTACAATATTTATTTATTTATTTTATAAAAAATTAATTTAGTAGATATAAAAATTAAATATATTATGTCTAATGAGACTCTATAAACTTTTACTTTTGTGTCTTGTACGTCTCTTTTTTTTTTTTTTTTTTTTTTTTTTTTAATGTTTAATAGGTATTGGTGGCCTATTGGACACAAAATTGAAAGCTTAAACTTTTTTCAACTTAGGGACCTATTTAAACACTTATAAAATTTATGGACAAAATAGACGATGAAACTAAAAATTCATGAACTAAACTTATAATTTAACCTTAAAATTAAATATACTTCCTCGCTAATTCGACCACTAAATCTTTTTATCAATATTTATTATTTTCTTAAAAAGAAAAAAAATATATGATCTCTCTCCTTATGCACATGTTCTCTATTGGTAAAAAAAAATTAGTGGTGGATAGCAAGAACTAGTAACGCCATAATATTTAAAGATTACATAGATATATCTTGGTTTCAAGTTGGTTTAGAACGAAAATAACGACACATTACTTAAACAACATCGATCAAAATATTCTTTTCAAAGTATAGGAATTAAAATAAATACGGGATTGCAGGTGAATGTGGTGGATTGGCTAAAAATGATGATTGGAAGTCGAAGATGTGAAGAAGTGGTGGACCCAAAAATAGGGGTTGGAGGAAGACCATCCACAAGAGGGCTGAAAAGAGTTCTATTGGTTGCATTGAGATGTGTGGATCCTGATTATGAAAAGAGACCAAAAATGGGCCAAGTTGTTAGAATGCTTGAATCTCAAGATCATCATTATAATTTTTCTCATACACCTTCTACTACTACTACTACTTGAGTTTTTTTTTTTTTTTTTTTACATCTCAACTCTCTCTTAACTTCATAGGATCATAGGATTCACATTCACATTATTGATATATATAATATGTATGTATGTGTTTTTTTAACCATTTCGACCTGAGGTGATGTGGGGGTTGTCATATGGTTATAGTAATAAAAAAAAAAATGATCGATGAAAAGACTATACCAGCGTGTGTGTCACTAAAAGATAAGTTTTAGTGAATTGTGGTGAACGTGCTGTTGAAACTTTTTTCGCAATAACGACGTACGTTGAGGTGCTGCTAATACTTTTAGCAGCATTTTTTTTTTACCTTTTAGGGTTGTCTTTTGTGCATTACTAAAAGTGATTTTTCTTGGATTGTAGTGATGTGAGTCGTCATACGGTATAGTAATAAAAAATCAATTGATGTGGAAGGACTACACATAAAAAAGTTTAACACCGTAGATAATTTAAAATTATGTGTACAAGTTTAATGTTGGTAAAGTTGATCAACTGTAGTTTCAAACTCGAAGTTTAATGTTGTGTGTAGTCATATGATGAGAAATGATGGACTTATCTTTGTTTCTTAACATAAAATAATTGGCATTATTTATTTATTTTTGTTCTCTCTCGCCTAAACTATAAGAACCAAAATGAAACTAAGTCCAAATTATATATATATATAGAAGATTAAGTTGAAACTTTAGAACTTAATTAGAGAATACTAGATTGAAGCTATGCCCAAATTAGAATGACGATACTAAATAATTAAAACTTCTAAAATTATATGGACCAAATTGAAATTTTTATAGGCATATAAGGACCAAAATTTATAAATTTAAGTTACTACTTTCTCTTGCTATATCTTGTCTCTAAAAAATCTTCTAATCACTAACACCCTTTCCTTAACTAGCCATAATCAATTTAATTCCCATATCATACTAGACACAACCCTTGAGATTTTATATGGTAGCCATAACCAATTAATTGAGAAATGTGTAATAAAAAGGCAACATGCAATGCATAGCACAACCCTTGAGATTTTAAATGGTATTAAAAAAAATTGTACTAGATCAAATATTCGATTATCTCCACTCTACATATTATATATATAGCAAAAATAAATTGACATTAATTGAAACACTTTGAGTATATATATATATATATATATATATAGCAAACCAAATAAATTGATGCATAAAAACACTTTTTGAGAAAATGTATCCAAATACATGAGTGTTTATTTTAAATTGTTTATATATATAAAAAAGTGTTCAAAGTGAAAATGACTTTTTAAAGAACATTTTGTTTACCTAGAAAATCCAAATAGGCCATAATTTAAATTTTTTTTTGGGTTTTTTTCAAATATAGAAAAATGAGGCAAACTATTTACAAATATAAAATTTTTTTACAGTCTATCAGTGATAGAAAGTGATAGAATTCTATCGCGGTCTATCACTGATAGACTGTAAAATTTTTCTATATTTGTAAATAGTTTGATATTTTTTCTATTTATAGTAATTTCCTCTTTTTTTAATTATAAAACTAAGATCAAATGACCATAAAAAAGAGCATTAACATTTCCTATTTTTTAACCCCACAATATATGTATAGTAAAAAAAAAAAAAAAAAAAGTGGCGTTGCATGTTGAAAATAGAAAAAATTACTGTCTATCGCGGTTTATCGTTGATAGACACTAAAATTTTTCTATATTTATATATAGTTTGATATTTTTTCTGTTTATAGCAATAATCTTTTTTCATAAGACAAACGTATGCTTCTTTAAAAAAAAGGAATAGATATGCATTTTTAAAATATGCATTCTCAATTTTTGATATAATGTTAAAATTTTCTATGTCATGTTTATGATTAGTGACATATACAAATGCTCTAAACCAACAAACATACCTGCATAAATAAATCCTAACCTAACCTAATTTTTTTGGTGAATATTTCAGTCCGACTTTTCACTAATGTGAAAATATATTGTAATTTTGTTATTTGTATGAAGAGTATTTTGTCTGCATGAAGTACGATTGGTTACATGCAGTGAGTTGAAAAATATATGTGGAGTTTTTAAATTGACATATCCCTCGAGTGTTGAAAATTTGAAAAAATATATGCGTGATTGAATGATTGAGCAAAAGGTTACAAACAAAAATAGGCAATAGAAAACCATATTTTTTTAGGTTACAAAAAAGCGCCTGATACCGCTAACTTAGTAACTAACCCTAAACCCTAAACACAAACTTCCTAACTCCACAAACATATTAACTCCAAGACTTCATGGCTCAACTCAACGTCCTAAATAGGCCCAAACTTTTATATATACATAGAGAGAGAAAATACTTCATTTTTTTTTCTATGGCGGGGAAGAAAAAAGAATTGAAAAACTGCAAAATGGGTTTTCTTTTCTCTCTCTCTCTCAAGTAAAGTGGACGTTTTGTTTTTTGGACAGATAGAGATAGTCCCCTTTGGTTTTTCTAAACCGCTTTCTTTCTCTCTCTAATTCAAGAAAAAGAGATCAAATACACAATATTACCAAAATGCATGCCAGATGAAACAAGGCAAAGAAAAAACAGAAAAAAAAAAGGAAGAAGAAGAAGAAATCTAGACCAAAGACTTAAAGTTGTGAAGAACAAAGAAGAAAAAGCCTTTTCTTTTTTTTTTTTTTTTTTTTTTTGGAGTGTAGTGTTGATGTTGAGAAGGACAAAGTGGGTGTGAAGAGTTAAAAGAGTGGCAGAGAAGATTAATTGCAGAACGTTGTGAGAGGATGGGATTGCATTTAATGGTGGCTGAAAATGGCGTAATTGCTATACACACACCAACAGAAATTAAATTTAAAAATTAGAAAGAAAAAAAAAAAAAAAAAAGAGTAGGAGAGTGCAATAAATTATGGAAAAAAAAGTATGATATCGTAGTTGTAATTACACTTTCAAATTTTGAATTGCAAAAATCGAGCCTGTAATTTTTTTTAATTACAAAATACACTTACACACAGAGTTCTTCCATGCAAAAAAATCTTCTTACAAAAATCAAAATCCAAAACACAACGAAAACTCTAACTAAGTTTGTAGCCATGTATTTTTGTCTAGATTAATTTTGTTACTTAGGACTACATTTTCTTTATTTTTTTCCTTTCTCATTTGTTCATTTCTTTGTAATTTTATTCCTTTTGTGTTCCATTGGATAATTAATGGATGATGGAACTTTGGAATCATACACAAAAATAGCAAGGCTTTAGCCTTTATAAACAGTGTTCTTCAAGAAAAAAAAAAATACAGATCAAAAAGAGAGGAAAACTTAGCTTTAACACAATTTCTACAGGAAAAAAAAAAAAAAAAAAAACCTTTGCAGAGAGAGTTACAGAGTGAAAAACCCTAAAAAAAAACACAAAGAGAAACCAGTGAGGATTCCAAGCTGAGTTGAAGGTTACGTTGCATATAGTAGGGCAAACATCCCAAGGATCTGCGCCTTAAGTAACGAGCTTGAATCTCCTTTTGTCTAGCTAGTTATTGAAGTTGAAGGAGCTAAAACAGCCTTCAACTTAAAATATTCCCTCGGCAACTTTTGTCTCTTCAAACCTGTTAAAAAAAAATGTATTTAAACTTTTATTTGTGTTTTTTTTTTTTCATTATCATTCTTGTTCTTCATATCCTATATATTTGATCTATTTTTATTTTCCTTGCTCTTACATTCATAGTTATATTTTAAATATGTGATATACCCTCCTTTTAGTTACTAATTGTTTCCTGTTTATGTTCATCTATTTATGTGTACGTTTATTTATTTATATTTTTGCTTTTACATTGTTCTCTCTTGCGCCTTTTTGTAATCCCTTATGGTTCTCTCTCTTAAACTCTTGTTATGTCCATTTATTTTAGTAATTTTTTTCCTTTTCAGTGGCAGTTTTTATTTCTTTATTTCTTTTTATTTTATTATTTAATTTTTATTAACTTTTTATTTTAATTTATGTTTATATATTTTGGTATTTCACCTCTTCATCTATTTCTTTGATTTATACAAGTTTTTTTTAATCATTGCATTACATAATTTTTTTAAAGCATTTTTCTGATTTGTTATTTTAATTGATACAGTTTTAATGAAATATTCACCATATTGTCCATTTAGTTTATGCTTGTTAAATTATAAATTACTTGTTGTTAATCCTTTCAATTCATAATCATTTTTTAACATCTTCCAACATGATAAATTTTAGAAATATTTAGATGAGGAGTTGATTCTTTGAAAGTTTGATATCGATTTCTAATATTTTTTTATTAAACTTTTAATATATTGGCTTCTTTTAACTATATTTTTGTTATTTTTATTATTTTTTCTTTTTTAAGGATTTGAATTTTTAAAAACTATTGTGTTAGTTTAAAAAGTTTTCTAAACCATTTTTCTTAAAAATTTGTTTTCAAGGATGTTTTTCACTTAGCCCTAAGTGTAGAAGTGATCATTTTGTTTAATCTTTGACATTTGATTTATGTAACTAGTTACCCTTATCTTGATGGTAAAATATCAATTATTGTAGTTAAAAAATGTTTTTCACTTAGCCTATGTTATAATTAGATATTCTTCTGATTGAAAAATAGAAAGGAAAACGGAGCTGAAAAATTAAAAACACAATGAATCTATCACATGTCATATAATTTTTACAATTAACTTTAAAGAAATCTTACTAAAACCTTTCATGCCAAATATTTTTATACCCAAAACAATATCTTTCTACTTTAATAAACCTAAATCACAAAGTCAAAAAACAAAAAAGGGAAGATTTTGACATTATTGTTACAATAATTCATCACCTATATATCATAAATTAATAACATTCAAAAGTTATCTCATAAACAAAACACTTTCTTCTTCTATTTAGCTCAAGTAGTTTATCTTCTTCTTTTTTTTTTTTTTTTTTTTTCACATCTCATTCAAATTTTTCATCCACTTTCTTCTCAAATCTCATAATTATTTTTTAATTCATTCTTTGTCTTCTCAAATTTTAGAATTATTTTCTTCATCTCTCCAGGATTGATAATGAGGTTTTAATTTATTTTTTTTTATCACTCTCCTATTAACTACATATATTATCATTTGTTTTATACATGTAGCAAAATTCTTTTTTTTTTTTTTTTTTTTTTTTTCCAATGTTTTGTATAAGGAAATTTTATAGTTCAATTAAAGAATGGTTGAAGGAGAGCTTATTCCGGTACAGGATGAACGTGCGGTTTGATGTTATTATACTTAAGTATTTAGGAAATACTTACCTCACCAATGTTGATTTCTTACGGGAGTAAGTATTCCTTCAACATTTCTTCAGTCGAAGTTTAAGATTTCTTTGTACAAAAAATCGGAAAAGGAAAAATGATCTATTTTGATATGTAAAAGAAATGATAATATATGTAGTAATAAGAGAGAAAAAGAAATATCATTATCCATCGTGGAGAGAGATGAGAAAAGTAGTTATGGAATTTGAGAAGACAACCAATGAAGAAAATAGTTTATAAGATTGAAGAAGAGAATGGATGAAGAAAGTTGTATGAGATATGAAAAGGAAGATAAACTACTTGAGTTAAAGAAGAAAAAAATGTTGAGTAGCTGATGAACTTTATTTGAGATTCAAGTGATAACTATTGCAACAATAAAATATAATGTCAAGATTTTTCTCTGGTTTTCACCTGTGTGATTTAGGTTCACTTAAAATAGAAAAATATTGTTATAGGTATAAAAAAAAACCATCTGGCATAGAAGTTTTTAGTAGTGAAAATTATGACTAGTGATTCATTGTGTTTTAAATTTTTCTCAACCATCACAACTTAGGATTTGAGTTCTTTGTTAGGATAGTGATTGAGGTTGAGGGGTTTGGAAGATGAAGTTTTTTTTTTCCCTTCCTTTTTTAAATCAACTTTGAAGAAATAAACAAACTAAAATAGAATAATTAAAAGAAATGAACAAAGTCAGATAATGGATTTTTAAAAGAGAAATTTTTACCGATAGAATAAATGTCAAAATATTTACAAAAAAAATAGCAAAAAAAAAAAAAAAAAAACAGTGATAGATATTGATAGGTTTCTATTATTTCTATTACTGATAGACCCCGATAGACTTCTATCAGCGTCTATCACAACTATCTAAAAATTATGCTATTTTGTGTAAATAGTTTTTCTTATTTTTCTATTTTTAAAAATATTTCAATAAATAATATGTGGAATTTTTTTTCTTCCATCCTTTCTAAAAGCCCTCTTCCCCTTTTGCTCTTTTTGTCAAAGGAAAATGGGGCTTTATAACGAAAAAAAAAAAAGGCTTCCTCATTTGCTTAGTTTTCTTTATTCGCAGTTTTTTTTTTTTTTTTTTTTTTTTAATGGAGCTTTTGAAATTTACCTTTTTCTTTACTATAACTAAATAACTAAGCATAAAAAATAAAAACTAGCAAAAACGGGCGTAAAAAATATGGACAACCATCACATAAAATTAGTAAAATTAAGACAATATTAATATAAGAATCAAATTTAAATAAAGTCAGACAAAAATAAGTGACTATAAAGGTAAAACACCAATTACTATTTCAAAGGATTCAATTCTCCACCGTGCAGTTTTTTTATAATTTAACTTTGAAAAAAATATTGATTAAGGCTAAGAAAAATCAAGAAAATTTTTGAAACTTTACATTTGCCACTGTAACACCGTTTGAATTTGGAAGTGAAGAGAGTCATGTGAATCTTAAGTTTAAGTTTTTATTGCTTGAGTTATGTGAATCTTGACTTTAAATACCTGCTTAAAAATTTAATGGAGATTAATAATATACGTCTAAGTCTTTCACCCTGTGAATTTTGCTTTTGGTTTTGTTGGGAAAAACATACTAACAAATACAGAGTTAACCTATTCCCATTTTTTATGCCCAAGAATTCTACTTTTGGCTTTGTCTTGGATGAAGTTGAAAAAAATGGTAAAAAACAAGTTTGGCTAAAATGTCATCATTTAAATCAAATATTTTTTTCGATCCTAGTTTTTTATGTCCATTTGATAACTATTTATTTTTTTTAAAAAAAAATTAGTTTATAACCACTATTTCCACGTTCTACTTAAGCGGTACTTTTCCAACTGTGAATGTATTATATATTAAAATTACGTTATATATTAAAAAAATACCACTTAAAATAAAAAATAAATAAATAACAAAATAAAGAAACTAGAACGTATAAGTAGTGTTTATAAAAAATTTTAAAAAAAATAATAAAAAAAATAAATGGTTATCAAATGTACATAAAAAATAATAAGATTGAAAAAATATTTTTATTTATAAAGATGACATCTTTAGCCAAACTTGTTTTCAACTGTTTATCTAAATCCTTTTATGACATGTCACGAGTAAAAAAGGGTTTTGTCTCAAAATTTTTAACCGTGGTAAATGTAAAGTTTCAAAATTTTCTTTAATTCTTCTAAGCCTTAGTCAGCAACAAAGGCAAAAGTAGAATTCTTTGGCATAAAAATTGGAATAAGTTAGTTCTGTATTTTAGTATGCTTTTTGCCAACAAATTAGCCAAAAGCTGGTGAAATACTTAGACTTATATTATTAATTTAAGCACGTATTTAAACTCAAAATTCACATGACTCCAGAAATAAAAAACTTAAACTCAAGATTCATAAGAGTCAAGAAATTATATTATACATTTTCTTATAAATAAAAGGATTAAATAGAAATTAGAGCCATTGCAATTCTGCTTTCAATATTTCTGAACCACCACAGCTTGGGGGTTCTTTTTTTTTTTTCTAAAATTTATTTTTAGAGAGTGATTAGGGTTTGGAAGATAAGTCTTCTATATTTATTATTATTATTATTATTATTATTATTGTTATATATACTTTTTTAAAATTTTGTATACCAAACTAATTAAAAACACAAATCTCTCCGACGATTTTCCTTTAATTTTCATAACTTCTAAAGAAATGTTACAAAAACATTCCTTGCCACATATTTTCTACCTAGAATAATATATTTCTCTTTTAGTAAACCTAACTCACAAAGTCAAACAAACAAACAGAAGAAATATCTTGACATTATTGTTGCAATAGTTAATCACCTATATATCACAAATAAAGTTCATTAACTATCAAATGAACCAGACACTTTCTTCATATTATTCTTCACCTTTCTCTTCTTCTTCTATGATAATATATGTAGTAACAAGAGAGTAAAAAAACCTCATGATCTTTCATGGAGAGAGATAAAAGAAAAAAATTTACGAGATTTGAGAAATGATAATATATGTAACAACAAGATAAGCCTAATCAAAGTCCAAAACTTTGATTCGGACGCCCTAAGTCAGGACTTTTCTTATGACTTCAAAAAATACAAATATCTTTTGTTGTGTTTACAAATATATTAAAATATATAAATATACATCTCACATATTGTTCGATATATAAGATGATATATTGTACCGACTGTCATGTTCATGCACTAAAGAAATATCTCATGATTTATTTCTAAAAATACCAATATATATGGAATTGTTATAAAATAAGAACAATACAATGAACAAAGGAAGAACAAAAGTAGTAGTAAAGTAGAGAGAAATAAGAAAGTAGAAATGACAATTGAACTCAATTGTGGTGTGTATTACAAAGGTAACATATACCACTATTTATAGGATATGAGATGGTGTATGTTACAAGATTGAATTCAATTGGGAGGTATGTTACAATATCAAATTCAATGGGAGTTTTATGATATTTTGTAACCTATATAGGTTATGGATATCTACATTTATATATTACATTTATAATACTCCCCCTTAGATATCCATATTATATAAAATAAATGCCTCGTTAAAACCTTACTAGGAAAAAACCCAATGGGAAAAAAAAATCCTAGTGAAGGAAAAAGAGTACATTATTTTATATACTTTCCTGCATCATTAAAAAAAACCTTGCTACAAAAACCCTATGGGGAAAAGCATAGCCAAGGGAAAAAGAGTACAGTAATTCTACTCCCCCTCATGAATATATCACTTGAGTTCTCTGAGTCGTCGCATTCCAATGTTGTGCACCAACTTTTCGAATGTCGATGTGGGTAATGCCTTTGTAAATAAGTCTGCCAAGTTATCTTTTGAAGAAATTTGTTGAACATTAATGTCGCCATTTTCTTCGAGGTCATGCGTGTAGAAGAGTTTTGGTGAGATATGTTTTGTTCTATCTCCTTTTATATACCCTCCTTTGATTTGGGTTATACATGCTGTATTGTCTTCATATAATATTGTTGGTAAAAATTTTCCAGAAGACAAGCCACATGTTCCTCGAATGTGATGAGTCATTGACCTCAACCATACACATTCTCTACTAGCTTCATGAATTGCAAGAATTTCTGCATGATTTGAGGAAGTGGCTGTAATGGTCTGTTTTACAGACCGCCAAGATATAGCAGTTCCTCCACATGTAAACAGATAACCTGTTTGAGATCTAGCTTTGTGTGGATCAGATAAATATCCAGCATCTGCATAACCAACTAGATCAAAATTTGATTTGTTTGAATAAAACAAACCCATATCAACCGTTCCTCGAAGATAACGGAGTACATGTTTAACTCCGTTCCAATGTCTTTTTGTTGGAGAAGAACTGTATCTTGCTAATAAATTCACTGAGAATGCTATATCTGGTCTTGTGTTGTTAGCAAGATACATTAGTGCACCTATTGCACTAAGATATGGTACTTCAGGACCAAGTAGTTCTTCATTATCTTCTCGAGGTCGAAAGATATCCTTTTTCACGTCTAGTGATCGAACTACCATTGGAATGTTCAATGGGTGTGCTTTGTCCATGTAAAACCTTTTTAAAATCTTTTCTGTATATGTCGTTTGATGAATAAAAATTCCATCAGCTAAATGTTCAATTTGCAAGCCAAGGCAAAATTTTGTTTTTCCAAGGTCTTTCATCTCAAATTCTTTTTTGAGATAGTTTATTGCCTTTGAAAGCTCTTCAGGAGTTCCAATTATATTTAAATCATCAACATATACAGCTATAATAGCAAATCCTGATTGTGATTTCTTAATAAACACACATGGACAAATTGGATTATTTTGATAACCTTCTTTCAATAAATATTCACTTAGACGATTGTACCACATCCGTCCTGATTGTTTTAATCCATACAATGATCTCTGTAATTTGATTGAATATAATTCTCTAGATTTTGAATTATATGATTCAGGTATCTTAAATCCTTCAGGGATTTTCATATAGATTTCATTTTCCAGAGATCCATATAGATATGCTGTGACTACATCCATAAGATGCATGTTAAGCTTTTCATATACAGTCAGGCTAATTAAATATCTTAATGTAATAGCGTCCACCACAGGTGAATATGTTTCCTCATAATCAATGTCTGGTCTTTGAGAAAATCCTTGTGCAACCAATCGTGCTTTGTATCTCGTGACCTCATTATTTTCATTTCTTTTACGTACAAATACCCATTTGTATCCCACAGGTTTTACACCTTCAGGTGTATGGACTACAGGTCCAAAAACTTCACGTTTTGAAAGTGAGTTTAATTCTGCTTGGATGGCTTCTTTCCACTTAAGTCAATCCTTTCTATGGCGACATTCTTCAACAGATCTAGGTTCACAATCCTCATTTTCATGTATAATATCATGAGCAACAGTATAAGCGAAAATGTTGTCTATGGCTACATCAGTTCTATTCCATCTTTTTCCTGTCATTACATAATTTATCGAGATCTCACTGTTATCTTCATATACTTGAGTCTCTTCGACATTTTATCAATAGTCATGTCTGGAGATTCTTTTTGAATCTTCTCATTTTCAATTGAGTCATTTTGACTATTGATTACTTTTCTTTTCGAGGATTTTTATCTTTTGAACCTACTGGTCTACCACGCTTCTGGTGTACCGTTGACTCATTAGTTGTAACAACTTGCTGAGTTGGAATTTCAATTCTAGATGGAGCATTAACAGCTGGAATATATGACTTGGTCACTTTCTTAACATTTGTAAAAGCATCTGGCATTTTGTTTGCTATGTTTTGTAAATGAATTATTTTTCGAACTTCCAGTTCGCATTGATTTGTACGAGGGTCTAAATGAGACAATAACGATGCGTTCCAGGCAATTTCATTTTCCAACTTCTTAATTCCTCCCCCTAATGTTGGAAAAGTTGTCTCATTAAAATGACAATCAGCAAATCGTGCAGTAAATACATCACCCGTCAGGGGTTCAAGATATCTAATAATTGATGGGGAATCAAATCCGACATATATTCCTAATCTCCTTTGAGGTCCCATTTTAGTACGTTGTGGTGGGGCAATTGGAACATATACTGCACAACCAAAAATTCGCAAATGGGAAATATTTGGCTCTTGACCATAAGCTAATTGCACTGAGGAGTACTTATGATAAGATGTCGGTCTTATGCGTATAAGTGACGCTGCATGCAAAATAGCATGACCCCATACAGATATTGGAAGTTTTGCTCTCATAAGTAATGGTCTAGCAATTAAATGTAAACGTTTGATGAATGATTCTGCTAATCCATTTTGTGTATGAACATGAGCTACAGGATGTTCAATACTTATCCCAATTGACATACAATAATTATTAAATGCTTGGGATGTAAACTCACCAGCATTATCAAGTCGAATGCTTTTGATTGTATAATCAGGGAACTGTGCCCTTAATTTGATTATTTGAGCAAGTAATCTTGCAAATGTAAGGTTTCGACTTGATAATAAACACACATGTGACCATCTACTGGATGCGTCAATTAAAACCATGAAATATCTAAATGGTCCACTTGGTGGATTAATAGGTTCACATATGTCACCATGAATTCGTTCTAAAAATGTAGGTGACTCAATTCCCACTTTAGCTGGTGATGGCCTAATTATTAATTTTCCTTGAGAGCAAGCAACACATGATAATTCATTAGATTGAAGAATCTTCTGGTTCTTTAATGGATGTCCATGAGAATTCTCGATAATTCTTCTCATCATTATTGATCCAGGATGACCCAATCGATCATGTCAAACGATGAATATATCTGGATTCATGAACTTCAGGTTCATTGTTGTGTATGTTTCAATTACTCGTATATGTGTATAATATAATCCAGAAGAAAAAGCAGGCAGTGTTTCCAATATACGTTTTCCATGTGAAACAATAGATGTAATATAGAGATATTCTATATTATTTTTATTGTTAGTTTCAACATGATAACCATTTTGACGTATATCTTTGAAACTCAATAGATTTCTTTTCGATTTACTAGAGAACAAAGCATTATTAATTGTGAATTTTGTTCCTCTAGGTAAAATAAGGTTTGCTTTTCCAAAACCTTCAATCAAGTTTGCAGAACCTGATATTGTATTGACATTTGCTTCAAGCATTGTCAATGGATAAGTTATGATCTCTTCAAGAGATTCAAATAAATTCTCAAAATTTGTTATACCACACATCATCTTCCTTTTCATTAAAAAATGACTCTTAATGTACGACGGGTACAAGATCATTGTCTCTTTTGCATCACAATTGAAATATGAAATTCTCATATAAATATGTGTGGTTTTAATAGAATAATTACTTATTCCTCTACTAAGATTATTTCAATCACAATTATTAAATATTACAACATTCACGTCAAGGAATGATATTAAATGGTCGAAATTCATTATTTTGCATAAATCATAAGCTTATTTTGATTTATACAACTTCAGGTGCATTGAATCACAATTAGTTTTAGAAAAGTAATAAACTATTATGCATAACTTTCAAATTTTACCATGAGAGAATTCATTCAATTATATATTATCACTATATATAAATTTTTAAAGTTTACAAAATCCACATGAGAATAATTTAAATATTCAACAATCCAATAAATTTCTATAGGCAAACAAAAATTTGACTAATTCAACTCCCAGGTTAGTTCCCAGGTAGAGGTGTTCCCTTACGGTCAGCTTAAATACCTCAGCCTAGCCAGAACCATCCTTAGACAGAGTTCCCTTATAGTCAAAATTTTATTTCTAATTTATTAATCTTTTAATTAAGAGTTAATTAATAAATTAATGAATCTAAGTTATTAAGATTTATTTTTCATCTTATAAAAACTAATTCACTTAATGAATAATCTTTAATATTTTAAATCTTAAACCTTTTAAAATAAAATGAAATATAGTCTTTGATATATTTATTCTCATATTTAAAAATAAAATATAATATTATTAGAAGATAATCTTAACATATAAAAGATAATATATGTAAAATAGAAATCATAATAATTCCTATTAAAAAAACTTCTAACGGTTAGAAATATGAAAACAGATCATAATTCAATTTTCCTATTCAAATATATGGAAAATATAAATTAATTAAGAAATATCTCAATTGAATTTAAAATAAGACCATAATTTACAACCTTATTCTAAATGACATACTTTATGCAAAGAATCAAACATTTTAAACATATACGACAATTTACAATTTGGTAGTCTTAACAAATTGAAAACAACTTAAATTACTATAATTTAGACTCAAGATTTTTCTTGATTGACCATATCAATTTTCCTTTACCAAAAGTTCTTTGTACATATTAAACATTGAATCAAGAATAAACATCGTCATTTTTTTTTCCAGTTGATTACTTGTTTGTGTTAGCACATGCACAGGTCACGACCACACAAGTAAACATTTATCATATAATTTTGTCCTTTTCCACACAAATAAGAACTTAACAAGGAGATTAATCTTGTTTCTTCAACTAGTATACATCACATCATTCAAAAATTATTTGTGCATACAATCATAATTTCTACCATGAGTGCTCAGTCTGATTCTTATAATTTCAAATCTCATTCACAACAAATTTAAAAAAACTCATAAAAGTACATAAAATTCTAGAAATTGATCTAATGCAAAATTCTAATTAATGTCAAATTTGCAATTCAATTTCACAATCTCCGTATATTGCATTATGAAAATTAAAATACTCACCTTCTTTTGGACTTTAGTTTTAATAGAATAAAGATGAATGATGGTGGTGAGAAAATCAATGATGAATATATCAAACACATGTATAATTTTGTTTCCTCTAAAGTCAAACAAGACCAAAATCAAAATACTCACCATGTTTGAACGAAATTCTAAATACCTTACAAATTATGGAGAAAATTCTAGCGAGTCTTTAGCGTTCTTGATATTCCAATGAATCGAATCCAACCTCTACAAAATCTTCAAAGTGTTAGAGACTCGTGCTGATAACGTGTTATAAAATAAGAACAATACAATGAACAAAGGAAGAACAAAAGTAGTAAAGTAGAGAGAAATAAGAAAGTAGAAATGACAATTGAACTCAATTGTGGTGTGTATTACAAAGGTAACATATACCACTATTTATAGGATATGAGATGGTGTATGTTACAAGATTGAATTCAATGGGGAGGTATGTTACAATATCAAATTCAATGGAAGTTTTATGATATTTTGTAACCTATATAGGTTATGGATATCTACATTTATATATTACATTTATAATAGGAATATATTATGTTTTTATATTTTATTATGTATATATAATGTATAGTGTTTCAATCTATTTTTACTTTCGTTTATGGGAAAAACTTTTGGGTAATTGTCATTTTTTACCCTTTTGTGGTTTAAGTTTGTATTTTTCACCTCTTTTCAAAAAAACAAGTTTTATAAGACCTTTGACTTTTTATAGATAGGTAAAATTACCCTTTTACCCCTAGAAATTTGAAAAAGCTTCTCGCTCTTTGTTCTTTCTTCTTCCTCACGTTCTTGCTTGTGTGGAAACATTGTATGGATTTCTCAAGAAATTGAGTAGTTCGATCATTGTTGATGGATTCATTCACAAGGTAGGGGTTATAGGTTTAAATCTGATCATCTTACATCTAAAATATAGGGCTTGAATGCAAAGAGATCAAAGGCACTTAATTAGTATATGATTTTTTCCCCAAAATTTAGGGCATTTAAAATCACTTTTGTCATTTTTAAAATCACTAAAAAATACACTTTAATCACTCAAAATTAATTTAATTTTCAATTTTACACTTTTAAATGCAATTTTTTTTTTTGAAAAGTATTCACAAGGCATGAGGGATCAGTAGGTGCACTGAGACATCTCAACTAGGTTGACACCCCTCTAGCACTCTCATCACACCCTAGGACCAAAAGATTCATTGATATGAAGAGAAATTACAAATGCGAGCTAGAGAGAGAAGCTCGAAAGGGAAGGCAATACATGGGCAAGAAAATTATAAGAAATCCTTCCAGTTTAGAGAGATATTAGGGATATCATAATTATAAAATAATTTCGATTTAGTGCACCACTGAGATGTTAAACCAAGAATATCCTCCCATAGTTGTCTCTGCGATTTGCCACCGTTGTGAAAAGTTCTATTATTCCGCTCCAACCAAATGCTCCATAAAGTAACACCAATAAGATTGCCGAGGAGGGAATTTTTTTTGTGTAACAGGGTTGAGGTTGAGAAAAGCATCTAACACATTTTCCAGCGTAATTGGAGTGTAAACAGCAGCTTCAATATACATGTAGAACATAGACCAAAGTTGTTTGGAGAAAGAGCAAGTAGTGAATAGATGTTCTATATTCTCACCTTGGAATTTACAAAGAATGCACCAGCTCGGGTTAAGATTAGCAACAGAAATCTTCTTTGATGTTTGTCATTAGTATTAATGCCCCTATGAAATAGAGACCAGATAAAGAATTTTCACTTTTTTGGGATGTATAAATTCTACAAGTAACCAACCTCCATCGGTGTAGAATGGTCTATGACAGTGGCAAAAGAGTCCTTGAGAGATCTAACTGTGAAGGCCCCCGAGGAAGAAGGGGACCATATTAGAATATCACGTCCCAAGGAATCAGTAGGAGTCTGCCAGTTAGCTAAGCGAGTGTTCCAAATTTGTCTTTCGCTGTCCAAAAGAGGCCTTCTAAAATTAGGAATCCACATCTCGAGTTCAGTATCCCAAGCATCTTTAACCGTTAGAAGCTTATCTTCAGCCAAAGCGAAAAATCGAGGGAGTATTTGCTTAAGAGTGCTACCTTGGGTCCAACGATGATGCCAAAACAATGTATCGGCCCCATTACGAAATTAGTTTTGAAGTATTAAAAACATATTTTAAATGTCAAACACCTTTTAAATGCAATTTTCAATCATCAAAATTAATTTTGAAAGATTAAAAACATATTTCATGGTGATTTAAAAAATAAAAAAAAATGATTTTAACAATTTTAAAATCACTCACAAACATGCCCTTACTGATGGGACTTAGTTTTCAGATGGGGCTCATTGTTGAAAATAATGACAATGTTGCACTGCATACATTTTCATTGTTAAACTGAGTATTAGTTGTTTATATGTTTAAATATTCTATTGGGAGTTTGGAGTACTTGAAAAGGAACTACCAGCTCAGTTTGTTTATTTGGACTAATGTAGTTCTTGCCCCAGTTTGTTTATTTGGACCATATAAGTCGTATTTTGTTGATATTTAATTGATTTTTTAAGATATAATGGAAATGTCAATTATCTCTCCCGTTGTATCAAACTTATAAACATGTGAAAATGTCGATGAAAATGTCAACTTATCTTGATGGAAATTTAAGACTCTTGCAGCTAATATCTACTAACTTGATATTAGTCTCAAACAACTTATAATATATGACTGCAATGACTTTGTTTGTGTCTTTATTATTATTCAACTATCTCAATGACTCTTGTAGACATCGTATTTAGTCCAACTCTTTTTCTAAAAAAATAATGTTTGGTTTTGATCGAATTTTGATAATTTAATGAAATTGGAAGTTTAGTTTTTTTTTTAAAAAAATAAATAATAAAGGGGTAATAACAAATATTTAAAAATGAAGGGGTTGGTTATTAAATTTAAGGTTTTATTGGTTATTTATTTATTTATTATTATTTTTGTAAAAGAAAAAAAAAAGAAAAAGGTTTTCCATCCTCTCTCTCCATTCAAACTTACCCCTTCAACATTTTATTTTTCCCTCCCTTTCTTTCCTCAACTTCTCAACGTTCAAATTCTATTTTAATTCTTTTTTTAAAAAAAAAAATTAACCTATAAATACAAGAGTGAAGGGAAGTGAATGTACAGAGAAGAAAAGGAAGTGAAATAAGAAGTGAAAGTAAGGGAAAAAAAGAAGTGAAAGATTGAGAAATTAGAGAAGGAAAGTTGGGAAGAAAAAGAAAGAAACGAGGTGTAAAAAGGGTAGGAGAAGACTCAACCGCCACCCACCGGCGAACCTCCGAGGACAATCTCCGGCGAAATTCTGTGAATAATCTCCAGCGACCGGCGGCGAATCCATTGGTAGGAAAGAGTAAAAGAAGAGAAAGTGGAGAAGGTGGAGAAGGAAAAAGAAAAGGAAGAATAAAAGGAAGAAGAAGAGAAATCTGGGAAGAAGAGGGGAAGATATTTGGTGGGTCCCACGTACTTTATTATATATTTGTTTTATTTATTTAAAAAAAACAATGGGTCCCACGTACTTTATTATATATATATATATGTATGTATATTTATTTATTTAAAAAACAGTGGGTCGCACGTACTCTATTATATATATATTTATTTATTTATTTAAAAAATAGTGGGTCTCACGTACTTTATTATGTATATATATTTATTTATTTAAATCAACAGTGGGTCCCACGTATTTTTTTAAACCTTTTCTCTCCCTCTCATTTATTATTATTATTATTTTTTTATATATTTATTATCATATCTTTTATCTTTTCTCACTATTTCATTCAATCCTATTGTTCACTAAGGATTTTTTTTTCTCATATACTCTCAAATATTTTACTTTTTGATATTCCATGAATGTTGCTTAGTAAAATTGGATTCTTAATTTCATGCATTAAACCTTAAATTGTGGATTTTTGTTAACATAAGACTTCCATGATTTTGGTATTTTAATCAATTTAAGTGAAAATGTAACTCTTCAACTTTACTACTCTCAAATATGTTTTTTTAAATTTATTTTCTCTAATGTCGAAATTTCTTTTTCAAATTCTTGGATTTTAAACTTTAAACACAAATATTTTCCATATTATAATTGGGCAAAATGAATTGAATAGAATTTGAAAAGCATCTCCTAATTTAAGTTAGAATTGCAAGTGAATTTCAAAACTATTTTCTGTTGAGATATTTAAATGAGTTTCAAATTAGTTCTTACTTAAGTTTCCAAAGTAAAACTTTAGTTCAATTTAAATTCTGGAATTTTCAAATGAATTTCAAATGCATATTAAAGTTTTCCATAAATCCCATGATAGAGTCAATATGGCTCTAGAGGAAAATAGTTCATAAGAGAATTCAAACATAAATTGATGTACATCATCACTCATGAATTTCAACTATACTTTATTATTAAAGTTATAGTAAAATTTAGTGAGACATTACCTTTATTTATTTTTTTATCAAATATTTCTAAAATACAATTGACTAAGATAATAATTCTGTCTAGGCTGAGGTACTTAAGTTGACCGTAAGGGAATACCTCTACCTGTGAATTACTTTAGTCAATTTTTTTATATTATTATTTTTACAATTTTGGATAATAGAAATAAATGCTTTCAAACGGGCGTTGTAGGGTGCTAATACCTTCCCTACACTCAATGACCCCCGAACCTATTTTTGGATAAGTAGACCATTTTTTTTTCTTTTTAAATGGGTGACCAATCACACCTAAAAAAAATGATTGGTGGCGACTCCAAACCTTTCACCTCAAAAGAGACCCCTAGGGAAGGATGTCGGCCGCTCCGCGTCGCGATGACGTTGCGACAACTCTATTGTACCAAAAAACTCAAAAAGCTGCGTGTACAACTCATGTATTAATTTATGAGGTTTAAATACTACTTTGGTACTTGTACTTTTTATTTTTGTTTATTTTTGTCCATCTACTTTTAAAGTGTTCATTTTGGTCCCTATACTTTCAACTTTAGTTCATTTTGGTCCCTATATTTTAAAAATGTTCATTTTGATCCTTGCACTTTCAACTTTGATTCATTTTTTGTTCTTGAACTTTCAAAAAAGTGACAATTTTTATCATTTAGAAATGAAAATGAAGTGATAAAAATGACAACTTTTTAAAAGTATAAGGACCAAAATGAACCAAAATTAAAGGTACAAGGACTAAAATGAACATTTTCAAAATATAGAGACCAAAATGAACAATTTGAAAGTATAAGAACCAAAATGAACTAAAATCAAAAGTATAGGGACTAAAGTAGTATTTAAACCTATTAATAAATAGTAATATTAATGAAAAAAGTTAAAAGAGAAAGCAGGTAGAAGAGGTTGGTACGTTCCTTTAAGGGATTTGTTTATCTAATTGAAGAAATTAAAGTAGATTGTTAGAACTACTAGACATCTAAATAGAACAAAGAAAGAAGCCTGTGATAAGTCAAGTGAGATAGGAAGAAATAAAAACTTTGTTGTGTTTTTATTAATAATTACATGATGATGAACGAGGTTCAAAATAGTTGTTGAACTACGTTTTTCAAAGTTCAAATTCCAAAACACAATAAATTGAGAAGTGTAAGAAGTAAATAGGAATACTAAATGACATGACATTGGCTACTAAATATGTGCAAAGAATATTTGGTAAATATGCATGATAATTAGGTCATTCGGTAACTCTTTAGGCCTCGTTTTGTAACCATTTCGTTAATTTTGGTTTTTAAAAATTAAACCTATAATCACCACTTCCATATATTGATTTGTGTATTTTGTTGTTTACATTTAGGAGTATTTTCAAAATCCAAACTAAATTTTGAAAACTAATAAAAGAGTAGTTTTAAAAATATGCATTTGGTTAAGGATTCATATGTTTACCTAGAGAATATGAAAATCATGATAAAAAAAAATGATGTGGAACAAGCACAATTTAAAAAATATATATAAAAAAATTAAATGATTACCAAACATGAACTTAATATATTGTTTTCTATTATTGAAAATTAAGCTTGTAAAGACTATTTCTATTCATGGGTTTCTATGTTTTATTATTCATTTCCTACTCATGTTTTCAAAAACCAAGCTAGGTTTTGAAAACTTGAAAAAAAAAAATTAAAAATTTGTTTTTGATTTAAAAAATTGACTGGGAATTCAATTGTTTATTTAAGAATTGGTGCAAAAAAATAGTAGAAAAATTGGGGAGAAACAAAACTAAATTTCATAATTAAAAAGTTAAAGTCCAAATAGTTATCAAACAGAGCTTAAACTACCTGTCATTCAATACATAGTTCAGTTGTAATATGAAGCAAACAAAATTTTGCAATAGATTTTGGTTTTTGTTATTTTTTTACTCGTTTCATTTTTGTACATCTAACTCATACAAAATTAAGGCTTAGTTTAGGAGTATCAGGTAACTTTTAAAATAATTACTGATAATTGTGCGTTTTAGAAAAATATTCAAAGCTCAAATGTGAAGTAAATTAGTATCGGTAAGTTTCTCTTTAGGTTATTGTAGTGTTTGGTCAAATAATTACAAAATTAGTTTATTTTATATATAATAACCAAAATAAACCATACTATTAACATTTGAGTTTTTTATATAATTTTTAATTTTTTAAATAATTGTTTAAAATGTTATATTTTGTTTAGTTTTACGAATCAGGAGATTCTCCACCGAAAATTTTCTTGTTTGTTATGTTTTCATTTTATTCATTTTTTAATTTATTCTCAAGCAAATAAAAATTTTTAAATTCTAATATTAAATGAGTCATTTCTAATACAAATTTTATTGAAATAAAACAGTATAAAATTTCTTACTAAAAACAATAATATTTCATTTCGGAAGATATAATTAAAATGTTTACTCTAATAATTTCTAAAAATAAAAATTTAAACATTACGACATAATCTAATATTCAACTCAATACAATATATATTTAATATAATTTAAATGTCATTTGATGAGAATTAATTGTATCCGAATATGTAGGGTATTACATTAATAAAAATTTATTTCTGTCTAAAATTTAACTTCTATCAAATTTATATTATTTCGTATACATCTTGTAACGATTTTATTTAAAAGTGTCTTAAAAGTTGAGTTGTTACCATGTAATTTCGTATATAATTTATATTTGAATTTGAGACGACATGAGTTTAAGTATAACATAAAAAGTTTTAAAATAATAATAATGACCACTTTCTTCTTTTGTAGTACCATACCACATCTTTGCATGCATATTTAATAGCTATGTTGCCATATTGGCCTATGCCTTGGAATTCAATATTATCTATGATGAGAATCTTAAAAAAATTTATACTTACTCTTATTAATCTCACATATTAATAGTATAACATTTTACCAATTTAGAGTTTGAATTAAAAAGAATCAAAAAGAAAAAAAAAAACTATATTACATTAGAGTAAGCAAAAAGTTAAAAAAAAATGAAAAATTAATACAAGATTCTAGAAAATAGCAATTTTTTTCCCAAATTTCTTAAAACTTCTTCATATAAATAAAATATATTTAATATGTTAATATATATATATATATATATATTTTAAAAATATATTAAAAAACTAAATTGGTGGGGTTGGGGTCGGAGACGGGGCGGGATACTCTCCCCATCCCCGCCCTGTCCCCAACTAGAGACCCTACTTTAATCCTCGATTTTACCTCTATTCCAGTCAAACTGGGAATTCTCCATTTCCGTGAATTTTTTTTGCCAACTCTAGATCAAAAGGCTAGAGATTCGATATTTTTTTTCTTGTTGAGCATAAAAATTATATTTAATTAAGATATATTTTTAATATAATTAAAAAATTGGGGGATAAAATTAAATTAACAAAGAAAAAACTTGGTATTTTGTTTATCTCCTGAGCCTTGTGTCCATAACTATTTTGATAGAATTGCATTTTAAATTTATGTTTGGACTTTAATTTCAATTTAATTTATTTTATCATATATTTACTTATCAATTGTTAAAACTTATTTGAAATCACTCAATAAAGAAGAAGAGTAATATGAACTTACCTTGTGGGTGTTGTATTAAACTGTTCTCTTTCTCTCATTTTTTTTTTTTTTTCATATGAAGATGGGATTAGAATCGAATCTCTAACCTCGAGGTCCATATTATAAACTCTATATCAATTGAATTAGGTTCATTTTGATATATTAAACTATTCCTTTGTAAATTATTTCAAAAGCATATACATAAAAGCTTCATGGCTCAATTCAATACAATTTTTTTTTAGAGTAAATCCAATACAATTTAAGAAAACCCTAACACACATTTTACAGTTACCCATTACATAACGAAGTTTCTACCACTCACTCTATCATTACATTTTTATCATCAGGACACACATATATAAAAAATGTTTGGGTGCATCTCGGGCTGTATCTATTTTTGTGCAACTCATCCAAATGTCCAATCATAAGTTGTCACACGTGGCAAACTTTTCTTTTTTTAATATTTTCTTTTTTATGTAATTGAAGAGATGCATAGAGATGAGTGTAGCTTGGATTGTACCAAATATTACTTATATATAAATAGGGGAAGATATTTTCATTTATGATGAAATCTTTTTTCAAACTTTCTCATAGAAAGGGTGAAATTCTCTAGAGCTCTCTTTATGATTTATTTTACTATTATGGAAACACATGTTTAGAAGTGTTAAAAGTATTTTGTCTAAAAACTCAAATGTTTCTCATTTTCTTATAGGATCACACACTGCATATCATTAAATTTTAAATGGTACTTATTGTTATTATTATTATATAGCACACATAAAAAATTATATATATATATATATTACACTATGTTAGGTCGGGAAATCAAACCTCTATCTTCGAAATTGATAAAACAATTTTTATGCCAATTGAGCTTAAGTGTAAAATATATATTTGTTTTGTGAGAATTTTTAAAAGTAGAAAAATAAGGAAAACTATTTACACAAGATAGCAAAATTTTTAGATAGTTGTGATAGTCGCTGATAGAACTGTATCAGGGTTTAACAGTGATAGAAATGATAGAAGTCTATCACTGATAGAAGTTTATCAATGTCTATCAATATTTTTTTTTACTATTTTTTTTAAATAGTTTGACATTTTTTTTTATCTGTAAAAATTTCCTTTTGTTTTAATGAGTTGAGTTTAAATTCTTTTTTGTCATTGAGATTTCAAATGAGAACTTAAGATTTCATTCTATTTTACAAATATTGATTTGAGAGGATCGTTATTAAAATTACTTTCGACTTAGTGATCAAAATAGTGAAAATTTTGAAAACTATTGTATATAGATTTTGAATTTGAAATTTTAAAGTGAAATTACAATAAAATTGAATAAATATTTTGGTAAATATTTATTTCATCTTATATACTCATATAATTTTTATTAAATAAAATAAAAATAAAACAATAAATTTTTAATTATATGTGCTATTGTAAAATATTATTTATACAAATTTTATGACATAAAATATTTTCATAAATATTAACCCATTTCACATTACTTAGTTGGTTTATAAATATACTATCACACCTACTTGTACGTTGACTTTGTAGACTCATTGTTATTTCAATGAATGCATCGTTTTTGGGTCTGGGTATGATAAATGTGCTAAGAATGTGTCAACCTAATTGAAATATCCTGGTGCACTTCCAAATCCCACTCTCTAGTATCAGTGTGGTACTAAATTAGTAAGCACAAACCCAAGGGTAACATTTTTTTTTTTTTTTTTGGTTTTTTAGTACAATAGAGGTTAAAAGGATTCAAACCACAAACCTCATAGTCACTAACATATTCATATGTCAATTGAGTTATGTTTGTTTTGGCATGGATAACATGTTTTTTAATCTCTTGGTTGGGATTATATGCATTAACCCGTTGAAGTATGTTCAATTTTGACCAATTCAAATAAATTACATTGTATAAGATGGAAGACATTAAAGCATTGACAAACCAATTTGGGAAGAAATATATTTCAAATTAATGGATTAACCAGTTGAAGTATACTTAAGTTGGCCAAACAATGAGCTATATAGTACAATCAATTAAAAAATAATAATAAAACATCAATTTTGATCCTAAATTTGTCACATTGTATCAATTTTTTTCCTTAAACTTATTACTTTTAGACACTTTTGAGAGTTAATGGACGTAACTAAATATACACAAATCTCAAAGTTTATGAATTAAAATGTTTTTATGCCCCTAGAAGATGGATGTTCAATCTCCACTCCTGCAATTGTTGTGTACTTAAAAAAACCCCACAACTACTCTTCCAACCCAACTTCTTTTATTTGCTTTTGCAGCCAAAACTCCCCATTGTTCATGAGTTTCTTTCTCTTTTTTTTGTTATGTGATCAATTATAAATAGGAGGATGAACAAGACTTCTTCCTCAATATTCCAAATGCATCTCAGCTTCCATCAATTTTTTAGTACCACACAGAACTACTTAAAGCTTAAGATTGGTCCATTTATCTACATAGTAACATAAATATCAAACTAAAATTTCCTACATTCTAGGGGCTTAGGGCATAAAGGAAAGTAAAATGAAAATAATGCGGTGAGCGTGGATCGAACACGCGACCTTCAGATCTTCAGTCTGACGCTCTCCCAACTGAGTTATCCCCGCAATTTGATAAGCAAAAAGGAAAGTAAGTAACAACTATGAATGTGTCAACCTAGTTGAGATGTTCATGGTGCATCTCTCTCTGCTTCCTCTAGTTTCTTGTTCCAAAAAAAACAAAAATAAAAAGGAAGTATCAAAGGTTAGTGCCTTTCTTGGGAGAGATTTGAGGGATTTGTTTATTTAATTGAAGAAAGAGTACACTCTTAGAACTACTAGACATTTTACAACTCCTCCCATCACTATAGTATTGAGATGGAACTCCATCTTATCTAATATATATATATATATATATATATATATAAAAGCTCATGAAGCTCAAACATGCATTCGTTAAAAAAAAAAATCCAAGAAAGATGAACTCAAAAGAAGAACCATTTTAAAGGGATAAAGGGTGTGTTTGGGAGTGATTTTGACATGGCTAAAATCACTTTTGCCATTGTCAAAATCACTTTCCTCTAAAATAATTATGTTTGGCAAGAAAATAAAGTTGATTTTGGAAAATAAAAAATCACTATCAATTGATTTTTGAAGTATCACTAACCAAGTGATTTTCCCTTTTGGTGATTGACCGGGAATCACCTCAAACTTTTTTTTCTTTTTAGCCCATCAACCATCATAGTACAACCAAAGAAAGTCAAACTTTTGATGTGATTGAACCATTATGGGCTTTAAAAGTCTTTAGCAATTAAAGCCCTCTCATCCCCTCAAATAATTTTTCAAAGGATAAAAATATCATATTGGTTTATGCAATTTGGATTTTGTTCCATATTGGTTAATGTATTTTTTTTAATAAATTTTTTTTTATCCATATAATTTCAATAAATCTTAAAACTAGTCGTCATGCAGCTAGTTTATTGTAGTTTTTTCTTTAAAAAAAAGCTATTATTTATCATAAATTGTGAAACTATATTCACTAGTATTTTTTCTTTGTTTATGAAAATTATTATTATTTAACTGGTTTTGATATAAATTAATTTTGAAGAACTAAATTTAAAGTTTATTGAAAGTATAAGGACTAAATTTAGCAATAAAACAAAATAAAAATAAATTAATAAAAATAAATATGTATTATAATTATTTAGTTAAATAAATTTATAATTATAAAATACCATTTTTAGTAATTTAGTAATTTAAAATTATTTTTAGAACCAAACATAATAATTCAAAATCACTTTTAAATATTTAAAAATCAATTTTTAAAAATTGGAACCAAACATAAACATGATTGTTTAAAAATCAATTTTACAAAATCAATTGTTTTTAAATCTCTTGTTATCAAATCACTATCCCAACTATCACTCCCAAACATGTCCAAAATTTTGTTGTCTAATTACCACGAATGAGAGTGGAATAAAGGAATTTCAATAATCTCTATAGGTCTTCCATGTAAAAATTTGAAGGAAAAAAAACATCTTTGCATTGTGTATATCATAGAAGAATAATAATGTTGAAAAATGTGAAAACATAAGGGATTAGACTATACATAAATCTTTAGAACAATATAGATTCTTTAAAAAAAAAAAAAAATTGCTCTAACAAAGTGCCAATGCCATACGATCAAAGGTTTTAAATGTCAATATGACTTTTAAAAAAATGTTGAAGTGTAATTTTATGAAAAATGTTGATAGAAATATCAATAAAATATTGTTGATGCTAAATGATATCTCTAAAATGATTGGATATAAAAAAATTAATTTCTTGTTATTAGTATTAGGATCATATAAGTGGTATTTTATAGATATTTTATTTATATTTCATTAATTTTTTTCAAAGATATAATGAAAATGTCGGTTCATTCTTTCCCATCTAAACATTGAAATTCTTAACAAAATTTCAAAGAAAAAATAGTTTTTGAAAAACTAAATTCTCATTTGGTAACCATTTCGTTTTTTATTTTTGGTTTTTGAAAATTGTGTTTGATTTCTCGCAATTTCTTACCCATGATTTTCTTATTCTATTTAAACATTTGAATTCTTAGACAATTTCTAAAAGCAAAAACAAATTTTTTTAAGCTATTTTTTTTTGTTTTCAAATCTTTTGTTTTGATTTTGAAAACACTCCTAAAATGTAGACAATAACAAAACATATAAACAATAGACAAAATTGGTATTTATAGACTTAATTTTCAAAAACAAAAAATCAAATGATTACCAAAGGAAACTTACGTTTTTTTGAGTTTTTAATAAATTTGACTTTATTTTTAAAAAATAGTCTCTATAAGCTTAATTTTCAAAAACAAAAATTAAAAAAAATCAAATTATCATAGAAATTAGACCTTACTAATTTAGATAATAATTTTCATATACCTTTGTCTCTCCAATAAATAAGTAAATAAAATCCCCTCCAAAATATTCAATTCCCCTGCCAAAAATATTCAATACCCTCCCAAAACACATTCAATTCCCCTTGCGAAAAGGGTTTTCTTTTTCTCTCTTCTTCTTCTTGTTCCAAATAAAAAATATTGGTGAGTTTGTTTTTGTTAAATCTTCTAATTACTTCTACTAAACTTTGTTAATCTCCCCCCAAAAAAAAATCAATAAGCAATCTTCACTCCATATTAAATTAGGTCTCGTTTGGTAACCATAACTATTTACTAATATACTAACGGTTTGATTGTACTAAAAAACGGTTTGATTGAAAAAAAAATATTTATGCATATTATACATATATAAATACCGTAATAATATTCAAAATAAATTATTTCATAGGTCCATATAATTATATAGTAATTTATATGTGTATTTATTGTTAAGAGTATATATATATATATATATATATATATATTATATGGACGCATAACATATATAACTGTTTATTATATGTTTACATATAATTGTATAGTAATTTACGTATGTATTTAGTCTAATATTTACGCATAGTTTTTTTTCAATAACTATAATTGTATTACACAAAACAATAATAACAATCACACTCCCATAAATAAAGAAAAAAAATATTATAATTGTATTATATCTATGAGGTATGAAAATTGACTTAACAAATGTACTCTCTCACTTAAATCATTCAACGCTAATTTTTTCATATCCTCTGTCGCTCCAATTTCAACTCCATGAATTTTTTATTATCCAAAATTTACTACCCGTATCATCATTTATCCCATAATTTATTATAATCAGACTATTTGAATATAGGTAAAAAATAGTAAACACTCTAACAAAAAAAAAAAATGAATATGAAATAGTAAATACTGTAACGAATAAGAAATATTGTAATAAACAAAGATTTGAAATAGTATTACTATAGATAATAGTAGTTTCCAACTATTATAATATGAGCCCCAAACATAGAGCGGACTATCCTAGCCCACTCCACCTACTTGAAGGTGGAGCCCAAACACCACTTTATTTATTTATTTATTTATCTATCGAATAGACAAAGGTAATAAAATTATTATTTAAATCATTAAGGTCTCGCTTGATAACAATTTTGTTTTTTATGTTTTATTTTTTAAAAGTAAGTTTATAAACACTATTTTTACCAAGTTTTATGTTATGTTTATCCACTCTATGTTATAACATAAAACTTGATAGAAATAATGTTTATAAGCTTACTTTTCAAAAATAAAACATAAAAAATCAATTTGTTATCAAGCGAGACCTTAATGATTTAAATAATAATTTTGTTATTAGTTACAGTGTTTATTATTTCCTACCCATTTTTTTGTTATAGTATTTAATATTTTTTTTTATCTATACTAAAATAGTCTGATTATGGTAAGTTATAGGATAAATGATGATAGGGGTAGTAAATTTTGGATAATAAAAAATTAATGGGGTAGAAATTGGGACGACAGAGGATATGGAAAAATTAGCATAAAATCTGTGTTGAATGATTTAGGTGTGAGAGTACATTTGTTAAGTCAATTTTCATAATACAATTATAATGTTTTTTTCTTTTATTTATGGCAATGTGATTGTTATTATTGTTTTGTGTAATACAATTATAGTTATTGAAAAAAAACTATATGCGTAAATATTAGGCTAAATACATATGTAAATTACTATACAATTATATATATAAATTACTATACAATTATATGGACCTATGAAATAATTTATTTTTAATAATATTACGGTATTTACCTATGTATTTATCATTAGGAGTAAATATGCATACATATTTTTTTCAATCAAACCGTTTTTTTAGTACAATCAAACCGTTAGTATATTAGTAAATAGTTATGGTTACCAAATGGGACCTAGTTTAATATGGAGTAAAGATGGAAATCAAAGCTTATTGATTTTTTTTTTTTTTTTTTTTTGTGAGATTATAAGAACAAAGTTTAGTAAGAGTAATTAGAAGATGTAACAAAAACAAACTCACCAATTTTTTTTTATTTAAAACAAGAAGAAGAGAGGAAAAGGGTTAACCCTTTTCGCAAGGGGAATTGAATGTGTTTTGGGAGGGTATTGAATATTTTTGGTAAGGGAATTGAATGTTGTGGCAGGGGAATTGAATATTTTGGATGAGATTTTATTTATTTATTTATTTATTGGAGAGACAAAGGTATATGAAAATTATTATCTAAATTAGTAAGGTCTCAATTTCGTTTTTGAAAATTAAGTTTATAAACACTATTTCTCAAAAGTCAAGTCAAGTTTATTAAAAACTAAAAAACGTAGATTTCGTTTGGTAACCATTTGATTTTTGGTTTTTAGTTTTTAGTTTTTGAAAATTAAGCCTATAAATACCAATTCGGTCTATTGTTTATATGTTTTGTTATTGTCTACATTTTAAGAGTGTTTTCGAAATTAAAACTAAAAATTTGAAAACTAAAAAAAATAGTTTAGAAAAATTAATTTTTGTTTTTAGAAATTGGCTAAGAATTCAAATGTTTAAATAGAATAAGAAAACCATGGATAGGAAATTGCAAGAAATCAAACACAATTTTTAAAAACCAAAAATAAAAAATCAATGGTAACCAAAGGGAAATTTAGTTTTTCAAAAACTATATTTTTTTTTTTTTTTTTTGAAATTTCGCTAAGAATTTCAATGTTTAGTCGGGGAAAAAATGAACGGACATTTTCATGATATCTTTAAAAAAAATCAATGAAATATAAATAAAATACCACTTATATGGTCCTAATACTAATAAGAAGAGGGGAGGGGTCTGCGTTTTCTTTCTTTTTTAATAATAATAACAATAATAATATATTTTTAAACCTTCTTTTAAAAAAAAAAACTCTAATTTTTTTTTATCAAATCTCTCTCCTTCTCACTTTAAACTTCATTTCTCTTTCTTTTTCACCATTTCTCTCCCTCAAAGCTTCTCTTTTTCCCCCTTTCTCTTCTTTTGCTCTCTCTTCATTTTTCTCTCTTTCTAATTTTTTTTAACAAGCAACTCAACAAGTGGTTCATTTTTTTATCACAGCAATCACACTCATTCTAAGGTATGTTACTCTATTTTCTTTATCTTCACCTCTATTTGTTTTAAAACACATATTTTACTTTAAAAAAAAAAATTAAAAAAAATGTATGATGAAAGAGAAGCAGATGAAATAGGAAGAATAGTAGATCTACATTCACATAATGAAGATAAATACAAAAATGAAAGAACTAATAGTAATAAAAATTATTTTCCCTTATAACCTTTTCTTCCTCTCTATTTTTTTTAGATCTAAGAGAGAATAAGAAGATTGAAGGTTTGAATCCGAACAAAAAGTCGCTTGAGGTGCGGATTCTTGGACAAAAAGCCCTACCAAATGCAACCTCTTAACTAAAGCTCGAACTTTTCTTGGTATTGAACTCTCGAATTTTTGGGAAGGATTTTGGAAGCCCTATGATTGTTTTTTTTCCTAAGGTTTTCTCTGTGTTTTTTTTTTTTTTTTTTGTCTCTAGGTTTTTTTTCTCGGTGTGTTTTCCCCCTTTTGCTGAAGAAGGGAAGAAGGAAAATGGGTGTGGTGGCTAGGTTTTTGTGGAAGAGAAAATGAGGATTGGGGGCTGTTGTGGATGGAGCCAACTTAGAGTTTTTTTGTGTGGAGAAAGATGGAGTTTATAAAACTCAAACAAATTCCATAATTGCATTTTTCTTTTTAATTTTATTTCAAATTTGAGATTTTGCCAAACATAGCCTAGACTAAAAAAGAAGGAAACTTTTAGGTAATAAAACTAAATTCAAGATTTTTCCACATTTGCTTTTATTTTCATTATCATTATTATTATTTTTATTTTTATTTTTTACCATAACAAACTTGGTTACTAAACTAAAATAAAAGCTGCATGCATAAAAAGGTAGATAAATAATCAAAATTAGATTAGAAAAATTAAGATAAAAATTAATCTAAAAATTAATTTAAATAAAGCCGAATAAATATAGGTAACTACAATATTTAATCATTTTAAAGATATCCTTTGGCATCAATCATATTTTGTCGATATTTCTATCAACATTTTTCATAAAATATAATTGATACTTCAACAATTTTTTTTTATCATATCGACACTTAAAACATTTGATCGTATGGCATCCGCACTTTGTTAGATACTTTTTTTTTTAGAATCTATATTGATCTAAAGATTTATGTATAGTCTAATCCCTTATGTTTTCACATTTTTCAACATTATTTTTCTTTGAAATACACAATGCAAAAATGTTTTTTTTTTTCTTTCAAAATTTTACATGGAAGACCTATAGAATTTCCTTTATTCCACTCTTGGTAATTAGACAACAAAATTTTATTCCTTTATAATGGTACCTTTTTGAGTTCAGCGTTCTTGAATTTAATTTTTTTTTTTTTTTTAAACGAATGCATGTTTGAACTTCATAAGCTTTTATATCATATATATATTAGATAAAATGGAATTTTGTCTCAATACAAGGGTGATAAGAGGAGTTGTAAAATGTCTAGTAGTTCTAAGGGTGTACTCTTTCTTCATTTAAATAAACAAATCTCTTAAATCTCTCCCTTCCTTAAAGAAAGGTACCAACCTTTGATACTTCCTTTTATTTTTTTATTTTTTTTTTGAACAAGAAATTAGAGGAAGTAGCAACATTTGTAAAAGCACCAGAAACATTTCAACTACATTGATACATTCATAGTTGGTACTTACTTTCCTTTTTGTTTATTAAATTGCGGGGATAGCTCAGTTGGGAGAGCGTCAGACTAAAGATTTGAAGATCACGTGTTTGATCTACGCTCACCGCATTAAGCACCACACTGATTTTATGTTACCCGTGAGTTTGTGCTTACTCATTTAGCACTACACTGATACTAGAGAGTGAGATCAGGAATTGTACCAAGATATTTCAACTAGGTTGACAGATTTTTAGCACCCTTATTATATCCAAATCCAAAAACGATGCATTTATTGAAATAACAACGAGTCTACAAAGTCAACGTACAAGTAGATTTGATAGTATATTTATGAACCATAAAAATAGTTGTAGTCACCAACTAAGTAATGTCAAATGGGTTAATATTTATGAAAATGTTTTATGTCATAAAATTTGTATAACTAATATTTTACAATAGCACATTTAATTAAAAATATATTATTTTATTTAATAAAAATCATATGAGTATATAAGATGAAAAAAATATTTACCAAAATATTTATTCAATTTTAATTTGCACTTTAAAATTTCAAATTTAAAATCTAGATACAATAGTTTTCAAAATTTTCACTATTTTGATCACTAAATAAAAAGTAATTTTAATAACCATCATGTCAAATCAATATTGGTAAAATAGAATGAAATCTTGGTTGCATACCAAATCCGAAATTCTCATTTGAAATCTCAATGATAAAATAAAATTTACACAACCCATCAAAACAAATATATATTTTACACTTCAGCTCAATTTGCATAAAAATTGTTCTATCCGATCTCGAAGTCAGAAATTTGATTTTTGATGCGATATATACTTTTTAAGATAAAAATTAAAGTTTATATAATAATAATAAGTATCATTTAAAATTTAATGATATGTGGTGTGTGGTCCTAGAAGAAAAAGAGAAACATTTGGGTTTTTAGACAAAATACTTTTGACACACATAAACATGTGCTTCCATAATAGTAAACTAAATCATAAAGAGAGCTCCATAGAATCTCACCCTTTCAATTGGAAAGTTTGAAAAAAGATTTCATCCATAAATGAAAATATCTTTCCCTATTTATATATAAGTAATATTTGGATACAATCCAACTCTCTTCAATCACATAAAAGAAGAAAATATTAAAAAAAAAATTACTACATGATACAACTTTTGATTGGACATTTGGATGAATTGTATAAAAATAGATTACGCCCCAAATGCACCCAAATATTTATATATATGTATCATAATGATAAAAATATAATGATAGAGTGAGAGGTAGAAATTTAATTATGTAATGAATAACTGTAAAATGTGTGTTAGGATTTTCTTAAATTGTATTGGATTTACTCTAAAAAAAATTGTATTAGATTGAGCCATATTGGCTTTTATGTATATGCTTTTGAAATAATTTACAAAGGAATAGTTTAGTATATCAAAATGAATCTAACTCAATTGATATAGAGTTTATAGTATGGACCTCGAGGTTAGAGATTCGATTTTAATTCATTTTCATATTGAAAAAAAAAAAAAAAAAGAGAAAGAAAGAGAACAGTTTAATACAACACCCACAAGGTTAGTTCATATTACTCTTTTTTATTGAGTGATTTCAAATAAGTTTTAACAATTAACAAGTAAATATATGATAAAATAAACTTTAAGCTTAAAGATTAAATTGTAATTAAAGTCTAAACATAAATTTAAAATGCAATTCTATCAAAATAGTTATGGACACAAGGCTCAAGAGATAAACGAAATACCAAGTTTTTTCTTTGTTTTATTTTATCCCCCAATTTTTAATTATATTAAAAATATAATTTTTAAGTTCAAGAAAAAAAAAATTGAACCTTTAGCCTTTTGATCTAGAGTTGACAAATCTGATCGGGGCAAGGAATTCCCAATTTAACTGAGGATACGGGTCAAACTGGGGATTAAAGTAGGGTCTCCAGTCAGGGACTGGGTGAGGATGGGGAGAGTATCCCAGTCTCGCCCCGTCCTAGACCCCGACCCCCACCCCGTTTAGTTTTTTTAATATATATTTTAGAATATATATATATATATATATATATATATATATATATATATATATATATATATATATTTTGTTTATCTGAAATTTTAAGAATTTGAAAAAAAATTGAGAAATTTTCACAGATAGAAAAAATATCAAACTATTTATAAAAAAATTGAAAAAAATACTGGTAGACATTGTCTATCAATCATAAACTTCTATCATTTCTATCACCGATAGACCTTAATAAACTTCTATCAGCGTCTATCACAACTATCTAAAAATTTTGTTATTTTGTGTAGATAGTTTCCCTTATTTTTCTATTTTTAAAAAGTCCCAAAATATTGCTATTTTCTTGAATTTTGTATTCATTTTTTTTAAACTTTTTGTTTACTGTAATGTAATATAGTTTTTTTTTAAAATTTTTTTTTTAATCCAAACTCTAAATGGTAAAATGTTATACTTACCCTTATTAATATGTGAAATTAATAAGAGTAAGTATAACAATTTTTTAATAATTTTTTTATGCAAGTGGTGTTTTCCAATATTTCGAGGATGGGTCCCTGCAAAGACCTGATTCCCTGACAAAGAATTCCCGTCTCTGACTTCAATTTATGGGGATAAGGGCGGGGATGGAATGAGGAATGCCTCTGGCATCGTCTCGTTGCCAACCCTATTTTAATAAATGATATATACCTTACTTAATGTTCTTATTATCAGAGCTTTTTTTCTTCTCTCTCTTTTTTTTCCTTATTATTATTAGAGAATTTGTTTTGAGACATGGTAATATCTCTCCCCGGTGGCCTTTATATTAAAAATTATTATCATCAGAGTTGTTTTATCCTTATGGTGGAAGAAAAGAAAAGTAATGATGAATACAAGTGTTGGATACTTAATAAAATATAAATTACAAGACGACAAGGAAAAGCTTAAGAATTAATTTAGCATCTATTTAACTTCATCCTCATGATATTAATAATAAATGTTATCAGAAGAAGATCCAAATGCTACAAATATGGAAATATGTTCTCTTTAATGACAAAGATTCACTGTCAAATTTTCCAACAATGTCAAAGATTCTCATCATAGATAATATTGAATTCCAAGGCATAGGCCAATATGGCAACATAGCTATTAAATATGCATGCAAAGATTTGGTATGGTTCTACAAAACAAGAAAGTGGTCATTATTATTATTTTAAAACTTTTTATGTTATACTTAAAACTCACATGTCTCAAATTCAAATATAAACTACAGAATTCAACTTTTAAGACACTTTTAAATAGAATCATTACAAGATGTATACAGAATCATACCAATTTGATAGGAGCTAAACTTTAGATAGAAATAAATTTTTATTAGTGTAACGCCTTGCATATTCGAATATAATTAATTCTCATCAAATGACATTTAAATTATATTAAATATATATTGCATTGAGTTGAATATTAAACTATGTTATCCCTTAAAATAGTGCATTTTTTAGTTCATCCTTCATGGATCTATTTTTTTTTTTTTTAGAAAGAATAACGCATGTTTAAACTTCATAGGCTCTTATATCATATTAGATAAGATGGAGTTCCATCTCAATATTATTATGATGATGAGAATTAAGAGGAAGTAACTCATCTATATTATAAATAGTATAAAATTTATTTGGGAAATTACTATAAACAGAAGAAAAAAAAATATCAAACTATTTGAAAATATAGAAAAAATTCTTTGTCTATCAATGATAGATCTCGATAAAATTTTATCGCTTGAGCGATAGACTTCTATTGTTGTCTATCACAATCTATCAACAACAAAAAAAATTTTATATTGGTAAATAGTTTGACTCATTTTTCTATATTTGAAAACAATCCAAATTATTTCTCCATTTTTCTAATATGAATCAGATAATTATTAAACAATGTATCCCACTTGATTTATAAAAGACAAAATTAAATTTCACGTATTCTCTCTTCTTATTAAATGTCTAGTAGTTCTAAGAGTGCACTTTCTTCAATTAAATTAAAAAAAAAAAAAAAAAAAAAAAAAAAAAAAAAAAAAACCTTCAATCTCTCCCCTCCTTAAAGAAAGGTACCAACCTTTTGTACTTGCTTTCCTTTATGCTTTAACTTTCTTCATTAAGACTGATTTTTTTACCCAAAAGAAAAAGGATTTGGTGTATATCCATTTATTAAAATAGGGGAGGGAGTGGGGAAAAATTCTCCGAAAGCTAGGACGAAGATAGGGATGGGTAATGTATTCCCCATTCCGTCCCCGCCCCCGCCTCGTTAGACTTTTATTTATATATTTATTATAGTAATTTAATGTTATTTTATTTATTTTTATTTTATAAATATTATATTTTAATTTTCAAGATTTATTGTTTAATAGTCCAAATAATGAATATGTTTGAATTAATGTAAAAAAAAATGATATGTTTGAACTTTAATAAATTTAAATTATATATATGAATAATTTGATAGATAATTATTTCCTTCAACTTTAAAATTTTGAGTAATTATAATTGAGCATGTAGAACTAATCATATAAAAGTTAGCCATTTAATTTAAAACTTTTTCATAATATTGAATTATGTTAATTGATTCTTTTTTTAAAAAAATTAAACGAAAAAAAGTTTCCCGCAGGAACTCGATCCGCGCGAATTTCCCGCAGGAAATCTCTGCCCCGATCCCCGTGAGAAATTTGGCAGGGACGGGAAATGAAATGAGGACGAGGAGCATGGAAGTCATCCCCGCCCCGTGGACATCTCTACTCAAATTTTAAAATTGATAGTACAAGTTCATATCAGTTGAATAGCTATTCTCATGTTGCCTTGAATGGATAATTTTTTTGTTGTTCTTAAAATGGCATGAAAATACCACAACTTTCCCAACTACCCACATAACCCCCCCCCCCCCCCCCCCCCCCCCTCCCCCTCCTATTTAAAAAATCTCATCTCTTACCCTATATCTCTCAATTCATCAATTCATATTCTTTCTTCCTCCAAACATTCTCTCTTCTTCTTCTTCCACCATTTTATTCTCCAACAACACCATCTCCATCTTTTTTCTCCTCTTTTTTACATTCACCTTACCAGAAAAAAAACCCAAAACAAAAATATTTTGATTTTCCTTGACGACGTGACCTTCCTCCATGAACGACTCGGTTGTTTCTCTGCGGAGTTCTCCGGCATGACGGTGCGACCTAGAGGGATGAGCAATGAACCCCAAATTCCCAAGTGAGTATAATCACGTTTGTTAGCCCCTTTTGGTTGAAATCGTAACACTAAGGCTGTGTTTGGTAACCATTTCGTTATTTGTTTTTTAGTTTTTGAAAATTGAGCTTATTTTCTTTCATTTTCTTACCATGATTTGTATAAAAAAACAAGAGATTTAGAGAGAAAAAATAAAATGGTTAGCAAACGAAGTCTAAACTTTTCTACTATTAGGCTGAATTGGCATGATTTTCTTTAGCTTCCTCTAGTATGTTTCTTACCTATGCAATAAAGATTTGCACGTAATTTGTTTGTTAGGGACTTCTAAGTAGGTTTAGATTACATTTTGGCTTCATTAGTTTTTGAAAACTTGGTTTATGTATTTTTTTACAGCATGAGAAACCATTCTTTCTGAGTTAAAAACTTGTAATTTTTACCTTTTTTTTTTTTTTTAAAAAAATGGCATTTTCTTTTGTTTCTTTAACCTTTTATTTTGTTGCTTAATTTGCTTCCTAATTTTCTCCTTCCCAATAAGCTTTTTGTATTCGTTTAGTATTATCTTCTCTTACCCATTAATGGCTTCAGGGAATTTATTTTTGTATGTGTCATGTTGAAGTTTCTTGAATATCATTATTATACTATCATTGTATATATGTTTAACACATTTCAAAGAATATATGTGTTTATCAGTTCGATTTTTTTATGGACTTTATTTGGAAATGAACTCAACTATAGAGAAGAAAATAATTATTAAAAATGTTAGAATCCAAAAAAAAATAAATAAATAAAATCATGCATGTCTTTTCATGTCTAATAAAGGGAAAAAAATTATTGTAGGTACTTATTTTTAGTCATTTTTGCTTCTTTTTCGTTCTCTAATCTCTAATCTTTTTTTGTATAGGCCAGTAGGTAGGGATGATTGAAGTTTATTCATGAGATAGCCGTTGAACTTTTGCTAACAATGTCAAAAAAATTTATATATTCTTTTGCTTTTATGATTTAGGTTTACTAAAATAGAATGATATTGTTTTGGGTAAAAAAAATTAAAAATTGGGATAGAAGTTTTAGTAAGTTTTCTTTAAAATCTCATTAATGTCAAAGCTTTACATATGTAAATACCTCAATATTCAAAATGTTCATCCTCATAATATAAATAATAAATGTTATCAGAAGAAGATACAAAGGCTACAAATATGGAAAGATGTTCTCTTTAATTACATGGATTCACTGTCAAATTTTCCAATACTTCTAAAGATTCACATCATAAATAATATGCATGCAAAGATTTGGTATGGTACTATAAAAGAAGAAAGTGGTCATTATTATTATTTTAAAAATTTTTATGTTATACTTAAACTCGCATGTCTCAAATTTAAATATAAATTACATCACATGATAAAACTTTTTCTTTTTTTTTTTTTTTTTTTTAAAAAAAAGTGAGGATAAAAACAAGCTAAAATTGAAAAGTTTTTAGTCACCTTTGACCTTTCTTGTCGAAACCCTAGCACGTTCGACTGTTCCCTCCCTCACCTTTGACCTTTCTTGTCGAAACTCTAGCACGTTCGACTGTTCCCTCCCTCGTCAAAACCCTAGTCACCTTTGGAAATTTTCAAGCATTTTTAGGAGAGAGGGAAAAAAAATAATCTGAGATGAAATAAAGATAGAAGATGTAAAAGAAAATTTTGTGAGTACATCCAACATTTATTTTTCATTCCCTCTTCTCAAATCTTTCATTTTTTTTATTTAAATTAACTCTATATTTACATATTTTATACAAATTTCTCATTCTATGTCTCAAATTCCATAAAATTTTATTTATGCACTCACTTCTCAAATTCTTTTTTTTTCCATGAAAAATAATAAGTTAATTTTATTTCACTCTTATGTTATCATATTTTTTTTATCATTTATTTTATGTAACAAAGTTCATTTTTGTTTCTTATTTTCAATTTTTTTTTGTACAAAGAGATTCTCAATTTCGATTGAAGAATAGTGGACGGAGTACTTACGCCTGTTCGAAATCAATACCGGTAGGGTGAGTATTTCCTAGTAATGAGTTTAAAATTCCTATATTAATATTATATCACTTTCTTCGTAACATCTACACTACATTCTTTGGATGTTACTGGACAATGCATGTAAATGTGATAGTGAAATCTCTATACAATATTACCATAGATAAAAGTACTATCTAATTTTCGTCTCAATTTCTAATTGATTATTTGAATGAAAATCTGAGCAAAACAGATCTCGTAAATTTCTATGAAGTTACACCTCATAAAGCATATAGGTTCATTATGATTAATGATATCGTCGAGGAGGTATACTACAAAGATAAAAGAATGAGAGATGAACGAGAATATGGATGATGTACATCCACACATTCTCGTTCATCTTTCATTCCTTTATATTTGTATTGTGCCTACTCTACGATACCATTGACCAAAACATATATGTTTTACGAGGTGTAGAGTCATAACAATTTACAAAATCTGTTTTGCTTGGATTGTCGTTCATATACTCGAGATCAGAAACTGGGGCAAGAGTTGGATAGTACCTTTATCCATGTTGTATAGAGATTCTATTACCCCAGTTGCAGTCATTGTCCTGCAATATCCAAAGAATGCAATACCCAAAGAATGCTGTGAAGATGTTAGGAAGAGAATTGGATAAAATTAATATAGAAATTTTAAACTCATTACTAAGAAATATTCACCACACGAATATTTATTTCGAACGGGCGTAAGCACTCTTTCCACTTTTCTCCAATCAAAGTTGAGAACTTCCTTGTACAAAAGATCAAAAAAAAAAAAAAAGAACTTTATTACATAAAAGAAATGATAACATAAACATGAAATAAAATTACCTCATTATTGGTTGTGAAAAATAAAAAAGATTTGAGAAGTGAGGGGATGAATAAAGTTGTATGAAATTTGAAAATTAGAAATTTGTATGAGATGTGTGAACAAAAAGATTATTTAAATAAGAAAAAAAGGATTCGAGGATGAAAAATAAATGTTGGGATATTCTCGCAATATTTCTTTCCTTTTTTAACTTCTTTCATCTCAGATTGTTTTTCTACTCTCCCTATATAAAAATTGTCTAAAAATTTACGGACACCGATTTTTTTCGGTTAAACTCATGTTGATTTTATTTGAGAAATTGGTGTGTATAGAAAAAAAACAAAACTAATTACACATATAAAAAAAAATTCAGTCCATGTTTTTCTATTTTCTACTGTTTTTTTCTATATATGTAATTAGTTTTAGTTTTTTTCTATTTTTGAAAAGATCCCATTTTTTTTCACTTTATTTTGTTAAAAAAAATTTCAATTTCAGCTTTTTATGCCTTCTCACTTTTTTTTTTTTAAAAAAAGAAAGTTTATCATCTTAGCAAAATCAGTAAACATCAAACACATTTTTTGTGAGATAGTTGATGATTTATGTTGTTCTTTCATTACTTTTCAATTTTATGTCACATATTTACGATTTAAACTTTCTAAAAGATCGACAATCACATGCAACTCATTTTATATTTGTTTGTGGAATAACCTAAAATAAGATATATAAAATTTTAGCCATTAACTATTTTTATTATTTTAATTCTAAGGTAAGATATTTATTAAATTTCACCGATAATATAGATGTTCAAAAGATTATTGGTCACGTGCTATGCACAGTGTCTTATAGCTAGTTTTTCATAAATGAAGATACACCAAGTCATTTTTCTTTGGGTAAAATCAATCATAATAATAATGAACAAAGTTGAAGAATAAATGAAAGCAAGTACCAAAGGTTGGTACCTTTCTTTAAGGAGGGGAGCGATTTTAAGGGATTTGCTTATTTAAATTGAAGAAAGTACATTCTTAGAACTACTAGACATTTAATTTAATAAGAAAGAAGGATTGTGTATTTAAAAGAAGAATAATGTTGAAAAATGTGAAAACACATGTGTTGAGTTTTTGGCAAAATATTAGAACTACAGTTTGTCCCAAGTTGAAAAATTAAAGTGATGGGCAGAACACTTTAAGCTTAATGTGTTAACTCTAATTAAATTTTTTTTGTATTCTCTAATTTGAGAGTGAAAAAAGGTGTGGTTAGTCAAAAGCTTTGAGGGAGTGCTATTATAATTGGGGTCGGGAGAGAGAATTGTTTTGTGTGATTGTAGCAATTTTTTTACATAACAGTTTTTTTCTGGTTCGGTAAATATGTGTGTGTGTGATATTCATTCTTTCGAAATAAGTTTAAATTTCTTCTTATTAATGTTAGGACCATATAAGTGGCATTTTATTTATATTTCATTAATTTTTTTAAAGATATAATGGAAATTTCAATTCACCTCGTGTCGATGTCAAACTTATACACAAATAAAAATGTGGATGAAAATGTCAACTTTTCTTGATGAAAATTTAAAACTCTTGCACCTAATATCTACTAACTTGATATTAGTCTCAGGCAACTTATATGATTGCAATGTGCTCACATTGAATGCATTAATTAATATGTTTGAAATTATTATTTTTATTATTATTATTATTATTATTATATATATATATATATATATTGAATCAAACAGTTAAAATATTATTACAATGGTAAATAATTACATAATTATACCATTCAACTAAAATATTACAAACAAATATTATGCGGAAAAAAAAAACATTGTAAAATGTGTACTCGATCCACGATTAGTCTTGTTGACACAATTGATTCTACCACCCGTCTGTCATGCAAGAAGTTGTGGACGAGCTCCACGTCTGCTATGCATATGCCATGTAGGAAGTTATGTCAGGCTAACCATGAACGAGTTTTGGAAATAGCAGATCCATTGATACTACTACAAAGTACAGGCTTATGATTGATTTTATAGCATTGCACCTCAAGTTGAGTTAAGGACTCCAAATCATTTCATCGGACGTCCACTCAGTGCCAGTTTTTATTTTCTTCATATCTTTATTCCACTATAATTTATAATTTATACTTTAATATTTTAATTATTTTATATGCATGTGTAGATGGAGCGATATCTTAGTAGCATCAGAACAATAAACAAACATGTTGTTAGTATATCGGCTATCATTTGACCAACTAATGCACAACTAGATAACACCTTATATCTTCCATATAAGCTAGAAGACCATTGCGGGATAGAGAGATCGAAGAGTGGAACAATATTAAAAACAGTTTAATCATTCCTAAAATTGGCAGTAGCAACAACAGACCTATCTGGAAGCTTAACAGTAGTGGTGAGTTTAAGATATCGACAATAAAGGAGGGTATGCACACATATAAATTATTTTTCTTTGGTCGTATCGACACTACATAGGTGCTTTAGAAAAAGCTTCATAAGCTTATATGCTAAAACCCCAATTGGTGTCCTATGTGCCACTTTCTCATTTACTGTAGAGTTGATTTAAATCTTTGGGCCTTGGTTACAAATATGCTAGGTTGGCAAAACAGAAGTAGTTGGCCAAAGCCTCTGTGTGAACAAAGTTGTGTCCAGAAAAGAGATCATTGTTTTCAATATGGTGGCAACGGTCCTATGATCATCTGGATTAAAGGGAACCAATAAAAATCTCACTACTAACCTTTGGGAACATATCTGTATGCTTTCCGGCTCCATAATCTCCATGCTTTTTGTAATATCTAATTTTTTGTTGTTTGAGCTTATCTCTAGCCTAGATGGATTCATATTGTGTCTCTCATTTGAGTAAACCCTAAATAATAATAATTAATAAAAAAGACGTACTAAAGCAGCAGCCCAGCCAAAAAGATAAGTAAGCACATACAATTTAATTTAGTTTCAAAAGTAAAAACCCATGTGATTTTGAGGAACCTTACCACTGCTCTAATTTTGTTTTTAGTTAATATATTTCCAATTTTAGCTATCCAACAAAACAAAAGAAAATAGATTCTGAATGAATGAATGAATATATATATATATATTGAAGATTCTTAAAGGATTATCTTGGACGATGAGATGAGATATGGATGTTGAGTTCACATATTTAATATATATATATATATTTTGAAGTGGGCGAAATAAATAAAGAAGAAAAAACAAAAAAAAAAACCCTAAAAATGGAAGCTAACCAAGCTCCGTCCGTCCCACAATTTTATCTTTCCCCTTTTGTTTCTCCTCCAAGATTATAGTGGTGAGTTCTTTCTAATTCTTCATATTCTTTCTTCTCCGCATATCCTTTTGATAACAGTATTTTGGGTTTCGATTTTATTTGAATCGCTCTATTTTCTTCTTCTTCTTCTTCTTTAGTTAGGGTTTATAGGGTTTGATGTTTGTGCGTTGTTAGTTTGAATTAGCTGATATTATTTGCTCGACGATGGCTTCCTCGTCGTCTTCCAAACCCTCCCGGCCGCCTATGTCGGAGTATCATCCATCAGAAGAGGACAGTGACGATATCCCTGACGACCCTGACTGGGAGTCTGAATCTCCAATAGAGTGCGAAGGTGACTCCTCGGAGTCGGAAGGTGAGATCACAGATCGGGAAGAGCGTGAGTGGACCAAAGAAGAAGAGCTCCTCTACTACCGTACATTGAATGAAACAGAGGTCATAAGAATTTTATTTAATTAATTAATTTCATTCAAATTCAACTTTCATATTGATGATTTTGGAGGAATCATAATAATGGGCAGGGGTTCGATGCTCCGAAACTTCCTGATAATGGTACCTGTGGTGGACTTTTTCGGCTTTCCAACTGCAGTCTAAAGCGCCGTTATATTCGACAATGTGCTGAGGTTGGCATCAAAGATTTCAACTCTCAGAATGTACATTTTTATCTCATAACCTCCACTTCCAGCCCCTGTTTCTCTTTATTTTGCCCGGACTTTCATTCTCTTTATTTTGAAGGGTGCCGACTTTGAGTTTGTGGAGATTGAAAAGGCTTGCAGTCAGATTGTGTGTGGTTGCATGCTTTACCTTACTCTCAAGGTTAGGCCTAAGGGGATGCCTTCCGATTACCCAACCACTTCCCTTCAGGCCAAAGTGCTCTACGGAATTGGGGAAAACAATATTACTACTGAATTCTGCGGACTTACACCTGGTAATTAATTACTCATTCCCTTACTTGGACACTCACTCATCTCCTAGTAATCTCTCTGATTTCATTTTCTGGTTAACTTCTTTTAGTTTGCAATTGAATTATTGTTGCTATAATACTTTTAGTCAGGGACTTATCTGGATATTTATGTTGGCTGATTTCATTTTAAGTTTCTACAATTTTACCTCCATCTCTCCCCTATAGTGGACTTCCACAAATTTGGATTGAAGCTTATCTTATTTGATTAACTAACCCATCGAGTTGTTAACCCACAAATTCTGCAGACTTACACCTGGTAAATTACTCAATATATCACTGTCATTCTTAAGGATTGTGACCGAATGGAGTAAGATAGTAGCTGAATATAACCCACGCGAAAAATCCCTAAACAAATTAGATTAAAAATCCTAAGCTAAGGATAGAAGAATTCCAATGAACTCGAAGTCTCTAATAAGAAAAAACTCTTAATTTTATCTCATAACTCATTTGATTTGGAATGGTTTGCAATCATGAAACTGTTAAAAAAACACTTGGTCATCAAGCAAATCTGACGGCCCCAAATTGACTTTATGTGGTGACAATGTGAAAAATTTAATGGCGTCTTGGACATAGTGCAAAATGCAATGGCCTCAATTGTCCTCCAAGGAAACTTCTTCAACAAGATTTGAGGATAATATTATTAATTCCTAATAATCTCTCATTTTATTTTCTTCTCGATCAACTTGTTTTAGTTTGCTATTGAATTTGTGTTGGTATAATAATAATAAAGGGTTGTGTTGTGTCACTCTGTAACCTTCACCATTGCGCTCATTTCATCTTCATATTCTGTGTTGGATTCCCATTAAACTGATGGACTCTGGATATTTATGTTGGCTGATTTCATTTTATGTTTCTACAATTTGACCTCCATGTCTATTTTACTGAGGATTTACACAAATTTATTGGTTTTCTTTGTGGATTAAGCTCATGTTTATTTGTTAACCCACAAATGTCATTTATTTTGCAGAAGGGAAGTGAATATGCTATTGCTCATGGATCACTCACATGGTGATGGCTTATATACATACTATTAAACTTATACTGTTTTCTTAGGGTTTAAATCTTTACACTTCAATATGCCCCTCTCTTTATCTCATAAGCTTGTAATTTAGATGGTGAGGACTTCATGCACATTGACTTCTATGTTACATATGTTAGTCCTTGCTATAGTCTTTAAATCTTCACTCTCATTTATGTGCATGTTTAAATTATCTTCGTTTGTTTGATCTTTTGAAACCCTAATTATCTTGAATTACATCGACCAAAAGTTTTTTTTTAGTATAAATAATTATAGGGTAAAAGATCGAAACATTGTGGAGGTGGTAGTTTTGGCCTTGTCCACCGAGCTATGCTTGGGTTGATCCATCAAGTGGAGATCTTGTGTGCAATATCTATTAACTAGTTAAGAAACACGTGAAATCTTATAATTTTAACTAAATATTTTTTTAAAAGGCATTACTTTTAATGTCATATATATGAATGTAGAGACCAACACCATAATTTTAAAATATAATATGTACAAATAAATAGCAATTACTTGTTTTATGAGTACTAGTTGGAACTATTTACGTCGCACGTGTTTGGTTAAGGTTGAAAATGAAATGTATGTATAAGTTAAAATAAGAGTCTTATACATCATAATCATTTTTATTATATTTTTTTAAAAACAAACTTCATATTATTCAAAATAAATTTGAATTAAGATGTTTTTAAAAAAAACTATTTTTTTATTTAAATTTTCAAATTGAATTTTTTATCTAGTTTAATTCTTTGATAGTAGGAAAAAAAATAATAATATTTGCATCTATACTAAGAAAACTTTAAAATTGTTCATGTGCTTTATCTCAAGTTTGTTGGAAATATCTCTCTACTTTTGTAACCTTTATTTAAATTTTATTTTTAGTATAATAATTATGGGTAGAATCGAAACACTTTAGGTTCATAGTGGGGGAAAGTGATTATTAAATTAGTTAAATTAAAATTATATTCACATGAGCTATAACATATTAACAACTAAATAATAGAAGTTTATAAGTGATGAATAATCTATCACTGATAGATTTTGTTACATTTTGTTATTCTTCAAATTTTTGTTATATACTCAATTATTAGCCCTAAAAGTACTACCAATTGCAATTACTCCGACTCTATAATTGGAACTCCAAATATGAAGTGAGCTATAATAGCTTGTCCACCCAAGAGTTGGAGATGCTAAACCCTAAACCTGGGATGCATTGTTTATGATTCATTTTAGAAAAACTGAGAGATTTTACCCTATTTATGATACAATACATGAGTTATTCATGGGTAACTCTTGACAATTGGAACTCCAAAACATTGAGTGGGTTACAATACCAATGAGCCAAAGTGAGCTCTCAACTTAGTGGTATTGAGGTCGGATGTTCAATTCTTCACCCTGTATGTTGTAACTTAAAAAAAAAAATTACTCATCTCATTATGATAGTTTTGAGATGAAACTTTATCTTTACCTAATATACTATCATAGTCTATGAAACTCAAAACGATTAACCAAAAGAGACATCATCTTAAAGATATAAAATTTTGTTATGTCTATTTACCATGAATGAGAGTGGAATAAAGAAAATTCAATCTTCATAGGTGTTCCATCTAGAAATTGAAAAGAAAAAAAAAAAAAAAAAAGACATATTTGCATTGTATATTTCAAAGAATAATGTTGAAAAATCTAAAAACATAAAGGACTAAATACACATAAATCTTTAAAACAAAATAGAATCTAAAAAAAGAAGCTCAAACATATCAAGGTTTTAAATGTCAATATGATTAAAGGAAATGTTAAAAGTCTCAATTTTATAAAAACGTTTTCGATATAATATTGATGTCAAATGATATGCCTGAAAAGATTAAATATAAATAAATATTAAAAATATATATAAATCAACAAATACTGTATATTCATTCTTTCAAAATAAGTTTAAATTTCTTCTTAATATTATTAGGATCATATAAGTAGTATTTTATTGATATTTTATTTATATTTCATCGATTTTTTAAGATATAGTGAAAATGTAGGTTCATTCTCATGTCGATATCAAAGTTATAAATATATAAAATTATCGATGAAAATATCAAACCTTACACCTAATATCTACCAACTCCATACCCATCTCAGGCAACTTATAAGACTTCAAATTAGTACATGCTCACATGAATGCATAAATTCATATATTTGAAATTATTATCTATTTTCTAAATAACCAAAGGCAAAATAATGGTGTATAGGATCCAAAATAATTGTTAACTATGTTTTTGAAATTTCAAAGTAGAATAAAATTTGAAGTTTAAGAAGAGGGATATTTGGAAAAATTAGAGATAAATAAAATATGTATAATTCAAGTTTTTTTTTTCTTTTATAGTCATTTAATTTATGATTTTTGGTTTTTGAAGTATTAAAAAAATTGATATAAAATAATTACAATGGCAGACAGCGATATGAGAGAGAGAAGAGATGTGGGAGAATATATGGACGTGAAAAATGGAGATAGGAGAAAAATATGAGTCCATGTATAAAGATGAAAAAAGAAAAAGAAAAAAAAAGTAGATTAAAACATAATTTTGAGAAAATAATTTTTTTTTTTTTTTGTGTGTAATTTCTCAAATTTAGATATCTTTATACCAACGTTTCTTAAAATTTAGAATCAAGAAATAAGAATGTTACTAGACAAACTATGTATATTTCTTAAAAAATAAAAAACAAAAACCGATAACTAGAAACGAAAACATTATCAAATGAATTAGAAATATATTTCATTCTTTCAATAGTGACCCTTATCTTCAATAACATTCCCCCTTGAAATTAATGAGGTTTTCCATTTTTTCTTAAATTTGAAAATAGCTAAGATGACAACTTTGAAAGTATACTTGTTATGGATTCCGTTAAGCAAAAAAAAAAAAAAAAAAAAAAAAAAAAAAACCACTCGTTGTGGCCCATGTGTCAAAAAGAAAAAAAAAATTAATTCTCAAGACCCGATAGTCGAGCCAAAAAGCGGCCTGATCGGACCCTAAAAGAGGTAATAAACCCCAATTGTAAGTTAGGTCAAACGATTGGCCTTGACATTCTCTCTACTTATACAAATATAGATAAGGAGTTGTTGAGTTTTGGCTAAATATTAGAAATGTAGTTGTTTCACATCCAAAAGATTTAAGGAAGTGATAGATTCAACCGTATAAAAGGCGTATATGTCTTTGGTTTCAAATTGTCTCAATTAGAAACACTTTAGATTTAAGTGTATTAACTCTAGTTAAATTTTCTTTTGTAATTCTCTAGTTTGAGACTGAGGTTAAAGAGTGTGTGTACTACAAAGGCTTTGAGAGAGTGCTCTTGTAATTGAGATCTGAAGATAAAATTATTCTGTGTGAATATAATAAATTTTCACATAAGAGAATTTCTTTAGTTCGTGGTTTTTTTTTTCTCCCGTTTGGAGTTTTTCTACGTTAATTCCTGTGTTTACAGTTTTATTATTTTCTTTTAACTTCTTTATTATTTTTTTTTTTTTTTTGTTTATTCCTCCCATAGGAATGGGGCATTTTTCTCAATAGGAACACCTCAAGTCACAAGAGGTAATATCACCCGACACCAATCTTGCTTAGTATTAACTTAAGCATCAAAGTGTATTGGATCGAACACCACACGAGTGATGGTGAGATTATATTTTGTAAGTACACGTGACGTTTCATCAATTCTGTTACCTTGAATCGGAATCAACAAGAATCAAGAAAAATCAAAAGCAACCCATCATAAAACAATGTAAATTACAAAAAAAAAAACAAAAAAAACTCAAAGAGAGAGATTAAGGTCAAGCCCCATTTTCCCTTTTCCTACCTTGTGTTTATGTTCTTGTTCTTGTTGTTCTTTCTTTGGATTGCTCTGTTTTGTTGTTGAAGATGAAGCAGCTAATAATTGAAGAGTGATGTTGGATTTGTTGTTGTAATTTCCATCTTCAATGAAATCTTCTGGTTGGAACTTTGGATTCCAAACCCCTTTTGATTTCTCTTCTTCTGTTGATTGATCTTTTGATTTCATTCTGTCTCTTATGGCTTTTGTGTTTTGAATCAGAGCAAAGAACAACTTCTCTTCATCATCTTCTTCTTCCTCTTCCAACCTTCTTCTTTTTCTTCCTCTTTCCATGGCTTTTCTTCTTCTGCTAATTGAGCTTTTTGTTTATTTCTTATTTAAGAATAGCTTCATCATGATGAGCTATTAATTTGGATAATGAAAAAAAAAAAAAAAAAGAAGCAACTTTGTTTATCTCCACTCTTCAATGGTATGCCATGCTTTTATTTTATTTGTGGACATGTGGATGTAGCCAACAACTCCTTAGAAGATTTGAATCAGTGTACTGTTCAAGTTTAGTCTCTTAATTTTTGAGCCGACAACTTTTAAAATGATTGGATCTAATAAATATAAAGAAAAAATATTATCAACAGAAAAAATATCAAAATGTTTACAAATATAGAAAAATTTTATTGTCTATCGCGATCTATCACTGTTAGACAGTAAAAATTTTCTATATTTATAAATAGTTTGACTCATTTTTCTATATTTAAAAACAACTCTATCTATCGCGATAAAATTTTTCTGTTTTCAAATATAGAAAACAGGAAAATAGTTTGACTTGTAAACATGGTTGTTTTCAAATATAGAAAAGTGAGTCAAACTATTTATAAATATAGAAAAATTTTACTATCCATCAGCGATAGAATTCTATTATTGATAGACAGTAAAATTTCTCTATACTTGTAAATAATTTGATATTTTTTCTATTTATAATAATTTCTCTAATTTTTAACCTATTAATAATATTATACTGTTATGGATACTATTATAGAAATATGGAAAATGAGAACCATTTAATTGACTAACGATTCTATTTTTTATTGTTTTTTACACTAAACTTGTTAAGGTCTAACCTATTTTAGTTTGAACTCTCAATTGTAGAATAGATCTTAATTACTCTTATAATATTTACCTTAAACTTTTATTAATGTTACAATTTTTAATTTTCAAGAGATTTTCATTTTTAAAATTCATCTTTTAAAATCTTCCAATGCGTATTTAATTACACAAAGTTTGGATGATTAAAATTTGTATGTTTTGAATTTTTTTTATATAATCTTTGTGCACTAATCAAGATTAATTTTGTGCAAACACATCATTTTTGTTGGAATTCATGAGTTTTAAAAAAAATACATTTTTATTTTTGAGTTTCAAGTATTTTCAGTTTAGTTTCAATTAGTCCCTAAATTTTAAAATATTACATTTTTACCTTTCAATTTTGAATTTAGTTTCCATTTAGTTCTAAATTTCAAAATCTTATACTTTTTTTTTGCCTATAATTTTTAATAAGGCCCACTTTTAATCATTTTTGTTAATTATTAATTAATTAATTATAATTAAATTTCTAGAAATTTTCTGTTGCTATTGAAATTAATTAAAAAATATATACACATGACATTATTTTAAATTAACTAATTGAAAGTGTTAACTAAAAATAAAAGGTGAACGTGAGTAAAAAATTTAATTGTAATAATATATAATCTCGAAATCTAGTGACCATATGAAAGTTAATATGTATTTTATAGTAGAAGAAACAAAAAAGAATGTATGGTTGAATAATTGCATTTAAATTATAAATTTAGTCTTTATTATTCAGAAAAAGTTAGAATTTAATCTATATGATTTTAAAAGTTAGAATTTAATCATTATATAATTAATTTCTATAGTTTGATAAATCCTTATAAATAGTCGTAAAGGAGAATTTTATAAACAATAGAGATTAATTTTTAATTTTCTAAAAATTATAGAGATTAAATTCGTAATTTAATTCATAAAATTGACTTTATGATTGATTGGTATGTCGTGTAACCATATATAATTTCTATCCTCTTGAGGATATGGAGTATATAATATAACACTGATCTTATGCTTAAAATCAAAGGCTCAAGTGGGGTTCAAGCACAACCTACTATCAACTATCATCTTCAACTAATTGACAAAAATATTGACTTCTTCTTTCCTTTTTAATTAAAGGGCAATAGTTGAAATAAATATTTAATTCTTTTTTTAAAAAAATAATTGTCATGTGAAAAAATTTAATTGAACAATTAATGGATTGCACGTTAGTGTAGCTCAGCTAGCACCTAAGTATTCAAAAGAGGTAGATTAAAAGACCGTTTTGGTCTCTATACACTCTATTTTATTTTTGTACTTGTATTTTCAATTGTACAATTTTAGGCCCTCTTCTTTCGGTTAATATTAAATTTAGTCCATCTACTTTAACTAAAGCTTAAATCTAGTCATTTATAGTTAATTTTTATCGAAATTGATTGAATCATAATAATAGTTTTCTTGTAAGAAAAGACACTGTGTAAATATATTTTTAAAATTTATAAAGAGAATACTAATATAGATCCATTTGTGCTAAAAAAATCAACAATAAACTAAGACGCAGTTACTAAATTTAAGCTGTATAGAGAATACAACTAAAATTTGACAATTAAAATTATGACTAAAATGAAAACGAAAGCGAACAAAATCATATTTTAACAAGTTATTATTACTTAAAATAAAATGAATTTGGATCCTATATTTGGGTTAGTGGTTTATCTTTTCAAAATGATCCACTCAACAGTAACTATAAATCTGATTTTTTATGAGCTAAATGAAGATTTTATATTACCTGAGCATATATATATAGCGATTAAAAAAATTAGAGATTCAAATCCAAGGTTGCATGTGCTTTCTATAGAATAAAAAAATTAAATTCCAAAAAATTCCATTGAAATTTCAAACCCTCACTTAGACAATCAAAAGAAAAATTCAAATCCCCTTTCAACTCTCAAAGAATTTTCCACTTTAACATATTTTAGTGTCTAAACTTTTAGAATATAGCTATTTTGGTACTTGTTTTTTTTTCTCTTATAGCTTTAATAGATGTCCAATTCATTGCATAACACATATTCAAAGCTACCCTACCATTTGTTAAAAACAAATAGATGAAGATCAAATAATTATCTTTTTTAACGTTTAAATCCTAATTTGACCTCTGAAATTTCAAAATGTTTATTCCAATTCTAAAATTTTTATGCTTGTTTTAATTTAGTTCCTAAATTTTCAAAATATTTATTTTAGTCCTCAAACTTAAAAAAAATTAACCATTTTAATTCTTCTTTTTAACAAATCGATAATATAATTTTGAAAATGTATTTATTGAGCATGCATTCAATTTATACCTAAAATAAAGACGAATACTGAGTAGACGAATATTAGGTAGATAAAATACTATACGAAGAATCAAACCAAGTAATTTTCACAAAGTTGAGGGACTACTACTAGACATTTTCAAAGTGAACTAAAAATGAACAAAATTGAAAGACCAAAATAAGAACAAACTCACTCAAATTTAAACCTTTTTTTTTTTTCTAAGTTCAAAAGCTCAAGCACTAAGAAGCAAAAACAAAAAATCAAAAAAAATAATCAAAAAAATAAAAAAAATAAAAAATAAAAAATCAAGGATTAAAACAAGATTTAATATATATATATATATATATATATATCCTTATCCGACCCCAAAATGAACAATGAGACATCATGAGTGTCTGGATCATGGGCATTCTTTTTCCCTTAATTTCCACCAATTTCATGGCGGCCTGTTTTTATTAGTTGACTGGAATATCTCCAAGTCTTTGTGGATCCTACACTCTCTGTATGGCTGCCACTAATAAAACATAAATAATTAAAAAGGATTGGATAAAACCAAACTAAAAGGAAAAAGTTCAATGAATCTATTACCTGGGTCCATATTATGCTCTTCATATTCTTCATTTCTGCTACAATTTGACATCAACTTGGGCTAAAATCATTCTGCATTGAAAATTAGAAAAATATACAGATGGATACAGTTTCTTCTCTTACAGAATGAACTTTTGTGCAATGACTCTGTTTATATGGTATGGTCCAGTACAATCCTCATATTCTTTCAAATGACAGATTACTCCTATGAACATCACAAGGAATCAAAACCAGGAGTTGCATCATCATGTGGTTTTAATTCTACTAGGTTCAAATTTTATGTCCAAGACTGCTTCCTTCAATTGATTGAACTAACTGGATGATGATGAATGTAATGATTCAACCATTTGGCAAATCTTGTGTGTGCCTATTTCTTGTGAGAGAGCTTGCCACAGAATGAAATGTCCTGTTGCTTACTCCTCGACCCATCGAACTCCGTGTTTTGCCCAAAGATAATAAGCTCCGATAGGACCTCTGCCACCAAACTCGTAGAGTTCTGGCTTTATGTTATTCTTCTTGATTTCGTTCAGGATCGGAGTTAGGATGTTCCACGCAATTGCGAGCTCATCACTTCTCATGAACAGATGGCTATCTCCATCAATGACATCAAGGAGAAGATGTTCATATGAATCAGGCACGTCCACGTTGTACCTACAAAGGAGAAAAACAAAAATGGATAAAAGAGAATAAAACAATGTCTACATCAAAACCAAGCTGCAACTAGAAATCACGAAGGACAATATTTCAAATTCAAAGCACGGACGCACTTGTCTTTGTAAAGCAAATTGAGCTCTGGAGAGTCCAATCGCAATCCCAATCCAGGAACCTTGTTATTAACTCGGACAAGAATGGCCTCTTCAGGTGCATCGCGCAAAATAATCTCGTTAGTTGCAGATTCATTATTATACCCAATGTGCTCACGATAAATGTTCCCCGGAACCTGGCGAAATTGTATACGGATCTCTACACTGCATTTCAGAGCAATTCTCCATCAAGGACTATATATTTCAAAGTTGGTAGTGGTGGACCAATTCTAACAGTTGACTTGTAAAAATAAACAAATCTCAAATCAGAATGCAAGTTAAGCAGAGAATAAGAAGAAGAATTAAAATTATGACCATATCAGAGATTTTAAATCATCATTTTCTGGAATTTTTAACTCGTGTTCAGAACCAGCTCGGATAAAAATAAGATTTCACATAATAGTTTGCTTAAGCTATTAACATTCATATGCCCTTAGTATTTGAAACTGAGGTTGATATTTCAACTATTCAAGTTTTCCTTCCTTTCAACTTTTTGGTTCTTAATTTCTCTCATAAATGGTACTTCTTTTCTTCTATTTCTCATTCCCCTCTTATCAATAGGTTCCCATGGATGCATGTGTAATAACAAAAAAGAGAGGAAAAAATCATCCATTACATTGTCATATGTTCTTGGGATGGCAACTAAGTGTATCCCAGTCCTACATCTTTCTGACATGCAATAGCCTTACCAAAGAAAAATTTACCAGTGTTTGATTAGTCCCAAGCCACTTTTGATCAAAAAAGGGACGCCATCCCAACGTGCATTGTCAATGTACAAAGCACCCGCGAAATATGTCGGGGTCAGATTGTCGAGAGAAAGGTCAACTTTGTCATTAGTACTAGATTTGTACTGTCCGAGAACAACATCACTGGGTTCCAATGGGCGAATGGATCTCAGCAGCTTAACCTGGAAAGAATCTATTCATTTACATTACTGTGATTATACCATGCAAGAGTACTTTCTTGAGAATTCTATATTTACCTTCTCATTTCGAATGGCTTCACCATCAAGACTAATGGGTGGTTCCATGGCAAGTAATGCGATTGTTTGTAGTATATGGCTGTGTACTATGTCTCCAATGATCCCACCACCGTCCAAAAATCTGCATGGAAGGAACTGAATACTTGTAGATGATCCTGTAACAATAATTCAAGACAACGGTAAAAGTAAAACCAGTGAACTGCCAGGTAACCTTTTTGTTTGAACTCCAAGTTCTTCTGACAAAATGACCTGTAATATTTTTTAATTTATTTAGTGAGTATTGAGTGTGAAAGGACTAGAATTTGCTTTATAGAAATGTGTACCTGTACGCTGTTTATGAATGTACGACTCCATAGTGGCTGAAAAACTAAGTTAGCAAACCTTAAAACTGTAAGGTTTTCAATAAGGTTTTTCCCAAGAAGATGATCGATCCTGAAATATGACGGTTTAAAATCAATTTATTAGCTGAAATCTAAAATAACGCAAGAAATATGCACAAAAATAGGTTAGCTTTGCACTCAGCTTGTGCAAGTTTTGGCTATTAAGTGCAATGTTAGTGATATGGAAGAACAAACAATGAGCAGACACACCTGTAAATTTGCTTTTCCTCAAATTGAGAAAGAAGAGATTTTGTTAAAAAATGAGAAGATGCCATGTCAAAGCCAAAAGGTTTCTCAATGATAACACGATTCCAACCCTTTCTCGTTTGAGCTTTACTGGCGAGAGAGCGTGCAACATCTAGAAGGGCGTCTTGTGGCACGGAAAGGTAAAATATCCTATTAGCTTTGGAATGCCTCTGCAATATGTCAGATATTTTATAATCATTAATCAAAGATATTGGTTGCATATTGAAAAATTGAACATAACGAAATGCAATGAAAAGAAAAAACTTCTTCTCAATCAGTTAGAGCACTATATAACCACCTCAATCTGCTCCATCAGGGAAGTGAGCTTTGCCATGCCCTTATTATTGTCATAACCTCCATTTACATGGAATGTTCTACTCAGAAAAGCATCCATTTTATCACTGCAATTTTTTCTACAAAGAAACAAAATACATTTCACCAAAATTTTGTTACTAATTGCCAAACATAATGCATTTGTTTTACATTCATACGTTGCAGAAATATCAATGAAATTCATTACAATTGACATCAGTAATTGTTAGCTCCAAAAAACTTCCAGTTTATGTATTGGCAATCACCTGATGCAGCATTTTGAAGTATAAAAGTTTGTTTTACTATAGAAATCAACCCTTAATAAGTCTCCACTGCATGCTTGGTCTTCATTGTTTTTGCCCTTTTAGTACATGGTATAACTTCAAGTTGAACATGCACTTAGCGGTAAAAACTCAAGACATTTAGAGTGTACCACTCAATGTACATTTACATCATAATCAAACATGCAGGTTAGATTGGGTTTTGAATTCCAATTTCCTAAATAATGACATCATAGAGCTAGATTTTTACATATTTAATACGTGACAGTAGAAAATATAAAGAGATAATCCAGGAGATACAGAAACATACTGATGATCAATACGGCAAGTTAAGGTGGCAGATATAATAGACCGCAGTTCTTCATCTGTTATATTCTTTCTTGAATAACCAAAAATGCCAACATTCTGCAACCATGAAATATCAGAACAGCTGTAAATCATCTTTGTGTTCAAACAGATATCAAACTAGAAGATGCAATCTCCATTCATTTATATTTTGCATAAGAATCTCCATTCAATTTCTTGAGGTAGATCTCTTCAATAACCTGGAACAATTTAATGCCCAGTAAAAATAATCAATACGCATACCATTCTCGACAATATTAAAGTGTGGGATGTGAAGTTCCTTTGGCACAAGGAAGTAGGTCGCAGGGCAAAAAAGAAAAAATTGGTGGAATGTGTGGGTGGAATACATTTTAAACTGAACATTTCGAAATCAACAAAAATATATGTAAGGAGACAACATACAGTACAGTGCACAAGTTATAAGAAACTAGGATATCGATATTTATGTCATAGATGTGAATATCACCATACCTCAGGGAGAAAGCCACTATAATACAGTGCAAACAGTGCTGGGAAAATTTTTCTTGTTGCTAGCTCACCCGTAGCTCCAATGACAGCAATACAGAGGGATGGTACTTTTTCATCCCCAACGACATAGTTTGACATAAGTGATTGTGGAAAGGATCCAGCAATATCCACTGAAGCATCAGATTGCAGATTCTCAGATGCTTCAGGATGTGTAGTTGCTTTAGTTGTTTCTGAATTGGAATCTGATGAATCAAAATGCTTAGTTTACCAAAAATAAAGTAAACGAAAGAATGGAAGTCAACTACATCGACTAACCACTGGAAAAGTTGGACTCTAAGACTGCTTCAGGCACTTGTAGTTGCTGTGAATGTGACAAAGTTTCCTCAAAAGGTTTTTCATACTCATCTCCTTTATGATTGTTTATAGTCTTCAACTTCTGTGATGAACCAGATTTTCCATTATGTTGCAGAACACTTAGGCTCTCACTTATCCAGAGCTTTAAGCCATGAAATATTTGGCAGAAATTGGAAGCTCTTCTTGATCTTAAGCTATTTGGCACAATCTACAACAACCCATAAATAAAAGAACACCCATTACTAAGTTTAGAAAAAAGAAGTTTGTTCAAAATATTAAAGAATCCTATCATAAAGAGTAGGGAAATAGATAAAGAAAGAAAGAGAAACCCCCACTTTTTTAATGATTCCTGCCCCCACTCTACTCTCTTCAGTTATGATATTATAAAGCTAAAATCTCACCCTATGATCAAAGAACTTATAGATAAACCTGTCTTCTAACCATGATCACTTCTTTCACTACTTGAATTAACATATTGTGAAGAAGATCCTTCAACTGTTTCAACTAATCGTCATTTTTCTTTTTCAGTTCCGAAACATGGTTAGGAATTCTAATACTCTAGTCTCTTCATCAAGATCAAACAACTAGGAAGCAAAATTCGAAGTAAGAAACAGAACATGAAATTGAAGATGTAGTGGTGAGAGAAAAGGATATCACAAACACTCACATGGTAGCTCCGGTTGGGGATTCTGCGGCCATTGGAGCACAAAGGAATGGTCCCTGAAGGAGCAGAGAAAGTTGAAACTGTAAATGACATCGAAACTTTTGCTGTTCTGTGAAGATGGTTGGATATCGGAACTCTCTCCTCCTGCTGCGTTTAGCCGGCCATGGAAGGAAATTCGAAGATGAGTGCATCTCTCGAACTCCGGTGCCGGGTGCAGGAGATTGTAGCCCAATGTCCGCGTTGGGCCTGACCCAATGGACTTTTAGAAAGAGGTTAAAGGCTAATTTATGAGAAATACCTAAAAAATAGTGTAATTGTTTTAAATGGCAAAATTACTAAAAATATTTTTAAATATAGCAAAATTTACTATCTATCGATATCTATCACTAATAGATGATAATAGTCTATCACTATCTATAACTGAAAACAAGCCTACAAATAAGTATGGGTGTACATAAAAGCACCGACTTCCCCAACCGACCGACCATAGATGTGTAAGCATCCAATTTTATTTTTATAACAAGATTGGTAATATAAATATGCAAAGATAAATTCAACCAACCTAAATAGACAAATTTGAGCAATTGATTTCAATAATTAAAAATTGTAATTAATTTCATGCAATGAAATGTAATAAAAAATTAATTGCAAAATTAAATAAGAGAATGATAGAGAAATTGACATTGAAAATTTTATAGTAGTTTGGCACAACCGGCCTACATCCACTTTTCAAACTCCTCTTGAGTTTGTCACTAGAAACCTTTGACTCTTTCCATGGCTTATAGTTGAACATCTATAATGTTCTTTTTTCGAGCGCAAGAACAAACTCGATCATTTCTTCGGTTGAGGATCAAACCGTTACAACTATTTTTCCAAGATCAATAGCAACTCTTACCAAAGAGGTTGAAAAAATTCAAGAACACACTTGAGAAACTCTCTAAACGAGTGAATTTATAAATTTTGAACTCATAACAAATCAATCCTCATCACACATAAATCTCTCTCAAGAATAAGATAAAAAAAAGAAAATTGAAGCTTGGAGAAAGCAACAATGGTAGCTTTGTGTTTTAATGGAAGATTGAAAAATAATGAAAATGGTTGTTTTTAATTTTGGAAAAGATGAAGAGAGTTTAAAAAGAAATGAGGTAAGTGAAAACTAAATTTAATTTGGGGCATTAGATGTTGATAAAAGAAAATTGAATAATTGAATGGTAGAGATTTAAACTAAACTATCACACAAACATAATATAATATAATATAATATATTTAATATTTTTTTTGTTTTTTGATATTCGTGAGTGTCCGGGCCAGCTTACGCGCACCTCGACTAATCTCACCGGACAACCACCCGACCCTACAACAGGCGGGCTGCCAACTTACCCGTAGGATATTAAATCCTAGGTAGGTGGCCACCATGGATTGAACCCACAACCCCTTAGCCCAATATCATTTTCTTTTAAAACCCAACAAAAGTCTACTAGATAAAGAATGGATTTTTTTCGAGATGAATGGTGGTGATTTGTTTCTAAATATATATTTGACTGTCATGTCATAAGTATATAAGATGATTGAGAAGAAGATTAAATTTATTTATACACATCGTTAGTCGTTGTTCAACTAAAGAATTGATTTTACACTCACGATAAAGAATTGACTTTTTTCTGATTTGGAGTCAAATTGATTTATGTCTCACACACGATAAAGAATCGACTTTTTTCGATTTTGAGTCAAATTGATTTAGGTCTCACACATATAAAGAATTGATTTTTTCCGTCTTCGAGTCAAATTGATTTATATCTCACACACGATAAAGAATCAATCTTTTCCGTCTTTGAGTCAAATTAATTTATATCTCACACATGATAAGGAATCGAATTTTTTCATCTTTGAGTCAAATTGATTTATATCTCACACACGATAAAAATTTAATTTTTTCGTTTTTTAGTCAAATTGATTTATATCTCATGTAACTCTCATAACATCTTTAAAACAAAGCCAACATTGATCCAAGTAAATATATTAGAAGAAAATTGAAATATACTAAACAAAGTAAATAAATTATATTTCAAGATTGAGATATCTAATATTATGCATAATACCCAAGATTTTTTAAAAATTATTTTCTAAAAAGAAGCTAAATAAAACTAAACAAAAATGTAAAGATAAAAGATATAACATCATACAATATTTATTTTTCTATATAAAAAAACATATGTATAATTGTATACTAAAAAAAATACATTTCTTTCAATCTAATAATGGAGGGAAATAGAAAAAGATTGAGATATAGTTGCGGTACTAGATGAAAAATCATATTAGTATTATCCATAATATCTAAAAAAATTAGTTAAAAGGTAACATAAACAAAAAATATGTAAACATGTATTCATAATCAATAACCGAAAAAATATCAAAATAAAAATGTATCTTTAAAGTGAAAATGTTGCGATTGTTTTAAGAGATTTTTGCCTTCAAAATGGAAATGTTGTAGAGAGATTTGAGATTTTTTTAGGGAATTTTGAGAGAGTTTGGGAGAATTTTCGGAGAGTTTGAGAGAGGTTGGGAGAAATTTGAGAGAGTGTTGAAGAATTGTGGGAGAATTTGAGAGAGTTAGAGATAAATTTGAGAGAGTTTTGGACATTTTGAGAATTTGGGAGAAATTTGAGAGAGTTTGAGGGAGTTTTGAAGAATTGAACTATTGGTTGAATTTTTTTTTTTTTTTTTTTACTTCAAACGGAAATAAATTTGATTATTAAAAAAAAAAATTCAGGGGCCCAGAACGCTAAAAGGTGGGGGAGAAGCAAGCCGAACCTCTGGGTGGGCTTGGGCACAAGCTCAACTTCTTCGATTAGGCTATAGATAATTTGATAAGCCAATGATTTTTTTCCGTGTTTCAGAATACGGTTAACCAACATGTTAACTAATCGATTACGATAAATTGGATCGGATTTTGCAATTTTTTCTTCTGCAGTACCTCGACGAGTCCAGACACAGCTTCCAAGCCCACTTTTGACTTAATAAGATAGGCGAAGAGTATTTATAGGCAAAGTAGCGTAGCGACGAACAGCCCGATAAGGGTATTTATAGGTGAGCCGCCAGGCGAACTGGCGTGTATACCCACGAATTGAACATAGATACATTCACCGAATCATTGAATTCTAGCTCTTCCAGAGTGGTATCTCACTGATGGCTCGGGCCCCCCCGGAAAAACTCCACCATAACCCAATGCAAATCGAATGCACTAGTAAATCACATGGATCTAGGAACGACTTACTGTATTTGGTTTGTGCAACTGTTCATCGCCATTATGGCGAAATCCTTTACGAAGGAGATAAAGGCCATTCCATTTCGACAAAAGACCCACACCCAAGTTCCATAGCTTTGGGTCCGCTATCCCGATCATGATTTTCCTACCCCCGGCTGGGAGGCATCTACCTCATCCCGATCACAAGGAGAGGTTCACCATGATGGTGGGTTTGATTTGCTTCACCTATGAGAATTTCTACAGATTCTTCTTTTATTCATCAAAGCTCATCCTAATCTCCGTCGAGATTACTGCCTTAGCCCTGTCCTGTGTCGTCGCATCATTGACGTCGGCAGAAGAATACATCAAGTTCCAAGGATTCAATCTTTCCAAGAGATTGAATCCAAACTGCTCAAGTATATGCACCTGCCGACGTGCCACTGCCGCATTTGTGTTGGTATTGAGGAAGACTGCTTCAGTCTCTTCAAAAGATTGAATTCCAGTTGATTCAGTCTCAGACTGAATCAAATCAGACAAAAAAAAAAACCCTAATTTTGCAAATAATTTTCAAGGAGCTCGTTTTTTGCAAATAGTTTTGGAATGAGCCCTATTATTACACTAAATCCATCATTTTTGCCTAAAATTTGTTCCATTGAGAACATGAAAATATCCTTTCAACTCTATCAATATATTTTTTTTGTATGTCAACATTGTCATAAGATAAAGTTATTGTTTATGCTTTAAAAATCACTGAAAATTCATAACGTCAAAGTAAAATTAATCTTGAGGAATATACTAAAAACGATGATAAATATTGAAAGCTCATTAAAGAAAACTATTATCGCACACTAGTAAATGCTTAGCTTTGTTTGAACACAAGGAGAATGAGATTTTTGTTTGAGTTTCATCATTCATGGGCTCTAATACCAATTGAAAATTAATGAAAGGAGCAACCATATAGACATTGTGATTGAGAAAAATTATTATTATTATTATTTTACATCTTTCAATTTTTCAAATATGCAACTAAAACTTCACTGGAAAATGATTTTAGTTCAATTGATGTAAAATTGTTATAAAAATCAAGAATATGAAATAGCAAAATTTGAGCTCAATAATAAGGTATTTGTGCTAATTTTTTTGGTTTTGTCCCATCCTTTTTAATTATACATTTTACTAGTGACAGCCGAATAAAAAAAAATGAGAAATTTTTTAGTACGGTAGTACATATACTATTTTCATTCATCATTTTACGCATCACAAATAATATATTATTTTATTTTATGAATCTACCACTATTCTTAAATAATTTTTTAAGGCAAACAATAATGAACATAATTTTTAAAAAATTTATGGAAAGAGTGCAGGATCCATGAAGACTTGAGATATTCCAAGTCAATAGATAGAAAACAGGCTGCCCAAGAAAATGGTGGAAATTAAGGTAAAAAAAATGCTCATGATTTAGACCCACATTAATTTTGGGGTCAAACCAGGATGACCCTTCTCTTCTAACCTAACTGTAAAGGCAAAGTTTAATTTATCCAAATATCGGTAATATATCGATGTTGATAGAATAGAAAAATTATAAAAATAAATATTTAAACTAACAAATAAACATGTTTACATTTTTTTAAATAAATTTAAATGTTTATTATTTATATTATACCTCATGTTAACTAAATTTTATTATTTACCATTTTCACGTTTTATGTATTTTTTTTTTCTTATAATAGAATTAAAATGTCGATTCACTCTTCATATTAATATCAAATCCACATAAATATCTACATGTCAACGAAAATTTATAATTTAATATTATAAGTAGAGGTAACAAAATTACTCTTTTTCTCTCTTTCTTTATTATTCAAATATCAATTCACTTCTTATATCGATATTAAACACATAAAATATTGAACAAAAATTTACTATGAGGGTTGTTTGAGAGTCCATAATGGAATGAGTTTGGATTGTAGTATAATACAATACTCATGTTTGGATTGAGCGTTCTAAGTCCAATTTGTAATATTAAATTCATTCCATTCTGATAATTTTTAACCAAACTCTCTTTCTTATTATTTTCATGTTTCACTATCTCATTTCTGTTCTGCTCTCGATATCTCACGCATTCTAATACTCTTTGAACTCGTTGATTTTCAATAATTCTAATTACATTCCAACTTTTCCACTCTCTTTGAGTAGAGGAAACAAAATTGCTCTTTTTCTCTCTCACTATCCAAATTTGTGACATAGCCCATGATGATGAGGCTATTCAATAAAATAAAATATAAAAAGCCTAATTACTTTTTCATCCTTACAGTAACTCTCCACATGTCTCTGCAAAACCCCGTCTACAGCATTTCTATGTGAATCACCTCTCTCTTTATTCTCTCTTCTCTCTCTCTAATCCATTTCTCACCTTTGGAGCATAACCATGGAAGGAGGAAGAAAAAGAAGAAAATTGCAGAATAATGAGAAAGAAGAAGAAGAAGAAGAAGATAATGATGATGAAGATGAAGAAGAAAAGATAAAGTTGTTCTTTGCTCTGATTCAAAACACAAAAGCCATGAGAGACAGAATGAAATCAAAAGAATCAGCAGAAGAAGAGAAATCAAAAGGGGTTTGGAATCCAAAGTTCCAACCAGAAGATTTCATTGAAGATGGAAATTACAACAACAAATCCAACATCACTATTCAATTACCAGCTGCTTCATCTTCAACAACAAAACAGAGCAATGAAAAGAGAGAACAAGAAGAACAAGAAGATAAAGACAAGGTAGGAAAAGGAAAAAATGGGCTTGACCTTAATCTCTCTCTTTGAGTTTCTTTTTTGGTTTTTTGTGTGTTATTAACACTGTTTTATAATGGGTTGCTGTTGGTTTTTCTTCATTCTAATTTCATTGCTCTCCTCTTAGCCATTTTTGTCTATGCTTTTAAGCTTGCTCTGTTTCTTGTGTTCTGTTTGCATTGAGCATTTGAACAACTTTTCTTTGGTATTTTGAGTGGTAAATTTTAAGAAAAGTGGAAAACCATATCATTGATTTCAAGGGGTTAGTTGTTGAAGATAAGGATCATTGTGAGAATGAAATATTGTTTTAGTTTTTAGCCCAATCTCATTCTTGTTATAACATTCATTTATATATATATATATATATATATATGTGTGTGTGTGTTAAGTATAACTGATTCAAATTACAGATTTCTTAGTCGTTAACACATTTGTACGCTGTTGATCTACCCTCACTTTTAGCTAAATTTTTTTATAATTTACATATGATTCTATATTTCAAGAACCACTAAATTTTTATCTAGTTGATTTCAAAAGAAATTTTTATCTTTTAAAATTAAACTTATAAACATTATTTTGAATTTTGAATTTTATTGTATTCGAGATCCAAATCATATTTTACTTTTAGAATTTGATTGAAAACCATGGTAAAGAAATAGGAAATTTTTAAAAAATAAAAACATACGATAAACTATTTAGAAAAAATAGTAAAATTTTAAGATAATTGTGATAGACATGGATAAAAGTATATCTTGGTCTATCAGTGATAGAAATGATAGAAGTCTATCACTGATAGATGCTGATAGAAGTTTATCAGTGTCTATCAGTGTTTTCTTTTGTTATTTTCTGTAAATAGTTTGACATTTTTTTATCTGTGAAAATTTAGCATTAGGTAGAAAATAAAGAACAAAGTTCTTCTCAAACATGAAAACTAATATAGGCATTTACTTGTTTAAGCATTAAATTAGGGTTAGTTGTAAAATTTATTTTTAAGAATCAAAACTTTATAATCTAAATGAACTTGGCTAGAAAATGGTGTGATGTTCACACATAAGATATTGACAGCACTTGTCCCTTTGTGTAGTTGAATGTTCACAGGTGTATTAAGGTAGATATTACCTTCACTATCCAAAAATAACCCTTTTTATGTAGTTATTTTCTCAATCACTTGCTTTTTCTTTTTCAAAATTATGCATTGAATTTTCAATGGTTATTAAAGAAAAATGCTCATCAAGATGAAAAGCTTTTGGTGGGGTTAGAGACTTAAAGGGAGCATTTGGACACTCGTAATACAATGAGTTTGTAATGTAATGTAATTCAAAACTCCTATTTTGATTGAGCGTTTTCGACCCGATTTGTAATATTAAACTCATTCTGTTCCGGCAGTTTTCAATCTAACCCTTTTTTCCATCATTGTCACGCTTCACGATTCTATTTTCGTTCCGCCTTCGATTCCACACGCATTCTAACACTCCCTGATTCTTAGTATCTTGATTACATTCTAGCTCTTCAAACAGTCCCAAAGAGAATTTTTTTGCAAAGAATATATAATAGGACTCCAAAATTATTTCAAGTAAAGTAACAAGAACACAACAATGGCAAAAACAAGTTGTTTCTTAATGATATGATTGAAATCAATTGTGGCAAAAGAAATCAAAAGGCAATGGTGGAGTTGAATAAGATGTTGAAAGTATTTTTGAAGCCACAATCTTGTTTGCTTCTTCACTGTAATGAACTCCATCCCAACTAATGAACTTTGAATCTTCATTACAAATTTGATATCCCGGTTGACCACATGTCACTCTGACGTTATAATTGTATGGAGGTCCCCCAGCACCGCAACACGCCATTAGAGGATTAGGAAAACCTATAGAAACCATTGTTACTATGAGATTCGTCGATTGACATCTTGTGTTTGTTTAGTAAACTTAAGACATGTTAATGTTTGATCTTACCGTATAACGAGGAGTTGGCAATGAGATCATATTTGATAGAGTAAATATCGACGTAGACAATACTTGCATCTTTCAATTCATATCTCATGTCTTGACATAAACGTCTTAATGCCGTGTTGAACAATGTCGCTGCAGCATTGAAGCTCGAAATGCATCCGTGTCGGTCGAGATCCTTTGTGTGAAACAATGAGAGTTTTTGAGGCAAACAACCTAATGGCCCTGTGTTGTGTATCCAAAACTTCCTTCCACCTTGATCATACAATGCCTAGAAAAACATTGGTTTCATTAGAAGAAAAATTAATCATAAAAGGAATATATATGTCACAATAACTGATCACTCTCACCTTCATAGCATTCTTGATTTCAGAAACGATTGATGGAATTTGCTTAACCACTTGGGAATAAGAAAGGCTTTTGGAGAAAGAGTCAGCTATGTCATTTTGGCCAATATCGATCATATACAACGCATTCCTAAAACCGTTATCATCAATCAAATTACCCTGACCTAAAACGAGACAAGAAATCTCAATCGACTTTGCTCTTTACTTATAGAAACGAAAAAATAAAGTAACGATGACAATATCTCTATGGATATAGAGTTTATAAGAATACCGGGACTAGCGTTAAGAAGTTCGAGTGTTCGGGTTTTAAAGTGAAGGAACTGCATGACTTGAATGTTGAGAGAAAAAGGAACATATTTGGGAAGGGTGGAAGATCCTACAATTGCAAAATTTGCTCCATTTTTGAAATTAGATCCTGCTAATGAATCCATATAAGGGTTTAACAAGTTTGTATTCAAGCTCTCACCTGCATAACCAAAGTGAAACAAATTTTCATTAATTTGATGACTATTTCTTTTTTTATTTTTTTTACTTTGAAAGTTGGAAAATTTTCGCATATGGAAAAAATGTCAAACTATTTACAGAAAATAACAAAAAACACACTGATAGACATTGATAGACTTCTATCAGCATCTATCAGTGATAGACTTCTATCATTTCTATCACTGATAGACTTCCATCAGCGTCTATCACAACTATCTAAAAATTTTGTTATTTTATGTAAATAGTTTCCTTTATTTTTCTATTTTTAAAAATTCCCAAGTTTTTATGGTTTCTAATTATAATTCAAAATCATAGTCAAATATCATAAGTGAAGGAGAAGTTACTTTTAAACTTTAATTATACATGAGGCTTAAGAGTTAGGTGTAACTATTCCATTCAAAATATATTGATTCCATTTTAAGATTGATTGAAGTGATGATTTCTTTTGGGGTTTGATCATAATTAAAATTATTCAATTTACAACCTTTGCCAATTATTCTTTCTTTTTCGTTTTTTTTTTTTTTTTTTTTTTTAATGAATTGATAATAAGCAAAGGAACCCCCATCTTTTTTTTATTCCATGGGGACATCATATATGGACAAATGATAATGAGTAAATCAAATCAAATAGAGAAAATAAATAAATAAATATTAACTCTAGAGAATTATTAAAGTTTTAACTCAATTTGTTAACATTGACATTTGTAACATTATATTAAAAAAAATCTAGAATATTTTATTATTTATTATTATTTTTTTAAAAACTACTTTGGTCCTATTTATTTATTTTTTTTTTTTTTTTTTTTTTTTTGTTCATTTTGGTCCCTATACTTTCAAAAAGTTCATTTTGGTCTTTATACTTTTAACTTTAGTTCATTTTGATCCCTATATTTTCAAAATGTTCATTTTGGTCCTTATACTTTCAAAATGGACCAATTTTGGTCCCTTCATTTTCATTTTTACTTCATTTTGAAGGTATCAAAATGGTCAAGTTTTTAACGTTCAAGGACCAAAATGAATCAAAGTTGAAAGTCTAAAGACTAAAATAAATATTTTGAAAATATAGAGACCAAAATGAAACAAAGCTGAAAATATATAAACCAAATGAACATTTTAAAAGTATAAGGACCAAAATAAACCAGAGCCAAAAATATAACTAAGTATATAATTCATAATAACATTAACAAAACAAAAACCAACAAATGTTATAACCACTGGCCATCTTAATCCAAATAACCAAGCATTTTAAAGTAAAACTTTTTTTTTTTTTTTTTTTAAGTTTCATTTTTCTAAGAAATTATTTTATATAGATTTAATATTAGGTCAAAATTTTCTTAATCAAACCATTTTATTAAAAAAAAATATCATTAATAAAAGGTTGATGCATAGTTGATTTTGTTATTTTATTAATATATCGAAATTTAAATCGTATAAATACTATCATAAAATCCACCACGCTTAATAACAAAATTCATTCCATCTATCAAGAAAATTCACTTATTTTAAGGTGGCGTCTTTAAATGAAACATCAACACATACAGTGTATGTTAATAAAATAAAAATAATATATATATATATATATATATATGAGAAATTTTTAAAAATAGAAAAATAAAAGAAACTATTTACACAAAATAGCAAATTTTTTAAATAGTTGTGATAAATGTTGATAGAAGTCTATCAACGTCTATCAATAATAGAAATGATAGAAGTCTATCCCTAATAGATGCTGATAGAAGTCTATCAATGTCTATAAGTATTTTTTTTTTGTTATTTTTTGTAAATAGTTTTGACATTTTTTCTATATGTATTTTGAGAAAAAAGCTTATTTTCTCTTAATTTTTTACCATGATTTACATCGTTGAATTTTTGTTCAAATTTCAAAATAAAAAGAAAAATAAATTTTAAAAATCTACCTTTTTTGTTTTTAAATTCTTGCATCATTTTTAAAAATATTAGTAAAAAATAGATAACAAAACAGGAAAAAGTTAAACTTTTAGTCCAATAATTAAGTTAAAACTATATTATAAATTTATCAGTAAGTGCATTCCTTATAGTTTGATAAACATAAATGGCCAAATTTAAAGGATTTTATCACAGCTAAATTTTAATTATAAATGCCTAAATTTGTAATTTAACAAATTTTTAATATATAAAGAGGAAAAAGAATACCTTAAAAAATTAGATAGCATTTAATATATTTAATTTAACGCTGATCTTAAATAATAAAAAAAAACTATAAAATAACTCTCTCAGACAAAAAGAAATAAATAAAAAGTAAAAAAATTATAAAAGAAATAAAGATAGGACCCACTCAGCACAAAGACGTGCCACGTAGACAAGAGAGCACAAAAACTATATTATCAGTAACGGCAGACGATTCCAACCCGAGACAAGCGTCAACGGAGTCGGTCCCCGGCCCGACACACATTTCAAATTTAACAACACATCCCCAAAATTCTCATTAATTACAACAATACCAAAACAATTTCAGATCTAAAAACCCCTTTCATCAAAAGACAATAAACGGTCAGATCCAACGCCACGTAATAATTACTTTTTTAAAAAGGGGGCCCACTTACAGAGAAAGTCGATGACAAGGCGGCCGTCGGAGAGACGGCCGGTGGATCGGTGGAAGAAGGATCTGCCATTCGGGGGCAGAACTGGAAACCCAAGTCCGGCGATAAGGCCGCCGGTGTCGGAGTTGGAGTCGCCGAAGTTGAAGATCACCGGCGGCCGGCGACTGCACTGAGAACATACCAGAGTAGAAAGAAGAAGAAGAAGAAGAAGAAGAGTAAAGAGACCGACAATGGCGGCCATTGCTACGGCCTACGGTACAGTTGAAAGCTCTTGAAGCTTTTTTTTTTTTTTCTTCTTCTTCCTGTGTGTGAGCTTTATTTTGTTGGGTTTATTTGGGTATGAGATCCCTTTATTTCTTTTTTGTTTTGTTTTGGAGTTTGATATTTGTCCTTTAGGAGAAACTAGAGCTATGGAGTGTCGGTGGGTAGCATTTTCATTGAGGTTTTGTTTTTACTTTATGGGTTTGGATTTTTATTACCTGAAAATGGTAATGATTTGAGAAAAATAATTAATGATTGTACTTTGTAGATTTAGGGAAACTTTTTTTGGAAATAAATTTTGATGTATTTGCAATGAGAATGACAATTTAGAAGGGAAATTTGTATTGAGTTTTCAAACTTAATAAACATTGCGGTTTTATTTTGGTAGCATTTTAGATTATGGTTGAAAGACGGTTCGATTTCGTCGATTTTAGGACTAACTAAAAATCAAACCGAATCAATCAATTTTATAAAAAATGATCTAAACTAATGCCCAATAAAGAATAAAATCAATGGACTGTTTTTTATTTGATTTGGTTCATTATCAGTTTGAGTTTCGGTTTTTGACATTTTATTTTTATCTAATTTTTTTATTTTTATTTTCACTTTTGTTTTAAATTAGTCCTTTTTGCTATTTTCAAATTAAAATTGCCTATTCCTTTTCTTTATAGATTGACATTAGACTCTTTTTTTTTTTTTTTTTTTCTTGACACATTTCTAAATTACAAAACATACATGTTCCCTATAATTGGTCCTATTTTTTAAACAACAATTATACATGCACCAATATAATTAAAATACTAAAAGATATCTAATGTTAGAGTTTATTCTTAAGGATATATCATTTTTTAAAAACCGACCCCCCGATTATAATAAATATATTTTAATACTTATACTAATAATGAATTATGAAATTGTCTAAGTTAGGGTTTTCTTTTTTTTTTCTTTTTAATTTATCTTAAAAAAATATTAAAAAAATTAATTAAAGTTATTAAAATTTAAAAGTTAAACAAAAACATGAAATAATAAAAAAGGTATATGTATAAGTCAATCGGTTGACCGATTCTCAACTAGTTCAAGACCATCAATCGACCAGTTGTCAGTTTGCAATTTTCGCAAACCGACTCCGCTTTATACATGGCCTTCCTTCGACCGCCTGATGTTGGTTTTGCTCGATCGACTCAGTTTTTCGGTCTGTCATGCACACCCCTAGTATATACATACTCTTGGTTCGGTTCGATTCATTTTTCCAATCAAAATTTGATCTGAACCAATACTTTTTGGTTTTCTCTTAATGCAAACCAAGATGTCCAATGTTATACTAAAAAACTAAAGCAAATCAATAGATCGATTTAGATTTTTTATTTTTTTTTGTTTTTTGTTGCACTCCTAGTAGTGCCATAAAATACCTTTATAGAGGACCTATAGTACCTATCGAGGTCCTAGCAGTTTCATGAAAAACCTATAAAAGACCCATGGAGGATCAACAATACCAAGGAGAAGACTTTTGCACCTCTGTGCTAGGTTGAATGGTAGTGGTCTAAATTTCTAACGACAAAAATTCATAAAGGAGTCAGTGGAGAGCCAAGCAGGTGAGGCATTGGTTGTTACTTCGAGTAATGGTATTGTGGTTGCTCGAAGAGTAATGACTGAGCAGTTTCATGAATTGAAGAGGAGGCACTTATGAGGTCAAACGCCAAATACGCAATACTAGCCCATATTAATGATTGAAATCATTTGTTAATGGTATGCTAAAATTCTTCTACTATTTGCTAGTGTCAAGTTACTAACATCGGTGTGTTTATTTTTCTTGAGCTTCAAAGTGTGTAATATGGCTTGACACTGCACAGATGTGTTTATTTTTCTTGTTTTGCATGGTACGAACTATTTTTGTCCCAAGAATACAAATTTATAGTTGATCCATTTTTTGATATTAACAACAGTCGTGGATGAGTGCAATATGATAAATGAAAGAAGAGAGAAAATAAAAATAATTTTAAAAATTATTATTTTTATTTAGACACATATTTCTTTAATAATAAAAAGTGTGTCCTTAGCTTTTTGTTAGCTAATTAATAATAATAATAAAACTAACGACAACTTAACCACAACGATCAAACTTATACTAAAGTGAAATCTTCAAGAGTTAAAATGTCGATTTGACAAACTTGGTGGCCAAAATACTACCAAATTCAAATCTTATGGATCAAAAGTATAATTTTTCCTAATTTAGAATATGGAATCGTCTCTTACTATTAAAATCCTCTTCTGGAAAGACATTTCCAAGTATTGACTTGTAATTATTAGACAAGAAATCATATCTCAAAGACTTTTGGTTAAAACATATTCATTCATAAAAGAATGCAATTCATAGAACTAAAAGAATGCAACACTAAACGAAGAGTCACATACAATTCATTCCAATGCTTTTATTGATCAATTTTATACATTTTTAGTTCTAGAGATTTAGAATTGGTGCATATATATTTATTAAGTTTCAAAATGAGCACTTTCCGATCTTTGTTTCAACTTCAAGAGTTACGCTTAGAATGAGTTAGACATCTTGAGCATAACCCTCGTTATTAGATTAGGTTCTTCCATCTCTATTTTTTTATTTGTTTAAAATAAAGTGCAATTATATTAAACAATTATCTCTACGACTTGAAAACTACAATTTGTGTTATTAGTGTGCTTTCCACAAGTTACTTCTACATGATAATATTTACTTTTTTTTTTTGGTTAATTTAATTTAACAAATTTTCCATTTTTTTTTTAAATTTATTAAAATCAATAACTGTTTTTTAACTATCCATATTAATATATATATATATATATACTTATTTTTCTTCTTGATGTAAATAATAATAAAGCCAGTTGTCATTTTTCTCAATTTTTTTATTGAACAATATGTGATGAATAATCAACACAAATTAATTTATATTAAGGTCAAACTTCTAAATGAATACCTTTCTTTATGAATACCTTTATTTTTAAGAACTGTTTTCAAATATAGAAAAATGAGTCAAATTATTTATAAATATATAAAAAATTTAATGTCTATCAGCGATAGACGGTGATGGAATTCTATTGTTTTCTATCTCTCCAGCGATAAAATTCTATTGTAGTCTATTGCTCATAGACAGTGAAATTTTTTATATTTGTAAATAGTTTGATATTTTTTTTGTTTATAATAATTTTCCTATTTTGGGATTAACTTAATTAAATAATAAATGATATAGTTTATTTGGTTTATAGACAAATTAAAATAATTAAATTATGGGGAAAAAATCTTAAGTTTAATTAAATCTCAATTTCAAAATGGAGGAAAACAAATCTTATTATTATTATTATTATTTTGAAAAAGTAATTAAAATTGAGTTCATTTTGAATTACAAACTACTAAACAAAAATTAAATATTTAATTTTAGAATTGTCATTCAAAAAATAATCTAACCAATGAATTTTGTTTAGATTAGTCATTTTATTTTTATATATTTAAGTATCTTAATTAAAAAAATTAGAGATCCAATTTTAATTTTGAATTTAGTTATATTTGAAAAATATTTTATTTAAACTTAACTATATAAAATAATAAAAACAAATAATTTAGATGAACAATTTTAACTAATCTAAGATCTAACAAAGATTAAATACAATTAAATATTTCACAAACTCAAGATTTCTACATCTACATTTCATTTGCAGGCTTCATAAAATATGTACATTATAAACACAAACTTCTTAAACCTAATCAAAACTTTGGAAGTTGAGGTGGTTGTTCGACCAAATTTTTGGAGAAATTTAATTTGTTGAAGTGAACTTCGTATTTATATCGATTTCAGTATAGTGTATTCAGTACAATCTCTAATAAATGATTGTTTGACGCTTTCTCTCGAAAAATAACCTTATTTTGAGGACTTTGTAGCTTGTTCTTGAGCCTATATTTATCTTAAGGGTTTTACAGCTTATTCTCAATGTTGATTTATCTTGAGGGCTTTTCAGCATGTTCTCGATGTTCATTAGTCTCGAGGGCTTTACGGCTTGTTCTCAAAACTATAGTTCTTGGGTTTAGAGTCATCAAATCTTTGATTTGTTTTGCTTTTTAAATTCTCTTTAGAATTTCCTCTGAAGTCTTATACTTCTGCTCTGGATCATCTCTGAAGTTTCTAATTTCAAGAGCTTCACAGAGTCTTTTGATCTTTTGGAACTTCTAAACTTTGGTCTTTATATCTTTAGGAAAGCAAAAGTTGATCTTTCAAGCTTTCAATCTTTAGAGTCTTGAGAGCTTTTGAGAGTCTTTTTTTCTTCCTTTATGAATTTTAAAGCTTCAATTTTTTGGATCTTCAGAGCTTGAGAACTTTAAAACTAGCTTTGGAGCTTCAATTTTCAAAAGCTTTAAAACTTCAATTCTTCCAATCTCCCCCTTCAAAATGAAGGGTAAAGCCCCTACTTATAGAGTTTTCATGTGTCTTAATGTGGACTTGGTCCTAATTAGCTTTTGGGCCCAACAATTGGATTTGGCTTGGCCTAAAGTCTAATCTTTTATTTGGCCCAAATTTTCACCATAAGCTTAAATTAAGTTGGACTTTGGACCCGAGAGATTTTAATTATCCAACTTAATCCAATTTATAGTTTTAGGCTCAATCAAGCTACTAGTCAAATTTATTGATCGTGATCTAAGTCTAATCACCATTGAATTTGATAAATTTATCATTGCTATTAAATGGCCAAAAAAGATATGCATGACTTTTTTAGTTTGTCATTTATTGGTCTCCAAATTTATTTTAGAGGCAGTGTAATTCTTAATTGGCCCTACATGAATAAAATGGAATTATGTTGTAATGACATGATGAATTTTTATTTCACAAAATTTCTCATTCAACCGTGCCAAACTTTTCTTACTCTTTTCTATTCTTTAATTTGCTAAAAATTGTGATTGAAAAAAAAAATCAAGAAATCAAATACTTTAAATACAGGAAGTAAAAGGACTAACATGAATGTTATTAAAAAAAAAAAACAAAAAACAAGACTAAAATGAATCAACATTCAAAGTAAAAAAAAAAAAAAAAAAAAAAAAATTAAAATAGTATAAAATAAATAAATAAAAAATTATCATAAATAAAAAAAATATAAAAATAGTTTAACTCATTTTTCTATATTTGAAAATAACCCTAAATACTAAATAAACATCTTTCTATTTTCAAATTAAATCAAAATTTATTATAATAATTAATATTATATATCTACTATCAATAGAAGTGAACGATAATTGACATACATTCTCTCTTTTAAAATTGAATATTCAATCTTTCATCCTAGCATTATCATACTAATTAAATAAATTAAAATTTAATGCACAAGCAAGCTAAATTATACCCTTAGGAAAGAAATCCATATCTTTCTTCTTCTCCAATCAAAGGAATTTTTTCTCAACTATCTATATTCTTTGCCAACCTTCCCCATTCATAAGTTGTTATAATTATTACATTGCCATAAATAGTTGCATTCTTGGTAGGTTTTTTCCTCTTCCCAAATATTATTATATTTCCAATACACAAAAAGCATATATTATAAGGTATGACTCATTTTCCCACATTAATTAAATCCTTCAACCCTTATCCAATCAAATTCCACCACTTGTCATTCATCCCAAGCTTCTTAAACTAATTCAGCCATGCAAAATCCCAAATGAGCTGTACAAAACCCTAATTAACAACAAAAGAAGGAAATTAAATGTTTGGCAAATGAAAAATCCAAAGAGGATTCTCATTTTAATTAAATTTAGATAATATGGAAGGAGTGTTTTTCTTTGCTTCAACTTCTTTTATTTTTCTCCAAATGTGTCCTTAAGAACGAACTTTCTAGCCTAGTGGCAACTTTCTGTTCCATGCAAATGCTTAAATTGTGCCAACAATGTTGACCTATGTGTCTTAAAAATAAAATAAAATAAATAAAACTATTTCTTTTCAATTATATCCTAAAAAGTTATTCAATCGGGTCGCTACAATGTGTAGTATTGTTATCGACCCATAAATCCTTTTCCGACAATTATTTATTCGATGTTACTACCATAATAAACTACACACATTGTATACCTTCCTAATTAGTATATTTATATACGTTTGTCTATCTTCTGCGACTAACGTTATAATACTAATTTCCCTTGAATAGTTATTTTTCTAATCGGTTATTGGATATCTATCTCTCCTATTACTTCTTCAACCGCACAATGTTTTAAAAATTATTCAGTGAGACTGCCACAATAATATTTACTCCCAGTTTGATACCAATTTTTTTTTTTGGGTTAAAATATCATTATTGGTTCTTATACTTGTGGTTTGGTTCCATTTTAGTCCATATACATACTCTTAGTTGATCATTGTTAAAGTGTTCAAACATAATTTAGTCTCCATTATTAATCTTTTTTCTATAAATTTTGGAAACATATTCACATTATATATTTTTTTCTATGAAAATTATTGTTGTTATTATTTAACAAATTTCAATAAAAGTTAACCTCAAATGACTAAGGGCCTGTTTGAATTGACTTGAGAAAGAAGTATTTTTCAAAAAAACTCACTTTTATTTAAAGTCTTTTGATTAAAAAAAATGTTTAAAATACATTTTAAAATCTATTTTGAGTGGTTGTCAAACACTCCAATTTTTTTCAAAATGATTTATTTTTTTAATTAAACACTAGAAACTGTATTCCAAACACACTATGATTATTGAAAGTACTTAAACTTAAGTTTAGACATTTAAAAGCACAAAAACAAAAATGAAATAGAATCTCAAAGTACATAAAACCCAAATTATATTTTAACTTTTTATTTTTGGAGTTCAATAATATGTAGGGTAGTGATTCTATATTCGAACCTCTCTAATCCTTTAGTCGAAATATATTGGTATCCAATATTCACCCTATCCCACAAATGCAAATTGCAAACACATTTAAATTCATATATATTTTAACTAACCAGTTAAGCAATACTCGAGTTAATTAAAAATTTGTAGCGGTCTTTAATTACCATTTAGTCCAAAATTCAAATTATAAGTTTTAAATTCTCACTCATATAATACATCCTAAATACAACTTGAAATGATCATGCCGCACATTGACATTATTACATATATAACTTCTCACACCTAACTTCTCTCCTCAAGCTGCCCTTTCTTCTCTCCTTCTTTTCTTTTCCTTCACACACACACACATATATATAAAGAAGAAGAAGAAGAAGAACTGAAGAAGAAGAAGAAGAAGAAGAAGAAATGGAATTAGGAGATAATATTACAGCATTGATAGGGATGATTGTATTACAAGTATGCTATGCTGGTATAAATATTATCTCAAAGCTTGCCATGCAATCTGGAATGAACCCTCTTGTTCTTCTCACTTATAGACAGCTTTTTGGCACTTTGGCCATTGCTCCTTATGCCTTTTTTACTGAAAGGTACCCTCAACCCATCATAATTTCTTTTTTCTATTTCTTTTTTTTTTTTTAACAAAAAATAATCTTTAATTTCTTGGTCTTCTTGTTTCTGCATGGACATTGTTCTTATAACTCTATATATTTAATTTTTGCTATATATATATAGCAAAAATTAAAGATTCATGTAATCTCGAGTAAAAAAAATTTGCTTATTTATTTATTATAATTTTTTGTTTTTTTGGGTGCAGGAAAACAAGGCCAAAGATCACTTTTACAGTTCTGTTTCAAATCTTTGTGTGTTCCTTATCAGGGTGAGTAAAAACTAAAAATAGTCCATCCATCATCAAGTTTTCAACTTTAATTTTTTAGAAATAACCAACCGCTTTATGTTAGATAACTATTTAATTTTTAGATTTTGAAAATTAATGAAACTTATAAATATTATTTCTGCAAATTTTTACTATGTTTCGTTTATATACTTTCTACTTAATGTTATAAAAAATTAAAAAAAAAAGTAATGTTAAAAAAAAACTTTTGTTTTTTAAATTTATTAGAAATTCAAGTAAAGTAATTGAAAAATTGAGAGAAAATAGGAAAATTTTTAAAAATAGAAAAATAAGAAAAATTATTTACACAAAATAGTAAAATTTTTATATAGTTGTGATAGATGCCGATAGAAGTCTATAAGAGTTTATCAATATTTTTTTTTTTGCTATTTTCTATAAATAATTTAACATTTTTCCTATTTGTGAAAATTTTGTGAGAAAATATGCACAAATGTAAAAAACAGAAAATTGAAATTGAAATTAGGGAATAAATAATTAATATACTTTTTTGGGCAGAGCAACAGGAAACCAGATATGCTTCTTTGTTGGGTTGAAATACACAAACCCAACAATTTCAAGTGCTATGGCCAATGCTCTTCCAGCTGCTACTTTTATTCTTGCTGTTCTTTTCAGGTCAATTATTTTAATTTCCCCAGTTTAAGCTTTCGAGTTCAGTACAGCTATGAAGAAAATCTTTTATAATTAGTACTACCGTAAAATAATTCTTTTGATTTAATATTTAATACATCATCAGAGAAAAATTATTACGGTATGCATGTTATAGGTCACACATACAATAGTACTAGAAATTGTAATCTAACTTAAGTTTTTTGGATTGATAGGAAATTAATGTTTTTTTTTTTTTTTTTTTTTTTTTTTCAATTGAAAGCTTTGATAATAAATATAAATAACATATGTAATATTTTGGCAGACAAGAGAGTGTGAGAATCAAGACCAAGTCTGGTTTTGCAAAGGTAACAGGGACAATTGTGTGTGTATGTGGGGCAATGCTGCTGTCTTTTTACCATGGACACACCATTGACTTAGGTGAATCAAAAATTCACTGGCCCTATGTTGAGAGAATGATGAAGGCAACAACCCCGGCAAACCGTCAAGGAAACCGCATCCTCGGTTCGATTTGGTTGCTTTTGAGCTCTTTTGCTTGGGCATTATGGTTCGTCATCCAAGTAAGTGATCATAATCATAATCATCTTTAACTATGACATACGGATACGGATACTAGACACGAATATGACGACATTTTTAAAAATTAGTTTGATGTATTTTCAGTCTACTCAACAAGAGTGTTCTATGAATGTCGTCTAACATATTTGTTGCACTAACAAGTGCCTGACACAGACACGCTAGCTAGCCAAACTAAAATGTATGTGCTTCTTAGATCATCAGTTACCCTAATTTTGCAATCTAAAGACAACTTGAGAAACTATATATACTTTGTAGGCAAGATTGAGTGTCAAGTTCAAAGCTCCTTACACAAGTACTACATTGTTGTGCTTCATGGCCTTTTTCCAATGTGGATTCATAGCTGTGATTTCAGAGCACAATATTGCTGCTTGGTCTTTGAAAAGCACGATCCGACTCGTTGCAGCTCTTTACGCAGTATGTACCGTACTTAATCGCTCGATATATACGCGTTACGAAACTTTTTTCTATGATATATTATGTTGTTTATTCACAGGGAGTTGTGTGCTCTGGATTGACATTTAGCATAACTTCATGGATTATACAAAGGAAAGGCCCTCTCTATGTCTCCATTTTCACCCCTTTATTGCTTATCATGGTGGCTATCCTTAGTTGGGCTCTCCTCCATGAACAACTCTACGTCGGAACGTGCGTATCCGTGCATTTCTTCGATTCAAAACATAATCGTTATCAAACGATCATTTAACCATATTAGTACTCTTCTTAAAAAAAAGTATATAAAACTTATCATCTTAGCTTACATTGTTTTTTTTTTCTTCAAAATTTTAATCTTGACGTAAGGTCAAGTTCCTATGTGTTTTTCGATTCATTTAATCCCATTTGAAAACCATTCGATTTTTTTATTTATAGTTTTTGAAAATTAAGCTTATAAACATTATTTCCATTCGTAAGTTTCTATGTTTTGTTATCTACTTTATACTAATGTTTTAAAAAATAACCAAGTCAGATTTTAAAAACTAAATAAAACTATCTAATTGAAGAGTTTTTTAACAGATTAGATGAAACTACATAATTGAAAATTTTAGAGTAACCAAAGCATAAATTTCTAAAAACAGAAAACTAAAAATGGTTTTGTTATCAAAGGAGTCTTTAGAATTTTGTGCTAATTTTGAAAGAGTGATAATATGCATAAATGACCATTTTTCTTTGGTATTTTTTTTTAATTGTTTTTTTGTGGGATTCAACAGTGTTATTGGCTCAATTTTGATAATCATTGGGCTTTATGCTGTGCTATGGGGAAAGTCCAAGGAGATGAAAGTAGAAGATGATGATCACAACATGGAAAAACCAACAATAGAGAAGAAGCCAAATGGGAGTCATATTATTGAAGAGAAGGATGAAATGGAATTGCAAATCAAATACATCAAATAAATGGGGGAAAAATTATGAGCAAAGAAAAAAAATCATATGATGTGGAAAATATTTTATATGATTATGAAAATTTCTTCTTCTTATTCTTTTCAAAGTGTTTAAATTTTTAGTGTGTGTATAAGTTTTTTCTTTTGCAAATTTAATTCTTATGTATAATATGTTCTCAAGAATTTGTATTTGTTAGAACAATTTAAGTCAATGTTTTCATCTCTTAATCTTTCTTCTTTTAATTTGTTGTTGTCTTAAAAACAATTACAAAAATAACTCCAAAAGTACACAGTTATTATATTCAATTTATGTTATATTAGCAAGGTTGTTTTAGTTTAATAAATTTGGGAAGGTGAAGGAATGATAAATCTTTAGGCTAATAATAGCGTGTTATGTTCACTAAATTATGTTTGGATGTTAGAAGTTCAAATATACTAGTAATGTGAGATAATAGCTAAAGTGATGTTTATAGGCTTAATTTTTAAAAACAAAAACTTAAAAATCAAATAGTTATGAAATAAGGTCTAAATTAGACAATTTTCTTTAAAGCAAACTAAAATAAACGATTTAATAGTTGAATTTCTAAATGAAATAAAACTTGAAATTCATGCATCATACTAGAATGACATGTGTTGAATAAGAAATTTCGACTAATCACAAGTTGTCACGTCATTACAACGAAAGCCCTGGCCCATTGTGGAAATTATAAATTGAACCAGGAATTAAAGTCGCTCGGGTCCAAAATTCAACCTAGTTTCAAGCCCATTGTGCAAATTTGGATGAAAAAAATAGACTAGGCCCAAGCCCATGTTAGCCTGTGGGAAACCTCTATAAATAGGGGCCTTGCCTATCCATCTTGGGAGGTTGGAAGCATTGACAACTAAGTGTTGAAGTTTTGAAGACCTCAAAATTGAAACTATTAAGATTTCAAGACAGACTTTGAAGATATGATCGATCTCAAGATTAAAACTTCCTGAAGATTGGAAGAAATAAAGGCTGAGAACTCTGAAGCTCTAAAGACTCAAACTTCAAAGCTTTGAATATCCAAAGGTGGCTTTGAATATCCAAAGGTTGAAGCTAAAGGTCTGAAGAACACAACTCCCACAAAGTGTTGAAGATCATAAGACAGACTAAAGCTCCAAAGATCAACTTTTTCACTTCTGAAAATCTAAAGACGCTCAAAAGACTTCTAGAAGATCAAAATATACTTTGAAGTCAGAAATTACAAAAGTCGATCCAAGTCGATCAACAAGTTAGAAGCCAACCCAAGTCGATCAATAAGTCAGAGGCTAACCCAAGCCGATCAACAAGTTAGAGGCCGACCCAAGCCGATCAACAAGCCAGAGGCCGATCCGACCAGATCAACAAGCTCGAGGTGGACCCAAGCTGATTAGAAGCCAGAGGTCGACCTTAAAAGATCATCAAATCCAAAAGTTGATCGAAGATCATCAAGGCCGATCCTTCAAGAAGATCAACAAGCCCAAAGATCGGAATTTACTTTTATGAGAGAAAGTATTAGATGATTGTTTATTAAAGACTGTACTCACTATACTATACTGAAATCAATACAAATACAAAGTTCAAATTCCACGAATCAAATTTTTCCGAAAATCTCATCCAACAGTATGTTTAATCCTAAATTAAATGAAGACATTATTTACCTAAAATGCAAAGTTAAAATTTAAAGTTCTTACCAAATAGATCTCGAAACATTAAGAAGGTTCTAATAAGTGTATACTTTTAAATTTATCTATTATATCATTCAAATTTAAAAATCATAATGTCTAAAATAGGTTTTTGAACCAATCGGCACATTTTAAAATTTAATAATCTATTAAATGCAAAACTAAAAGTTTGAAACTTTAATATTCCATTAAGACAATTTTTTTCCTCTTATAGATTTGTTAATGAAACTAAGTTTGCAATTTTATTTTTCTAGTTAAAAAATATGCAAATTAAATATTCCAACCTTGATTTTTTGGCCGAGAGTTCATACTTTATACCATAACTGTCACAATTTTTTTTATTAATTTTTAAATTTATGGCTAAAATATACAAAATACCCGTAAACTTTATACTTTATGTCAATTATATTTTAAGCTTTCAAAAGTTTAAAAAATACCGTTAAATTTCCATAGTGAATTAAAAAATACTCTTACTATTAGTTTTGAATGAAAACCGTTTTTTGTGTCAAAATTTTTCCCTAAACTTTCAAAAATGTAAAAAATACCCTTATTGTTATTTGAACAGAAATCATGAATATCGTCTAACTTCTCTATTTTTTTTCCTTCGCCCCTCTCTTCTTATACCCTATTACTACTTCTTTTTTTTTTTATTAATTATTTGACATTTGTTTATCTAAACAAATAATAATAAATAAATAAAACTGCATACTTTAATTAAAGCATATGGACTATAATAAGAAGAGAGAAAATAATGAGAGAAAATAATGGAAGCAATTTTACGACTTAAATGTTTTAATAAAGTTGGACATTAGTATTTGAGTGTGTGTTAATAGTCAACCACATTTTTTATTTGACTATTTATCGGTTGGTATGTTTTAAGGGAAGATTCTGAATTTGGAGTTTTGTGAGATTTTATGTTATAACTTAAAATTTTGGTTTTTATTTTGATTGTTGAGAAAATTAGTGTAAGAATTAGAAAATCAATAGAAAAATGAGAGTATTTATATATAAAAGAAAGAGAGAATATCTACAATAATTTGTTTTAGAATTGGTTATTTTCGAACTCAATAAAATTTCAAAATCACCATAGTAAAGGCATGAGCATTTTAAAATACTTTTATTTTTTTAAAAAAATTAGCTTTATTATCGAGATATTAACGATTTCTATTTATACCATAACAGTAAGAGTATTTTTTAATTTTTTTTTGTTTAAGGATAATTTTTTAACTTTTTAAAGTTTAAGAGAATTTTTGAAATAAAATTTTTACGATTTCTATCCAAAATTAACCTTAGGAATATTTCGGCTATTTTGAAATTTAAAAGTACTTTTTTGACATAAGGTATGAAATTTAAGGATATATATATATATTTTATAATTTATCCAAAGTTTATCAATAAAAAAATGTTTTTCAAATTACTTATAAAATAGGGCACTAAGTAATAAGTGCAACCGAAAACCCTAAAAATGACCGAGCTCCCTCCAGAATAAGCCTTAAGCGCCGCAACACTTGTTATATATAAAGCCCAATTTCCAATCCGCTGTTTATTAGTTTCTTCTCCGAATTGTTGTATTTCTTTGCAACTCTCTTTGATTTTAATCTCCATTTTATCCAGTTTTAAACCCATATGAACAAATCTTGCAACTTGTTTCGTTTTGAGCATGTCTATTCTTTTAATTATCACCATATTGCTGATGGGGTTGCCTCTGTTTTTGTCAATTCCATGATTTCAAGCTCGATTTACATCTCGATTTGCTTGGAGAAAACTTTGAATTTTGTTCGTTCATTTTGCTTACGACTTGTGGAAGCTATTATTTTCTAATTTTTTTTGTTGTTGTTGTTGTTCTTATTGGGATCTTCTGTTCGTGAGCGCTGTATATTTCTTTCATTTGTTTATCGGCTTTTTATGTGTAAAAAGTCCACTTGGTTCGAAAATTTGATCTTAGCTGGTCTCCTGCGAGATACCCTGATTAGTTTTTTTTTGTCCATTCCATGATTTAACAATAAACTTGTTTTAAATGCTTTATGTCTAATATTTTTCCTATAATGGGGTGCTGGGCCATATTCATTACATTGGTATTTTCTTAGGGGGGTTTCACCCATCTAATGGTCAAACCCGGGAGTTTTAAGTTATTAAGTTTTCAATCCATGGTTAATAAAGAACTTAGAGTGAATGTGTTCATATATGGTGGCTACCCATCTAGGATTCACATAGAAAAAGAAAACTTTTCAATTTATGGTTTGAAATTTGAACTAGTTTCAAATTTCTTATTAAAAGACATCTCTTAACTTTCCAAGTCCTAACCACCAAGGTGCATCTTTGGGAGACATGTAATGTTGTGTTTAGAAATTACCTTCTCTTGGCTATTTGTGCTATTGGTATTGGTGTGCTTATGGACGGTCTCGTGCTGGTTAATTTACCATCATCAGCACACAACATATACATAAGCTACATTCTTGCCATCTTTGTCTTTCAAGTTTTTCTTCAGTTTTTTTTTTTGAGGAAAAGCTATCCATGTTATGGCAAATATCTGAATCACAACATTGTGCGAATTTTTAATCATCTGGCTGTTGGTGTTTGTGCTTATGGACGGTCTTGTGCCGATTAATTTTCCGCTATCGGTACATAACAAAAACCTAAGCTACACTCTTGCCATTGTGTCTTACAAGTTCCCCTCTATAAAGTGAGATGAAGCTATCTGTGCTATGGCATAGATTTTTAAACACACATACTATGCCTATTGATGATTTTGTGGTTGTCAATATCTTTCTAGTTTTCCCGTGGTTGTTTGAGGTAAAGTGATTCATGGTGTGGGAGAAATCTGAATCACATATATGCTTGTTTGGTCCTGTGCTAAGTAACTGGTTTTCTTCATGTCAGACTCATTAATATTCATTGCCTGTATTAGACTCTTGCATCTTGTTGTTCAAGTTCTTCCTTGTGGCATTTTAGGAATAGCTTCCATTGCATTGGCAAATATTTGAAACTAAGCTGTTTATAGTACTGTAGTTGTTACTGCTTGTGCTTTTACTGATTTGTCTTGGATTTAATTGATTTTCTAGATTAAACTATTCATACACATTGTATGTTGTTTGAAGTCGATGTGCTTATGGACGGTCTTGTGCTGATTCGATTATTGAGTCATCAGCACATAACAGAAACCTAAGCTATATGGATGCCACTTTGTTTCTTCAGTTTTTCCCAGACTTTATATGTGTGGAAGCTTTCTACACTGTGGCTACATTCATACACCCCTGGTTCACTTTTAAATTGTTGTTTTACCCTTGTATATCACCGAACAAAAATAAGCTGCATAAATTCCTCTTTACTCCAGCCATTGAATGAAATTAAATTGGATCACAAACTTGCACATTCAACAGTCAGATTAGGTTTCACCTTGATCACTGTTGAGATTGGTATTAGTCCTCCATGGATCATGCTAGTTCTCGTTCTCGGATGAAGACTCCTCTCTTGTGTAGTCTATCCAGGGATATGTGTTTGTTTGCAGGTGTACTTATAGCACCCTTTCGAAGAAGGGTTATCTGAGGGCATGTTCATGCCCGTACTAGTAAAGAAGAGAAAGTATTTACTTAAAGCTACTAGAGCAATTGCTAGTGTTTTGTTTTCCAGATTTGGGAAGGCACGGGGAAGGAGGTACCCCAGGTCCTAGGGTTGGGCAGTGGACTTGCTTCCTGTTATTCTATTAAAAGCTTCTGCAGCTAACAGTTGAGTAGCGGTTACTGGGACAGAAGGCGGCTAAAACTTTCGAGTCATACTCCAGATCCCTTTCAAATTACTAGACATGCGGTCATGGATCAAATTGGGTTCAGCAAGAAATTAGGTAAGATGGAATGGACGACTTTCTTAACCACATCCTTCTCAATTCAGGAGAGAAGAACATAAGAAATTTGCTTCTTTCTCAGAGTTAGAAGGATGCCCCTCTTGATTCCAAAAGAAATGGAAGCAGGAGAAGTATGGAGGAAAAATGGCAGAGTCAAGAGAAAGAAACAAGAGTGGAGCTGGAAGAATATGGAAGGTAGGTAGGAAGAAGAATGGGTCTGTAGTGATTTTGACTTGAATGTTTTTAGCCCAGGGCATATGTAATCAATCAGTCAGGTTGTACCACTTTTCATAATTTCATGACAATGAGGTATTACGATTTTAGAAATTTCAAGAGATTGGTTATGACTTTAAATGAATATTCTTTATGTCTTGAATCTCAACAATAACATGTTAATTAGGTTCATATTATAAATAACTCCTTTTCTATCAATTCTTTTGTGGTACTCAAGTGACCGAGGATCACACAATCTTGCAAGTGTTTTTCTACCAAGAAATCTTACGCCAAATATTTGATATCATTCCATTTGTTCAAGACTTATATGAGGAAACTGTCAAATTTCGAGATTTTGTTTCAAAGATCAGTGTGCACAATGAAAACAAAAAGGTACTAACGGTGACTTTTTCTTTTTAACAAGTGGGTAAGAGGGTTTGATTTTAGTTTTATATATGTTAATCTGGTTTCTAAGAATTGCTTGAATCTCTCAAATGATTAGTATTTTGGGAATTTTTAAAAATAGAAAAATAAGAAAAATTATTTACACAAAATAGTAAAGTTTTTAAATAGTTGTGATCGGATCTATCATTAATAAGATTTTGTTTTTGCTATTTTATGTAAATAGTTCAACGTTTTTTTTCAAAATTTTTTAGTATTTTTTCCCCTAATTTTTACTCATCTCTAGTTCTCAAAACCTAATATTAATCTATAAAACATGTGAAATGACACAACAATTAATGGGTTTTAACTAATAAACATAAGGAAAAAAAAAACTCTTACGTTTGTTTTTAAATGAAACTCTTACCATTACAAGGATGGATTTTTAAGTAGCCTAAATAATATAAATGAAATTGAAACTCTCATATATTTTAACTTTTTTTAATTGAAACTAATCTCAAATGAGAGGACAATTTTAATACTAATAAGAGTTAAAATTATATATTTAATCTCTAAATTTTGTTTGTATTTTTTTTCAAAAAAAGTCACAAATATATTAGACAAAAATTAAAACTTAAAATTTCATTAGTTATAAAATTCAATTTTATAATCGGTTATTAATTTTAAATTTTTAAAAATAAAAACAATAAGTGAAATTATTTACACAGCAAAATTTTGATAAATCGGCCATAAAACTCTCCGTAATTACATCTATCCGCCATTGCCGACTCGCTCCAGTCTCAAGCTCCTGAAACCCAAACTCCCCCACTGGCTTAAGATCGGCGTTCACTGAAACCATTTCCTTCATAATACCTTAGAATTTTGATAGATCTAAAGACGATGGCAGCAATTTACAGCCTCTACATCATCAACAAATCTGGTGGTTTGATCTTCTACAAGGTAATCAACCAAGACAAACTACTTGTTTATGCAATTGGAAACACAAATTTATGTTAATTCCCTCCTGGATTGAGAATTTTGATGCTTTATTTCTTTTCTGGGAACCCCAATTCAAGATTTCAGTTTTTGATCTCATACAGCAAAGATATATAAATCGGGTTTGAGTGGAATTATTTTATTTATTCTTCATTGGGTATTCTATGTGGTTTGAATCTCTTAGTGGGTTTGTTTGAAAATTTAGGATTATGGGTCTGCTGGACGAATGGACACAAATGATAGTTTGAGAGTGGCGAGTTTATGGCATTCGATGCATGCCATTTCCCAGCAGCTTTCGCCTATAGCCGGTTGTTCGGGTGTTGAACTTCTTGAAGCCGACACATTCGACCTCCATTGCTTCCAGTCACTTACTGGTACATTTTTTTCTTCCAGTCCTTTGTTTACTTTTTTGCTTCAAATCCATGGGTTTTGTCTCAAACACTGTGATCCAAAGATAAGCAATTAAGTTCCAAGATGGGAAAACACAACTGAAGTTCTAGAAACGTTATTGATCTTTCCTTTTTCTTCTTGTTTCGAGTTCAAAATATATGATATTGGGGATTCAAACATAAATTTTGGTTGAGATTATTATGTCTTGATTAGTTGAGTCATGCTTAGATGGTTGGAGATGATATTGATCTTCTATTAGAAAAATGTAGCTATTAGAGTGTTAATACAATATTAAATTTATCTTCACCCATCAGTTTAAGCTTTTATGTCAATCGGTGATTTAACATAGTATTAGAGTAGGAAGACCTGTGTTCAAACCCTTGCAATGTTATTTTCTCTCAAATTAATATCGATTTCAAGCTCACAAGTGAGGGGAAGTATTAGAGTGTTTATATAATATTAAATTTACTTTTATCCACCGGCTTAAACTTTTAGGTCAATCGGTGATTTAACAGTAGTTTTTTTATAATCACACTACAGTCTTCTTCACAGATATGATTGTGCTGCCAAACTTTTGGGGGAAAAAACTAGCAAGTGGTGCAACAGAAACTGCAAAATCGGTTTTTCAAAATTTGACTCTGTAACTGTTTGTGTCTAATCTTTTGTCATTAAACTTTGTTGCCTGCAGAGAGGGAGGAGAGTTAAAGATTGTTACGATATGCATATGAATGGATTTTGATCTGGAGGATTAATCATATCTCCATTATCAACCTACATAGCAATAGAAATGCTTGTTTCGTAGTATAGTTTTGTATTTCCTTGTTCAACAATTGGTGATCTTTGCAAGGTCTCACGACAGTAACTTTCATGTTATAGTCATATGCTAGTTCTTAATAAAGAAGCTGAATCATGGATGGAAATCGTCTGTTGCAGGGACAAAGTTTTTTGTTGTGTGTGAGCCCGGGACACAGCACATGGAGGGTCTTCTGAAGTACATTTATGAGTTATACACAGATTTTGTCTTGAAGAATCCATTCTATGAGATGGAGATGCCTATACGGTGTGAGCTCTTTGACATCAACCTAGTGCAGGCAGTGCAAAAAGATCGTGTTGCTTTGCTTGGCCGATGAGCTTAGGACATCCTTCATTTTGTCAGTATTGACCATCCACAATTCAAGAAAGAAAGGCTCGTGATATTATTGTGCAAAGTACTTGATAATTTACCTTCCTTAATGCTAAATGTATTCCATTCCTAGTGAATCGTGTGAGATTTGGTGGAAATAGAATGTTTCTTTTTAGTGTTGTTCGCCAGAAACTCAAGGTTAATTTTATACCCAAATTTTTGTCAATTGTATACAGATCTTGATCCAGTTAAATGACAGAGCAACGTCATGTTATAAACTTTTGGGGCCATGGTTAACTTAAGTAGCCAAAGTATTTACGTTTTACTTTGACCAATTTAGATAAATGAAAGCATCAATTTCATGATGTTCATCATTGAATGCATAATTGCCAGCCAAATCTTCAGTTTTTCTGCATGGCACTGTACTAATTGTTATGATATTATTACTGACTCAATGCTAGTTCCTATTTGTGTATTTAAAGGGTAGCTATAGCTCAAGCCTTCTCAACTGATGAAGAGTTTGTGTTAGCACAATGAACACGTTTTAGTAAATGTCAATATTGTGGTCAGGTAAGCCCATTTATCTTCTACATAAACAAGCTATATTAGAGTTGTGTAATGAGGCTGTGTGCACTTGAACCCATGAAAAAGTTTTTGACAGCGACGACTGAATAGATCAAGTGGCAAGCATATGACCCGTTACCACATCCATTGCAATGAGAATCCTCAATTCCCTCTTCCTCTCAACTAACAGGCTCTCTGGTGTTGGTGGTCTACAGAAAGCCTCTCCTTTCGGCGCTGCTCGTTCAGCCTCAACCATATTGGCATAGTCTCCCTGATTGAAGTAAGAAATCGCCTGCACGAAAGCCTGCCTGACCTGGCTGCAACCAATTCTGCAAGTTTCTAGAGCAGCTCTCGTTGCTGGATCAACGGTGCTGGCTTGAAGTTCCATAATGAACTGATAGGTATTGGAAGTGTTTCTCAGAACTTGGTCATTTGCTATCAAGGTCAGGACAACATAATCTGCTGGACCTCTCAGGTTTTCATTGAAGGTTCTGTTGCAAAATCCATAATCCTCATTTTGACGGCATATTCGATCAATCCTTTGTTGGGTTTCCGGGTCACCGAAAGCAGGGTGATCAATGAGGAGAATGAGGAACAAGGTTAGCAGTTGTGAAGAGTACGCTGAGAAAGCCATAGTTTCTTGGGCAGCTAATGTTTGGAATTCTGAGAAAGCAGAATAAGGTGAGAGTGGCTTTTATAAGATACTCTGTGCTGCTGTTTAATGCATTTTATTGCAGTTCTTGGCGTATTTTCTCCTAATTTTCCCTTGATTTTCTGGTCCATGATTTCAGTTCAAATAACCCAAATTAAGTAAAAAGAAAGATATACATGAATTGCTAGTTTTATGCAAAGCTAGTATAGATCTTTTGCATATGTTTTTGGGAAATATAAGTTGAGAGAGGCAAATCTGATCTGCATACCATAGTGTGGTACATCCAAGAATTTCAATTCCTTCCTTATATGTTATACCCTTTATCTAAACTTTCATGATTCACATTTCTTTTCCATATATTCCCAAAATTTACCAAGTTTATCTCTTTCATCATTTACCTTTCTTTCTCTAGGGATAAATCATCACAATGCGTAGAAGAAAGATTCAACCAACAAACTTATTTAAACCTTGTTCATCAAGCAAACTCAATGAACAAAATAAGAACAATACGGGAAAGAGCAAAAAGAAGAAGAAGAAGAAAAAACATCACTAGTGTTTTATTAGTTCTTGCTTTATCAAAGATTTACTAAATGTGGCCATTAGCAACAGCACATTGATTTACACTTATTGAAATATCACAGCATAGGATCATAAGTTTGTTCATGACTTCAATACGCAATGAGTTGATTCTAATGGCTTGACTACACCTTAGAACAAGTTTCTTTGATGCTACCAATGGACTATTGTATCTGAAGATCCTCTGCTGTGAGAACTGATAAGCTTTCTGGATATTTGCTTGAATTTCATGGTAATACTCCACACAATGCTCAAAACTTTTCTTCTGCTCAGGATCACTCTCATTCTCACTTAGTTTGGAGAAGAAATCAAGGTTTTGATCTGCTTGTTTCTTTGTCAGATTGCTGGATATAAGCGAGAGCTTAGGGAGGTCAGCCGAGACGGTACGAGAATCGTTCTTAAGGATTTTCTGGCAGAGCGACGGATTGGAGGTTTTAGAGCAAATGGTGACCAGATTTTCATGGGGGATTCCATGAGAAGGGAAAATTGTTAGGGAAAAAGCTGCCAAAAGAAGAGCAGGGATGAAAGAGGTAAGATTTTGATAGCAATCCATTGCTGGTTTCTTAAAAGAACAGATTGTATAGGCAGTGACTTTCTTTGGAAACTAAGAAGCTGTTTAAATAATGAGATTGGGAGAAAAAGTAAGTTGAAAAGTAACTGATTTTGATTTGTAGGTTGCCACTTTATTTTCTTAAAGTACATTACAGGTGAAAAGTTTAGGATGTTTGTTTTTTCATGGAAAAACAGCCACATGGGCTACATGCAAGTAAAACTCTCAACAAAGGGAATAGCTATACATCTCCTTCATTTTAGATATGACCAAACTAGCATTTTTCCTTCATTTCTCTTTGGCATTCCACCTAATATTATTCATCTACAAGTAGGTTTGTGATAAACAAGATCAATCCTACAAAATCTTTTTCAAATTTTTACCAAATATTTTAAAATATTGGACAATTTTCAAACTTTATAAAAAGGATGATTCACCTTCACCTTCACCTTCATCGTAGGAACGAACATAGACTGACAACTATATTCACGTGAAAATTCGAAACACGTGTCATTGGCTTCTGCAATCCATAGTAATCATCGACGACCAAAGGCTTAAGCTTATAGTTTTATGATATGTTTAATCTTTTTTACATTTACCATTTCCTATCAAACTCAATACAATTTGTCAAAATGCTTTAGAAACTTGTTTTAAAGGCTAGAGGTTCGAGTTCTCCAAGAAAATACTACAATTTCCCATCTTTTGGCCAATTCATGTTTGTCTTTTTTTTTAAAAAAAAAAAAAAAATTTCTAATAGGCTTAAAAGGTTCCTCCCAACTAAGGGAACCGTTATATAATTAAAAGTGACTAAACATAATGTTTTGAGGTGCTTTGGGTTTCTAATTTGAGCCAACTTATTTACAAACATAACAAAATGTCACTATCTATAAGTGATAAACACTGATAGATGTTTGTCAGAATTTATTACTGTTAAACAATGACTTTTGGCTATATTTCCAGCAGTTTTGCTAACATTTATTTTTAATGGTGGTTTGTCATCGCCTCTTTCTATCAACATTAAACAATAATAATCAACCGATGATCTTTATTTAAATGTGATCTCAAAAGATGATCATATATATATAATCCTCCTAAATAAACATATATATGGTAATTAAAGAGATGATTTTGATGAACTTTTTTAAGATCATGGAATACTTGAACCAGAAACTATAGCCATAGCAATCAAAATCCTCATCTCCCTATTCCTTTCCAACAATGGGCTTTGTTTAGCTGGTGGTGTACTGAAAATCTCATCACAACTTGCTTGTGCTCTTGGTGTAATCCTCTCAGAATTCAACATTCCTTTGTAATCTCCTTGTGAGAATAACTTAATCCCTTCCTCAAATGCTTCCTTCACTATCTTATATGCATTTTCACATACTATCAAGTCATTCTTCATTGCTGGATCACTTGCACTTTTCAAAAGCTCTTCAATGTACCTTTTCAAAAAAAACATTATATATATCATATATTTTGAATTCATCGGCAACGGCTTATATCTACTTAATAATTAGTGTATGTTTGAGAGTGATTGTCGTTTGAAGTAATAGTCTTAGAAAAAGAGATGTAGGTATAAGTATAATCATATTACGTTTAAAACTGGTTTTGTTCCATTTTAGAAGGATCAAATTAAGGAAAAAAAAAAAAAGAAACATTTTATTTTGGGTTGTTTTCAAATATAGCAAAATTAGCCAATTTATTTACAAATATAACCAAATGACTGCAGTGATGGTATTTTGGAATTATTATTTCTTTTTTAAAAAAAATGGGGGAAATTTTGGATTTTTTTATTTATTAATATTTTTATTTTCAGAACTTATTATTAGTATATACTAGTTTCTTATAATTGAAATAATGTTGTTGTAATGAAGGTTCTATTTTATTATTATTAAACAATAAATTCAATTGATTAGAGATGAGGAAGGCGCTTTAGCATGTTTTTTTTAAAATATATTTTAAGCTAGGATGGGATGAGTAAGAAATCCTTCCTCTAATTAAAACAACCAATATTTCAATAATATGTTTCAAAACTATTATATATTAATAATAAGTTTTGAAAATAGCAATATTAATAGAAAAAATTTTGGAAAATTTTTAAAAATAGAAAAACAATGGAAACTATTTACACCAAATAGCAAAATTTTTAGATAGTTGTGATAGACGTTGATAGAAGTCTATCAACGTCTATCAGTGATAGAAATGATAAAAGTCTATTACTGATAGATGTTGATAGAAGTCCATCAATGTCTATCAATGTTTTTTTTTTGTTATTTTATATAAATAGTTTGACATTTTTTCTATTGGAGTGTAATTCTTGGTCAACCACATGCATTAGTGCTAGTATGATCGTACCTATATTTCAACTAATTATTGAAAAATCAATCCTAAATAATTTAAGATTTTTCAAAAATCAATTTTAGAATTTACCAATAATCAAGTTTTTTTAAAAAATAAAATTAAACTAATAGTATTTATGTAACAAATTAAATAACATACCCAAATGTATTGGTTGCATTGATAATGGCTCGATTGTTGGCTATTTGAGTTAGACCTATATAATCTGTTGAAGCACTTTTCAAATTCTCATGGAATGTTTGGCTGCAAAACCCAAATTCCTCCATTTGATGACACAATCTGTTGATTTTATCTTCAGTTTCGCTCTCAGCTGCCATTGTCGATCGAGAAACGACGAAGACGACGAACAACGTAAGCCATAACTGAGAACATAAAAAACATCTTGAGGAAGCCATATTTGAATCTTGCCAAAGTGAAAGGAAGATGAGTGTGGGATTTATATAGATCATATCTTTATTAATGGTTAGCTCATGTTATTCAATTACACTCTCACTTCTTTCCATTTATTTCTATCCATTTTATTTAAATAATACCTTTAAATTTTGAATTTAAATTGAATCATCGACTTATAAAATAGTAATTATTGATGACTTATCGATTGAACTATATTTGAATTCACAATCATAGGTTAAGAACCCGTTTGGATTGACTATAAACTTTTATTTGCATTTATAAACACTTAAAAAGTCAATCCAAATCAACCTTAAGTTAGATTTACTTAATTATAAAAAACAACAATTCAAGGAAAATATTTATTTCAAGGCCATTTTTTATATGATAAGAGCATAAATCAATTTTTTTAAAAGTGAATTTGTCAAAGCAATTATATAGTTTTTTTTTTTTTTTTTTTTTTTTTTTTTTTTTTTTATAACCAGCAATTATATAGTTTTGATGTTAGGTTTTTTAGAAGGATAATTGTAATGAGTAGCAATTTTAGGGATAATAACTAAGTGTATAGTAACATTTTAAAAAAAATTACAAATATAGCAAAATCTATCAGTGATGGACTTCTATCTCTAATAGACTCTTATGATAATCTATCAATTATGGACCACCTAGACCATAAAAGTCTATCACCAATAGAAGTGATCTATCAACTTTGTTATATTTGAAATTTTAAAAGAGTTGCTATATACGCTAATACTTTGAATCTGATTGCAATATTTGCAACTGACACTTTTTAAAAACTAAAATTTATATGGTTCAAGGGACTAACAAAACAAATAACTCAATAACAATAAATTAATATATATATTAAATTTCAAAGTAATTATATGTCATTAATGTCATTAGATGGTTTCGAAACGTGTTAATCTGAACATATTGCTCAATTAGATAATATATTATAACTTTGATTAAAAGGTTAGAAGTTCAAATTTCTTAATTCAAGTAAAAAAATACGGAAACAAAACAGAATAAAAAAAAAGTTGCTTTATAAATATTAATATAAAATCCTATGAATTGAATCATATTATTAATAGTGTAGCTCTTATTATTCAATAACACTCCCACTTCTTTCCATCCATTTCCTTCTATTTTCCTTAAATGTCTTCATAATTAGTTGGATTTGCTTAAAAAGGAATTTATTTGACAGCCATTTTTCATATATGATTAGCAAAAACATTTTATTTTTTTTGTATATATTCATAGTTTAAGGATTTAAAAATCTTCTTTATGTTGTCAAAAAGGAAAATATGAGTTTCAAAAATTGAATTTATTGATCTTCTTCTTTAGTTTAACAATTTTAAAGTAAAAAATGGAACCAAGTTAGGTTTGTAAAAGGCAATTATACATATAGTCTAAGGGTTAAGTTTTAGAAACTTGAATTTATATGGATTATTGGAACTAAAAAACATATAGCTCTAACTAATATATATTAAATTCTAAGTTACGTCATAATGGTAAGAATTTCAAATCTTAACTCTAAGAAGAGAGAGAGAAAAAAACAAAAAATACGCTTTTAAAATATTAATATTTTTGTTTGAGTGATTCTAAAATGGATTAAAATCACTCTTAATCATGTTTTTAAATCATACATTTAAAAGCATAAAATTAAATATTAAATCAATTTTGAGTAATTAAAGATGTGTTTCAAATTTTAAACATAACAAAAATGATTTTAACAATTTCACAATCTGCACTTAAAATCTTTTGAATTGGATTTGAAAATATGGAAAGTATAGGGTTGTTGATTATTCCATATTTGCTGCCAATTAAGAGGGATATGTAGAAGGAAATATCCAACTTTCAATTGACTTGTTTCTCCATGTATTTTCTAAAGGAATGTTAGCACTTTTAGGCAAGAAATTATTAGTACTAGTACTTACAATCATACAACCATTTTTCAAACCATTTTGTTATCCAATTTTTGTTTTTTCCGTTCTCGATCATGATCATGCACGTGTCTTTGTTTAGTTCAATGATTATAAGATGGAGATCAAACCACCAACTCATAAAATAATAATTAGTATTTTTCTATAAGTATTATGTACTCAAATCAGCTTTACAACAGACTTTTCTATATAAAAAAAAGTAGCTTACATAAATTAATAGCCCACTTTTCTATATAAAAAAAAAGTAGCTTACATAAATTAATTTGGACTATTTTCAAATATAGAAAAATGAGTCAAACTATTTACCAGTAAATTTTTTTTTTTATTATCTATCAGCGATAAAACGCAATAGAATTATATCCCTTGAGTGATAGACAACGATAGAATTCTATCGCTGATAGAAAGTAAAAAAAAAATTATATTGGTAAATAGTTTGATATTTTTCTGTTTATAGTAATTTCTCAAATAAAATTTTAACATGATGTATGATTAATGAGTATATTAACATTTTTACTTAACTTATATAATTATGAATGGTATACATATATATTTTTCTTCTTTGTTCAATATTTGAAAATTCAAATGTTAAATTTCTTGGTCGAAGATTTGTGCTTATGCTTAGATTTTCATTTAAATATACGTGAATGGATATATGTATTAAGTTTCTTCAAATATTTATTTATTTTTATGTTAATATAGATTTGATCAATTGATACTCTTATCAAATACACATTCAAATGCATGGCACGCAAAGAAAATCACATGCATGTGTTATATATAAGTATATTTATTTCAATGGGTGTTAATTATATTTATTTTAGAATGTAAAAAATCACAGATGTGTGGATTTTTTTTTGAAAAATTATTATAAACAGAAAAAATATAAAAAAATTTACTATCTATTGGAAAATATTTTTTCTATATTTGTAAATAGTAAACTTTTTGTCATTTTGCTATGTTTGTAAATATTTTTATTATTTTATTATTTATAAAAAAACCTCTTAGAAATTCCATGTTAATAAAGAAAATGGTATTTTTTTTTTTATTATTGCTGTTAGAATAAAAAAAGACCCTTCAATAATCATATTAGATCAATGATGTTTTTTCAAATAAGTCAAAGCATGCACAACTTTTACGACACAATAACAAAATTAACTCTAGAAAAAAAGAATAATTATATAATAATTTTAAAATATCTATGAAAAATGTCAAAATGAATATAGCTCAACTGACATAAAACTTATACCATCAACTTCAATTTTTTTTTAATATAATAGATAGGTGAAAATCGAACCTCTAACCTCAAAATCGATAGTACAAGTTTTTATCAGTTGAATTAAGTTCATTTTAGCTTATGGGAGAGATTAATACCTGTGTTTGAGACACTTTTCTTGAAGTATTTTCCATTTTCATCGTGCTAAAGATCAATCTAACGAAAAAGTTGAAGGAGAAGGATAAAAGAAGACAATAATTTGATAGAAGAAATGAGAAGAACGAGCTCTTTATAGTTATGGAAGTTGAAGGAATGTTGTAAAACTATTAAAGTTCTAAATCTTCTAAAATTTGTGTTATTAATTATAAGTAAAGTGAGTATCATAAATCTCATAATTATTATTTTAAAATAAATTGAGGAAATTGTATAAATTTATTTATTTTGTATTCAAACCTTTCACATTCTTGTCATTTATCAACTTTATGAGTATATTATTGAATTTACTAGGCTTTGTCATTTTATACTTTTAATTTTTAAAATTATTCAACCATTAAAATTTAAAGCACCTCTTTTTTTTTTTCTTTTTTTTTTTATATACTTTTCGAATTTACTATTATTATTTTAATTAAAGATAAAGCTGTCAACTTTTAAAGTGAAATTTAGAAATAAAGTGACAATTTTTTCTAATGAAACTTGTCATAAATTTTTTTTCTCACGTTTGCATTTATACCCAATTGCATGAATGCATTTAAATTATTAATTTTAATGTACTCTTAGAAAAATTTATCTTTTTAGTCCCTAAATTTAGAATAATATTTGTATTTGTTCTTAAGTTTTCAAAAATCAAAACATACATTTTTAGTTTTCGAGATTTTTAGAATAGGTGCACTTGGTCCCTAAGATTTTAAAAAATATACTTTTTTAGTGTCCGAACTTAAAAACAAGTTTTTTTTTTTTTAAATATACAAAGGAAGCATGGGATCGATAAATGCACCAAGATATCTCAACTAGGTTGTCACATCCATAACACCTTCATTGTACTCCGATATCAAAAACGATGCATTCAATCAAAAGATTGTTATGTACATGAAGACGAGCTAGAGAAGAGCTCGAAAGGCAAAAAGAGATGAAAATACAGTGGTTAGAGAAAAGTTTTCCAATTAAGAGCTATAGAGGATGCATCATAGCTAGGAATTTTTTACACCACATAGCAGCTTGTATAATAATATCATCCCAAGTGTGAGCTTAAAAATAAGTTTAAAAGGTCCCTACAGTAATTTTTTATTATTCTAAATTAGAAAATTAATAAAAAAAAATAGAAACATGAATTTATGTGATCCAAAATGCCTATATATTCTTGTCCAAATATTGTTTCGTGAAAAGTATAATTACCTACAAACCAACGATAGCTCAATAGATATATGAATGTGTTGGGGACAGAACCGTGGTTCGAATCCGTCTATTCCTATCATACTTTAAAAAAAAAATTTATCCAAATTAAAACATATTCTTGAGTGGCTGATATTTATCATCTCATCTCAATTTTTTTTTTTTTTTTTTTTTTTTTTTTTTTGTAGATAAGAAGTTTAATATGATTGGCTTCTTCACGTCATCCACCAACTTTATCACCAGTTGGAAAACACATATTTATCGATATTTTTATATTTTATACATTTAAGATTTTTCGATATTTTGTTCATCTCAATAGTCTAACTAATTAAAGATAATAATAAGTAATTTTAGATTTTCAAATCTATCCTAATAATAATAGTTATGCGAAATCTGAATCAAATTCTTAAAATTAAAAAAATTGTTTATAAACCATCTCTACTTTATTAAAATTAAATTAATATTTATGTCATACAATTTAAATAAATCATTTAAATTTAAAATGGTATTGAAATTTAAATCAAAATTTAAAAAATAACCTCATTAAACCATCAACTTTTTGTTTCTTAAATTAGCTAAAATTTCAAAATAACTTTTAAAACAAAATGTAAAATGGAGGGAAAAATTAAATTATATGTGCACGTAATGATCTAGTCCACAAAAATATATATTTTTTTAAATATAATAACTATAGGAATGAGAGATCGTACTTTCGAATTCTAAAAAGGTACGACACGATTGAACTAGGCTCATTTTAGCACAAAAATATATAATTTATTACATTAGAAATAATTTCTCCCATATATAAAGTTAACCATTATTGGTCCCTATAACAAAAGTAATGGACTTTTACATGTAAACCTAATTTTGATTTTTATCACATTGAAATACTTAACTACTAATTATTCTTATGCAAAAATTTATAGTAGTCTCCGTAGTACCTATTCTCTAATAAAGAATTATGTCTAAATTATTGAATGATGTTGAATCTAAATTGTTGATGCCAAAATTTAGATAGGTAAAAGAGTAACTCTAACGCCCTAGGCCCAGGATTCGGATTCGGCAACTGATGGCCCCGGCATCCCCTGCGTCCTGGCTATGTCATCCTTGCCTGTCCTGAATGCTTCTAAGAGTAAACACAAACCAACACGGGTCCTTTCAGCATGTTTTTCCTCACTCACATGCATCCTAGGAAAATCCCCAGGAGCTAAGTGTCACAATCGTACTTCGCTAAACGATTGTGCGGCACTTGTCCTCGCTCAGGAACAAGTCAGCCAATTCTGATTCGAATCACTTTCGGCACACCGGGTGCCTCTCGCAACGACTATCCCCGTTTCTAGAAGGAAACGGGTTTAGAGAAAATGGTTTTCGCAAACGATTTAGAAGAATGTTTGAGAAAAAGAATGTGTCGTAAGGCTAGAAAGCAAATAAGGGACAACAACGGCTTTAAGGTTACAACTCTCGGGTATGCAAGTATGATGATTAGTCTCACTCGCATATAGTACATTATAAGCTTTTACAAGAGTGGCATGGTTGCACGTACAAAGTGCTACGCCGTCGCGAGAAATGAAAAGTAAAGGAAAGCGATAAAGAAAAGCGGTAAACAAACATAATGAAATACATAATATGAAATGACATAGGGTTCGGAACGGTAATGCGGCCATAGGCAACACGCCCTGGACAAGCATGACCGTGACATCCTCCCCCACTTAAATGGTTGACGTCCCTGTCAACCGTCGCTGTTCGAACTCGACAACCTTGGCAGCATCTTGTTGCAAGTCTTCAACACGTTCCCAACTGATCTCTGCATCCGGCAGTCCCTTCCACTTGATGAGAAACTCCTGAACATCTCTTCTCGGTCTACCCACTCGACGGGTACGTTCCGCCAAAACTTCTTCTACTTCTCTATCTTCAGGGTTGGACATTGTAACTGGAGGTCTGACCGACTGATTACGAGTGGCATCATCTGGATCGAGATAATGGGGTTTCAAGTTGCTTACGTGGATGACGGGGTGAATCTTCATCCACGGCGGCAGTTGAACCCGATATGATACTTTCCCGACCTTCTTGATTACTTCAACAGGCCCTTCATATTTTTGCACAAGACGCTGATCTCTTTTACTCCAAAATCGGAGCTGTTCTGGTCTCAGTTTGATCAACGCCTTATCTCCGGCTTGGAACTCCAGGGGTCGACGTTTCTGATCCGCCCACTTCTTCATTCGTTTAGACGCCTTCTCCAAATAGGCTCGAGCCATCTCGGCAGTTTGGTTCCACTCCTTCATGAAGTTGAACGCTTGAGGGCTCTTCCCTGCATAAGGATGGTCCACAATGTGAGGCATGAGTGGTTGTCTCCCACTCACTATCTCAAAAGGAGTCTTTCCGGTAGACGAGCTCTTCTGACAGTTAAAACTGAATTGTGCCACATCAAGCATCTCGACCCAATTCTTCTGCCTGGCATCTATAAAATGACGCAAGTATTCCTCGAGCATGCTATTGAACCGTTCTGTCTGCCCATCAGTTTGAGGGTGATAGCTCGACGAGATATTTAAATTCGAGCCAAGCATTTGGAATAACTCCGTCCAGAAGGTTCCTGTGAATCTGCCATCTCTGTCGCTCACAATACTCGCTGGGACACCCCAGAACTTGACAACATTTTTAAAGAATAGTTGTGCCGTCATTTCGGCTGAGCACATCTTTATTGTTGGGATAAATGTGGCGTATTTCGAGAATCTGTCCACCACTACGAGAAGTGCTTCAAATTCCCCGACTTTGGGCAAGTGGGTAATGAAATCAAGGGAGACGCTCTCCCACGGTCGTACTGGGATTGGCAGGGGTTATAACAGCCCGGCTATCTTCGCTCGCTCGACCTTGTCTTGTTGACAAATAAGGCAGGTCTTGGTAAACTGCATAACATCGTCGCGAAGGTTCGGCCAGTAGTAACCTTGCTTCAACAATGCATAGGTTCTCTGCCAACCCGCATGACCTGCCCACCTATGTTGTGGCACTCTTCTAACAACAGCTTCCTCAAACTCCCCGCTCGGGGTACATACAGGCGGTTACCCTTGGTGAACAGGAGGCCTTCTTCTACCCAGAACTGTCTTGTCTTCCCTTCTTTGGCTAGCTGGATTATGGCTTGGGCAGCCGGATCATTATGCAAATGGTCCCTGATGGACTCACGAACTGAGCCTTTTAGTCTACTAGCTTTCAAGTGTGCTAACATGCACAGGGCCGCATGTTCACTCTTTCGGCTAAGGGCGTCGGCGGCTTGATTGGTTCGCCCTGATTTATGCTCGAACTGAAAGTCGAATTCGGCAAGGCACTCTTGCCAACGAGCTTATTTCGATGACAACTTAGGTTGGGTGAAGAAGTGGCAGATCGAGCTGTTGTCGGTCTTGACGACAAACATTGCACCCAACAAGTACTGTCTCCAGGCCCTTAGACAATGGACCACGGCCAACATCTCCTTCTCGGAGGCAACATACCTCCTTTCGGCCGCATTCAGCTTGCGGCTTTCGTATGCGATAGGGTGGTCGTCTTGGAGGAGGACGCCCCCTAACGCAAAATCTGATGCATCTGTTTCCACTTCAAAAGGTTTTGTCACATCCGCTATCCCGAGGACCGGGCTTTTTATCATAGCTTTCTTTAATTCGTTGAAAGCTTCTTCGCACCTTGGAGTCCAACTCCATTTCACATCCTTCTTCAACAGTTCTGTTAAGGGTTCTGCTCGTCTCGAGAATCCTTCGACGAATCGCCTGTAGTAATTTGCTAACCCGAGGAAGGACCGTAATTCAGTCACAGAAGTTGGGACCTTCCAATCTCGGATGGCCGAGATCTTACCTTCTTCCATACCAATTCAACCGCATTCGATCATATGTCCAAGAAAATTGATGCGTTGTTGGGCGAAGGAGCATTTCTCCCTCTTCACATACAGTTGACTCTGCCTCAACTTTTCGAAGACCAACTGCAGATGTACTTGGTGTTCTTCCATGGTCTGGCTATAGACCACGATGTCGTCCAAGTAAACCACCACAAATCTATCCAGATATTCGTGGAACACCTGGTTCATCAAAGTACAGAAAGTGGCAGGGGCATTGGTAAGACCGAAAGGCATGACCATGAACTCAAAAGCCCCATATCTTGTGACACATGTGGTTTTCGGCTCATCTCCCTCTGCAATACGAACTTGATAGTATCCTGACCGGAGATCAAGTTTTGAAAAGTACTTGGCCCCATGGAGGCGGTCGAACAAGTCGGTGATTATGGGTAGTGGATATTTGTTCCGAACTGTGAGTTTATTCAAGGCCCGATAATCGATACACATACGGAGGCTTCCATCCTTCTTCTTCTGGAACAGCACAGGGGCTCCATAAGGAGCTTTGGCAGGTCTGATAAACCCTGCACTCAACAACTCGTCTAATTGTTTTCACAGCTCCACCAACTCTGGCGGGGCCATGCGATAGGCGTTCTTTGCGGGAGGTTTTGCCCCAGCCAACAACTCAATCTCGTGGTCTATCTCCCATCGCAGAGGTAGAGACTTTGGCAAGCTGTCAGGCATAACATCGCCATATTCTCTTAACACACCTTGGATCTCCTCTGGTATTGTCTCTTCTAGACTTTTGTCCTCAATCATAGGGATGGCCATAAACGTGGGTTCATCACGGACTAGTCCCCTCTTCAGCTGCAGGGCTGATATCATCTTCAACCCATTCGGTTGTTTGATACTAGCAGAGACAACAGTGGGGTTAAACCCCGTGATCGCCAGACATTTCGCCAGGGGCATGGGGATCACCTTGTGTTCGAGGAGGAACTCCATCCCCAACACAACGTCAAAATCGTCCATCTTCACGATCATGAAATTGGTCTGGCCACTCCACGACCCCAACTTTATGTTCGTTCGTCTCGCGATTCCCATTATAGGTAGGGCTGCAGAATTAACGGCCTTCATTTTTCCTGTGTCTTTGTCCCAATGTAGGTTGAGTCGTTGAGCCTCTGTTTCCGTCATGAAGTTATGGGTAGCACCGGAATCAACCAACGTGTTCTTGGCCAACTTCTGGTTCACCCACGCTTCTACATACATGAGCCCCTTTTCCACAGAGTCTTTACCCCCGTTTGCCTTCTTTTGAAGGGCGGATAAGAACTTGAGGGCCCCCATGCGAGGGTTCTCCCCCTCTTCTACGGGTGCTACACCTGGCTCCACAGTCTCTCTTTCACGGGCCGAATCCTCTGCCAATGAAGCTTGGAGGGCCTTGAAGGCCGCTTTGTTCGGGCACTCGACCAGTGTATGAGGCCCTTTACACAAGAAGCAGGTAGGGGGACCTCTTCTATAATTGTTCTGGGGCTGACCTTGTGCATTCCCAAAATATCCACTTCTTTGATAGTAGGGTTTACGATCCACCCCCCGGTCCTGTCTCCTCCCCCACTTTTAGGGGAACCAGATCTATTTGATTTATTACCTCCACTAGAGGAGGGTTGGTTTCGTTTCTGCTCTTGGGGCGCATCGTTGTTAAGGTCAAATAACTGTTCTACAGCAGCGTAGGCTTCTGAAAGAGTTTGGACCCTTTGTTCATACAACTTCGTCTTGGCCCACATCTTTAACCCTTTGACAAAGCAGAAGACTTTGTCTTTCTCTGACATATCCCGGATATCTAACATTAATTCGGCAAATTGCTTCACATAATCCCTGACAGTCCCAGTGTGTTTTAACTCACGTAACTTTCGCCTTGCCATTATTTCCACGTTCTCGGGGAAAATCTGAGAACGTAAATCTTGCTTCAGTTTTTCCCAGGTGTCGATCGTACATCGACCCTCTTGGATGTCCATATAACGGGACATCCACCACAACTTGGCGTCATCTGCAAGGTGCATTGTCGCCAGCGTAATCTTCGACTCTTCTGTCGTCGTGTTTGTAGCTTTGAAGTATTGTTCCATGTCAAATAGGAAATTCTCCAAAGCCTTTGCTTCCCGAGCCCCACTGAAGGGCTTCGGTTCAGGTACCTTCACTCTGTTGAACGGCCCCACACCTCCAGCTGGTGTTTGGTTTCCTACCGCTCGCATGGTGAGGTTTACTTTCGCATTCACATCTGCGATCTCCGCCCTGACAGCGTCAAGGGCGGTTCTGAAATCTTCCGATAAGTCAGTCACCATCTGAATTATCGCCTTCTGGGAGCTGTCTAATTCTTCGACTCGCTCCTCCACACGGGCCATTGAGCCCGACGAGCTTTCTCCTCGCTCAAAGCTACTAGATTTGGTAGCTTTTTCTTCCAGGGTCTCGACCCTTTGCAACAGTTCTTGGACGGGCATTCCGTCCAGGCGGCCAGCTACCGCATCGATTATGTCAGCTTTCTCTGCGACTTCCTGTACCCGCATCTCCAGAAAACGAAGGCTATCAGGCATATCTTGTAAATAGAGCATCTGCTCTTCCATCTCCACCAACCTGTCCGCTTGGGACTTGTTAAGCTGTTTAGGTGCCGACATGATTGCTGATTTCTCACTCAAGGAGCCAACTGGGCTCTGATACCAACTGTCACAATTGTACTTCGCTAAACGATTGTGCGGCACTTGTCCTCGCTCAGGAACAAGTCAGCCAATTCTGATTCGAATCACTTTCGGCACACCGGGTGCCTCTCGCAACAACTATCCCCGTTTCTAGAAGGAAACGGGTTTAGAGAAAATGGTTTTCGCAAACGATTTAGAAGAATGTTTGAGAAAAAGAATGTGTCGTAAGGCTAGAAAGCAAATAAGGGACAACAACGGCTTTAAGGTTACAACTCTCGGGTATGCAAGTATGATGATTAGTCTCACTCGCATATAGTACATTATAAGCTTTTACAAGAGTGGCATGGTTGCACGTACAAAGTGTTACGCCGTCGCGAGAAATGAAAAGTAAAGGAAAGCGATAAAGAAAAGTGGTAAACAAACATAATGAAATACATAATATGAAATCACATAAGGTTCAGAACGGTAATGCAGCCATAGGCAACACGCCCTGGACAAGCATGACCGTGACACTAAGCACGCTTAACTGTGGAGTTCTTATGATTGACCTACCGATTGTTGGTATAGGTAGTAACTTTCATTTCTTTTAAGCCTTTCTTAATCATGCTTTCATGTCCTCAGGAACACCTTACTGGGAGAGGTTCCTCTCTGAAATCCGGATTCGACAACTGATGGCCCCGGCATTCCCCTGCGACCTGGCTATGTCATCCTTGCCTGTCCTGAATGCTTCTAAGAGTAAACGTTGTCCCCACAAACCAACACGAATCCTTTCAGCATGCTTTGTCCTCACTCACATGCATCCTAGAAAAATCCCCAGGAGGTCAACCAACATAGGATTGCTCCAAGCTAAGCACGCTTAACTGTGGAGTTCTTATGATTGAGCTACCGAAAAGGAAGGTGCACCTTGTTGGTATAGGTAGTAACTTTCATTTCTTTTAAGCCTTTCTTAATCATGCTTTCATGTCCTCAGGATCCCTCTCATTCGGATGTGAACTCGGTTCATTCATGTCCCCCTCCTGAACTTGGGTCGTTACAGTAACTTTCACGCGACAACAACGGTAAATTAATTTAGAGAGAAAAAAAATCTATACATCGATTTTTGCTTGCTACACACACTTCAATGCTTAAGTCAGAGAGTGAGAGTGTGTGGAAGCTTTAGGAATTGAGAGTGAGAATTGACTTATAGTTAAATGATGTATTTAATGTAAGGATAATTGTAATGAGTACCAATTTTAAGGATAATGACCAAGCCGGTGTATAGCAACATCTTTAAAAAAATTGCAAATATAGCAAAGTCTATCAGTGACAGACTTTTATGGTCTAGGTGAGCTCCTAAACCATAAGAGTCTATCAACGATAGAAGTCTATTACTAATACACTTTGCTATATTTGTAATTTTTTTAAAATGTTGCTATATATGCTAATACTTTGAATCTGATGGTTATATTTGCAACTGTCCCTTTATAGAAATAGATGATCTAGGTTATCTTCTATAGAATTTAAAGCTACATTAAGGGAATCCTTTTATCTCCGCGAGTTGGAGCATGTGAGGGGCATTCCTCATTTAACACATCCTTCCCTGTAAGGGCATAAATAAAATTCAATTGTTAATTATGAAAAAGAAAATAATAAAATGAAATTAATTTTAAAAAATCATCAGCTAATTATAATGGGAAGAAATTAAACTTGATGCCACATAAGGGTTTTAGAGGGTGGCATGTGGCAAGGGTTGGTTGAAAAAAATAATAATAAAGAAGAGAAAGAGGAGGAATTGGTAGCCACATAGTGAAATGTGTTGGTTTTGTAAGTTTTTGGCAAGTGTTAAATTTGGAATATAAAAATAAATCATCATGAATTGGCTTAGTGATAGTGGGAACATAAAAAAAAAAAAAAACCATAGAATTTAACGGGTCATAGATTCAATCCATGGTGGCCACCTACCTAGGATATGATCAAAGTTATGAGTTATGAGAATTATGATAAAGTAATTTTAAATCCACTAGATTTTGTACCCATGTGATTATTTGATACACCTTGAGAATGTGCTTTTGCACCGATGCATCGTTTGTATGTGTTTTTGATGTGTAAAAGATATAGTTAATTATGTTTTTAATACACCACAAGAATGTGTTTCAGTGATGCAAACGTAAAGTTGCGTGCACGTATGAAAAGGAATAGTTTATTATGCTTAGTGATATTACTTCACACAGATACGAAATACGCATGTTGGGGCACAAATTTGCCGATGTTTGTTTTTTTCTTGCACATGCTTATGTTTTAGTTGTCAAGGATAATCTTCATGAATTTTCTGATGTTTTATTAATCTCACATGTTTAATGGATTTGTTTTAAGAGTTTAACTTTTATATAGTTTGGAGGAAGTTTTATCAAAGTTATTTTCATATTAAACTTACCACTCACTAGGCTTTTCAACTCATTCTATCTTTTTTATTTTTCTCACCAGGCTGTTCTTGAGTTTCAAACAAAGTTAGCTGACCAGTATCTGTCATCCATTACATCACTTATTGTATATTACATTTTGTATGTACATCTAACTAGACATTAAAGTGTATGTTATTGAAGTGTTATATGTCATTATATAAACGTTAAGTCAATTGAAGTATAAAAGAAGTAAAGTTTAAAGATAAGAAAAGTTTTGATGGTAGATTCTATTGCACGCTTGGGGTCCACGGTCATCACCTCTCGTCCTAAGTTCAGGAGGGTAATCTGAGATGGGGTGCCAAAATGGAGCACTAGAGGACTGGTGCCAACAGTTCATTACAAAAGAAAGGACTCTCACTATAATTTTTTTTCTAAAAGTTTCACTGAACACATTGGCTTGGGCCAAAGCCCAACAACCTTCTCCTCTTGGCTCGTCTTGGTCCTAGGATACTACTTTTTTGTCCAAATCTTATTATTTTCTTGACTATGTCCCTTCTGTTCTTATTTTATGTCGATTATGTCCTACGGTCCAAAACCATTCATAACACTAATCATTTTTTAAAAATATATTGACATGACAATCAATTAATATATAGACTAGTATGCATACTATCGTAGTATAGAAATTTTTCTCCACCTCCTACTAAGTGGTAAGGTTGACTTTTGTACTATGCAAAAATAATAATAATAATAATAATAAATAAGTTTTAACATGTTGTCAAAACAAATTTAACATATATATTCCCTCAATTATTAATTACATTATTTGGAGTCGTCTAAATAATAAAGATCTTACTTTTGGCCATGACATTAACTGGTTCACTTATCATAATTATTAATATGGATTTTGTTTAATTAAATGTTATCTTGAATGTAAGGAGGCAGCTCGTTTTTTATCCATTTAGTTAGTGGAATAGATTAAATTTAACTAATTTTAGAAGGTATTTTATAATTAAATTTGGAAAGAAAAAAAAAGCCATATTTCAATTCAATTAATTAAAGTATTATATTATGACTATAAGGTCAAAAGTTTGAATCTTTTATCTTCACATATTTAACTCAAGCAAAAAAAATCTAAATAATTACGACAAACTATGTAACTTGTTATTACAAAATCATTACATCAAGCATATGACAATTTTGAAATCACTTACGAACTTGACCTACTTTTTTTTGTCAAAACGAGCATAACTCAACTGGAATTTAGTATGTGTTAATAACTAAAAAATTTATAGTTTGAATCTCTCACATCTATTGTACTAAAATATAATAAAAAGAAACTTCAACTTATTTTTCTACGGAAAATAAAGTGAAGATTTAAGCATGGTTGAAAACTCAGACTTAAATTATTTTTTTTTAAAAAAAATGGTTGAAAACTCGACAATTCGATATTCTATCAAGATCATTTTAATTTGCTAAAGTGAACATAGTTCAGCTAGCATACATATGTGTTAGCTATCAAGAGATTTGTAGTTCAGTTCTCCTGACCCCTATTGAAAAAAAAAATTATTCTAACATCATAAGGATATGAAAATTTTTAAATTTTTTGAGTTGTTTCAAATATAAAAAAATGAGTCAAATTATTTACAAGTATAAAAATTTTTTACTGTCTATCAACAATAGATCACGATAGAATTCTATCGCTTGAGTGATAGATAGTGATAGAAATCTATCGCCTAAGTGATAGGATTCTATCATGGTCTATCGCTGATACACAGTGAAATTTTTTTATATTTGTAAATAGTTTGATATTTTTTCTGTTTATAGTAATTTTTCTATTTTTTTTCATTTGTAGTTAAGTTTAGTAAGTCAATCTTAATCCTAAAAATTTGTTTTCATCCATTCAAACCAAAAACTTTAAATGGTGCAACTAATGTTTTTATTTTCATTTTTTAATCTACGTTAAAATTAGACTTATAAACTTTTAAAGTTGACTCTAATAGTCATCTAAACGTTTAATTTTTATATGATGCCTAATAGGTAACTGAATTTTTCTAAAAAAAAATAAAAAATAAAAAATAGTTTTAATATAGCCTTTGAATTCTCAAATTTGCATTTTTGAATTTTCAATTTTCTATATAATAGATAATTTATTTATGAGATGCTTTTAAAAAATGGAGTGTATGTTAGAAGTAATATATATTGTGATTTAACTCTTTACTTTTGTCTTCCAAATGCAATTTTGCTAAATATTGCCCCAAATAAGAGAGGTAATGAAATGAAAAAATCTAAAGGCAAAAACTTGAGTTTATTCATTCCCACTTAAAGAAGAATCTAACAAATCCCTTAAACTGAATTCTTGCCCGGAAAACAAGGGTTATAGATTTGTTAAAAATCTTAAAATAAAAAATAAAACTTTGCTAATTTGAGGAAGAAAAAAATACCCACCACTTAATCCACCGATTTAGACAACTTTACCTACTTTTTCTCATTAATTGCATCTATAAAATGGCGCCCCATTTGCTTTTTCCTCAAACCATTCATTTGTTTCTTTGAATTTCAGATACCATTCTTCTTCAATCAATCAATCTCAAGTTTCCCTTCAAATTTATTCTGTAATTCTCCGCAGAAATCGAAGATAAGCGCCACTGTTATGCGTAAAATTCTTGAATCTTATCCACTTTCCTCTCTGGTTTGTTATTGTTCTGATTCATTGTTTTGAACATGATTGCTTTGCTTGATAATTCGACGATGAAGGCTTCTTGTAGGCTTCTAATTAGTTGTAGGAATTCAGGGTTTTTTGGGTTCTCACCTGTAAAATCCCCTTATACTTTGCCCCACAATTCTTGTTTGAACTTTAGCTTCAAATTTCATTCTAATAGCCAGTATACTTCTCACCCTTTTCATTTCTCGGGGTCTCAACAGTTTTTGGAAGGGACCCAGAATTTTTCTGTGGCTAGATTGAGTTATGGCCAATCTAGGGTAATAACAAGGTCTTGTAGTTATAGTATTTTTCCTAAAACCAAAAGGGGTGTGTCTATAATTGCTAGAATTGCCTCAAAAGTTCGTGATCTTTCGACAACGATTGAAACCCGTGTGAACGACAATAACTTTGAGAGGATATATGTTCAAGGTGGTTTGAATGTGAAGCCTTTGGTTGTTGAAAAGATTAACAAGGATGAGGATATTGTAGGAGAGGAAGATTCTAGGATAGAAGTTGGTAGTGAACATGTAAATGAGGAAAACTTAGAGGATTTGAACAAAGCTAAGATCCTTAGTTCCAAGAGAGAAGAGTCTGATATTGAGAAAAAGGCCTGGAGATTGTTACGTGAGGCTGTTGTGACATATTGTGGAAGTCCGGTTGGGACTGTGGCTGCAAATGATCCGGCTGATAAGCAACCATTGAATTATGATCAGGTCTTCATTCGAGATTTCGTTCCTTCCGCCCTTGCCTTCCTGCTGAACGGTGAAGGGGAGATTGTGAGGAACTTTCTCCTTCATACCTTACAGTTACAGGTACCCTTTTCCTTGTTCTTCTTGGGTTGTGTTATTTATCTCTTTTACTTATTTATCTTATTTGGTTGTTCTTAATGTTTATGTAATGTTTTTGTCAATTATAAACCTTACTTTTTGAAACCTTTCAACTTCTTAATGTTTTATGGAACTTTCTCCTTCATACCCTGCAACTGCTACTTCTTACATACATATGTTAAATTTTGATCATTTTTAATAAGTTATTCAATCTAACTCGCTCTATGTGGTTAATATGATATGGGATTTCATTGACCATTTAACCAACATTTTCAACTAAAATAATAGTAACAATTATTCATGGTTTTAGCCAAGTGTTCTGCAGCTGCATAGAAGAATTATTCAATATGTAACTAGTCCTTGCCACAAAGGATATAACTTAGATTTTAAATTTAAGGATGTGTGTTGCATGTGAGAGATCATTTCTATTTCAGAGGCATTGTTCTGACTTGAGTATCTAATTTTAGTTTGAGAAGATTGCTTTTTAGTCGACTATCTTTTGTTTATTGCTTATGATTGTTCACTTGACACATAGTGTTTCTCTTTCAGAACAAGTTATGTTTGTGAAATTAACTGATTTAAAAGATTTCCATATATTTCTACTTTTTATTATATGAAACTCAGAGACGACGTTTATTTTTTTAGAGCTGGGAGAAAACCGTTGATTGTTATAGCCCAGGACAGGGCTTGATGCCAGCAAGCTTCAAAGTCAGAACTGTTCCCCTTGACGGCAATAATTTTGAGGAAGTTTTAGATCCAGATTTTGGTGAATCAGCTATAGGTCGTGTGGCACCAGTAGATTCAGGTTATTACGATTACTTTGTTCTTTTCTGTTTGTCATCAGCAGTCCATGGTTACTCTTCAATTCATTGTACTAAAAAGTTTGCAACTCCTTCTGAAGATGTTTTGTGGTATAACCTATTTGATTCAAGTCTCTTAGTAGAATTATTTTTCTGATTTATGAAACCAAATATTACTCCTTTTCAGAGACTACACTGCATAGAAACATTTGATATTAAACTTTTTTTTCTCTCCTCTTCTTTGATAGGATTGTGGTGGATCATTCTTTTAAGGGCTTACGGAAAAATTACTGGGGACTATGCTCTACAAGATAGGGTGGATGTCCAAACAGGGTTGAAAATGATACTTAACCTCTGTCTAACAGATGGGTTTGATATGTTTCCTTCGCTGTTGGTTACCGATGGCTCCTGCATGATTGATCGTCGAATGGGCATTCATGGCCATCCCCTTGAGATCCAAGTGAGTTTGAATGTAACTTGAACAAATTGCATGCTGCATTTAAGTTTATCACCTAAAAGAATTTCATCCTGGATTCACCTGCATTTAAGTTTATCACCTAAAAGAATTTCATCCTGGATTCACCTAAAAGAATTTCATGCTTTTTAGCTTCCCATAGCATCCAATCCATCAGATGCAAGCTTTCTTTGATCCTATACTATTATTTCAGTTTCATATTAACCATCTGTGAACGTTGTTCCTTTTCTCATTTAAGTTTGTCGTGTGCATTCATCATAACAAGTTCGGTTATGCAGGCCTTATTTTATTCAGCTCTAAGGTGCTCTCGTGAAATGCTCACTGTGAATGATGGGTCCAAGAACTTAGTGAGGGCCATTAACAATCGACTCAGTGCACTATCCTTCCATATCAGAGAATATTATTGGGTTGATATGAAGAAGATTAACGAGATCTATCGCTATAAGACAGAAGAATACTCCATGGATGCTACAAACAAATTCAACATCTATCCTGACCAAATTCCTCAGTGGCTAATGGACTGGGTACCAGAGGAAGGAGGTTATTTGATAGGCAATCTCCAACCAGCTCATATGGATTTTAGGTTTTTTACACTCGGAAATCTTTGGTCCATTGTTTCATCTTTGGGTACACCAAAGCAAAATGAAGCTATTCTAAATCTTATTGAAGCTAAATGGAGTGATCTTGTGGGTCATATGCCTCTTAAAATATGTTACCCTGCTTTGGAGTATGAGGAATGGCGCATAATCACTGGCAGCGACCCCAAAAATACGTGAGTTTTATGCTAATCTATATTCGTGTGCTACTTCTCTGCCTTGCATTATCCTTCTCCATAATTTCTGTGCTTAGTTGATGCTCATATCCATTTATCTTTTCTGGCCTTTTTCAGTCCATGGTCATATCATAACGGCGGATCCTGGCCAACACTTCTTTGGCAGGTAACATAAAACTGATTAATGATTATAGCATTGAGATTGGTCCTTCATTTTATTACTTTTGAGTGAATAGACGTTTTGCAGTGGCTCTGCTGTTATTTATTGAATTAAGTAATTGTCTTGTAGTTCGCTGTTATTTATTGAATTAAGTCAAATATATTGCAGTTCACATTGGCATGCATCAAGATGGGCAGACTTGAAATGGCCAAGAAAGCAGTTGCGGTGGCTGAGAAGAGGATTTCAGACGACCGCTGGCCTGAATATTACGACACTCGAACAGGGAAGTTCATTGGAAAGCAATCCCGTCTCTATCAAACATGGACGATTGCTGGGTTCCTGACATCAAAAATGCTGGTTGAGAATCCAGAGCTTGCATCATCTTTGTTCTGGGAAGAGGATTACGAGCTACTTGAGATATGCGTTTGTGCACTTAGCAAGTCGGGCAGGAAGAAGTGCTCCCGCGGTGCTGCTCGGTCACAGATCCTTGTTTAAGGTAACTTCATTCTCTTAAGGATGAGAATGCCTTTGTACTTTACTGTACAGATATAAGTCAATAGGTTAGAGCAATTAAATTTAAAAGCTAGTTCATAGTTCTAAAGGATAGCAGAAAGCCTGTTTGTTTTGCAAGCATACTGCAAAATATGCTGATACTGTCAGCCAATTAATTATAGTTGATTGGCAATAGATTTTTTTTAGAACTGAGAGAGCCTGAATATTGATCTGTGGGTTCTCCTTGAACATATTATATGTAAATTATTTGACAATAATACATTCCCATTCATTAAACATCCAATCCAAGAATAAATAATATGTTTAGTACGACCGAAAAGCCATTTGAAGCTTTGTTTTACATGATTAGAATACGTAAACTTCTTACCAATGTTTATTCAATAAAATAAAATAAACTTTCAAACATAAGCAACATATAGCAAACATATTGAGGCAACAACAAACCAGTACAGATGAAGAGAGAGCCCCTTGAAGCTTTAAAGAACTAAACTCAGACCTCCTTCACCTCTATAGCTGCAGCTGCAGCTGCTGCATTCACTACTTCCTTCTCTTTGTTGTCCTTCTCTTCAACATCCTTGACTTTTTCTTCAACCTCAAAAGCTGACACGGGAAAAGTTCTCGACAGCCCAGTCGTAGACTTGAACGTGATTTTTCCGTTCGGTGGTTCATTAACATAGATATCACAGAGTGGGAGCCAAACCAAGAGCTCCTTGGCCTTGACTCCAGTAAGCTTCTTAATCTTGTTCTTCTGCACATAGGCTGTAACTTCAGTGCCATAAGTAACCAGCCTATCAATCTGTTCAAACTTATGAGTGTAGCTCTTTTTCTGCTTCAGCCAAACAAACCCTGTCTCTTTCACCATCCCACATTCCTCCATGTCTTTCATTGGCAACAGCCCATTTGGAAGGTCCATTTCTTTGAGCAGCTCCTTTGATTTCTCTTGGCACATCTCATCTCCATAGTAAAGCTCATCAGCTTTGGCTTTGATCTCTTCTGTGACTAGAGACATCTTTTATGAGTTTATAGCTTCTTCCTTGTTTGCTTCTCACTTTGTTTGGTTTAGAAAGAAAAATGGGGATGTTGGACTTTATATAGATGTTGTCCAAAGCCATTTGGATTCCCAACCAAAATAAGTGGTTGTATGGTGGAAAACTTTAATGTATACAAGCACAAGGTTTAATGTGAAAGGTGAGGCTGATAAATTACATAGGGCTAGTTGTTTGGGTTTTTGTCAAAATGTTGCTGTCATGTACGCTTATAGTTAGAAGATTAAAAATGTATTTTGATTGTACGTCTAACGGCAATGAGAGTGATTACTTTTACAGTATGTTTTAGAGTGATTTTGTAATAGTTAAAATCACTCCTAAACATATTTTTTTTTACTATTCAAAATTAATTTTGATGATATGAAAAATACGTTTGAAAGTATAAAATCAAACATAAGATTGTTTCTGAATTGTTAAAGACATGTTTCAAAGTGGTTTTAAAGATGACAAAAACATGTGTTTGATTGTTTATGTACATAGTGTGAATTTAGGTCATGTTTACTTTCTTACAAACGCAATCCATCAATGGTAATCTGAAAAGTAGACTCTATTTGATTACATTTGTTGTTTACCTGTGTTCTGTTATCGTAATGAAATGTGGGTCTCACTATGAAATCCATATTATGGAAGAGAGGGTCATGAATCCAATTACATTTGATTATTATGTGGGACTCACACCCTCTTTAACTTTTTATCATTTACCCTTTGCATTACGTTTGGATTTTTTTTATTACAATTGCATCAGTGTGTAGTGAACACAATCAAAGGAATTTCCTTCCTTTTGCAATTGAGGCCCATTACGATTGATACATAAATGTAAATTCATTACTATTGCAACAATTTTGATTACACTCCCAAATGAAGTATTTATGTATTTATCCCTTTAACTAATTAATTAATAAAAAAATTTATAACCTCAAAATATTAACTTAATTAATAAACAAATCAACCAGATTTCTTTATTCGCCAACAAAAATGGAAAGAAATTCATCTAGATTTAGACACTTTTATTTTCACTCATTGTTAGTCTAATAATATCCACCAACTAGCTACCTCATTCATAACGCTAATAAAAACTGAAAAGAAAAAGAAAAATTAGTTAATGACATTATATTTCACAATCAATCTAATTAAGAAAGACATATAATTAAATGATGTCACATCAAACAAGGAAAAAAGAAAGTGTATTAATTTTAACTCTAAATTTTCAGTTTCATTGAGCTAAGTATCTCATTCTTAACCTCTAACTTCAAAAAAGTTTACAAATTTCACCCTCTAATAAATTCTCATTTTAAATATTATGTGTTTAATGAATTATATAAAACGGATAAAATTTTAGAGAAAAATAGTATAATATGTTTTTTCTTTTGGTTGAAATTTATAAATTTAGGCAAAATTATTCTTATTCAATGATTAATTTATGTATCGATTAAACCTAGAGCAAAGATGGCAACATCTATTAAAATTTAATGAAATTGGAACTTTATGGTCCAAATTGATTTTTTTCAGTAATAAAAAGCTTAGAAATAATATTTTTAAGGAAAATTATTATAAATAGAAAAAATATCAAACTATTTACAAATATAAAAAAAAAATTTAGCTATTTATTAGCGATAGACCTTTTTTACAAATATAGTTTGATAAATTTCACTATTTATCAAACGAAGCTTATCGCTGATAGACAGTAAAATTTTTTTATATTTGTAAATATTTTTACTCATTTTTCTATATTTGAAAACATACCTATTTTTAGAAAGCAATCTACAAATCAGGAGCTCAGAGAAGGTCGAAAATAAGCATTTAAATTTGAATATGGTAACAGAGTGGCCATACTTTGGGTAACAAATTCAGAGCATGGCCTTGAAGTCATAAATCAAACACAATAAATGAATGCAGCAATAGCAGGAAGCTGCAATATTATGAACATTATTTCAAAATATTACTGCTTATTTCTTAAAAAAATTAACTGCAAAATTAAATTGAGACCACTGGATCTGAGGAAAATTCAATGAAATGAATATACCTAAAAACCAACCAACTGCTACCCTCCTACTAACTACCTGTCCATGACCATGAATGGAAATAAAGTATATAGATGGTACAAAAAGGCTAGTTATAGTAGTCATTGAAAATATAGTTTTCATGGGAGACGAGACGAAGGAATCCCAAGCGATACTCGAATTGAGTCGGATGCATATGCCAGGGTGAAAACGAAATGACAGCAAGATGAGAGTGATGTGCAGAGTGATTGTGTTACCAAAAATAAAAAGTGACAGAAGATGTACACCCCCATTGTCTCACCATCGTCCTCTAGCCCGCCACATTTGCACATCAGAAACACCAAGCTATCGTCCTGATCGATCCCGACTAAAGTATTAGTTCGGATATCACATCATTGTCTTCCATTCCACTATGTTTAAACACCCAGAACATTCAAGAATTGAATAAACACTAACCAGTTGCTGCTCCCTAGCCTTTTTTCTGGTCTTCATTCTGACATTTCATACAACTAAAGCGTCCACATTTGATCAACAGGTTGAGGCTTTCATAAAATTTGAGCCATGCATTGTAGATCCAAAGGAGAAGTTATTCAGCAATGACTCTATCTGATTAATTTCCTTTGGGATTGAACCTGTAAGGACCTGATGCAAGAAAGTATAACTGATTAATTCATTCCTAGGAAGAACAAATTGATTATCAGATCCAGACATTGTATGATATAACCGAACTGCGAACGAGTAATCCAAAATCCAAGTTACACACTAATTTATATATGAAGATAGAAGACTCTTTGACAAGCGAGGGACACCAGTTCTACAGCATATGATGTAACATAAGTTTTCACTCTTTGGTCTACAGGTTATAGGTTTATAGAATGTCGACAGGCCATTTTTGGTCTCTACCATCATTAGAACATACAATATATTTGAGATTCAAGCCAACAGCCGGTAGGTAAACAACTGATAGAAGTAATTTTTTCCATATTTCTCTTTAGTCAACTACCAGACTAGAACCATCCACTTTTCAAAATAAATAAATAAATAAAACCTTTCAGAACCATCCGTAAGAAACTCGGACTTGAACTACATACCTCGTGACCTGATTCGGTTATAAGGACTTCATCCTCGATCCTTATCCCGATACCAGCAAACCTGCAGAGTTCATTCTCTAATGAGAAACTTTATTGCAAAATATTTTTAAAAATATATAATTAAGAAAATGGAGTTGCAAAATGGAAAACAGAATCCATGTTAACATAAGGATAAGTTGCAACAACACAGAACTTAGAGATCAAATTTACTTTTCCAAATCTATTCGTGATTTCCCTATCCACCGGAAACAACAATAAACTATGTTGAAGGACTAGCTCATTTTTTGTTTCTTAATAAGCTTTTAGCTTGAATGATTTTATTTTTTGTGTGTTTACCTCTCTGAACTTCCAAAAACGGATGGGATGTAAACTCCCGGTTCAATCGTTATTACCTGTAAACAACAAAGAAGCTCTTAGAAATTGAATTCCAAAATAAAAACAAAACTTATGAATCCATTGGTTGATTTAAAGGATTTTTCATTAATAACATCCTAAATGGGATAAACACACACGTAGAGGGACGGGAAAATGGGGAAAGAAGGGTCGGTATCCAAATATATGAATAGGAACAAAACTTACAACACCTGGCTTCAACGTTCGATCATAACCAACCCTAGTGCAATCATGGACATCCATTCCAAGATAATGACCTAAGCAAAGGAATCCGAAAGGGGGAAAAGGTTAATCAGGTAACCAATTTGGAATGGATATCATGTCAGTGGACAAAGTAGGAAAGTCTCTGTAATTGGAAACCTGTGCGTTGGTGAAGAGAAAAAGTACAACATAAAGAACAAAAAATGTACCATGCTTCTTTCAATTAAAAAGAAAAGGGACTAATTTTTTTCCCAAGGAGGTAAGAGAGAACCTATAGAAGTGGGATTTAGATGGTGGTAGAAATCACTTTTCAAATTTGTCAAAATTCCAAGCTCTTTGAAGCCTTCTCGGAGCATTTTCGTCTGCGAACATATAGAATATGAGAAGGGTCAAGATATTTTTCAGTGATTATGTGGCATTATTAATATATGAAAAAGTGACATGCTTAATTAAGTGAGGAACTGGCCAAAATGGAAGAAATCAAATATAGTGCAAAGAAAACCTTAGAAAGACTAAACCACAGAGTAACTTCTTCATGAGGTCGTTCTGCACCAGATTTGTTCCTAGGATCTATATATTGAGACTTTGAATGAATTAATACACAAAACTTACCGAGTAGTTGTGAATGTCCTGTATACTAGCTCCAGGTTTGCAAAGCTTTATGCATTCCTTGTTTGTTAGCAGTAGAAGCTCATAAAGCTCTTCCTGAGATACAATCAACTAAGAAAGTTGAGGCACAAAAGAAGTACCCAATAAAGAGGGTAAGATCTAATCCCGAAAACAACATTGACAAGATCAGACATTCAAAAGAACGGAGGTCACATGATCATTGCTTAAAGAGTAGTGACAATGACAGTTAATCCAAATGAAAGATTTTCGTGTTCACAAAGGTAAGCATGGAAAAGATTGCCATTAGAACTCGGCGAAACAAGAAGTTGGCTGAAAATCCTCAATATCATTTGAAATGGATAAATAAGACTTCGGGACAAAGGTAAAAGACCTGAGCAGCAGAAAACTTTCCACAAGGGGGCCAGGTACGAGTAAGATCACTAGCATAACCATGCAATTCACATCCAATATCCATTAGAACAAGATCCCCATCTTTGACCTGCAATCATTTATCATGTACATACCACCTATGAATGGTCATATTCTTTCAATCTTTAATAATAGTGAAACCCAAGCACCACTGGATAAATTCACTTACTTTCTGATCATTTCGAGAATAATGTATAACACTGCCATTACACCCACCACCCACCACAGGATTATATCTGTTACAGAGAAGGTAAATTGAGAATCAGTTGTAAAATCTTGCATGGTTTAAAGTCTCTTATTAAAACTAGACCCTGTTCACGATTTGAACGATTCAGCATACAATAAAGAATAAAATCCAAACATCTATATAGGGGTACTTCTTTAAATCCAAATATGAAGAATACTCACGCCATCCTTTGAGCACCTCTCATTCTGCACTCATATTCTACCTTTGCTGATAACATACTCTCATGAGGATACGTCTTTGAATGCATCATTGTCTGCAAAAGAGCCTAAACCCAGGAACAAAAAAAAAATTAAAAAATTAAAAAATCAAATAAAATAAAATAAAACCTCAGGAAGCATCATTTTTGCAAAAGTAAACTATTGCATTATCATGCTACATTATCAATCCTCTCTCAATCTGAAGGGGTTCTTTTTTCATAACTTCGAGAAGAAGATTAATGTTTCATTAATTAGATATAAATAAGAAAGAAAGAAAAAACTTCTATTTATGGAAAACTTTGGGAGTCTGAGGAAAAGGCAGTTTTCCTCAGACTACTGACTCAAGTCTAAATACATAGTACAAAAGAGGAGATTTAAAATGAAGTTGATAGGTTTATTCTGAAAAATGAAGAATACTCCATTTTTACCATTGTGGTCTTGCTATGTTGTAAAATAAATAAATCAGACCATGTTAACTCAGCCTTAATCTCTTTTAAGGAGTACACTCTATCACGAGCTACTAAAGAACAATGGTAAATTAGACCTCAAATAATTCGATTTCAGTTCTCAAACCATGAACAATATGAGCTCGAAGTTTCCTTTGTGTTATGCTCTTTTTTCCTTGGTAGGAACAAGTTGTGATAGAATACACCTTGTTTATCTCAATGAAATAGGCAGAATGGCTATCCCAATTCCAAAAATATTCATGACAAGTACTTTATTTATGGCTTCCCTTGAATTGCAAGGTATGAGAAGTTTTGTTGCAGAATAAATAGTCATTTTTGGAATAACTAGCAGCCAAAATATCTTTATTAAGTAACAGCCGTCCAACCTTGAAGAGGCTAAGCTATAATTACTCCCACCTGTTTCATTATTTCTTAACAAATAACTGAGTTCAAAAGGAAAATACATTCATGACATGAACATGAAGCCAGCAGGATTAATCAACTAAAAGCTTGGAGGTACCTGGCAAGCAATTGAAGCAGATTCTCTCATTAACTTTATCTCTGCTGTTGATTTTATTAACCGCAATTCATGAGTAAAAAGTGAAATATCTTTCACACAGTCATTCTCTGCCGCTTTTTGAAAGGCTTCTAAATCCACATAAGCCGGACTGGCAGTATTCGAATTATGAAACAACTTGGAGGACCTCCTAATAATATCTGGAAGGATCTGTGGTCAAATACAGAGGGTGAAAAGCAAAGCACTGGTGGTATTGGCACAGAGAAAAAGATTAAAGAGAACTTCATGAACAGCAACAATGCTTCATTCAGTTCCACAGAATCTTAAAAGTAAATCCGTGAATGATGCTCAGCCGTGACAAACAAACAGATATCAGTATTGGTTCCATCATATTTCTTTGTAATTAACTCACCTCGCGCAGCTTTCTCATTGGATACGCTTCATCAGCCTTGAAATATTCCAATGCTGCATCAACTCCTGCAGTTTTCCCTTGCCAAAGAACATCCTGATATAAATATGATTAAATTGCTTCACTATGAGGGCACACTTAAATCATACTCAGGTCTTACTTACCTTAGAGAAAAAAAATGAACAAAGAAAAAGTCAAGAAAATAGACAAACCATGATGCATGATTCCTTAAGTTAACCATCAGAGCAAAAAAAAATTTATGAAAGATCTTCAGACCAACTATCCACAAAATCGTTGAAAATACTGTTCACTCCAATCTCATAACCAAATTGTCTCATTCTCGTAAAATCAGCCAGCATAATGCACCATGGGTAGAAGACCTTGAATATCACCTTACAATTTATCTAAATGATACTAAATTCATTTACAAAAATTGAAAGCAGATATATTTTCTTCTGCCAGTTTAGGTTTGGATAGTATTGTCCTACAGATATCATTAATTTGCTCCCAGAGATCTTATCCGTTGGTCATTACATTTACAGGGAAAGACAAAAACTATCTCAAAAAATGCTGCCTGACTTCTCGACCCTTTGGAACAACAGGATTCTTAAAGGTCAGTGTAGAGCTTTTGGTTATTGTTGAGATATTGTACAGTACATTGCTTCCTCTTGGATAGCAATGCAAATGCTCAATGATTTTGTGATTTCTCCACTTTTCTCGATAGTCTTGATTGGGGGTCCTTTCTGTAATCACCTTGCTTAGGTTTTGAGAGGAAGTTGTCTTATCTCCCTACTCTCTCTTTTGTACTCGCTTCTCCAATCAAAAATTGAAAAGTGACTACCGATTCCAAAAAAGAAAGGGGTCAGGAATTGACAATTTATTGCAGTGAAACAGAGGTTGTTGGATACAATAAGCTCTGTTTCACTGCAATACTTGTTGATCCAACAAGCTCTGGTTCATTGAAAAATTTGTTGTCAATCCCTTCGGGACATCTGATAAAATTGGAACGATTGGCAAGTTTGTTGTTTCTTTAAAAAAAAAAAGAGCTTGTTTGGTCACTCTAGTGAATTCCTAAAGATAGCTTTATTCTGCGTGTCAGCTAGTAAAAATATATGTGTTTTGCTTCATAGTGGATGGTTCCCATCTTGGTTCAAAGAGTTCTTAATCACAGTCCATGGAAATACGTTTTCTCAATGGTCTCAGTTTTTTCCTTCCATCTGTCAAGTTTGTTTTACATATTGGAGCAAACCTAATTTCAAGAGGATATTTGGTTTGGTAATTTTTGACAATTCATTTCCATCTACAAGAATATGGTTACATGAAATATTAAAAGAGAGATGAAAGAAATAATATTTGGTTATAAACTTAATTGTGTTCCTTAATTTAATATTCAACCACTTCAAAAGTGATTGCTGCCTAAGAACCTCAATTGTTAGGGCAAAGAGTAAAATTTTATCAAATGAATAAGAATAGACATACATAAGGCTTTGTTTCAGGCATGAACATGCACAATCCAAAGTCATGACTCAGAACTGCCAAACCACCGGGTTGTACGCATCCAGTGACATATAAGTAATTAGAATCTTGTCGAAATTCGTAAGGCACCACATCACTCATCATTTTCACTGGCGCAGCTGCAATAATGGCCAAACTATTCTCTGGTAGAAGCTCCAGCAACCTTTTTCTTCTCGTAATGTATTCCTCAGCAGTTATTCCAGGGGTAATTTCCTCTTCTTTCATCAACTACAAGGTTCAGCAGCTAAATGAATATGTTTCTAGAACTTTAGCAAATGTTACCATTTAAGTATTAAACAAAACCATAATACAGGCATGCCTAGTGCATCGCCTCAGTACTTCATGTCGAATCAGACCTCTGGATGAGAAGCAGCAGTAGGCTGTCCAATGTCAAGTATCTTATCAGTACAATATCCCCGCAAAGCAACAACCTACAAACCAAAATACAACGACATCAATGATTCAACACATTCTGAAGTAAACAAGAAGGTGCAGTTTCTTTTCTTTCAGCACTTGAAAAGGGATGTGTTCAAATGGGGAGGAATTTTCATCATAAAAAGCTGAAGAAAACACAACTCATACAAAATAATAATAATAATAATAATAATAAAGGGAGAAGATTTCCCAATTGGCCACCATCTTCTTTTAACTTATCTTTCAAAATTCTAAGACTTCATTCCACCAAATCTCCCAAAAAAGAGCCTTCACCACATCAAAGAACAATTTCAAGCTTGTCTCTAAGAATCTAACCAAAAAGGAATTTGAAAGGAGGCTCTAGTCTCTACTAATTTGAAAAAGAGAGCAGCTCGTAATCGTATTGAAGCTATCAAACAACTTAAACTAGTTATATACCTTGGATCAATAAAAGAAGAGATCCCACTAATCCTCCAGAGAATTACTAAAAATATGCACCAGGTGGGAGAAAGGTTCAAAGTATTGAATCCAAAGAAGGCTAAAGTCTAACAGAAGGAAGGATTTGATCCTCTTTGAAGCTTTGCTTCCACTTGAACAACTGATTGTTAAGCCTGGAAGAGGCTCTTGAGATGTTCTTGATAGGTTCTTGAAAAGAGACCCACCACAATCTTTGATCGGGGAGAGAGTTCAGCCTAAATCTTTGCAACAAATTCTGCAACTAAAAGATTTCAATTCCAACCAAACCAACACGGTTATATGAAAGAACATCTACAATCATATTGGAAAGAAGCTCATTGCTGGAAAGAAGAAGACAACTTCAAGAATCACAAGCACTTCAACTCAAGAAATGAATGCAAACTAGTTTATTACATACATATACAGAAGAACTCAATTCAACAAAGCAACAATAGATAACTCATTGCAATTGGTGTACAAAAAAGATTCACAAAACCGCACCTGCTTGAACGTTGTTCTTGGAAGTAGTTTCTGAACTAGAGTCTGCATTGCTGGCTGTCTTATTCTAACAACTTAGCTTCAGATTATGAACAAGATTGCATCTTTCTGCTCCCTGCAATTTGGGAAATGGAAACTGAAGCTACCCTTTTGAGTTATTGATCTTTGGGAGCTAATTTCTAGGTCTCAGACCCACTTCCAATTGTTCGCTTACAACACGAACACTGAGAACACGGCGCCTTTTGAGTGAGCGTTTCCTCAGAGCACAAGTCGCGGCCCCGGCCTCCACCTTGTAACGAAAGTCTCTCGTAAAGGATTAAAAATTACCACAGATTAGTATAAATAGAAAAAATATCAAATTATTAATGAATGTAGAATTATAAAGAGTTTTACTCATTTTTCTATATTTGAAAACAACTCTTCAACTATTCTTACCATTTATTTTTTTTACAAGTAGAAATCTTTAAATGCCCAAAATTACAAATGATGTCTTTAGATAATTGTAGCAAATATTTTAGAATGTTTTGATACTGTAATTATGGGTGTTCGTAAGTTGGGTCGAGTTGGGTTGAAACTCTTTCTAGTCTTAACTCAATTGTTTGAGTAGTAAGTTTTGAGTTTGTTTTAGGTTAATCAGATCATTTATTTAAATTTTTATTCTAAAAATAAGTAAGATATTAATATGTAAAATTTTCATTTAATTATTTTCATATATTAAATTAAGATTAATAACTTGATTTCAATTTATATTATGAAAATTTTATTTCCAAAGTACTACAAAAAGGATTGTTTTAAAATATAGCAAAATGAACCAAAATATTTATAAATATAGCAAAATATCAATGTCTATCAGTGATAGACAGTGATAGACTCTAATAGACTATTATCATTTATCACAATCTATTAGTGATAGACAGTAACATTTTGCTAATTTGAAAATATTTCCAACAGTTTTGTCATTTAATATAGGAAAATTTTCATATATAGAAAAAATGTCAAACTATTTACAGAAAATAGCAAAAACAAATACTGATAGACATTGACAGACATTGATAGACTTCTATCAACATCTATCGATGATAAATTTCTATCATTTTTATCACTGATAGACCCTAATAGACTTCTATCATAGACCCTGATAGACTTCTATCATAGACCCTGATAGACTTCTATCATAGACCCTGATAGACTTCTATCAGTTTCTATCACAACTATCTAAAAATTTTGCTATTTTGTGTAAATAATTTCCCTTATTTTCCTATTTTTTTAAAAAAATCATATATATATAAATTTTTTAGTATAATTTAAATTTGAATGTCTTGCTAAAAAAATAATAATATCTACTATATAATTAAAAAAAATAGTGATATATAACAGTATTTATTTTAATTTATTTTAGAGAAGAATACACCTATTGTCTTCTCAAAAATCAATGCTACGGTTGGTCTTTGATCGACCAAACGTGTATGAATGATAAAGATAATAGAAAATATAGAATAAGTAGGTCTACGTGCAAGCATACACGATCGATGAAGTAATAACTTGGAGTATTCCAAGTATCGAATCCCACATGACTAGATTGAGTTAAAATTCTTATGACTGTAAACCAATGTAACTGAGGTAACCAAAGAGAAAGTTTTAGAATTTTGGTGAAAAGAAACATAAAAACAACTATCAGTGAGAATCAAACAGGGGTAACAATTCTATGACCATTCGGGTGTTATGCCTTAAGTGATGTGACCGCATCACACCAAACAATAATTTACACATGGACAGGAAATTACACCTATTCGATCTTGTATCAAGTTCCTTTAGGAGTTCTAAGCAGCTAATGCCTAATGTTTCCATGATTAGCTGGATCTTAGATTAAATCAAGTTCATTTCCTTTATTCTATGGTGTCCCTTATTTCTAAGGCAACATGATCATCCTATGTCTAGGCTCTTAGCCTCATATCGCTTTGTGAAATCCGCTTAAACCCTAACCTTCTCAGCATTAAAGCTCCGCTAGATCGTTAAATCAAATGGCTAGTTTAACTTACCGATTTTTTTCTTTTAAAATCAACAAAGAGAATGTGATTACACAAAGTGGTGTGAGCATTACATAACCTAAGTCATAACAACCCTAAGGCTTTCACATTGTTAAATCCCTAAAAATATTTAGCTCATGGGTTTTGATAAAATAATCATTTTTATTAGATCATAAACCATAGCTACAATATAACGTTGATTGGTAGAATGTAAAATGGAAAATAACAAGAAAAACAGTAAAGCTGGAAAATAGATACAACTCAAGTGAACTTGGGAAAATCCTCAAGTACAAGTCTTTCCCTAGGACGATTCCTTCTTTTTCAAGAAAGAATCTTGCCTCAACGCACACTTATGTGGAAGAGTAATCCTAGAGCCGCTACGCCTCATAGGAACTTTTGTTCTTAAGACTACTGGCTTGAACTTCAAAGAGAATCCCCAAGGTGCTGGAACATTGACAATGAGATTGAGAATAGAAGTGATGGTTGCGGCATCGGTGAGTTCTCCTCAATTAGAAGGGTTCTCCTCCTTTATAGGCCAAGGTGGTTGAGATATGACCTAAAATCATGTGCTGAACGATTTCCCAGCTTTTTAGGCGTTAGAATAACAAATTTGACCGAGAAAATAGCAACCATAATTGACTGGACGCGAATCTGGAAAAACTAGGCTCAGTAATGTGGGCGCATCACTTCTGATGCGGTTATAGCACATCTTATGTGGCGGAGAGGACTGGTACATCACTTACTACTCTAGACACATCAAATAGAAAATCAACAAAAACAGCCAGAAACATGTAAAAAACGTACCAGATCTGCACCAAATCCGCAAAAATCATCTTTTACGCATAACTAACCCTCATTAAGCTTATTTAAACATATTAAGACCAAAGTTGGGATAACATTCATGCAATAGTTCATTTTTCACATTAAAATACTAAAATCAAGGCCTAATTTCATGCATTTCATAGCATGAATTAGTCCTCTCATCAACGATTGAATGTAAATAATAATAAATAAATAAAAATTAGTGCAAGAACTCATCTTCTTTTTTCATGTAGTTTTTTATTTATATATTTACAAAAAAAACATGAAATATTTGCATAACTTTTTTTAGTTCAATAATCATTGAAGGTAGATAATTGAATCTTCAACTTTATAAGTAAAAGTATCAATATTTTTTTCGTTAAAAAAGACTTTTGGTTCCTAAACTTTTACAATTACAAAAGTAACAATTTAATCTATAAACGTTAGTTGGTAACAATTTAGTCTCCATACTTTAAATAATACAACAATTCGATGTTTGAACTTTAATAAGTAACAATTTAATTCATGTACTTTACACAGTTTATAACGATTTAATCTTTATTGTGAATGGATAAACTAATAAATAATCATTTTTTTTATAAACTATAATAGCCAAAAGTCATTACATAATAAAAGTTAACACTTATTTTTGTAGAGATATTTCATGTACACGGAGACTAAATTGTTATCAACTAAAATTCAAAGACTAAAACTCTATTTGGTAACAATTTCGTTTTTTGTTTTTGTGTTTGAAAATTAAGCATATTGTCTCCTCATTTCTTACATTGATTTGCATCTCTTAAGTACAATAATTGAATTTTTTACCAAATTCCAAAAACAAAAATAAGTTTTTAAAAGCTACTTTTTTTAGTTTGGTTTTTTAAACCATTAGTAAAAAATTGATAACAAAGGAATAAATTTGAGGGTAAAAATAGTGTCTATAAGCTTAATTTTCAAAAACAAAAACAAAAAACGAAATGGTTACAAAACGGAACCTAAATTATTACCTATATTATCACCCAAATCATTTTAATATCTTTATGAGAAGGCCTCCCTTCAAAAATAACAATCATTTTGTCAATTTTCTCAGATATGGGTGCAGCTAAGAACACATGTTAATCGAACCTGTGGCAATATAGTGTTGTTTTATAGCCAAATGAGGATTTTGATTTGGCATAAAGTAGAAACCAAAGGCAGAGCAGACCAATATGTATATATGTTCTATGTAAATACAAAGTTAAGTTTTGGATTCTGAAAAAAGCAATATATATATATATATATATAGTACTAAAAAGAAAGAAAAAGGCTTGACATAGATAAGGCTTGGCTGACCAAAAAAATAAGGGCAAAACTCCAGAGAAGTAACAACCATGGACCAGATCAAAAACCCTGACCCTTGTGAACCAAACAAGCTAAACCAGCATAAAAGTTGAACCCTTCACTACACCAACCAATCAAGAAAGAAACAAGACCAAGGGACCTACAATTCTTTTGATATAACACTTTCCAAACCTACCCATTTCACCCAAACTTGAACCCACCAGGAGGAACATTTGGCTGGTTTGCACCAAATGCAAACCCATGTTGATTCACATCTCCATTCTGCTGTGGGTTCTGCTCTTGCTCTTCGTCTTCTTCTGCCCAGTATCTCTCCAACATCTTCACCGCCTTCTCGTAGATTTCGTTGTTGTCGTGACTCTGCAAGTTTTCAATCTTATCGAGTCCTTCACACTCATCGATGGCTTGTGCATAGATGTTGATTCCTCCATTCATTCCCATGTCCTTGTCGGCCTCCCCAACCTTGAGTATGTTATCAAGCCCCTCCAGACACACTGTCACGATCCTCGGATCCGGACAGGTTAGAAGGTCACAGAGCGGTTTGATGCAACCTTGAGTTACTAGAAATCTGCATCAAATAATGATTGTGCTAAATCCACAGCTTTGTCCAGCAAAAATACAGCTAAAAAAATAAGCCTAGCATGTTATTTTTGAAATGTGTAACCTAATATACTAGGCCACGAACCGCTGAAATTCAATATATCTTGCTAAATATTTAAAAAAGAGCAAGCCAAAAAGAAATTTAGTCATTGTAGTAGTTCAAATGATTTTTTGATCCAAAGAATATATACTCTATGGTGCGCACATCAACAATTTAACATTAGTAACTGGCATAAGGCCGCTAATCCTCATTCCAGGTACACTTTATTCTCCTTGCTGTGGAAGGTTAAGACTTTCAAGAAAGTCAAATTTCTTCCTTGGCACTTCTTATATGGAATGATTGACACTGTTGACTGTATTCAGAGGAATTGGGGCTATGTTGGAACACTCTTAGTAAAAAACAACCACAGCTATGTACACTACACCCCCAACAATACCAAGAAAGCCCAAGGCGCGTAAAACCAGACCAAACAAAAAACCTAATAAAACAAATGGTGGAGATTTGAGCTCACAACTTTTAAGAGAAGTTACTAATGCCTTAGACCAATTATTTCTTTTCGTGTCATAGTCTAGGTTTTTTCAAAGTTTCTAAGTTGATTGTATTCTTTCATTCTTCTAAATGGAAGCTGTGTTTTTCAGAGCAGGCACATATAGCTTATACAGGAGTGCAAATCATAAAGCGCCAAGAACTAGTAAACTATTTCTTACTGAATCTGCTGATGAGATCCTCCCGAGGTGGCATTGGAAATAGCCCACCCAGCCTCCTTCTTGATGTCAAATTCTGCATGTTGGAGGAGATGAACAAGAGGAAGGATAATATTTGCCTCAATAACTGCCTGTACATACCAATTCAACGTTATAATCATGTTGAACAGACACCTCAAACTTTTATCATAGGTGTGTGCAGAAACAAGGGCGGAAGAAGTTCATTTTTTTAAAGCTCAAGGCACAATAAAGCGCAATAGTCTTTTGGGACTTAAGAGCAGCTGTTTTTTCTGAGGCGCACTACATATAAAAGTACTACTTTCTATTTTTTTATTTTTTTAGATAAAAAACATTTCATTGATTAATGAAATAAGAAAAACTCCAAAAGCCAATAGGCAATTACAAGAAATATAAAAGTACTATATAATGAAGAGAAAGCATAGTTGGAGTGAATATATATATATATATATATATATAGGCTTAGTAAATTTGATTTTCTTTAGTTAATAAGGAAGGAAAACCCTAATTATTACTATTTTTTCAAAAATAATGAAAAAGCCTCAAGGCCCAGGGCGTGATCCTTGGGGCTTTACAAAAGGCGCGCACCTTATTGTGTGAGACTCACCTTTAAGGTGAGTCCAGAGTTGCACCTAGGCATGCGCCCAGGAGGGCTTTTTTAAACACGGGTCTCAGTGACATTTCTTTCAAGTTACTAACAGAAGGTATAATAATTGTCAATTTCGCAGGTCACAGAAGACTTTAAAATGCAAACAAACAAAACCCTGCCTGCCTGTTATCTATACTCGGCCCATTTTCTTTCAAAAAGCAGAATCTATAACAAAAGGCAATATAGAACCTGTATCTGAGCTCTATTTCCAGCCGTGATATTTGAGATTGTCCAACAAGCTTCTTTCTTGATGCTTTTCTTGTGATTTTGAGTGAGAAGTTGATAGAGATTAGGTAGAACTTGGTTGTCGATCACAAACTGAAAAAGGAGGGAGGTTACAAAAAAACATACAGAAAAATCATTGAAATTGACAAGAAAAAGTAAAGAGAAGATCAAGAGAAAAAGCAGATTCCCAGAACAAGATTAGCCAAAAAAAAAAAGGTAAATACCACGTTCCTTCTTTTTCAAGAAAGAATCTTGCCTCAACGCACACTTATGTGGAAGAGTAATCCTAGAGCCGCTACGCCTCATAGGAACTTTTGTTCTTAAGACTACTGGCTTGAACTTCAAAGAGAATCCCCAAGGTGCTGGAACATTGACAATGAGATTGAGAATAGAAGTGATGGTTGCGGCATCGGTGAGTTCTCCTCAATTAGAAGGGTTCTCCTCCTTTATAGGCCAAGGTGGTTGAGATATGACCTAAAATCATGTGCTGAACGATTTCCCAGCTTTTTAGGCGTTAGAATAACAAATTTGACCGAGAAAATAGCAACCATAATTGACTGGACGCGAATCTGGAAAAACTAGGCTCAGTAATGTGGGCGCATCACTTCTGATGCGGTTATAGCACATCTTATGTGGCGGAGAGGACTGGTACATCACTTACTACTCTAGACACATCAAATAGAAAATCAACAAAAACAGCCAGAAACATGTAAAAAACGTACCAGATCTGCACCAAATCCGCAAAAATCATCTTTTACGCATAACTAACCCTCATTAAGCTTATTTAAACATATTAAGACCAAAGTTGGGATAACATTCATGCAATAGTTCATTTTTCACATTAAAATACTAAAATCAAGGCCTAATTTCATGCATTTCATAGCATGAATTAGTCCTCTCATCAACGATTGAATGTAAATAATAATAAATAAATAAAAATTAGTGCAAGAACTCATCTTCTTTTTTCATGTAGTTTTTTATTTATATATTTACAAAAAAAACATGAAATATTTGCATAACTTTTTTAGTTCAATAATCATTGAAGGTAGATAATTGAATCTTCAACTTTATAAGTAAAAGTATCAATATTTTTTTCGTTAAAAAAGACTTTTGGTTCCTAAACTTTTACAATTACAAAAGTAACAATTTAATCTATAAACGTTAGTTGGTAACAATTTAGTCTCCATACTTTAAATAATACAACAATTCGATGTTTGAACTTTAATAAGTAACAATTTAATTCATGTACTTTACACAGTTTATAACGATTTAATCTTTATTGTGAATGGATAAACTAATAAATAATCATTTTTTTTATAAACTATAATAGCCAAAAGTCATTACATAATAAAAGTTAACACTTATTTTTGTAGAGATATTTCATGTACACGGAGACTAAATTGTTATCAACTAAAATTCAAAGACTAAAACTCTATTTGGTAACAATTTCGTTTTTTGTTTTTGTGTTTGAAAATTAAGCATATTGTCTCCTCATTTCTTACATTGATTTGCATCTCTTAAGTACAATAATTGAATTTTTTACCAAATTCCAAAAACAAAAATAAGTTTTTAAAAGCTACTTTTTTTTAGTTTGGTTTTTTAAACCATTAGTAAAAAATTGATAACAAAGGAATAAATTTGAGGGTAAAAATAGTGTCTATAAGCTTAATTTTCAAAAACAAAAACAAAAAACGAAATGGTTACAAAACGGAACCTAAATTATTACCTATATTATCACCCAAATCATTTTAATATCTTTATGAGAAGGCCTCCCTTCAAAAATAACAATCATTTTGTCAATTTTCTCAGATATGGGTGCAGCTAAGAACACATGTTAATCGAACCTGTGGCAATATAGTGTTGTTTTATAGCCAAATGAGGATTTTGATTTGGCATAAAGTAGAAACCAAAGGCAGAGCAGACCAATATGTATATATGTTCTATGTAAATACAAAGTTAAGTTTTGGATTCTGAAAAAAGCAATATATATATATATATATAGTACTAAAAAGAAAGAAAAAGGCTTGACATAGATAAGGCTTGGCTGACCAAAAAAATAAGGGCAAAACTCCAGAGAAGTAACAACCATGGACCAGATCAAAAACCCTGACCCTTGTGAACCAAACAAGCTAAACCAGCATAAAAGTTGAACCCTTCACTACACCAACCAATCAAGAAAGAAACAAGACCAAGGGACCTACAATTCTTTTGATATAACACTTTCCAAACCTACCCATTTCACCCAAACTTGAACCCACCAGGAGGAACATTTGGCTGGTTTGCACCAAATGCAAACCCATGTTGATTCACATCTCCATTCTGCTGTGGGTTCTGCTCTTGCTCTTCGTCTTCTTCTGCCCAGTATCTCTCCAACATCTTCACCGCCTTCTCGTAGATTTCGTTGTTGTCGTGACTCTGCAAGTTTTCAATCTTATCGAGTCCTTCACACTCATCGATGGCTTGTGCATAGATGTTGATTCCTCCATTCATTCCCATGTCCTTGTCGGCCTCCCCAACCTTGAGTATGTTATCAAGCCCCTCCAGACACACTGTCACGATCCTCGGATCCGGACAGGTTAGAAGGTCACAGAGCGGTTTGATGCAACCTTGAGTTACTAGAAATCTGCATCAAATAATGATTGTGCTAAATCCACAGCTTTGTCCAGCAAAAATACAGCTAAAAAATAAGCCTAGCATGTTATTTTTGAAATGTGTAACCTAATATACTAGGCCACGAACCGCTGAAATTCAATATATCTTGCTAAATATTTAAAAAAGAGCAAGCCAAAAAGAAATTTAGTCATTGTAGTAGTTCAAATGATTTTTTGATCCAAAGAATATATACTCTATGGTGCGCACATCAACAATTTAACATTAGTAACTGGCATAAGGCCGCTAATCCTCATTCCAGGTACACTTTATTCTCCTTGCTGTGGAAGGTTAAGACTTTCAAGAAAGTCAAATTTCTTCCTTGGCACTTCTTATATGGAATGATTGACACTGTTGACTGTATTCAGAGGAATTGGGGCTATGTTGGAACACTCTTAGTAAAAAACAACCACAGCTATGTACACTACACCCCCAACAATACCAAGAAAGCCCAAGGCGCGTAAAACCAGACCAAACAAAAAACCTAATAAAACAAATGGTGGAGATTTGAGCTCACAACTTTTAAGAGAAGTTACTAATGCCTTAGACCAATTATTTCTTTTCGTGTCATAGTCTAGGTTTTTTCAAAGTTTCTAAGTTGATTGTATTCTTTCATTCTTCTAAATGGAAGCTGTGTTTTTCAGAGCAGGCACATATAGCTTATACAGGAGTGCAAATCATAAAGCGCCAAGAACTAGTAAACTATTTCTTACTGAATCTGCTGATGAGATCCTCCCGAGGTGGCATTGGAAATAGCCCACCCAGCCTCCTTCTTGATGTCAAATTCTGCATGTTGGAGGAGATGAACAAGAGGAAGGATAATATTTGCCTCAATAACTGCCTGTACATACCAATTCAACGTTATAATCATGTTGAACAGACACCTCAAACTTTTATCATAGGTGTGTGCAGAAACAAGGGCGGAAGAAGTTCATTTTTTTAAAGCTCAAGGCACAATAAAGCGCAATAGTCTTTTGGGACTTAAGAGCAGCTGTTTTTTCTGAGGCGCACTACATATAAAAGTACTACTTTCTATTTTTTTATTTTTTTAGATAAAAAACATTTCATTGATTAATGAAATAAGAAAAACTCCAAAAGCCAATAGGCAATTACAAGAAATATAAAAGTACTATATAATGAAGAGAAAGCATAGTTGGAGTGAATATATATATATATATATATATATAGGCTTAGTAAATTTGATTTTCTTTAGTTAATAAGGAAGGAAAACCCTAATTATTACTATTTTTTCAAAAATAATGAAAAAGCCTCAAGGCCCAGGGCGTGATCCTTGGGGCTTTACAAAAGGCGCGCACCTTATTGTGTGAGACTCACCTTTAAGGTGAGTCCAGAGTTGCACCTAGGCATGCGCCCAGGAGGGCTTTTTTAAACACGGGTCTCAGTGACATTTCTTTCAAGTTACTAACAGAAGGTATAATAATTGTCAATTTCGCAGGTCACAGAAGACTTTAAAATGCAAACAAACAAAACCCTGCCTGCCTGTTATCTATACTCGGCCCATTTTCTTTCAAAAAGCAGAATCTATAACAAAAGGCAATATAGAACCTGTATCTGAGCTCTATTTCCAGCCGTGATATTTGAGATTGTCCAACAAGCTTCTTTCTTGATGCTTTTCTTGTGATTTTGAGTGAGAAGTTGATAGAGATTAGGTAGAACTTGGTTGTCGATCACAAACTGAAAAAGGAGGGAGGTTACAAAAAAACATACAGAAAAATCATTGAAATTGACAAGAAAAAGTAAAGAGAAGATCAAGAGAAAAAGCAGATTCCCAGAACAAGATTAGCCAAAAAAAAAAAAGGTAAATACCACGTTTCTATCCTTTTCTAGTAAAATCAATATATCAAGAAATTAAACTAATGGAAACACCATCGAATAAAAAGACATAAATAGGTACCTGCGTCTGAGCATCATCACCAGTAACAATGTTTCCAACTGTTCGAAGAGCTGGCACCAGAACTGATGGTGATTGGTGGCTAACAGAAACAAATACTGGTTAGTAACAAATGAAAAAAAAAAAAAGGGAAAAACTATGCATAATCACTATAAGCAAAGGCATTGAGATGTGCTTGCAATCGGTGCTTTTAAGATATGTTGTGGGCAAGGCAAGGAGAGGCTGACACCTCAATTGTCAAAAAATGCAAAGATAGGGTGTGCTTAATTCAGATCCTTTAAGATATAGGAGCTTACAGCAGAAGCTCCACAAGTCTTGGGCAAACTCCTGCTTCTATTACAGCCTGAATTTTTTCATTTGGGCCATCTGAAAGGTAGGAGAGAGCCCAGCAGGCATCTGTTAGAACTTCTTCGTCATTCAAGTGAATCAGTTGCCTTAGAACTGGTAAAGCAGGTTTCACCTGAGTGAGTGCAAGTTAATCAACACAACATCCACGACAATAGAAGTAAATGTTAGAAGAAACTCAAAGTTGGATCTTGAATCCGCCAGATCAACAGAAATATAAACCTGATCAAATGGAGTTGGGGGCTTCCCACGACAGAAATTAGACAAAGTCCATGTTGCATTCCTCAGCATGGATAATTTTGAGTGCTCATTTAGTTGGCCAAGTAACGGCACTAGTGCACCATGGCTAAGAACAAGATCCCTACAACTTGGAGAGTCACCAGCAACATTACCTAAGGCCCACACAGCCTGTGCAAGAAAAAGGAAAAGATCGTATTAAACAAATCAAGTGATAGTAATGTCGTCCAAAAAAAGACAATAACAATAACAAGCGAAGACTTTCCATACCAAAATGTGGCATCAAGTGAACATGCCATTATATTTTACAGTAACACAGAGTGTTGAATAGAAATTTGAAACATGTTCAAGGCATAGCATAATTTGACAAAAATAGCTATATGAAAGGTATGTGGCTGATTATATCCACTGCTCCAAAAAGGACAGAGATCAATAATTTTGAGGACAAACAAAGCACAATCATAACTATTCCAGTAATTCTTCCATTCATATTATTATAACATAAAAAATAAACACATACGTTAGAATTTATATCAACAAGATGGTTTTTATTTGACATTTGAAGCTTCAAAAATGGCCTTGGTCAAAGGTTCTCCTCTACTGGTAACAATGGCATTCACATAACCCACTCACAATTCACTGACAACACTCTCATTTTCAGAAACTATAGGCTATGGAAAAGAAAAACATAAAAATCTAATGAATATCCATGACCCCTTTGAAATAACGTTAGAACTGAAGGGAACCTCACTATATCAGCAGTAACGAGCTTAATTTTGGCTGTAGTGAGGTTGAGACAAAGACAATAATACTGTCTCAGAGCACTAAAACTAATTGGCGGATGCTTTATCTAAATGCACTATCAGAGCGTTTTTGAGTCCAGTGGAAAAGCAAGATTAAGAACAAACTTAGTAAATGGAAAACCAGTCGACTAAGAGGGATAGAGTTTTTTTTTAAAAAAAAAAATTTTATAAAAGGGAGTAAATTCATATAATTCAATATGTAATTTCAAGTATTCCAACTTATTATATTTCTGTCTTCAAAATCCCTATTTCCTTGGAAGAAGCTCTTCAAAGACTTTCTACACCATGATATGATGATTCTAATGCAAAAGGTAGCACCTTGTAAGTTGAGATACAGTAAAGCTCCCTATTGATGATTGGCACAGTTGGGTAACGATAATTGGTAACTTAATTTATCACAATCAAACTCTCTCTTCAAAATGGCTTTGGAGATACCCAAATGAACAAGACACACCTTCTGGTCATGGTATCACCAAAAAATTGCAAATACGGATCTCATCCATCAGGCTGGTGTCCTCCTGATATAAGGACCAGTACTATATGCCTCAGGCATGTCACAAGAAAAATCAGCATCCTTTGAAGTCATTTATGGTCTCTTAAGGCATAACGTAGGAATAAGATTAGATTGTGGAGAGATGTTTGGGTGGAAAATAGCTCTGTTGCTGGCTCCTTCCCTGATCCATATGCCATTGCTAGTAATAGAAGAGCATGATCAACTATGCGAGGGCGATGAACTAATAAGCATGAGCTGAAATTAGACCAAAAGATAATGAGATCCTTGTGTTTACTAAATGCTATGGAAAAGATTAATGCCTTCTATCCTTCTTCAAGAGATGATAAAAGAATCTGGAAATTGCCCCAGTGGATAAACATACAAGTAGCATTTTCACTTGGGAATTAAATATATATTTATCACCTTGCACCTTGTACCCACTCTTTCTAAAGTTCAGCTCAATAACTGACTGCACATAGGGAAGAAAATTTTTCAAGGTTAAGGGTTTTTTTGTAGACATTAATGCTGGAAAAACTAAATACTTCTGATAGAATTCCTACCTACGAGTTTGCCCCAAAAATGGTTCATGTCTTAAAAACATGCGTTGACTTTTCAAAACTTTTTGGAGGCTTGGAGCTATATTTTTAATAGAGTTAAATTCAAATAGATCCCCAAACTGTTGCACGTCTAAAAAACATGACGAAGACCTGAGTCACCACTTCCTTCACATTGATTTTTTTGGAGGCTAGGAGCAACAATTGTAGTAGGAATTGAATTCAAATGGATCTGCCCCTCCTCAGTAAACATTTTTGGAGCAAAGCCTTGCATATCATAATCTGAAAATGCGTACAATGGATTCTACCGGGAAAACACAATTATAGTGAAATCATTGACTGTCACCAAAAAGAAAGAAACAGAAGAATGTTCAAAGACACTCATAGGGACATAATTAACTGTTTATTTACATTCGTTATTTTGGCTTAAAAATGGAATATTTTTATTCACACCAAGCTTTCATTGTAGTTATTACCCTTTACAGGTTTCACCAACTGAACTACGTGCTTATGTATAGCCTTCATTAGTCAGAAAGGCTTTGCCGTCTTTTGGTGTAAACATTATCAGTTCACAATACCTAATGAAAAGCTACTACCATATCTAAAAAGAAGAAGAAAAAGAAAGAATATGTGCCAACCTGCTCCCTGACATCGTCACTGCCTGAGCTCAAAAGATTTACAAAAATAGGGACAGCACCATGGTCAATGACAACTCGCGTATGCTCTGATGTTCCAGATGCAATATTGGTTAAGGCCCATGCCGCTTCAAACTGCATCCATTGAAATCATCGGTCATATTGGTGTCTTCAAACGATTCAATAAAACCAAAAGTTATATAAAGAAAAAAGAACAAAATGTTTCAAGGAATCCAACTTGCAACTGGGGTAGATCATGCCTTCCAAGAAACTCCACAAACTTGGGAACTACACCAGCTTTGATTACTTCATCAATTGGGGGGCTACGCTCTGCACATAAATTCAAATCAAGACTGAACCACAATGGATGTAGAACAGAACGTGTTCAGTTATTTCAAGAACACGCTTACCAATAGATAATAGCTTTCTAAATTGAGTAGTAGCTTCCAGCTGTCCTGCTGTATCGGCAGACCACACCCCTTGTACCAATACAGGAATACTCTCCAACTGAAATTGCAAATCAACAACAAAGTTACCAATCCAACATAAATCAGATCAAAAGAATTATGCTTATCTTCATAGTCATTTACGGAACGCTGAAGCTTTTATTGGATTAGCAAGCATACACAACACGCGATTCCATAATCCATATCATGAAATAACAACCAAATTTCCAATAGATTACATCCACAAACCAGGCAGAATCCAAATACACGTGTATCAGTTCAACACTCAAACATACTGCCGAAATTATTTAGAGCAAAGTAAGAGAGAACATTGAGCAGGATTCAAAAAAAGAACTTTCCATTCTGGGTTTTCTACCTCTTCCTTGTTTCAGGTATCTCTTCTATTCCAAAGAGTGGCACAAATGTGCAGAATAATAGAAATCCACTTCTACAGTGACTCGTGGAAATATTAAGCATGGAAATCACTTCCAACAAAACTTCCCCCCGGTTCAAAATTATTGGTCAACAAAGTTAGTCAGCAAAACCCAGAATCAGATTTGGTAAAACCTACGAATCAGAATCCAAATTGCTAGTAAAATCCTCCATTTCCGCAGAAACCCAAATAGGAATAAAGCAAATCAAAGAACCCCACATGAAAAAAAATGACGAAAACAAGTCCAATCAATCGAAATCACCAAACAAAAGGACCAAGTAAACCCATACGCGCTTCTCGGAGACGGCGGCATTCTGAGCAGCATCGAGCAATTGCTGGGAATGCAAGAGAAGCCCTTCTCTCCTCTTCTTAAGCAAGTTATCCTCACGCTTGTTCTTCCTGATCTCGACCAGATTATCCTCTCTCCTCCTTCTAGCCTCATCGGCATCGACGCCGGTCTTGTAAGACTTCTTGCGGACATCGGTTCGGGTGGTGGGTCGGAGAGACATTGCGGGCGGTGAAGTGGGTTGTTGTTGGATGAGGAAGCAAGTGTTGGAGGAGAAATGGGGTGGCTGGAAGCTGGAACACAGAGCGTCTGGGGGCGATTTGAGAGGCTGGAGTTGGTGGGTTTGGGTTTGGGTTTGGGATTGGGATTGGGATTGAGCTGTTGGTCGGGCTGCTTTTGCTTTGCTGTGAGCGAAATGGGCAGTCTTCTGGTTGGCAATTTGGTGGATGGATTGATGAATGGATGATGGATTGGTTGAGACTTTGGAGGAAACAGGAACAGCCCTACAGTCAAAATTATTTTGAATTTGTTTTCTTCTCTTCCAACTTTCCCATTTTACTCTCCAATTCTGTTTTAGTTCTTCTGTTTTCAAATCCTATAGAAATCTTCAGTTTTTTTTTTTTTTTTTTTTTTGAAAATATTGAAATTTTAAGGAAAATTACCAATTTGGGCCTACTTTAGTTAACATTTAATTTTTTTTATTTTTATTTTAAAAAATTGGTTTTTTTTTTTAAGAAAAGAAGTATTATAAAGAAACTAACCAAAGTCCGATACACAAGTGATTTCCTCATAAATAGGAGAGGAGAACAACAAACCAAAATAACCCCTATCAACTTCTTTGCTCTTGGACACGAGGCGAAACACACAACCCGAATAATCTCGAACAGTGAGACAATCTCGTCCAGTGAGCTACTCAACTTAGATGGATCACAACTAACATGATTAACAGCATTTATAAGATCAACACAGTTAGATTTCACAGATTTCACAATCATGAGGAGAGAAGAACAATCACCAATCCAAACAAAAAAAATCTGATAGACCCATAATCACTACGAGGGCCTCTAGGTTCTTGATACCCCATTTCACCACCACCTCCAAGTTCTTAAAAAATTAGATTCATATACAATTTCTTTGTTTTTCTACCTACTTTATAGGAGTACTTTTAAAACTCAAACTAAGTAATTTTTTAAAAACTTGTTTTTGTTTTTTAAAATTTGACTAAGTCTTTAAGTATTGGGTTAGAAAGATGAAATTTATTGTAAATAAGTTTAGGAGTTGTTTGGGTCGGTGGATCGGAATTAAAATCCATTAAAAACTCTAGCATTTCTTAAGTTTGGAGTTGAGAGTTGAATTGGATTTTATTGCTTTTTTAAAAAAATAAAATAAATCAATGTCTTTTCTTAATCTCCATTTTTTATATATAATAATTTGTTTTTGAATTACCTATCAATATTTATAAGAAAAAAAAAAGATTGAAGTCTTAAGGAAAATTACCAATTTGGGCCTACTTTAATTAACATTAAAATTTTTATTTTTATTTTAAAATTTTAGTTTTCTTTTTTAAAAAAAAGTAACCAAAGTCCGATACACAAGTATTCTCACAAATAGGAGAGGAGAACAATAAACCAAAATAACCCTTATCAACCTCTTTGGTCTTGGACACTCAGACAGTAAGACACAACCCGAGCAACCTCGAATACAAAGACAATCTCATCAATTGAGCTACTCAACTCAGATGGAACACAACTCACATGATTAACAACATTTATAAGATCGAACAACCATATTCCACCATCATCATATGACTAACAACATTTATAAGATCGACACAACCATATTCCACCATCATGGGGAGAGAAGGACAATCATCAACCCAAACCAAAAAATCTGACAAGTCCATAATTACTGTAAGGGCCTCCAGGTTCTTGATACCTCAGTTCACCACCACCTCTAAATTCTTAAAAAATTAGATTTATAAACAATTTATCTGTTTTTCTATCTACTTTATAGGTATTTTTAAAAATCAAATCAAGTAATTTTTTTACAAAAACCTATTTTTGTTTTTTTTTTTTTTTTAATTTGACTAAGCTTTAAGTATTTGGTTAGAAATATTGAAAATCATTATAAATAAGTTTAGAGTTGTTTGGGTTGGTGGTTCGGAAGTAGAATCCATTAGAAACTCTATGATTTCACGTTTGTGTTCATAGTTATGTTTGGAGTTGAGAGTTAAATTGGATTTTAATATTCTTTTTAAAAAAATAAAATAAAATAAATCAATGTCTTGTTTTAATCTCCATTTTTTATATATAATAATTTGTTTTTAAATTACCTATCAATATTTTGACCAATTGTTCGACCATATTCAAAATAGAATTATAAGTTTGTTTATTTATTATTTTTTTTAATCGTAAAAAAAATTGCCAATCTCCTGAGCTTTTTTTTTTTTTTTTTTCCAATATTATATACTTTATCTTTTAATATTATTAGTTATTTACCAGTTAAATTTACAAACTATTTCTCCAACTTTCTAACTAGGAAAATTCATAGATAAGGTTCAATTTTAAAATCAAAATGGTAATAATATTTTGAAGTTAAAACTATCATCACGTTACAATAAAGTTTAAAGTACAACATGATATTAAAAATTGCATATAATAGGAATAATTAAGCAAAGTCTTATAAACAAAAGTAGTGGTTGATAAAATAAAACAAAAAAAGATTAATAATAAAAGTAAATGAACGTGGACAAACAAAAGCATTGATTTAGATATAAAATAGATTGGAAAATTAGACTAGATAGCAAAAAAATTAGGTTTTGTTTGGACATTTAGCAAAAATTAAAAATAATAAGATTTTTGGCAAAACGTATGTCATTCAACCATTTTTTATAATACCCAATTTGCCCTTTATGTGGTCTTCCATAAAAAATATTGAATACAGTGTAATTATTATAGCGTGAATCAATTTAAAATAAAAATACAGTGTAATTAAGTCGGTTATCAGTTTCGAACCTTTAGATGTTAAAGAAAGAAAGTAGTGCAACCTATTAATTATCATGGCATTCAAAACTTAGTCTAATTTTTATCATTTATGGAAGTAAATAGATATTCTCTTAAAAATTCATTGAATAAATAAAACAATGAATTTTTAATCTTTAAATTTTAATCTTAGTTTAATCTTTAAATTTTCCACTTCGATTCCTATTATTTGAATAATAAAACAATTATTTTAGTCATTATAGTGGTCTTTTATTAATCATATTTTAGTGAAAATCTAGAGCGTTGATTTAAAATCTAACACCTAAGTTAAGCCATGTGACATAAAATATTAGTTCCCTTACCATCTAGATCTACTTAAATGTCAACCATCAAATTTATATCCATCATAGAATATAAAATTATGAAATATAATCTATGAACGTTGATTTCAACTACTTATGAAAACTAAATTTTATAAATCAAAATAACTGTTGAAGCAATTTTGATATAAAATCTTTAGGGTTGAAATCGAATCGATTTAGAAGTTCTAGTGATTGAGATTGAGTGATTTTCATATTCAAATAGTTCTTAATTTCAATTCACTAGGTTTTCTTATTATTTGGTATCAGAGCCTAGACGCTCTAGATATTTTATATCCTGTGAGTATTACTTACAATTTTATCTTTAAATTTTGTTTTTATTTTCATTTGTGTTGTTAAAAAAAATATGCACTAAGATCTTAGTTTAAAATTTATTTTGTTGAGGCAGTGGGAAGTTTAAAATTTCATCGTAAATTTTTTATTGATTAAGAAAGAAAATTGGAGTTGGAGGAGATATTCATATTGAAAACTGAGAATTAAGAGTTTTCATATTTAAAGGGTTATTAATTCTAATTCACTAGAGTTAATTTTCATATCAGATTTTATTCAGATTATTGTAAAATCATTTTTATTAAACACTTACTTAATTATAGCTCATTTATTAATCTCTCCAGAAGTCTTTTTAATACAAAGCAAAAATAAATTAATTTCTATATGTAGTCAATGGAAATAGACAACATGCACCTGATCTCTATGAAATGGATTAATCTGAACATAATTCGATAGGTAATGTACTACTAAATCTTTCAAATTATAAATTTAAACAAGTTTACGATAGAAAGGGGTTGACAACAAAATGAAAACATAAATTTGGAGACTGTCCAAAAGTCCAATACCAACTAACAAAATAAATAATATTAATAGAGAATTATCAAATTTAATTATGTCAATTACTCCTAAATTATGCTAACTTTAGTACAAAGGTTAATTATTCTTAGATAAAATGATAACCATTCAAACAAGAGTCTTGAATAGCCAATCTAACCTGTCAAATAGAATTTAAAACGTTGGAATATGAATAAAGAGTCTTGACATCTTTAAATTATTACATTTTTAAAAAAAAATTATATATTAAATTTGAACCATAAAATATGATTAAAAATGTTAGAACAGGAACAACTTTACATAATATAATAGTTAAATTATAAATTTTATCTATAAACTTTGAGATTTATATCAATTTGGTCCCTAACTTTTAAAATTACAAATTTAATCCTTGAGTTTTCGACTTTTTTAATTCACACACATATATATGTGTACATTTGCCGTATAAGTCCAGTCAATTTTTTCTTCTTTTTTCTCTTCTACAAGATCCTAGAAGGTGCACGTTAAAGTTCATTTTAATTAGTCATTTCCTTGTTTTTTAACAAAGTGAGATATATCAATAGTATTGTTATGATGAGATACCAGATATTCTACTCATACTATAAACTATTTGAATTATTTCTTAAACGTGATCTTTTTGTATTTCAACCACATACGTACCCTTTAAGACTATACTAATAACCGTCGGATAAAGTAAATTGAAAATAAAACTAATCATAGAGAAAAATAAAAGCTACTTAAGCTTAAAATAATATAAAAATCACCTCATTAAACAATGTTTGCTTCAACATGTTATATCATTTTTCTAATTAGTCAATTATCGGTCAATTTATAATTTTAGTGTAGGACAATTTTTAAACCTAAAGGGCTAAAAGTCAGTAGGTAGAAACCTTTGTGACCCATAGACACTAATGACTAATCTAAAGGCTCAATGACAAAAAATGTATTTTGCTCTTAATTTATTATTAAATTAATCATTAAGTTATTAAAATTAATTCAATAAAATAATAAGTAGTCATTTTTTCAATAAGGTTCCATTACCATTTTAGTCTATGTGCTGTGAGACTCATTTCATTTTAGTCATTATACTTTCAAGTGACAAATTTTAATTCACATATTTTCAATAAATCTTAAAATGAGTTATTATTATTAGTTTCTTTATGGACAATTTTGGACTAAGGGCAAAAATGTAAAAGAATGAAGATAACAGGGATCTACGGGCCAAACAACCAAATCCAAAGCAAGATTGGGCCAAGAGAAGTGAAGTGGCATGGTCAGCCGACCCCATGAAAATGCCTCCAAACGAAGGTTTTTTAAGGGATCCAGCCTAAGGAATAAATTTTAACTCAAAAGTTAGTTCGAAAACCTTAAAAGGAGAAGACTAGGTTAAGAAAACTCTATAAATAGAGGAAAGAGTCACGAAGGGAAGTAAGTCCACTCACATCTAAACTACTATAGATGCTACACTTTTTTCATGCTAACTTGAGCATCAGAACCTATATGGTGAGTACCAGTCCGATGTACAGATCTTTCTTGTCTTGCTTCTTTTTCCTGAACTACAAATTCGCGGTTATTGTCAAGAGGTGATTATTTACCTCGTCCAATTTTTGGCATCAACAGATTTGAAATAAGCTAATTTAATTAAATTGGGTAAAATAAAAGATAATTTTCAATCAAAGAAAATACATGTGAATATGTTTTAATTTACAAATTTATCAGAGAAAGCTTAGAAAAGAACCCTCAATATATATGTATATATTAAAAGATGAAAATGAAACAAATTCTAAAGTGTGAGACACAAATGATTTTTTTTTTACAACAACACCACAAAGAAAATAAAATGAGCCTCAAGGGTCATTTAACCAAATTAGTCTTCAACTTGATCTCCTCCAGTTTCAATAATTCTTTTGTTAATTTCACTTACATAAAATTTTATTAGATCCTCATGTACATCTTCTGTTAGAATCACAAATTTGTTTCATCTTCAAAGTCCAACGTGCCATTTCATGGCTAAATTGTTGCATTTTCTCTATCTTTTAAACTAATTGACACATTTGTATTCGTCTTATCAAACCGCTTTGTAGAGGAGTCTATCTGCAAAAACTTGGAAAGAAAATGTTGGGATTATATAGTATCGAAATTTCATTTCTCAAAAATGAGTAGTATAATCCAACACTCCTACTCCCAAGTGTTTCTGCCAAGATCAGTTTTTCAAGCCCACCTGATACACAATCTCCTTATTCTTTCTATTCCAAAAGACACACATCATTACTAGAAACCCCTTCATAGACTCACCATCTAGATTATTAAGAAAACCAGTAATAAGGTTATCCAAATTTGCCACCTCCCTTGGCCAATTCATTTTAAAAAAGGGCAACTTTCCAATGTACTTTTGATCCCTTACAATACCATAAACTTTGCAATTCGAGTTAGTTATTCATTTAATTTTAGTCCATGATTACTAACCAATTATGTTGATGCCAAAATCTGAATAGAGGAAATGCATCTGACCTTCACGTGACACCAACAGTGAGTTTGTTTGAAGGAGAGAAGAATGTGACCTGCCAAAGAGAAAATTTGCATACAAGTGTGGTGTTTGCACACACACTCCAATGTTTAAGTTAGAGAGTGCAAGAGTGTAGAAACTAAGAAGTTTGAGAATAGGATATATTCAAGTTACTTTATACAAAATTATAATAATGTATCTATAGAGGTGATTGACATAGATTGTTCAAATAGGGTTTCAGAGTCAGTTTAGGATAATCATACAACTTACCAAATTGAGGGGCATACCCTATTTCGCGTTTGGTTAGGGTCGGTCCCAGCCTTGCCTGAGGTCGAGCATCTTCCCTTATGCCTATTTTGGTCCTAAGGTGATGCTTTGGGTCGGGACATGCCCCATTAGCTATTTTGCTAGGCTCGATCTCGACTTTGGCCGAGTACATTAATTGGGCTTTGATACGGACTAGTGTCTTTGGCCCAAACTTTGTTATTCTCTCCATTTTGTTGCTTCTATTTTTATTTTATGTCAATTATGTCCTTCGATCTAAAATTACCCGTAATAAATTATATTTTGATCAATACATTTTGTTTATGATAAATTCTCTTTTATGAAATAATATTATTTACGGTAAGTTTTTTTTTCTTGAAATCGTCATCCATTTAAAATTTTATAATTCGTTTTTTCAACAATTGTTGATCTTGTGATGTTTCTAGTTATACTTATATTTGCCTCTTCGGTTTGGAAAAGATTTTTCCAAAATAATATAAATTTTACTTTTTTCTAGTTCAGTCCCTATATTTAAGAATAAATTTAAAATGTCCTTAAAAGTAATATTTTTTTTTATTATTTAAAAGAATTAGATTAAAAAAAATAGTTTTAAATAGAAAAATCTTCAAAAACCTTTTAACTCATTTTTATAAGAAAAACAAAAAAATATCAAACTATTTGAAAATATATAAAATTTTTACCGTCTATCAGCAATAGACCATGATAGAATTCTATCGTTTGAACAATAGACTTCTATCGTTGTCTATCACTGGAGCGATAGAATTCTATTATAGTCTATCGCTGATAGACAGTAAAATTTTTCTATATTTCTAAATAGTTTGGCCATTTTTCTATATTTGAAAACAACTCTTCTTATAAACTCCAAGACTAAAAAGACACATTTTAAAAATTCAACGACCAAATGCACGTTTAAAATTTAGAGACTAAGAAGATAAATTTTTCCAAAAATAATAAACTGAGCGCATACGAAAAAATAATCACTAAAATGTCACCAACGAGATTATAATAGGGGAGTTTTTAAAAATAGAAAAATGAGGAAAACTATTTACACAAAATAGTAAAATTTTTATATAGTTGTGATAGACGCTGATAGAAGTCTATCAATGTCTATCAGTATTTTTTTTTTGCTATTTTCTGTAAATAGTTTGTCATTTTTTCTATCTATAAAAATTTTCTATTATAATATAAGTAATAAACATTTCATATTGTTTAAAAAACATAAAATACTTATTTACTAATTTAAACAATTTATTAAAGATTTTAAATTTTATAATCTATTTTAAAAAATATCCATCAACATCATTATTGGATCAATTTGATCAATATTTTCATGAAAATAATACTTGACATTGTTGTCAACATCATCCTTAGGTCCGTTTGGATTGACTTAAAAAATGTTTTTCGAAAAAATCATTTTTATTTAAACTCTTTTGATCAAATTATTCAAAATACACTACAAAATCTATTTTGAGTGGTTACCAAACATTTTAATTTTTTTCAAAATAACTTATTTTCTAAATTAAATACTTAAAAATATATTCTAAACGCACCTTATACGTTGATTGAGAGTACTAAGATTGCAATTTCAAAATTACACTACAAGACAAAATAATCCTGAGTTTCAAAGTTTTTCCCTCCAATTATTTAAATTAGAAGCACCGTAACCAAACACCCTTCTAAAATATTGGAATTAGCAATCCGTCAACGTCCCTCCCCACCCTACACTTTTTGAACCCTTCATCACAACCGTACATCAAACCTCAATCTCTTTTTCTCCATAATTGACCTAGGATTTACGGCTCAGATTTATCTTACAGAATAGTGTTTGGCGTGAGCCACCACATTGGATTCCAGCTCAACGCGGGCCCGAGTTTCTCTGTATTAGGCAATCACCGCCGCCAGCGTTGCCATACTCTCGGATAAGTCTGCAGCCCCACCTCCTCGTCCAGCGCGTGTAAAGCAAGTGCCGTAACTGTTTTTTTCTTTTAAAAATAATTGGAGTGTTTAATTTTATTGTTATTACCGAGACTGTTTTTAAATATAAAAAAATGATCTAAATTATTTACAAATATAGAAAAATTTTACTATCGATAGAAGTCTATTGCTGATAGATAGTAAAAAAATTCTATATTTTATAAATAATTTGATATTTTTTTATTTATAATAATTTTTCTATTATTTATTATTATTATTTTTATGAGAAAAACAATATAAGAAGCTTGAAAAAATTACATCACGGGACATGCGCAAAACAAACCATAAGGAGAGAATAATGTAAGAGAATTTCGCTTGTTCGAAGCCTTTAATACAAGAGTGTGCGTCAAAACATTGTGAGATAGACGAACGTGAAAACAAAATATTTCACAAAACATATGTTATGTCTTTAGCCTCTTCGATAAAGAAGAAAAGTTTGATTATGTTATTTTGATTTTTTTATTATCATGTTAAATTATAAGTTCAATCGTTGTGTTTACTCTCAAATTTTGTATTTAAACGACAGATACATTCTTAAACTTAATTTTTTTTAAATTATTAGATCTAAATTTTAATTTTTTGTCTAATAAAACTATAATATTTTAATTTTCACGTTGAGTAAATTTATTAATTTTAAAAAATATTGAATTGGTCTAATACAAAATTAAAAATTGAAAAATATATTAGATACAACATGGAAATTTAAGGACTTATTACAAGTATGTTATATTGAAAGTTTATAAACATATTAGACAAATTTGAAAGTTTAAAAATCAAATAGATACAAATTTAAAAATTTAAGGACTAAAAATAATAACAATAAGATTAAATCACAAATTACGTTTTAGGACGTGTGAGTATAGAGATTCAAACTCACGACAATTTGGTTAAAGGTACAAACCTGTTGAACTATATTTAGTTTGAGAAATGGTTAAGTTTTGTTGACGTTGAAATTTACATTATGTTTTATAAGTCCATGAAGTCGACGTAGATATACGAAGCTAGTAGCTATTTTCATCACGCTATGAAAACGCCTAACGAAATATTAAAAAAAAAAACAAAAACATCATTAATGAAGAAAGCAATATGAAATCATATTAAGCTTAACTCGACGATAATTGAGATGTATTATCTCTTTTAAAGGAAGAAGTTTGATTTCTCATTCCCATAATTTATTAAAAGAAAAAAAAAAGCACAATCTAATACCAATTAATGTGTACTTTTTTTTCTTTTTGTGATAAGTGAATCACTTAATGGGTTAAAATACTATTATGGATGTGTTTCATAATTTATAGTAATAATGTTAAAAAAAACAACTAATTTTTGTTTTAAAATTGATTACTATAGAAACTAAAACTCAATATTTAAAATTACAAAAACTAAAATTGAATAAATTTTAAAACAGACAACCAAAATCATATTTTAAACTTTGTTTGGTAATTTTAAACTTTGTTTGGTAACCATTTAATTTTTAAATTAAGTAAAAGTTTTCAACATAAATATAATTAAATAAAAAATTAAAGTTAATATCTAAAAACTAAAAACTACTACAAAAAGCGATTTCTTGAAACTTCTACAAGCGAGATAGGGAGCAAAAATTTCTATCTATACGCGGCCACACCTAATAATTCCCACTGTATCCAAGTTTTATAAGCCCGGTCCCCCGCCCACATAGTCTCTCTCTCTATAATCTCGCCAGAGTTACAGGAAGGCGAAAGAGCAACAATGGCGGGCAGGTCACCGAGATCGGCATTCCGTTGGATGGAATTCGAATTTTCCCTCAGATCCTCCATATTCCGGTGGACCGACGTCCTCTCCTCGCTTTTCTCATGGAACTGGAGCTCCGCCTGGTTCCGCCGCTGGCCTCGCGGCCTTCTCAACATTCCGATCGTCGACGAACTCGTCTGGTCCGTCACCACCGCCTTCGAATTCGTCGCTTTAGTCTCCATTATCGCCTTCTTCTTCTTCTTCTACGGCTGCAACTTGTAATCCGTTCTCGATTGATTCCATTTCCAAATCACTTGCCGCTTCCTCAGCGGCATTAGAAACAGAGTTTTGACTGGTAAGAACGAATCATTCCAGTATTCAGTATGAGATTCCTTTTGCTTTTTAACTTTAATTTATTGATTTTTCTTTTCGTTTTCTGCACTCTGTTCTTGACAGAGATTTTTTTTTTTGTTTTTCTTTTGTTGAATTTGTGAGTGGGACCGTAATTAGTACGAGCCCTAATTTGCTTATTCTTCCTCAAAATCAATAGTCATTTCATTAGGGTTTTTTGCTATTATTATTATTTTTTTTTTTTTTTGTAGAATGTTCTTGTTTTTGTATATACAAATTATTTTAATTTTGAAATTCAAATGTTTCGTTTTTTCTGGATTTATATTTAAATATCTTTAATGAAAATGAGAAAATCATGGTACGTAAATTATATAAGAGGAAAATGACCTGAAAAAAATAAAAAATACAGCTATCACCAATCAGAAATAAACGCGTATAATTGAATGGATGCACGTTAAAACTTAGCGATGAAGGATTGTATTCATTTATTGGGTGAAAAATACATTTTTGTCACCTATTATGTTAGATATTTGAATTTTAAGTTATGTTTTTATTTAGTCTCTAGTTTTTAACATTAATATTTTTAATTTTAAAATTTTACTAAATACTCACGCTCAATATATTTTTTAATATATTCACGAGTATGTATGGTTAAGCATGGTTAATTCTATTATGAATAGTTGAGTAGACAACTACAATAATTTGAATCTAATTATTATTAGATATTTTTGAAGTTTTAATCATAGTCTCTAACCTTCAAAAAATAGTATTACTTTTTATAGATATAACAAAATATCACTACCCATCAGTGATAAACAATATCACGACACTGATAGACAATGATAGAGTGTGAGCAATGATAGAGTGTGAGTTAGTGATGTTTTGTTATATTTAAAAATATTTTCAATAATTTTGTTATTTAAAATAATTATTCTTATTCTTCTTCTTCTTATTATTATTATTATTTTGCAACCTTTGCATAAAGTTTGGGGAGTAGAAGAAGTAACAAAAACTAATTCCGATACAATAGATATTTAAAATATATTTGGACAAAAATTGAAAGAAAATTGGTAGTATGCGACTAAAATGACACATTTTTAAAAATTATTGTCTTTTTATGAGGGATTCAAACATATTTTTATTTGTCTTGTTTGACCATCATTTAATTTTTATTTTGTTTTTAAAATTTAGCTAATAGTTCAATTCTTTTACTTAAGAATTATTAAAATTATGGTAAAAAAAATTAAGAGAAAATAAACTTAATCTTCAAAAATTAAGAGAAAATAAACTTCATTTTCCAAAATTAAAAATCCAATAGTTACCAATTTTAAATTAACCATTCTAAAGAACCTCTCTTTCATTTTAAATTGAGTTGGCGAGTTGTAGGCCAGGAAAAACAAACAAAAACTATTTAAAATACACTTCAAAAGCTATTTTAAGTAGTTGCTAAAAACTTCAATTTTTTATTTTTAAAATGACTTATTTTGTAAATTAAACATTTGAAAATGTATTCTAGAGATATCCTTCCAAGAGAAAAAAAAAACTACAGATATTTTTGTCATTCTTATTTTTCTTTTAAAAAATGATTTTGATTTTTAAGAAATTAAAATGGACTATTTTGATTTAAAAAAAATTAAAATGGATTATTTTGATTTTTAAATGATGTACTATTATTATTTATGAATAATTTTAGACTTTTTGAGTGTCTTACAGATGATGGTGGTTGGGCTCAGAAGTGGCCCATTTTTCTCTATAATTTTGGGGCTGGTAGCAGTCATTGTCTGTATACTATTAATACATTTATGAGACAATTTTCCATATAAATGAGAAATTCTTGGACAGAAAGTAAGTTTGGTGTATTTAGATTAACTTTTTAAGTATTTAAATAAGTGTTTATAAGTAAATCATTCTAAACGGGTTAATCATAAACTCATATGAAATAAGTAACTAAGTTCATTGTTTATTTATTTATTTTTATTGGTGAGTGATCTATACATTTCATCAAATTAAAACATAAATAATTTTTAGAGGTAACAAGATAAATGGTTAAATATTAATAGGTCAACCTAAAAAATAATTAAATCTAATAGTTTTGAACTAAGTTAATAGTATAATTTGACATTTCAACATCACTTTATCAACTAATTTTAGCATTTGTGCAAGAGTTTTCATCCCAGGCTATGGCCGATTTTGTTCATTAATAAAAGTATAGACTTTCTCTTGCATTCTCAAGCTCTTCAAATCTCTTCACCCCACCATCATTAAACTAAAATAAAAATCAATCATCTCTATATAGAAACAATTTCCTTTTTAGTTTTATATTTTAGAAATTCAGGTTATTGTTACCAATGTTTTCATTACCCTTAAAAGAAAATTGTAAATTGCTAAAATGAGGATGGTTCAACTATCAACTTTGAAGTTAAGTGTTCGATTTCCCAACCTCACACATTATTAAAAAAAAAAAAAAAAAAAAAAAAAAAAAAAAAAAAAAAAAAAAAAAAAGTGAATTCTCAACGAAATTCTTAAAAAACTAATAGGTAGAAATACTATTCTTGTATTATTATCTAGTTTTAAAAGACTAATATATAGAACTATTTATAAGCTTAATAAAGAAAAATTAAATAATTATTAAATAGGACATATTGCTTCAGTCTTTTCATAATGTGTTCAAATTTATATCGGTTTGAATTATAATGCTTTTAAGGGAAAAAAAACCTATAATCTAAGAAAAAAGTATATAGTATTTTTCACTATATATTTATCTCTTTTTATTATTAGGATAATTGTTTTAAACGATAAAACTGCTAAAAATATTTTCAAATATAGCAAAATATCACTATCTATCAATAGTAAACAGTGATAGACACTAATAGACTACTATCATATATCATTGTCTATCACTAATAGACAGTGACATTTTGCTATATTTGTAAATAAGTTGACTTATTTTGATATATTTGAAAATAATGATAATAATTATTATTATTCAAACTAAAAAAAAAAGGTTTAGATGCAAAAGTTGGAACCATTCCTGTATCTTTTAAATTATTACTAAGCCTAAGAATATAAGCTGAAAATAGAGAGCCAATTTAATGATTAATATATTCTCAGAATTTTTAAGTTGCAACTAAAACGTCATCCATGATTCACATTTCACCCTACAAAATTTATATCTTTTTTCTTTATGATTAAAAAAAAAAAAAAAAAAATCTTTTGAATAGAAGCTATGATAATACCCTTTGGGAAAGGAACCTTTTGTTTTTCCTGACAAGAAATTTGCACTTTGGCAAAAGCTTTATTTTGTCAAGCTTTTGTTGGTTGACAAAAAAAAAAAAAAAAAAAGTAGTGTCAAATCAATTAAAATACTTTTTACTCCATGTCACTAATAAAAATAAGAACAATATTGACAACATAAAAATTATGATCTCTATTATTGATGTCAAAATTGGAAAAGAGTAATACATTGGATCTTTTCGTGACAATAACAATAAATTTGTTTAAGAGAAAAAGAATTTGACTCATAAAAGAGGAAGATCTACGTACCAATGTGGTGCTTGATAAACATACTCTGTTGTTAAATTAGGGACTAAAAGAAAGTGAAAATTTAAAGCTGGTTAGAGAGGAAGAATAGACTTGCTCATCTTTAGTCATAATGATGTATTTATATGGAGAGTTTGACCTAGAGTTCTTGAATATGAATTTTGGCATTGGATTAGGTTGACCCATGGGTCATTTGAGGCAAGTGTGAATTTAGCCTTGAGCTAAGTTTCATTTGCAATTCTATGGCGTTTAGATTGCATGTTCAGAATCATTCAAGTTTGACTTGATCGATCTTGCTTGTAGAGTGATTCGAAGATCAAGGGTCGATGGGAGCCGCAAGCTTTGTCCGATCCGTGGTTTTGATGATCGTCGAAGTAATTCGTCGTCTAGCCATTCTTAGGGGTTGAGATCGAATTGAATTTGGGGTCTTTTGCGGTTGAGTTCTAAAAGTCTTGTTCGTCAACAATGTTGTTAAATCCAACACGTCGAGGGTTACTTATCACAAGACATGCATTTAGCATGCTCCGTTCAACAAATAGTGATTTATCGTCCTTTGACCCAAATTTCTCTCTTCCTCAAAGTTATTTTGGGTCATGGGGTGTAGCTTTGACCCAAGTCTTGTCCTTTTATAGTTTAAATGCCTCCAATCTTGCTTAATGTCATTTATGTCTTAAAATCTAAAATTGCCCACAACATTCACGGTTAAATTCTTTATCAATGTTTATTTTTGTAAACAAAAAGACCTTTCTTTTCTTTTCTCTTATATTCATTCTTATTTTATACATTAAAAATTCAACCATTTTCTAGTTCAAGATTTGAAATTTAGATTTAACACTTGAACACTCAAGAAATTTTTTGAAAAGGACACTCAATTCAACATAGAATCGTTTTAACCAAACATACCTAATTTTGGAGTTCCTATAATTGTAAAAGTCACTAAAAAAAGGTACACTTTATTTGTAAAAGTAGTACTCGTAATTCTTTTAAACCTTTTTAAACCATACTTACATATTTTCCAGATCCTTTCATTTGAATCTGGTCTTAGTTCATTCATTTACCATTCTTCTTATCAAATGTTAAAAAAAAAAAAAAATCGAATTTTTTTTCTCCGTTAACTCAAAAGCATTGCCAATAAAATAATACAAAAACATCATATCGAGTATTATTTCAATTTGTAACGCAAGATACGCCATGGTTTTTTTTTTTTTTTTTTTTTTCCTTTGCATTTTGCTGTTTTAACAAATTTGAATATGAAGGATAAAAAATGTAATATATTATTTTCAGGATAGTATTCTTGTAATTTCTTTGTGAGAAAAAAATTTATTATTCACGACTCCATTATTTTGTTAGTCTTCAGCTTACAATGATGAATTGTTTATCTGAAGAAAAAATTGATTAATATCAATTACCAACCATGAATTATTATCCACAAGGTCTAAAATGTCGATATTGATAGAAATTTTTAAATCTCAATTTTACTAAAATATCGATGAAAATATAAATATGATGTAGATGTCGATAAATATTTCTGAAAAAAGAATTCTAAAACAACAAATTCAAATTAGTAAATTGATATCCTACGTTTTTTAAAACAAGTTAAAATGTTTATTATTTATATTATATTCACATTAGTGATATTTTATTGCTTATTTTTTTTTCATATTTTATAGTTTTTTTTATAATATAATAGAAATGTTGAACACATATTAACATAGAAATATCGATGAAAATATTGATATCTCGATGAAAATCTAATATCGTGATTATTAGGAATAGAAATTTTTTTCGGTAAATATCTTTTGTACGTAAATTGTTTGTTTGTTTTTTTTAATACAATAATTATAAAAATGAGAGATATGTCAATATTATGTCTTTGAGCTAAGCGTGGCAACAAGTTGGGTTAAATTATCTTAAGTTAAATTATCTTCAACTTAAAAAGTTGAAAGTATGAATAATTTTAAGGTCCATTTTGATCTAAATGTGTGAGTTTTAAATTTGTGAGATAATTAATATTTGTGTTTGAATAGATGGGATAATTAATGTGCAAGTTAAATATATGTGTTGGATTTACCAATTTTGTATATAAAAAATAGAATTAAATAATTACTTAATTAAATAGAAGATAAGAAGTACTGTAGTCAAAAATAAATTTAACATTATTTAATATATTATTATATTAATAATTATATAATTATATAATTACTTAAAAATAAAAATAAATGAATATTTTTATATTAACATTAATTAAACATGTATTTAATGATTTAATGTAATTTAATAAATATAAAGTAATTAGAATATTAACTTAATAATAAATTTTTATATTAAATAGTTAAGATAAGATAAAAAAATATTAAATAATTAATTAACATTAATAATAATAATTAACCCATATTAATTTATTAATTAATCGGGCTATATTTTTATTGTTAATCTCCTATGTACAAGAATCTCACATGTATGGAAGGTATTAAAAAATTTAATGTCATGTGAGTTTAAAAGTTCTGTGGATAATAATATCTCGGGTTAAAAGTGAAATTCTATGAAACAAGGAGTAGTATAATTTTTTCTAACATCGACTACTATTAATTTTTTTTATAAAGTAAAAAAATATAGTGGCAACAAAGGGAGTACTGTATCTCATAGTATTAAATTTAGGGTGAACAACATGAATAGCTCTTTTTTAATTGTCGTGTTTTAAAAATCAAAATTCAAAAACCTAAAATTTACCATAGGGATGAATTTCATGACGTATATACAAATAAATACATGTAAAATCATATTAATATTCAATAAATTTGAGTGTTTCCTAGTATATATATAACCATATGAGACATAGATAAACATCCTCTAAAAATAAAATATGGAGAAGTATATGTGCATAAATGTGGGCTAAGTGTAGCATATTAAAAAAAAATAGAGGTAACAAAAAACGCTAATAATCCAAATGATAAATTAAAATCTAGCAATTGCTAATTTTTTCCTCCTATTCCCAAACTCACATATTCAATGTTACAAAAAACCGAAAAATCGAAAAACAAAATCAATCCAAACCGATCCATTAGTTTGGTTTGACTTTTTAGTATAAAATTGAACATATTGATTTTTATTTAGAGAAAATCAAAAAGTATTGGTTCGGATCGGATTTTGATTGGAAAAACCAATCAAAACCGAACCAAACTGAGGGTATGTATACTCTTAAAAATAAATTCTAACAATATTAGGTATCTTTTAGTGTTTTAATTGTTATGGTTCATATATATTTATTGTTTAGAAAAAAGATCAATTAATATGGAGTGTATATGATATTTATTTAGAAAGTACCAATAAAAAAAAATAAAAATGTCCAATTTCAATCTATACAAAAAAAAAGAAAAAAAGAAATTGGGACTCAATCCATTGATTTTGTTTTCATTGGACATGGATTTGGATCTCTCCTTTATAAAACCAATTGGTTTAGTTTGGTTCTTAGTTGATCCCAAAACCGATAAAACCGAATCGACTATCACCTCTACTCGTAGATATACCAGGGATGACTTGCCTGTAACTAGTCGTATATAACAAGGGTATAACTGAGTATAAAAAATCTACTCTCCTCCCAAAAGTTGATTATGTATTTTTGCAATATTATTAATAGTTCCGACATTTCTGAACATTTTGTATTTTAGGTAGGCATTTCTTATAATTTTCCTTAAAATTATGGATTGAATAGGGTTTGGAGTGGGAGCCACATGATTTGTCGTTTATTTGGGTGTAGTTAGGCCCAGCCCAATATCGTTGGGCCCAAGAGAGGTGGGTTCTGGGGTCAGGTTGGCCCACTAAAAAGTAAGCGGAGTAGATGCCTCCATTTTTTTTTGTCGTTTACTTCTTTAATCATCACATCTGTCCATTCATGCAATTAAAATATTCACATGCTCCTTTCTTTTTCATATATATATTTTTTCTTTTGATAATAAATAAATTTAACTTATATTATTATTATTATTCATTTTTAGCCTCAATAATAAAATAGTATTTTGTGTTCCAAATAACTAAAATTGTAATTGATACTTTATAGTTAGATTTAGATTTGACCATAAAATTACTATACTATAATGTGCATTACAAATTTTGATGATTAACATTGACCATATTGTTATTTAATAAGCATTTTTTTTCAAGTAATTAATTAGGTTTATAATCTTTGTATTTTGAACACATTCATTCTAATTAGGTTTCTTTTGTCTAAAAAAATATATATTTTTTAATTGTATACTTTATTATTATGTGACATTGTGCATGCTCGATCAAACCAATTTTTTTAACTTTTAATTTATTTAATGCTAGCATGTTATTACACAAATTTAAAAAATGGACTTTTTAATTGTTTAATAATTTATGAAAAATTATTATACGTCAACATGAGCATCACTCAATTAAGCATGTACTCTCGACTAAGAGTTTAGAAGTTTGAATATAAATAAAATGAAAAATTATTACATTAACGATAGTTCAAATCGAACAAAAAAAATCTTTTTAGTAAAATTATGAATTTTGTCCTTAAACTTTGATGATCATATCTATTTAGTTATTGAATTCAGTATAGTTTAAATTGCGTTTTTTAACTTCCAATTATAAGTCATTCTAATTAACGAAGATGGTTATGTTGACATGACATGCCAATTAAACTAACAAGAAAAGAATATTATTCAAAACAGAATAAATAAACATGTTGACAACCATTCGATTTAGATAAGTCAAATAAATACATGGATTAAATCAACTTTTTGACGATCTACAAATTCTTATTCGAAGTTTTTTTTTTTTTGAACTTATAAACTTATTATGTTGTGTCCTAACAATTTTAATATTTTAATAAACCATCAACTATTAGTTCAACTAACCATATGATTGCCATAAACAAAACCTTATTATAATGAAAAAGAAAAAAAGAAAAAGGTAAGAAACAGTTGAAATTATTTATATCACTAAACTTTAGGGATTATATCAATTTAAATTATAAATTAGTAATTGTATCAATTTAAATTCTGAAGTTTTGTAAGTGTATCAATTTACAATGTCAATTACGTTTCATTTAGAAAAATCTAATGTGATACTTATAATTATATCAATTATACCGGTAAACTTAAAAGAGACAAATTAGTAATACATGAAAATAGAAGAGATGGCTAAAAATAGAAAAGAAAAAAAAAAAAAAAGGAATTTGAGTTCCCTTAGAACTAGGCGTGCTTGCAACCTTGCAGTAAATAGGAAGGCGACGTATTTCATGTTCAAAAAAATAATAATAAAACGACAAGTGTCAATCATGACCGGCTGTCACTGACAGACACCAGTAAGAAAATGACACCTGGCATCTCTTATGAGAACACGTTTTGCCTTTCGATAGGTGATTTTGTTAGCTGACAGCGCCAATTCCAAAGCTAAAATTTACATTTCTTTTCTTTTTTATTTGGTCCATTTCATTTGTTTATTTATATGTTCAATTACAAATTTGGGTTGCGTTCCAATTTGTTTTTAGTTTTTTTTTAAATAAATATATAAACACTATTTTTATCTATAAAATTTAAAATTTGAAAAGTAAAAAAATAAAATAACTTGATCTTGGTTTTAGAACTATTTGATTTTAAATAGGTGAAAATCACAATAGATAAAATTGTAACAGGACAAGTATAAATTTTAAAAGCAAAAATTAAAAATGAAATAGTAAAATTAAAAGTTATTTATTATATATTTCTTTTAAATTTTAAATATAGTCACTAATTCTTTTTATGTTATGTTTAATAAATTTAAACTTTCAAAATTTTTACATTAAAAAAATTAAAATTCGCGAGTCTCTTAAATATGAAATTAAGTTTTGTGTATCTAGAAGACTTATATTTTGTCAATTTTATGTCCAATAATTTAATTCATAAATTAACTTTTATTTCGGTACAATTTCAATCTTTGTTTAATATTTTTTAATATAAGATTTATTATATACAAAATTGAAAGTTTTTATTTTTAAACTTCAAATACTTTTCAAACAAAAATATGGAAATTTAGAAACAAAAATTATAATTTTTTACCTTGTTTTTCATTATCTATCTAACCTACCTTTCATTCACCACATTTATTTTTGTTTATTATTATTTAAGGAAAATATGATTTTGGTATGTAAGTTTTTATTTTTACCTAAACAAATCATTTTAATCTATATGAGTTTTTATTAGAACAACCTAAATATAGTTTGACCAACATGAGTATAGCTTGACTGAGATATACTTATACTATCAACTTCAAAATCTGATATATAATTTAGAATTAAGGAAAAAAATCCAAACATTAATACAACCCGTTAAATTAACAAATTTCTTTAGAAGAAAAAAGAAAATGAAGAATAAAAGAACCACACAAAACTTTAAAGATGACAGTTTGGAACAAGAAACCATAATAAACCTAAAATAAAAACATCACCAAAGAAGCTCAATTTTAATATTATTAAATAAATAAAAATTTTCAAATATAACTGTAATTTGAAAAAGTTGCATGAATTTAATAAACTTTCAAATAAGGTTGATGTTTTAAACCTTATATATATTTTTCCATTGGAAAATAATGCTATTAGAATTTTTACATATAGAAAAATTGTCAAACTATGTACAGAAAATAACAAAGAAAAAATATTGATAGACATTGATAGGCTTCTATCAGCATCTATAAGTAATAGACTTGTATCTTAATAGACCCTGATAGACTTCTATTAGCGTTTATCACAACTTTCTAAAAATTTTACTATTTTGTGTAAATAATTTCCCTTATTTTTTATATTTTTAAAAATTTTCCTTAAATAAACGTGTTTTAAATTTTGAAACTTGAATATTTTCTTCGATCAACAATGATATTCAATTTTGAGAACTATCAATCAATTCAATTATCATATTATTTTTATTTAAAAAAAATAATGAAATAATCAATGGATTGAATGAAAAAAAAAAAAAGAAAAGAAAATAAAAAAGAGATTTAATGGAGCACATGGATGCACGTTGAACATGGGATATGTATAAAAAAAGCAAAAAAGCAAACAAGAACAAGACAAAATCACAAGCAGATTTCAATACCATTTTTTCTTCTTTTTTTAAATAATTAAATTATTATTATTATTTAAAATTTCCACTCTTTTGTTTTTCTAACACATGAAAACTTGTGGTCCTCTCTTGTAAAACGACATGACGAATTACATTTTTGTCACCAATACGACACATAACCAACATATCGACAGACAAATAGTAGAATACACACGTGCCAATTTTTTTTTATTTTTAAAAATAAACCTCTAATCTTAAAGTCAATATTACAACATTTAATTTACCTTTGTCTCTCATTCTATATAATTAATAAAAGTTAATTTATATGTTTAGTTTGTAAACTCTAAGATTTGTGTCACTGTCAACTTATATTCAAATATAGCTAAATGACACTATCACTTAAAACTTTTATCTTTTTTTTTTTTTTTTTTTTTTTTTATATTCGTGAGTGTCCAGGTCAATTTATGCGCACCTCGACTAATCTCATAGGACACCCGCCTGATTGAATTTTCCCGTAGGATATTAAATCCTAGGTTGGTGGCCACCATGTATTAAACCCACAACCCCTTAGTCCTTTGAAAAAATGTTACCCTATTAAGTTTATGTTTAATGTCTAATAGATCTTTGATAAATTAATTTTTTTAAAATAATTGATCTATTAGATTTAAAGTATAAATTTTAATATGAGAACGACGAATGTGTCATTTGACCATTACGATAATCTTTTTATTTAAATCTATTGATTTGATTGATAGGGTTTATTATGTAGGTGGATTTTTTTTTTTTTTTTGTTATAAATAATTTATAGATGGTTTCTTTAAGCTAGTAATGACACTTTAAATCAGTGTATCATTTAATGATCAATCTTTGAAGAAGAATGTATGTGCATAAAGTTATAGTAACGAGTTATTTGGTTGGAGAATTTTTTGAATGGAAATTGATATGAACATTCAAAATCCATGTCCGTCACATAATTTTTAACACTTTGCCTCAAAACGACTCGTTTCTACAGGCAAGTATTTTTTTCTATCCAAAATTGTTTGTTTTCTCTTTTCCTTTCATTTACTGTTTTTTTATTTTGAATATAGTTAATTAATTAATATCAATTTAACAAAATTAATATAATTATTTGTTTTAATAAATCAATAATAATTTATTAAAATATTTACTTTATTTATTTTTTAAATAAAAATTTATTAAATGAATGCAATTACTTATTTACATAAATTATTAATTAATTTGCTAACAATATCTTAAATATAATTAATTAGTAAACTAGGATTAGTTAAATTTAGTGAGTATAAAAATTCATTTTTTAATAATAATAATTGATTACTTATTATTTTTTTTATAATCACAATTATTTACTGAGACTAATTTTAATTTGATAATTCATTATGAACAAATGATCATCCGTGATTATTTATAATCAGTTAATTATTTTTGTGATTAATTTTTACTACTTCATTCATTATTAACATATCATATCTATAAATTTTTTTTGTAGTATTCTTTTATTAATATTCTTTATTAACGTATCATATTTTTATTTCATTTTTTCACTTTTTATTACTAATGTTGAACTTAATTAATTAAAATCATTAAGTATTAGATTATAATTAATATGACATTCGTTAAATATATTAATGGGTTAATTTTAATTATAATTACTCATTTTTAAATATTTATAATCAAAATTATTAAATAAATTGAATGATATTTATTGTTTAATTAATTAATTTATTAAAATTATATACGATTGTCATGCTTAATTTCATAAATTAAATACAAACATAAATTTTGTTAATAAAATTCTGATAGCATTTTCCAAACACAATCATCTTTTATTTTCATACATCTTATTTCCTAATATCTTATTTCCAGACATAATTTATTCTCATGCATCTATAAAATCTTAAACCAATTGACCCCTAAGTGGTTATTGAAGGGATTCAATTCTAGTAGAAAAGAATGATCGTCGTGCCATTAATTACAATTTAGAATCTCAAAAATTACAGAGAAGGAAAAACTTAATATTAAGCATGCTTTTAACTTGAAATTATAGTGAAAAATAATTTACCTTTGAAAACCAATATTCAATTTCTTTTCCTCAGCAAGTTTCTCTCTCAAACAGTAACTTCAACGAACAAATGGGACACCACCAGTCAGGGCATCCCTGTTATTCTCGAGCAAATATACAGGTTTGTGGGAACCTTTTTTTTTTGAAAGAGGGTAAAACTCTTAGAAATTTATGTGTAGAGCTAAAGTGAAGAGAAGTTGGGAGAGAGGGTAAAACTCTTTAAAGATACAATTTAAAGTGAGAGAGGGGGAGTAACTCACCACTCCCCTACAATGCATGAGAGTTTAACTATTTAATTTCATTTAATTTAATCTATTTTTAATTAATTTAATTAATTTAATTAAAAGTATGTTTGAATCATATTCCTATATACTTTTCTCTCTTTAACTTATGGTTTAAATGTGAATCTCATTTACATTAAATTTAACTTATAGATTTAATATGAATCTCATTCATATTACTTATTATTTGAATCTTATCCAAATATATTATTCTCTCATATTATATAGTTTTTATTTGAATCTTATTCAAAATTAACTTTGTATTAAAATGTATCTATATACATTATATATTAATTGTATCTTATAAAATTAATGCACATTCCCTTAATTTAATTTGGACAATTCATATTCTTCCAAAATTATTTGATCCTTGTTTTACCCTTAGTGAGCTAGCAGGTGACCTAATTGACCTAGCTCTAATGAACTGAGATTGATTAATTAAATTATATATTACATTAATCAACATTCATTAACTATGAGTCATTACACTAAAGACCCATAGATGCACTATTCGTACTGTAGAATGTTTTATGTCCATTGATATAACCATTACCTGTTTATGATTCTACCATAAACAAAATCTCTCTCGGTCCAATGAGAGGGAGGGGCCCCCATTGTTTAATACCTAGATTCAACACTTAAGGGAACAACTCCTCTACTCTATCCTAGAGTCGGGAAAGAGAAAATTTCATCTTTAGTAGCTATGTTCCCAACTCCTCATTCGATCTTATCCCCAATATGGTAGGTTTATTGAGTCAGCGATACGGGTCACTCTCATCCATACAAATCAAATAACAAGCCCCCATAGGCCGGAGTCCATAACCCACTCGGGATTGAGATCAAGTTACATATGGTCATCTTGGGAAATGTTAATCTCTTCAGTCAATGGTATTACAAAGTGAGATTAACTATTTTGCGGTCCGGTCTTATACAAACTCTCTGTATAGAATATCCCCACTCGCATGTCTCTACTTGAACAATTTGGATCAAATTTTTTGTAATGATTACATAGCGGGCCGTATGCATAGGATTACTAGAATAAGATACTCAACATTATCCATATACTATAGACCATTTAGATTATTACTTGAACATAATCCAGTTGTATGTCAACCATATACTGTTCAATTTTACATTAACTAATTTTGGATCTTAGTTTATTGGATTGAGTTATGCAAGTCTAAATGTAAAATAAAATAACTTTTTATTTCATTAAATAAATAACTTAGTTATATATTATAAACCACTAGATTTAGGACACAAACTCCAACAATTATATGCTTAGAAATAACATAAATATACTATTTTATATATATACCTTTTCGAAAAGAAAAAAAAAGAAGTCAAAGTCCTCCACCCTACATATTACTTAGATGTTTGTTAGTGTCTATCACTGATGGACAGTAATATTTTGCTATATTGAAAAATATTTATAGCAATTTTGTCATTTAAAATAATTACCTAAAGATATGCATATATGCAATTCACACACACATATATATTATAGACTAAATTATAAAATTAGTCCATTTTTATACTCATTCTTTCTTCAATTTTTAATCCTAATTCTAACAAATATCTATTTTTAATATTTTTATGTGAATAGTTCTAATAAATATCTATTTTTAATATTTTTATGTAAATAATTCTAATAAAGATCTAGTTTTAATATTGTTATGTAACTGTTTTTGAGGAAGAATGTAACTAATTCTAATAAATATTTATTTTTAACATTACAATAAATATCTTATTGTAATATTATTATGTAACTAATTACAATAAATATCTTATTGTTATATTATTATGTAACTAATTCTAAGCACATATTTATTTTTAACATTATTGTGTAACTAATTCTAATAAATATCTATTTTTCAATATTATTATGTGTGAATATATATCAATTCGACATTTGGAGAAACGAATAATAGCTTTTTTAAAACGAATAAATAATAGTTTTTAACGAAATTAGTTTATTGTTAGATTTAATTTTTTTTTTTTTTTGTTATTTACAACAATTTTACTACATATTTTTTTTTTTATGAAAGTTAATTAACTATAGTAAAAATTTATATTAAGCGAATAAATTTAAGATTTATTGAAAGTAGGGAGACTGAAATTAAACACTTGAAAATATAGTGATTAAAATTAAACAAACTTCAAAGAATGAGGACTAAAATGATATTTTAACCTTATTGTTATTTTTTAAAGCATTTCGAAAAATGGTTAAATAAAAATCTTAGTCTATGAACTTTGAAGTCTGAAGTTTGTGTCTATCTGATCTCTAGATTTTTTAAATCACACATATAGTTTTTTAGCGTTTTAATTTTATAAATTTACGAATTTATTAAATATAAAATTGAAAATCTATGGTTCCATTCTATAAAATTCAAATTTGTATGTAGTAGACTAATTAATTTTAAATTTTTTTAATTTGTCAGATTTCTATTAGACATAAAAAAAAAGTTACGAACTAATTAGACAAAATTAAAAGTTTAAGGGACCTGATATATACTTTTAAAAGTTGAATTAAATATTTATCTAATGGTGTGTAATAGTGATGAAAAATTGAGGGATAAAACATATACGAATATCAAAATTCAGGGGAATTTAGAATCTAAAATTATAATTTAACATATACAATAAGATACATGGAAACAACAAAACAAATAAAAATATAACCGCCGGGGAAAAAAAATTCAATTGGAGAAAAAAATAAAACCACGGCGGCGATTCCGATTTCCGAGTCTGTGGAACGATTATCAATCTCAAGAATCGTTCGGGATTCCAAGCAAATTACTTTGAGTTCCGGCGAGGAGTTCGGCTAGCGCCGCCATGGCTTTTACCTGCATCTCTAAAGCCGATATGTAATCGGTCGCTTCTTCCAGAAGGTTCGGGAACGAGAGTTTCCGGCAACCTGGAACCAACCGGCCAAGAATTTTCACCTTCCTCTGCACCGTCGGCAACTTCCTAATCTTCTCATTCCTCGCCTCCGCCACGCGCGACGGTTTACGGCTGAGCAATTTCTTCGTCCTCCAACGTCTCGCGAGTCTCTGACGGAATCGACTCGCCAGAATCGCCCGACTCCATCGAGTCCTCCCCTTGGCTGTAGCGGCGAGTACACAATCCGCAGTTTCGCGAACTAGCCTTCCGTTAATCATAGATCTCGCAGACGGCGAGGACCGCTGCCGACTGACTCGCCGAAGCGCTTCCGCGAGCCTGGATGAATAGATCTGTTGCTCGACTTCAGTTTTCCACCTCTGTTCTCTACCTTCCACACTAACATCGGAAGCAATTTTGCGACGCTTATTCGGCTGCTGCAGCAACCTTCTCGAGTTCTTCGATTCCTCCGCGTCCATGAAATTTATAAGAAATCGATTCAATTACAAATCTCTTATCTATTCCGTCTCTTCTCGACACAAATCTGCAAAAGAAAGAAAAAAAACATCAGCCAATTTCGAACAACAACCACTAACAGACTACACAAACGATTGAATCAATCTCAAAATCCAGAAGAAGAAAATCGTAGAAGAAGAAAGAGATGAATATACCTTGAAAAACGGTGAATGTTGCGAAGGAAAATTTGGAGGTTGAAATGGGAGAGAGATTGAAGTTTGAACTGTGAGTTTTTAGAGAGAGAAACAGAGTGTTTAAAAGAATCACGGGAAATTACGCGTTCTGTCCTTCAAACACGTTTAATTGCTTCTCTCTCTCGTTCCTTTCCCATTTCTTCTATTTATATACATCTTCCATTCCTAATTTCATTTCCCCCTTTTTTTTTTAAAAAAAATATTTTTTTAGTACCAACAGTCCTCCGAAATGAGATATTCCAACATCTAACCTTTTAATCAAGGGTGTACGTCTTAATCTATTAAATTATATCTAGGTCGGCTCTGATTTTTTAAAATTAAGCTTATAAACACTACTTCTATTATAAGTTTCTATATTTTATTTTTCATTTTTTATTAGGAGTTGTTTGAGAACCCGTATTGGAATGAGTTTGGATGGTAATGTAATCTAAAATTCATGTTTTGAGTCCGATTTGTAATATATTAAACTCATTTTGTTCCAATAGTTTTTAACCAAACCATTTTTTTCATTGTTTTTACGTTTCACGATTCTATTTCCATTCCGCCATCTATATCTCACGCATTTCAACACTCCTCTAATTCTCATTAATTATGATTATCAAACAATCCCTTTCTGTTTTCAAGAACCAAACCAATCTTTTAAAAACTAAAACATGTAGGTTTCATTTGATAATAATTTGATTTAGTTTCTGAAAATTAAACTTATAAACACTATTTGTACCTATTGATTTCTTTATTTTGGTTATACATATTTTAAAATATTTTTAAAATTCAAGCTAAGTTTTGAAATAAAAAAAAAAAAAGTAGTTTTTAAAAACTTGTTTTTGTTTTAGAACTCGGTAAGAATTCAATTGTTTACTTATTCTGAAATTTTAAATTTGTAACTTATTCTTTTGATTATAACTCAAAAAGTTAACAAGGTATCTATCCGTGATAGACTTCTATCATTTATATCATTGATAGACCCTGATAGACTTCTATTAACGTCTATCACAACTATCTAAAAATTTTGCTATTTTGTATAAATAGTTTTCCTTATTTTCTTATTTTCAATTTTTTTTTCTAAAAATAACAACATTATTGATAAGATAAAGAGACTTATTTTTTATATATATTTAGGAAGTTAATTAATGTAGATACAATCATCCAAGTCCATAGAATAACATCTAGATTTTTTTTCTTTTTTGAAAAAAATCTTCTCTTATTTTATAAATAAAATTATTTCCTATTTATTTAAATTTATACACATGTTTTTTAACAAAAAAAAAAAAAAAAATCATTTCTCCACCCACATATCATCCTCCAAATAAAACACTATTTCTAACCTTATTTTTTCATATATATTAATGTGATACCACTTATCAAATAAGTTGATATATGATATGAAAATTTTATGAACATATATTATTATTTTTATTAGAATAGTGAACATATTGTATATAAATAGATCCTATATTAGCTAGTTTCAATATTTTCTCTGTCTGTCTTTATCAAATGATAGAGAGATTCTTGAGTTTTACTTTTTCTTTTTGAGAGATTAGATATATATTACTACCCATGTGATGCTATGTTTCTTTCTATTATTTTATTTTTCCTTCACTAGATAAAATAATAAATATATAAGACTATTAATGCATTAAATATGAATATTTAAAAAACATTCCCTTTCTTAAAGTTAACATTATTGTTTTATTTTTAAGGCTTGAATCCTATTTTTATGCTTATTTTATTTTTCTTTGTAAGCTTTAGAATTTTGTATTTTAATATATGTAATTTCTTAATAAAAAACTATTTTATGTCATTGTTTATTTTTATAAATTATTTAAATATGTTTGTATGAGCTTATTTTTTTATTCTTTATTTGACTTGTAAATAATGACTAAACAAATATTTAAAGCCATATGTAAGTCAGTCAGGTATCAAATTTCAAAATTACCATTTAAATTTTTTTCTTAAAACCATCAATTTAAATAATCTTTTATAAAAAAAGTTTGAAATAACTAGAAAAGAATATTTAAAAATTAAAGGACTAAAATATAATATATAAAATTTCTAGGTGACTTTTTAAAAATAGAAAAATAAGAGAAACTATTTACACGAAATAACAAATTTTTGGATAGTCGTGATAGACACTGATAGAAGTTTATCAGGGTCTATCACCGATAGAAATAATAGAAGTCTATTACTGATAAATGCTGATAGAAGTCTATCAATGTTTATCGACATTTTTTTCTATTTGTGAAATTTTTTCAAATTTCTAGACCAAAATTAGATTTGGACTATTTTCAAATATAAAAAAATGAGTTAAACTATTTACAAATATAGATTGCGATAGAATTCTATTGCGGTCTTTGACGGACAGACAATGATATTTTTCTATATTTATAAATAGTTTGATATTTTTTTTTGTCTTTATAATAATTTTCCATTAGATTTAAGATTATTTAAAATTATTTATCTATATATTTATATTTTGCGACTTAAAAAAGTGGGAGTTTGTTGAATGATTTTCTTAATCTTTGACCAAGTCAACAAGCAAACAACTTTATTAGTATAATATTCATGAACATTAAATAATTAAAACTGTCTTTTTTTACAAGAAAGAAGTATATTTTTGTGAAATAAATTTAAATTTATACCGTCAAATATTGAGAATATATTAATTAATATAGATTAAAAAAAAGACTAAGAAAAGTTATTAAATTAAAAAGAAAAGATATTTGGACACAATTTAAACTACCTAAATTACTAATTAGTCTAAAATAATTGCTAATCAACCTTTTAAATTTTCTACTTTCTACTTTCTAATTATATTTATATTGACTTTAATTAGATTCTATTTGATTTGAGACAAAAATTGACGTAGCTCGTTACATCAACCCTAAAAGATATTTTAAAAAAAATTTAGAAAATCAAATTAATTAACGTTGTAGAGCTTTAATACAAAACTAATCAACAAAAAGTCGTTGCATTAATTAGATTCTTTTTACAAGGTAACTTAAAAAATCAGAACTAATCTATACTCGATTTGATTATGTAGGTATATATGTTCATACCGAATCTTAAAGATTAATTAAGAAATTAGAGAAAGAAAAAAAAAATTAATAATGATAATATAACATAAAGAAAACAAGTAATTAGGTGGGAGGAGGATATATAATATAGTTGATTGCTAAGTTTTAAAAACAATATAGTTGGGAAGAGAAGCCAACAAAAACAACTTCATTATTATTACAAACAAAAAACATGCACAACCTCACTTTGTCTCCATGTCTTGTCTTCAAAGCTAGGCAAATTCCATCTTTTCTTTTAAAAAATTGTTCTTTCTTCTTTAATCATTAATATGGATCATATTTTATGCTTAAAATTATCCATTCAATTTTTTTAGTTTCATTTTATTGTTTAGTAGTGTAAACTTAGATCGTGGATAACAAATGTGTGACAATATTTTTACTCTACTAATGAATATATATATATATATATATATATATATATATATATATTGGTTATTTTCAAATATAAAAAAATGAGCCAAACTTTTTACAAATATAGAAAAGTTTTACTGTCTACCAACAATAAACCGCGATTTGTAAATAGTTTGATATTTTTTTTTTTTTATAGTAATTTCTCTTTTTTTAAATTAATTTAGTTAACTATGTTAGCTGATTGTTTTAGGAGTTTTAAAGTTTAGGGGAAAAAAAGGAAAGAAATTGCTGAATTTTCAAGAGGGCAAAACGCAATTACAAGAGCATTCTTTCTGAATCAGAGAAAAAAAAAATCACAGACTAGAAAAAATCCACTATGTGAAAAATTATTACAATCACATAGAATAATTCTCTCTCATAATCCCATTTACAAAAGCACTCTCTCAAAACTTTTGACTACTCACACCCTTTTTTTCACGCTCAAACTAGAGAAAGCAAAAGGGGATTTAACTAGAGTTAGTGATAATTTGAAACTAAGGACACATACTCCTTTAACAGTACTCAGAGCTCATCACTTTCTTCAATCTTTTCAATGTAAGATAAGACAATTGTATTTCTAATATTTTGCTAAAATCTAACGATATATTAGGACTAAAACATATATTAAATTTAATTTTGTTGGGTAGTGTTTATTATTATAATAGAGAATGAAGGGTGTGTTGGGAAGCACTAATTGGGTTGTGGGTGTCAACAGAAATTTGTTTTCATGCAAGGCAATGATTAGTGGTGATGTTATGTTAGCCAAAAAAAAAAAAAAAAAAAAAAAACATGTGGTTGTTTTTGTTTTCATGCTACTTTCAATCATGTGCCTCTATTCTTTATTATTCTCTTTTGGATTCTTGCTTCTTTTTGGGGATGTGGCTCTCTCTTTCTTTTATTTTTATGATTCTCTTTTTAGGGTTTGGACTATTATTTGTTTTGTTTCAACTTTCATAGATGTGGCAACCTTTCATCCACATTAAATTGCTTCCCATTAATATAATCCCTAGCTTCCTACATCCAACACAAACCTACCTTCCATCTTTAGGCTCTTAATTTACAATTTTTTTAATAATAATAAAAAAAAATTAAACTTTTGAACGTATGGTTGTAAATAGTAATCTTTACTTTGTAACGGGTTATAAATACTTTTTCAATCATTTAAAAAGTCATTCCAAATCAGCAATACAAGTTTTATCTTGAACTTTTAAGTCTGTATCTATTTTGGTCATTGAATAACTTTAAAATGAGTTTCTAATGAGTTTTTTTTTTCAATTTTTAATTTTATGTTCAATAAGATCTTTGATTTTTCAAATTTGTATCTAATATTCGACATTTTTAAAAAAATTCATAGATCTACCAAATGTAAAGTTGAAGGTTTTGAGATCTATTAGACATAAGGTTCGCTTTTTTTATTTAATAGACTAGCTAGTTAATTTTTAGCATTTTTTAGTGTATTAAGAAATTATTAGATGCAAAATTGAGCTTATTAAAGTTCAAAAATTAATATTATTAAAGTTAAGAAATGTTTTCAACACAAACTTAAAAGTTTAAGGGCTAAACTTGTAATTTAAGTTTTTATTAATTTTTTTTTATTTCAACCCTAAGATAGTGTGTTTACTTTTGCACATATAGAAAAGAAGCTAGCAAAGAAAGAAGAGAAAATGACCTATTAGTTGTCTTAAGGTCCGTTTGGATTGACTTTCTAAGAGTGTGTTTGACCTAAGGATTTTAGAAGTAGGGAGTTGTAAACCCCACTCCTCGTTTGGTCCAAGGAGTTGGTGGGTCCATTACTAAAAAAACATCAATTTTATGTCTTATTAACTTCTTACATTGTGGGCCCCAAAAGTTCACAACTCCCTATACTTCATAACTCCTTACTCTTCATTAAGTGTGTTTATATAAGTGCAAAAAAAAGTGTTTATAAATATTTAAAAAGTTAATCCAAACGAACTGTTAGATTAAAGACTTCAATATTTTTCTTTCTAATTAATCTCTTCCCCTAAATTTGCAAAATTTGTTCCTCCTTGTTAATGATTCTAGTTTTGACCCACTTACACATTGTTCTAAAAGAAAATAGAGATTTTTTTTTTTTTTTTTTTTTTGTAGGTTTTGGAGAAAAAAATTAATAAAAACAAATAAAGAAGGAAATTGGGTATGAGAGTATGAGATGATGAGAGCTTTTAATATATAAAAAAAAATGAAGAAAATGACATGACAATGGGCTTTGCCTGCCTTCTTGGAGGCATTCTTTTATTTCTTGCTTTATTTTGCCACAAAATCTTCTCACACCACCCCCATCAAAATATACTAATCTTCATTCACAAAATTTTGTAATCTAATTTTACCCTTTTTCTTTTTTATATGTGTTGTATTCCAAAAACCTACACAAAAAAAATTAAAAATAAATAAATAAAGAGAATTCAAACGATCTTCAGTTACTTATCACTAAAGCTATAACATATAGATGTCATGATTTGAACATCTGACTGATAAAATATACTTTATCCAGTTGAGATAACTTAACCTAACAAATGTTTATTTTCAAAAGTTGCACTATTGTCTCTCAACTTTCATAAAGGTTTTAAACTTACCTTTGGAATAGAAATCCTTTAAAATTTCGAACAAAATCGAGTCTTAGAACTATGTAGCGATAACCTAAAACAATGTGGTGATCTAAATTTTTGTTCTAAGTCACTGTAAAACCATTTTATATCTCAATTTTTATCTAAAATTGTAAAAAAAATTTATTTCAAAGATATTTTTGAAATGTTTATGAAAGTTCAAACGCAATATTGCAACTTTTAAAAGTATATAAATATTTTTATATATGGTAAATAAAGCTTATAAATTACACTTTCCATTTCTAGCATGTTGCACATAATTTTGCAGCTAAATAAAATATTTTATCTTCAAACAATATGTTCATTTGTTTGTTCTTTTCTGAACCCACATCTTCTTTAAAAAAATTGTTGGGTTCAATAATAGAACTTAAACACCCATCATATTAACTTTGAGATATTATAAAGAGTTCACTTTCTTTTCTTTTCTTTTCTTTTTTTAATATAAAAGTTTTAGTCTAACTAGTTAGGATTAAATTTTACTCATTTGGATATTACAAATTCTCAATTAAATTCATATAAGCACTTTTCAATAAATTTTCTTTTTTATAAAAAAAAAAAAATATATCCCTCAAAATAAGGGCAAACAAAATGCGTTTACCTCACTAAAATTTTGAAGTTTTTGATAGAAAAATTTTCACAAATAAAAAAAATGTAAATTTATTTATAGAAAATAGTAAAAAAAAACACGGATAGACATTGATAAACTTCTATCAACATCTATCGGTGATAGACTTCTATCAGCATTTGCTATTTTCTATAAATAGTTTATCTTATTTTTTTATTTTTAAAAATTTTGCTTTTTGATACCCATCTTTATTAAGCTTTATTATATATTCTCACTAATCATCATCAAACCTAGCAAAGTTGGGATTTATATATATATATATATTATATATATATAATATATATATATATATATATATATATAAATTCTTTTCCTTCAATTTCATATTCAAAATACCCAATCTTAATGCAAAAGAGAGGGAGAGAGAGATAAGATAAGGTATGCCAATTCATATTACTTTTTTTTTTTTTTTTTTTTTTTTGGGGCATTTTCATATGTTAATTTTAATGATTGTTCAAATAAAGATATTATTTTATAGTATGTTTTTCTTCCTGTCCACCATAGCTTTTGTAATGTTAATTCTTTCCTTCAACTTACAAGCAACCAATAAAACTTAGACAGCTCTCTTAGTATATAATAATGTGTGTTTCTATAAAAAAACTATTAAAATCAGACAACTTTAGTTTATTGTTAAATATTTGAACTTTAATTTTTTTTCTTTCATATGATTAGTTGGGAGAAGAGAGTTTTCTTTAATCTCTCCACTTATATATCAGATTTCCTTTTTCATGCCTTAGGATAATTGCAATTAATTATAAATGATAATGAATAATATAAAATTTTCATATGTATTACTTTGGAATCTTGTTTCCAACAATGATCTCAATCAATAATATATATATAATCAATTAATACTATCATAAATTTTATCACTCCAACTTCAAAACTAATAATTGTATAAATTAAAATCTTAAGTTTTCATAATTGAAGTTAATTACAAGATACATGAGTTACTCTTCTGTTTTCTCAATATTTGTCAAATGATTTTGAGATGAAATTTCATGTTTAATTAATATAGTGCATGTTTGAGAGTGATTTTGAAATAGTTAAAATCACTTTTATCAGGTTTTAAATCACTACGAAACGCACATTTAATAACTCAACATCAATTTAATGTTTAATTTTATACTCGTCAACATAATTTTCATACTATTAACATTGATTTTGAATGATTAAAAGTATTTTCTGATTAATTTTGAATATGACAAAAGTGATTTTAACAATTTCAAAATCACTCAGTATCACAACTTAAAAAGCCTAAATGAGTATTCAGTAAAAATAAAATAGAATTGAGATTCATCCCAAGAATGAACCGAAAGCACCATCTTGAGGAGGCATGTAACATGAGTTATTTTCTACTATCAACTAATTTTGAGATGGAACTAATGTTCCCTCATGTATATATAAGACATTTTTAAATGCACAGATTAATGTGGAGAGAAATATTGGAATCAAATTCGTAGTAACAAACTAACCATTTTTCATTAATATAGGTTGTTCATCTTCTTGTCTTCCTCTAATCACTACAAGAAAAAGAGTCTATTGCAACGGTTTATTCGGTCTATAGCAGCAACTTTTAACCACTGCAACGGTTTGCAAAAGTAGTGTTGAAAGCTATATTACAACGGTTTTAAAAAGTGCTGGAATCAAAATCTAAACCGCTACTATATCCTCGTCTATAGCAACATTTATTTTGGTTTATAGCGACAAATGTTCTAGTCTATAACAACAATTTAAGTGGTTTATAAAAATGGATAAAGACCTCATATTCAAACAATAATGAAAACGCTGCAAGCAATTTGCAGCATTTTGAGTTATAACTTTAAAAAAAAAAAATAATAATAATTTTATTAGATGGTTTTAAGTTTATTTTAAATGAAATCAAGTGAAAATTGTAATAAATCACAAACATAAATTTTAAATTGAATCACCTATAAAAGTTTTAGATTTAAATTTGATACAATTATTAGTTTCAACTTTTAATTGATACACCTAAAGTTTATGAGTATAATTTATTTTTCCTATTTCCTATATCAAAATCATTTGATGACTTGACACAATTATTAGTTTATAAAAATAAGTGACCGTTTAGATCGCATATATTGTTTCATGGGTATGGTTATTAAATGCCTTGAATTTAAATGTAGGGTTGTTTTCAAATATAGAAAAATGAGTCAAAATATTTACAAATATAGAAAAATTTTACTGTGTATCAACGATAGACCACGATAGACTTCTATCCCATAGTGATAGAGGTGTATCGTTGTCTATCACTGATAGACAATGAAAATTTTCTATATTTGTAAATAGTTTGATATTTTTTTCATTTATAATAATTTCCCTTAAATGTACGAGTTTTAAATCTCTGAAATAATTAATGTCTGTATTTAGACATGTAGGATAATTAATGCTTGGAAGTTTAAATATATATGTGTTTAGTTTACCAACTTTGTATATAGAAACTAAAACTAAATAACAACTATTTAATTAAATTTAAAAAAACAAGTAAGGTAGTCATAAATTAAATTTAGCATTATTTAATATATTGTTATATTAATTAATTGTTTAATCATTTAAAATATTAATAAATAAATATTTTTTAAATTAAATATTAATTAAATTATTTATTTTAATTACTAAAATAAATTAATTAGATCATTAATTATTAATAATAAAATTTTATTTTAAATAGTTAAGATAACATAGAATACTAATGGTAAGTGTATTATTTTAAATTCATTAAGTTTGAATAATATATTTATATTTAATAATTAATTAAAATTAATAATTATGATTAATTGATGTTAATTTTGAATTAATGAAGCTATATTTTTACTATTCATCTCCATCTATAAAAATCTCGCTAGTATGGAGGGTGTTAGAAAATCCATATTAGATGAGTTTTAAAGTTTCCGGGATAATAATATTATGGATTTTAAAAAGTGAAATCTTAAACAAGGATATTAAATGTCTGTGTGAAATTCCATGGCAAATCCCGTGAAACAAGTCGGCCTTTAGTTCCTAATCAATTTATCGATCTGCATATATGTGCTAAATTTCATTACATCTTAACAATATTTTTCACAAACCGTTATAGATTAAACTATTGCTAAACTTGCCAAGATGAGGTTAGCTCAACTAACATAATTGTGTGCTAATAACCAAGAGGTCTAGGGTTCGAATTTCTCACCTCCATCGTACAAAAAAAATTGTTACTAAAGTTCAAAAAATTAAAATTTAAAGGATTAAATCGTTACAAACTACTTTTTAATAACCATTTAGTTTTTAGTTTTTAGAAAACACATTGAATTTGTTTCCCAATTTTATAAGAAACGTTAAAAAATGTAAAGATATTTCAAAAACGAAAAATCAAGATGGTTAAGGTCATTAAAATTGAAGCTTGGATTAGATTCGAATCCTACGACTTACAAACTTGTCTATTTTATAATAATAATTTTCACTTTCTATATGAAATTAAATTGTGTATATATATAAATTTAGAAAATAACGACTCTTTAGTTATGAAAGAATGGTATATATATATAATAGAAAAATATTGTAAAAATAGTTTAATTTTATTTTTATGAAAAAAAAATATAAAACTAGAAACGTCATCAAAACTTATTTTGATTTTGTAAAAACTGAAAACAAAAACACAATTATAAAAAATGTGTTTGGTTTACCATTTTTAAAAACAGAAAGCCTAAAGAGTAACCAGACATGCATGATCTGTAATTTTAAAAAGTTAAAAATCAAATATTGACCTCATTTGGTAACAATTTAGTTTTTGTGTTTGAATATTGTGTGTGTTTTCTCACAATTTTTTACTCACGGTTTTCATATTTCTTATATAGACATTAGAGTTCTTAGTCAATTTCCAAAAATAAAAAAAGTTTTTTTTAAAAAAAAAGATTTAGTTGATTTTGAAATTACCTCTAAAGTGTAGACAACAAAACATATAAATTTTTAAAAACAAAAAATAATAACTCAAAATAAATTAAAAACCAAATACAGACATTAAATTATTACTTTAATAAAACTCCATAGACAATCAGTAAATGAGTTTGACAAACATGCATGCATGCATGTTGCTATACATAAAAAAATATTTTAAAGAAATTAAAACTTGTTTAATTAACAAATCCGATGACTCAAAAAAAAAAAAGATCAACTCAATTCATAGTTCATTCATAATATGGATTGAGTTTAAATTATTTGATTAGACATAATCTATCATGATTTAATACATTTTAATTGTACTAAAATAATAATATTACATGTTAATTACTCAAAATAGTCCTATATGATGTGCCAAAAGATCCCTCTCCCTCTCCAACCTTATAAGTAAAAAAAGAAAAAGAAAAAAAAAAACTCGAGAATAACTCAATAGATAAATCACAAATTAGTATTTCAAAAGTCAATTCTCTGATCTTCCCTCTTTAATTTTTGAACTAAGAAAAAACCAAGAAAGGAAAAGTATATCAAACAGTGATATGTTTTGTTGCTTTTTATATCTGTACACTCATTTGGCAATTCATCAACAAATCTTTGTAAGAATACTCTGGAAATTTGAGGCAGCCATTAAGAGAGAGAGAAGATTAATACCAAATCAGGATTTCAAACGATTAATTTGATCACAAATCACAAATGTTGATCACTGAAATCATTGGGATAATATACAGGCATTCCATATGTATTGATTAATAATCCATACTCTTACTAAAAAAAAAAAAAAAAGAATGGTTAACTCCTTTGAAATTTGGCAAGATCAAAGCTTGCATTTCTGTTTTTGGACTGCAAGTAAACTCTTCTTCTAATAGTTCTTTTGCATGAATAATATCTTATCTCATCAGTAAAAAAAATAAAATAAGATCATGACTGATTTCCAAAAGAATTTGCATTTATGAATTCATATCTCTCTCTTTCTATGTATATGTATGAATATAAGGCCTATTACCTCTTCAGTTTTCACCATTATTCTGATAATCCACAAATTATAGTTTCTAATTGACATCTGAATCCAAAAAGATATAAAAAAATGCTGCTAGTACCTCCAATTCTCTTACTCTTTACCCTGTTTAATGCTGCTGTCTTTGGTTTTGAAGCTGTGAATCATGCAAGAACCTTGGACTTTACGGTTCAATCTGTTGTTGTTGTTGACAAGTCGGGCAGAGGCAATTTCCAGACCGTTCAAGCAGCCATTGACTCAGTTCCACCTAAGAACAACCAATGGATTAAGATTCAAATCAATGCTGGTGTATACAAGTAAGGCTAATACAATACTACACATAATTCTATGAATTTGGTATTGAGGTTTTGTTCTAATATTGTTGGCAATTGGCAAACATTTTGCAGAGAAAAGGTGACAATCCCACCAGAAAAATCTTTCATTTATCTAGAAGGAGCCAGCCGCAGTAATACAGTTATTACGTTCGATGACCATCAACAAACAGATACTAGTGCTACATTTACTTCATATCCTCCTAACATTATTGCCAGAGGCATTACTTTTGAGGTGCTGCAGCTTTTATAAACTGAATTTTGATATATATATATATATATTTCTTTTTTTATATCCGTGCGTGTCTGAGCCAGCTTATGCGCACATCGACTAATCTCACGGGACAACCCGCCTGACCCTACAATATTTTGGTGTCAAGAAACTCGTAGGAAATTAATTCCTAGATAGGTGGCAACCATGGATTAAACCCTTGACCTCTTAGCCATTTATTGAGACTATGTCTCTTCTTTTACCACTAGGTCAACCCATGATGGTTAAACTAAATTTATATTCATATCTTCATTTGAGAATTTAAAGCAAAAAATACTGCAAGTTAAGTTCATAGTTGCATGATATATATCGTACGACATACACACCTGAGAGCAGTCAGAGCAGGCTTTTATTGCTCAATCATTCATCAATGTCTGTTCTGTCTTGTTAGAATTGTTGCTTTTGTGTAGTAAATGAAGATGTTTGATTATGTATTGTTGGTGGTGCGCACAGAACTCCTTCAACCTTGCAGAAGCTCCAGAGCTGTTTGTTCCCAATGCTGGAACTTTCTTTACACAAGCATTAGCAGCAAGAATCTACGGTGACAAATCGGCGTTTTTCAGCTGTGGATTCAAAGGGTTTCAAGACACATTGTGGGATGTACAAGGCCGCCATTTATTCAAAACTTGCTACATTGGAGGAGCCGTAGATTTCATCTTTGGTAGTGGCCAGTCAGTTTATAAGGTACTCGGTTCAAGTTCTTCTTTCTGCCAACTACAAATGACAATGTTCTGTTATTTACACAAGTGGGGGAGACTTTTACAGCAACTTGAGACCATAAATGCATGTTCTTTTGACAATGCAGAACTGCTTGATAAATGTTAATGTTGCAAATCTCCCTCAAGTCAAGCAAGGATTCATTACTGCACAAGGTCGACAATCAGCAGCAGATCCAAGCGGATTTGTATTTAAACAGTGCACCATAACCGGTAGTGGGAAAGCTTTGTTGGGGAGAGCATATGGTCCTTTTTCCAGAGTTATATTTGAAGATACTACAATGGGTCCAGTGGTAGCACCAGAGGGATGGGATGCCTGGAACTTCAAGGGCCAAGAGTAAGTTCACAACACAAAAGAGACGAACAAAGAAAAAAAAAACCTCTGACTTCTAAGTTTTTTAATTGAATTGCCAAGTTCTAATTGGTTTTACATTCTTTAGGCAAAATTTTATATACGTTGAGGAGAATAGTAGCGGGCCAGGATCTTCGACTTCCATGAGAGTTCCATGGGCAAAGAAGCTTGATGCCTCACAACTAAGACGCTTCTCCGTGGAATCCTTCATTAACAAAGATGGGTGGATTCCTACACTCCCTTGAAACAGTCTGATAATTGACACATGATGATTAGATCTTAGTTCTGTTAACTCACCCTATTCAGTAAGTTTTGATAGTTTAGTTGAATATTTTCCTTCTACAAGTTGTGTACTAATTTGGTAGGAAATTTGTTAGTAATTGGTGTTTGTGGTTCTTTTCCGAGCTTTCTTTATGGGTGTTTAAAATGCTTCATTATATAAAGAAAAGAAGGAAATTTCAGAATTCTATTCATGTTTCAAACCAGAGAAGATGTTAGATAGATACTTAAGCACTAACTTCAAATCTTTCTACAAAAATCAAGATATATTTTTTAATACAAGAGTTAATTTGGAATCTCATGCAGCACATTAGAATTCAAAGAAAAGAGTGATCACTTTTCTCTTCTTTTAAAAGGACTGTGGATTGTGCCCCCTCCAAAAGGGGCCTTCTTCTCCGTTCACCTAAGCCACGCAGAAAGGCCAAACGCCAATCCTAAGAGACAATGATGGGAATTTTTAGAATGATTTTAAAATGGTTAAAATCACTTATGTCATGTTTAAAATCACTCTCAAACTTGCCTTTAATTTATTCAAAATCAATTTAATGTTTGAGTTTACACTACTTTCTTACCGCTAAAGTTGAACTTTTTTTTTACAGTATATGGGGTGGGGGAATCAAATCTCTAACCTCGAAGTCAATATAAGTTTTATGTCAGCTGAGTCATACTCTTTTTGGCCACTAAAATTGCTTTTGAAAGAACATTATATTTCAAAGTGATTTTGGATGTGACAAAAATGAGTTAAACAATTTCAAAATCACTACCAAACATGCCCCAACCTTCCTAGGGACTTTTTGCGATTCTTTTCCATTCATTCAAAAAGAAAATTCCAACACTTCATATCAGACCTTCCACGTTAGGAATGGCCTAACTTGAGTGATCAAACTAATTACATCCAAACTATATTCTACTTGAACATGATTTCAAGTATTAACACACTATCATCATATTCATTCAATGAGTTATGCCATTAACACTTCATTAACTCTATACTCAAATGTAAAGCCAGGAACAACAAAAGTTAGATAAACAAAACTATCGTGTGAAGGTTAATCCTCTACACTAATACTAAACACTACCCTCAAATATTCTTCAAAACTGTTTCACTGCTCCCCATCACAAATAAATAAATATGAAAATCAAATAGAGATATGTTAGATAACCTAAATCCAAAAGCTGATAGTGATACCAGGCAATATCTCATCAACAATCCTAACTAAATAAAATTTCCGCAAATTTTCCAATCCAATACAAAACGAATTCGTGGATCGAATTCAGCCAGAAAACCCCATTACGCTTTTGATTTGGATTCTATGTTCTTTGTGTGGAAACCTGAAAATGCAAAGTGGCAGAGTCTGAGTTGATTACCTGATAAAATATCCAAATTCTTATGGTGAACAACCATGGACAGATCCTTCGGCTTGCGAACATAAGCGACAAACGCCATTGAATTGTCCGCTGAAGATTGGTTTGCATTTGAGGAAGCAAAATCAAAAACCACTTCTCATGATACTGAGAGTTTTGTATGAAATAGGAAATACCGAAGAGAGGTTCAATATTTTCAGCTTATAATTTTTTCTTTTTTTTTTCTGAAAAAATACTTTTTTTTTACCCTATGTTTTGAATTTAGCTTTCATATGGATTAAAAATACGAAAAAAAATCTTAGTACTCCCATCATATCATACTCTTTGTGTTTATAAATAATTATGAACTCCATATTGATATCAGTGGGTCCCACCTTATTTTAAATTGAGTTGGCATGACACATAATAAATAGAGGTAGTATAGGAGATTTTTCCTACCATATTGGTCTCTATAGTTTGAAGTTGGTTTAATTTTCGTCTTTATCTTTTCAATTGTCTAATTTTATTATACTTTTAATAAATCTTAAATTTAGTTCAACGGCTAGTTTATTATTACTTTTTTAAAATTCTTTTTGTTATCTATTAGCTTTTTACTATAAATTTTGAAAAAACATTCCCATTTTATATTTCTTTGCATAAAAATTATTATTATATTAATTAATTTAGGTAAAAAAATAACTTTGAGAGCTAAATTTAAAATTTATTTAAAGTATAGGACCTGAAATTGGACAATTGAAAAGTACATGGATTTAAATTGAAAAACTTAGTATAGAAAAAAATAGTGGTAGTTTAACCTTTACAAAATGTTACAAATTTAGTTTCTAAGTATTAAAATATTACATTTCTACCTTTTAGATTTGATTATTATTTCAAATTAGTTCCTATGTTTTAAGATTTACACTTTTAACTTCAATTTTTCATTAAATACTCACTTTCAGTCATCAATGTTAATATCTATTAATTAATTTAAAATAATTATGAAGTGTAGAAATGAAATATCCGGACACTCATCTTTTTGATATCCGAACACTCACGGATATCAAAAAAAAAATCATTCCACACTCATCTTTGTTTTGTTGTTGGTTTGATGGGAAAGTAATATATAAATTTAGGTCATTAAAATATGTATTTAACCTCATTTTTAATTTTTTTTAATAATAAAATTTATAAAAAACTATAATATAATTGAATTTGATATGAGTTGACATAATAATGGAGCTAGAGATAATATTACAATGCAAATTAGGTAAACTTGAAGTAAGAACAATCTTATTGTTGTTATTAATTTTGCATCGAGAATTATTTAATATTTCTATCAGATAATGTAATTTTTTTTTATAAGTAGATAATGTAAATTTTTTTATAATTGCTTTTTATATATTTTAATGCATATTATATATTTTTTTAATTCTAAAATTAGATGGTTCCATTTCCATCCTTCTAATTGGCCGACTAAAAAAACTATTGTATTTTTTTAATTAAAAAAAATATTTAAGCAAATTGCAATTCATTACATTGAGAAATTAAACAAATATGATAAACAACAAACATATGAAAGATCATGCTATATATGAACATGAAAATTTTAATTGAAAGAAAATATTATAAAAGAATGATATTAATTTTTGTCTTAAAAAATTGATACAAATTTTGGGTATGTGTCAATCTAGATTGTTTCTAAAAAAATTAACTTATAACCATTAAATTGGCTTTAAGTTAGTAAACTGTAAATCGTTATGTCACAACCATTGCTATAAAGTCTATATAATATAATTTCGATAACTATTTCTCGTTCATACATTATTCTGAACTATTTACACTCAAGATTGTTTTTTGTTCAATAATTGTATAAATGAAGATCAAACCATAAATATCTTAAATGATAATAAGATAGTTTGGTTAAATTACAAGTTTAGTTCCTAAACTTTCAAGTTTAAATGTAAAAGTAAATGATTTGATCCCTACCATTGTAAAAATGTCAATGGATAAGAACAACAAACCGTTACAACTTTGTGCCTTTTAGGTCATTAACAAATTCACATTAAAAAAAAAAAAGAGAGAGAGATTAATTGATCTATCAAATATAAATTGAATTTTATGTCTATTAAGTCCATAAACTTTCAACTTTAGAATTTTTTAGACACATTTTAAAATTTAGAAGATTAAATAGACATAAAATCTAAAGTTTTTTTTTTTAGTTCAACAATATGTAAGGTCGGAAGATTTAAATATCTAACCTCTTGGTCAATGGTATATACCTAAACATATTAAGCTATAAGTTAGCACGTAAATCTAAAAGTCATGACACCCATTACACACTTACTCGACTTAAATTCATAACAAATTCACGTAAATGTTTTATCAACCCAATATTTTAGGAAAATGTCATTTTAGTCCTTAGGTTTTGGGCCTAATTTATATTTGGTCTCCGTGTTTCAAAATGTTACACATTTACCCATAGATTTTGAGTTTGATTTTAATTTAGTCATTAGGTTTTAGCAGGTTGCATTTTGATTTTAATTTTCATTTAATCCATATATTTTAATATTGACTTTTATCTTTGAATTTGTGTTAATCTTTACTTCGATATTTGGTGTTAACCTTAAGTTAATCTATTTAAAATAATTCTGAAGTAAAATTATTAAATTAATTTGATGTTTAAAAAAAAATGAGTGAAAACTAATTAATTATAATTCTTTTAAATGTTTTAAATTTAGAAAAAATTTCATAGATAGAAAAAATGTCAAACTATTTACAAAAAATAGCAAAAAAAATACTGATAGACATTGATAGACTTCTATCAGCATCTATCAGTGATAGACTTCTATAATTTCTATCACTGATAGACCCTGATAGTCTTCTATCAGCGTCTATCACAACTATCTAAAAATTTTGCTATTTTGTGTAAATAGTTTTCCTCATTTTTCTATTTTTAAAAACTCCTCTTAAATTTATTCATAGTTATTAACAATTATAACTAAAAGTGATTGTTAATGAAAAATTGAAATTAAAAGTATGAATCAAAACCTCACAACTGAATAAAAACAAAACTTGACTTAAGAGTAAAAATGTAATATTAACGTTTCCGATCAAATGAAAATTAAATTTAAAATTTAAAGTAAATGTGTAACATTTTGAAATTGAATGACCAAATGAAAACTAAACATAAAAATATATTTTTAAAAGTGAAAAAAAAATCTTTTTCCACCTAATTTTGCTAAGATTGGCGTTAATATATTCAAACATTTAACCGTTATAAACTTAAAACTCACCCAACATGGGACATCGATTTATGTTTGAAAATCTCATAATCACCACAAAAACAAAGTCAAGATATTTTTAAAACCAAGACAACATTGATTCAATCAAATCAAGCTCCAGCTTCCACTACGAAGACTCGTTAATTTCCATCTCAATTTCTTTGCAAACCTGTTTACGCAATCCAAATTGTAAATTTCTAATGGCCCACAAACACTAGTGTCTCCAAATCACACCTAACTTGAGGCTTAAAATGATCATACGCCACTCAGCTTTGAACTCTCCGCTGGACGCTACTCAGAACCAAAATCAGACACCACAAGGATAAGGCTCTTTACCAGCTTCTTTTCCATTCCAAAATCCATCCATTACCCACAAAATTTCTCGACTCAGATTGTTCATCAAGAATCAGATTGTGGGCTGGTTCCAATTTCAAGCATTTTCGATTGCCCACGAGGATTTGAGTTGAGGGGTTTTGGTTTTGGTAGAGAAATCGTTGTGGGAATTCCTTTTTAATGTGTTTAAAGAAAACCCAGTTGCTGATTTGCGCTTGAGGGGCTGCATGAGTGGGGAAAACTCCATTTGTAGGCTCTTCAAGTTTGGGAGCTTGAACTTGAAGCACAAGCAGCAGCAGCCATGGCTATTGGTTACACTCTCGCGCTCAGTCAAACCCACTCTTTCAGTTGTTTCAAATTTTCAATTCGTGAAGTTTCTTTATCGTTGCATTCTTCTCGAGTTCGCTACCGCTTCGTTTCTTGCCGACGGTTGAAGAGTCTGAATCAGTCTTGCATTTCTCCCAGCTCCAGGTAATGCCCACCAGTGATAAGAAGAATCATATTGTAATTGTAACATTTTGATGTTCTTATATGATGTAATTGTAAGAGGGAGCTTGACGTAGCTGCATTTGTAGTCTGTTATACATTAGCTTAGCCAATGACTTAGCTGCTAAATATTTCTGTTTGCTCATATACAATTGATCTTGTGAGCTGGAGTTTGAATGTGCTGGTTGGTGAAATAGAGTTTTGTGCAACTGAGGAACCTTAGGTTTGTGTTTTGCATTTTAATTGGATCCATTATCATGTAATGAGATAATGGAAGTACAGCAACTTAGGTCAATTGGGCATATCTTTTGTCTACCTTCAAATTGTAATACATTTTTGTTCACCAATTCCCTTTAGTTAATCTTGAAATATTGTTTCCATGTTGGAATTGGTGATTAATTATCTCTCTACTGGAAATATTTGGCTTCAGGCTTCAGAGAGTCATTTCAAAATGTTCAATAACCAATTCCGATGTACAATTCGATCAAGTTTCTGTAGAAGATGATGTGCAAGAAGCTTTATCTTCCGTAGAAGCCGATTGCTCACTTGCAATTGTGCAATTGAATTCTGGATTCCTTGAGGCTGA